>JASWHV010000014.1:42599606-44999606 GCA_030760725.1 Neostapfia colusana | reverse complement strand
GATCAAGACCAGCGAGTTAGATCGGAATTTCCGAGCGTAGATCGGCCAGAATTCGCTGGAGAAGGCTCGGGTTCTCACCGGAGGAAAAACAGCAGATCGCGTGGGAAAAACAGAACGAGGCCGGGGTTTTTATAGACGGGGGAGGGCGGCGGGGTGGTTTAGATCGAGTTCGCGTCGCCCCCGAGCGAAATTCGGCTGGGATTCGCAGAAATCCGGATCGGTTTGGATTCGGGGTGAGAGAGTCCGGCGCGGGCTCGAGGTAGACGAAGAACTGGCGGGCCCCGCTTATCAGTGGGAGGAAAGGGGGGCGCGCGGCTGCGGGCTGGCGCGGGTTCTGGTTGGGCCGGCTGGTGGTTTGCGGCCCACTGGCCGGTTTTTTCTGTTTTTTTTTCTTTTTTCTATTTCTTTTCTGATTTGAGTTTAATTTAAATTCCAGTTTGAATTTGAATTTTTGCAAAACATGCAACACGTCCAAAAATTTTTAAATTCCCCTCTTAACATGATTTAGGGTCTTAACAAGATTTTTGGGGTGTTACAGCTCTACCCCCCTTAAAAGAAATCTCGTCCTCGAGATTGGTGGTTCTAAGAAAACAATTTCGGAAATTGTGCCTTTAGCTCATCTTCCCGCTCCCATGTGGCTTCCTCTTCTGAGTGATGCTTCCACTGCACCTTGCACATCCGGATTCTTTTATTTCTTGTGAGGCGTTCCATTGTCTCCAAAATCTTGTATGGTTGCTCGGCATAAGACAAATCCTCAGCTACGTTCACTTCATTCATGGGTAACACCTCTTCAGGCGTCCTCAGGAATTTCTTGAGTTGTGACACATGAAATACATCGTGCACATCCGATAGATGAGCCGGTAATTCTAGTTGATACGCCACTTCGCCTTTCCTCTCCAAAACTTGAAAGGGTCCGATGTATCGCGGTGACAACTTCCCTTTCACCTTGAACCGACGAAGTCCTCTGATAGGGGACACCTTGAGATAGACATAGTCTCCCACGTTGAAAACGAGCTCTCTTCTTCGTACATCGGCGTAGCTCTTTTGGCGTGTCTGTGCTATCCTCAAGTTATTGCGAATTTCCCTCACCTTCGCCTCGGCTTCTTGTAGTACTTCTGGACCAAACACTTTACTTTCCCCTGTTTGGTTCCAAAATAGGGGAGTTCTGCACTTCCTCCCGTACAAAGCTTCAAACGGTGACATCTTCATACTAGCTTGATAGCTGTTGTTATAGGAAAACTCCGCATACGGTAAGTTCTTGTCCCAACTCCTATTGTTTTTAAGTGCACATGCCCTCAGCATATCTTCAAGGATCTGATTGGTTCTCTCCGTCTACCCGTCAGTTTGGGGATGATAGGCAGAACTAAAGTTCAGATGGGTTCCCATGGTTTCGTGTAACTTCTGCCAGAACCTTGAGGTGAACTGTGTCCCTCGATCCGACACAATCTTCTTTGGCACTCCATGGTAACACACGATCCTTGACATGTACAACTCTGCCAATTTAGATCCGCTGTAGCTTTCTTTCACGGGGATGAAATGAGCTACCTTGGTTAGCATATCAATGATGACCCATATCGAATCATATCCTGATTGGGTCCTAGGCAATCCCACGATGAAATCCATGCTGATTTCTTCCCATTTCCATTCAGGCACTTTGAGTGGTTGCAATAATCCCGCGGGTCGTTGATGTTCTGCTTTCACCAACTGACATGTGTCACATAGGGCAACATGTTCCGCGACATCTCGCTTCATGCCATACCACCAATACCTGCTCTTGAGGTCCTGGTACATTTTCGTACTCCCAAAATGAATGGAATAGTCAGAATTATGAGCCTACTTCAAAATCAATTCACAGATCTCCTTTACTTCTGGCACACAGATTCTTTTCCCGTGCCACACCGTTCCTTGTTCATCCTCTCTAAAACCCGGAGCTTTATTTTCCTTGATGAGTTGTCTGATCTCTTGTATCTTCTCGTCATTCTTTTGACCCTCGCGTATGTCTCGCTCTAGTGTGGAGTCCACTTCCATGGCGATGGCTTCACCACTATTTACTAGACATAGATTGAGCCTTATAACCTCGTCCTTCAATTCTGCAGGCATGTCCTTCAAGCTCAACTTATTGACCTACACTTTCCGACTCAAAGCATCGGCCACGACGTTTGCTTTCCCGGGATGATAGTTGATACCCACATCAAAGTCATTGATTAGCTCTAACCATCTCCTTTGTCTGAGGTTGAGGTCTGGCTGTGTGAAAATGTACTTCAAACTCTTATGATCCGTATATATCTCGGTCCTCTTCCCCATCAAATAGTGCCGCCAAATTTTCAACGCGTGTACCACTGCGGCTAGTTCTAAGTCATGTGTAGGATAGTTTTTCTCGTGCTTCCGAAGCTGCCGGGATGCATATGCCACGACATGCCCTTCTTGCATGAGAACACATCCCAACCCGTTTCCAGAGGCATCGCAGTACACTGTGAAATTCTTCTGCATATCTGGCATAACCAACACTGGGGCTGTTGTCAATCTTTTCTTTAGCTCCTGAAAAATCGTCTCGCACTGTGGCGTCCATGTGAATGTGATTCCCTTCTCCAACAGTTTGGTGAGAGGTCTCGAGATCTTGGAGAATCCCTCAATAAACCATCGATAGTATCCAACCAATCCCAAGAAGCTTCGAACTTCCCCGACATTTTCAGGGGCCTTCCACTTCTGTATATCCTCGATTTTGGCAGGATCCACGGAGATTCCTCCCTTCGAGATTATATGTCCTAAGAAGGGAACTCTCTTCAGCCAAAACTCACACTTGCTCAACTTGGCATATAGTTGGTGTTCTCTCAGCCTCTGCAACACCAACCCTAGATGTTTCTCATGTTCTTCTTCATCTTTGGAGAAGACGAGAATGTCATCTATGAAAACCACCACAAATTTGTCCAGATATTCCATGAATACCTTGTTCATGAGATACATAAAATACGCCGGGGCATTAGTTAGCCCAAAAGGCATGACAGTGTATTCATATAGTCCGTACCGAGATACAAAAGCCGTCTTGGGAATATCAGATTGCCTTATCTTAAGTTGGTGGTATCCCGACCTAAGATCAATTTTCGAGAACACACAAGCGCCCCTCAACTGATCAAACAAGTCTTCAATGCGGGGTAATGGGTACTTGTTCTTGATGGTTACCTCATTCAAGGCATGGTAATCCACGCATAACCTCTGGGTTCCGTCCTTCTTGGGCACAAATATCACCGGAGCTCCCCATGGTGAGGAACTAGGGCGAATATACCCCTTCTCCGTCAATTCTCTCAAATGATCCTTGAGTTCTTCTAGCTGCTTGGAGTCCATCCGATAAGGTCTTTTGTAAATCGGGGCTGTTCTAGGTACTAGCTCAATTGCGAATTCCACTTCACGATCGGGAGGCATACCTGGCAACTCTTCCGGAAAAACATCTGGATATTCCCTGATGGTCCTGATTTCCTCAACTTTCACCTCAACTTGATTTAATTTAATGTCCCTCCTAGGCTCGTGTATTGTTATGAACTTTACTCTTGTGCCACTAGGGTGAGTTAGTTCCACCGTTCTGGTCGAACAATGAATGATTCCCTTATGTTTGGTCAACCAATCCATGCCCAAAATAATATCGATCCCTTGGGAATCTATCACTATGAGGTTAGCAGTAAACACTACCCCATTAATGTCTAGATTCACCTTGGGACACACTTGTCTTGTCCTTATTTCTCCACCTGGAGAGTTTACTGCTAGTATATAGTTCATTTGTGTTGTTGCTAGATCATGCTTCTTAACAAACCCTTGAGCAATGAACGAGTGGGTAGCACCAGAATCAAACAGCAGGGTTGCAAGGTGTAAATTGGCAGGAAATTTACCAACTACCACGTCGGGTGCCTCTTGCGCTTCCTCCATAGTGACGTGGTTCACCCGTCCTCGCATCACATTCTGCTGTTGTGGCTGTGCGGGCTTCTTCTTTGGGCATTTATGGGCGTAGTGCCCCACTTCACCGCAGCTAAAACATTGCACCCCAACCTTAGGTGCCTGCCCTTTGTTGTCTTGGGGTTGGTTGGGAGGTCCCTGTACTGCTGGTCGAGGTGGATATGCAGGGCGAGGCTGCTGTACAAACTGACGTTGTGGCTGTGCTGGTGCTGCCGGAGGCCTGTAGTTCGGGTTGTACCCTCTTGGTGCTGAGTAGGGTACCGCAGCACGGTTCGTCTGCCCTGTAGGTTGCTGCATCAGACGTGGGCGGGTGTTGCTCCCTGAGGCTTGATGTGACCACCCGGCCTTCCTCTTATTCTCATTTTCCAAGGCCTTCAGTTTCCTTTCCACCACAAACGCTCTGTCCACCATCTTTTGGAAGCTTTCATACTCATTTGAGGACATTGCACACTGCATCTCCGCGGTAAGTCCCTCCACGAAACAATCTTGTTTCTGCTCATCAGTCTCTATGTCCCGTGGGGCATAACGGGATAGTTGAGTAAATTTAGTGAGGTATTCCCTCACCGTCATGTTCCCCTGCTGCAGTCCCAAAAACTCCTTCCTCTTGTTTTTGAGTTCACCTCTTGGGATGTAATGGTTGCGGAAACTACACTTGAACTCTTCCCAAGTGATGTTCTCAGGGTCATGATGGGCAGCCACGTAGGCGGTCCACCAATCAGCAGCAGGTCCATGCAATTGATGAGAGGCAAACAACACCCTCTCATACCCTTGGCACTGGATGATCCTCATCTTGCTTTCAATGGTCTTTAGCCAATCATCTGCCTCCAGAGGTTCAGCAGCACTTGCAAACTTTGGAGGTTGAGTTTCTAGAAACTCACTCAACCTTGGTTGGCGTGGTGCAGCTTGTGGAGGTGGAACTTGATGCAAGTTGGCCACCACTTGAGTCAAGTTCTGGATGAGCTGATTTTGATTCTCCAGCATTTGGTGGAGGGGATCAACTCCTTCACGGCGACCACCCCGGTCCTGGCCTCCAGAAAGATGAGGGTTGCATGCCTCATCGTTGTTGTTGGCGGGGTTGGCAGCACGTCCTTTTCCTCTTCCGGCCATCTGGCAGAATTAACCAATGTTAATTTTGAAAGCATTTAGTATCATCTTACTACTTTCACTTGTTTGTACTTTGAAGTGTTGAGGCTTTGTTATATATTTTTTTTTCTGAGGGTTCATTTCTCACACAAAAATAAATGCAATATTATTTCATGTGGGTTCACACACCAAAGCAAAACAATCTGAAGACGAGGCTGTGGACAATTGCTCATGGCTTCCACAACTCACGTCACACACCAAGCATTAACACACCATTAACTTAACGTAACGACTCGACTATTAGACATCTTGCTAGCTAAGGGAAGGTCTCTACACTACTCGTTTTCTTGAGCTGGCTCCTCGGGATCTTCCTCATCATTTCGGCTGCCTTCTGACTCTGCTTTGGGTGGGGAGGCTGCTGGTGGAGAAGTGCGACGACGCCTGATTGCTCGGCGATCCGGGGAGTCAGGAGTCCATGTATCATTCACGATGACACACAGTTCATTCCCATCTCCTCTTTCTCTCGCCCTTAAGCAGGCTCGCAGCAATGCCTCCATTTCCTTCAGGGTGTCCCGGACATCCTGAAGCTCTTGTTGACACTCCTGCAGTCGAGTGCTGAGCATAGCAGCATCCTCCAAGCACAAGTCCATGTGCTCATGGGAAGTCCCTTGCTGCACCGGCGGGTACTTGTACTCCGTGGTACCACTCTCACGTTGGAGGACATACATGTACTCCGTCCTGTCCAGGTGGCGACGATAGATGTGACTCTGGCAGGTGATAGCCTCCCAGGTGACATCCTTCTCCGCATCGACCTGTGTTGCTCTACAAGCTGGAGAGCGGTGGATCTTAAGCAGCCGATTTTCGTATATAATCCTCATCTCTGAGCTCCATTCTTCCCTCTTCTCACGGATGGTCCTGGTGGAGTTATAGTGGATGATTAGCTTGCCCGTATTGCCGGCGGCTTCGAGCATACGTCGAAGACGGCGCAACAAGCCTCCTACTGCCAATCCGTAGGAAAGGTACGTCACCGGACGGCTCTCCTCTCTTTCGGCAAGGGCAACTACGGGAACTCTCCCTCCTGTGGACTTGCGAGCTGTGCGAATCATGCGAACCATCTAAAACAAAAAGCATTTAAACTTAAGTTAGATAAAATTTTAAATAAAAATCCTATTTTGAATGAAAGTTGGGGTAAGATGAAGAAAGTGACTTTGTTAAACAACACTTTTCAACACACACCTTGTAAAATAGTTTTTAGGAAAATAATGTCCTTAAATACGTCCCTTTCTACCTAGGTCCACGTTCCTACGGGCAACCTTGGCTCTGATACCACTTCTGTCACACCCGGTTTTTCCGAAGAACAACCAAGTGAATATCACATGTATGCCAGGATCATTTTCTCATACATGTGATGACAAATAGTGAAGCATCATTTATTACAAGCCAGGTGTCGAATATAAATAAGTCTTACATAGCAAATGTCTCGATGGACAATAATAAGTTCATCACAAGTAAACAAACTAGCAGCGGAATATTATTCTTTAGGGCTCCGTCACAGGCGTTGCCCGGGGGTCTCCATGAACCTAGAAACCTTCTTCGGGTCCAAAGTCTTGGTCATTATACACCACCTCATTATCTTGACCTGAGCATCAATATAAACCAACAAAATATGCAAGGTTGAGTACCAATGGTACTCAGCAAGTGTGGGAAGATTACATCATGCATGGCTAGAACAAGGAGAGGTTTGAACTCATGGTTAAAGCACTACGCAATTAATACCTATCACCTTAGCTTATTAAGCACCTACATTACTACACAGGTGAAATTGTCCCAATCTCCCGTCCCATCATCATAATTCAACTAACCATAACATCATTTCCAATGTTAAGCTCCCCCTCTTAACATCCACAACTTCCAAAACCATCAATCCTCTAATCATGAATAAGTCCAAGCCGCTCTTGACCGTGAGCACGACTGTCATGACAGTTTTGACTCTGCAGAGTTTGTACCACTGTACCCACATGTAGTGATTTCATCCCCCGTTGCCGGGTGGACTAAACCTCCATTATGCTAGTGGCTACGAACCACATTCACACTTCCCAGGTGTGTAGCCAGGAGATCACTACGAAGCCTTTACAAATGGATTCCCGACGAGCGTGGGCCCACTGAGGTTTCACCCCTAACAGCATACAAGAGGCTCCAACCCCGCTGCAGTGGCCCCCTCTTGAGCCTTGCGGTTCATATGGTAGTCCAGCTGACACCTATTCCCCGCACTATCCAACACACCCATACTACGCCGGGGATACACCTAATTAATTGGCCAAGCTGCCCCATCTCAGCATGTGGTTGGACTGGTAAAGCCAGGTTACATGCTCCATGAACCGGTCCTTAGGATCCATGCAAGTACTAAACACAAACCCGAGTCTCGTGCACCCAGCACCAACCAAAACATCCAACTTGCCTTGATCCCTACCTCTACATAACTCACAATATCTCATTCAAAAGTATGGTAAAATAAATTGATGATCTCATATCCCAAATATCCCATTCTAAGCATGGCTAAGCATATGCATAATAATAAATGACATGATAAAATAAATCCCAACCCAAGCTACAAGGAAACAAGGTAATGCAATTCTAGGGAAACTTCCTAGCATGGGTTTTATATTTCAATTGACAATGCAAATAATTCTAGCTACACATCCTTGCATGGGATCAAAGTGGTCAAGGACACTTGCCTCCTTCCTGCTGCTCTTGAAATGGGTAGTCCTGATCTTGGAAAGGAATAACTTGCTCTTGAGCAGGTTCTACATCATACCATCACACATAGCAAAAGAAAAACAACAATCCATAAGACATAGTTCACACTTCCTCTTCATACAAACCACACATTCACATTTATGAAAGTCATTCACAATTATATGTGTTGTGGTTACTCTATGTGTGTTAATTTGTGGCTTGCATGCACTTTTGATCATATGTATATGATTCCTACTTCTGTGTTCACATTTATACTTACATACTATATATATGAGTCTCCAATTTAAATAAATTCCTTATATTCAATTACTACACCTTTTAGCTACCTAGTATGCATGAAAGGTATTTTCCTTCTCCATATGTGTCTTCATAATTTCTACCAACCCTAAACTGAATTCTTTGGATTTTAGAAACTCCACTTATCATTTATTAGTTGCTATATTTTCAGATTTATTTCCTATGCCTAAGTGTGAACTTTATTATAAAAATAACAAGACACATCATCTAAACAGAATAGGTTCTGATCTAAAATATTTGCTAATATATTTTTGACCTTTTCCTCTGATGTAAACTATTTTACAATTATTTTCCCTATTTTCTAGAACTATTCTTTACTTAAAAATGTGTCCCTAAATGTGAATAATAAATTAAACAGATTCACTTCAGCCCAAAATATGTTTTTATCTCACTCCAAAGTTTTCTAAATACTTAGAAAGTCTTTAATTTAATTTTGACAATATGTTTGTCCCACTTTTTAAGTTTTAAACACTAGCCACATATTCAATTTCCCAAATTAAATATTAAACAGGGCTAAAAAGGTAAACTCACCCCACTACAGGGTCTATACTATTATTTTAAGAATTCTCAGGGGTCTAGCTACTCATAACAGAGGAGTTTTTCCTAATTTTTATTAAGTCCAGGGGCTAAAACTGATTTTTAAATGAATTTACATGATTTTCTAAAGTTCCAGGGGCTGGATCAGAAGTTTCCGGGGCTAGCTCTTATTTCCCGAGAACCCCAGGGGGTAGCACGTAAGATTTCCAGTCTTTATAACGCGGGGCTGACGTGGACCGTCCGATTTTAAACCGACGGCTGAGATTATAACGTCGAACCGGTACGCGGGGATTTAAACCCTACCGTGCGATTTAAAATAAACGGCGCACAAGCGGCCACGTCGCTCTGATCGAGCGCGGGCGGTGCTGCTGGCGACGCACGGCGGCGGGAAGCGGCGATCTCGCCGGAGACTTTCGGATCTTCGAGAATTCTTCCTAGAACTGTGATCTTATGGCATAGATCGGTGGAGGAGAGGTCGGGGATCTCACCTCGGGGGTTTTCTTGAGCTCGGAGGTCCTGGAAGGTGATCGGCGACGAGGTCCGAGGTGAATTCACGGCGAGGCTCGTCGGCGCTGTGTTTACACCGCAAGTCACCGAGTTTTCTACACCTGCAAGGTTCCCCGGAGGCGGTGGATCAAGACCAGCGAGTTAGATCGGAATTTCCGAGCGTAGATCAGCCAAAATTCGCCGGAGAAGGCTCGGGTTCTCACCGGAGGAAAAACAGCAGATCGCGTGGGAAAAACAGAACGAGGCCGGGGTTTTTATAGACGGGGGAGGGCGGCGGGGTGGTTTAGATCGAGTTCGCGTCGCCCCCGAGCGAAATTCGGCTGGGATTCGCAGAAATCCGGATCGGTTTGGATTCGGGGTGAGAGAGTCCGGCGCGGGCTCGAGGTAGACGAAGAACTGGCGGGCCCCGCCTGTCAGTGGGAGGAAAGGGGCGCGCGCGGCTGCGGGCTGGCGCGAGTTCTGGTTGGGCCGGCTGGTGGGTTGCGGCCCACTGGCCGGTTTTTTTCTGTTTTCTTTTTTTCTTTTTCTATTTCTTTTCTGATTTGAGTTTAATTTGAATTCCAGTTTGAATTTGAATTTTTGCAAAACATGCAACACGTCCAAAAAATTTTAAATTCCCCTCTTAACATGATTTAGGGTCTTAACAAGATTTTTGGGGTGTTACATTACTCTCCTCCTATCTTGGCAGCCTCTAAGGCATCACTAAGCCTACGAAGTGGAGTACTAATCTCAAACTCGTAGCGTGTGTGAGTGAGGGAGTGAGGGGGTCTATTTATACACGAGTTTAGGTCAGTTCCCGGTCGAATATGCGCGCGAATCAGTCACCACCCCTTCAGGGAGCCACAGGGAGTTGACACGTGGAAGGAGACCGTGTTTGGGGGGCAAGATCACGTGTCCCGTTCGCTGTGTGCTTTCTCATGGAGACTGGAAGGTGGGCCCTTGTTCCTTCCCCCGTGAATTGCCTTTGGTTCCTTCAGATAAGCCTGAGAATGGGTCTATGAATCCTTGTGATGCCACGTGGGGCTCCTGATTGGTTGGAAATTTGTGTTTCAGAATTGGTCCCTGCAATTTTCAGTATTTTGGGGCATAATTCACGTGCATACAAATAGATACTAACACTTGTGGAAATGGTTAGTATTTAACCCCTAGCACAATGTTGTGTTCTTATTTTATACATATTATGAGGTGAATTGACAGTCAAATATGACACTTAAGGACCGTCAACAAACCCCCCACACCCTAGTCCTTTGCTCATCCTCGATTAAAGGCGAGAAGATCTAAGTGATATCATAGTTTGGCAAAAAATATGAATGTTGTATACAAAACATTTCAACTCATACCTTTGTCCAATAACCTTTCGATGTAGCTACCATATCATCTTAAGTGTTTGAGAGGTAGAATGGTATAAATGTAGTTTACTTGTGATCATCCTGCTGAATATCTTGGAAATTGTTACAATGAAAGTTAAAGATATTGCCATTCTCCTTAAAAGAATTTCTCTCTTCTCTCTATATGTTTTATTCCTCACCTTGGTATGAATTGCCACTTCTTTATTTACAACTAGATTTGGCTTTTTGTGGAGCTTGGTAGGGATAGAGAGGCTTACTTGTCATTCATATGTTACTAAGTCAAAGACTGGATCCTATGAGGGGACTATGCAATAAAAATATTTGACAAAATGCATTTTCTTGTGGGCTTAAAATGTAGGAATGTGTAAAGATAACTCCCAAACGTATACTCTCTAATTATGCAAGGATGAAGCATGGCTACTTTCTGTTTCTTTTTTTTTGAATGCGTACTCTTTTGTTGAGAGTATTTATTTTACTTTTCTTGTAGCCACACCTTCTCTCCTTTTTCTGCATATTTGTAGAGAGAAAATTTTGCAAGGAAATTATGTTGTATCTTTTTGTGGTGGAATGATACTAATTTTCAAATATGAAAAACTAGCCATATTGGGGTGCATAATCCTAAGTCAAACTTTTCATGCTAGTCACTCAACGGGGTCAAGAAATTGACAAAGTTCAATGAAAATGTAAAGTGGCATATGCAAGTAGGTTTTCAATAAATTCCTCATATGACCATGGTGGCATTTTCATATTCTAATGAGGAGATAAGCAAAAATCTTATATTAAAGATTGCAATACCAAAATTTGATTCAAGCATGAAGATCCCAAATTTACTAATTTACCATATCACACCAATCATATACTTAGATCACATGTTTTTCTTACTTTGATATTTGGTTCAAGAACTTGGTAGTGAAATTGAAATGAGATGTATGCAAATTCATGTTTTCATCAAAACAAGATATATAGAGAATTGCCAAATTTTAGTTTCCATTTTGAGTTGTATTAGATATATTCAATTAATGCATAAGGATTTGACTCAAATATTAGGAATTCACGAACGAATTGGGATAGCAATATCGAACCGTACTCGTGGAATGAAGTGGGGCCGAGAGGAGCCCTCCTTAGTTCGGCCGAACCAGGGGTTCTCCCTGGTTCGGCCGGACCAGAGGATCCTCTATTGGTCCTCTACTTCGACGTATTGGCCCGTGCCTCTGTGTGCGACGTATTGTTATGTGAAACATGATTTTTCGTATGTCAGGAGGACGCGAAAAGGGATGTCTCCCCCGCACTTGTTTTCTGAAATTTTATTATCCAAAAATATTAAAAGAAGGGGATTTTATCGGTGTTATCTGAACCTGTAAGTCCTCTTGATTGAAAACAAATGGGGGGTGCTTACATTATTGAATTATAAAATTTTGGAAGAAATAAAGGAAACTAAAGTAGTAAGCACCCTAGGCCGCTATAGGGAAACTAATCTATGGGGCGTTGTATATCTCGGGTTTCCCTATGGCCTCGCATATACGTGCTAACTTTGGTGCATATGCCTTAGTGGACGAAGGTTATCTCCTCATTAAGGGTATCTAAATTATCTTTCAGCTCGTCCCTTTTGATCTGCTCTCCCGCTACGAGACGGCTAGCTTTTTATTCTCCAGACGGAGATTAGCAATGTCTTTAGCTAGCTGTGTCAAGTCGGACTTTTTTGGAGATCTCTTGTCGCCGATTTGAAATTGGCCTGCAGGCCTTGAGATTGGTGGCAACGAGATGTAACGTCGCACATGCTCGTTGGATGGATACGAACCCTTTGATTCATCCACCACCATCTTGTCCACACGCTTGAAGAGCCCCTTTGCATAGCCTGTGGGGGTTTTAACCCCGCGGATGATGAAGTGGCCTTAGGGGCTTTCCGGTGTAGGCGATGAATAGTGGTGGTTAACCACATCGCCTGCCTTTGTCTTTAAGGTCCCTGTGTACTTATCATTGGGCTTCATGGTGGACATTACATCGCCTTTAACATGGAAAAGACATGTCTTAATGGGTTTTAGGGCGCCTGCGATCGGCCTCCGCGCGGGTGATTGCACTTTCATCGACACCCTCCTAGGAGAAAGAGAACGAGTAGCACCACTTGGTGTGGGGCTGCATCCTTTCATCATGCTTGGAGGAGGCATCATGGACAAATGCTTGATGTCAAGCGTCATGACCTCCTCCATAGCAAGCTCCTTTTCCGCATTGGTCGGCATTGGCTCCCCGCTAAGGTCGAAGGTGGCGCTGGAAGATGCATGAGGAGCAATGTTTTTATTGGCCATGGGAATAGTAGATGGGTTTTGGCAAGGAGGAGAGGAGAGAAAAAATATTTTTAGAAGGCACAAGTCTTCTCCTATGCTGTTCTCCTCTTTTTATGGACGCCAAAGCGATATTTAACACCGTAGCACCGAGGGTTTGGTTGGGATAAGGGAAGAGATTACACATGGGAAAACAGGACTCGGTTGATGGTACCAGGGGTCGGCTGAACCTAGGGTTCGGCTGAACCCTGGGTGCCCCCAAGTCGGCTCTTTCTTCATGTGTAAGTCTTGTGGGCCGTGGGAAAGGCTTTCCAAAGTGGCCCACTTATTTGGACGTCGAGAATTTAGTTAGAATTTGAAGAAACGGTGTGAAAATCAATTAAATTGATTACGTTGATTTTTTTCCAAATTCTTGTGGGAATCAAATAAGTGTTTGAGGCGGTGTACATTCACTTTAAATAGATGTCCCTCATCATCTTGGAGTGTGATTGCTTCATGAGGTCAGGTATCTATCACAGCAAATGGTCCCTCCCATTTACTTCTCAATTTCTAATTTCCAAAGAGTTTAACCCTAAAATTGAAAAGCAAGACCTCCGGGTTTAAACTCATTAGGCGTAATCCTTTTATCGTGCCACTTATTGGTTCTCTCCTTGTAAATCTTGTCACTATGGTACGCCTTATCCCTCCATTCGTCAAGTTCAGAAAATTGGCGTAGTTGGTGTTTCCCGCCCTCCATGAAATCCATATTCCACCTTTTGATGGCTCAATACGCTCTATGTTCAAATTCTACGGGAAGATGACACGTCTTCCCATAGACAAGTTGGAAATGAGACATGCCGATAGGTGTCTTGCAAGCATACCGATATGCCCACAGTGCATCGGGTAGTTTGTGCTTCCAACCGGTTCCCATTTCCAGGACAGTCTTTTGCAAAATATTCTTAATTTGTTTGTTAGATGTTCCTGCTTGATCGCTTGTATGTGGGTGGTATGGAGTAACAATGTTATGCTGAACTCGAAGCTCCCTCAAGAAGTTTCTGAAGGTCTTATCTATGAAATGAGACCCTCTTTCACTTCTAACCATTCGAGGAGTTCCAAACCGCGGAAAAATGATTTCATGAAACATTTTCTAGGCTTGCTTGGAATCAGCATGTTTGCAAGGTATTGCTTCTACCCATTTAGATACATAATCCAAGGCCACCAGAATATACTCGCAATCATAGGACTTTGGAAAAGGTACGATGAAATCAATCCTCCAAACATGGAATAATTGTACTTGAAGATTATATGTGATGGGCATTGCAGTGCGAGCAGTGATTCCTCCATGCTTTTGGCGTTTCCAACATCTGCGAATGAATTCTTTTGTATCTTCATACATAAAAGGCCAAATGAATCCACTTTGCCAGATTTTTGCCTGAGTACGGTAACCACCGTTATGAGCTTCGTAGGGGCCAGCATACCGTTTCTCAATGATTTTGGTGCCTTTGATTGTGGGGACACATCGTCTAAGGAGTCCATCAGCTCATACTCTATAGAGGTACAGATCGTCCCATAGGTGCCTTCTACTCTAAAAAATAAGTTTCTTTTTGTTCTCCCGGTGGTACGTACCCCGTGACCATAAAGTTCACGATATCCGCGTACCAAGGGTGAGAGTCGGTCACCTTGAGCAACATATCATCACGTAAGAAGCCATTGATGGGTACATCCATGGGTTGTGTGACTTCCATACATGAGAGATGATCCGCGACGAAATTCTCTACTTCCTCCTTATCCTTAATCTCCAAATCAAACTCTTAGAGTAAGAGAATCCATCGGATTAGCCTAGGTTTAACATCCTTTTTTGATGAGCAAAAATTTTAATGCAGCATGATTTGTATAGACTATGACTTTTGCTCCAACCAAGTAGGATCTAAACTTGTCAATAGCAAAAACTACTTCCAGGAGCTCCTTTTCTGTTGTGGCATAATTGAGTTGTGCTCCTGTCAGAGTTTTGCTAGCATGGGCTATGGCGTGTTTTTATCTTTGGTTTGGCCAAAGACCGCACCAACCGCTTGATCACTAGTATCACAAATGATTTCGAATGGCAACGTCCAATCTGAGGGTTGAATGATTGGAGCTGGGGTGAGTATCTTTTTTGAGGGTATCAATGGATTTATGGCACTGCCTCGAAATCAATGGGTGTATCCTTGGCTAATATGTTGGTGACGGGTATAGCGATTTTGGAAAAGTCCTTGACGAACCGTTGATAGGATCCCGCATGTCCTAAGAAGCTACGAATTCCCTTGATGTTGGTAGGAGGTGGAAGTTTTTCAATAATTTCAATTTTTGCTTTATCCACCTCTATCCCCTCTCGGACACTAAGTGTCTGAGGACGATGCCTTCACGGACCATAAAATGGCACTTTTCCCAGTTAAGTACTAGGTCCTTCTCTTGGCATCTTTGTAAGACCTTGTCTAAGTTTTCCAGGCAATGATCAAAAGTTTTTCCATAGATGGAGAAGTCATCCATGAAAACTTCCATTATCTCCTCAATCATGTCAGAAAAAATAGACATCATGCACCTCAATAAAGAGGCTGGTGCATTACACAATCCAAAGGACATTCGTCGTTAGGTGTATGTTCCATAGGGGCATGTGAATGTGGTCTTACTTTGATCATCGGGATAGGAATTTGATGATATCCCGAATACCCATCAAGGAAACAAAAGAAGGAATGTTTCGCCAACCGCTCAAGCATCTCATCGATGAAAGGAAGTAGGAAGTGATTCTTTCGTGTTGCCTTGTTAAGCTTTCAATAATCTATGCACATCCTCCATCCCGTGACGGTTAGTTGAGGAATTAACTCATTCTTCTCATTCTTAACGACCGTCATTCCTCCCTTCTTTGGCACTACTTGGACTCCGTTGACCCACTCACTATGAGGGACAGGATGAATAATCCCGACATTTAAAAGTTTCAAGATCTACTTTTCGACAACCTCACACATTGCATTATTCAACCTCCGTTGAGGTTCCCTGGAGGGTGTAATCTCGGTGTAGGAATGCAATGGGTGCAAAGAGCATGGCTGATTCCCTTGAGGTCTTGGAGTGAGTAGCAAAAAATGGTTCTTTGCTTTTCTTAAATGGCTAAGAGTTTGAATGTCTCCTCATATGAAAGCTTTTCACTTATGATGACAGGGGCTTCCAGATCGCCATTTAGGAAAGCATAACGTAAGCTAGGAGGCAAGGTTTTTAGCTCAATCGGAGGTTTTGGTGGGAGCTCTTCTTTAGGCAATTCAAATTTCTCCTGATGTTCACCCTTTTCTAGGATGAAATCTTCTTCATCAATTTCAGGAGGATGTAGATATTGAAGAGTCTTAACCTCTACGATTGGCTCATCTTGGAGGGGAGGTTCTTTTGATGTGTTCTTTGAACACGGAATGGGAATGGCAAATTTCCTCCCTCCAAGATTGATATTGAGGTCTCCTTTTAGGGGTACTTTCATTAATAATTTCTTAATAAGTATCCCTATCATGATGTCGAAGTCTTTGACTTTGGACACGTGAAAATCAAGGAGAGCCTCGATATCTCTGTGTCAAATAGACACGTTTTGCAAAACCCCATATCCTTAAACAATATTTCCAAAGAAATCTTGGAAGGATTTTCTGGTTGGAGCCAAGGGCACATCATCCAAAATGGGTAAAGCACAAGTATCAGAAATGATATCGGCTCCAACTTATTGGGAGTGAAAATTGGTCGTGTGAGTCACAAGGAAGAATCCATCCCGGGAACAACAAGTTTTCATCACGTCCGAGAGACAAGCAAGCCAAGACATGAGCAATCATGGTCGGAGCAAGACTTGGAGGCTCTAAAATGGGTTCAAACCACGTGAAGTCATTGTGTCAAGGGTCTAGAAGAGTAGCACAACATTGTACGCGCTTTAGAGATAAGATAGAGTCTTAGTTTGACTTTAGAGTCATCTAGTTTGTACCGAGTCTATATAAGGGCAGCCTTCTTCCGAGAAAACAAGAGATAATACAATCAAAATTTTGAGCAACTACTTTCTTTTTTGTTGGTTCTTCGTAGTCCTTAGACTTATCTTGTAGTCTTTGTTGCTATGCCGAGTAAAGGATCTGGTTCTCTCCACGTTAGTGAGACTTACCACGTTCCTTCCTTAGGAACCTTATACTCATCTAAGTTTCAGTGACTAGCGACGCGATTCATCACAAAACAAGCGACAACACGATCTGTTCACCAACAGAATTGGCAACTCCACCGGGGAGAGACACCAGCTGCATCGACCAAACACATCCACTCAACAATCGACACGATCTCGTACCGATCAAAGCCGGGAAGATCATGGCATATGCATCTAGGAGGAAGGTCGATGCAAAGCCGTCGACGTTAGCAACGTCATCGACGTCCAGCTCGAAGATCTCTCGCCGGAGGACCGTGAACGCACCCATAAGGATTTGGAGCGAGAGATCCACGAGGATAAGATGGCACGTCTGCAAACCATGCTTGCTTGCTTCCAGAAAACGTGAGGAGGCATCGTCCAGAAGGTGGACACGCGCGAGGCAACAACAACAAGGTAAACACACCGATACCACTCGAAGAACTTGTTCAACTTGTAGATGTATCGGTTGCTACCAAGTACAACACTGAACTTGAGAAGATGGCCTCTTCGGTAGCGGATAGGCTTAAGAATTCTTTTGACACGTTCAAAGCCGATGTAGAACACACTATAGATCGAAACCTTCATCGGTAGATCCGATCTACCGTGCAACAGGTGCAAGATGAGGTGGGAAGCAAGCATGTAGACATCAACACGAGCAGTGCAACAGGAAACATAGCCAACACTCCGTCACTTTGCAGGCCACCAATGGACACACAAGCTAGGTATCCAATCATGAACGTGCAACAACCATACTACCGAATGGTTGCATATGGACCTGCTATCCCACCCACGGGGAGTGGTGTACCGGTCGGGCCAGTACCCGACGCGTACTTCCCTCCACCACCTTCACAAGCTGCACCTTGCAACTTACTTGAACTTCCCGTGCCACAGAACAATGCATCACATGATGAACTTAGAGATCAAGTGGCCAGAACAATTAGAGAGCTCGGGGTAGAAACCAGGGCAAACATTAGAAACTACCGAAAGCCTTACCCCGACCACTATGACAATGTCCTGTATCCTAGGTGCTTTAGGATGTCGTATTTCTCTATGTTTAGTGGGGAGGATTCAAAAACTACTCAAGAACATGTAGGGCAATTCCTAATCCAATGCAATGACATAGGAACCACGGATGTACATCGAATCAGATTGTTCCCCTTGTCCCTAACCGGCACGACCTTTAGGTGGTTTACCTCACTAGCTCTCAATTCTATCTTAATTTGGCCGTGCTTGGAACAAAAGTTTCATGAGTACTTCTTCACTGTTGAGACTGAACTAAGTTTGTTCCACCTAACAGCAATAAGGCAGACACAAAATGAACTCGTGACCGAATATATCAAAAGGTTTAGGGAGACTAGGAACAAATGTTTTAGCCTAACCATAGGGGGAAAGGGTTTGGCCAATTAGCGTTTGTAGGACTCCTACCATACCTCAGGGAGAAGATGGATGGCGTCGAGTTTGGGGACGTCAACCAAGTCCTGCAGCGAGTTGTGGCACATGAGAACCGAGTCAGAGAAGCTAAGGTACAAGGCCAGTTCAAGGAAATCAACCACAGGGACCGAGAGAAGCAACATGTTAATCAGCTTGGGGAAGAATCGGCCAGTGACGATGAGATGGAGGTTTGTGTGTCCGAATGGGTTGAAAACCACAAGAACAAGCCCCTAGATTGCACATTCTTGAAGCCCAGCCCTAGGAAGAAGGAGGATATGAAGTTCACCTTCGATGTAATGAAGTGTGACAAGCTCTTCGACATGCTCTTACAAAACCGGGTGATCAAGCTCAAGAACTGCCATGTTATCCCATCAGCTGAGCAGCTAGCCAACAAACACTATTGTAAGTGGCACAACTCTTACTCTCACTCAACTAACGAGTGCAACTTCTTTCGTCGATAGGTACAATCGGCTCTCAACGATGGCCGGTTGACACTCGGTGACAACCACCGGATGAAGCTTGACATCGACCTCTTCCCTATCAACATGGTGAACCTCGAAGGGAAGAAGATCCTTGTAAGGACCGATCAGGCATCTACAACCAGGGAAAGAATGTGATCCTGTCTGATGATCTATGAAAGAAGATGATCAAACCCCGGAACCTTGAGGTCGGCATATGGAAGCTCAATGAACCAAGGAAGACCACCCAATCCAAGCCGACCTCAGAGTATTTGATCACCAAGTACCTTAGGAGGAAGCTAGAGAAGAGTATCTTCCATAGGTTGATAGATTGCAATGGCAACGACTTGTGATCACCTCCAACCAAAGCCTTGGCAGCACTCTCGACATAACCTGGTTTGGGAGTCATCAGCACACCGAGAAGCCAATGATTTTCCAAGGAAAACAACCTTCCAAAGAGGCTCGGGGGGCACTGGTTGGAAACCATCAAAACTGCGAGAAATTGATGGTTCTACAAGGAAAAACACCCTCACGAGAGGCCTGGGGAGCCCGAGCGTGGGAGCAACAGATGAGTAAGCAAGGAAGCCGCGCCAACACATGGAAACCGAGGAAAAAACCACTATGGAGCACTTGTTCTTCCACCCCATCCCAGAGACATGCCAGGGAGACCCAAATCGAGAAAACACGAGAACAGGCGCTAAGTTCTAATGATTGAGTCGGTACCTTGTGTGGTCCAAGATGAATTTGACCCTAGTAACCCGGGGAATGAAGGCCAGTTCACAACACAAGACTTGGGTAAACGGCACGAGGTCGGTAGCTCCAACACTAAGAAGGAGGCTGGTCCAAGCAAAACTGAGAGGACCAAGGCTGATCAAGGTCCTCCTATCAACTGTTCTCGGTTGATGTCTTCTAAGGGAAGAGTCATCGTCGGACCAGGCATCACGCCAACAGCCAAGCACGAGGGACAAAGGTTGGTTGAACGTGCACAACCACAACAACTTAAGGCATCAACCGGCCAACCCAAGACAGCTTCAACACAGCTCAGCAGATGGGATGTGAAGCCAGAGGGCGTAAAACAAGGTATGATCAAGGCAGTAGCTCCAGGAACAAAGACAGAACCCCAATGGTGTCCCATAGGGCTCAACAAGACTCAGAAGAGGCGTGTGCAACAGCTGGGGGCTCTGGAACTTGCTGAGAAGAAGAAGGAGGAACAAAGGGATCATTGGTTCAACCAAGCACGACCAATGATCATTAAGAAGACCTAGAAGGAGAAGAGGGTCGCCCGAGAGGAAGCTGGGAATGATGAGGCAGAAGGAGATATCACGGGCAAGGATGAAAACAAAGTCGAAGTGAATATGGTGTTCCATTTACTGGCTGAGTTTTGCATTTCGTAGGTTGACGTGGTCGAGCTTGATCTAGAAGCCAAGAACATGGTCTTTGAGAAGCCAAAACAGCTCAGCCAACACGTGAAGCCCATCTACATCGTAGGACACATCGATGGAACACCAGTTGGATGCATGTTGGTCGACGGAGGAGCTGGGGTGAACATCATGCCCGTGAACATGTTTGGGAGCTTGGCTACCGGGAGGATGATCTTATCAAGACCAACACGAGGTTAAGTGGGTTTGCTGGAGACCCAACAGAGACTAGAGGGGTGTTGTCAGTGGATCTCACCATAGGAAACATGAAAATACCCACGACCTTCTTTGTTGTCAACATGAGAAGCAGATACAACCTACTCCTTGAATAAGACTAGATCCGTGTAGTGGGTGTGTGCCATCTACACCTCATTAATGTCTTATCCAATGGGTTGGCGATGAAGTAGAAGTGATTGAAGCTGATAACTCAGCTTGTGTGGTGATGGCTGAGTCATCCGACCTCCAACACGATGACATTAGGTGCCTCATAGGTCAGGACCTCACCGGCTATGACTTTGTAAGTGTTCAAAGGGATGATTTTGTACCCGTGTTTGTAAAGCCGACTAATATCACTTGGCTTAGCAATGTAACTTGAGGATGTTGGATAAACAAAGCCATTTGTCTTGCCTACAGGAGAAAACCAAGCAATATCGTTTAGGCAAGAACGATATGGAAGAGCTAGTTGAAGATCTTTGATGAGATGGGAAAGCTTGGGCAAGGGTTTTCTTCTGTGGACAAGTTAGAAGAGGTGAACCTTGGTGAGGGATCGACACATCGTCCAACTTTCATCAACAAGAATTTCGGGTTCCAAGAAGGAAGAGGTGAGTATACTCCTCAAGGAATACATGGATTGCTTTGCATGGGAGTACACTGAGATGCCAGGGCTCAGTCGAGACCTTGTGGAGCATAAGCTACCGATCAAGCCAGGATTTAGGCCTCATGAGCAGCCTTTTAGACGATTCAACCCGGCTATACACGACAAGATCAAGGTAGAAGTGAATTGTCTACTCCAATCTATGTTCATTCAACCTTGCAGATATGCCGAGTGGGTCTCAAACATAGTCCCGGTAGAGAATAAAAACACAGGAAAGCAGAGTATTTGCATAGACTTTCGAGACCTCAACCGGGCTACACCCAAGGATGAGTACCCCATGCCGATTGCCGACGTGTTGATCAACAATGCTTTGGGGCACAAGATGATCAGTTTCTTCGACGACCATGCAGGGTACAACCAGATCTTCATGGCCGAGGAAGACACATCAAAGGCAGCCTTCTGTTGCCCGGGGTTTGTGGTACTCTTTGAGTGGATTGTGATGACCTTCAGGTTGAAGAATGCTGGTGCAACATACCAAAGGAATATGAGCTTGATCTTCCACGATATGTGGGAGATGTTGTTGAGGTGTACATCGATGATCTTGTGGTAAAGTCGGCTGGATTCCAAGGGCATATGGCCAACTTGAAGATAGCCTTTGAGAGGATGAGAAAGTATGGCCTCAAGATGAATCCTATTAAGTGTGTGTTTGGCGTGTTGGCTGGACGTTTCTTGGGTTTTATCGTGCATGAACATGGCATAGAGATTGATCGCAAGAAAGTAGAAACCTTCAAGAGGATAGGAGAGCCGGCATGTAAGAAGGATGTCCAGAGCCTGCTAGGGAAGGTGAACTATTTTGAGGAGGTTCATAGTGAACCTAGCTGGCAAGATTGGAACCTTCATGCCTCTCTTGAAGGTCAAGCACGAGCAGGAGTTCACTTGGGAGGCAAAATAGAAGGAAGCTTTCTAGAGAATCAAAGAATACTTGATCAAGCCACCAGTCTTGCGAGCACTGAAGATGGGACAACCTTTTAGGCTCTACAGAGCTGCTTAAGGCCAAGTTATTGGAGCTGTTGTAACTCAAGAAAGCCAAGTTAAGGAATACTCCATAGCTTACTTGAGTACAAGACTTTTAGATGCCAAGACCAGGTATACTTTTGTTGAGAAGCTATGCTTGTCTATCTGCTATGCTTGTTCTAAGTTTTGGCACTACATTCTCCCTAGTACATGCTTTGTGACATGTGAACATGACATTGTCAAGCATATGTTGCAACAACCAATTCTAAGTGTCAGGATAGGAAAATGGACATACTCTCTAGTGGAATACAACCTGGTGTTTGAGTCTCATCAAAGCATGAAAGGCCAAGTCGTAGATAACTTCATTATGGAGCACAATGTGTAACTCGAGGAGGAAAGCATGGTTGAGGTATGTCAATGGAAACTTTTCTTTGATGGATTATTTTGTGACAAAGGTCAGGGAATTGGATATGTGTTGGTTTCACCTACAAACACAACATATGAGTTCTCTATTCGGTTGAGCTTCACGTGCACCAACAACCAAGCCAAATATGAGGCATTGTTGAATGGTTTAGAACACTTGGTTGACTTGGGGATCAAACACATTGAAGCTTTTGGTGATTCTAAGCTCATCATTCAACAAGTTTGTGGTGAAAGCTAATGCTATGATGCAACTTTGAATGATTACCGAGAACGATGCCAAGACATTATCAAAACTTTGGACAATTTTTGTTCCAAACACATTCCTAGGGAGAAAAACTAGAAGGCAAACAACTTGGCACAACATGCATCGGGTCGTGAGGTAAAGAGAGGGAAGTTCCGTGTAAAGATAAGGTCGACATTGTCCAAAGATGAAGCTAGAGAAGATCAAAGCAACTCGGCCGAGATAGACGTGTTGGCTATCAAAGATTGGAGGCCAGTTATCATAGAGTGAATTAGAGACCCAAATACATGCAAGGACAAAAAGGTTCGATGCCAAGCTTTGAAATATACATTGATCAACAATGAGTTATACCGTTGAACCATTGACAGACTCCTAAGTGTTTATATAAAGATCAAGCAAAGGAGGGCATGGGAGAAGTGAATGTAGGACTTTGTGGCACACATCAATCTGTCCAAGATGAAGTGGATGCTCAAGCGAGCTGGTTTCTATTAGCCAACTATACAAGAAGAGTGTTTCAGGTAATACAAAGAGTGTGAAGCTTGTTAAAGGTTTGGAGATGACCAACAAGCCCCAGCCAGCATGTTGCATCCTATTTGAAGCTATGGCCGTTTAGAGGATGGGGTTTAGATTTCATCGGAGAGATACACCGTGTGTCGTCAAAGAAGCATCTCTTTGTGTTGGTTGCCACAAATTACTTCACCAAGTGGACAGAGGCCGTTCCACTCAAGAACAACACACGCAAAGAGGTAACAAGTTTTGTCCTTGAGCATATCATCCATAGATCCGGCGTTCCATAAACTCTAACCACAAATCACGGAGGAGCATTCATATCTTCTCAGTTTAGAGAGTTTGCCAAATCCTTTAGGATAAAATAATTGAACTCTTCACCATACTATGCTCAAACTAATGGACAAGCTGAGGCTAGCAACAAGATATTGATCAAGATCATCAGAAAGAAAATTAAATAGAACCCAAAGCGATGACATGAGACTTTGAGTAAAGCTCTATGGGCTCCTAGAGTATCAAGACACGGTGCCACCAAGGTAACTCCTTTTGAGCTTGTATATGGACAAGAAGCCGTGTTACCTGTGGAAATTAGGATGAAGGCATGTCGAGTAGATCAACAAGACAACCTTTCTATTGTGGATTATCAAGAGTTGATGACGGACAAGTTGGATGATGTATTTGAGAGCCAAATGGAAGTCTTGAAAGAAATTGAGAAAAAAGGTTAGGGTGGTTAATCATTACATCAAAGGAGTTCGAGAGAAATCGTTCCAACTCGAGACAAGAAGTTTGGCAAATGGTCACCAAGTTGGGAGGGACCCTTCACGATTGTAGGGATTGTTCCCAGGACTGCTTACTTTGCGGAGAGCTTGCAAGGAGAGAACTCAAGAAAAACTATCAACGGAAGATACTTGATCGGTCAGGGGGTGAAAACCGGTCGGCTCCGTTCCTGTATAGCTAAGAAAAAAGAAAATGTTGTTAGTGCTCAGTTTGATATCATTACGGCCACGATGAACGGACCTTCGGTGGCCCGTCGCGACCTTTGGTCGCTCCCACTGAGGTCCTGTAGTGAGCCCCTCGAGCCTCCTTTCAGGGGATTAGGTTTTCATTACAGCGGGTTCGTTCCACCCCCCGTCTGTGAGCCGTTCGTAACTCAGAGGGGTTCGGCCAATCGGGAACTTTCCTCGGCAGTCGAGCCCGAGCTCGATGAGCTAGATATCGGGTAGAGCCGAGTGAAACCCGCTTGTTTCTTTTGTATGAGCGGTCGGAACCATTTACCCTATTTCTGGAGGGCGTCCTAGTTGGGGCTCGGTGCCCACGTTTCATTAGATCCCTGCTCAAGGCGAGCGTGTGGTTCCTGAGCCTACAGTGGGTTCGGGCCACTCGATGTCAACCCCTCGATGGGATACCTTGGCGCTCGCGGGGCTGGGACTTGGCTACAGGCGTGCAGGTGTCGAGAGGATTCACCCTTCTCGAGATAGTCTCTGTTGTGGACTGCCTCACATCGTCCGACCCTCACTCATGGGCGCCCCGGGCGGCATCGGAACACTGTAGGGATGGCCTTCGAACCTGGTGCTTCTCAGGCCCCAAAAGTGGGCTAGAAACTTACATCCCTTGCTTTGGTTAAACTTGCATCTACGCTCAAAGGAGTTGAGGAGACGCCGCTCAACTCGACTCCCTCGCCGTGGTGGCGGTTTTTTATCCATGGAGTCGAGGAGACATTGCTCAACTCGACTCCAATGCCACGAGGGCAGTTTTAATTGAGAGAATCGAGGAGGCGACGCTCGACCCGTTTCCACGCTACGGGGGCGGCTTTCATCTTCGGGGGCAGTTGAGCAAGTTGAAGCGATGTCGGTTCGGATGGGACAGGAACGGTCGCCTGCTCCCTGTTGGGTCTCGTGTCGCTTCCGTTGCTTTATATCCTTCCTTCGGGGCACCCCCTCGGATATGCCTTTCACTTTCTCCTTCACCACTACTACAAAAATCATTATCACAGGCGTCTCGTTTTGCAAACCCAGACGGTCCGTAAAAAAATGCACCTGTGATGTCGAATGAATTAATAACCGCCTATGAAGAATGAACATCACAGACGGCTCGCAAAGGCAAACCACCTATGTAAACATATCAGTTTTCACAGGCGGACCATGAAGTAGGAGCCGCCTGCATTAGCCTGCAATATTGGCCATTAATACAGGTGGATGAAGCGACCGGGCATGCACGACCTTTGCTGTTACCGAGGGGAACACACCTTTAATTGAATTCAATTCGAAGCCACCAAACATCACGGCCTGGTATACATCAACCACATTTAGCATCAAACAAAAAGACAACAAACGATTCGATAATCGAAAACAAACATTCATCATCAAACAAACATTCATTAAAAATTAAATTTTTACAAACAACAAAAGAAAACAACAGACGATCGCCTAGTCCTCTGGTGGCGGAAGAACCCCACACTTGTCAGCGACCATCTCCACCAACTTCCTGCTGCCTTCCACCCCAAGCACCTCACTGACCGTCTCCTGCATCGCGTCAAGACGACCGGCCACTGCGCTTAACCCAAAGAGGTAGTGGGCTATGGTGTCCATTCCAATACATACTAGAAGGCGACGAAGACCCAGAAGCTCCATGGCATCAGATGTACTGTTAAATACATCCTTCGCCATCTGCCGGTGCAAAGGTGATAGGTCGTTGGCTGTCAGGGCCCGACCCGATCACGGGGCCGTGCCGCTCACCCGGGAATCGCATTGGGTGGTGCTATGATATGTGGCACCCAACAGCACACACATAGGAAACCGTATCACATAAATAAAAATGGAAGCGTACAAGTTCAGTTTGTAAATAATTTACATCAAATAAACTACTGCAGAAGACTAATTTATCTCACGTTTAGTATCTACTAAGCACCCAAGAAGATCCAGCCTGCGAACTCTTCTCGCTAGCAACATGAAGACATACGGCAGTGGACGGGTTCTCCGTGTGTTAAACGACTTGGAAGTCTCCGAGTCTCACTGGACAACCTCCTCATAGCATCGATGTTAACCTGCAAAACCACTCATATAGCAAGCGTGAGCACATAGGCTTATCAAGACTGATCCGTCTCTTCTAAACAAGAAACTCTACATGCACAACGGATTGAATAAGGTAGCTGAATTTCCATAAAGGACTCGCCTATAGTTGGTGCTTGACTTTCAGATTTTAAAGCCTCATTTTAAAGACCTTGAGCTGAACAGCATCGCAACTCCACAATCAAACAAGAAACGCTTTGTTGCGATGCTTCTTGCACAAGGTGAAGTAAACTTAATTTGCACTATCTCTAACTCAAACATGGTTGCAATACAAGTTAGATCACAATCCTTATCAATTCAAAGTAATTCACTTCAGTTCTTACTACGTCAAGACGCAGTGGGCAAGTATGCTCATATAACCACGAGCGACAGTGATCCGAATCAGGACACGCCCGGACTGCACGACACGTACACCCACCTCCGATTTTCCGGCAGCGAACTCGACCGATGTCATACGCAGCTACCTTTTGCAAGTTCGCCCACACCGGACGTGGTCCCATCGACCCGAACAGCAAGCTCCCTCAAGGTACATACCCGCAGTGATATGCTCTTCAGCGAGTTACCTCTTGCTGTACTGATGCCTAAAGCCTAAGCCGATCGGAAAAGTTCCCATGTGGATATCATGAGGTACATCGGTTTCCTAGGTCCCATATAGCCAGTATGCGCCTGGTACACAACTCAAACTTGTACAATAGGGCCAAGCATAGACGGGCCTTAACCAACACAGGCAGGGCTATGCACGCACGGTCCGCAGCCTGCTGCATCTCAATCTCCCTGCCCGGTCTCAATTTCTCACTTGTGAATTTTCCTCACTGACTCTATTCATAACCCGTTCCGATGAATCCAAGCACTAAACTTGCGAGTAGATTCCAACTACTCGACTTCTACCGGTCCTTCCAAAGTAACATTTAGCATAGCCTAAATCCACTTGAGGAGGTTCTAATCTACCCTTTCTCTCTTGGGTAAATCTGATCATGCAATTGGATTTTCAATATCATCTAGACCTAATGCAATCAATATTTCATAGCTATGATCTCTAGAAATGAAAATACTTTATAAAATTTCTTGAATACAAACCAGGGCTTGGCTGTTTTGCAGGTGACTTAGAATATAAAATTTTCAGTTAGTGATGATCACTTGTCCTCCTTGTTCCTTGATCTACAATTGACTTGCTTCACAATCTTTCATGTTGATGACTATACAATATGAAATGTATATGTAATTAATTGTAAAGCTTTTGCTATCAAGCCTAATGATAAGTTTAAAACTGGAACTCTGTTTAAGAATTTAAAATGAAACTGGTGCTAGTGGTTGGAGTTGAGTTTAGCAAGGGTGATCAAAGGCTAAGGGTTTTTCTTAATTAGGGTGTTTCTACCTAATCAAAATCTATTGAAAAGTCATGATCCAGAGTTCAACTTTAGTTGATTTTGTTTTCTGTGAGTTCCCTGTCACAAGAAACTGTACTGGATCAAAATTTAGAACTCTTCACTAAGTAGTTTTTTCAGAACAATTCCCTAAGCATTTTGGCTAAAAGGAATTAATTCTGAAGTAACTTACATGTTCATGTCAAACTTAGTCAACTAAAATTTCCATTATAGTTAATAGAGCCTGCATGATATTTCCTAGGATTTTGGAGCTCAGAATTGCCCAGAATTGATTTTACAAATCTGGGGCTTTTTCTGGAAAAGTTTCTGTATACATTTGAATTCAGAATTTTGTATTCTAAATTATCCTAATCAAATCAACTCTAAATTATCTGAAAATTTTACAGGAGTTCAATAATATCCTAAGGCATATTTCGGCAAAATTTGGGAATTTTTGAATGAACGAAACTCCCTCAAAAATACTTTTTCTGAAAAGCTTCAAAGAATTTTCCAGAATTGATTATTGACTTTCATACAAATTGGGTTGCTCATTTGGATAGAGTTTTTCAATCTGAATATAACACAATTTGAATCACCTAATTTGGAGTTTTCTAGCAAAAGTTATGCTCCTCTAAAGTTTGCAACAAATTTGCAATTCAAATTAATCCGGGGAAAACTTCAAAGTCTGACAGTGGGTCACGAGGTGACGTGGCGATTTCTCAGAGCAGACACACCGCGGTCCACAGATTTTCCCCGCATGGTCACACCAGATCCTGACTCCACAAACAATCGTACAGTGAAAACCCTCTCACTGGCAGCAGGCCTGGCCCCTTCTTCAACCTCCGGACAGCTCCCGCGCGCGCCCATGCTGCCCTTCGCCGGAGCTCACCGGAGCTCGCTTCCCCGGCCACCTCCAGTGCTTAAACTCGCTGCCAGCCCCTTAATCCATGTGAGGAACACGTTGGGGAGGACACCCCACGCCGGCGACGACCCCACCACGGCTAGCAACGGTGCGGCGGCTCGGTGTAGCTTCGACAACGTCTACCCGATGGCCTAACCCCTCAAACCTTCGGTTTCCAAGCCCTAGAGCACCGGTGCAACGTGTAGAAGCTCGATCTAAACGCTCCATAGCTCGGGGGAGGCTCCAAAGGTGATCCTACCGTGCGCCCGAGATGGTTTGCCACGGCCACCGATGAAAAAGCTGGAATTAGGTCGTCTACCGAGGTTTCTACGCTAGAGTTGTGAAGAGGAAAGGTTTGCTACCTAGTTTAGCTCTTGTGTGCTCAATTTGGTGCACTACAAATGAATAAGGATCAGAAATTTTGAAGTTTCTCACCCACGGTTTGTTTTGCGCCGGCCGAAAGAAAATCCTGAAATTCGCCGGCGACGATCAACGGTTGGGCTTGAGCTTTGGAGGTGAGCAGCGTGAAGTCCTAGCGCTCCCAAGGATTGTGGCAGCTCTCTAAGATCATATACTAGCCCCACATACCAACACTAGTCTTTTTGGCGCATTTGTCCTCACTCGTGCGCACCCGGGAAAACTTCCCGATCGTTCATCCATCCTCAACTTCTTTGGGCCAAGCATGCTTAACCCCGAAGTTCTTTGCAGGTGGGCTTTCAGAAAATAAGGTACACCTTGATGGTATGAGTATTCTATCAATCCTATTAAGTCGGGAGCCACGATATCACACAATTCACTCCCCTTAGAAGGCCGACGTCCTCGTTGGTCAATGCTAAGATAGGAACGTCCCCTCTTAGCCACGTCCGCATGTTCAGTACCTTACGTCATGTTAGCAACATACTTACCATACCGTGTCCCACACATAGGACCCACACGGCATGCGTACGTACCCACGTCCCTGACCTGTACGCTACCATATCCATCTCACCGACCCATACGCACCCATGAAACTGCGAGAGTCAGCTGTGATACCATTTGTGACAGCTCTCTAGGATCATAGACTAGCCCCACATAACAACACTAGTCTTTTCTGCGCACTTTGTCCTCACTCATGCACACCCGGGAATACTTCCCAGTCGGTCACCCATCCCCAAATTTCTCCGGGCCAAGCACGCTTAACCTCGGAATCCTTTATAGTAGGGCTTCCGGAAAAGAAGGTATACCTTGTGTAACACCCTCAAATTCATTTTCATGCATTGCATACATTTTTGATGTAGACAAACATTATAAAAGAAGTAGAAATGGAGAAAGAACCATAGAAATGGAGAAAAGAACCATAGAAATGAAGAAAGGACCATAGAAATGGAGGAAGGAACCATAGAAATGGAGAAAGAACCATAGAAATGGAGGAAGGAACCATAGAAATGGAGGAAAAACCACAGAAATGGAGAAGGGAATATAGAAATGGAGAATGAGGCATAGAAATGGAGAAGGGCAATGTAGAAATGGTGAATGGGACATACAAATGGAGAGGGGAATGTAGAAATGGAGAATGAGACATAGAAATGGAGAGGGGAATGTAGAAATGGAGAATGAGACATAGAAATGGAGAGGGGAATGTAGAAATGGAGCAAGTGACATAGAAATGGTGAGGAATGGAAAAAAGATAGCTGAAATAAGCCATTCCCAAATTCCCCCCAAAATTTCCAAATTCCCCAATTCCACAAAAGGGGAATTTTCTCCACATTTGGGGGGATAAAATCCCCAAGGCTGACGCACCTAACTGAAAAGATAATTTTGTTGAGATCCAAAATTGAGTAGGACTCTTATTTGAGCTCCAATTGGAGTAGGACTCCTCTTTTTCCCCTTATAAATATAACCCCCATCCCCTTGGACGACCCCTCTCTATTTTGGACGTCCCCCCTGCTGCCAAGCCCCCTTCCTTGCTGCCAAGTCACCAAGTCCCCCCCCCCCCCTTGCCGGAATTTGGCCGCCATCGAGCCCCGTCGAGCCCCGCCGTCGCCGGAGAAGAAGCCTGACGATCTGTCCTACCAAAATCTTCCATAGATAAACTACCCGCTGCTGCCATTGCTAGAAGGAAGGCCCTTCCACCAAGAAGGAAGTGAGGTAGGTCTCCATTACCCATCTTACGACGTCGCCGCTGTTTCTACGCATCCGTTTTCTTCGCCCCTTCGAACAGAAACTTTTACGTGTGGACAGACCGTGTTTTGATCGGTTTTTGATGGTGGAATTGATCTAGATCTTGAGTCAAGACCATCACCACGTCAACACTTGATCTGTATGTGGTGGACCGGGATCCGCTCATCCAGGATCGCAGAGGGTGATGCCGCACGATGCGACACCCGACAGCACACGTCATAAGGACACAATATATTACATGGGAAACCAACTGAACTGTACAAACAGGTACAAACTTCAGTTACAAACTATTGTTTATATTACACAGCGGAAGTCTAAATTATATAACTCACGCCCGCCTATCTAGCAAAAGTCGGTTGCCCAGCCCTAGGGCAACCCACACTAGCTGCACGTCTCAGCTCGGCGGTGTGTACGGCTCCCACTCAGCCGTAGTCCCCGACGGAGGGTAACCCTCACCGGTGGACTCATAACCCGAGTCCGTGGGTGGCTCCTCACCTGAAAAACACTTAAGCAGCAACCGTGAGCACGATGGCTCAACAAGACTTAACCGACTACCTAAGCATGAAACTCTACATGTAGGGTACAATGAACATGGGATGGTACAATTGCAGCAAACGGACGCGCCTACAAGTTCATCCTTAGTTCATCCTTTAGGCACCAGTTAACAGTTCATGAATCTTAAATTTAGTAAGTAATATTTGGTGGCACGCATGTAGCAATACAATATTATATCGTAACAGCAATATTGAATCATCACATTTCATACATTAACTACGTTACGACGCAGTGAACAAGCGGTACTCGTCACCGCGAGAGACAGCGAATCGACTCGATATACACCTGCAGGGAGACCCAAAGAGCACGTCACGTACGCCCACCCGTGGAGCTGCACAGCACGCTCACTCGATGCCGTACGGGACAACCTTTCACCCAACAGCCCAAACGTCGAACCGGTCGCACCGAAACGGACAGGAGGTTCCCTACACGGAGCATCTCTCTATGCCCGTTAGCAGATTTCCACCTTGCTGCCCTCAACCTATACCTATAAATCGGTGTGCTATGCCTCGACGCCCGGAGGTTTAGGCTACATCGGTTTATCGGAGCCCATATATCCGATATGCCTTCGGTACATTCAATACTTGTTCAGCAGGGCCGCACACGGATCGGTCCTCAATCGACACGGACAGGACTGCGCACACAAGACTTCCTCTTGCTGTGCCCTAGCCCCTGCCTAGTCTCATTTTCATTACTAAAGTGATCTCACATCACTCGAACCAAACCCGTGTGTCCCAAACCTAACTCGCGAGTAGATTCCAACTACTCGACTTGTACCGAAGTCCTATGAATCATTAAGCATAGCCTGTCTATTCGAGGCCCTAGACACTACCCTCACTCTTGGGGAAAATTCTGGTTATGCAGTTGGTAATCATCCATCCTACACCTAATGCACATGCACACTTCACACTACGTATGTAAACAAAGTAAAAACTTTATAAAAGGCTTAATGCAAACCGGGGCTTGCCTTGTTGCTACTGGTCAGTAGTTAGATCTTCGTCCGGAAGGAGGAAGTCGAGCACCTCCGGAGTCTCCTCGCCTTCAGCGACTACACGTTAATGAATATGCACATAAGTTTAATTGTAAAGATTTTGCTACAAGTTCTAATAATAAGTTTTCAAAAACTGGAACTCTGTTTAAGAATTTAAAACGAAACTGGGGCTAGTGGTTTGGGGTTTGGACCTAAGCACATGATCAAGTGCTAAGTGGTTTTCCCCCTCTTCCATATTGATCACCTCAAGTGGTTAAACAGAACAGGGGTGATCCAGAGCTACAATGGATCTGAGAATTTTTTGGGTGAGTTCCTTGTCACAAGAAAACCCTCTGGACCAAAGATTGGCACTTTTCAGTGAGTGGTTTGTTCAGAATAATTTTCTAAGCAATTAAGCAAAGAAGAATTAATTCTGGGATAAAACCCATGTTCATGCCAAACTTAGTGAATTACAATTTCAATTATAGCTCATAGAGTTTGCAAGAATTTTCCTAGTATTTTTGGAGCTAATATTTGCCCAGAACTGAATTTCCAAGTTTTGGAAATTCTCGGAAAATGTTTCTGTATTTAAGTGAATACAGCATCTTCAAATCTGAATTGCCCTGCTCAAATAAACTCCAAATGGTCTTCAACTTTTACAGGGGTTCACTAACATCCTAAAGAATATTCTGACAAAATTTTAGTATTTTCGGATGAACCAAACTCCCTCTAAAATTCTATTGCTGAAAAGCTTTAAAGAATTTTCCAGCATTAAATAATGGGTTTCATACAAATTGGGTTGCATATTTGGATAGAGCTATGCAAGATGAATCCATCCCAATTTGAATCACTAAATTTGGAGCTTCCTAGCAAAATTTATTAGGTTCTAAAGTTTGGGGAAATTGTGGAATTTGAATTAACCGGGAAAAGTTTAAATCCCTGACAGCGGGTCCGGCCCCCACGTGTCACCCCCTCGGCTACGCCACACGGGGCCACAGGACTGTTCTCCGCATTGTCACAGATGACCCGGTGCAACAGAAGATCCCCACACTGTTCACTGAGCGACTGACGAGCGGGCCCGGCTGACTCGTCTTCTTCCTCGCGCTCCCGCGCCCGCGCGCCGCCGGACTCGCCGGAGCCGCGCTGATCCTTGCCGTCCGGCCAACTCCCGCGCTCTCCCTCGCCGCCAGGGCCTAAATTCGTGCGCTGAACACGATGGCACCATCTCCCCCGGCTGGCGGTGGCCCTAACCTAGCTGGCGACGGTGCAACGGCTCGGGGTCACTTCGGCTATGTCACCCGACGCTTCTAGCCCGCCAAAACCTTGGTGAAAGGGCTCTACAGCACCGGGGGATCCCAGGGAACGTCGACATGGCCATGCAAAGGCTCGGGGAAGGCTCTAACCTAGCTGTCACCGTGAGCCCGATCCTCCCTGCCATATTTGTCGTAACAAAACCTAGAAATACCCGGCCTACGTGCGGTTTCAAGCCAGGGCTGTGAAGGGCTAATGAGCGTCGACGAGTGCGGTCCTGTGTGCAAGATTGCATGACCTAAGAACAAGGGTGGCGGGTGAACTCGAGTTTACCGTGTCGGGAGGTCAGTTCTTGCCCGCTGGGGAACTTTCTTCAAATTCGAGCTCTATGGACCAGGTCACGGTTTGAGCTTCGGATATGAGCACCACCGGTTTCTGGCGCATCCGAGGCCTTTCTTGCTCAGCCATGAAAGACTCTCTTTTGGGCTGTCCATGCGAGCACCTCTGCTCGGTTCTTTTCGGCCACTGCAAAGACTCGGTGAAACCGGGGTTGTGAGGGCCAAAAGCTCTCGGTTGTGGCCCGACGAGGTGGTGGAGAAGACTGTCGGGGAGTTTTGCTACTTCCTGGGTGTTTGCACGCGAGGGACAACAGCTCCCGAGCAATTGACGACGGCGGCGGCTTCTCTGTGCCGTGCTTGCGCGCGAGAGGAGTAGAACGTGGCCTTCGGTGTTGTGGCAAAACGGGGCACGGCCGGGAGTAACTATCCCCCACGAGGAGCTCGCCAGCGTGAAGAAACCGACCCCGGGGCGAGCTGTGGTGGCGTCTCGGTGGCGCCTGTGGACTCCTCGGCTCGGTTCGAGTGAGCAAGACTTAACCCCGAAGGCTGCTGATCTTTATGCATTTTTAACCTCCCCAATGACATGTGGGTCCCACCAGTCAGTGCTCCCCTATCCCTCAAAAGATCTCCAAAAACATGGCAAGTGACCAATTCAAATGTTTGGAGCTAAAATCTGAGTTGCATTTGGAGAGTTAGACAAATTCCCTCCCAATTCAAATGTATATTTGAATTCTTAGAATATTTGAATCCTTTTCTCAAAAATGGATAGCAAACCATGTCACAAATTTATGAAACTTTGCCTACCCACTAATTTGGACCTAAGGAATCCAAATATGCAAATTTATTTGTGTGTTAGCTGCTTCAAACAAGAGTTTGAACACAACAGTTTTGAATTCCCATTGTGTCCTCCCCTTATTTGAAATTTGAGTTGAACCCTCAGTTTAAATTTTAATGTTTAAACCCCTCCATTGCCCTTGAGTACTTCACTTCTGTGGTCTTAATCCACCTAGGGTTCAAACATACCAATGACTCTAAGTTGGTTTTAGAACAACCTCTCATGTGTTAACATATGTGTATAAACTTTGAACCAATCCCCTTTTGATGGAGGTTACTTGCTCTTCACAATGTTTCACAAGATATCCACAAAAAAAACTGTGGTGTTGTGAGGTGATGAAAAGTTTTTGCAAGTCCCTTTTCTTGGGCTTTTATATCCCTCCCCCCTTAAAAGAATCTCGTCCCGAGATTATAAAAGAAGAGATAGCGATGTAATATGAGACGCCATGAACTCCGGGTAATTTGAGCGAAGGAATTCCTCGCTTTCCCACGTCACTTCTTCGGTGGTGTGGTTGCTCCAGAGTATTTTGTAGAACCACAACGTTCGGCTATGCGTGGTTCGGACTTTCTCATCAATAATCGCCACCTGATATTCATCATACGTTAAATCCAGTTGCAGCTCGCCGATGTCTTTGGTAGGAACAGTAGCGGTATGCTTCAGACATTTTCTCAGTTGTGATACATGGAGAACGTCATGGACACCAGCAAGAGATGCCGGTAGCTCCAGTCTATACGCCGCTGGTCCACACTTCTCAGTGATAGCATAGGGTCAAATGAAATGGGGAGCGAGTTTCCCCTTGACACCGAACCGGTGCACGCCCTTCATCGGAGACACACAGAGATACACATGTTCACCGACGGCAAAGTGCAACGGCCTACGCCTCTTATCAGCGTAGCTCTTCTGCCGGGATTGAGCGGCCTTCAATTTGGCTTGAATCGTCCGAACACGCTCTTCGGCGTCGTTCATCACATCAACCTCGAATGTGACCCTTTCACCGGACTCGCACCAGTTTAATGGGGTGCGGCATTTGCGACCGTAGAGAGCTTCGTAGGGTGCCATCTTGATACTCGCCTGATAGCCGTTGTTGTACGAGAATTCTACCAACGGTAGGTGATCATCCCAGTTCCTACCGTGGTGGATGGCACATGCTCTGAACATGTCTTCCAGAACCTGATTCACCCTCTCTGTTTGGCCATCTGTCTGAGGGTGGTAGGCGGAGCTTCTAATCAGTTTAGTACCCAAAGCAGCGTGCAACTGCTCCCAAAAGCGAGATACAAATAATGCCCCTCGATCTGAGACGATGGTCTTGGGTACCCCATATAAGCATAGAATCTTTGCTATGTACAGCTCCGCATATTTGCCGGCATTGTAGCGTGTATGCACCGGGATGAAGTGAGCCGTCTTGGTTAACCGGTCAACGATTACCCAAATGGAATCATGTTTGTTGGACGTCAGAGGTAATTCCACAATGAAATCCATGCTCACATCTTCCCATTTCCATGTCGGGATCTTCAGGGGTTGCAACAGCCCTGATTTTCTCATATGATCAGCCTTCACTCGTCTACACATATCACACTCGGATATGTACTGCGCTACCTCCCGTTTCATCTGCGTCCACCAAAATTTATTTTTCAAGTCTTGGTACATTTTGTTGCTGCCCGGATGAATGGAGTATTTAGACAAGTGAGCTTCACCGAGGATCTTTTTCCTTAGCTCCATATCTCGGGGTACGACTATGCGGTCATTGAACCATAGCGTCCCCTCATCATCTTTCCAGAAACACTTGATCTCCCCATTGTCTATCCGTCTCCGGAGATGTGCCATACCCTTATCAATCTTCTGAGCTGCAATGATGTCCTCCCTAATGGTAGGGATGAGGGCAAGGTTGTAGAGCGATCTATAAGGAACCAAGTATAGACTCGGCTCTTCCTCCTCCACCGGTGTAATGGTGAGGTGATGGACATGTGGTTTCCGACTCAGCGCGTCGGCAACCACATTCGCCTTGCCGGGGTGGTAATGAATCTCAATTTCATAATCTTTGATTAGTTCTAACCACCTCCTTTTCCTCATATTCAGCTCCTTCTGGGTGAAGATGTACTTTAAGCTCTTGTGGTCAGTGTAGAGATGCACCGAACTCCACAGGAGATAGTGCCTCCACATTTTCAGCGCCAAAACTACTGCAGCAAGCTCAAGATCATGAGTCGGATAGTGCTGCTCATGGTTCCGAAGTTGGCGTGAGCCATAGGCGACCACACGTCCTTCCTGCATCAACACGCAGCCGAGCCCAATACCAGACGCGTCACAGTACACGTCAAAGGGCTTGGTTGTATCCGGTTGAGCTAAGACCGGGGCTGTTGTGAGATGCTTCACCAATGTTTGGAACGCTCCTTCACACGCCGTGTTCCAAACATGTTTCGTTCCCTTCTTCAGCAATTCTGGCATCGTCTTAGCGAGCTTGGAGAAGCTTGGAATGAATCTCCGATAGTATCCCGCTAAACCGAGGAAGCTTTTGACCTCATGAACTGAAGTGGGAGCTTTCCATTTCAGCACTTGCTCTATCTTGCTTGGGTCAACCGCAATGCCTTCCGTGGAGATGATATGTCCCAAGAATGGCACTTGGCTGATCCAAAACTCGCATTTGCTGAACTTGGCGTAGAGCTTGTGGTCTCGCAATCGTTGAAGAACGATCCTCAAGTGCTCAGCATGTTCGGCTTCTGTCTTGGAGTAAACCAAGATATCATCGATGAACACTACCACGAACTTGTCCAGCTCCGGCATGAACACCGAGCTCATGAGATACATGAAATGGGCTGGAGCATTTGTGAGACCAAAAGACATGACGAGATATTCATATAATCCATATCTCGTCGAGAAAGCCGTCTTCGGGATATCCTCTGCCCGGATCTTTATCTGATGATACACAGAGCGAAGGTCCATCTTGGAGAACACACTTGCACCCACAAGTTGATCAAACAATATGTCGATGCGGGGCAGTGGGTAGTTATTCTTGATGGTGATGGCATTGAGCGGCCGGTAGTCCACACACAGCCTCAAGGTTTCATCCTTCTTCTTCACGAACAGCGCCGAGCATCCTCAAGGGAGGAACTCGGCCTAATGAAACCCTTGCTCAACAGATCATTGAGCTGTTCTTTCAGTTCAGCCAGCTCATTTGGAGCCATTTTGTATGGTCTCCGTGATATGGGCGTAGTCCCGGGTGCCAGATCGATCTTGAACTCGACATCCCGCTCAGGTGGCATGCCCGGAAGATCATCCGGGAACACGTCGGGGTACTCCCGGACAACGGGGATGTCCTCTAACTTGAGAGCTTCAGTATTATTAATTTCTGAAACTTCCCGGACTGGAGTGTCTAACACCATGGAATGCGGGCGGTGGAATGGAGAGTTTAAATGAACCGTCCGTGTCCGAGTCTCCAGGACAGCGCCATGGTATTGTAGCCATGACATCCCTAAGATTGCATCAATCTTTTGCCCCATAAGGATTATCAAGGTGGTGGGATATAGTTTCCCACCTAAGCAAAGAGGTGCCTTTGGGATCATCGTATTTGCTGAAATCTTCCCCCCCCCTGGTGAGCAGATCATATAGGTGCAGTCGGTTGGGAAGACTTGCATTTGATGCTTAGCCACATAGGATGCACTTATAAAATTGTGGGTTGCACCAGAACCAAATAATATGATGATGGCTTGATTGTTGAGAGTGAACGTACCCGCCAGCACGTTGTCTCCCTCCGGGGCGTCCTCATTGTCGAGGTTGCGGACGCCCCCAGTCCGCTGACCAACCTTCTTGACCAGAGGTCGGCCTCGAGCACTGCCCTGGAACTGGGCTTGCCTGCTGCTCTGCTGCCCCTGGGGACAGTCCTTCACGAAATGGCCCGCCTGGCCACACGTGAAGCAAGTGAAGCGGGGCGGTCCCCCGCTGATCGGCGGACGGAAACCTGGGGCACGTTGTGGCGGTGGGAACGCCCGGGGTGCCATCTGCTGCTGCTGCTGTTGCGGTCGTGGTGGTGGCATCGGCGGTCGGAACGGAGGTGACTGGAAAGAACGTCCTTCGATCCGCTGAGGTCGCGCTGGTGGATGCCACTGCTGTCCGGATGGTGTTCGATACACCATGCGGTACTTCTGAGGAGCGCCACCCCCAGTGCTGGGTGGAGCGCTGCGCTTCCACTGCTCAGCTGCCAACTCCCGCTGAGCGTCCTCTTGCATAATCGCGGCATTGACGAGGTCGTTGAAGGTGCCGCGATTCCACTGAACGAGATGTGTCTTCATCTCGGGGTATAACCCTCGACAGAAATGCTCCCGCTTCTTCTCCTCAGTGGAGACGTAGTCTGACGCATATTGCGCCAGATGGTTGAAGGCATGGGAGTAGTCATGGGCACTCCTCCCGCCCTGCTTCAGTTCCAAAAATTCTTGGAACTTCCTCTTCATTATCCCGGGAGGGATATGATAGGCGCGGAACGCCTCCCGGAACTCTTCCCACTCCACGGCATGGCCAGACGGACGTGAGGCGACATAGTTCGCCCACCACGCACCAGCGACACCATGAAGCTGCTGCGCTGCGAACATAGTCTTTTGCCGCTCCGTGCATTGGAGCAGCCCGAACTTGAACTCGATGGTCCGCAGCCAGTTGTCGGCCTCCAGTGGCTCTTCTGCTTCAGTGAACACTGGAGGGTGCGTACTCATGAAGTCCAAGTACGACACCTCACGGGGCTCACGGGGCCCCCTCTCTTGACACCCCCCGCCTGGGACGTATTCTGCACGATCGTGCGGAGCAGGTCGGTCTGCTCCTCACGACCCCCCACCAGTGCCGCTATCACATCAGCTAGAGTAAGCGGAGGCGGTGGTGGTGGTTGCTGCTGCGGGGTGCTGTCGTAGACAGGTGGCTGGGAGTCATTGCCTCCCTGCTGGCTAGAGCCACCAACCTCGTGCGTGGTCCTAGTGTGAACAATATGCAACCATATGACAATAAACATCAGTCCCGCAACATATTGCATGCAGTCCAATAAAAATAGGCGTAAAACATAACGACATTGAAACATGCGATGCATCTCGTATGTAGATAATGTAATAACTTTGCACAAGCTACACCATTACCAGATCAAATACAAGCTAGTTTAATCCAACTTGATGAACCTCCTCTTTGGAAGCTCACCACAACTAGGTTTGGTCACTACGAGACGTTACTATCGCGTTTTCATCACGTATACCAACCTTTTACCTTCAATACGACACAAACATGGTCTCTAGTAAAAGAAACTTGAGTGAGACCTATACTCAGATCTTTCACTAGTTGAAGATAACCTCCCATGAGCATGTTCTACCCCATTGGAAGTATTCAAACCCCCTCTATGGTACCACAATCTCTCACATGAGTTCAACTGTCATTCCTCTGTCAGAATGACCAGTTTCTACATATCCAAGATTTTGATCTGGTTCTGGGCATTTTCATGACTCAAGCTGAATACCAAAGTTAAAGTTAACTTCAGTACATTTCCAATGAGTACTTATTTGCCCTAAGATCAGCTCTGGTTTAGAAGTTATGGGAATTCAAAGTCAACAGAATTTCTGGAAGAATTTCAACAGCACATCCTTTGGGAAGTTGCTGTTTTCAACTCTGATTTCCACTGAATTCTGTGCTGAAATTTTAGAAACATTGAATTGCAAAGATGTAACACATGTTCTACCCTTCCCAAGGATGTATCATATGACCATTTTAGATTTTTCTACTGGGAGTTATGCTTGAAAAACAGAACAGTCCAGAGAGTGTTTAACTCTGTCCTGATTCTGGACAGTTTACATTCCTCTGGAATTTAAGCCATCTTAAGATGTGATTCAGCTCTGGAAGTCTACAACACAGTTGTAGAGTACTTAAATACCTTTCCAGAACTATATACCACATTATCTGTGAGTTATGCCCTGTCAAAGTTCAGCAAACTTGCTGCCACAACAGAGCACTCTGTTTTTCAATCTTTTGGAACTACACTCATCACTATCCAATTTTTCTACCCAACCAGGGTCCTAGATGTTGAACCTAGTGATTTTAATCCCTTGTTATCATTATCTTTCATGCACATGCTTATGATATGTCAGTACTACGTTCCTCACAAAAGAAAATCCTAACCGGAATATACCGGCATATACGTCTCAATTGTGGCACTAAACGGTCTCTCGCACACGTTTATTACACGGATACATACTTGGTTAGTACCTGCAGAAGACCACACAATAATGATGCACTCAAATATTGTTTTCATTTCAGGCAGGTCCATATTTGAAATTAAATACAAACGCCCGTATCATTGCCGTACGGCCGTCCTTGAGTTAAGTCACGTCTCAAGGTACGTGATCGTGTTTCAACACCACACGACAGGGAACCCAAGTATGTCATGAACGGGTCTTCACGGTTGGGAATGTTATCAACCCAACAGATACCACCTAATGCCCTGCAGGGCAGGCCGATGGCAAGCGCTGCATATGTCCTCCTGGGCTATTTCCAGACGAACACACTCTCGCGTTACTGACCACGCGATGGGGTCTCCACTTACTTGCCTAATGCATGCTAGGGATCAGTGTTTCATATGAACTCAGGAACATGAAGAGTCCAAGAGTTTCATATTGACGTCTCACACCAAGCTGTGAGACCTATACCTGAACCACGTGCCTCGTCAGGGGAGCTAACCGAAATTGAACCGCTTTCGGTGGTGTTCCTTACCATTCTTACCAGAGCGTAGGTGCGTCATTACATAATTAAAATTCAGAATTATAACACATATGTTAGTCTTGCCACTTTAAGTAACTATGCTAATATAGTCCTTACTTGGGCAACTACCGAATCCTCACCGTAAACCTAAGTTTTCCCGTAATACAGTCCTTAAGTACTGTGCTATCCCCAATGCAGCTCTGATACCAGGCTGTGGCGGACCGGGATCTGCTCATCCAGGATCGCAGAGGGTGATGCCGCACGATGCGACACCCGAAAGCACACGTCATAAGGACACAATATAATACATGGGAAACCAACTGAACTGTACAAACAGGTACAAACTTCAGTTACAAACTATTGTTTATATTACACAGCGGAAGTCTAAATTATACAACTCACGCCCACGTATCTAGCAAAAGTCGGTTGCCCAGCCCTAGGGCAACCCACATTAGCTGCACGTCTCAGCTCAGCGCGGCGTGTACGGCTCCCACTCAGTCGTAGTCCCCGACGGAGGGTAACCCTCGCCGGTGGACTCGTAACCCGAGTCCGTGGGTGGCTCCTCACCTGAAAAACACTTAAGCAGCAACCGTAAGCACGATGGCTCAATAAGACTTAACCGACTCACCTAAGCATGAAACTCTACATGTAGGGTACAATGAACACGGGATGGTACAATTGCAGCAAACGGACGCGCCTACAAGTTCATCCTTAGTTCATATTTTAGGCACCAGTTAACAGTTCATGAATCTGAAATTTAGTAAGCAATATTTGGTGGCACGCATGTAGCAATACAATATTATATCATAACAGCAATATTGAATCATCACATTTCATACATTAACTACGTTACGACGCAGTGAACAAGCGGTACTCGTCACCGCGAGAGACGGCGAATCAACTCGATATACACCTGCAGGGAGACCCAAAGAGCACGTCACGTACGCGCACCCGTGGAGCTGCACAGCACGCTCACTCGATGCCGTACGGGACAACCTTTCACCCAACAGCCCAAACGTCGAACCGGTCGCACCGAAACGGACAGGAGGTTCCCTACACGGAGCATCTCTCTATGCCCGTTAGCAGATCTCCACCTTGCTGCCCTCAACCTACACCTATAAATCGGTGTGCTATGCCTCGACGCCCGGAGGTTTAGGCTACAGTGGTTTATCGGGGCCCATATATCCGATATGCCTTTGGTACGTTCAATATTTGTTCAGCAGGGCCGCACACGGATCGGTCCTCAATCGACACGGACAGGGCTGCGCACACAAGACTTCCTCTTGCTGCGCCCTAGCCCCTGCCTAGTCTCATTTTCATTACTAAAGTGATCTCACATCATTCGAACCAAACCCGTGTGTCCCAAACCTAACTCGTGAGTAGATTCCAACTACTCGACTTGTACCAAAGTCCTATGAATCATTAAGATAGCCTGTCTATTCGAGGCCCTAGACACTACCCTCACTCTTGGGGAAAATTCTGGTTATGCAGTTGGTAATCATCCATCCTACACCTAATGCACATGCACACTTCACACTACATATGTAAACAAAGTAAAAACTTTATAAAAGGCTTAATGCAAACCGGGGCTTGCCTTGTTGCAGCTGGTCAGTAGTTAGGTCTTTGTCTGGAAGGAGGGAGTCGAGCACCTCCGGAGTCTCCTCGCCTTCAGCGACTGCACGTTAATGAATATGCACATAAGTTTAATTGTAAAGATTTTGCTACAAGTTCTAATAATAAGTTTCCAAAAACTGGAACTCTGTTTAAGAATTTAAAATGAAACTGGGGCTAGTGGTTTGGGGTTTGGACCTAAGCACATGATCAAGTGCTAAGTGGTTTTCCCCCTCTTCCATATTGATCACCTCAAGTGGCTAAACAGAACAGGGGTGATCCAGAGCTCCAATGGAGCTGAGAATTTTTTGGGCGAGTTCCTTGTCACAAGAAAACCCTCTGGACCAAAGATTGGCACTTTTCAGTGAGTGGTTTGTTCAGAATAATTTTCTAAGCAATTAAGCAAAGAAGAATTAATTCTAGCATGACACCCATGTTCATGCCAAACTTAGTGAACTACAATTTCAATTATAGCTCATATAGCTTGAATGATTTTTGCTAGCATTTTTGCAGCTAAGATTTGCCCAGAACTGAATTTCCAAGTTTTGGAAATTCTCTGAAAATGTTTCTGTATTTAAGTGAATACAGCATCTTCAAATCTGAATTTCCCTGCCCAAATAAACTCCAAATAGTCTGCAACTTTTACAGGGGTTCACTAACATCCTAAAGAATATTCTGGCAAAATTTGAGGATTTTTGGATGAACCAAACTCCCTCTAAAATTCTTTTGCTGAAAAGATTTAAAGAATTTTCCATAATTAAATAATGGGTTTAATACAAATTGGGTTGCATATTTGGATAGAGCTATGCAAGATGAATCCAACCCAATTTGAATCACTAAATTTGGAGCTTCCTAGCAAAAGTTATGAGGTTCTAAAATTTGGGGAAATTCTAGAATTTGAATTAACCGGGAAAAGTTCAAATCCCTGACAGCGGGTCCGGCCCCCACGTGTCACCCCCTCGGCTACGCCACACGGGGCCACATGACTGTTCTCCGCATTGTCACAGATGATCTGGTGCAACAGAAGATCCGCACACTGTTCACTGAGCGACTGACGAGCGGGCCCGACCGACTCATCTTCTTCCTCGCGCTCGCGCGCCCGTGCGCCGCCGGGCTCGCCGGAGCCGCGCTGATCCTTGCCGTCTGGCCAACTCCCGCGCTCTCCCTCGCCGCCAGGGCCTAAATTCGTGCGCTGAACACGATGGCACCATCTCCCCCGGCCGGCGGTGGCCCTAACCTAGCCGGCGACGGTGCAGCGGCTCGGGGTCACTTCAGCTATGTCACCCGACGCTTCTAGCCCGCCAAAACCTTGGTGAAAGGGATCTACAGCACCGGGGGATCCCAGGGAACGTCGACATGGCCATGCAAAGGCTCGGGGAAGGCTCTAACCTAGCTGTCACCATGAGCCCGATCCTCCCTGCCATATTTGTCGTAACAAAACCTAGAAATACCCAGCCTACGTGCGGTTTCAAGCCAGGGCTGTGAAGGGCTAATGAGCGTCGACGAGTGGCGGTCCTGTGTGCAAGATTGCATGACCTAAGAACAAGGGTGGCGGGTGAATTCGAGTTTACCGTGTCGGGAGGTCAGTTCGTGCCCGCCGGGGAACTTTCTTCAAATTCGAGCTCTGTGGACCAGGTCACAGCTTGAGCTTCGGATATGAGCACCACCGGTTTCTGGCGCGTCCGAGGCCATTCTTGCTCAGCCGTGAAAGACCCTCTGTTGGGCTGTCCACGCGAGCACCTCTGCTCGGTTCTTTTCGGCCGCTGCAAAGACTCGGTGAAACCGGGGTTGTGAGGGCCAAAAGCTCTCGGTTGTGGCCGAACGAGGTGGTGGAGAAGACTGTCGGGGCGTTTTGCTACTGCCTGGGTGTTTGCACGCGAGAGACAACAGCTCCCGAGCGATTGACGACAGCGGCGGCTTCTCTGTACCGTGCTTGCGCGCGAGAGGAGTAGAACGTGGCCTTCGGTGTTGTGGCAAAACGGGGCACGGCCGGGAGTAACTATCCCCCACGAGGAGCTCGCCAGCGTGAAGAAACCGACCCCGGGGCGAGCTGTCGTGGCGTCTCGGTGGCGCCTGTGGACTCCTCGGCTCGGTTCGAGTGAGCAAGACTTAACCCCGAAGGCTGCTGATCTTTATGCATTTTTAACCTCCCCAATGACATGTGGGTCCCACCAGTCAGTGCTCCCCTATCCCTCAAAAGATCTCCAAAAACTTGGCAAGTGACCAATTCAAATGTTTGGAGCTAAAATCTGAGTTGCATTTGGAGAGTTAGACAAATTACCTCCCAATTCAAATGTATATTTGAATTCTTAGAATATTTGAATCCTTTTTGCAAAAATGGATAGCAAACCATATCACAAATTTATGAAACTTTGCCTACCCACTAATTTGGACCTAAGGAATCCAAATATGCCAATTGATTCGTGTGTTAGCTGCTGCAAACAAGAGTTTGAACACAACAGTTTTGAATTCCCATTGTGTCCTCCCCTTATTTGAAATTTGAGTTGAACCCTCAGTTTAACTTTTGATTTTTAAACCCCTTCATTGCCCTTGAGTACTTCACTTCTGTGGTCTTAATCCACCTAGGGTCCAAACATGCCAATGACTGTAAGTTGGTTTTAGAACAACCTCTCATGTGTTAACATATGTGTAGAAAGTTTGAACCAATCCCCTTTTGATGGAGGTTACTTGCTCTTCACAATGTTTCACAAGATATCCACAACAAAAACTGTGGTGTTGTGAGGTGATGAAAAGTTTTTGCAAGTCCCTTTTCTTGGGCTTTTACACTGTACACTCTTGTTCATCATAAAACCCCATGAAAGCCCGTTAAAACATGCAAGAACACGTACAAACTGGTTTAATAAAACAGCACCATAGGATTTGCATTCATGTACCCCATTGAATCTTGAGTAAAGTTTGTGCATGATGTTTGATTGCTGTAAATTTTGTATGTGCATGGTGTGAGTAGAAGGACAAGCTCAAGAATCCATCTACAAGGATCTACAGCACCAAGACTTCGAGACACTCGAACAACAAGAACCACGGGAGCAAGGCAAGTGCCCCTTGACCATATTGATCCCATGTTTTGAAAACCGTTTTGTTTGCGAAAACTCGTATGCTTGAGTCAACTTGATGGGACACCCTTTTATAGGAGTTTACTAGTTTTGTTAACCATCCTTGTCGCCGGGAAAGTTGATGAGTCGGGTATGGTAGTTTTTTCCTTTTTGCTTCGCTTAATCTACGGGATACGGGAAGCTGAATTAAAACATGTATAGATACTGCACTCATATGAATAATGAAGATGATGACTTGATGATGTTAATGGGCATGGAATCGGGGAGATCTAGGCAAGCTTGGTTCGTGAATGTTTCTGGATGAGATGGTGGTACTTGCCGTAGATCTAAGGACCGGTTCACGCGAGAAAATGCCAGGAAAATAGTGCCACCACAAGGCCAAGTATGGGTGCGGCTTAGCTGATTAATTAGGTGTGTTACTAGCTTGTTATGGACCGTGGATGGCGCGGGGAATGGGAGTCGAGGAGGACTGCCCTGGGAACTGCATGGCACAAGAGGGGGCCCGTGGGTGGGAGAATGGTGATTCGAGCCTGCCGGTGAAACCTCAGTAAGTCCATACATCTAATAGCCCCTTTGTAAAGCTATTTTGTGATCTCTTGGCCATACACCGATGGTTGTGTACTGGTATAATGGAGGTTCTGCAGTCGCCGACGGGTGACGAAATCACAAACTTGTGGGTAAAGTGGTGCCACCTCTACAGAGTGTAAAACTATCATGATAGTCGTGCTTCCGGTCACAAGCACCTGGCCAACTTCCAGGATTAGAGGGAAATCATGGGATGGTTATTCGTTATGGTTGTGGTATGGTCATTGGGATTGGTTTTGGGACTGTTTTGAGTCATGACAATGAAGTCGGTTTCGGTTATATGAATATGAGATGGTTATGAATATTTATGAGTATGAGATGAACTTGAGAAAGATTAATGGCTGGATGAGACTTGATAAATGGTGAATTATGATGAGAGAATGTTGCTGAATTATTTGATTATGATGGGATAAATTTCACCTAGAAATGTTGCTGTTTTATCATGTTTGTGAAATAAAATTTGCTTGCTGCAATGAGCCTTTTTATTCGCTGCCTTGTTGTAAGCTACATGTTATACTTTTGCCGCACTTGCTGAGTACGACATGTACTCACCCTTGCATTATCACATAAACATCATCAACAGGAGAAGAGTACTTCGAGGACCATGTGGAGTACTAGGCGTGCGAACTACCGTCAATATGCCTGTGGAGTTGAAGATGGAGCCTGCTGCTGTTTAGTTTTTTCTGCCGTCGTTTAGAGACTTCCGCTGCAAGAATAAGATAGACATTCATGAGTGAGACATTGAGTCATTGTAATAAAGTGCTTAAACCCTATTTATTCATGGTTATATTCTGATTTCAGTTTGTGGATTACATGTGTATGTGTGATGAACATCCTGGGCACACATATGCATTCACTTGGTTCTATTTTCGGAACCGGGTTTCACACCTTGATGGTATGAGTATTTTATCAATCCTATTAAGACGGGAGCCAGGATATCACAAGGATGCTCTTTCTCAGGCGTGAGAGGGTCCCGTTAGGGCTGTCCACGTGAGCATCCTCCGTCGGTTGCTCTCGGCCGCCGCTATAGAACAGTTTGTGCTCGGTGTGGGGAAGCCGAGCTCGCTCGGTGACACGTCGAGGAGGAAGAGGAAAGGTCTCTGGTGCCATTTTGCCACTCAGGGGCCTCTGTTCGCGGGAGCTCGTGGGTTCCCGATCAATCGAAGCAGTGGCGGGTTGTGGGGGCTCTGTTCTTGCGCGAGGGGAAAGGAGCTTCGATGTTGTGGGAAAAAAGAGCACGGTATGAGCTGCTATCCACGCTGAGAGTGAAGGAACCACACGCACAGCTCGCCAGCGCGAGAAAAAACGGCGAGGAGGAGTCCTCGGCCTGCCCTCGGTGTCGTCCGGTGAAGCTTCAGTCTGGCTTGAAGGAGAAACAGAGGCTGAAGACTATCTGATCTTTTGTATGCCGTGGCTGACCAATGGGTCCCACAAGTCAGACCACTCTCATCCTCTAAAAGATCTCAAATTTGGTAGATCACATAATTCTATTATGCGGAGTTTGAATCTGGAATGCATTTGGATAATTGAGCAAGTTTCATCCAAATTCAAATTTGAATTTGAATTCCTATGCAATTTAAAGTCCTCTTTTAAATAGCTAGCAAAGTATGTCCAAAATTCTTGAAACTTTGCATCCCCACTAATTTGGACCTAAGGAATTCAAAATGGAAATCTAATTTTTAAATTTGCTGCTGCAAATGGGATTTCTACCACAACAGTTTGCATTTCTATTGTGCTCTCTCCACTGAAATTGGAATTGAACAAATTAAGTTCAAAAGCTGATTGTAAACTTTCTATTGCACATGAGAGCTTTCACATGGGTTTAAATCAACTTTGTCCCCAAACACTCAATAATCATTTGCTACTGTGGTGGAACACTCATGTGTATTATCACATGTGAAAAGTTTAAACAAGTCCCAATTTTCATAAACTTGACACCAAATGGTGTTCAAACTTTAGTTCATTTGTATTCATAATTTCGGGACCTTTACATTCCTCCCCCTTTAAAAGAATCTCGTTCCGAGATTACAACAGAAGAACGAGACGGAAGGTTAATTTACAAAGTCTATGACAAAAGTCGAAGATAATTCTTGTGGATGTAATCTTCACTTTCCCACGTCGCCTCTTCCGCGGTATGATTATGTGACACCCTCATCTCTGGTTTCTGCATGTATTCATATTTCATGTAGAGAAAACATTTTAAAAGAAGTGGGAACAGAGAAATTATCAAAAAGATAGCCAGTAAGAGCTGAATCCAGTTCACAGAAAGCACCGAAGACAACTTCCGCGGACCACTGGCCACGTGGCGTGTTCAGAGCTCATCCCTGCAAAGTGGGGAGAGGTCCGCCGCTAAGCTGGCTACGTGGCAGGCTCGGGGCTCACCTCCGCAAAGGAGGAGAGGTCCGACCCTGTGGGACACGTGTTGCCCCCGGAGCTAGTCATCATGGAAATCAGAGAACCGGTCGCGCGGGATATGTGTCGATCTCGGAGCTCACCTCCGAGAGGTCCGGTTCCATTGAACACATATCGCCACCGGAGCTTATCTCCGGGAGGCCCGTCACTATTGGACACGTGTTAACCTTGGAGCACGTCTCTGAGGAAAGAGGGAAAGACCGACACTAACACGTGGCGTGCGCGGATCCACCTCCGAGTAAGAGAGGCGGTCCCGACCGCCAGGATACGTGGCACACGCGGAGCCCACCTCCAAAGGAGAGGGAGATCTTGCTTACTTGACACGTGGCACAACCGGAGCTCGTCCCTGCGGAGAGGGAGAGACCAGGACCCGGTGGACACGTGGAGCCTCCGGAGCTCATCACCGAGGAGGTAATGAGTTCTAGCAGCGGTTTTTGGATTCTGTACACGTAGAAATACCGGAAAAGAAACCGACCTGAATTCCACAATGATACCGCACCAAATCAACTAAATATAAGTTGTAAGATTCAACGACAAATTTTAACAGGACTCTTATTCGGGGTACAATCAATTAGGACTCTTCTCTTCCCGATTATAAATAGAACCCAGAACCTCTGGCCGAAACCACAAACTTCTTTTCCAACTCTTGAGCCGACGACTTAGAGCCCTAGTCCCAACCTGCCGAGTAAACCATCGCCGGAGTGCAGCAAGGAAGATCGCCGGAGGAAAGACCAACGATCTGAGGAGGACCTCGAGACCGAGAAGAATGTAAGGACAAGCTCAGGGAGCTGTCTACGACGAGCTACAGCAACAAGGTTTTGAGATCCAAGAACAACCGGAACCGCAAGAACAAGGCAAGTGCTCCTTGACCATATTGATCCTATGTTTTGAGTGAAACTGTTTGTTTTGCGAAAAGGTGTGTGTGCTGAGTCAAACGTGATGGGAAAACCTTTTTATAGGAGTTTACTAGCTTTGATTAAACCACCCTTGTTGCCAGGGATGTTTATAAGTCGGGTATGGTTTTTGCTTTATGCTTCGCTGAGTCCATGGGATTGGGAAGCGAGATAGATGTGTCTAGCTAACTGCACTCGTAATTATAATGAGAAACTGATGATGTTAATAAACATGGATCGGAGGGAGATCTAGGCAAGCCTGGGTTCGTGAATGAGGTAGCATGAGATGGTGGTTTACTTGCCGTAGATCTAAGGACCGGTTCATGCATGCACATGCCAGGATAACAATGCCACCACAAGGCCAAGTATGGGTGCGGCTTAGCTGAGTAATTAGGTAAGTTGCTAGAGTGTTATGGACTGTGGAAGGCGCGGGGAATGGGAGTCGAGTGAGGACTGCCCTGGGAACTGCATGGCACAAGAAGGGGGCCCGTGGGTGGGAGAATTGGAGATTCTAGCCTGCCGGTGAAACCTTAGTGAGTCCATACATCTAGTAGCCCCTTTGTAAAGGCTATTTTGTGATCTCTTGGCCATACACCGACGGTCGTGTACTGGTATAATGGAGGTTCTGCAGTCGCCGACGGGTGACGAAATCACAAACTCGTGGGTAAAGAGGTGCAAACTCTGCAGAGTCTAAAACTATCATGATAGCCGAGCTTACGGTCACGAGCGCCTGGCCAACTGCCATGATTAGTTGGGATGGTTATTGGGATGGTTCTTGGTTATGGTTATTGATTATGGTTATGGTTTGGTTTTGAGACTGTTGAGTCCGGGTGACAAGATGGTTGCATGACTGTTGAGTCATGGCAACGAGATTGGTCTCGGTGTGAGGCAAAGTTGTTTATGAGATGAGATGGTAGCGAATACGAGAAGGTATTCGTGAGATGGTAGCAAATATGAGGAGGTATTTGTGAGCAAGAATGAAGTTGGTTAATGTTCGGGTGGCACATGGAAAGTGATGGAGGTATGTTGGTAATTTAATACATGCTGGGATTACATTCACCTAAAGTAAGTTGTTGTTTTATCGCGGTTTTGATAACTTTGCTTTTCTGCAAATGAGCCCTTTTTATACCTACCTTGTTATGAGCTACATATCATGTTTTCCCGCACTTGCTGAGTACATCATTGTACTCAAACTTGCATTATTTCATCATCAACAACAGGAGAAGATTTCTATGAGGAACGAGTGGAGCATTAAGGCGTGTGATCTGTTCTCAACCTTGCCTGTGGGATGGAATAGAGATGAAGTCACCGCTTCTTAGATTTGCTTCCGCATTAGTTAGAGTTGCTTCCGCTACATAGCAATAAAGACTTTCGCTGTGAGCATGAGTCCAAGACTCATGAGATATTGTAATAAACTCTGTTATTCGTGGTAATATATAATCTGAATTCAGTTTGTGGAACATATGTGTATGTGTGATGAACATCCAAGGCACATATATACATTAGTTCTCGGTTCCGTGGTTTTTACCACAGAATTGAGGGTGTCACAGATTGGTATCAGAGCCAAGGGTTGACAGTAGGTTACACGCCTAGATAGAAATCTCAGATTGATGTTAGAGCCACGGGTTAACAGTAGGTTACACACCTAAATCGGAATCGTAGATTGGTATCAGACACAGATTGGTAGTTAAGCCACGCTGACCAAAGGAAGCACCCTAGGACGCTTAGATTAGCTTTAAAACTACCTTGGCATAGGAAACCAGCCTTGAATAGGAGTTGTGTGTGCCCTTGCAATGATTGTTTGTGATTGTGTGCTTAGTGTGAGTTGTGGGACGTCTCCAAACGTTGTCCATATCCACACGTAAGTAGAAAGAGGTGTGAGATGTCTCGGCACTTGTTCACATCCTCATATGGGCTAGTATATATATACAGTCCAACTCACCTTGATGCATATAGTTGAAGGGACCTACCTAACCTTCTAACCTTCTATTCTATTTCGTCCTCTCTCATAGATGGTGAGGGGAAATGCCGGCCGAAGGAACATCCGTGACAACCAAGAGGATGACCACGATGAAGTTCCTGTTAACCCCGGAGCTGGCGAGAACAACCTGGAAAGGTTGATGGCCATGCAGAATTAGCTTATGCAAACCATGATCCAAACTTTGGGTCAGTTGCAGGCCAACAACAACCCCGTTCCGGCACCACCGCCACCACCACCGCCGGCTCACAACAGACTGGAAGAGTTCATGAGGACTCGACCACCCACCTTTGCTCAAGCTAGTGATTCCATGGAGGCCGATGATTGGTTAAAATCCATGGAGAAGAAGCTTGCCATTGTTCAGTGCAATGATTGAGAGAAGGTTCTCTTTGCGTCGCACCAACTTATGGGAGCTGCCGCTGACTGGTGGGATGTCCTATGCAACGCTCATGTCGACCCGGAGACAATCACTTGGACTGAGTTCAAGGAGGATTTCCGCTCTCATTACATCCCTGCTGGTGTAATGATGCTCAAGAGACAAGAATTTGAAGGTCTCCGCCAAGGACAGAAAAGCATGAATGAGTATCTCAACAAGTTCACGCAACTGTCCCGGTATGCCCCCGAAGATGTCAACTCAGATCAGAGGAAGCAGTATCTGTTCATGAGAGGGTTGAACAATGAGATCCAGGTTCAGATCCTCAACAATGACTACGTAAGCTTCCAGAAGCTGGTAGACAAAGCTATAGTGGTTGAAAACAAGATCCGAGAGATCGAGCGAGAGTGCAAGAGGAAGATGCCATACCAGCCTCAAGGGAGCAATGTACGACCTCGGTACATGTCCCCTGCACCGCAGTATGGATCGACCACTCCTGCATACTGCCCTGGTCAGCCACCATAGCAACGACCCGTTGCACCAGCACCTCGTGTGCCCATGCCTCCTAACGTGGGCACTCCTGTTCAAAACCCCCGCCCCAACGTACCTGCTGTCGTAGGCAACAGGGCATGCTTTGCATGTGGAGAAATAGGACACTTCGCGAACCAGTGCCCGAGGAGAGGCCCTGGACAGCAAGGCAACATGCCCAAGAAGAACCCGCAACTAAACGGAGGGGACAATCAAGGAAACCGTGGACAGCAGAACTATGCTCGCGGCAACGTGAACCATGTCTCTGCTGAGGAAGCACAACAGGCTGAGGACGTTGTAATTGGTATGTTCCTTGCCAACTCCAACCCAGCCACCATCTTATTTGATTCTGGAGCATCACATTCCTTCATATCATCCAAATATGTTGCCAAACATCATCTACCCCTATCCCACTTAGAATGTGCTATGTTAGTAAATTCTCCCGGAGGAGAAATGAGGACTAATATAGTATGTCCGAAAGTAAGCCTTAAAATAAGGGGGTAGACTTCCTTGCCAACCTTATTGTCTTGGACTCCCAAGGGATTGACATAATACTCAGGATGGATTGGTTAAGCAAGCACAACGGAGTAATCCAATGTGCTGAAAGGAGCGTGCAGTTGACAAACGATCACGGTATTCATGTCGAGTTTAAGTCAGCCCAGCAAACAACTGAACGGGCAATTTTGAACCACGTCGAAGGAACAACATTGGACAGCATTCCAGTGGTTCAGAAATTTTCAGACGTGTTCCCGGAAGAGCTTCCAGGTATGCCCCTAATCGGGACATTGAGTTTGCCATTGATTTGGTACCTGGAACTGCACCCATAGCCAAGAGACCCTATAGGATGCCCGTCAATGAACTAGTAGAACTCGAGAAACAAATTCAAGAGCAGTTGGAGAAGGGTTTTATACGTCCAAGCTCGTCACCATGGGGAGCTCCTGTGCTCTTTGTAGACAAGAAGGATGGAACCCAAAGGATGTGCGTGGACTATAGGTCTCTCAACGAGGTAACAATCAAGAACAAATACCCTCTGCCCCGTATAGAGGACCTGTTCGACCAAATGAAAGGAGCCCGAGTGTTGTCCAAGATTGATCTTTGGTCGGGATACTTCCAGCTGAAGATTAAACCCTCCGATATACTCAAGACAGCCTTTCGAACACGGTATGGTTCGTATGAATATACCGTCATGTCTTTTGGGTTGACAAATGCACCCGCATACTTCATGTACCTTATGAAAAAGGTTTTCATGGAGTACTTGGACATGTTCGTCGTGGTTTTCATCGAAGACATTATGGTGTATTTTAAAAGTGAGGAGGAGCATGAAGAACATTTGAAATTGACCTTGCAGAAATTGCGTGAGCATCAATTGTATGCCAAGCTTAACAAGTGTCAATTTTGGATAAAGGAAATATCTTTCCTAGGCCACATTATCTCCAAGGAAGGGGTATCGGTTGATCCCGTAAAAGTGAGAGATGTTCTGAACTGGGAGCAACCGCAAAGCGTGAGGGATATTCGGAGTTTTCTTGGGATGGCTGGATACTATCGACGCTTCATTAAAGACTTCTCTAAGATAGCAAAGCCTATGACAGAGCTGCTAATGAAGGGAAAAGTCTTCCAATGGACACCAGCATGCCAAGGAAGTTTTGAGGAACTCAAGAAAATGCTAACCACAGCACCGGTTCTGGTATTGCCGGACGTAAGCAAGAGCTTTGACATATATTGGGACGCATCCAGACAGGGGCTCGGATGTGTGCTCATGCAAGAAGGACAAGTGGTAGCCTATGCCTCACGGCAATTAAAGAAGCACGAGCTTAATTATCCTACACATGACTTGGAGCTACCAGCAGTAGTGCATGCATTGAAGATTTGGAGACATTATATCTTTGGTCATCGATGTGAGATCTATATGGATCATAAAAGCCTCAAGTACATATTTACACAAACAGACTTGAATTTGAGGCAACGTCGATGGTTGGAACTCATCAAGGATTACGATGTTGGAATCAACTACCACCCCGAGAAGGCCAATGTAGTAGCTGATGCATTGAGCCGAAAGGGAGCATGTCACCAACTCACGGTTCGGGAGCTACCACCTGAACTACGTAAGGAGTTCGAACGGTTACACCTCGGATTCTTGAACAACGTAGAAATAATGGAGATCCACCCTTCATTGGAGCAAGAGATAAGAGAGGGCTAAGCAATGGATGAGGGGATCAAGGAGATCAAAGAAAGGATCCAACAAGGAATAGAGAAGGATTTCAAAGAAGATGAGAAGGGTACGCTTTGGCTAGGAAAAAGGATTTGTGTGCCTAACATGAAACACCTCCGCGACATGATATTGAAGGAGTGTCACACCCGGTTTTTCCGAAGAACAACCAAGTGAATATCACATGTATGCCAGGATCAGTTTCTCATACATGGGATGACAAATAGTGAAGCATCATTTATTACAAGCCAGGTGTCGAATATAAATAAGTCTTACATAGCAAATGTCTCGATGGACAATAATAAGTTCATCACGAGTAAATAAACTAGCAGCGGAATATAATTTCTTGAGGGCTCCATCACAGGCGTTGCCTGGGGTCTCCATGAACCTAGAAACCTTCTTCGGGTCCAAAGTCTTGGTCATTATACACCACCTCATTATCTTGGCCTGAGCAGCAATATAAACCAACAAAATACGCAAGGTCGAGTACCAATGGTACTCAGAAAGTGTGGGAAAATTATATCATGCATGGCTAGAACAAGGAGAGGTTGAACTCATGGTTAAAGCACTACACAATTAATATCGATCACCTTAGCTTATTAAGCACCAACATTACTACACAGGTGAAATGGTCCCAATCTCCCATCCCATCATCATAATCCAATAACCATAACATCATTTCCAATGTTAAGCTCCCTGCTTAACATCCTTAACTTCCAAAACCATCACTCCTCTAATCATGAATAAGTCCAAGCCGCTCTTGACCGTGAGCACGGCTGTCATGACAGTTTTGACTCTGCAGAGTTTGTACCACTGTACCCACATGTAGTGATTTCATCCCCCGTTGCCGGGTGGACTAAAAGAACCTCCATTATGCCAGTGGCTACGAATCACATTCACACTTCCTAGGTGTGTAGCCAGGAGATCACTACGAAGCCTTTACAAAGGGATTCCCGACGAGCATGGGCCCACTGAGGTTTCACCCCTAACAGCATACAAGAGGCTCCAACCCCGCTGCAGTGGCCCCCTCTTGAGCCTTGCGGTTCATATGGTAGTCCAGCTGACACCTACTCCCCGCACCATCCAACACACCCATCCTATGCCGGGGATACACCTAATTAATTGGCCAAGCTGCCCCATCTCAGCATGTGGTTGGCACTGTAAAGCCAGGTTACATGCTCCATGAACCGGTCCTTAGGATCCAGGCAAGTACTAAACACAAACCCGAGTCTCGTGCACCCAGCACACAACCAAAACATCCAACTTGCCTTGATCCCTACATCTACATAACTCACAATATCTCATTCAAGAGTATAGTAAAATAAACTGATGATCTCATACCCCAAATATCCCATTCTAAGCATGGCTAAGCATATGCATAATAATAAATGACATGATAAAATAAATCCCAACCCAAGCTACAAGGAAAACAAGGTAATGCAATTCTAGGGAAACTTCCTAGCATGGGTTTCATATTTCATTTGACAATGCAAATAATTCTATCTACACATCCTAGCATAGGATCAAAGTGGTCAATGACACTTGCCTCCTTCCTGCTGCTCTTGAAATGGGTAGTCCTGATCTTGGAAAAGAATAACTTGCTCTTGAGCAGGTTCTACATCGTACCATCACACATAGCAAAAGAAAAACAACAATCCATAAGACATAATTCACACTTCCACTTCATACAAACCACACATTCACATGTATAAAAGTCATTCACAAATTCTATGTGTTTTGATTACTCTATGTGTGTTGATCTTTGGCTTACATATACTTTTAATCATGTGTATATGATTCCTACTTTTGTATTCACACTTAATCTTGCTTACTATATATATGAGTTTCCAACTTAAGTAAATCCCTTATATTTAATTACTACACCCTTTTAACTACCAATTATGCATGAAGCGTATTTTCCTACTCCATATGTGTCTTCAGAATTTCTACTAACCCTAAACTGAATTCTTTGGATTTTAGAAACTTCATTTATCATTTACTAGTTGTTATATTTTCAGATTTAGTTCCTATGCCTAAATATGAACTTTATTATGAAAATAATAAGACACATCATCTGAACAGAATAGGTTCTGATCTAAAATATTTAATAATATATTTTTGACCTTTTCATCTGATGTAAACTATTTTACATTTATTTTCCCTATTTTCAGAACTATTCTTTACTTAAAAATGTGTCCCTTCAACTAATAAATGTGAATAATAAATTAAACAGATTCATCTCAGCCAAAAATCTATTTTTATCTCACTCCAAAGTTTTCTAAGTACTGAGAAAGTTTTTAATTTAAATTTGACAATATGTTTGTCCCACTTTTTAAATTTTAAATACTAGCCACATATTCAATTTCCTAAATTAAATATCAAACAGGGTTAAAAAGCTAAACTCACCCCACTGCAGGGTCTATTATATTATTTTAAGAATTTCCAGGGGGCTAGCTACACATAACAGAGGGGTTTTTCCTAATTTTTATTATGTCCAGGGGCTAAAACTGATTTTTAAATGAATTTACATGATTTTCTGAATTTCCAGGGGCTAGATCAGAAACTTCCGGGGCTAGCTTCTTATTTCCCGAGAACCCCAGGGGGTAGCACGTAAGATTTCCAGTCTTTATAACGCGGGGCTGACGTGGACCGTCCGATTTAAAACAGACAGCTGAGACTATAACGTCGAACCGGTACGCGGGGATTTAAAGTCTAACGTGCGATTTAAAATAGACGGCGCACAAGCGGCCACGTCGCTCTGATCGAGCGCGGGCGGCGCTGCCCGGCGGCGCACGGCGGCGGGAGGCGGCGATCTCACCGGAGACTTTCGGATCTTCGAGAATTCTTCCTAGAACTGTGATTTTATGGCATAGATCGGTGGAGGGGAGGTCGGGGATCTCACCTCGGGGGTTTTCTTGAGCTCGGAGGTCCTGGAAGGCGGTCGGCGACGAGGTCCGAATTGAAACCACGGCGAGGCTCGTCGGCGCTGTGTTTGAACCGCAAGTCACCGAGTTTTCTGCACCTGCAGGGTTCCCCGGAGGCGGTGGATCAAGACTAGCAAGTTAGATCGGAATTTCCGAGCTTAGATCGGCCAGAATTCGCCGGAGAAGGCTCGGTTTCTCACCGGAGAAAAATCGGCGGATCGCGTGGGAAAAACAGAACGAGGCCGGGGTTTTTATAGACGGGGAAGGGCGGCGGGGTGGTTTAGATCAAGTTTGTGTCGCCCCCGAGCGAAATTCGACTGGGATTCACAGAAATCCGGATCGGTTTGGATTCGAGGTGAGAGAGTCCCGGCGCGGCGCGAGGTAGAAGAAGGGCTGGCGGACCCCGCCTGTCAGTGGGAGGAAAGAGCGCGCGCGGCTGCGGGCTGGCGCGGGTGCTGGTTGGGCCGGCTGGTGGGTTTCGGCCCACTGGCCGGTTTTTTCTGTTTTCTTTTTTTCTTTTTCTATTTCTTTTCTGTTTTGAGTTTAAATTGAATTCCAGTTTGAATTTAAATTATTGCAAAACATGCAACACGTCCAAAAATTTTTAAATTCCCCTCTTAACAGGATTTAGGGTCTTAACAAGATTTTGGGGTGTCACAAGGAGGCACATGATTCACCCTATTCCATACATCCCGGAAGTACCAAAATGTACAAGGACTTGAAGACTTGTTATTGGTGGGATGGTATGAAAAGGGATATAGCCGAATACGTTGCCCTATGCGACACTTGCCAACGGGTGAAGGCCGAACATCAAAAACCCGCTGGATTGTTGCAACCTTTGAAGGTACCCGAGTGAAAATGGGAGGATATCAGTATGGATTTCATCATCGGATTGCCATGTACTCAGTCGGGATATGACTCCATCTGTGTTATCGTGGACCGATTGACGAAAACAGCCCATTTTCTCCTCATAAGGGCCAAGTACAACGTTGCACAATTAGCCGAGTTGTACATGGAGCAGATCGTGTACCGTCATGGAGTCCCGAAGAGGATAGTCTCAGATCGAGGTTCTCAGTTTACCTCTAGATTCTAGAGGAATCTACAGAAAGCTATTGGTACACGACTGGATTTTAGCTCCGCCTATCACCCACAAACTGATGGGCAAGACGAAAGGACAAACCAAATTCTGGAGGACATGTTGAGAGCTTGCGCCTTGAAACGTGGGCGTAGTTGGGATAGGAGTTTACCGTATGCTGAATTCTCCTATAACAACAACTATCAAGCTTGCTTGAAGATGTCGCCTTTCGAAGCATTATACGGTAGACGGTGTAGAACGCCGCTGTTCTGGAACGAAACCAGAGAGAACCAGGTGTTTGGACCCGAAGTTCTACAAGAAGCTGAAAAGCAAGTCCAAATGGTACAGGAGAACTTAAAGGCTGCTCAGTCACGACAGAAAGGCTATGCGGACAATAGACGTAGGAAGTTGACCTTTGAAGTAGGAGACTTCGTATACCTTAAGGTATCGCCTATCCGAGGCCAACGACGTTTCAACGTCAAAGGCAAGCTAGCACCTCGCTACATCGGACCATTTAAGATTTTGGACAAGCGAGGAGAAGTAGCCTATCAACTAGAGATCCCAACGCACCTCTCCGACGTACATGACGTGTTTCATGTATCCCAGCTCAAGAAGTGCTTGAGAGTACCAGAGGAGCAAGTACTAATGGAGGAGCTTGAACTTCAAGACGACCTGACCTATATGGAGAACCCTGTCCGAATCTTGGACGTAAAGGAAAGGGTCACCCGGAACAAGGTGATTCGATGGTGCAAGGTACAATGGAGCCATCACACCGAAGCTGAAGCCACATGGGAGCGTGAAGAAGATATCAAGGCAGAATTTCCCCATCTATTCTCTACTAACGAATCTCGAGGGCGAGATTCAATTTAAGGGGGGTAGATTTGTGACACCCTCATCTCTGGTTTCTGCATGTATTCATATTTCATGTAGAGAAAACATTTTAAAAGAAGTGGGAACAGAGAAATTATCAAAAAGATAGCCAGTAAGAGCTGAATCCAGTTCACAGAAAGCACCAAAGACAACTTCCGCGGCCCGCTGGCCACGTGGCGTGTTCAGAGCTCATCCCTGCAAAGTGGGGAGAGGTCCGCCGCTAAGTTGGCTACGTGGCAGGCTCGGGGCTCACCTCCGCAAAGGAGGAGAGGTCCGACCCTATGGGACACGTGTTGCCCTCGGAGCTAGTCATCATGGAAATCAGAGGACCGGTCACGCGGGATACGTGTCAATCTCGAAGCTCACCTCCGAGAGGTCCGGTTCCATTGAACACATATCGCCACCAGAGCTTATCTCCGGGAGGCCCGTCACTGTTGGACACGTGTAAACCTTGGAGCACGTCTCTGAGGAAAGAGGGAAAGACCGGCACTAACACGTGGCATGCGCGGAGCCACCTCCGAGTAAGAGAGGAGGTCCCGACCGCCAGGATACGTGGCACACGCGGATCCCACCTCCAAAGGAGAGGGAGGTCTTGCTTACTTGACCCGCGGCACAACCGGAGCTCGTACCTGCGGAGAGGGAGAGACCAGGACCCGGTGGACACGTGGAGCCTCCAGAGCTCATCACCGAGGAGGTAATGAGTTCTAGGAGTGGTTTTTGGATTTTGTACACGTAGAAATACCAGAAAAGAAACCGACCTGAATTCCACAATGACACCGCACCAAATCAACTAAAGATAAGTTGTAAGATTCAACGACAAATTTGAACAGGACTCTTATTCGGGGTACAATCAGATTAGGACTCTTCTCTTCCCGATTATAAATAGAACCCAGAACCTCTGGCCGAAACCACAAACTTCTTTTCCAACTCCTGAGCCGACGACTTAGAGCCCTAGTCCCCAACCCGCCAAGTAAACCATCGCCGGAGTGCAGCAAGGAAGATCGCCGGAGGAAAGACCAACGATCTGAGGAGGACCTCGAGACCGAGAAGAACGTAAGGACAAGCTCAGGGAGCTGTCTACGACGAGCTGCAGCAACAAGGTTTTGAGATCCAAGAACAACCGGAACCGCAAGAACAAGGCAAGTGCTCCTTGACCATATTGATCCTATGTTTTGAGTGAAACTGTTTGTTTTGCGAAAAGGTGTGTGTGCTGAGTCAAACGTGTTGGGAAACTCTTTTTATAGGAGTTTACTAGCTTTGGTTAAACCACCCTTGTCGCCAGGGATGTTTATAAGTCGGGTATGGTTTTTGCTTTATGCTTCGCTGAGTCCATGGGATTGGGAAGCGAGATAGATGTGTCTAACTAACTGCACTCGTAATGATAATGAGAAACTTATGATGTTAATAAACATGGATCGGAGGGAGATCTAGGCAAGCCTGGGTTCGTGAATGAGGTAGCATGAGATGGTGGTTTACTTGCTGTAGATCTAAGGACCGGTTCATGCATGCACATGCCAGGATAACAGTGCCACCACAAGGCCAAGTATGGGTGCGGCTTAGCTGAGTAATTAGGTAAGTTGCTAGAGTGTTATGGACTGTGGAAGGCGTGGGGAATGGGAGTCGAGTGAGGACTGCCCTGGGAACTGCATGGCACAAGAGGGGGCCCGTGGGTGGGAGAATTGGAGATTCTAGCCTGCCGGTGAAACCTTAGTGAGTCCATACATCTAGTAGTCCTTTTGTAAAGGCTATTTTGTGATCTCTTGTCCATACACCGAAGGTCGTGTACTGGTATAATGGACGTTCTGCAGTCGCCGACGGGTGACGAAATCACAAACTTGTGGGTAAAGAGGTGCAAACTCTGCAGAGTCTAAAACTATCTTGATAGCCGAGCTTACGGTCACGAGCGCCTGGCCAACTGCCATGATTAGTTGGGATGGTTCTTGGTTATGGTTATTGATTATGGTTATGGTTTGGTTTTGGGACTGTTGAGTCCGGGTGACAAGATGGTTGCATGACTGTTGATTCATGGCAACGAGATTGGTCTCGGTGTGAGGCAAAGTTGTTTATGAGATGAGATGGTAGCGAATACGAGAAGGTATTCGTGAGATGGTAGCAAATATGAGGAGGTATTTGTGAGCAAGAATGAAGTTGGTTAATGTTCGGGTGGAACATAGAAAGTGATGGAGGTATGTTGGTAATTTAATACATGCTGGGATTACATTCACCTAAAGTAAGTTGTTGTTTTATCGCGGTTTTGATAACTTTGCTTTTCTGCAAATGATCCCTTTTTATACCTACCTTGTTATGAGCTACATATCATGTTTTCCCGCACTTGCTGAGTACATCATTGTACTCAAACTTGCATTATTTCATCATCAACAACAGGAGAAGATTTCTATGAGGAACGAGTGGAGCATTAAGGCGTGTGATCTGTTCTCAACCTTGCCTGTGGGATAGAATAGAGATGAAGTCACCGCTGCTTAGATTTTCTTCCGCATTAGTTAGAATTGCTTCCGCTACATAGCAATAAAGACTTCCGCTGTGAGCATGAGTCCAAGACTCATGAGATATTGTAATAAACTCTGTTATTCGTGGTAATACATAATCTGAATTCAGTTTGTGGAACATATGTGTATGTGTGATGAACATCCTGGGCACACATATACATTAGTTCTTGGTTCCGTGGTTTTTACCACAGAATTGAGGACGTCACAGATTACTCCACAGGACTTTGTAAAATTTCAAAGTCTGGTTCTGGATGATTCGGGTCTTTTCATCGATAATCTGAATGGGCTGCTAGGTGTATGTGAGATCCGGCTTTAGCTAGTCGATGTCTTTGGTATGGACAGCAGCGGTAAACTTGAGACACTTCCGTAGCTGTGACACGTGAAATATGTCATGAATACCAGCAAGGTTTGCCGGTAGTTCCAGCCGGTAGGCTACGGTTCCACACTTTTCTGTAATAACAAACGGACCGATGAATCGGGGAGCAAGTTTCCCCTTGACACCGAACGGATGAATTCCTTTCATCAGAGACACACAAAGATAAACGTGCTCTCCGACGTCAAAATGCAGCGGTCGACGCTTCTGATCCACATAGCTCTTTTGATGAGATTGAGCAGCTTTGAGGTTCTCTTGTATTATTTGAACTCTCTCTTCGGCTTCATTGACAAGATCAACCCCGAATGTTACTCGTTCATCGGACTCGCACTAATTCAATGGTGTACGGCACTTCCGGCCATAGAGAGCTTCATATGGTGCCAACGGTAAGTGATCATCCCAGTTCTTACCATGGTGGATGGCACACGCTCTTAGCATATCTTCAAGTATTTTATTCACCCTCTCAGTTTGCCCATCGGTTTGAGGGTGATACGCGGAGCTTCGAATCAATTTGGTTCCCAAGGATGCGTGTAGCTGTTCCCAGAAACGGTCTACGAACAGCGATCCTCTATCGGACACAATGGTACGGGGAACTCCATGTAAGCACACGATTCGTGTTATGTACAACTCCACATACTTCTTTGCGTTGTATCTGGTATGCACAGGGATGAAGTGTGCTGATTTGGTTAACTAGTCAATGATTACCCAAATCGAATCATATTGGTGGGAGGTCATCGGCAACCCGACGGTGAAATCCATACTTAAGTCCTCCCATTTCTATGCCGGTATTTGCAGTGGTTGCAGCATGCCCGACTTCTTCACATGGTCAGCGTTGACTCTTCGACACGTATCACATTCTGAAACGTACTTCGCAATTTCACGTTTCATACGTTTCCACCAAAATTTCTTCCGGAGATCTTGGTACATTTTATTGCTGCCCGTATGAATAGAAAATTTGGAAAATGAGCTTCATCCAAAATTTTCTTTCGTAGTCCCATATCCCGGGGTACAACTATCTGGTCGTTGAACCACAACGTACCCTGTTCATCTTTCCGGAAGCACTTCATCTCTCCGTTGTCCATTCTTTGCCGTATATGAGACATACCCTTGTATTTTCTTTGAGCCTAAATGATCTCCTCTCGAATGGTAGGAATGAGAGCAAGATTATAGAGCACTCCATACGGGATGACACGGAGACTTGGTTCTTCATCATCCATTTCAGCAATAGTCAAGTGGTGGACATGCGCCTTACGATTGAGCGCATCGGCGGCCACATTCGCCTTTCCCGAATGATAATGAATCTCAAGTTCATAATCTTTAATGAGCTCTAGCCATCTTCGTTACCTCATGTTTAGTTCTCTCTCAGTGAAGATGTATTTAAAGCTCTTGTGGTCAGTGTAGAGGTGTACAAGATTTCTGAGCAAGTAATGCCTCCACATCTTCAAAGTCATGACCACGGCAGCTAACTCAAGATCATGAGTTGGATAATTCTGCTCGTGGTTTCTGAGTTGACAAGATCCATAAGCGACCACTCATCCTTATTGCATCAGCACGCAGCCAATACTGATGCCAGATGCATCGCAATAAACGTCAAATGGCTTCATCGTATCCGGTTGAGCAAGAACTGGGGCTGTGGTGAGATGCTTCACTAAAGTCTTGAAGGCTTGTTCACACGCAGCACCCCAAACAAATCTGGTACTCTTCTTCAATAGTTCCGTCATCGGTTTAGCAATTTTGGAGAAGTTCAGAATGAACCTCCGGTAATAACCCGCTAAACCGAGGAAGCTTTGGATTTCATGCACAGATTTCGGTGACTCCCATTTCTGCACTTGAATAATCTTACTTGGATCTGCAGCGATGCCCTCCGCTGAAATAATGTGTCCGAGAAAAGGTACTTGATTAATACAGAATTCACACTTGCTGAATTTTGCATAGAGCTTGTGATCTCGCAACCTTGGCAGCACAATATGCAGATGTTTAGCATGTTCTTCCTCTGACTTGGAGTACACCAAGATATCGTCAATAAAGACAACGACGAATTTATCCAACTTCGGCATGAACACTGAATTCATCAGGTACATAAAGTGTGCCGGAGCATTGGTCAACCCAAAAGACATAACGAGATACTCATATAAACTGTATCTCGTCAAAAATGCCGCCTTCGGAATATCTTCTGTCTGGACTATAATCTAATTATATCCATACCGAAGATCCATCTTCGAGAATACTTTAGCACCCACTAATTGATCGAAGAGCATATCAATGTGAGGTAGTGGATACTTGTTCTTGATGGTAACAGCATTAAGAGGACAATAATCAACACAAAGCCGTAGTGTTTCGTCCTTCTTCTTGACAAACAATGTTTAACAACCCCAAGGTGGCAAACTCGGTCATATGAAGCCCTTGCTCATTAGGTCATTCAGATGTGTCTTCAATTCTGCTAGTTCATTGGGTGCCATTTTGTACGGCCTTCGTGAAATCGGTGTCGTTCCCGGCACAAGTTCAATCTTGAACTCTACATCCCATCCAGGCGGCATGCCCAGTAAATCATCGGGAAACACATGTGGATAATCACGTACCACTGGAATGTCCTCTATCTTCACAGTCTCCGAGTGGTTCAATGCTGCAATCTATTGCCGACTGGCGCCAATAAATAATGTATGAAGATCGTGCAGTGGGGAGTTGAGCTCAACGGTCCTAGAGCTGATGTTGAGAACCGCATTGTGATTACTCAACCACAACATCCCCAAAATAATATCGATCTTCAGACCCCCGAGAATAATGAGGGTTCTGGGGTATATTCTACCCCCAAACAAAGAGGTGCTCGGGAGACAACATCCCTTGCTGTAATGCTTCCCCAGGCAAAGATATGAGGTATTGGCTCTTTGTAAAAGTGGATTGGAGCTCATGTTGAGCCACAAAAGATTGGCTAATGAAGTTATGTGTGGCACCGGAATCAAAGAGAATTAATACTGGTAGCTGATTCAGAGAAAACATCCCCGCTAACGTGGCTTCTCCTTCCAGAACATCATCAATCACTGTGTAGTGAATATTGCCCCTTGTCTGCCCTCTTTTCTGCAGATTTAGCTATGGGTCTGAATATTGCAAATACGATGACCCGCAGCCTTAAATTCCCTCCAGACAGTACCTAGCATAATGGCCCATATGATGACAAGTGAAACACGGATATCTCTCCAGTTCTTCATTGACTTGCGGTTGGATGTTAGGTACACATAGCTGCAGCGATGGATCACAAACCACCATCTGATGCTGCTGCTGTGGAGGTAGTGCAAGTGGTGGTACTTGACCAGCAATCAACCACTGTGGAGTTGATCGTACAGGTGGCCTCTATATTTCACCAGATGGCGTTTGGTACACCAAACGGTATTTTTGGGGAACATAACTTGTGCTGGCCTGCGCGATATCACTCATTTTTCTTTTCTCTGCTTGCCACTCGAGTGTCGGTTTTTTTTTGTGAGAGCCACATTGACCATGTCGGTGTAATTGCCTTTGTTGAACACGACCAATTTCTCCTGTAATATGGCACTCAGGCCATAGAAGAATAAATCCACCGTGCCTCTTCTATCGCCACATATTCGGGAGCGTATTGAGCCAAATGGTTAAACCTTTGGACATACTCGAGGACATTCATGTCCCCTTGCTTCAACCTAAAAAATTCCTCCTGCTTGGTCTTGATAATTCCTATTTGTATGTGATGAGCACGAAAGGCTTCACATAACTCACTCCATGTTACTTGATGGCCTTCCGGAATGGTGGTGAGATGTTCAACCCACCAATTTCTGACGGCTCCTTGGAGTTGTTGAGCGGCAAACACTGTCTTCTGAAATTCATCACACTGGAATACTCCAAATTTGGACTCCATGACATGAAGCCACTGATCTGATTCTACAGATTCGTAGCTTCTGTAAAGATTGGCGGTTGAGTTGCCAAGAAATTCAGATAAGCGTTCCGAGGTGGAACGACTTGTTGCGTGTGTTGAAGTATGCCTTGCTGTACCAAGGCTTGGAGTAATCGTGTGTTCTCTTGAGTCGCTTCTTGGAGTATTCTGGTGTTCTCTTGGTTAGACTCGACAACTCGAGTCATAAGATCCATCCATCCCGTGGATGGTGGTTCCGGCGGTGGAATAGAATCCTCACCGCCTCGGTGAGAACTTCCGGCCTTACTTGTAACACCCCAAAATCATGTTAAGAGGGGAATTTAAAAATTTTTGGACGTGTTGCATGTTTTGCAACAATTTAAATTCAAACTGGAATTCAATATAAACTCAAAACAGAAAAGAAATAGAAAAAGAAAAAGGAAAACAGAAAAAAACCGGCCAGTGGGCCGAAACCCACCAGCCGGCCCACCCAGCACCCGCGCCAGCCCGCAGCCGCGCGCGCCCCCTTCCTCCCACTGACAGGCGGGGCCCGCCAGCCCTTCTTCTACCTCGCGCCCGCGCCCGCGATCGGCCGGACTCTCTCTCACCCCGAATCCAAACTGACCCGGATTTCTGCGTATCCCAGCCGAATTTTGCTCGTGGGCGACGCAAACTCGATCACAACCGAACGCCGCCCTTCCCCCGTCTATAAAAACCCCGACCTCGTCCCGTTTTTCTCACGCGATCTGCTGTTTTTACTCCGGTGAGAACCCGAGCCTTCTCCGGTGAATTCTGGCCGATCTACGCTCGGAAATTCCGATCTAACTCGCTGGTCTTGATCCACCGCATCCGGGGAACCCTGCAGGTGCAGAAAACTCGGTGACTTGCGGTTCAAACACAGCGCCGACGAGCCTCGCCGTGGTTTCGCTTCGGACCTCATCGCCGATCGTTTTCCAGGACCTCCGAGCTCAAGAAAACTCCCGAGGTGAGATCCCCGACCTCTCCTCCACCGATCTACGCCATAAAATCACAGTTCTAGGAAGAATTCTCGAAGATCCGAAAATCTCCGGCGAGGTCGCCGCTTCCCGCCGCCATGCGCCGCCGGGCAGCGCCGCCCGCGCTCGGTTAGGGCGACGTGGCTGCTTATGCGCCGTCTATTTTAAATCGCACGGTAGACTTTAAATCCCCGCATACCGGTTCGGCGTTATAATCTCAGCCGTCTGTTTTAAATCGGACGGTCCACGTCAGCCCCGCGTTATAAAGACTGGAATTCTTACGTGCTACCCCCTGGGGTTCTCGGGAAATAAGAGCTAGCCCCGGAAACTTCTGATCTAGCCCCTAGAACTTCAGAAAATCATGTAAATTCATTTAAAAATCAGTTTTAGCCCCTGGACTAAATAAAAATTAGGAAAAACTCCTCTGTTATGAGTAGCTAGACCCCTGAAAATTGTTAAAATAATATTATAGACCCTGTAGTGGGGTGAGTTTACCTTTTTAACCCCGTTTGATATTTAATTTAGGAAATTGAATAGGTGGCTAGTATTTAAAATTTAAAAGTGGGACAAACATATTGTCAAAATTTAATTAAAAACTTTCTCAGTACTTAAAAAACTTTGAAGTGAGATAAAAATATATTTTGGGCTGAAATGAATCTGTTTAATTTATTATTCACATTTATTAGTTATAGGGACACATTTTTAAGTAAAGAATAGTTCTGAAAATAGGGGAAATAAATGTAAAATAGTTTACATCAGAGGAAAAGGTCAAAAATATATTATTAAATATTTTAGATCAGAACCTATTCTGTTTAGATGATGTGTCTTGTTATTTTCATAATAAAGTTCACATTTAGGCATAGGGAATAAATCTGAAAATATAGCAACTAGTAAATGATAAATGAAGTTTCTAAAATCCAAAGAATTCATTTTAGGGTTGGTAGAAATTCTGAAGACACATATGGTGTAGGAAAATACCTTTCGTGCATACTTGGTAGCTAAAAGGTGTAGTAATTAAATATAAGGAATTTATTTAAATTGGAAACTCATATATATAGTATGTAAGCATAAATGTGAATACAAAAGTAGGAATCATATACACATGATTAAAAGTACTTGTAAGCCAAAGATCAACACACATAGAGTAACCACAACACATATAATTGTGAATGACTTTCATAAATGTGAATGTGTGATTTGTTTGAAGTGGAAGTGTGAACTATGTCTTATGGATTGTTGTTTTTCTTTTGCTATGTGTGATGGTATGATGTAGAACCTGCTCCAGAGCAAGTTCTTCCTTTCCAAGATCAGGACTACCCATTCCAAGAGCAGCAGGAAGGAGGCAAGTGTCCTTGACCACTTTGATCCTATACTAGGATGTGTAGCTTGAATTATTTGCATTGTCAATTGAAAATATGAAACCCATGCTAGGATGTTTCCCTAGAATTGCATTACCTTATTTCCTTGTAGCTTGGGTTGGGATTCATCTTATCATGTCATTTATTATTATGCATATGCTTAGCCATGCTTAGAATGGGATATTTGGGATATGTGATCATCAATTTATTTTACCATACTCTTGAATGAGATATTGTGAGTTATGTAGAGGTAGGGATCAAGGCAAGTTGGATGTTTTGGTTGTGTGCTGGGTGCACGAGACTCGGGTTTGTGTTTAGTACTTGCCTGGATCCTAAGGACCGGTTCATGGAGCATGTAACCTGGCTTTACCGTGCCAACCACATGCTGAGATGGGGAAGCTTGGCCAATTAATTAGGTGTATCCCCGGCGTAGTATGGGTGTGTTGGATGGTGCGGGGAATAGGTGTCAGCTGGACTACCATATGAACCGCAAGGCTCAAGAGGGGGCCACTGCAGCGGGGTTGGAGCCTCTTGTATGCTGTTAGGGGTGAAACCTCAGTGGGCCCACGCTCGTCGGGAATCCCTTTGTAAAGGCTTCGTAGTGATCTCCTGGCTACACACCTGGGAAGTTTGAATGTGGTTCGTAGCCGCTGGCATAATGGAGGTTCTTTTAGTCCACCCGGCAACGGGGGATGAAATCACTACATGTGGGTACAGTGGTACAAACTCTGCAGAGTCAAAACTATCATGACAGCCGTGCTCACGGTCAAGAGCGGCTTGGACTTATTCATGATTAGAGGAGTGATGGTTATGGAAGTTAAGGATGTTAAGCGGGGAGCTTAACATTGGGAATGATGTTATGGTTATTTGATTATGATGATGGTATGGGAGATTGGGACCATTTCACCTGTGTAGTAATGTAGGTGCTTAATAAGCTAAGGTGATCGGTATTAATTGCGTAGTGCTTTAACCATGAGTTCAACCTCCCCTTGTTCTAGCCATGCATGACATAACTTTCCCACACTTGCTGAGTACCATCGGTACTCAACCTTGCATATTTTGTTGGTTTATATTGCTGCTCAGGTCAAGATAATGAGGTGGTGTATAATGACCAAGACTTTGGACCCGAAGAAGGTTTCTAGGTTCATGGAGACCCCCGGGCAACGCCTGTGAAGGAGCCCTCGAGAATAATATTCCGCTGCTAGTTTATTTACTTGTGATGAACTTATTATTGTCCATCGAGACATTTGCTATGTAAGACTTATTTATATTCGACACCTGGCTTGTAATAAATTATGCTTCACTATTTGTCATCACATGTATGAGAAAATGATCCTGGCATACATGTGAAATTCACTTGGTTGTTCTTCGGAAAAACCGGGTGTGACATTACTCGAAGAACGCGTACGAACCATACTGCAAAAATATATTTCGAAATGAGTTAAACATGAACTCAGCAGTATGTGAAGCTAAAGAAAACATGAATATGTCAAAACATTATGAAAGCAGTAACAACATTCATGTTGTTCAAAGATGACCGCCCTAAGGTTCTTGACACACCCGTGCAAACCTCTCATCCTCTCATGCATCACCGAGGGAGAATTTCCCCGTTTACCTTTTTGGTGTTCAAAGAACCGAGCTGGCCGAAACTCCAAAATTCTTAGTGATCAATCCACCACAGCGTATGCCGAGATACACACGTGTTCTAGACCTTCCCACAGCCATCTAGGATAAAAAATCTTCAAAAACCGTCGAGTATAGGCTCTGCTCTTTGAGTTTTTTGAGTTGCCGCCGATGTTTGACCTAGGTCGACGGTGAGCTCCCATCTCCGGCCGTTTTCACGGTGGACCGGCTCCATATCCGTGCTTAGCATGTCACTACGGAGCTGTAGGGTCAAGGGTTGATCGGAATAAGCCTCTGTAGGAGCCAGGCGACGTCGCCGGAGTTGCTCCGTAGCCGCGGCACGTCGCGGTTAGGGTTCCGGACACCGGTAGCCTCGGCCGACCCTGGGGATGAATTCCCCGTATTCCGAAAGGGAGGGGCGGCGAGATTTAGCCCTAGAGAAGGCTGGGAAGTCACTTCTGGTGGACCTCGCCGGAGAGCGCCGCCACCCGATCTCGGACCCGCGCAAGGAAGAAGAAAGCGCGTGGTGGGGCCCACACGCAGGGTTTAAACTTTTCTTTGAATTTCAGACTTTTGTTCAAACTTCAACTGCCCATAACTTTTGCTAGAAAGCCCCAAATTTAGTGAACCAAATTTTGTTGGATTCAGATCTTTATCTACTATCCAGAAAAGTAAGTTTCAGTTAATGAAACTTATTATTTTCCCAGAATTAATTCCTTAAATTTTTAAAATATTGGGAATTTTATCTGAAGAATTCCTTTATGGAAAATTCTGACATTTGGCTAGGATGTTCATTTGAAAATCCTTGAGTCACAGGAAAAATTTCAGATCCATCCAAGTTTATTTAGTCCCCCTAATGGTGTGATTAATTGAACTGCCCTGAGAAAATAGAAAAATATACAGAAACATTTTCAGAATTTTCTCAAATCTTGATTAGGGCATAACTTTCTCTAGGTTTCTTCAAATTATATGAAACCAAATCCAATAGAACCATCTCAAACTCTAGTTTCCAGAAAGTAATAGTTTGATCCATGAAAATTTCTGGAAATCCATAGCAGCTCTAGTGATGACCATTTAGACTTTTATTTTTGCAGAGCCCAAATAAGCTTTGTTTCAAATGAAATTTGGTCAAGGCTCTGATTAGGTTCTTACCAAGCCACAGTAAAAATTTCAGAGCCAAATGGAATGTCTAGCTAGATTTATAGTCTTTACATACTAAATTCAACATATTTGCATTTAAATTTGACATATTGATTGAATTGATTACGTGTAGTCGCTGAACGCGAGGAGATCTCGGAGGTTTTGGACTTCATACTTACGGAGGAGACAGTAACCCCTGACCAGCAGCAATAAGGCAAGACCCGGTTTGCATTTAAAAAGTTTTATAAGGTTTTGCTTTATATTCACTTAGCTTGATGTATGTGTGTGCATTAAGTGTAGGATGGATGAAACCCTAAATGCATAACCAGATTATTTCAAAAGGAGTGAGGGTAGTGTTTAAGTCATCGAGTAGATCCTTCTTTTCTTAATGCTAATAGGCTTCGATACAAGTTGAGTAGTTGGAATCTACTCGCGAGTATAGTGTTTGTCACACGGGATCGGTTCGAGACGTGAGACAACTTTAGTAAGAAAAATGAGACTAGGCAGGGGCTAGGATGCAGCAAGAGGAAGTCTTGTGTGCGTAGCCCTGCCCGTGTCGATTGAGGACCGATCCATGTGCGGCCCTGCTGAACAAGTTTTAATGTACCGAAGGCATATCGGATATATGGGGTCCGATAAACTGATGTAATCTAAACCTCCGGGTGTCGAGGCATAGCACACCGATTTATAGGTGTAGGTTGAGGGCAGCCAGGTAGAAATCTGCTAACGGGCATAGAGAGATGCTCCGTGTAGGGAACCTCTTGTTCGCTTCGGTGCGACCAGTTCGACATTTGGGCTATTGGGTGAAAGGTTGTCCTGTACGACATCAAGTGAGCGTGTTGTGCAGCTCCAAGGATGGGTGTACGTGACGTGCTATTCGGGTATCCCTGCAGGTGTATAACGAGTGAATGTGGCCTAGATGGGGGGGGGGTGAATAGGCTCTTTGAATTTTTTAAACGGTTTCCTGAAACACTTAGTGAATGGATCAATTCCAGGTGGGCCGGACTAGTCTAGTATGGTGCGGACTAGTCCGGTATGAGCGTAATTAAAAGATTGAAGTTAGACTTGTTCCTACTTCAAGTATTTGTGCAGCGGAAAATAAATTATTATTCAAGTGTAATGAAGTAAGAAACAGTAACTATTATTTAAACACTAGGTGTCGATGTAAATCAAATGATAACTAGCACCCCTTATTGACAATTGAGAGAAGATCAATAAGACACGAGACAAGGTTTTATCCCGATGTTCGATTCCACCCAGGAATCTACGTCCCCGTTGAGGAGTCCACCAAGGACCGGGTCTTCACCAACCCTTCCCTCGTTAAATCGCCACAAAGGCTGATTCAAATCCACTTACCTCACACAGGGGTAAACAATTGTACGTGGGGCATTCTAACAATCTGAGTGCTCCCACAAGATTACAGAGAGTAATTCTTTCTACCACACACAAATAGAGAACAATGATTAGCAATTGTGTGAGACAAGACAAACAAAGAGCTCAATGTTGAGAAGAACGATTCTTTCCTTGATCCAATCTCTAATCCTCAAAGACTTAACCTTTCTAGGCTTACAATGAGTGGAGAGAGGTATTTTTTGTGCTCTTGGGGCGTGCGCCGGCGCTGGGGTTCGAGAGTTGTGAATGTGTGGCCATGCACCTCTATTTATATAAGGTTTCTAAAAGTCCTGGTGGCCAGACTAGTCCGCTCTGTTCACCGGACTAGTCCAGTGCGCCGTGTACAATTTTCGTGTTGCATGCGGCACAGTGGAAACCCTAATTTGAAGTGTTTACAGAAAGTTGAACGAACTAGTCTGGTCCAAGAGCGGACTAGTCCGGTGCAAGGTGAATGCCGGTTCCAGAGAGTTGAACAGACTAGTCCGGTTTCTGAGCAGACTAGTCCAGTGCAAGGTGAGTGCCGGTTCTAGAGAGTTGAACGGACTAGTCCGATTTCTGAGCGGACTAGTCCAGTGCAAGGTGAGTGCCGTTTCTAGAGAGTTGAATGGACTAGTCCGGTTTCTAAGTGGACTAGTCTGGTGCACCGCGGTGTGAAGCAACAAAAAGTTGAACGGACTAGTCCGGTTTCTTAGCGGACAAGTCCGGTGCACCGTGTTGTGAGTGATTTGGATATGTTTTAAGCCCTTATCCCTACGCAAAGATTTTGAGCTCTTGGGATGTGTCTCTGACACACATCCTATACAAGTAAGTCTACATTGTGTTTGGTTCATTGGTCTGTCCTTTTCCTTTTTCTTCATCACTTCGTTTTTCACCTTTTTGAGTGCACCAATTCTTCCTTACATGAGTTAATCTGCATTCATCTCAACAAGTTCATTAGGATCTCAATTCATTTGTCATCAATCATCTAAAACCCACAAGGGAATGCCTAGATGCACTTTCAATCTTCCCCTTTTTGGTGATACTGAGATTACATAACTAATAATAAAATTTGATTTTCATAAAGTGTGCATATATGAGAATGACAAATGAGTAATTGGAACTTCTCACATATATGCAACCTTTATGGTGGGATGCCTAAAGAGTGTGTGAAAACGAATGTGACATGGCACAAGAAGATAAGAACATATCAAAAATAGAGGTAGTCATCACATCAATATCGAATAAGCATCACACATCTAACGGATCAATATCGAATAAGCATCACACATCCAACGAAGTTTGAAATAAAAAGTACATGAAACTTAAAATACATGTCCATGATCGATAGTCCTTAAGGTTTATAATAATATAAAGCAATTAAGATAGTCCTTAAAGTACATGAAACTTAAAATACATGTCCATGATCGATAGTCCTTAAGCAATTAAGGCATTTCTGGGATTGCAAGTAATCAATGTTGAGCCACTGACTCTCAATAACAGGATTCTTCATCTTCATGTAAACATGCTCATAGTAGTCAGCATGAAAGTTGCTCCAGAATCTTGGGTCTGCATATTGCTTTGGCTGCCCATAGACTTGAATTTTTTCTGAAGTTGTCAGCCAGTTCACTCCCCTTTCTTGTAAAGTCATCACTTGATGGCTGCCTGTTGCGGTGAATGGGGGCCTTCTTTTTCAATGGACCAATAGGACCACTAGCAAGTCCTTTGCCCTTCCCGACACTTCTTCTAGGAGCCGTAGAGCTTCCAACAATGTCTTTGCTCTGTGCTGTCTTACCAACCACTCTCCTCCTTTTAGGAAGAGAATCGTCGGGAGAAGACGGTTGAGCAACGTGGTCATGTTTCTTCTTCATGGCCTCGGAGTGTGACGACATCATGCCTGACAAGAAAATCAGGGATTTATTGACGAGATGGATTATAGATTATGTGGAAATAAGAAGTTAGAGGTTCAATTGACATGTAACCAGACTTGTCCGTTTTCAGAGTGCGGACTTGTCCGGAATACCGGACTTGTCCGCACCAAAGACCAGACTAGTCCGGACCTGCTGAAGAACCCTAACTTCGTATTTTCAATAGATCTAGCGCAAATTGATGCAAAATATGGAGGGATACACTAGGAATACATCTAAAAAGGTAGTGTATGTCCTAGGAATCAAGAAAATTGAGCAAAAGTATAGAAAAGATGAGAACTTGAGTTGAGAAGGATTTTACCGAAAAAGTGAAGATTTGAGTCAAAAACGCAAAGTCTGATCCGGATTAGTCCATGGAGAGGAGACCACACGTCGAGGAGAAGATTTCCCGTGGAGAGGACTTCAATTTCGTTGGCCAAAGTCGAAATCACCTTGGGGGCTAGTGTCTGAGGAGTGAGAAGCAAAAGATTGCTTGTGAGGTGAAGAGGGCACTGGTTGGCGCGGGTATAGACTTTTAAACCTGGACATACGGACTAGTCCGGTGGGAGGACCGGACAAGTCCGGTATGGCAGATCTGTCCGGACTAGTCTGAGGGAGCGGGCTAGTCCGGTGTTGACACCGGACTAGTCCAGGTCAACTGGACAAATAAGAGTAGAAATCAGGCAAATATTGGGAATTTGATCTAATAGTGATCTAAGGACATAATTTTCACAAATAATCTTGATGAACATGCCCAGTAAGCAATCAACAATCAGACAATGGTCATTATTCATCATGATTCACTATTTTAAATAGTTTTCAGGAGAAAATTGAGATAAGCGATGGTTTTTCACAAAGTAAGTAAGATTTTGAGGATTCAAGCAGGTATGCAGTGTTTCAAGCCACGTTCCGAGAGTCAAGTATATTTAGTTCATTCCTGAGCTCACAAAAGCGTTTTTATTAAAGTGGCTTGGTGAAGATATCGGCTAGTTGTTTCTTGGTTTTGACATGGGAAATGGCTATGTCTCCTTTGATTGAATGGTCTCTCAAAAAATGATGCCGAATTTCTGTGACGCCCTCAATTCTGTGGAAAACCACGGAACCGAGAACTGATGCATATGTGTGCCCAGGATGTTCATCACACATACACATATGTTCCACAAACTGAATTCAGAATATATATTACCACGAATAACAGGGTTTTATTACAATGTCTCATGAGTCTTGGACTCATGCTAACAGCGGAAGTCTTAATCAAACAGCGGAAGTCTTTATTCTAGCAGCGGAAGTCTTCTAACTAATGCGGAAGCAATCTAAGCAGCAGCAGCAGCTCCATCTGTACTCCATTCCCCACAGGCAAGGTTGAGGACAGATTACACACCTAATGCTCCACCTGGTCTTCATAGTAATCTTCTCCTGTTGCTGATGATGAAATAATAATGTAAGTTTGAGTACAATGATGTACTCAGCAAGTGCAGGAAAATATGATATGTAGCTCACAACAAGGTAGGTATAAAAAGGCTCATTGCAGAAAGCAAAGTTATTTACCAAACCACGATAAAACAGCAACGTAATCCCAACGTGTATTGAAATACCAACATACCTCCATTATGCACATCACTTTCCATGTCCAACCAGACATTAATCAACTTCATTCTTGCTCATGAATACCTTCTCGTATTCGCTACCATCTCACGAATACCATCTCGTATTCGCTACCATTTCATCTCATAAACAATTCCGTCTCACACCGAGACCAATCTCGTTGCCATGACTCAATAGTCATGCAACCAAATCTTATCACCCGGACTCAACAGTCCCAAAAACAAAAACCAAACCATAACCAAAACCTTCCAAAACCATCCCAAAATAACCATCCAAGTAATCATGGAAGTTGGCCAGGCGCTCGTGACCGTAAGCTCGGCTATCATGATAGTTTTAGACTCTGCAGAGTTTGCACCTATTTACCCACAAGTTTGTGATTTTGTCACCCGTCGGCGACTGGAGAACCTCCATTATACCAGTACATAACCGTCGGTGTATGGCCAAGAGATCACAAAATAGTCTTTACAAAGGGGCTACTAGATGTATGGACTCACTTAGGTTTCACCGGCAGGCTAGAATCTCCAATTCTCCCACCCACGGGCCCCCTCTTGTGCCATGCAGTTCCCAGGGCATTCCTCACTTGACTCCCATTCCCCGCGCCTTCCACGGTCCATAACAATCTAGTAACCTACCTAATTACTTAGCTAAGCCCCACCCATACTTGGCCTTGTGGTGGCACTGTTATCCTGGCATGTGCTCGCATGAACCGATCCTTAGATCTACGGCAAGTAAACCACCATCTCATTCTACCTCATTCGCAAACTCAGGCTTGCCTAGATCTCCCTCGGATCCATGTTCATTAACAACATCAGCTCCTAATATTCTTACGAGTGCAGTTAGCTAGACACATCTATCTCGCTTCCTGTAATCCCATGGACTCAACGAAGCATAAAAGTAAAAACCATACCCGACTCATAAACTTCCCTAGCGACAAGGGTGGTTTAACCAAAACTAGTAAACTCCTATAAAAGGGTTTCCCATCACGTTTGACTCAGCACACACACCTTTTCACAAAAAACAAAATAGTTTCCCAAAACATAGGATCAATATGGTAAAGGGGCACTTGCCTTGTTCTGGCCGTTCCAGTTGCTCAAAATTGTTGTAGTCCGTCGTAGGTAGCTCCCTGAGCTTGTCTTTCTATACACGATCACACACATACAAGATTTACAACAATCAATATCATGCACAAACTTTAACTAGATGCGATGATGCTTATGCATGTTAATCCTATGATGCAGTTTAGTTTGTATGTGTTCTTGCATGGCTTGCATGGGTTTTACGATGAACAAAGTTGTAGAGATCAATTGTGGACGTGGCGATGATCTTGACTTTAGATCAAACCGATCAACAAGTGATCTGTCCACGAAAAAGCTTCTATTCGAAAGGAATTGAAGAACAGATGCAAAGAAAACGCGATGATGTCGTAAGGTAGTATTGGAGACCTACCTTATGTTCTTCTCGGTCTCGGGCTCCTTCTCCTAGCAAGACAGATCGTTGGGGCCCTCTTCCGGCGATCTCTGTCGACCGAACTCCGGCGAAGGTTTTACTCGGCGAGCTGGGGCTAGGGCTCTAAGTTGTCAGCTCAGGAGGTGGAAAAGAAGTTCGTGGTTTCGGCCAAAGGTTCTAGGTTCTATTTATAATCGGGAGGAGAAGAGTCCTAATCTGATTGTATTTCGAATAAGAGTCCTATTCAATTTGTCGTTAAATCTTAACAACTTATATTTTAATTGATTTGGTGCGGTAACATTGTGGAATTCATGTCGGTTTCCTCCCGTACCGGTATTCCCATGCGTACAGAAGCAAAAACCGCTCCAGAACTCGTTACCTCCACGGTGATGAGCTCCAGAAGCTCCACGTGTCCATCGGGGGCCTGGTCTCCCCTTTCTGCAAAGACGAGCTCCGGTTGTGCCGCGTGTCAAGCGACACCTCCCTCTTTCTCAGAGGCGGGCTCCGCGTGCGCCACGTATCCTGGCGGGTCGGTGTAACACACCAAAATCTGCTAAAGAGGGGAATTTAAAAATTTTTGGACATATTGCATGTGGTGCAGAAATTCAAATTCAAACTGGAATTCAAATTCAAATCAAAACAGAAAAAGAAAAGGAAAAAGAAAAAGAAAACCCGGAACTGGCCAGTGGGCCGAAACCCGCCAGCCGGCCCAATCCCCCGCGCCAGCCCGAACCCGCACCCCCCTCTCTCCCTCTCGCTGACACGTGGGGCCCGCGTGTCATCCCTCACCTCCCGCGCGCCCCAACCGACCCCGGCTCTCTCGCACCCGAATCAAACCACCTCCGGAAACCCGCGCCCCCAGCCCGATCCTCGGCCCCGGACACTGCTATTTATCCAAACCAATCCTCCGCCGCCTCTCCTCGTGAAATTCACGCAAAGAAACTCGCAGAATTCCCTAGCGCAGCTCCACTTTTCTCTCCGGTGAGAACTGAAGCTTCGATCACAGTTTTCTTTTGACCCTTGCTCGGATTTTCTGATCTAACGCGCTGATCATGTTCCACCGCCTCCGGGGAGTCACGCAGGTGAAGAAAACCCGGTGTTTTGCACTCTAGACGCAGCTCCGGCGAGCACCGCCGCGTTTTCATCTCGGACCTCGCCGCCGACCACCTTCCAGGGCCTCCGAGCTCAAGCAAAACCCCGAGGTGAGATCCCCGACCTCCCCTCTACCGTTCTATACCAGGAAATCCAAGCTTTAGGCAGTACAGACAAAAACCCGAAGATCTCCGGCGAGATTGCTGCCCCCCCCCGCCGCCGCGCGCCGCCCGCGTACAGCCAGGGCGACGTGGCCCCCTGAGGCCCGTCCATTTTAAATCGTGCAGTTACTATTAGACCTAACTTGTACCGCTTCGCGTTATAATCTCAGCCGTCTGTTTTAAATTGGACGGTCCACGTCGGCCCCGCGTTATAAAAGCCGGGATTCTTACGCGCTACCCCCTGGGGATCTCGGAAAACACGAGCTAGCCCCGGAAACTTCTGATCTAGCCCCTGGACCTTCAGAAATTCGTGTAAATTCATTAAAAAATCAGTTTTAGCCTCTGGACTTAAGAAAAGACCTTTCAGTAGGGTGGATTTACATTTTTGACCCCATATGATATTAAATTCAGAAATTGGAATATGTGACTAGGATTTAAATTTAAAAGAAAAGGCAAACACATGTGCAAATTCAAATTTAAACTCTCCTAGCACTTGGAAAACTTTAGAATGAGTTAAAAATAGATTTTAGGCTGAAATGAAATCTGCCTAAGTGTTGCTCATTCTTATTTTCTCTAGAGACACATTTTAGGCTAGGAAATAATTCTAAAAACTAGAAAAATAAATTTAATTTTTTCCACATCAGAGAGGAAGTTCAAAAATATACTATTGAACATTTTAGATCAGAACCTAATCTGTTTAGATGATGTGTCTTACTATTTTCATAATAAAGTTCACTTTTAGGCATAGAAAATAAATCTGAAAATATAGGAAAATAAGTATGCATAATTGGAAAAGGATAAATGAGTTCTCCAAATCCAAAGCTTCAATTTAGGATTTTGTAGAAGATCTGAAAACCTATTTGGAGTAGGAAATTACCTTTCATGAAAACTTGGTAGCTAAGAAATGTATTAATTAAATAAAAAGAATTTGTTCAAATTGGAAATTCATATATAGTGTGCAAACAGAAATCTGAATACAAAAATTAGAAATCATATACATATGTTTAAAAGTGCATGTAGGCCAAAAATCAACACATGTAGAGTAACCACAACACTTAGATATATGAATGACTTTCATAGGTATGTATGTGTGCTTTGCATGAAGTGAAAGTGTGAACTATGGCTTATGGATTGTTGTTTTCTTTTGCTATGTGTATGGCATGAGTAGAACCTGCCCCAGAGCAAGTTCTCCCCTTCCAAGACCAAGACTTTCCATTCTCAGAGCAGCAGGAAGAAGGCAAGTGTCCTTGACCACTTTGATCCTATACTAGGATGTGTAGTTAGAATTAATTTGCATGGTTAATTTGGAATATGATACCCATGCTAGGAAGTTTCCCAAGAATTGCATTATCTTGTTTCCTTGTAGCTTGGGTTGGGATTTATTTTACCATGTCATTCATTCATATTACTTATGCTTCGCCGTGCTTAGAATAGGATAAGTGGGATATGAGATCATCAACTTATTTACCTTACTCTTGAATGAGACATTATGAGTTATGTAGAGGTAGGGATCAAGGCAAGTAGGATGATTTGGTTGGTGCTGGGTGCACGAGACTCGGGTTTGTGTTTAGTACTTGCCTGGATCCTAAGGACCGGTTCATGGAGCATGTAACCTGGCTTTACCGTGCCAAACCACATGCTGAGATGGGCAGCTTGGCCAATTAATTAGGTGTATCCCCAGCGTAGTATGGGTGTGTTGGATGGTGCGGGGAATATGTGTCAGCTGGACTACCATATGAACCGCAAGGCTCAATAGGGGGCCACTGCAGCGGGGTTGGAGCCTCTTGTATGCTGTTAGGGGTGAAACCTCAGTAGGCCCACGCTCGTCGGGAATCCCTTTGTAAAGGCTTCGTAGTGATCTCCTGGCTACACACCTGGGAAGTGTGAATGTGGTTCACGGCCACTGGCATAATGGAGGTTCTTATAATCCACCCGGCAACGGGGGATGAAATCACTACATGTGGGTACAGTGGTGCAAACTCTGCAGAGTCAAAACTGTCATGACAGCCGTGCTCACGGTCAAGAGCGGCTTGGACTTATTTATGATTTGAGGATGATGGATTGGGAAGTTGAGGATGTTAAGCGGGAAGCTTAACTTTGGAAATGAGACTATGTTTACTTGATAATGATGATGGGTTGAGGGATTGGGATCCATTTCATCTGTGTAGTAATGTAGGTGCTTAATAAGCTAAGGTGATAGGTAATAATTGCGTAGTGCTTTAACCATGAGTTCAACCTCTCCTTGCTCTAGCCATGCATGACATAACTTTCCCACACTTGCTGAGTACCCACGGTACTCAAACTTGCTTTTCTGTTGGTTTATATTGCTGCTCAGGCCAAGAGAATGATGTGGTGTTTAATGACCAAGACTTTGGTCCCGAGGAAGGATTTTAGGTTCCCGGAGTCCCCCGGGCAACGCCTGTGACGGAGCCCACAAGATTTATATTCCGCTGCTGTTTTATTTACCTATTATGAACTTATTATCGCCCATCGAGACGTATGCTATGTAAGACTTATTTATATTCGACACCTGGCTTGTAATATGATGATGCTTCACTATTTGTCGTCAGATGTATGAGAAAATGATCCTGGCATACATGTGATATTCACTCGGTTGTTCTTCGGAGAAGCCGGGTGTGACAGAAGTGGTATAAGAGCCAAGGTTGCCCGTTGGAACGTGGACCTAGGTAGAAATGACGTATTTAAAACTATTTTACAAAGGTGTGGGTTGAAGGTGTTATTTAATATGGTCACTTTATTCATCTTACCCCAACTTTTATTCAAAATACAATTTTTGTTTAACTCTTATCTAACTTAATTTTAAATGCTTTATGTTTTAGATGGTTCGCATGATCCGCACTGCCCGCAAGTCCACCGGAGGGATAGTTCATGTAGTTACCCTTGCCCTGAGAGAGGAGAACCGTCTGGTGACGTACCACTCCTACGGATTGGCAGTAGGAGGCTTGTTGCGCCGTCTTCGGCGTATACTCCACGCCGCCGGCAATACGGGCAAGCTATTCATACACTACAGCTCCACCCGGACCGTCCGTGAGAAGCGGGAAGAATGGAGTTCAGAAATGAGGATTATCCATGAAAATCAGCTGCTCAAGATCCACCGCTCTCCAGCTTGTCGGACGACACAGGCCGATGCTGAGAAGGATGTCACCTAGGAGGCCATCACCTGCCAGGGTTACATCAACCGTCGCCACCTGGACAGGACTGAGTACATGTATGTCCACCAGCGTGAGAGTGGCACCGCAGAGTACAAGTACCCGTCAGTGCAGCAGGGGACTTCCCATGAGCACATGGACCTATGCTTGGAGGATGCTGCTATGCTCAGCACTCGACCGCAGGAGTGTCAGCAGGAACTTCAGGATGTTCGTGACACCCTGAAGGAGACTGAGGCGTTGCTTTGAGCCAGCTTGAGGGCGAGAAAAAAGGAGATGGGAATGAACTGTTTGTCACCGTGAATGACACATGGACTCCTGACTCCCCAGACCGTCGGGCGAGCAGGCGTCGCCGCACTTCTGTAACACCACAAAATCCTGTTAAGAGGGGAATTTAAATATTTTTGAACGTATTGCTTGGGCTGCAGAAATTCAAACTTAGTTGGAATTCAAATTCAAATTCAAACCAGAAAAGAAATGGAAAAAGAAAAACAGAAAAAAACCGGCCAGTGGGCCGAAACCCACCAGCCGGCCCACCCCATCCTGCGCCAGCCCGCAGCCGCGCGCCCCCCCTTCTTCCCACTGACATGTGGGGCCCGCCAACCTTTCCTCCTCCTCGCGCTCGCGCCCGCGCTCGGCCGGACTCTTCTCACCCCGAATCAAAACCGCTCCGGATCCTCGCGTATCCCAGCCGAATTTCATTCGTGGGCGACGCAAACTCGATCACAACCGAACGCCGCCCTCCCCCGTCTATAAAAACCCCAGCACCGTCCCGTTTTCCCCCACGATCCGCCGATTTTCTCTCCGGTGAGAACCCGAGCCCCTCCGGCAAATTCTGCTCGATCTACGCTCGGGAATTCTGATCTAACTCGCTGGTCTTGATCCACCGCCTCCGGGGAACTTTTCAGGTGCAGAAAACTCGGTGATTTGCGGTTAAACACAGCGCCGACGAGCCTCGCTGTGAATTCACCTCGGACCTCGTCGCCGATCGCTTTTCGGGACCTCCGAGCTCAAGAAAACCCCCGAGGTGAGATCTCCGACCTCCCCTCTACCGATCTATGCCATAAAATCACAGTTCTATGAAGAATTTACAAAGATCCGAAACTCTCCGGCGAGATCGCCGCCTCCCACCGCCGTGCGCCGCCGGGCAGCGCCGCCCGCGCTCGATCAGAGCGACGTGGCCGCTTGTGCACCGTTTATTTTAAATCGCACGGTAGAGTTTAAATCCCCGCGTACCGGTTCGATGTTATAATCTCAGCCATCTGTTTTAAATCGGACGGTCCAGGTCAGCCCCGCGTTATAAAGACTGGAATTCTTACGCGCTACCCCCTGGGGTTCTCGGAAAATAAGAGCTAGTCCCGGAAGCTTCTGATCTAGCCCCTGGAACTTCAGAAAATCATGTAAATTCATTTAAAAATCAGTTTTAGCCCCTGCACTTAATAAAAATTAGGAAAAACCCCTCTGTTAAGTGTAGCTAGACCCCTGGAAGTTCTTAAAATATTATAATGGACCTTGTAGTGGGGTGAGTTTACCTTTTTAACCCTAGTTGATATTAAAGTTAGGAATTTGAATATGTGGCTAATATTTAAAATTTAAAAGGTGGAACAAACATATTGTCAAAGACAAATTAAAATTTTTCCCAGTACTTAGAAAACCTTGGAGTGAGATAAAAAGAGATTTTTGGCTGAAATGAATCTGTTTAATTGATTAATCACATTTATTGGTTATAGGGACACATTTTTAAGTAGAGAATAATTCTGAAAATTAGTAAAATAAATGTAAAATAGTTTACATCAGAGGAGAAGTTTAAAAATATATTATTATATATTTTAGACCCAAAACCTATTCTGTTTAGATGAGGTGTCTTATTATTTTTATAATAAAGTTCACATTTAGGCATAAGAAATAAATCTGAAAATATAGCAAATTAGGTATGAATAACTAGAAAATGATAAATGAAGTTTCCAAAAGTCCAAAGAATTCAATTTAGGGTTGGTAGAAGGACTGAAGACACATATGGAGTAGGAAAATACCTTTCATGCATACTTGGTAGCTAAAAGGAGTAGTAATTGAATATAAGGAATTTATTTAAATTGGAAACTCATATATATAGTATGCAAGCATGAACATGAATACAAAAGTAGAAATCATATACACATGTTTAAAAGTGCATGTAAGCCAAAAATCAACACACATAGAGTAACCACAACACATGGAATTTGTGAATGGCTTTCATAAACGTGAATGTGTGGTTTATATGAAGTGGAAGTGTGAACTATGTCTTATGGATTGTTGCTTTTCTTTTGTTATGTGTGATGGTATGATGTAGAACCTGCTCCAGAGCAAGTTCTCCCTTTCCAAGATCAGGACTACCCATTTCAAGAGCAGCAGGAAGGAGGCAAGTGTCCTTGACCACTTTGATCCTATGCTAAGATGTGTAGATAGAATGATTTGCATTGTCAATTGAAATATGAAACCCATGATAGGAAGTTTACCTAGAATTGCATTACCTTGTTTCCTTGTAGCTTGGGTTGGGATTTATTTTATCATGTCATTTATTTAAATGCTTATGCTTAGCCATGCTTAGAATGGGATAATCGGGATATGAGATCATCAATTTTTTTACCTTACTCTTGAATGAGATGTTATGAGTTATGTAGAGGTAGGGATCGAGGCAAGTTGGATGATTTGGTTGGTGCTGGGTGCACGAGACTCGGGTTTGTGTTTAGTACTTGCCTGGATCCTAAGGACCGGTTCATGGAGCATGTAACCTGGCTTTACCGTGCCAACCACATGCTGAGATGGGGCAGCTTGGCCAATTAATTAGGTTTATCCCCGGCGTAGTATGGGTGTGTTGGATGGTGCGGGGAATAGGTGTCAGCTGGACTACCATATGAACCGCAAGGCTCAAGAGGGGGCCACTCCAGCGTGGTTGGAGCCTCTTGTATGCTGTTAGGGGTGAAACCTCAGTGGGCCCACGCTCGTCGGAAATCCCTTTGTAAAGGCTTCGTAGTGATCTCTTGGCTACACACTTGGGAAGTGTGAATGTGGTTCGTGGCCACTGGCATAATGGAGGTTCTTTTAGTCCACCCGGCAACGGGGGATGAAATCACTACATGTGGGTACAGTGGTACAAACTCTGCAGAGTCAAGACTGTCATGACAGCCGTGCTCATGGTCAAGAGCGGCTTGGACTTATTCATGATTAGAGGAGTGATGGTTTTGGAAGTTAAGGATGTTAAGCGGGGAGCTTAACATTGGAAACGATGTTATGGTTATTTGATTATGATGATGGGATGGGAGATTGGGACTATTTCACCTGTGTAGTAATGTAGGTGCTTAATAAGCTAAGGTGATAGGTATTAATTGCGTAGTGCTTTAACCATGAGTTCAACCTCTCCTTGTTCTAGCCATGCATGACATAACTTTACCACACTTGTTGAGTACCATCGGTACTCAACCTTGCATATTTGTTGGTTTATATTGCTGCTCAGGTCAAGATAATGAGGTGGTGTATAATGATCAAGACTTTGGACCCGAAGAAGGTTTCTAGGTTCATGGAGTCCCCCGGGCAATGCCTATGACGGAGCCCACAAGAATAATTATTCCGCTGATAGTTTATTTACTTGTGATGAACTTATTATTGTCCATCGAGACATTTGCTATGTAAGACTTATTTATATTCGACACCTGGCTTGTAATAAATGATGCTTCACTATTTGGCATCACATGTATGAGAAAATGATCCTGGCATACATGTGATATTCACTCGGTTGTTCTTCGGAAAAACTGGGTGTGACAACTTCTCCACCAGTAGCTTCCCCACCCAAAGCGAAATCAGAGGGCAGCCGCAATAATGAGGAAGACCCCAAAGAGCCAGCTCAGTGATATGAGTCGTTTAGAGTTCTTTCCCTTATTTCAGCAGGTTATCGAGTAGTCGAGTCAATACCTTAGTTATTTGTGTGTTAATGTTTGGTGTGTGACGTGAATTGTGGAAGCCATGGGCATTTGTCCACAACCTCGTCCTTAGGTTGCTTTTCTTTGATGTGTGAACCCCTATGAATTAAGAGTGCATTTATTTTCGCGTGGGACATGACTCCCAAAAATCTACGTGAAACCCCCAGAAAATGTTGATATATGTATTAAGGCCTCAAAAGTTTAAGTTTAAATAAGCAATTTGGGAAGTTAATACGTAATGCTTTAAGTTAACATTTGGTTGATCATGATAGATGGCTGGAAGAGGAAAGGGTCGTGGTGCCAACCCCGCTAACAACAACGATGAGGCCGGCAACCCTCATCTTTCTGGAGGACAAGACAGGGGTGGTCGCCGTGAAGGAGCTGATCCTATCCACCAGATGCTTGAAAATCAGAATCAGCTCATCCAGAGCCTAACTCAAGTGGTGGCCAACTTGCACCAAGCTCCACCCCCACAAGCTGCACCACGCCAACCAAGGTTGAGTGAGTTTCTGGGGACTCAACCTCCAAAGTTTGCAAGTGCTGCTGAACCTCTAGAGGAAGATGACTGGCTAAAGACCATTGAGAGCAAGATGAGGATCATACAATGCCAAGGGTAATGTGAGGGTGCTGTTCGCCTCTCACCAATTGCATGGACCTGCTGCTGATTGGTGGACCGCTTACGTGGCAGCCCATCATGACCCCGAGAACATCACTTGGGAAGAGTTCAAGCGCAGTTTCCGCAACCATTACATACCAAGGGGTGAACTCAAAAACAAGAGAAAGGAGTTCTTGGGATTGCAGCAAGGAAACATGACTGTGAGGGAATACCTCACTAAGTTCACCCAACTATCCCGGTATGCACCACGGGACATCGAAACTGATGAGCAAAAACAGGACTGTTTCGTGGAAGGACTTACTATGGAAATGTAGTGTGCAATGTCCTCCAACGAGTATGAAAGCTTCCAAAAGATGGTAGACAGAGCATTCGTCGTGGAGAGGAAGCTGAAGGTCTTGGAGAATGAAAACAAGAGAAAGGCGGGATGGTCACACCAAGCATCAGGTAGCAACACACGCCCACGTCTGATGCAGCAACCTACAGGGCAGACGAGCCGTGCTGTGGTACCCTACTCAGCACCTAGAGGGTACAACCCAAATTTCAGACCTCCGTCAGCACCAGCACAGCCGCAGCGTCAGTTTGTACAGAAGCCTCGCCCCACATATCAACCTCGACCAGCAGGACAAGGACCACCGAACCAACCCCAAGACAACAAAGGACAGGCACCTAAAGTTGGGGTACAATGCTTCAACTGTGGTAAATGGGGCACTACGCCCATAAGTGCCCAAAGAAGAAGCCCATGCAGCCACAACAGCAGAATGTGATGCGAGGACGGGTGAACCACGTAACCATGGAGGAAGCGCAAGAGGCACCTGACGTGGTGATTGGTAAGTTTCCTGCCAATTTACACATTGCAACCCTGTTGTTCGATTCTGGTGCTACCCACTCGTTCATTGCTCAAGGGTTTGTTAAGAAGCATGATCTAGCAACAACACAAATGAACCATATGCTAGCAGTAAACTCTCCAGGGGGAGAAATAAGGACAATACAAGTGTGCCCCAAGGTGAATCTAGACATTAATGGGGTAGTATTTACTGCAAACCTCATAGTGATAGACTCACAAGGCATAGATATTATTTTGGGTATGGATTGGTTGACCAAACATAAGGGAATCATCCATTGTTCGACAAGAACGGTGGAACTAACTCACCCTAGTGGCACAAGAGTGAAGTTCATAACTGTACAAGAACCTAGGAGTGACCTTAAACTCAATCACGTTGAGGTGAAAGTGGAAGAGATCAGGATCATCAGGGAATATCCAGACGTTTTTCCGGAGGAGTTGCCAGGTATGCCTCCCGATCGTGAAGTGGAATTCGCGATTGAACTTGTGCCTAGAACAGCCGATATACAAGAGGCCTTATCGGATGGACTCCAAACAGCTGGAAGAGCTCAAGGAGCATATAAGAGAGTTGACGGAGAAGGGGTATATTCGTCCTAGTTCCTCACCATGGGGAGCTCCAGTTATATTTGTGCCCAAGAAGGACGGAACCCAAAGGTTATGCGTGGACTACCGTGATTTGAATGAAGTAACCATCAAGAACAAGTACCCATTACCCCACATTGAAGACTTATTTGATCAGCTGAGAGGATGTCACACCCGGTTTTTCTGAAGAAAACCAAGTGAATATCACATGTATGCCAGGATCATTTTCTCATACATGTGATGACAAATAGTGAAGCATCATTTATTACAAGCCAGGTGTCGAATATAAATAAGTCTTACATAATAAATGTCTCGATGGACAATAATAAGTTCATCACAAGTAAATAAACTAGCAGCGGAATATTATTCTTTAGGGCTCCATCACAGGCGTTGCCCGGGGGTCTTCATGAACCTAAAAACCTTCTTCAGGTCCAAAGTCTTGGTCATTATACACCACCTCATTATCTTGACCTGAGCAGCAATATAAACCAACAAATATGCAAGGTTGAGTACCAATGGTACTCAGCAAGTGTGGGAAAATTATATCATGCATGGCTAGAACAAGGAGAGGTTGAACTCATGGTTAAAGCACTACGCAATTAATACCTATCACCTTAGCTTATTAAGCACCTACATTACTACACAGGTGAAATAGTCCAAATCTCCCATCCCATCATCATAAACCAATAACCATAATCATCATTTCCAATGTTAAGCTCCCCGCTTAACTTCCAAAACCATCAATTCTCTAATCATGAATAAGTCCAGGCCGCTCTTAACCGTGAGCACGGCTGTCAAGACAGTTTTGACTCTGCAGAGTTTGTACCACTGTACCCACAAGTAGTGATTTCATCCCCCGTTGCCGGGTGGACTAAAAGAACCTCCATTATGCCAGTGGCTACGAACCACATTCACACTTCCCAGGTGTGTGGCCAAGAGATCACTACGAAGCCTTTACAAAGGGATTCCCGACGAGCGTGGGCCCACTGAGGTTTCACCCCTAACAGCATACAAGAGGCTCCAACCCCGCTGCAGTGGCCCCCTCTTGAGCCTTGCGGTTCATATGGCAGTCCAGCTGACTCCTATTCCCCGCACCATCCAACACACCCATACTACGCCGGGGATACACCTAATTAATTGGCTAAGCTGCCCCATCTCAGCATGTGGTTGGCACTGTAAAGCCGGGTTACATGCTCCATGAACCGGTCCTTAGGATCCAGGCAAGTACTAAACACAAACCCAAGTCTCGTGCACCCAGCACACAACCAAAACATCCAACTTGCCTTGATCCCTACCTCTACATAACTCATAATAGCTCATTCAAGAGTATGGTAATGTAAACTGATGATCTCATGTCCCAATTATCCCATTCTAAGCATGGCTAATCATATGCATGTATATAAATGACCTGACAAAATAAATCCCAACCCAAGCTTCAAGGAAATAAGGTAATGCAATTCTAGGGAAACTTCCTAGCATGGATTTCATATTTAACTTGACAATGCAAATAATTCTATCTACACATCCTAGCATAGGATCAAAGTGGTCAAGGACACTTGCCTCCTTCTTGCTGCTCTTGAAATGGGTAGTCTTGGTCTTGGAATTGAATAACTTGTTCTTGAGCAGGTTCTACTTCATACCATCACACATAGCAAAAGAAAAACAACAACCATAAGACATAGTTCACACTTCCACTTCCTACAAACCACACATTCATATTTATGAAAGTTCTTTACCATTATATGTATTGTGGTTACTTTATGTGTGTTGATTTGGGGCTTGCATACACTTTTATTTATATGTGTATGATTCCTACTTTGGTGTTCATATTTATACTCACATACTATATATATATATACATATATGTATATATGTGTGTTTCAGTTTTAAATAAATTCCTTATATATTAAACTACCAAGTATGTATGAAAAGTATTTTTCTTCTCCATATATGCCTTCATAATTTCTATCAACCCTAAACTGAATTCTTTGTATTTTAGAAACTCCATTTATCATCTACTAGTTTCTATATTTTCAGATTTATATTCTTATGCATAATTGTGCATTTTATTGTTAAATTAGTAATACACACTACCTAAACAGATTAGGTTCTGGTCCTAAATAATTTAAGATCATATTTTGACCTTGGCTTCTGATGTATACTATTTCGTAATTATTTTCCCTATTTTTCTTTAACTATTCTTTACTTAAAAATGTGTCCCTATACTATTAAATATGAATAATAGATGAAAACAGATTTATTTCAGCCCAAAAATATATTTTTATCTCACTCCAAATTTTTCCTAAGTACTAAGAAAGTTTTTAATAATTTTGACAATTAGGTTTGTCCCCCTTTTTAATATTTAAACACTAGTTACATATTCAATTTCCTAAATTAAATACTAAACAGGGCTAAAATAATGAATTCACCCCATTACAGGGTCTATAATATTATTTTCATAATTCCCAGGGGTCTAGCTACACTTTTCAGAGGTGTTTTTCTTAATTTCTATTAAGTCCAGGGGCTAAAACTGATTTTTAAATGAATTTACATGATTTTCTGGAGTTCCAGGGGCTAGATCTGAAGTTTCCGGGGCTAGCTCTCAATTCCAGAGAACCCCAGGGGGTAGCATGTAAGAATTCCAGTCTTTATAACGCGGGGCTGACATGGACCGTCTGATTTTAAACCGACGGCTGAGATTATAACATCGAACCGGTACGCGGGGTTTTAAAGTCTACCGTGCGATTTAAAATAAACGGCGCACAAGCGGCCACGTCGCTCTGATCGAGCGCGGGCGGCGCTGCCGGCGGCGCACGGCGGCGGGAAGCGGCGATCTCGCCGGAAAGTTTCGGATCCTCGAGAATTCTGCCTAAAACTGTGATCTCATGGCATAGATCGGTAGAGGGGAGGTCAGGGATCTCACCTCGGGGGGTTTTCTCGAGCTCGGGGGTCCTGGAAAGTGCTCGGCGGCGAGGTCAGAGGCAAAACCACGGCGAAGCTCGTCGGAGCTGGATTTGCACCGTAAGTCTTCGGGTTTTCTGCACCTGCAAAGTTCCCCGGAGGCGGTGGATCAAGACCAACGGGTTAGATCAGAGTTTCCGAGCTTAGATCGGCCAGAATTCACCGGCGAAGTCTCGGTGCTCACCGGAGTGAAAATCGGCGATCGCGTGAGAAAAACTGATCGGATCGGTTGTTTTTATAGCCGGGGAAGGGCGGTGGGTCTGTTGTGATCGAGTTGGAGTCCGCTGGGACCGAAATTCGGCTGCGGGAACGAGTTTCCAATCGGTTAAGATCGAGCGCGCGCGGGGGGAAAGAAGTCCGGGGTCGCGGGGCTCGGGTTAGGGATGACAGGCGGGTCCCACATGTCAGCGAGGGGCAGCGCAGCGCGCGCGGGGGCGGGCTGCGCGGGGGTTAGCTGGGCCGGCTGGGGTTTCGGCCCACTGGCCAGTTTTTTTCTGGTTTTCCTTTTTTTCTTTTTCATTTCTTTTCTGTTTTGAGTATAATTTGAATTCCAGTTTGAATTTGAATTTTTGCAAAACATGCAATACGTCCAAAAATTTCTAAATTCCCCTCTGAACATGGTTTATGGTTCTAAATCAAAATTTGAGTCTTGACTAAAAATTTGGGGTGTTACAGCTCTACCCCCCTTAAAAGAAATCTCGTCCTCGAGATTGGTGTTTCTAAGAAAACAATTCCGGAAATTGTGCCTTAAGCTCATCTTCCCGTTCCTAGGTGGCTTCCTCTTCTGAGTGATGCTTCCACTGCACCTTGCACATCCTGATTCTCTTATTTCTGGTGAGGCGTTCCATTGTCTCCAAAATCTTGTATGGTTGCTCGGCATAAGACAAATCCTCAGCTACATCCACTTCATTCATGGGTAACACCTCCTCAGGCGTCCTCAGACATTTCTTGAGTTGCGACACATGGAACACATCGTGCACGTCCGACAGATGAACCGGCAACTCTAGTTGGTACGCCACTTCGCCTTTTCTTTCCAAAACTTGAAAGGGTCCGATGTATCGAGGTGACAACTTCCCTTTCACCTTGAACCGACGAAGTCCTCTGATAGGGGACACCTTGAGATAAACATAGTCTCCCACGTTGAAAACGAGCTCTCTTCTTCGTACATCAGCATAACTCTTCTGGCGTGTCTGTGCTATCCTCAAGTTGTTGCGAATCTCCCTCACCTTCGCTTCGGCTTCTTGTAGCACTTCGGGACCAAACACTTTACTTTCTCCTGTTTGGTTCCAAAATAGGGGGGTTCTGCACTTCCTTCCATACAAAGCTTCAAACGGTGACATCTTCATACTAGCTTGATAACTGTTGTTATAGGAAAACTCCGCATACGGTAGGTTCTTGTCCCAACTCCTACTGTTTTTGAGTGCACATGCCCTTAACATATCTTCAAGGATCTGATTGGTTCTCTCCGTCTGTCCGTCAGTTTGGGGATGATAGGCAGAACTGAAATTCAGATGGGTTCCCATGGTTTCATGCAACTTTTGCCAAAACCTCGAGGTGAACTGTGTCCCTCGATCCGACACTATCTTCTTCGGCACTCCATGGTAACACACAATCCTTGACATGTACAATTATGCCAATTTGGATCCGCTGTAGCTTTCTTTCACAGGGATGAAATGAGCTACCTTGGTTAGCCTATCAATAATAACCCATATTGAATCATACCCGGATTGGGTCCTAGGCAATCCCACGACAAAATCCATGCTGATCTCTTCCCATTTCCATTCAGGCACTTTGAGTGGTTGCAGCAATCCCGCGGGTCGTTGATGTTCTGCTTTCACCAACTGACATGTGTCACATAGGGCAACATGTTCCGCGACATCTCGCTTCATGCCATACCACCAATACCTTCTTTTGAGGTCCTGATACATCTTCGTACTCCCAGGATGAATGGAATAGTCGGAATCGTGAGCCTCCTTCAAAATTAATTTACGAATCTCCTTTACTTCTGGCACACAGATCCTTTTCCCGTGCCACACCGTTCCTTGTTCATCCTCTCTAAAACCAGGAGCTTTATTTTCCTTGATGAGCTGTCTGATATCTTGTATCTTCTCATCATTCTTTTGTCCCTCGCGTATGTCTCGCTCAAGTGTGGAGTCCACTTCCATGGCGATGGCTTCACCACTATTTACTAGACATAGATTGAGCCTTATAACCTCGTCCTTCAATTCTGCAGGCATATCCTTCAAGCTCAACTTATTGACCTGCACTTTCCGACTCAAGGCATCGGCCACGACGTTTGCTTTCCCGGGATGATAGTTGATGCCTACATCAAAGTCATTGATTAGCTCTAACCATCTCCTTTGTCTAAGGTTGAGATCTGGCTGTGTGAATATGTACTTCAAACTCTTATGATCCGTATATATCTCTGTCCTCTTCCCCATCAAATAGTGCCGCCAAATTTTCAACGCGTGTACCACTGCAGCTAGTTCTAAGTCATGTGTAGGATAGTTCTTCTCGTGCTTCCGAAGCTGCCGGGATGCATATGCCACGACATGTCCCTCTTGCATGAGAACACATCCCAACCCGTTTCCAGAGGCATCGCAGTACACCGTGAAATTCTTCTGCATATCTGGCATAACCAACACTGGGGCTGTTGTCAATCTCTTCTTTAGCTCCTGAAAGCTCGTATCGCACTGTGGCGTCCAGGTGAATGTGATTCCCTTTTCCAACAGTTTGGTGAGAGGTCTCGAGATCTTGGAGAATCCCTCAATAAATCGTCGATAGTATCAAGCCAATCCCAAAAAGCTTCGAACTTCCCCGACATTTTCAGGGGTTTTCCACTTCTGGATATCTTCGATTTTGGCGGGATCTACGGAGATTCCTCCCTCCAAGATTATATGTCCTAAAAAGGGAACTCTCTTCAGCCAAAACTCACACTTGCTCAACTTGGCATATAGTTGGTGTTCTCTCAGCCTCTGTAACACCAACCTTAGATGTTTCTCATGTTCTTCTTCATCTTTGGAGAAGACGAGAATATCATCTATGAAAACCACCACAAATTTGTCCAGATATTCCATGAATACCTTGTTCATGAGGTACATGAAATATGCCGGGGCATTGGTTAGCCCGAAAGGCATGACAGTGTATTCATACAGTCCGTACCGAGATACGAAAGCTGTCTTGGGAATATCAGATTGCCTTATCTTGAGTTGGTGGTATCCCGACCTGAGATCAATTTTCGAGAACACACAAGCTCCCCTCAACTGATCAAACAAGTCTTCAATGCGGGGTAATGGGTACTTGTTCTTGATGGTTACCTCATTCAAGGCACGGTAATCCACGCATAACCTTTGAGTTCCATCTTTCTTAGGCACAAATATTACCGGAGCTCCCCATGGTGAGGAACTAGGGCGAACATACCCCTTTTCCGTCAATTCTCTCAAATGATCCTTGAGCTCTTCTAGCTGCTTGGAGTCCATTCGATAAGGTCTCTTGTATATCGGGGCTGTTCCCGGTACTAGCTCGATTGCGAATTTCACATCACGGTCGGGAGGCATTCCTGGCAACTCCTCCGGAAAAACATCTGGATATTCCCTGATAGTCCTGATTTCCTCAACTTTCACCTCCACTTGATTTAATTTAATGTCCCTCCTAGGCTCGTGTATCGTTATGAACTTTACTCTTGTGCCACTAGGGTGAGTTAGTTCCACCGTTCTGGTCGAACAATGGATGATTCCTTTATGTTTGGTCAACCAATCCATACCCAAAATAATATCTATCCCTTGTGAATCGATCACTATGAGGTTAGCGGTAAATACTACCCCATTAATGTCTAGGTTCACTTTGGGACACACTTGTCTTGTCCTTATTTCTCCACCTGGAGAATTTACCGCTAGCATATGGTTCATTTGTGTGGTTGCTAGGTCATGCTTCTTAACAAACCCTTGAGCAATGAACGAATGGGTAGCACCAGAATCAAACAGCAGAGTTGCAAGGTGTAAATTGGCAGGAAACTTACCAACTACCACGTCGGGTGCCTCTTGTGCTTCCTCCATAGTGACGTGGTTCACCCGTCCTCTCATTACGTTCTGCTGCTGTGGCTGCGTGGGCTTCTTCTTTGGACACTTATGGGCGTAGTGCCCCACTTCACCACAGCTGAAACATTGCACCCCAATCTTAGATGCTTGGCCCTTGTTGTCTTGGGGTTGGTTTGGGGGTCCTTGCACTGCTGGTCGAGGTGGATATGCGGGGCGAGGCTGTTGTACAAACTGACGTTGCGGCTGTGCTGGTGCTGCGGGAGGCCTGTAGTTTGGGTTGTACCCTCTTGGTGCTGAATAGGATACCGCAGCACGGCTCGTCTGCCCCGTAGGTGGCTGCATCATACGTGGGCGGGTGTTGCTCCCTGAGGCTTGATGTGACCACCCAGCCTTCCTCTTATTCTCATTTTCCAGGGCCTTCAGCTTCCTTTCCACCACAAACGCTCTGTCCACCATCTTTTGAAAGCTTTCATACTCATTTGAGGACATTGCACACTGCATCTCTGCGGTAAGTCCTTCCACGAAACAATCTTGTTTCTGCTCATCTGTCTCTATGTCTCGTGGAGCATAACGGGATAGTTGAGTGAATTTAGTGAGGTATTCCCTCACCGTCATGTTTCCCTGCTGCAGTCCCAAAAACTCTTTCCTCTTGTTCTTGAGTTCACCTCTTGGGATGTAATGGTTGCGGAAGCTACGCTTGAACTCTTCCCAAGTGATGCTCTCAGGGTCATGATGGGCGGCCACGTAGGTGGTCCACCAATCAGCAGCAGGTCCCTGCAATTGATGAGAGGCAAACAGCACCCTCTCATACCCTTGGCATTGTATGATTCTCATCTTACTTTCAATGGTCTTCAGCCAATCATCTGCCTCCAGAGGTTCAGCAGCACTTGCAAACTTTGGAGGTTGAGTTCCTAGAAACTCACTCAACCTTGGTTGGCGTGGTGCAGCTTGTGGAGGTGGAACTTGATGCAAGTTGGCCACTACTTGAGTCAAGTTCTGGATGAGCTGATTTTGATTCTCCAGCATTTGGTGGAGAGGATCAACTTCTTCACGGCGACCACCCCGGTTCTGGCCTCCAGAAAGATGAGAGTTGCATGCCTCATCATTGTTGTTGGCGGGGTTGGCAGCACGTCCTTTTCCTCTTCCGGCCATCTGGCAGAATCAACAAATGTTAATTTGAAAGCATTTAGTATCATCTTACTACTTTCACTTGTTTGTACTTTGAAGTGTTGAAGTTTTGTTAAAATCTTACGAGGGTTTTATATCTCACACCCAATAAATGCACTATTATTTCCTGTGGGTTCACACACCAAAGCAAAACAATCTGAAGACGAGGCTGTGGACACTTGCTCATGGCTTCCACAACTCACGTCACACACCAAGCATTATCACACCATTAACTACGTAACGACTCGACTACTCGACCTCTTGCTAGCTAGGGGAAAGACTCTACACTACTCATCCTCTTGAGCTGGCTCCTCGGGATCTTCCTCCTCATTTCGGCTACCTTCTGACTCTGCTTTGGGTGGGGAGGCTGCTGGTGGAGAAGTGCGACGACGCCTGATTGCTCGGCGATCCGGGGAGTCAGGGGTCCATGGATCACTTACGGTGACACACAGTTCATTCCCATCTCCTCTTTCTCTCGCTTTTAAGCAAGCTCGCAGCAATGCCTCCGTCTCCTTCAGAGTATCTCGGACATCCTGAAGCTCTTGTTGACACTCCTGCAGTCGAGTGCTGAGCATAGCAGCATCCTCCAAGCACAAGTCCATGTGCTCATGGGAAGTCCCTTGCTGCACCGGTGGGTACTTGTACTCCGTGGTACCACTCTCACGTTGGAGGACATACATGTACTCAGTTTTGTCCAAGTGGCGACGATAGATGTGGCTCTGGCAGGTGATGGCCTCCCAAGTGACATCTCTCTCCGCGTCAACTTGTGTTGCTCGACAAGCTAGAGAGTGGTGGATCTTAAGCAGCTGATTCTCGTGTATAATCCTCATCTCCGAACTCCATTCTTCCCTCTTCTCACGGATGGTCCTGGTGGAGTTATAGTGGATGATGAGCTTGCCCGTATTGCCGGCGGCTTCGAGCATACGTCGAAGACGGCGCAAAAAATCTCCCACTGCCAATCCGTAGGAAAGGTACGTCACTGGACGACTCTCCTCTCTTTCAGCAAGGGCAACTACGGGAACTCTGCCTCCCGTGGATTTACGAGCGGTGCGAATCATGCGAACCATCTAAAACAAAAGAATTTAAAATTAGGTTAGATAAGATTTCAAACAAAAATCCTATTTTTGAATGGAAGTTGGGGTAAGATGAAGAAAATGACTCCTTTTATAACACTTTTCCACCCACACCTTGGAAAATAGTTTTTAAGAAAATAGGGCCCTTAAATACGTCCATTTCTACCTAGGTCCACGTTCCTACGGGCAACCTTGGCTCTGATACCACCTCTGTCACACCCGGTTTTTCCGAAGAAACAACCAAGTTAATATCACATGTATGCCAGGATCATTTTCTCATACATGTGATGACAAATAGTGAAGCATCATTTATTACAAGCCAGGTGTCGAATATAAATAAGTCTTACATAATAAATGTCTCGATGGACAATAATAAGTTCATCACAAGTAAATAAACTAGCAGCGGAATATTATTCTTTAGGGCTCCATCACAGGCGTTGCCCGGGGGTCTTCATGAACCTAAAAACCTTCTTCAGGTCCAAAGTCTTGGTCATTATACACCACCTCATTATCTTGACCTGAGCAGCAATATAAACCAACAAATATGCAAGGTTGAGTACCAATGGTACTCAGCAAGTGTGGGAAAATTATATCATGCATGGCTAGAACAAGGAGAGGTTGAACTCATGGTTAAAGCACTACGCAATTAATACCTATCACCTTAGCTTATTAAGCACCTACATTACTACACAGGTGAAATAGTCCAAATCTCCCATCCCATCATCATAAACCAATAACCATAATCATCATTTCCAATGTTAAGCTCCCCGCTTAACTTCCAAAACCATCAATTCTCTAATCATGAATAAGTCCAGGCCGCTCTTAACCGTGAGCACGGCTGTCAAGACAGTTTGGACTCTGCAGAGTTTGTACCACTGTACCCACAAGTAGTGATTTCATCCCCCGTTGCCGGGTGGACTAAAAGAACCTCCATTATGCCAGTGGCTACGAACCACATTCACACTTCCCAGGTGTGTGGCCAAGAGATCACTACGAAGCCTTTACAAAGGGATTCCCGACGAGCGTGGGCCCACTGAGGTTTCACCCCTAACAGCATACAAGAGGCTCCAACCCCGCTGCAGTGGCCCCCTCTTGAGCCTTGCGGTTCATATGGCAGTCCAGCTGACTCCTATTCCCCGCACCATCCAACACACCCATACTACGCCGGGGATACACCTAATTAATTGGCTAAGCTGCCCCATCTCAGCATGTGGTTGGCACTGTAAAGCCGGGTTACATGCTCCATGAACCGGTCCTTAGGATCCAGGCAAGTACTAAACACAAACCCAAGTCTCGTGCACCCAGCACACAACCAAAACATCCAACTTGCCTTGATCCCTACCTCTACATAACTCATAATAGCTCATTCAAGAGTATGGTAATGTAAACTGATGATCTCATGTCCCAATTATCCCATTCTAAGCATGGCTAATCATATGCATGTATATAAATGACCTGACAAAATAAATCCCAACCCAAGCTTCAAGGAAATAAGGTAATGCAATTCTAGGGAAACTTCCTAGCATGGATTTCATATTTAACTTGACAATGCAAATAATTCTATCTACACATCCTAGCATAGGATCAAAGTGGTCAAGGACACTTGCCTCCTTCTTGCTGCTCTTGAAATGGGTAGTCTTGGTCTTGGAATTGAATAACTTGTTCTTGAGCAGGTTCTACTTCATACCATCACACATAGCAAAAGAAAAACAACAACCATAAGACATAGTTCACACTTCCACTTCCTACAAACCACACATTCATATTTATGAAAGTTCTTTACCATTATATGTATTGTGGTTACTTTATGTGTGTTGATTTGGGGCTTGCATACACTTTTATTTATATGTGTATGATTCCTACTTTGGTGTTCATATTTATACTCACATACTATATATATATATACATATATGTATATATGTGTGTTTCAGTTTTAAATAAATTCCTTATATATTAAACTACCAAGTATGTATGAAAAGTATTTTTCTTCTCCATATATGCCTTCATAATTTCTATCAACCCTAAACTGAATTCTTTGTATTTTAGAAACTCCATTTATCATCTACTAGTTTCTATATTTTCAGATTTATATTCTTATGCATAATTGTGCATTTTATTGTTAAATTAGTAATACACACTACCTAAACAGATTAGGTTCTGGTCCTAAATAATTTAAGATCATATTTTGACCTTGGCTTCTGATGTATACTATTTCATAATTATTTTCCCTATTTTTCTTTAACTATTCTTTACTTAAAAATGTGTCCCTATACTATTAAATATGAATAATAGATGAAAACAGATTTATTTCAGCCCAAAAATATATTTTTATCTCACTCCAAATTTTTCCTAAGTACTAAGAAAGTTTTTAATAATTTTGACAATTAGGTTTGTCCCCCTTTTTAATATTTAAACACTAGTTACATATTCAATTTCCTAAATTAAATACTAAACAGGGCTAAAATAATGAATTCACCCCATTACAGGGTCTATAATATTATTTTCATAATTCCCAGGGGTCTAGCTACACTTTTCAGAGGTGTTTTTCTTAATTTCTATTAAGTCCAGGGGCTAAAACTGATTTTTAAATGAATTTACATGATTTTCTGGAGTTCCAGGGGCTAGATCTGAAGTTTCCGGGGCTAGCTCTCAATTCCAGAGAACCCCAGGGGGTAGCACGTAAGAATTCCAGTCTTTATAACGCGGGGCTGACATGGACCGTCTGATTTTAAACCGACGGCTGAGATTATAACATCGAACCGGTACGCGGGGTTTTAAAGTCTACCGTGCGATTTAAAATAAACGGCGCACAAGCGGCCACGTCGCTCTGATCGAGCGCGGGCGGCGCTGCCGGCGGCGCACGGCGGCGGGAAGCGGCGATCTCGCCGGAAAGTTTCGGATCCTCGAGAATTCTGCCTAAAACTGTGATCTCATGGCATAGATCGGTAGAGGGGAGGTCAGGGATCTCACCTCGGGGGTTTTCTCGAGCTCGGGGGTCCTGGAAAGTGCTCGGCGGCGAGGTCCGAGGCAAAACCACGGCGAAGCTCGTCGGAGCTGGATTTGCACCGTAAGTCTTCGGGTTTTCTGCACCTGCAAAGTTCCCCGGAGGCGGTGGATCAAGACCAACGGGTTAGATCAGAGTTTCCGAGCTTAGATCGGCCAGAATTCACCGGCGAAGTCTCGGTGCTCACCGGAGTGAAAATCGGCGATCGCGTGAGAAAAACTGATCGGATCGGTTGTTTTTATAGCCGGGGAAGGGCGGTGGGTCTGTTGTGATCGAGTTGGAGTCCGCTGGGACCGAAATTCGGCTGCGGGAACGAGTTTCCAATCGGTTAAGATCGAGCGCGCGCGCGGGGAAAGAAGTCCGGGGTCGCGGGGCTCGGGTTAGGGATGACAGGCGGGTCCCACATGTCAGCGAGGGGCAGCGCGGCGCGCGCGGGGGCGGGCTGCGCGGGGGTTAGCTGGGCCGGCTGGGGTTTCGGCCCACTGGCCAGTTTTTTTCTGGTTTTCCTTTTTTTCTTTTTCATTTCTTTTCTGTTTTGAGTATAATTTGAATTCCAGTTTGAATTTGAATTTTTGCAAAACATGCAATACGTCCAAAAATTTCTAAATTCCCCTCTGAACATGGTTTATGGTTCTAAATCAAAATTTGAGTCTTGACTAAAAATTTGGGGTGTTACAGAGGAGCTTGTGTGTTCTCAAAAATTGATCTCAGGTCGGGATACCACCAACTTAAGATAAGGCAAACCGACATTCCAAAGACAGCTTTCGTATCTCGGTACGGGCTGTATGAATACACCGTCATGCCTTTCGGGCTAACTAATGCCCCGGCATACTTCATGTATCTCATGAACAAGGTATTCATGGAATATCTGGACAGATTTATGGTGGTTTTCATTGATGACATTCTCGTCTTCTCCAAAAATGAAGAAGAACATGAGGGACATTTAAGGTTGGTGTTGAAAAAGCTGTGAGAACACCAACTATATGCCAAGTTGAGCAAGTGTGAGTTTTGGTTGAAGAGAGTTCCCTTCTTAGGACATATAATCTCGGAGGGAGGAATCTTCGTAGATTCCGCCAAGATCGAGGATGTGCAGAAGTGGAAGACCCCCAAAAATGTCGGGGAAGTTCGAAGCTTCTTAGGATTGGCTGGGTATTATCGACGGTTTATCAAGGGTTTCTCCAAGATTTCGAGACCCCTCACCAAATTGTTGGAGAAGGGAATCACATTCACATGGACACCGCAGTGTGAGACGAGTTTTCAAGAACTGAAGAAAAGATTGACAACAGCCCCAGTGCTAGTTATGCCAGATATGCAGAAGAGTTTTTCGGTGTACTACGATGCATCTAGACACGGGTTGGGATGTGTTCTCATGCAAGAGGGGCATGTCATGGCCTACGCGTCCCGATAGCTCCGAAAACACGAGAAGAACTATCCTACACATGACCTAGAGCTAGCCTCAGTGGTACACGCATTGAAGATTTGGCGGCATTACTTGATGGGAAAAAGGACAGAGATATATACGGATCATAAGAGCTTAAAGTATATTTTCACACAGCCAAATCTCAACCTCAAACAAAGGAGATGGTTAGAGCTAATCAACAACTTCGATGTGGGCATCAACTATCATCCTGGGAAAGCGAACGTCGTGGCAGATGCTTTAAGCCAGAAGGTGCAGGTCAATAGGTTGAGCTTAAAGGACATGCCTACAGAATTGAAGGAAGAGGTTGTAAAACTCAATCTATGTCTGGTGAATAGTGGTGAGGCCATCGCCATGGAAGTGGACTCCACATTAGAGCAAGACATACGCAACGGTCAGAAGAATGACGAGAAGATACAAGAGATTAGAGAACTCATAAAAATAAATAAAGCCCCTGGGTTCAGAGAGGATGAACAAGGTACGGTGTGGCATGGGAAAAGAATCTGTGTGCCTGAGGTAAAGGAGATCCGTGAATTGATTTTGAAGGAGGCTCATGATTCCGACTATTCCATTCATCCTGGAAGTACGAAGATGTATCATGACCTCAAGAGCAGATATTGGTGGTATGGCATGAAGCGAGATGTCGCGGAACATGTTGCCCTATGTGACACATGTCAGTTGGTGAAAGCAGAACATCAACGACCCGCGGGACTATTGCAACCACTTAAAGTGCCTGAATGGAAATGGGAAGAAATAGGTATGGACTACATAGTGGGACTACCCAGGACCAAATCGGGATATGATTCGATATGGGTCATCATCGACAGGCTAACCAAGGTAGCTCATTTCATCCCCGTGAAAGAAAGCTACAGCGGATCCAAATTGGCGGAATTGTACATGTCAAGGATCGTGTGTTTCCATGGAGTGCCAAAGAAGATAGTGTCGGACCGAGGGACACAGTTCACCTCAAGGTTCTAGCAGAAGTTACATGAAACCATGGGAACTCATCTGAATTTTAGTTCTGCATATCACCCCCAGACTGACGGGCAGACGGAAAGAACCAATCAGATCCTTGAGGATATGCTAAGAGCGTGTGCGCTCAAGAACAATAGGAGTTGGGATAAGAACTTACCGTATGCGGAGTTCTCCTATAACAACAGCTATCAGGCTAGTATGAAGATGTCACCATTTGAGGCGTTGTATGGAAGGAAGTGCAGAACTCCACTATTTTGGAACCAAACAGGGTAAAGTAAAGTGTTTGGGCCCGAGGTACTACAAGAAGCCGAGGCAAAAGTGAGGGAAATCCGCAACAACTTGAGGATAGCACAGACCCGACAAAAGAGCTATGCCGATGTACGGAGAAGAGAGCTCGTTTTCAACGTGGGGGACTATGTTTATCTCAAGGTGTCCCCTATCCGAGGACTTCATCGGTTCAAGGTGAAAGGGAAGTTATCACCTCGATACATCGGACCCTTTCAGATTCTAGAGAGGAAAGGCGAAGTGGCCTATCAACTAGAACTACCGGCTCACCTATCGGATGTGCACGATGTATTCCATGTGTCACAACTCAAGAAATGTCTAAGGACGCTTGAAGAGATGTTACCCATGAATGAGGTTGACGTACAAGAGGATCTGTCTTATGCCGAGCAACCGGTCAAGATTTTGGAGACAATGGAACGCCTCACAAGAAATAAAAGAATCCGGATGTGCAAGGTGCAGTGGAAGCATCACTTGGAAGAGGAAGCCACATGGGAGCGAGAAGACGAACTTAAGGCACAGTTTCCGGAATTGTTTTCCTAGAACCACCAATCTCGAGGACGAGATTTCTTTTAAGGAGGGTAGAGCTGTAACACCCCAAAATCTGCTAAAGAGGGTAATTTAAAAATTTTTCGACGTATTGCATGTGGTGCAGAAATTCAAATTCAAACTGGAATTCAAATTCAAATCAAAACAGAAAAAGAAAAGGAAAAAGAAAAAGAAAACCCGGAACTGGCCAGTGGGCCGAAACCCGCCAGCCGGTCCAATCCCCCGTGCCAGCCCGAACCCGCGCCCCCCTCTCTCCCTCTCGCTGACACGCGGGGCCCGCATGTCATCCCTCACCTCCCGCGCGCCCCAACCGACCCCGGCTCTCTCGCACCCGAATCCAAACCACCTCCGGAAACCCGCACCCCAGCCCGATCCTCGGCCCCGGACGCTGCTATTTATCCAAACCAATCCTCCGCCGCCTCTCGTGAAATTCACGCAAAGAAACTCGACGAATTCCCCAGCGCAGCTCCACTTTTCTCTCCGGTGAGAACCGAAGCTTCGAACACCATTTTCTTTCGATCCTTGCTCGGATTTTCTGATCTAACGCGCTGATCATGTTCCACCACCTCCGGGGAGTCACGCAGGTGAAGAAAACCCGGTGTTTTGCACCCTAGACGCAGCTCCGGCGAGCACCGCCGCGTTTTCATCTCGGACCTCGCCGCTGACTGTCACACCTGGTTTCTCCAAAGAACAACCGAGTGAATATCACATGTATGCCAGGATCATTTTCTCATACATGTGATGACAAATAGTGAAGCATCATTTATTACAAGCCAGGTGTCGAATATAAATATGTCTTACAAAGCATACGTCTCGATGGACGATAATAAGTTCATAACATGTAAATAAGCTAGCAGCGGAATATTATTCTTGTGGGCTCCGTCACAGCCGTTGCCCGGGGGACTCCATGAACCTAGAATCCTTCTTCGGGTCCGAAGTCTTGATCATTTAACACCACATCATCCCCTTGACCTGAGCAGCAATTTAAACCAACAAATATGCAAGGTTGAGTACCGTTGGTACTCAGCAAGTGTGGGAAAGTTATGTCATGCATGGCTAGAGCAAGAAGAGGTTGAACTCATGGTTAAAGCACTACGCAATTATTACCTACCACCTTAGCTTATTAAGCACCTACATTACTACATAGGTGAAATGGTCCCAATCTCCAATCCTATCATCATAATTAAATAACCATAGCATCATTTCCATTGTTAAGCTCCCTGCTTAACATCCACAACCTCCAAGGTCATCATATTCTAATCATGGATAAGTCCAAGCCGCTCTTGACCGTGAGCACGGCTGTCATGACAGTTTTGACTCTGCAGAGTTTGCACCACTGTACCCACATGTAGTGATTTCATCCCCCGTTGCCGGGTGGACTAAAAGAACCTCCATAATGCCAGTGGCTAGGAACCACATTCACACTTCCCAGGTATGTAGCCAGGAGATCACTACGAAGCCTTTACAAAGGGATTCCCGACGAGCGTGGGCCCACTAAGGTTTCACCCCTAACAGCATACAAGAGGCTCCAACCCCGCTGCAGTGGCCCCCTCTTGAGCCTTGCGGTTCATATGGTAGTCCAGCTGACACCTATTCCCCGCACCATCCAACACACCCATACTACGTCGGGGATACACCTAATTAATTGGCCAAGCTGCCCCATCTCAGCATGTGGTTGGCACGGTAAAGCCAGATTACATGCTCCATGAACCGGTCCTTAGGATCCAGGCAAGTACTAAACACAAACCCGAGTCTCGTGCAACCAGCACCAACCAAATCATCCAACTTGCCTTGATCCCTACCTCTACATAACTCATAATATCTCATTCAACAATAAGGTAAATAAATTGATGATCTCATATCCCAATTATCCCATTCTAAGCATGGCTAAGCATAAGCATATAAGTAAATGACATGATAAAATAAACCCCAACCCAAGCTACAAGGAAACAAGATAATGCAATTCTAGGAAAACTTTCTAGCATGGGTTTCATATTTCAATTGACAATGCAATAAATTCTATCTACACATCCTAGTATAGGATCAAAGTGGTCAAGGACACTTGCCTTCTTCCTGCTGCTCTGGGAATGGAAAGTCCTGGTCTTGGAAGGGAAGAACTTGCTATGGGGCAGGTTCTACTCATGCCAACACACATAGCAAAAGAAAACAACAATCCATAAGACATAGTTCACACTTTCACTCCACACATACATACATATGATAGTCATCCACATTTTTGAGTGTTGTGTTTACTCTAGCTGTATTGATTTTTAGCCTTCATGCACTTTTAAACATATGTATATGATTTCTAACTTTTGTATTTCAGATTTCTGTTTGCACTCTATATATGAATTTTCAATTTGAATAAATTCTTTAAATTTAATTAATATACTTCTTAACTACCAAGTTTGCATGGAAGGTATTTTCCTACTCCAAATGGGCTTTCAGATCCTCTACCAAATGCTAAAGTGAAATCTTTGGATTTGGAAACTTCATTTATCATTTTCTACTTATGCATACCTATTTTCTTATATTTTTATATTTATTTTCTATGCCCAAATGTGAACTTTATTATGAAAATAGTAAGACACATCATCTAAACAGAATAGGTTCTGATCTAAAATATTAAATAATATATTTTTGAACTTCTCCTCTGATGTGAACTAATTTAAATTTATTTTACCAATTTTCAGAATTATTTCCTAACCTAAAAATGTGTCCCTATAACTAATTAAATGTGAACAATCAATTAAACAGATTCATTTCAGCTTAAAATCTACTTTTAACTCATTCTAAAGTCTTACAAGTGCTAGGAGAGTTTAAATTTGAATTTACAATGTGTTTGTCTCACCTTTTAAATTTTAAATCCTAATCACATATTCAAATTCCTAAATTTAATATCATATAGGGTTAAAAAGGTAAACTCACCCCACTACAGGGTCTATTATATTATTTCATAAATTTCCAGGGGTCTAACTACACATAACAGAGGAGTTTTCCTAATTTTTATTAAGTACAGGGGCTAAAACTGATTTTTAAATGAATTTACATGAATTTCTGAAGTTCCAAGGGCTAGATCAGAAGTTTCCGGGGCTAGCTCGTGTTTTCCGAGATCCCCAGGGGGTAGCGCGTAAGATTCCCGGCCTTTATAATGCGGGGCTGATGTGGACCGTCCGATTTAAAGTGGACGGCTCAGATTAGATCATCGAACCGGTATGCGCGGGTTTTAATTCTACCGTGCGATTTAAAATAGACGGCGCATAAGCGGCCACGTCACTCTGACCGTGCGCGGGCGGCGCCCGGCTGCGGGAGGCGCCCGGCGGCGGGAGGCGGCGATCTCGCCGGAAAACTTCGGATCTTCGCCTATTCTTCCTAAAACTGGAATTTCATGGCATGGATCGGTAGAGGGGAGGTCGGGGATCTCACCTCGGGGTTTTTCTTGAGCTCGGAGGTCCTGGAAGACGGTCGGCGATGAGGTCCGATATGGAATCGCGGCGATGCTCGTCGGAGTTGTGTTTAGAGCGCAATGTACTGAGTTTCTGCACCTGCGTGTTTCCCCGGAGGCGGTGGAACAGGATCGATGCGTTAGATCAGAAATCCTGAGCAGAGATCGAGAGAAAACGGTGATCGGAGCTTCGGTTCTCACCGGGAGGAAAAATAGCCGATCGTGGGGGAAAAACGGGGCGATGCCGGCATTTTTATAGACGAGGGAGGGTGGCTTGTCTGTTTGGATCGAGCCGGAGTGGTTCGGGACCAGGAGCCGGGCTGGGGACGCGGATTTCCGGAGTCGGTTGCGATCGGGCGCGTGGAAGAGTCCGGCTGTTGGCGCGAGCGGGAGGTGAGGGATGACACGCGGGCCCTGCGTGTCAGTGAGTAAGAGAGAGAGGAGCGCGCGGATGCGGGCTGGCACGGGGGCGGGTGGGCCGGCTGATGGGTTTCGGCCCACTGGCCGGGGGTTTTGTTTTTTTCTTTTTCTTTTTCTTTTCTGTTTTGAGTTGAATTTGAATTCCAATTTGAATTTCTGCACCACATGCAATACGTCCAAAAATTTTTAAATTCCCCTCTTAACAAGTTTCGGGGTGTTATAGCTCTACCCCTCTTAAAAGAAATCTCGTCCTCGAGATTGGTGGTTCTAGGAAAATAATTCCGGAAACTGTGCCTTAAGCTCGTCTTCTCGCTCCCAGGTGGCTTCCTCTTCCGAGTGATGCTTCCACTGCACCTTGGACATCCGGATTCTTTTATTTCTTGTGAGGCGTTCCATTGTCTCCAAAATCTTGAATGGTTGCTCGGCATAAGACAGATCCTCAGCTACGTCAACCTCATTCATGGGTAACATCTCTTCAGGCATCATCAGACATTTCTTGAGCTGTGACACATGGAATACGTCATGCACATCTGATAGGTGAGCTGGTAGTTCTAGTTGATATGCCGCTTCGCCTTTCCTCTCTAGAACTTGAAAGGGTCTGATGTATCGGGGTGATAACTTCCCTTTCACCTTGAACCGACAAAGTCCTCAGATAGGGGACACCTTGAGATAGACATAGTCTCCCAAGTTGAAAATGAGCTCTCTTCTCCGTACATTGGCATAGCTCTTTTGTCGTGTTTGTGCTATCCTCAAGTTGTTGCGGATTTCCCTCACTTTCGCCTCAACTTCTTGTAGTACCTCGGGCCCAAACACTTTACTTTCCCCTGTTTGGTTCCAAAATAGGGGAGTTCTGCACTTCCTCCGATACAAAGCCTCAAATGGTGACATCTTCATACTAGCCTGATAGCTGTTGTTGTAGGAGAACTCCGCATACGGTAAGTTCTTATCCCAACTCCAATTGTTTTTGAGTGCACACGCTCTCATCATATCCTCAAGGATCTGATTGGTTCTTTCCGTCTGCCCGTCAGTTTGGGGATGATAGGCAGAACTAAAATTCAGATGGGTTCCCATGGTTTCATGCAGCTTCTGCCAGAACCTTGAGGTGAACTGTGTCCCTCGATTTGACACTATCTTCTTTGGCACTCCATGGTAACACACGATCCTTGACATGTACAACTCCGCCAATTTGGATCCGCTGTAGCTTTCTTTCACGGGGATGAAATGAGCTACCGTGGTTAGCCTGTCGATGATGACCCATATCGAATCATATCCTGATTGGGTCCTAGGCAATCCCACTATGAAATCCATATCGATTTCTTCCCATTTCCATTCAGTCACTTTGAGTGGTTGCAATAATCCCGCGGGTCGTTGATGTTCCGCTTTCACCAACTGACATGTGTCACATAGGGCAACATGTTCCGCGACATCTCGCTTCATTCCATACCACCAATATCTGCTCTTGAGGTCATGATACATCTTAGTACTTCCAGGATGAATGTAATAGTCGGAGTCATGAGCCTCCTTCAAAATCAATTCATGGATCTCCTTCACTTCAGGCACACAGATTCTTTTCCCGTGCCACACCGTACCTTGTTCATCCTCTCTGAAACCAGGGGCTCTATCATCCTTCATGAGTTGTCGGATTTCTTGTATCTTCTCATCATTCTTCTGACCATTTCGGATGTCTTTCTCTAATGTGGAGTCCACTTCCAGGGCGATGGCCTCACCACTATTCACCAGACCTAGATTGAGTTTTATAACATCGTCCTTCAATTCTGCAGGCATGTCCTTCAAGCTCAACCTATTGACCTGCACTTTCCGGCTTAAAGCATCTGCCACGACATTCGCTTTCCCAGGATGATAGTTAATGCCCACATCAAAGTCGTTGATTAGCTCTAACCATCTCCTTTGTCTGAGGTTGAGATCTGGCTGTGTGAAAATGTACTTTAAGCTCTTATGATCCGTATATATCTCTGTCCTTTTCCCCATCAAGTAGTGCCTCCAAATCTTCAACGCGTGTACCACTGCGGCTAGTTCTAGGTCATGTGTAGGATAGTTCTTCTCGTGTTTCCGGAGCTGCCGGGACGCATCAGCCACGACATGCCCCTCTTGCATGAGAACACATCCCAACCCGTTTCCAGAGGCATCGCAGTACACTGAAAAGTTCTTCTGCATATCTGGCATAACTAGCACTGGGGCTGTTGTCAATCTTTTCTTTAGCTCTTGAAAACTCGTCTCGCACTTCGGCGTCCATGTGAATGTGATTCCTTTCTCCAATAGTTTGGTGAGGGGTCTCGAGATCTTGGAGAATCTCTCAATAAACCGTCGATAATACCCAGCCAATCCCAAGAAGCTTCGAACTTCCCCGACATTCTCAGGGGTCTTCCACTTCTGTACATCCTCGATCTTGGCAGGATCTACGGAGATTCCTCCCTCTGAGATTATATGTCCTAAGAAGGGAACTCTCTTCAGCCAAAACTCACACTTGCTCAACTTGGCATATAGCTGGTGTTCTCTCAGCTTTTGCAACACCAACCATAGATGTTTCTCATGTTCTTCTTCATCTTTGGAGAAGACGAGAATGTCATCTATGAAAACCACCACAAATTTGTGCAGATATTCCATGAATACCTTGTTCATGAGATACATGAAGTATGCCGGGGCATTAGTTAGCCTGAAAGGCATGACTGTGTATTCATACAGTCCGTACCGAGATACGAAAGCTGTCTTTGGAATATCAGTTTGCCTTATCTTAAGTTGGTAGTATCCCGACCTGAGATCAATTTTCGAGAACACACAAGCTCCCCTCAACAGATCAAACAAGTCTTCAATGCGGGGTAATGGGTACTTGTTCTTGATGGTTACTTCATTCAACGCACGGTAGTCTACGCACAACCTTTGGGTTCCGTCCTTCTTGGGCACAAATATCACTGGAGCTCCCCATGTTGAGGAACTAGGACGAATGTACCCTTTCCCTGTCAATTCTCTTAAATGATCCTTGAGTTCTTCCAGCTGCTCGGAGTCCATCCGATAAGGTCTCTTGTATATCGGAGCTGTTCTAGGCACTAGCTCAATTGCGAATTCCACTTCACGATCGGGAGGCATACCTGGCAACTCCTCTAGAAAAACATCTGGATATTCCCTAATGATCCTGATCTCCTCCACTTCCACCTCAACTTGATTGAGTTTAATGTCCCTCCTAGGCTCTTGTATGGTTATGAACTTTACTCTTGTGCCACTAGGGTGAGTTAGTTCCACCGTTCTTGTTGAACAATGGATGATTCCTTTATGTTTGGTCAACCAATCCATACCCAAAATAATATCTATCCCTTGGGAATCTATCACTATGAGGTTGGCAGTAAATACTACCCCATTAATGTCTAGATTCTCCTTGGGACACACTTGTCTTGTCCTTATTTCTCCACCTGGAGAGTTCACTGCTAGCATATGGTTCATTTGTGTGGTTGCTAGATCATGCTTCTTAACAAACCCTTGAGCAATGAACGAGTGGGTGGCACCAGAATCAAACAACAGGGTTGCAATGTGTAAATTGGCGGGAAACTTACCAACTACAATGTCGGGTGCCTCTTGCGCCTCCTCCATGGTCACGTGGTTCACCCGTCCTCGCATCACGTTCTGCTGTTGCGGCTGCATGGGCTTCTTCTTTGGGCACTTATGGGCGTAGTGCCCCACTTCACCACAGTTAAAGCATTGCACCCCGACCTTAGGTGCCTGGCCTTTTTTGTCTTGGGGTTGGTTCGGGGGTCCTTGTACTGCTGGTCGAGTATGATATGCGGGGCGAGGCTGCTGTACAAAACTGACGTTGTGGCTGTGCTGGTGCTGACGGAGGCCTGAAATTCGGGTTGTACCCTCTCGGCATGGAGTAGGGTACCGCAGCACGGCTCGTATGCCCTGCGGGTTGCTGCATCAGACTTGGGCGGGTGTTGCTACCCAAGGCTTGGTGTGACCATCCCGCCTTCCTCTTGTTTTCATTTTCCAAGGCCTTCAGCTTCCTTTCCACAACAAATGCTCTGACCACCATCTTTTGGAAATTTTCATACTCGTTGGAGGACATTGCACACTGCATTTCTGTTGTAAGTCCTTCCACGAAGCAATCCTGTTTCTGCTCATCAGTTCTTCCACCACATGAGTCAGGCTCTGGATGAGCTGATTCTGATTTTCAAGCATTTGGTGGATGGGATCAGCTCCTTCACGGCGACCACCCCTGTCTTGTCCTCCAGAAAGATGAGGGTTGCCAGCCTCATCGTTGTTGTTGGCGGGGTTGGCACCACGACCCTTTCCTCTTCCGGCCATCTATCATGATCAACCAAATGTCAATTTAAAGCATTACGTATTAACTTCCCAATTTGCTTGTTTAAACTTTAAAATTTTGAGACCTTATTGGTTTCATGTCTCACGCGAAAATAATTGCACTCTTAATTTCATAGGGGTTCACACATCAAAGCAAAACAACCTGAAGACGAGGTTGTGTACAGTTGCCCATGGCTTCCACAACTCACGTCACACACCACACATCAGCACACCATTAACTAAGGTATTGACTCGCCTACTCGATAACCTGCTGAACTATGGGAAAGGACTCTACACGACTCGTATCACTGAGCTGGCTCCTCGGGATCTTCCTCATTATTGCGGCTGCCCTCTGACTCCGCTTTGGGTGCGAAGGCTGCTGGTGGAGAAGTGCGGCGACGCCTACTCGCCCGATGATCTGGGGAGTCAGGAGTCCATGTGTCATTCACGGTGACACACAGTTCATTCCCATCTCCTCTTTCTCTCGCCCTCAAGCTGGCTCGAAGCAACGCCTCAGTCTCCTTCAGGGTGTCACGAACATCCTGAAGCTCCTGCTGACACTCCTGCAGTCGAGTGCTGAGCATAGCAGCATCCTCCAAGCACAGGTCCATGTGCTCATGGGAAGTCCCCTGCTGCACTGGTGGGTACTTGTACACTGTTGTACCACTCTCACGCTGGAGAACATACATGTACTCAGTCCTGTCCAGGTGGCGACGGTAGATGTGACTCTGGCAGGTGATGGCCTCCTAGGTGACATCCTTCTCCGCATCGACCTGTGTCGCTCGACAAGCTGGAGAGCGGTGGATCTTAAGCAGCTGAGTTTCATGGATAATCCTCATTTCCGAACTCCATTCTTCCCGCTTCTCACGGATGGTCCGGGTGGAGCTATAGTGTATGATTAGCTTGCCCGTATTGCCGGCGGCTTGGAGCATACGTCGAAGACGGCGCAACAAGCCTCCTACTGCCAATCCGTAGGAGAGGTACGTCACCGGACGGTTCTCCTCTCTCAGGGCAAGAGCAACTACGGGAACTCTCCCTCCGGTGGACTTGCGAGCGGTGCGGATTATGCAAACCATCTAAAACATAAAGCATTTAAACTTAAGTTAGATAAGATTTTAAACAAAAATCCTATTTTGAATAACAGTTGGCTAAGATGAATAAAATGACCCCATTAAATAACACTTTTCAACCCACACCTTTGTAAAAATAGTTTTTAAGAAAATAGGGTCCTTAAAATACGTCTATTTCTACCTAGGTCCACGTTCCTACGAGCAACCTTGGCTCTGATACCACTTCTGTCACACCCGGTTTCTCCGAAGAACAACCGAGTGAATATCACATGTATGCCAGGATCATTTTTTCATACATGTGATGACAAATAGTGAAGCATCATTTATTACAAGCCAGGTGTCGAATATAAATATGTCTTACAAAGCATACGTCTCGATGGACGATAATAAGTTCATAACATGTAAATAAACTAGCAGCGGAATATTATTCTTGTGGGCTCCATCACAGGCGTTGCCCGGGGGACTCCATGAACCTAGAATCCTTCTTCGGGTCCGAAGTCTTGATCATTAAACACCACATCATCCCCTTGACCTGAGCAGCAATTTAAACCAACAAATATGCAAGGTTGAGTACCGTTGGTACTCAGCAAGTGTGGGAAAGTTATGTCATGCATGGCTAGAGCAAGAAGAGGTTGAACTCATGGTTAAAGCTCTACGCAATTATTACCTACCACCTTAGCTTATTAAGCACCTACATTACTACACAGGTGAAATGGTCCCAATCTCCCATCCCATCATCATAATCAAATAACCATAGCATCATTTCCAATGTCAACCTCCAAGGTCATCATATTCTAATCATGAATAAGTCCAAGCCGCTCTTGACCGTGAGCACGGCTGTCATGATAGTTTTGACTCTGCAGAGTTTGCACCACTGTACCCACATGTATTGATTTCATCCCCCGTTGCCGGGTGTACTATAAGAACCTCCATTATGCTAGTGGCCGCGAACCACATTCACACTTCCCAGGTGTGTAGCCAGGAGATCACTACGAAGCCTTTACAAAGGGATTCCCGACGAGAGTGGGCCCACTGAGGTTTCACCCCTAACAGCATACAAGAGGCTCCAACCCCGCTGCAGTGACCCCCTCTTGAGCCTTGCGGTTCATATGGTAGTCCAGCTGACACCTATTCCCCACACCATCCAAAACACCCATACTACGCCGGGGATACACCTAATTAATTGGCCAAGCTGCCCCATCTCAGCATGTGGTTGGCACGGTAAAGCCAGGTTACATGCTCCATGAACCGGTCCTTAGGATCCAGGCAAGTACTAAACACAAACCGAGTCTCGTGCAACCAGCACCAACCAAATCATCTAACTTGCCTTGATCTCTACCTCTACATAATTCATAATATTTCATTCAAGAATAAGGTAAATAAATTGATGATCTCATATCCCAATTATCCCATTCTAAGCATGGCTAAGCATAAGCATATAAGTAAATGATATGATAAAATAAATCCCAACCCAAGCTACAAGGAAACAAGATAATGCAATTCTAGGAAAACTTTCTAGCATGGGTTTCATATTTCAATTGAAAATGCAATAAATTCTATCTACACATCCTAGTATAGGATCAAAGTGGTCAAGGACACTTGCCTTCTTCCTGCTGCTCTGGGAATGGAAAGTCCTGGTCTTGGAAGGGAAGAACTTGCTCTGGGGCAGGTTCTACTCATGCCAACACACATAGCAAAAGAAAACAACAATCCATAAGACATAGTTCACACTTTCACTCCACACATACATACATATGATAGTCATCCACATTTCTGAGTGTTGTGTTTACTCTAGCTGTGTTGATTTTTAGCCTTCATGCACTTTTAAACATATGTATATGATTTCTAACTTTTGTATTTCAGATTTCTGTTTGCACACTATATATGAATTTTCAATTTGAATAAATTCTTTAAATTTAATCAATGTACTTCTTAACTACCAAGTTTGCATGGAAGGTATTTTCCTACTCCAAATGGGCTTTCAGATCTTCTACCAAATCCTAAACTGAAATCTTTTGATTTGGAAACTTCATTTATCATTTTCTAGTTATGCATACCTATTTTTCTATATTTTCAGATTTATTTTCTATGCCTAAATGTGAACTTCATTATGAAAATAGTAAGACACATCATCTAAACAGAATAGGTTCTGATCTAAAATATTAAATAATATATTTTTGAACTTCTCCTCTGATGTGAACTAATTTAAATTTATTTTACCAATTTTCAGAATTATTTTCTAACCTAAAAATGTGTCCCTATAATTAATTAAATGTGAACAATCAATTAAACAGATTCATTTCAGCTTAAAATCTACTTTTAACTCATTCTAAAGTCTTACAAGTGCTAGGAGAGTTTAAATTTGAATTTACAATGTGTTTGTCTCATCTTTTAAATTTTAAATCCTAATCACATATTCAAATTCCTAAATTTAATATCATATAGGGTTAAAAAGGTAAACCCACCCCACTACAGGGTCTATTATATTAATTCATAAATTTCCAGGGGTCTAACTACACATAACAGAGGGGTTTTCCTAATTTTTATTAAGTCCAGGGGCTAAAACTGATTTTTAAATGAATTTACATGAATTTCTGAAGTTCTAGGGGCTAGATCAGAAGTTTCCGGGGCTAGCTCGTGTTTTCCGAGATCCCTAGGGGGCGCGAGCGGGAGGTGAGGGATGACACACGTTATAAAAACCTGGATTCTTACGCGCTACCCCCTGGGGATCTCGGAAAACACGAGCTAGCCCCGAAAACTTCTGATCTAGCCCCTGGACCTTCAGAAATTCGTGTAAATTCATTTAAAAATCAGTTTTAGCCCCTGGACTTAATAAAAATTAGGAAAACCCATCTGTTATGTGTAGTTAGACCCCTGGAAATTTAGGAAATAGTAAATTAGACCTTTCAGTAGGGTAGATTTACCTTTCTGACCCATATGATATTAAATTCAGAAATTGGAATATGTGACTAGGATTTAAATTTAAAAGGAAAGGCAAAAATATGTGCAAATTCAAATTTAAAACTCTCCTAGCACTTGGAAAACTTTAGAATGAGTTAAAAATATATTTTAGGCTGAAATGAATTCTGCCTAAGTGTTGCTCATTTTTATTTTCTCTAGAGACACATTTTAGGCTAGGAAATAATTCTAAAAACTAGAAAAATAAATTAAATTTGTTCCAAATCAGAGAGGAAGTTCAAAAATATACTATTGAACATTTTAGATCAGAACCTAATCTGTTTAGATGATGTGTCTTACTATTTTCATAATAAAGTTCACTTTTAGGCATAGAAAATAAATCTGAAAATATAGGAAAATAAGTATGCATAATTGGAAAAGGATAAATGAGTTCTCCAAATCCAAAAGCTTCAATTTAGGATTTTGTAGAAGATCTGAAAACCTATTTGGAGTAGGAAATTACCTTTCATGAAAACTTGGTAGCTAAGAAGTGTATTAATTAAATAAAAAGAATTTGTTCAAATTGGAAATTCATATATAGTGTGCAAACAGAAATCTGAATACAAAAATTAGAAATCATATACATATGTTTAAAAGTGCATGTAGGCCAAAAATCAACACATGTAGAGTAACCACAACACTTAGAAATATGAATGACTTTCATAGGTATGTATGTGTGGTTTGCATGAAGTGAAAGTGTGAACTATGGCTTATGGATTGTTGTTTTCTTTTGCTATGTTGTAACACCCCAAAATTTTGATTCAAAACCCAAAACCATGTTCAGAGGGGAATTTAAAAATTTTTGGACGTGTTGCATGTTTTGCAAAAATTCAAATTCAAACTGGAATTCAAATTATACCCAAAACAGAAAAGAAATGGAAAAAGAAAAAGGAAAACGGGAAAAAACTGGCCAGTGGGCCGAAACCCGCCAGCCGGCCCAGCTTTCCCCGCGCCAGCCTGCCCCCGCGCGCGCCGCGCTGCCTCTCACAGACGGGTGGGACCCGCCTGTCATCCCTAACCCTGAGCCCCCGCGACCCCGGACTCTCTCCCGCGCGCGCGCGATCGCAACCGACCGGATTTCCGCGTTCCGCAGCCGAATTCTGGTCCCAAAAGACTCAAACTCGATCACAACAGACCCACCGCCCTTCCCCGGCTATAAAAACCCCAGCCCCGATCAGTTTTTCCCACGCGATCGCCGATTTTTACTCCGGTGAGCACCGAGACTTCGCCGGTGAATTCTGGCCGATCTAAGCTCGGAAACTCTGATCTAACTCGCTGGTCTTGATCCACCGCCTCCGGGGAACTTTGCAGGTGCAGAAAACTCGGAGAGTTACGGTGTAAACCCAGCGCCGACGAGCTTCGCCGTGGTTTTGCCTCGGACCTCGCCGCCGATCACTTTCCAGGACCCCCGAGCTCGAGAAAACCCCCGAGGTGAGATCCCTGACCTCCCCTCTACCGATCTAGGCCATAAGATCACAGTTCTAGGCAGAATTCTCGAGGATCCGAAACTTTCCGGCGAGATCGCCGCTTCCCGCCGCCGTGCGCCGCCGGCAGCGCCGCTCGCGCTCGGTCAGAGCGACGTGGCCGCTTGTGCGCCGTTTATTTTAAATCGCACGGTAGACTTTAAAACCCCGCGTACCGGTTCGATGTTATAATCTCAGCCGTCGGTTTAAAATCGGACGGACCACATCAGCCCCGCATTATAAAGACTAGAATTCTTACGTGCTACCCCCTGGGGTTCTCTGGAATTGAGAGCTAGCCCCGGAAACTTCAGATCTAGCCCCTGGAACTTCAGAAAATCATGTAAATTCATTTAAAAATCAGTTTTAGCCCCTGGACTTAATAGAAATTAAGAAAAACACCTCTGATAAGTGTAGCTAGACCCCTGGAAATTATGAAAATAGTATTATAGACCCTGTAATGGGGTGAGTTTACTTTTTAACCCTGTTTAGTATTTAATTTAGAAAATTGAATATGTAACTAGTGTTTAAAAATTAAAAAGGGGGACAAACATAATTGTCAAAATTAATTAAAAACTTTCTCAGTACTTAGAAAATTTTGGAGTGAGATAAAAGTATATTTTTGGGCTGAAATAAATCTGTTTCGTCTATTATTCACATTTATTAGTATAGGGACACATTTTTAAGTAAAGAATAGTTATAGAAAAATAGGGAAAATAATTATGAAATAGTATACATCATAAGCCATGGTCAAAATATGATTTTAAATTATTTAGGACCAGAACCTAATCTGTTTAGGTGATGTGTATTACTAATTTAATAATAAAATACACAATTATGCATAGGAATATAAATCTGAAAATATAGCAACTAGTAAATGATAAATGGAGTTTCTAAAATACAAAGAATTCAGTTTAGGGTTGATAGAAATTGTGAAGGCACATTGTATGCAAGTATAAATGTGGACACAAAAGTGGAGATCATATACACATGGTTAAAAGTGCATGCAAGCCACAACTCAACACACATAAAGTAACCACAACACATAATGGTAAAGAACTTTTATAAATATGAATGTGTGGTTTGTATGAAGTAAGAAGTGTGAATTATGTCTTATGATTGTTGTTCTTCTTTTGCTATGTGTGATGGTATGAAGTAGAACCTGCTCAAGAGCAAGTTAACCCTTTCCAAGATCAGGACTACCAATTTCAAGAGCAGCAAGAAGGAGGCAAGTGTCCTTGACCACTTTGATCCTATGCTAGGATGTGTAGATAGAATTATTTGCATTGTCAAATGAAATATGAAACCCATGCTAGGAAGTTTTCCCTAGAATTGCATTACCTTGTTTCCTTGAAGCTTGGGTTGGGATTTATTTTGTCATGTCATTTATTTACATGCATATGCTTAGCCATGCTTAGAATGGGATGTTTGGGACATGGGATCATCAGTTTATTATACCATACTCTTGAATGAGACATTGTGAGTTATGTAGAGGTAGGGATCAAGGCAAGTTGGATGTTTTGGTTGTGTGCTGGGTGCACGAGACTTGGGTTTGTGTTTAGTACTTGCCTGGATCCTAAGGACTGGTTCATGGAGCATGTAACCCGGCTTTACAGTGCCAACCACATGCTGAGATGGGGCAGCTTGGCCAATTAATTAGGTGTATCCCCGGCGTAGTATGGGTGTGTTGGATGGTGCGGGGAGTAGGTGTCAGCTGGACTACCATATGAACCGCAAGGCTCAAGAGGGGGCCACTGCAGCGGGGTTGGAGCCTCTTGTATGCTGTTAGGGGTGAAACCTCAGTGGGCCCACGCTCGTCGGGAATCCCTTTGTAAAGGCTTCGTAGTGATCTCTTGGCCGCAGACCTGGGAAGTGTGAATGTGGATCGTAGCCACTGGCATAATGGAGGTTCTTTTAGTCCACCCGGCAACGGGGGATGAAATCACTACTTGTGGGTACAGTGGTACAAACTCTGCAGAGTCAAAACTGTCTTGACAGCCGTGCTCACGGTTAAGAGCGGCCTGGACTTATTCATGATTAGAGGATTGATGGTTTTGGAAGTTAAGCGGGGAGCTTAACATTGGAAATGATGTTATGGTTATTTGGATTATGATGATGGGATGGGAGATTGGGACCATTTCACCTGTGTAGTAATGTAGGTGCTTAATAAGCTAAGGTGATAGATATTAATTGCGTAGTGCTTTAACCATGAGTTCAACCTCTCCTTGTTCTAGCCATGCATGATATAATTTTCCCACACTTGCTGAGTACCATTGGTACTCAACCTTGCATATTTGTTGGTTTATATTGCTGCTCAGGTCAAGATAATGAGGTGGTGTATAATGACCAAGATTTTGGACCCGAGGAAGGATTTTAGGTTCATGAAGACCCCCGGGCAATGCCTGTGATGGAGCCCTAAAGAATAATATTCCGCTGCTAGTTTATTTATTTCTGATGAACTTATTATCGTCCATAGAGACATATACTTTGTAAGACTTATTTATATTTGACACCTGGCTTGTAATAAATGATGCTTCACTATTTGTCATCACATGTATGAGAAAATGATCCTGGCATACATGTGATATTCACTTGGTTGTTCTTCGGAAAAACCGGGTGTGACAGAGGTGGTATCAGAGCCAAGGTTGCCCGTAGGAACGTGGACCTAGGTAGAAATGGACGTATTTAAGGGCCCTATTTTCTTAAAAACTATTTTCTAAGGTGTGGGTGGAAAAGTGTTATTAAAGGAGTCATTTTCTTCATCTTACCCCAACTTTCATTCAAAATAGGATTTTTGTTTGAGATTTTATCTAACCTAATTTTAAATTCTTTTGTTTTAGATGGTTCGCATGATTCGCACCGCTCGTAAGACCACGGGAGGGAGAGTTCCCGTAGTTGCCCTTGCTGAAAGAGAGGAGAGTCGCCCAGTGACGTACCTTTCCTACGGATTGGCAGTAGGAGATTTGTTGCGCCGTCTTCGACGTATGCTCGAAGCCGCCGGCAATACGGGCAAGCTCATCATCCACTATAACTCCACCAGGACCATCCGTGAGAAGAGGGAAGAATGGAGTTCGGAGATGAGGATTATACACGAGAATCAGCTGCTTAAGATTCACCACTCTCCAGCTTGTCGAGCAACACAAGTTGACGCGGATAAAGATGTCACCTGGGAGGCCATCACCTGCCAGAGTCACATCTATCGTCGCCACTTGGACAAAACTGAGTACATGTATGTCCTCCAACGTGAGAGTGGTACCACGGAGTACAAGTACCCACCGGTGCAGCAAGGGACTTCCCATGAGCACATGGACTTGTGCTTGGAGGATGCTGCTATGCTCAGCACTCGACTGCAGGAGTGTCAACAAGAGCTTCAGGATGTCCGAGACACCCTGAAGGAAACGGAGGCATTGCTGCGAGCTTGCTTAAAGGCGAGAGAAAGAGGGGATGGGAATGAACTGTGTGTCACCGTGAGTGATCCATGGACTCCTGACTCCCCGGATCGCCGAGCAATCAGGCGTCGTCGCACCTCTCCACCAGCCGCCTCCCCACCCAAAGCAGAGTCAGAAGGTAGCCAAAATGAGGAGGAAGATCCAGAGGAGCCAGCTCAAGAGGACGAGTAGTGTAGAGTCTTTCCCCTAGCTAGCAAGAGGTCGAGTAGTCGAGTCGTTACGTAGTTAATGGTGTGATAATGCTTGGTGTGTGACGTGAGTTGTGGAAGCCATGAGCAATTGTCCACAGCCTCGTCTTCAGATTGTTTTGCTTTGGTGTGTGAACCCACAGGAAATAATAGTGCATTTATTTGGTGTGAGATAAGAACCCTCGTAAAATTTTAACAAAGCCTCAACACCTCAAAGTACCAACAAATGAAAGTAGTAAGACGATACTAAATGGTATCAAATTAACATTTGTTGATTCTGCCAGATGGCCGGAAGAGGAAAAGGACGTGCTGCCAACCCCGCCAACAACAATGATGAGGCATGCAACCCTCATCTTTCTGGAGGCCAGGACAGGGGTGGTCGCCGTGAAGAAGTTGATCCTCTCCACCAAATGCTAGAGAATCAAAATCAGCTTATCCAGAACTTGACTCAAGTGGTGGCCAACTTGCATCAAGTTCCACCTCCACAAGCTGCACCACGCCAACCAAGGTTGAGTGAGTTTCTAGGAACTCAACCTCCAAAGTTTGCAAGTGCGGCTGAACCTCTGGAGGCAGACGATTGGCTGAAGACCATTGAAAGTAAGATGAGGATAATACAATGCCAAGGGTATGAGAGGGTGCTGTTTGCCTCTCATCAATTGCAGGGACCTGCTGCTGATTGGTGGACCGCCTACGTGGCCGCCCATCATGACCCTGAGAACATCACTTGGGAAGAGTTCAAGCGTAGCTTCCGCAACCACTACATCCCAAGAGGTGAACTCAAAAACAAGAGGAAAGAGTTTTTGGGACTGCAGCAGGGAAACATGACGGTGAGGGAATACCTCACTAAATTTACTCAACTATCCCGTTATGCTCCACGAGACATAGAGACCGATGAGCAGAAACAAGATTGTTTCGTGGAAGGACTTACCGCAGAGATGCAGTGTGCAATGTCCTCCAATGAGTATGAAAGCTTTCAAAAGATGGTGGACAGAGCATTTGTGGTGGAAAGGAAGCTAAAGGCCCTGGAAAATGAGAATAAGAGGAAGGCGGGGTGGTCACATCAGGCCTCAGGAAGCAACACCCGCCCACGTATGATGCAGCAACCTACGGGGCATAACGAACAGTGCTGCGGTACCCTATTCAGCACCAAGAGGGTACAACCCAAACTACAGGCCACCCGCAGCACCAGCACAGCCGCAACGTCAGTTTGTGCAGCAGCCTCGCCCCGCATATCCACCTCGACCAGCAGTGCAAGGACCCCCGAACCAACCCCAAGACAACAAGGGCCAAGCATCTAAGATTGGGGTGCAATGTTTCAGCTGTGGTGAAATGGGGCACTACGCCCATAAATGCCCAAAGAAGAAGCCTGCACCGCCACAACAGCAGAATATAGTGAGAGGACGGGTGAACCACGTCACTATGGAGGAAGCACAAGAGGCGCCCGACGTGGTAGTTGGTAAGTTTCCTGCCAATTTACACCTTGCAACTCTGCTGTTCGATTCTGGTGCTACCCACTCGTTCATTGCTCAAGGATTTGTTAAGAAGCATGACCTAGCAACCACACAAATGAACCATACGCTAGCCGTAAACTCTCCAGGTGGAGAAATAAGGACAAGACAAGTGTGTCCCAAAGTGAGCCTAGATATTAATGGGGTAGTATTTACTGCTAACCTCATAGTGATAGATTCACAAGGGATATATATTATTTTGGGTATGGATTGGTTGACCAAACATAAAGGAATCATCCATTGTTTGACCAGAACGGTGGAACTAACTCACCCCAATGGCACAAGAGTGAAGTTCATAACGATACACGAGCCTAGGAGGGACATTAAATTAAATCAAGTGGAAGTGAAAGTTGAGGAAATCAGGACTATCAGGGAATATCCAGATGTTTTTCCGGAGGAATTGCCAGGTATGCCTCCCGACCGAGACGTGGAGTTCGCAATTGAGCTAGTACCGGGAACAGCCCCGATATACAAGAGACCTTATCGAATGGACTCCAAGCAGCTAGAAGAGCTCAAGGATCATTTGAGAGAATTGACGGAGAAGGGGTATATTCGCCCTAGTTCCTCACCATGGGGAGCTCCGGTGATATTTGTGCCCAAGAAAGACGGAACCCAAAGGTTATGCGTGGATTACCGTGCATTGAATGAGGTAACCATCAAGAACAAGTACCCATTGCCTCGCATTGAAGACTTGTTTGATCAGTTGAGGGGAGCTTGTGTGTTCTCGAAAATTGATCTCAGGTCGGGATACCACCAACTCAAGATAAGGAAATCAGATATTCCCAAGACAGCTTTCGTATCTCGGTACGGACTGTATGAATACACTGTCATGCCTTTTGGGCTAACCAATGCCCCGGCATATTTCATGTACCTCATGAACAAGGTATTCATGGAATATCTGGACAAATTTGTGGTGGTTTTCATAGATGATATTCTCGTCTTCTCCAAAAATGAAGAAGAACATGAGAAACATCTATGGTTGGTGTTACAGAGGCTGAGAGAACACCAACTATATGCCAAGTTGAGCAAGTGTGAGTTTTGGCTGAAGAGAGTTCCCTTTTTAGGACATATAATCTCGGAGGGAGGAATCTCCGTAGATCCCGCCAAAATCGAAGATATCCAGAAGTGGAAAACCCCTGAAAATGTTGGGGAAGTTCGAAGCTTTTTGGGATTGGCTGGATACTATCGACGGTTTATTGAGGGATTCTCCAAGATCTCGAGACCTCTCACCAAACTGTTGGAAAAGGGAATCACATTCACCTGGACGCCACAGTGCGATACGAGCTTTCAGGAGTTAAAGAAGAGATTGACAACAGCCCCAGTGTTGGTTATGCCAGATATGCAGAAGAATTTCACAGTGTACTGCGATGCCTCTGGAAATGGGTTGGGATGTGTTCTCATGCAAGAAGGACATGTCGTGGCTTATGCATCCCGGCAGCTTCGGAAGCACGAGAAGAACTATCCTACACATGACCTAGAACTAGCTGCAGTGGTACACGCGTTGAAAATTTGGCGGCACTATTTGATGGGGAAGAGGACAGAGATATATACGGATCATAAGAGTTTGAAGTACATATTCACACAACCAGATCTCAACCTCAGACAAAGGAGATGGTTAGAGCTAATCAATGACTTTGATGTGGGCATCAACTATCATTCCGGGAAAGCGAACGTCGTGGCCGATGCTTTGAGTCGGAAAGTGCAGGTCAATAAGTTGAGCTTGAAGGACATGCCCGCGGAATTGAAGGACGAAGTTATAAGGCTCAATCTATGTCTAGTAAATAGTGGTGAAGCCATCGCCATGGAAGTGGACTCCACACTCGAGCAAGACATACGCGAGGGCCAAAAGAATGATGAGAAGATACAAGAGATCAGACAACTCATTAAGGAAAATAAAGCTCCTGGTTTTAGAGAGGATGAACAGGGAACGGTGTGGCACGGGAAAAGGATCTGTGTGCCAGAAGTAAAGGAGATCCGTGAATTAATTTTGAAGGAGGCTCATGATTCTGACTATTCCATTCATCCTGGGAGTACGAAGATGTACCAGGACCTCAAGAGCAGGTATTGGTGGTATGGCATGAAGCGAGATGTCGCGGAACATGTTGCCCTATGTGACACATGTCGGTTGGTGAAAGCAGAACATCAACGACCCGCGGGATTATTGCAACCACTTAAAGTACCTGAATGGAAGTGGGAAGAAATCAGCATGGATTTTGTCGTGGGATTGCCTAGGACCCAATCCGGGTATGATTCAATATGGGTCATTATTGATAGGCTAACCAAAGTAACTCATTTCATCCCTGTGAAAGAAAGCTACAGCGGATCCAAATTGGTAGAATTGTACATGTCAAGGATTGTGTGTTACCATGGAGTGCCAAAGAAGATAGTGTCGGACCGAGGGACACAGTTCACCTCGAGGTTTTGGCAAAAGTTGCATGAAACCATGGGAACCCATCTGAATTTCAGCTCTGCCTATCATCCCCAAACTGACGGACAGACGGAGAGAACCAATCAGATCCTTGAAGATATGTTAAGGGCATGTGCACTCAAAAACAATAGGAGTTGGGACAAGAACTTACCGTATGCGGAGTTTTCCTATAACAACAGCTATCAAGCTAGTATGAAGATGTCACCGTTTGAAGCTTTGTATGGAAGGAAGTGCAGAACTCCCCTATTTTGGAACCAAACAGGAGAAAGCAAAGTGTTTGGTCCAGAAGTGCTACAAGAAGCCGAGGCGAAGGTGAGGGAGATTCGCAACAACTTGAGGATAGCACAAACACGCCAGAAGAGTTATGCTGATGTACGAAGAAGAGAACTCGTTTTCAACGTGGGAGACTATGTTTATCTCAAGGTGTCCCCTATCAGAGGACTTCGTCGGTTCAAGGTGAAAGGGAAGTTGTCACCTCGATACATCGGACCCTTTCAAGTTTTGGAAAGAAAAGGTGAAGTGGCGTACCAACTAGAGTTACCGGTTCATCTATCAGATGTACACGATGTATTCCATGTGTCACAACTCAAGAAATGCCTGAGGACGCCTGAAGAGGTGTTACCTATGAATGAAGTGGATGTAGCTGAGGATTTGTCTTATGCCGAGCAACCATACAAGATTTTGGAGACAATGGAACGCCTCACCAGAAATAAGAGAATCCGGATGTGCAAGGTGCAGTGGAAGCATCACTCAGAAGAGGAAGCCACCTGGGAACGGGAAGACGAGCTCAAGGCACAATTTTCGGAATTGTTTTCTTAGAAACACCAATCTCGAGGACGAGATTTCTTTTAAGGGGGGTAGAGCTGTAACACCCCAAAATTTTGATTCAAAACCCAAAACCATGTTCAGAGGGGAATTTAAAAATTTTTGGACGTGTTGCATGTTTTGCAAAAATTCAAATTCAAACTGGAATTCAAATTATACCCAAAACAGAAAAGAAATGGAAAAAGAAAAAGGAAAACGGGAAAAAACTGGCCAGTGGGCCGAAACCCGCCAGCCGGCCCAGCTTTCCCCGCGCCAGCCCGCCCCCGCGCGCGCCGCGCTGCCTCTCACAGACGGGTGGGACCCGCCTGTCATCCCTAACCCTGAGCCCCCGCGACCCCGGACTCTCTCCCGCGCGCGCGTGATCGCAACCGACCGGATTTCCGCGTTCCGCAGCCGAATTCTGGTCCCAAAAGACTCAAAATCGATCACAACAGACCCACCGCCCTTCCCCGGCTATAAAAACCCCAGCCCCGATCAGTTTTTCCCACGCGATCGCCGATTTTTACTCCGGTGAGCACCGAGACTTCGCCGGTGAATTCTGGCCGATCTAAGCTCGGAAACTCTGATCTAACTCGCTGGTCTTGATCCACCGCCTCCGGGGAACTTTGCAGGTGCAGAAAACTCGGAGAGTTACGGTGTAAACCCAGCGCCGACGAGCTTCGCCGTGGTTTTGCCTCGGACCTCGCCGCCGATCACTTTCCAGGACCCCCGAGCTCGAGAAAACCCCCGAGGTGAGATCCCTGACCTCCCCTCTACCGATCTAGGCCATAAGATCACAGTTCTAGGCAGAATTCTCGAGGATCCGAAACTTTCCGGCGAGATCGCCGCTTCCCGCCGCCGTGCGCCGCCGGCAGCGCCGCCCGCGCTCGGTCAGAGCGACGTGGCCGCTTGTGCGCCGTTTATTTTAAATCGCACGGTAGACTTTAAAACCCCGCGTACCGGTTCGATGTTATAATCTCAGCCGTCGGTTTAAAATCGGACGGACCACGTCAGCCCCGCATTATAAAGACTAGAATTCTTACGTGCTACCCCCTGGGGTTCTCTGGAATTGAGAGCTAGCCCCGGAAACTTCAGATCTAGCCCCTGGAACTTCAGAAAATCATGTAAATTCATTTAAAAATCAGTTTTAGCCCCTGGACTTAATAGAAATTAAGAAAAACACCTCTGATAAGTGTAGCTAGACCCCTGGAAATTATGAAAATAATATTATAGACCCTGTAATGGGGTGAGTTTACTTTTTAACCCTGTTTAGTATTTAATTTAGAAAATTGAATATGTAACTAGTGTTTAAAAATTAAAAAGGGGGACAAACATAATTGTCAAAATTAATTAAAAACTTTCTCAGTACTTAGAAAATTTGGAGTGAGATAAAAGTATATTTTTGGGCTGAAATAAATCTGTTTCGTCTATTATTCACATTTATTAGTATAGGGACACATTTTTAAGTAAAGAATAGTTATAGAAAAATAGGGAAAATAATTATGAAATAGTATACATCATAAGCCATGGTCAAAATATGATTTTAAATTATTTAGGACCAGAACCTAATCTGTTTAGGTGATGTGTATTACTAATTTAATAATAAAATACACAATTATGCATAGGAATATAAATCTGAAAATATAGCAACTAGTAAATGATAAATGGAGTTTCTAAAATACAAAGAATTCAGTTTAGGGTTGATAGAAATTGTGAAGGCACATTGTATGCAAGTATAAATGTGGACACAAAAGTGGAGATCATATACACATGGTTAAAAGTGCATGCAAGCCACAACTCAACACACATAAAGTAACCACAACACATAATGGTAAAGAACTTTTATAAATATGAATGTGTGGTTTGTATGAAGTAAGAAGTGTGAATTATGTCTTATGATTGTTGTTCTTCTTTTGCTATGTGTGATGGTATGAAGTAGAACCTGCTCAAGAGCAAGTTAACCCTTTCCAAGATCAGGACTACCAATTTCAAGAGCAGCAAGAAGGAGGCAAGTGTCCTTGACCACTTTGATCCTATGCTAGGATGTGTAGATAGAATTATTTGCATTGTCAAATGAAATATGAAACCCATGCTAGGAAGTTTTCCCTAGAATTGCATTACCTTGTTTCCTTGAAGCTTGGGTTGGGATTTATTTTGTCATGTCATTTATTTACATGCATATGCTTAGCCATGCTTAGAATGGGATGTTTGGGACATGGGATCATCAGTTTATTATACCATACTCTTGAATGAGACATTGTGAGTTATGTAGAGGTAGGGATCAAGGCAAGTTGGATGTTTTGGTTGTGTGCTGGGTGCACGAGACTTGGGTTTGTGTTTAGTACTTGCCTGGATCCTAAGGACCGGTTCATGGAGCATGTAACCCGGCTTTACAGTGCCAACCACATGCTGAGATGGGGCAGCTTGGCCAATTAATTAGGTGTATCCCCGGCGTAGTATGGGTGTGTTGGATGGTGCGGGGAGTAGGTGTCAGCTGGACTACCATATGAACCGCAAGGCTCAAGAGGGGGCCACTGCAGCGGGGTTGGAGCCTCTTGTATGCTGTTAGGGGTGAAACCTCAGTGGGCCCACGCTCGTCGGGAATCCCTTTGTAAAGGCTTCGTAGTGATCTCTTGGCCGCAGACCTGGGAAGTGTGAATGTGGATCGTAGCCACTGGCATAATGGAGGTTCTTTTAGTCCACCCGGCAACGGGGGATGAAATCACTACTTGTGGGTACAGTGGTACAAACTCTGCAGAGTCAAAACTGTCTTGACAGCCGTGCTCACGGTTAAGAGCGGCCTGGACTTATTCATGATTAGAGGATTGATGGTTTTGGAAGTTAAGCGGGGAGCTTAACATTGGAAATGATGTTATGGTTATTTGGATTATGATGATGGGATGGGAGATTGGGACCATTTCACCTGTGTAGTAATGTAGGTGCTTAATAAGCTAAGGTGATAGGTATTAATTGCGTAGTGCTTTAACCATGAGTTCAACCTCTCCTTGTTCTAGCCATGCATGATATAATTTTCCCACACTTGCTGAGTACCATTGGTACTCAACCTTGCATATTTGTTGGTTTATATTGCTGCTCAGGTCAAGATAATGAGGTGGTGTATAATGACCAAGATTTTGGACCCGAGGAAGGATTTTAGGTTCATGAAGACCCCCGGGCAACGCCTGTGATGGAGCCCTAAAGAATAATATTCCGCTGCTAGTTTATTTACTTGTGATGAAGCATTAGTGTCCATTGAGACATTTGCGATGTAAGACTTATTTATATTCGACACCTGGCTTGTAATAAATGATGCTTCACTATTTGTCATCACATGTATGAGAAAATGATCCTGGCATACATGTGATATTCACTTGGTTGTTCTTCGGAAAAACCGGGTGTGACATATGTGTATGGCATGAGTAGAACCTGCCCCAGAGCAAGTTCTCCCCTTCCAAGACCAAGACTTTCCATTCTCAGAGAAGCAGGAAGAAGGCAAGTGTCCTTGACCACTTTGATCCTATACTAGGATGTGTAGTTAGAGTTAATTTGCATGGTCAATTTGGAATATGATACCCATGCTAGGAAGTTTCCCTAGAATTGCATTATCTTGTTTCCTTGTAGCTTGGGTTGGGATTTATTTTACTATGTCATTCATTCATATTACTTATGCTTAGCCCTGCTTAGAATAGGATAAGTGGGATATGAGATCATCAACTTATTTACCTTACTCTTGAATGAGACTTTATGAGTTATGTAGAGGTAGGGATCGAGGCAAGTTGGATGATTTGGTTGGTGCTGGGTGCACGAGACTCGGGTTTGTGTTTAGTACTTGCCTGGATCCTAAGGACCGGTTCATGGAGCATGTAACCTGGCTTTACCGTGCCAACCACATGCTGAGATGGGGCAGCTTGGCCAATTAATTAGGTGTATCCCCGGCGTAGTATGGGTGTGTTGGATGGTGCGGGGACTAGGTGTCAGCTGGACTACCATATGAACCGCAAGGCTCAAGAGGGGGCCACTGCAGCGGGGTTGGAGCCTCTTGTATGCTGTTAGGGGTGAAACCTCAGTAGGCCCACTCTCGTCGGGAATCCCTTTGTAAAGGCTTCGTAGTGATCTCCTGGCTACACACCTGGGAAGTGTGAATGTGGTTCGTGGCCACTGGCATAATGGAGGTTCTTATAGTCCACCCGGCAACCGGGGATGAAATCACTACATGTGGGTACAGTGGTGCAAACTCTGCAGAGTCAAAACTGTCATGACAGCCGTGCTCACGGTCAAGAGCGGCTTGGACTTATTCATGATTAGAGGATGATGGATTGGGAAGTTGAGGATGTTAAGCGGGAAGCTTAACATTGGAAATGAGACTGTTTACTTGATAATGATGATGGGTTGAGGGATTGGGATCCATTTCACCTGTGTAGTAATGTAGGTGCTTTATAAGCTAAGGTGATAGGTAATAATTGCGTAGTGCTTTAACCATGAGTTCAACCTCTCCTTGCTCTAGCCATGCATGACATAACTTTCCCACACTTGCTGAGTACCCACGGTACTCAAACTAGCTTTTCTGTTGGTTTATATTGCTGCTCAGGTCAAGAGAATGTTGTGGTGTTTAATGACCAAGACTTTCGTTCCGAGGAAGGATTTTAGGTTCGCGGAGTCCCCTGGGCAAAGCCTGTGATGGAGCCCACAAGATTTATATTCCGCTGCTGTTTTATTTACCTATTATGAACTTATTATCGTCCATCGAGACGTATGCTATGTAAGACTTATTTATATTCGACACCTGGCTTGTAATATGATGATGCTTCACTATTTGTCATCACATGTATGAGAAAATGATCCTCACATACATGTGATATTCACTTGGTTGTTCTTCGGAGAAAACGGGTGTGACAGACCTCCTCTCTATTCAGAGATGTGCTCCGTGCACGCCATGTGTCAGTGCCGGACCTCCCCTCTCTTCGGAGGTGGCTCCGGGTGTGCTACGTGTCCTAACAGCGCCAGACTTCCTTTCTTCTCAGAGACGAGCTCCGAGGTTGACACGTGTCCAACAGTGATGGACCTCCCGGAGATAAGCTCCGGTGGTGACACGTGTCCAATAAAACCGGACCTCTCGGAGGTGAGCTCCGAGATCGACACGTATCCCGCGCGACTGGTCCTCTGTTTTCCGCGGTGACTAGCTCCGAAGGTGACATGTGTCCTGCGGGACTGGCCTCGCTTCCCCGCAGAGGCTAGCTCCAGGGCAACACGTGTCCCACGGGGTTGGACCTCTCCCCATTTGCGGGGTGAGCTCCGGAAATGCCATGTGGCCAGCGGCCCACGAAAAATGTCTACGGCGCTCTAGGCGAACTGAAATTGGCTTCTTTTGGCTATCTTTTGATTCTTCTCAGTTTCAATCTTATAAAAATATTTATGAAACATGAATATATGCAGAAATCAAAAAATGAGGGTGTCACAAATCTACCCCCCTTAAATTAAATCTCGCCCTCGAGATTTGATGGTAGAGAATAAATGAGGGAATTCTGTCTTGAGGTCTTCTTCATGCTCCCATGTGGCTTCAGCTTCGGTGTGATGGCTCCATTGTACCTTGCACCATCGGATCACTTTGTTCCTCATGACCCTTTCCTTTACGTCAAAAATTCGGACAGAGTGCTCTGCGTAGGTCAGATCCTCTTGAAGTTCAAGTTTATCCATCGGTACTTGCTCTTCTGGTATCCTCAAGCACTTGAGTTGGGATACATGAAATACTTCATGTACGTCGGAGAGGTGTGTTGGGAGCTCTAGTTGATAGGCTACTTCTCCTCGCTTGTAGAAAATCTTAAATGGTCTGATGTAGCGAGGTGCTAGCTTGCCTTTGACGTTAAAACGTCGTTGGCCACGAATAGGCGATACCTTAAGGTATACGAAGTCTCCTACTTCGAAAGTCAACTTCCTTCGCCTATTGTCCGCATAGCCTTTCTGTCGTGACTGAGCAGCCTTTAAGTTCTCCCGTATCGTTTGGACTTGCTTCTCAGCCACTTGTAGCACTTCGGGTCCAAACACATGGTTCTCTCCGGTCTCGTTCCAAAACAGCGGTGTTCTACACCGTCTACCGTACAATGCTTCGAAAGGCGACATCTTCAAGCTAGCTTGATAGCTGTTGTTATAGGAGAATTTGGCGTACAGTAAACTCCTATCCCAACTATGCCCATGTTTCAAGGCGCAAGCTCTCAACATGTCCTCCAAAATTTGATTTGTCCTTTCAGTTTGTCCATCGGTTTGTGGGTGATAGGCAGAGCTAAAATCCAGTCGTGTACCCTAGCTTTCTGCAGCTTCCTCCAAAATCTAGAGGTAAACTGAGAACCTCGATCTGAGACTATCCTCCTCGGGACTCCATGATGGCACAAGATCTGCTCCATGTACAACTCGGCTAATTGTGCAACGTTGTACTTGGCCCTTACAGGGAGAAAATGGGCTGTTTTCTTCAGTCGGTCCACGATAACCTAGATGGAGTCATAACCCGACTGAGTACGTGGCAATCCGACGATGAAATCCATACTGATGTCTTCCCACTTCCACTCAGGTACCTTCAAGGGTTGCAACAATCCAGCGGGTCTTTGATGTTCGGCCTTCACCCGTTGGCATGTGTCGCATAGGGCAACATACTCGGCTATGTCCCTTTTCATACCATCCCACCAATAACAAGTCTTCAGGTCCTTGTACATTTCGGTACTTGTGGGATGTATGTAATATGGTGAATCATGTGCCTCTTTTAATATCATGTCGCGGATGTGCTTCACGTTAGGCACACAAATCCTTTTTCCTAGCCAAAGCGTACCCTTCTCATCTTACTTGAAATCCTTCTCTATTCCTTGTCGGATCCTTTCTTTGATTTCCTTGAGGCATAGGCTACCACTTGTCCTTCTTGCATGAGCACACATCCGATCCCTTGTCTTGATGCGTCACAATATATGTCAAAGCTCTTGCCTACGCCTGGCAATACCAAAACTGGCGCTGTGGTTAGCCTTTTCTTGAGTTCCTCAAAGCTCTCTTGGCACGCTGATGTCCACTGGAATGCTTTTACCTTCGTTAGCAACTCCGTCATAGGTTTTGCTATCTTAGAGAAGTCCTTGATTGTCGGTAGTATCCAGCCATCCCAAGAAAACTCCAAATGTCTTTCACGTTTTGCGGTTGGTTCCACTTCAGAACATCTCCCACTTTTTCGGGATCAACCGGTACTCCTTCCTCGGAGATAATGTGGCCTAGGAATGATATCTCCTTTAGCCAAAATTGACACTTGTTAAGCTTGGCATACAATTGATGCTCGCGCATTTTCTGCAAGGTCAATCTTAAATGTTCTTCATGCCCCTCCTCACTTTTTGAATACACCATAATTTCGTCGATGAAAACCACGACGAACTTATCCAAGTACTCCATGAAAACCTTGTTCATAAGGTACATGAAGTATGCGGGTGCATTTGTTAACCCAAAAGACATGACGGTATATTCATACGAACCATACCGTGTTCGAAAGGCAGTCTTGGGTATATCAGAGAGCTTAATCTTCAGCTGGAAGTATCCCGACCGAAGATCAATCTTGGAGAAAACTCGGGCTCCTTTCATTTGGTCGAATAGGTCTTCTATACGGGGCAGAGGGTATTTGTTCTTGATTGTCACCTCGTTGAGAGACCTATAGTCCACGCACATCCTTTGGATCCCATCCTTCTTGTCTACGAAGAGCACGGGGGCTCCCCATGGTGACGAGCTGGGACGTATAAAACCCTTCTCCACTGCTCCTGAATTTGCTTCTTGAGTTCCACTAGTTCATTGACGGGCATCCTATAGGGTCTCTTTGCTATGGGTGCAGTCCCGGGTACCAAATCAATGACAAACTCAATGTCCCGGTCAGGTGGCATACCTGGAAGCTCTTCCGGAAACACGTCCGGGAATTCTTGAACCACTGGAATGTTGTCCAACGTTGCTCCTTCGACGTGGTTCAAAATTGCCTTCTTGGTTGTTTGTTGGGCTGACTCAAACTCGATACGAATACCGTGCTCGTTTGTCAACTGCACGCTCCTTTAAGCACATTGGATTACTCCGCTGTGCTTGCTTAACCAATCCATCCCGAGTATTATGTCAAGCCCTTGGGAATGCAAGACAATGAGGTTGGCAAGGAAGTGTACCCCCCTTATTTTAAGGCCTACTTTCGGACATACTATATTAGTCCTAATCTCTCCACTGGGAGAATTAACTAACATAGCACATTTTAAGTGTGATATGGGTAGACTATGCTTGGCAACATACTTGGATGATATGAAGGAATGGGATGCTCCAGAATCAAATAAAATAGTGGCTGGGTTGGAATTGGCAAGGAACGTACCAATTACGACGTCCTCAGCATGTTGTGCTTCCTCAGCAGAGACATGGTTCACGTTGCCGCGAGCATAGTACTTCTGTCTACGGTTTCCTTGATTGTCCCCTCCGTTCGGTCGCGGGTTCTGCTTGGGCACGCTGCCTTGGTGTCCAGGACCTCTCCTCGGGCACTGGCTCGCGAAGTGTCCTGTTTCCCCGCATGCAAAGCATGCCTTGTTTCCCACTGCAGCAGGTACGTTGGGGCGGGGGGTTTTAACAGGAGCACCCATGTTGGGTCGGGGCACAGGAGGCAAGGGCACTAGAGGTGCTTGTGCAACGGGTTGTTGCTGTGGTGGCTGACTAGGGCGGTATGCAGGAGCGGTCGATCCATACTGTGGTGCGGCTGGGGGCATGTACCGAGGTCGTACGTTGCTCCCTTGGGGCTGGTATGGCATCTTTTCTTGCACTCTCGCTCGATCTCTCGGATCTTGCTTTCAACCACTATAGCCTTGTCAACCAGCTTCTGGAAGCTCGCGTAGTCATTGTTGAGGAGCTGAACCTGGATCTCATTGTTCAACCCTCTCATGAACAGGTACTGCTTCCGTTGGTCCGAGTTGACATCTTCGGGGGTGTACCGGGACGGTTGCGTGAACTTGTTGAGATACTCATTCACGCTTCTCTGTCCTTGGTGGAGACCTTCGAACTCCTGTCTCTTGAGCATCATTACACCAGAAGGGATGTAATGAGAGCGGAAACTCTCCTTAAACTCAGTCCAAGTGATCATCTCCAGGTTGACATGGGCGTTGCATAGGGCATCCCACCAGTCAGCGGCAGCTCCGATGAGTTGGTGCGACGCAAAAAGAACTTTCTCAAGGTCATTGCACTGCGCTATGGCAAGCTTCTTCTCCATGGATTTCAACCAGTCGTCAGCCTTTATGGGGTCGTTAGCTTGAGCAAAGGTGGGTGGTAGAGTCCTCATGAACTCTCCCAGTCTATTATGAGCCGGCGGTGGTGGTGGCGGTGGTGCAGGAACGGGGTTTTTGTTGTTAGCCTGCAACTGACCCAAAGTTTGGATCATGGTTTGCATAAGTTGATTCTGCATGGCCATCAACCGTTCCAGGTTGTTCTCACCAGCTCCGAGGTTAACAGGAACGGTCGATCCATACTGTGGTGCGGCTGGGGGCATGTACCGAGGTTGTATGTTGCTCCCTTGGGGCTGGTATGGCATCTTCCTCTTGCACTCTCGCTCGATCTCTCGGATCTTGCTTTCAACCACTATAGCCTTGTCAACCAGCTTCTGGAAGCTCGCGTAGTCATTGTTGAGGAGCTGAACCTGGATCTCATTGTTCAACCCTCTCATGAACAGGTACTGCTTCCGTTGGTCTGAGTTGACATCTTCGGGGGCGTACCGGGACAGTTGCGTGAACTTGTTGAGATACTCATTCACGCTTCTCTGTCCTTGGCGAAGACCTTCGAACTCCTGTCTCTTGAGCATCATTACACCAGCAGGGATGTAATGAGAGCGGAAAATCTCCTTAAACTCAGTCCAAGTGATAATCTCCGGGTTGACATGGGCGTTGCATAGGGCATCCCACCAGTCAGACGGCAGCTCCCATGAGTTGGTGCGACGCAAAAAGAACCTTCTCTCGGTCATTGCACTGCACTATGGCAAGCTTCTTCTCCATGGATTTCAACAAGTCGTCAGCCTTTATGGGGTTGTTAGCTTGAGCAAACGTGGGTGGTCGAGTCCTCATGAACTCTCCCAGTCTGTTATGAGCCGGCGGTGGTGGTGGCGGTGGTGCCGGAATGGGGTTGTTGTTGTTGGCCTGCAACTGACCCAAAGTTTGGATCATGGTTTGCATAAGTTGATTCTGCATGGCCATCAACCGTTCCAGTTTGTTCTCACCAGCTCCAGGGTTAACAGGAACTTCATCGTGGACATCCTCTTGGTTGCCACGGACGTTCCTTCCTTGGCGGCCGGCGTTTCCTCTCACTATCTGTGAGAGAGAACAAAATAGAATAGAGGTTAGAAGATTAGATGGATCCCCCTAACTATATGCATCAAGGTGGATTGGACTATATGTATTAGCCCATATGAGGATGTGAACAAGTGCCGAGGCATCTCACACCTCCTTTCTACTTATGTGTGGGTACGGACAATGCTTGAGACGTCCCATGTAACACCCCAAAATCCTGTCAAGAGGGGAATTTAAAATTTTTTGGACGTGTTGCATGTGTTAAATTCAAATTCAAACTGGAATTCAAATTAAACTCAAAACAGAAATGAAAAAGAAAAAGAAAAAAACAAACCTTCCCGGCCAGTGGGCCGAAACCCACCAGCCGGCCCACCCAACCCCCGCGCCAGCCCGCTGCCGCGTGCCCGCGCCCCCTCTCGCAGATAGGCGGGACCCACCTGTCATCCCTAACCCCCGATCGTCCGAAACCCGGACTGTTCCCCACGCGCGCGTGATCGTAACCGACCGGAAAACCGCGCGTTCCCAGCCGACTCCCGGTCCCAGAAGACTCCAGCTCGATCTAAACCACCCCGCCGCCCTCCCCCGTCTATAAAAACCCCGGCATAGTCCCGTTTTTCCCCACGATCCGCCGTTTTTCTCTCCGGTGAGAACCCGAGCTTCTCCGGCGAATTCTGCTCGATCTACGCTCGGGAATTCTGATCTAACTCGCTGGTCTTGATCCACCGCCTCCGGGGAACCTCGCATGTGCAGAAAACTCGGTGGTTTGCGGTTCAAACACAGCGCCGACGAGCCTCGCCGTGAATTCACCTCGGATCTCGTCGCCGATCGCTTTCCAGGACCTCCGACATAAGGAAACCCCCGAGGTGAGATCCCCGACCTCCCCTCTACCGATCTATGCCATAAAATCACAGTTCTAGGGAGAATTAACGAAGATCCGAAACTCTCCGGCGAGATCGCCGCCTCCCGCCGCCGTGCGCCGCCGGGCAGCGCCGCTCGCGCTCGATCAGAGCGACGTGGCCGCTTGTGCGCCGTCTATTTTAAATCGCACGGTAGAATTTAAATCCCCGCGTACCGGTTCGACGTTATAATCTCAGCCGTCTGTTTTAAATCGGACGGTCCACGTCAGCCCCGCGTTATAAAGGCTGGAATTCTTACGCGCTACCCCCTGGGGTTCTCGGAAAATAAGAGCTAGCCCCGGAAACTTCTGATCTAGCCCCTGGAACTTCAGAAATTCATGTAAATTCAATTAAAAATCAGTTTTAGCCCCTGGACTTAATAAAAATTAGCAAAATCCCTCTGTTATGTGTAGTTAGACCCCTGGAAATTCCTAAAATAATATAATAGACCCTGTAGTGGGGTGAGTTTACCTTTTTAACCCTATGTGATATTAAATTTAGGAATTTGAGTATGTGTTTACTATTTAAAATTTAGAAGATGGGACAAACACATTGTAAATTCAAATTAAAAACTTTCCTAGTATTTGGAAAACTTTGGAGTGAGATAAAAATAGTTTTTTGGCTGAAATGAATCTGTTTAATTGATTATTCACATTTATTAGTAATAGGGACACATTTTTAAGTATAGAATAATTCTGAAAATTAGTAAAATAAATGTAAAATAGTTCACATCAGAAGAGAAGTTCAAAAATATATTATTTAATATTTTAGACCCAAAACCTATTCTGTTTAGATGAGGTGTCTTACTATTTTCATAATAAAGTGCACATTTAGGCATAGGAAACAAATCTGAAAATATAGCAAACTAGGTATAAATAACTAGAAAATGATAAATGAAGTTTCCAAAATCCAAAGAATTCAGTTTAGGGTTGGTAGAAGGTTTGAAGACACATATGAAGTAGGAAAATACCTTTCATGCATACTTGGTAGCTAAAATGTGTATCAATTAAATATAAGGGATTTATTTAAATTATAAATTCATATATAGTATGCCAACATGAATATGAATACAAAAGTAGAAATCATATACACATGTTTAAAAGTGCATGTAAGATAAAAATCAACACACATAGAGTAACCACAACACATAGAATTGCGAATGGCTTTCATAAATGTGAATGTATGGTTTGTATGAAGTGGAAGTGTGAACTATGTCTTATGACTTGTTGTTTTCTTTTGCTATGTGTGATGGTATGAGTAGAACCTTCTCCAGAGCAAGTTTTTCCTTTCCAAGATCAGGACTACCCATTCCAAGAGCAGCAGGAAGGAGGCAAGTGTCCTTGACCACTTTGATCCTGTACTAGGATGTGTAGCTAGAATTATTTGCATTGTCAAATGAAAATATGAAACCCATGCTAGGATGTTTCCCTAGAATTGCATTACCTTGTTTCCTTGTAGCTTGGGTTGGGATTCATTTTATCATGTCATTTATTATTATGCATATGCTTAGCCATGCTTAGAATGGGATATTTGGGATATGAGATCATTAGTTTATTTTACCATACTCTTGAATGAGATATTGTGAGATTATGTAGAGGTAGTGATCAAGGCAAGTTGGATGTTTTGGTTGGTGCTGGGTGCACGAGACTCGGGTTTGTGTTTAGTACTTGCCAGGATCCTAAGGACCGGTTCATGGAGCATGTAACCTGGCTTTACCGTGTGAACCACATGCTGAGATGGGGCAGCTTGGCCAATTAATTAGGTGTATCCCCGGCGTAGTATGGGTGTGTTGGATGGTGCGGGGAATAGGTGTCAGCTGGACTATCATATGAACCGCAAGGCTCAAGAGGAGGCCACTGCAGCGGGGTTGGAGGCTCTTGTATGCTGTTAGGGGTGAAACCTCAGTGGGCCCACGCTCGTCGGGAATCACTTTGTAAAGGCTTCGTAGTGATCTCCTGGCTACACACCTGGGAAGTGTGAATGTGGTTCGTAGCCACTGGCATAATGGAGGTTCTTTTAGTCCACCCGGCAACGGGGGATGAAATCACTACATGTGGGTACAGTAGTACAAACTCTACAGAGTTAAAACTGTCATGACAGCCGTGCTCACGGTCAAGAGCGGCTTGGACTTATTCATGATTAGAGGAGTGATGACTTTGGAAGTTGTGGATGTTAAGCGGGGAGCTTAACATTGGAAATGATGTTATGGTTATTTGATTATGATGATGGGTTGGGAGATTGGGACCATTTCACCTATGTAGTAAGGTAGGTGCTTAATAAGCTAAGGTGATAGGTATTAATTGCGTAGTGCTTTAACCATGAGTTCAACCTCCCCTTGTTCTAGCCATGTATGACATAACTTTCCCACACTTGCTGAGTACCATCGGTACTCAACCTTGCATATTTGTTGGTTTATATTGCTGCTCAGGTCAAGATAATGAAGTGGTGTTTAATGACCAAGACTTTGGACCCGAAGAAGGTTTCTAGGTTCATGGAGTCCCCCGGGCAACGCCTGTGACGGAGCCCACAAGAATAATATTTCGCTGCTAGTTTATTTATTTCTGATGAACTTATTATCGTCCATAGAGACATATACTTTGTAAGACTTATTTATATTCGACACCTGGCTTGTAATAAATGATGCTTCACTATTTGTCATCACATGTACGAGAAAATGATCCTGGCAAACATGTGATATTCACTCGGAGGTTTTTCGGATAAACCGGGTGTGACAGAAGTGGTATCAGAGCCAAGGTTGCCCGTAGGAACGTGGACCTAGGTAGAAATGGACGTATGTAAGGGCCCTATTTTCTTAAAAACTATTTTTCAAGGTTTGTGTTGAAAAGTGTTATTTAATGGAGTCACTTTCTTCATCTTACCCCGACTTTCATTCAAAATAGGATTTTTGTTTAAAAGTTTATCTAACCTGAGTTTAAATGCTTTTTGTTTTAGATGGTTCGCATGATTCGCACCGCTCGCAAGTCCACAGGAGGGAGAGTTCCCGTAGTTGCCCTTGTCCAAAGAGAGGAGAGCCGTCCGGTGACGTACCTTTCCTATGGATTGGTAGTATGAGGCTTGTTGCGCCGTCTTCGACGTATGCTCCAAGCCGCCGGCAATACGGGCAAGCTAATCATACACTATAGCTTCATCAGGACCATCCGGGAGAAGCGGGAAGAATGGAGTTCTGATATGAGGATTATCCATGAAAATCAGCTTCTTAAGATCCACCGCTCTCCAGCTTGTCGAGCGACACAGGTCGATGCGGAGAAGGATGTCACCTGGGAGGCCATCACCTGCCAGAGTCACATCTATCATCGACACCTGGACAGGACCGAGTACATGTATGTCCTCCAGCACGAGAGTGGTACCACAGAGTACAAGTACCCACCAGTGCAGCAGGGGACTTCCCATGAGCACATGGACTTGTGCTTGGAGGATGCTGCTATGCTTAGCACTCGACTGCAGGAGTGTTAGCAGGAGCTTCAGTATGTTCGGGACACCCTGAAGGAAACTGAGGCGTTGCTTTGAGCCTGCTTGAGGGCGAGAGAAAGAGGAGATGGGAATGAACTGTGTGTCACCGTGAATGATACATGGACTCCTGACTCCCCAGATCGCCGGGCGATTAGGCGTCGTCGCACTTCTCCACCAGCAGCCTCCCCACCCAAAGCAGAGTCAGAAGGTAGCCGCAATAATGAGGAAGATCCTGAGGAGCCAGCTCAGGAATACGAGTAGCGTAGAGTTTTTCCCTTAGTTAGCAAGATGTCGAGTAGTCGAGTCGTTACCTTAGTAAATGGTGTGTTAATGCTTGGTGTGTGACGTGAGTTGTGGAAGCCATGAGCAATTGTCCACAGCCTCGTCTTCAGATTGTTTTGCTTTGGTGTGTGAACCCGCATTAAATAATAGTGCATTTATTTTTGTGAGACATGAACCCCTAGAAAGTATAACAAAGCCTCAACACTTCAAAGTAAAAAAACAAGTGAAAGTAGTAAGATGATACGTAATGCTTTAAATTAACATTGGTTGATCATGCCAGATGGCCGGAAGAGGAAAGGGTCGTGCTGCCAACCCCGCCAACAACAACGATGAGGCCTGCAACCCTCATCTTTCTGGGAGCCAAGACAGGGGTGGACGCCGTGAGGGAGTTGATCCCATCCACCAAATGCTTGAAAATCAAAATCAGCTCATCCAGAACCTGACTCAAGTGGTGTCCAACTTGCATCAAGTTCCACCTCCACAAGCTGCACCACGCCAACCAAGGTTGAGTGAGTTTCTAGGAACTCAACCTCCGAAGTTTGCAAGTGCTGCTGAACCTCTGGAGGCAGATGATTGGCTAAAGACCATTGAGAGCAAGATGAGGATCATACAGTGCCAAGGGTATGAGAGGGTGCTGTTTGCCTCTCATCAATTGCATGAACCTGCTGCTGATTGGTGGACCGCCTACGTGGCCGCCCATCATGATCCTGAGAACATCACTTGGGAAGAATTCAAGTGTAGCTTCCGCAACCATTACATACCAAGGGGTGAACTCAAAAACAAGAGGAAGGAGTTCTTGGGACTGCAGCAAGGAAACATGACTGTGAGGGAATACCTCACTAAATTTACTCAACTCTCCCGTTATGCCCCACGGGACATAGAGACTGATGAGCAGAAACAGGATTGTTTCGTGGAAGGACTTACCGCAGAAATGCAGTGTGCAATGTCCTCCAACGAGTATGAAAGCTTCCAAAAGATGGTGAACAGAGCGTTTGTGGTAGAAAGGAAGCTGAAGGCCTTGGAAAATGAGAACAAGAGGAAGGCCGGGTGGTCACATCAAGCCTCAGGGAGCAACACCCGCCCACGTCTGATGCAGCAACCCGCAGGGCAGACGAACCGTGCTGCGGTACCCTACTCAACACCAAGAGGGTACAACCCGAACTACAGGCCTCCGGCAGCACCAATACATCCACAACGTCAGTTCGTACAGCAGCCTCGCCCTACGTATCAACCTCGTCCAGCAGTGCAAGGACCTCCAAACCAACCCCAAGACAACAAAGGCCAGGCACCTAAGGTTGGGGTGCAATGTTTTAACTGTGGTGAAGTGGGGCACTACGCCCATAAGTGCCCAAAGAAGAAGCCCGCGCAGCCGCAACAGCAGAATGTAATGAGAGGACGGGTGAACCACGTCACCATGGAGGAGGCGCAAGAGGCACCTGACGTGGTAGTTGGTAAGTTTCCTGCCAATTTACACATTGCAACCCTGTTGTTTGATTCTGGTGCTACCCACTCGTTCATTGTCCAAGGGTTTGTTAAGAAGCATGACCTAGCAACAACACAAATGAACCATATGCTAGCAGTAAACTCTCCAAGTGGAGAAATAAGGACAAGACAAGTGTGTCCCAAAGTGAACCTAGACATTAATGGGGTAGTATTTACTGCTAACCTCATAGTGATAGATTCACAAGGGATAGATATTATCTTGGGTATGGATTGGTTGACCAAACATAACGGAATCATCCATTGTTCGACCAGAACGGTGGAACTAACTCACCCTAGTGGCACAAGAGTAAAGTTTATAACAATACAAGAGCCTAGGAGGGACATTAAATTAAATCAAGTTGAGGTGAAAGTGGAGGAGATCAGGATCATCAGGGAATATCCAGATGTTTTTCCGGAGGAGTTGCTAGGAATGCCTCCTGATCGTGAAGTGGAATTCGCAATTGAGCTAGTGCCTAGAACAGCCCCGATATACAAGAGACCTTATCGGATGGACTCCAATCAGTTGGGAGAACTCAAGGATCATTTGAGAGAATTGACGGAGAAGGGGTATATTCGTCCTAGTTCCTCACCTTGGGGAGCTCCAGTGATAGTTGTGCCCAAGAAGGACGGAACCCAAAGGTTATGCGTGGACTACCGTGCCTTGAATGAGGTCACCATCAAGAACAAGTACCCATATTACCCCGCATTGAAGACTTTTTTGATCAGTTGAGGGGAGCTTGTGTGTTCTTGAAAATTGACCTCAGGTCGGGATACCACCAACTTAAGATAAGGCAAGCCGATATTCCAAAGACAGCTTTCGTATCTCGGTACGGATTGTATGAATACACCGTCATGCCTTTCGGGCTAACGAATGCCCCGGCATACTTCATGTATCTCATGAACAAGGTATTCATGGAATATCTGGACAAATTTGTGGTGGTTTTCATAGATGACATTCTCGTCTTCTCCAAAGATGAAGAGGAACATGAGAAACATCTAAGGTTGGTGTTGCAGAAGCTGAGAGAACACCAACTATATGCCAAGTTGAGCAAGTGTGAGTTTTGGCTGAAGAGAGTTCCCTTCTTAGGACATATAATCTCGGAGGGAGGAATCTCCGTAGATCCCGCCAAAATCGAGGATATACAGAAGTGGAAGACCCCTGAAAATGTCGGGGAAGTTCGAAGCTTCTTGGGATTGGCAGGATACTATCGACGGTTTATTGAGGGATTCTCTAAGATCTCGAGACCCCTCACCAAATTGTTGGAGAAGGGAATCACATTCACCTGGACGCCACAGTGCGAGACGAGTTTTCAGGAGTTAAAGAAAAGATTGACAACAGCCCAGTGCTAGTTATGCCAGATATGCAGAAGAACTTTACGGTGTACTGTGATGCCTCTGGAAACGGGTTGGGATGTGTTCTCATGCAAGAAGGGCATGTCGTGGCTTATGCATCCCGGCAGCTCCGGAAGCACGAGAAGAACTATCCTACACATGACCTAGAACTAGCCGCAGTGGTACACGCGTTGAAAATTTGGCGGCACTACTTGATGGGGAAGAGGACAGAGATATATACGGATCATAAGAGTTTAAAGTATATTTTCACACAGCCAGATCTCAACCTCAGACAAAGGAGATGGTTAGAGCTAATCAATGACTTTGATGTGGGCATCAACTATCATCCTGGGAAAGCAAACGTCGTGGTAGATGCTTTAAGTTGGAAAGTGCAGGTCAATAAGTTGAGCTTGAAGGACATGCCTGCAAAATTGAAGGACGAGGTTATAAGGCTCAATCTATGCCTTGTGAATAGTGGTGAAGCCACCGCCATGGAAGTGGACTCCACACTAGAGCGAGAAATACGCGAGGGTCAAAAGAATGACGAGAAGATACAAGAAATCATGCAACTCATCAAGGAAAATAAAGCCCCTGGTTTCAGAGAGGATGAACAGGGAACGGTGTGGCACGGGAAAAGAATCTGTGTGCCGGAAGTAAAGAAGATCCGTGAATTGATTTTGAAGGAGGCTCACGATTCTGACTATTCCATTCATCTTGGGAGTACGAATATGTACCAGGACCTCAAGAGCAGGTATTGGTGGTATGGCATGAAGTGAGATGTCGTGGAACATGTTGCCCTATGTGACACATGCCAGTTGGTGAAAGCAGAACATCAACGACCCGCGGGATTATTGCAACCACTCAAAGTGCCTGAATGGAAATGGGAAGAAATCGGTATGGATTTCATAGTGGGACTGTCTAGGACCCAATCAGGATATGATTCGATATGGGTTATCATCGACAGGCTAACCAAGGTAGCTCATTTCATCCCCGTGAAAGAAAGCTACAGCGGATCCAAATTGGCGGAGTTGTACATGTCAAGGACCGTGTGTTACCATGGAGTGCCAAAGAAGATAGTGTCGAATCGAGGGACACAGTTCACCTCAAGGTTCTGACAGAAGTTGCATGAAACCATGGGAACCCATCTGAATTTTAGCTCTGCCTATCATCCCCAAACTGACGGGCAGACGGAAAGAACCAATCAGATTCTTGAAGATATGCTGAGAGCGTGTGCACTCAAAAACAACCAGAGTTGACAAGAACTTATCATATGCGGAGTTCTACTATAACAACAGCTATCAGGCTAGTATGAAGATGTCACCGTTTGAAGCTTTGTACGGGAGGAAGTGCAGAACTCCCCTATTTTGGAACCAAACAGGGGAAAGTAAAGTGTTTGGTCCCGAAGTACTACAAGAAGCCGAGGCGAAAGTGAGGGAAATTCGCAACAACTTTAGGATAGCACAGACACGGCAAAAGAACTATGCTGATGTACGGAGAAGAGAGCTCGTTTTCAACATGGGAGACTATGTCTATCTCAAGGTGTCCCCTATCCGAGGACTTCGTCGGTTCAAGGTGAAAGGGAAGTTGTCACCTCGATACATCGGACCCTTTCAAGTTCTGGAGAGGAAAGGCGAAGTGGCGTATCAACTAGAGTTACCGGCTCGCCTATTGGATGTGCATGATGTATTCCATGTGTCACAACTCAAGAAATGTCTGAGAACGCCTCAAGAGGTGTTACCCATGAATGAGGTTGATGTAGCTGAGGATCTGTCTTATGCCGAGCAACCATACAAGATTTTGGAGACAATGGAACGCCTCACAAGAAATAAAAGAATCCGGATGTGCAAGGTACAGTGGAAGCATCACTCGGAAGAGGAAGCCACCTGGGAGCGAGAAGATGAGCTTAAGGCACAATTTCCGGAATTGTTTTCTTAGAACCCCAATCTCGAGGACGAAATTTCTTTTAAGGGGGGTAGAGCTGTAACACCCCAAAATCCTGTCAAGAGGGGAATTTAAAATTTTTGGACGTGTTGCATGTGTTGCAAAAATTCAAATTCAAACTGGAATTCAAATTAAACTCAAAACAGAAATGAAAAAGGAAAAGAAAAAAAAACAAACCTTCCCGGCCAGTGGGTCGAAACCCACCAACCGGCCCACCCAACCCCCGCGCCAGCCCGCTGCCTCGTGCCCGCGCCCCCTCTCGCAGACAGGTGGGACCCACCTGTCATCCCTAACCCCCGATCGTCCAAAACGCGGACTGTTCCCTGCGCGCGCGCGATCGTAAACGACCGGAAAACCGCGCGTTCCCAGCCGACTCCCGGTCCCAGAAGACTCCAGCTCGATCTAAACCACCCCGCCGCCCTCCCCCGTCTATAAAAACCCCGGCATAGTCCCGTTTTTCCCCACGATCCGCCGTTTTTCTATCCGGTGAGAACCCGAGTTTCTCCGGCGAATTCTGCTCGATCTACGCTCGGGAATTCTGATCTAACTCGCTGGTCTTGATCCACCGCCTCCGGGGAACCTCGCAGGTGCAGAAAACTCGGTGGTTTGCGGTTCAAACACAGCGCCGACGAGCCTCGCCGTGAATTCACCTCGGATCTCGTCGCCGATCGCTTTCCAGGACTACCCATTCCAAGAGTAGCAGGAAGGAGGCAAGTGTCCTTGACCACTTTGATCCTATACTAGGATGTGTAGCTAGAATTATTTGCATTGTCAAATGAAAATATGAAACCCATGCTAGGATGTTTCCCTAGAATTGCATTACCTTGTTTCCTTGTAGCTTGGGTTGGGATTCATTTTATCATGTCATTTATTATTATGCATATGCTTAGCCATGCTTAGAATGGGATATTTGAGATATGAGATCATCAGTTTATTTTACCATACTCTTGAATGAGATATTGTGAGATTATGTAGAGGTAGGGATCAAGGCAAGTTGGATGTTTTGGTTGGTGCTGGGTGCACGAGACTCGGGTTTGTGTTTAGTACTTGCCTAGATCCTAAGGACCGGTTCATGGAGCATGTAACCTGGCTTTACCGTTCCAACCACATGCTGAGATGGGGCAGCTTGGCCAATTAATTAGGTGTATCCCCGGCGTAGTATGGGTGTGTTGGATGGTGCGGGGAATAGGTGTCAGATGGACTACCATATGAACCGCAAGGCTCAAGAGGGGGCCACTGCAGCGGGGTTGGAGCCTCTTGTATGCTGTTAGGGGTGAAACCTCAGTGGGCCCACGCTTGTCGGAAATCCCTTTGTAAAGGCTTCGTAGTGATCTCCTGGCTACACACCTGGGAAGTGTGAATGTGGTTCGTAGCCACTTGCATAATGGAGGTTCTTTTAGTCCACCCGGCAACGGGGGATGAAATCACTACATGTGGGTACAGTGGTACAAACTCTGCAGAGTTAAAACTGTCATGACAGCCGTGCTCACGGTCAAGAGCGGCTTGGACTTATTCATGATTAGAGGAGTGATGACTTTGGAAGTTGTGGATGTTAAGCGGGGAGCATAACATTGGAAATGATGTTATGGTTATTTGATTATGATGATGGGTTGGGAGATTGGGACCATTTCACCTATGTAGTAAGGTAGGTGCTTAATGAGCTAAGGTGATAGGTACTAATTGCGTAGTGCTTTAACCATGAGTTCAACCTCCCCTTGTTCTAGCCATGCATGACATCACTTTCCCACACTTGCTGAGTACCATCGGTACTCAACCTTGCATATTTGTTGGTTTATTTTGCTTTCTGGTCAAGATAATGAAGTGGTGTTTAATGACCAAGACTTTGGACCCGAAGAAGGTTTCTAGGTTCATGGAGTCCCCCGGGCAACGCCTGTGATGGAGCTCACAAGAATAATATTCCGCTGCTAGTTTATTTATTTGTGATGAACTTATTATCGTCCATAGAGACATATACTTTGTAAGACTTATTTATATTCGACACCTGGCTTGTAATAAATGATGCTTCACTATTTGTCATCACATGTATGAGAAAATGATCCTGGCATACATGTGATATTCACTCGGAGGTTTTTCGGATAAACCGGGTGTGACATCCAACAACTCACACACAATCACAACAATCATCACAAGGGCTCACACAACTCCTATTCAAGGCTTTATTCAGTGGGGGTCCTATATGGCTTAGGGTGATGCCGATCTGTGATCCAACTACGGCTTCTCCTAGGTTTGTATCCTATATCAAGGTAGTTCCAATGCCAATCTATGCATCCTAGGTTTGCATCCTATGGTCAGCGTGGCTCAGCTACCAAATCTGTGACTAGGAATGGCGGTTTCAATATCAATTTGTGACCTATCTAGGTTGTGTGATCTTCGATTAACTCGTGGCAGGTTGATACCAATCTGTGCCTGATACCAACTTGTGACTTCTATCTAAGAGTGTAACCTACCGTCAACCCGTGGCTCTAATACCAATCTGTGACGCCCTCAATTCTGTGGAAAACCACGGAACCGAGAACTGATGCATATGTGTGCCTAGGATGTTCATCACACATACACATATGTTCCACAAACTGAATTCAGAATATATATTACCACGAATAACAGAGTTTTATTACAATGTCTCATGAGTCTTGGACTCATGCAAACAATGGAAGTCTTAATCTAACAGCAGAAGTCTTTATTCTAGCAGCGGAAGTCTTCTAACTAATGCGGAAGCAATCTAAGCAGCAGCAGCAGCAGCAGCTCCATCTCTGCTCCATTCCCCACAAGCAAGGTTGAGGACAGATTACACACCTAATGCTCCACCTGGTCTTCATAGTAATATTCTCCTGTTGCTGATGATGAAATAATAATGCAAGTTTGAGTACAATGATGTACTCAGCAAGTGCAGGAAAATACGATATGTAGCTCACAACAAGGTAAGTATAAAAAGGCTCATTGCAGAAAGCAAAGTTATTTACCAAACCACGATAAAACAGCAACGTAATCCCAACGTGTATTAAAATACCAACATACCTCCATTATGCACATCACTTTCAATGTCCAACCAGACATTAATCAACTTCATTCTTGCTCATGAATACCTTCTCGTATTCGCTACTATCTCACGAATACCATCTCGTATTCGCTACCATTTCATCTCATAAACAATTCCGTCTCACACCGAGACCAATCTCGTTGCCATGACTCAACAGTCATGCAACCAAATCTTATCACCCGGACTCAACAGTCCCGAAAACAAAAACCAAACCATAACCAAAACCTTCCAAAACCATCCCAAAATAACCATCCAACTAATAATGGAAGTTGGCCAGGCGCTCGTGACCGTAAGCTCGGCTATCATGATAGTTTTAGACTCCGCAGAGTTTGCACCTCTTTACCCACAAGTTTGTGATTTTGTCACCCGTCGGCGACTACAGAACCTCCATTATACCAGTACACAACCGTCAGTGTATCGCCAAGAGATCACAAAATAGCCTTTACAAAGGGGCTACTAGATGTATGGATTCACTAAGGTTTCACCGGTAGGCTAGAATCTCCAATTCTCCCACCCACGGGCCCCCTCTTGTGCCATGCAGTTCCTAGGGCAGTCCTCACTCGACTCCCATTCCCCGCGCCTTCCACGGTCCATAACAATCTAGTAACTACCTAATTACTCAGCTAAGCCGCACCCATACTTGGCCTTGTGGGGGCACTGTTATCCTAGCATGTGCTCGCATGAACAGGTCCTTAGATCTACGGCAAGTAAACCACCATCTCATTCTACCTCATTCGCAAACCCAGGCTTGCCTAGATCTCCCTCCGATCCATGTTCATTAACAACATCAGCTCCTCAATATTCTTACGAGTGCAGTTAGCTAGACACATCTATCTCGCTTCCCGTAATCCCATGGAGTCAGCAAGCATAAAAGCAAAAACAATACCCGACTCATAAACTTCCCTGGCGATAAGGGTAGTTTAACCAAAACTAGTAAACTCCTATAAAAGGGTTTCCCATCATATTTGACTCAGCATACACACCTTTTCGCAAAAACAAAATAGTTTCCCAAAACATAGGATCAATATGGTCATGGGGCACTTGCCTTGTTCTGGCTGTTCCGGTTGCTCAAAATCTTGTTGTTGTAGTCCGTCGTAGGTAGATCCCTGAGCTTGTCCTTCTATACACGATCACACACATACAAGATTTACAACAATCAATATCATGCACAAACTTTAACTAAATGCGATGATGCTTATGCATGTTAATCCTATGATGCAGTTTAGTTTGTACGTGTTCTTGCATGGCTTGCATGGGTTTTACGATGAACAGAGTTGTAGAGATCAATTGTGGACGTGGCGATGATCTTGACTTTAGATCAAACCGATCAATAAGTGATCTGTCCACGAAAAAGCTTCTGTTCGAAAGAAATCGAAGAACAGTTGCAAAGAAAACGGGATGATGTCTTAAGGTAGTATTGGAGACTGTAACACCCCAAAATCCTGTTAAGAGGGGAATTTTAAAAATATTTTGGACGTGTTGCATGTTTTGCAACAATTTAAATTCAAACTGGAATACAATTTAAACTCAAAACAGAAAAGAAATAGAAAAAGAAAAAGGAAAACAGAAAAAAAAACCGGCCAGTGGGCCGAAACCCACCAGCCGGCCCACCCTGCTCCGCGCCAGCCCGCAGCCGCGCGCGCCCCCTTCCTCCCACTGACAGGCGGGGCCCGCCAGCCTTTCTTCTTCCTCGCGCCCGCGCCGCGATCGGCCGGGACTCTCTCACCCAAATCAAAACCGATCGGGAATTCTCGCGTATCCCAGCCGATTTCCGGACCCCGAAGACTCCAGCTCGATCTAAACCAACCCGCCGCCCTTCCCCGTCTATAAAAACCCCGGCCTTGTCCCGTTTTTTCCCACGCGATCCGCCGATTTTACTCCGGTGAGAACCCGAGCCCCTCCGGTGAATTCTGCCCGATCTACGCTCGGGAATTCCGATCTAACTCGCTGGTCTTGATCCACCGTCTCCGGGGAACCTTGCAGGTGCAGAAAACTCGGTGACTTGCGGTTCAAACACAGCGCCGACGAGCTTCGCCGTGGTTTCACTTCGGACCTCGTCGCCGGTCGCTTTCGAGGACCTCCGAGCTCAAGAAAACCCCCGAGGTGAGATCCCCGACCTCCCCTCCACCGATCTATGCCATAAAATCACAGTTCTAGGAAGAATTCCTGAAGATTCGAAACTCTCCAGCGAGATCGCCGCCTCCCGCCGCCGTGCGCCGCCGGGCAGCGCCGCCCGCGCTCGATCAGAGCGACGTGGCCGCTTGTGCGCCGTCTATTTTAAATCGCACGGTAGACTTTAAAACCCCGCGTACCTGTTCGGCGTTATAATCTCGGCCGTCTGTTTTAAATCGGACGGTCCACGTCAGCCCCGCGTTATAAAGACTAGAAATCTTACGTGCTACCCCCTGGGGTTCTCGGGAAATAAGAGCTAGCCCCGAAACTTCTGATCTAGCCCCTGGAACTTCAGAAAATCATGTAAATTCATTTAAAAATCAGTTTTGACCCCAGGGTTTAATAAAAATTAGGAAAAACCCCTCTGTTATGTGTAGGTAGACCCCTGAAAATTCTTAAAATAATGTTATAGACCTTGTAGTGGGGTGAGTTTACCTTTTTAACCCTGTTTGATATTTAATTTAGGAAATTGAATAGGTGGCTAGTATTTAAAATTTATAAAGTGGGACAAACATATTGACAAAATTAAGTTAAAAACTTTCTTAGTATTTAGAAAACCTTGGAGTGAGATAAAAATAGATTTTTTGGCTGAAATGAATCTGTTTAATTTATTATTCACATTTATTAGTTATAGGGACATATTTTAAAGTAAAGAATAGTTCTGAAAATAGGGAAAATAAATATAAAATAGTTTACATCAGAGGAAAAGGTCAAAAATATATTATTAAACATTTTAGATCAGAACCTATTCTGTTTAGATGATGTGTCTTGTTATTTTCATAATAAAGTTCACATTTAGGCATAGGAAATAAATCTGAAAATATAGCAACTAGTAAATGATAAATGAAGTTTCTAAAATCCAAAGAATTCAGTTTAGGGTTGGTAGAAATTCTGAAGACACATATGGAGTAGGAAAATACCTTTCATGCATACTTGGTGTAGTAATTAAATATAAGAAATTTATTTAAATTGGAAACTCATATATATAGTATGTAAGCATAAATGTGAATACAAAAGTAGGAATCATATACACATGATTAAAAGTACCTGTAAGCCAAGGATCAACACACATAGAGTAACCACAACACATATAATTGTGAATGACTTTCCTAGATGTGAATGTGTGATTTGTTTGAAGTGGAAGTGTGAACTATGTCTTATGGATTGTTGTTTTTCTTTTGCTATGTGTGATGGTATGATGTAGAACCTGCTCCAGAGCAAGTTCTTCCTTTCCAAGATCAGGATTACCTATTCCAAGAGCAGCAGGAAGGAGGCAAGTGTCCTTGACCACTTTGATCCTATACTAGGATGTGTAGCTAGAATTGTTTGCATTATCAATTTAAATATGAAACCCATGTTAGGAAGTTTCCCTAGAATTGCATTACCTTGTTTCCTTGTAGCTTGGGTTGGGATTTATTTTATCATGTCATTTATTACTATGCATATGCTTAGCCATGCTTAGAATGGGATATTTGGGGGATATGAGATTATCAGTTTATTTTATCGTACTCTTGAATGAGATATTGAGAGTTATGTAGAGGTATGGATCAAGGCAAGTTGGATGTTTTGGTTGTGTGCTGGGTGCACGAGACTTGGGTTTGTGTTTAGTACTTGCCTGGATCCTAAGGACCGGTTCATGGAGCATGTAACCTGGCTTTACCGTGCCAATCACATGCTGAGATGGGGCAGCATGACCAATTAATTAGGTGTATCCCCGGCGTAGTATGGGTGTGTTGGATGGTGCGGGGAATAGGTGTCAGCTGGACTACCATATGAACCGCAAGGCTCAAGAGGGGGCCACTGCAGCGGGGTTGGAGCCTCTTGTATGCTGTTAGGGGTGAAACCTCAGTGGGCCCACGCTCGTCAGGAATCCCTTTGTAAAGGCTTCGTAGTGATCTCCTGGCTACACACCTGGGAAGTGTGAATGTGGTTTGTAGCCACTGGCATAATGGAGGTTCTTTTAGTCCACCCGGCAACGGGTGATGAAATCACTACATGTGGGTACAATGGTACAAACTCCGCATAGTCAAAACTGTCATGACAGCCGTGCTCATGGTTAAGAGCGGCTTGGACTTATTCATGATTAGAGGATTGTTGGTTTTGGAAGTTGTGGATGTTAAGCGGGGAGCTTAACATTGGAAATGATGTTATGGTTATTTGATTATGATGATGGGATGGGAGATTGGGACCATTTCACCTGTGTAGTTATGTAGGTGCTTAATAAACTAAGGTGATAGGTATTAATTGCGTAGTGCTTTAACCATGAGATCAACCTCCCCTTGTTCTAGCCATGCATGACATAACTTTCCCACACTTGCTGAGTACCATCGGTACTCAACCTTGCATATTTTGTTGGTTTATATTGCTGCTCAGGTCAAGATAATGAGGTGGTGTATAATGACCAAGACTTTGGACCCGAAGAAGGTTTCTAGGTTCATGGAGACCCCCGGGCAACGCCTGTGAAGGAGCCCTCGAGAATAATATTCCGCTGCTAGTTTATTTACTTGTGATGAACTTATTATTGTCCATCGAGACATTTGCTATGTAAGACTTATTTATATTCGACACCTGGCTTGTAATAAATTATGCATCACTATTTGTCATCACATGTATAAGAAAATGATCCTGGCATACATGTGATATTCACTTGGTTGTTCTTCGGAAAAACCGGGTGTGACAGAAGTGGTATCAGAGCCAAGGTTGCCCGTAGGAACGTGGACCTAGGTAGAAAGGGACGTATTTAAGGACCCTATTTTATTAAAAACTATTTTTATGAGGTGTGTGTTGAAAAGTGTTATTTAATGAGTCACTTTCTTCATCTTACCCCAATTTTCATTCAAAATAGGATTTTTGTTTAAAAAGTTTATCTAACCTAAGTTTAAATGCTTTTTGTTTTAGATGGTTCGCATGATTCGCACCGCTCGCAAGTCCACAGGAGGGAGAGTTCTCATAGTTGCCCTTGCCGAAAGAGTGGAGAGCCGTCCGGTGACGTACCTTTCCTACGGATTGGCAGTAGGAGGCTTGTTGCGCCGTCTTCGACGTATGCTCGAAGCCGCCGGCAATACGGGCAAGCTAATCATCCACTACAACTCCACCAGGACCATCCGTGAGAAGAGGGAAGAATGGAGTTCAGAGATGAGAATTATACACGAAAACCAGCTGCTTAAGATCCACCGCTCTCCAGCTTGTAGAGCGACACAGGTCGATGCGGAGAAGGATGTCACCTAGGAGGCCATCACCTGCCAGAGTCACACCTATCGTCGACACCTGGACAGGACTGAGTACATGTATGTCCTCCAACGCGAGAGTGGTACCTCGGAGTATAAGTACCCGCCAGTGCAGCAAGGGACTTCCCATGAGCACATGGATTTGTGCTTAGAGGATGCTGCCATGCTTAGCACTCGATTGCAGGAGTGTCAGCAGGAGCTTCAGGATGTTCGTGACACCGTGAAGGAAACCGAGGCGTTGCTTCGAGCCTGCTTGAGGGCGAGAGAAAGAGGAGATGGGAATGAACTGTGTGTCACCGTGAATGATACATGGACTCCTGACTCCCTAGATCGCCGAGCGATCAGGCGTCGTCGCACTTCTCCACCAGCAGCCTCCCCACCCAAAGCAGAGTCAGAAGGCAGCCGAAATGATGAGGAAGATCCCGAGGAGCCAGCTCAAGAAAACGAGTAGCGTAGAGCCTTTCCCTTAAATTAGAAGGATGTCGAGTAGTCGAGTCGTTACGTTAGTTAATGGTGTGTTAATGCTTGGTGTGTGACGTGAGTTGTGGAAGCCATGAGCAAATGTCCACAGACTCGCCTTCAGATTGTTTTGCTTTGGTGTGTGAACCCACATGAAATAATATTGCAGTTATTTTTGTGTGAGATATGAACCCTCAGAAAAGTATAACAAAGCTTCAACACTTCAAAGTACAAACAAGTGAAAGTAGTAAGATAATACGTAATACTTTAAATTAACATTTGGTTGATCATGCTAGATGGCCGGAAGAGGAAAAAGTCGTGCTGCCAACCCCGCCAACAACAACGATGAGGCCTGCAACCCTCATCTTTCTGGAGGCCAAGACAAAGGTGGACGCTATGAAGGAGTTGATCCCCTCCACCAAATGCTGGAGAATCAAAATCAGCTCATCCAGAACTTGACTCAAGTGGTGGCCAACTTGCATCAAGTTCCACCTCCACTAGCTGCACCACGCCAACCAAGGTTGAGTGAGTTTCTAGGAACTCAACCTCCAAAGTTTGCAAGTGCTGCTGAACCTCTGGAGGCAGATGTTTGGCTAAAGACCATTGAAAGCAAGATGAGGATCATATAGTGCCAAGGGTATGAGAGGGTGCTGTTTGCCTCTCATCAATTGCATGGACCTGCTGCTGATTGGTGGACCGCCTACGTGGCCACCCATCATGACCCTGAGAACATCACTTGGGAAGAGTTCAAGCGTAGCTTCCGCAACCATTACATCCCAAGAGGTGAACTCAAAAACAAGAGGAAGGAGTTCTTGGGACTGCAGCAGGGAAACATGACGGTGAGGGAATACCTCACTAAATTTACTCAACTATCCCGTTATGCTCCACGGGACATAGAGACTGATGAGCAGAAACAAGATTGTTTCGTGGAGGGACTTACCGCAGAAATGCAGTGTGCAATGTCCTCAAATGAGTATGAAAGCTTCCAAAAGATGGTGGACAGAGCGTTTGTGGTGGAAAGGAAACTGAAGGCCTTGGAAAATGAGAATAAGAGGAAGGCCGGGTGGTCACATCAAGCCTCAGGGAGCAACACCTGCCCACGTCTGATGCAGCAACCTGCAGGGCAGACGAACCGTGTTGCGGTACCCAACTCAGCACCAAGAGGGTACAACCCAAACTATAGGCCTCCGGCAGCACCAGCACAGCCGCAACGTCAGTTTGTACAGCAGCCTCGCCCCGCATATCCACCTCGACCAGCAGTGCAAGGACCCCCAAACCAACCCCAAGACAATAAAGGCCAAGCACCTAAGGTTGGGGTGCAATGTTTTAATTGTGGTGAAGTGGGGCACTACGCCCATAACTGCCCAAAGAAGAAGCCCACGCAGCCACAACAGCAGAATGTAATGAGAGGACGGGTGAACCACGTCACTATGGAGGAAGCACAAGAGGCACCCGACGTAGTAGTTGGTAAGTTTCCTGCCAATTTACACATTGCAACCCTGCTGTTTGATTCTGGTGCTACCCACTCGTTCATTGCTCAAGGGTTTGTTAAGAAGCATGACCTAGCAACAACACAAATGAACCATATGCTAGCCGTAAACTCTCCAGGTGGAGAAATAAGAACAAGACAAGTGTGTCCCAAAGTGAACCTAGACATTAATGGGGTGGTATTTACTGCTAACCTCATAGTGATAGATTCACAAGGGATAGATATTATTTTGGGTATGGATTGGTTGACCAAACATAAAGGAATCATCCATTGTTCTACCAGAACGGTGAAACTAACTCAACCTAGTGGCACAAGAGTAAAGTTCATAACAATACACGAGCCTAGGAGGGACATTAAATTAAATCAAGTTGAGGTGAAAGTGGAGGAGATCAGGACCATCAGGGAATATCCAGATGTTTTTCCGGAGGAGTTGCCAGGTATGCCTCCCGATCGTGAAGTGGAATTCGCAATTGAGCTAGTGCCTGGAACAGCCCCGATATACAAGAGACCATATCGGATGGACTCCAAGCAGCTGGGAGAACTCAAGGATCATTTGAGAGAATTGACGGAGAAGGGGTATATTCGTCCTAGTTCCTCACCATGGGGAGCTCCGGTGATATTTGTGCCCAAGAAGGACGGAACCCAAAGGTTATGCGTGGATTACCGTGCCTTGAGTGAGGTAACCATCAAGAACAAGTACCCAATACACCGCATTGAAGACTTGTTTGATCAATTGAGGGGCGCTTGTGTGTTCTCGAAAATTGATCTCAGGTCGGGATACCACCAACTCAAGATAAGGCAATCTGATATTCCCAAGACAGCTTTCGTATCTCGGTACGGACTGTATGAGTACACTGTCATGCCTTTCGGGCTAACTAATGCCCCGGCATACTTCATGTATCTCATGAACAAGGTATTCATGGAATATCTGGACAAATTTGTGGTGGTTTTCATAGATGACATTCTCGTCTTCTCCAAAGATGAAGAAGAACATGAGAAACATCTAAGGTTGGTGTTGCAGAGGCTGAGAGAACACCAACTATATGCCAAGTTGAGCAAGTGTGAGTTTTGGCTGAAGAGAGTTCCCTTCTTAGGACATATAATCTCGGAGGGAGGAATCTCCGTAGATCCCACCAAAATCGAGGATATCCAGAAGTGGAAGACCCCTGAAAATGTCGGGGAAGTTTGAAGCTTTTTGGGATTGGCTGGATACTATCGACGGTTTATTGAGGGATTCTCTAAGATCTCGAGACCCATTACCAAACTGTTGGAGAAGGGAATAACATTCACATTGACGCCACAGTGCGAAACGATTTTTCAGGAGTTAAAGAAAAGATTGACAACAGCCCCAGTGCTAGTTATGCCAGATATGCAGAAGAACTTTACGGTGTACTGCGATGCCTCTGGAAACGGGTTGGGATGTGTTCTCATGCAAGAAGGGCATGTCGTGGCTTATGCATCCCGACAACTCCGGAAGCACGAGAAAAACTATCCTACACATGACCTAGAACTAGCCGCAGTGGTACACGCGTTGAAAATTTGGCGACACTATTTGATGGGGAAGAGGACAGAGATATATACGGAGCATAAGAGTATGAAGTACATTTTTACACAGCCAGATCTCAACCTCAGACAAAGGAGATGGTTAGAGCTAATCAATGACTTTGATGTGGGCATCAACTATCATCCTGGGAAAGCAAACGTCGTGGCCGATGCTTTAAGTCAGAAAGTGCAGGTCAATAAGTTGAGCTTGAAGGACATGCCTGCAGATGAGGTTATGAGGCTCACTCTATGCCTGGTAAATAGTGGTGAAGCCATCGCCATGGAAGTGGACTCCACACTCGAGCAAGACATACGCGATGGTCAAAAGAATGACGAGAAGATACAAGAGATCAGACAACTCATCAAGGAAAATAAAGCTCCTGGTTTTAGAGAGGATGAACAAGGAACGGTGTGGCACGGGAAAAGAATCTGTGTGTCAGAAGTAAAGGAGATCCGTGAATTGATTCTGAAGGAGGCTCATGATTCTGACTATTCCATTCATCCTGGGAGTACGAAGATGTACCAGGACCTCAAGAGCAGGTATTGGTGGTATGGCACGAAACAAGATGTCGCGGAACATGTTGCCCTATGTGACACATGTCAGTTGGTGAAAGCAGAACATCAACGACCCGCGGGATTATTGCAACCACTCAAAGTGCCTGAATGGAAATGGGAAGAAATCGGTATGGATTTCATAGTGGGATTGCCTAGGACCCAATCAGGATATGATTCAATATGGGTCATCATTGACAGGCTAACCAAGGTGGCTCATTTCATCCCCGTGAAAGAAAGCTACAGCGGATCCAAATTGGCAGAGTTGTACATGTCAAGGATCGTGTGTTACCATGGAGTGCCAAAGAAGATTGTGTCAGATCGAGGGACACAGTTCACCTCGAGGTTCTGGCAGAAGTTGCACGAAACCATGGGAACCCATCTGAACTTTAGTTCTGCCTATCATCCCCAAACTGATGGGCGGATGGAAAGAACCAATCAGATTCTTGAAGATACGCTGAGGGCATGTGCACTCAAAAACAATCGGAGTTGGGATAAGAACTTACCGTATGCGGAGTTGTCCTATAACAACAGCTATCAAGCTAGTATGAAAATGTCACCGTTTGAAGCTTTGTACGGGAGGAAGTGCAGAACTCCCCTATTTTGGAACCAAACGGGGGAAAGTAAAGTGTTTGGTCCAGAAGTACTACAAGAAGCCGAGGCGAAGGTGAGGGAAATTCGCAACAATTTGAGGATAGCACAGACACGCCAAAAGAGCTATGCCGGTGTACGAAGAAGAGAGCTCGTTTTCAACATGGGAGACTATGTCTATCTCAAGGTGTCCCCTATCAGAGGACTTCATCGGTTCAAGGTGAAAGGGAAGTTGTCACCTCGATACATCGGACCCTTTCAAGTTCTGGAGAGGAAAGGCGAAGTGGCGTATCAACTAGAGTTACCGGTTCGTCTATCGGATGTGCACGATGTATTCCATGTGTCACAACTCAAGAAATGCCTGAGAACGCCTGAAGAGGTGTTACCCATGAATGAAGTGGACGTAGCTGAGTATTTGTCTTATGCCGAGCAACCATACAAGATTTTGGAGACAATGGAACGCCTCACCAGAAATAAAAGAATCCGGATGTGCAAGGTGCAATGGAAGCATCACTCAGAAGAGGAAGCCACCTGGGAACGGGAAGATGAGCTCGAGGCACAATTTCCGGAATTGTTTTCTTAGAACCACCAATCTCGAGGACAAGATTTCTTTTAAGGGGGGTAGAGCTGTAACACCCCAAAATCCTGTTAAGAGCGGAATTTAAAAAAAAATTTGGACGTGTTGCATGTTTTGTAATAATTTAAATTCAATCTGGAATACAATTTAAACTGAAAACAGAAAAGAAATAGAAAAAGAAAAAGGAAAACAGATAAAAAAAACCGGCCAGTGGGCCGAAACCCACCAGCCGGCCCACCCTGCTCCGCGCCAGCCCGCAGCCGCGCGCGCCCCCTTCCTCCCACTGACAGGCGGGGCCTGCCAGCCTTTCTTCTTCGCGCCCGCGCCGCGGTCGGCTGGGACTCTCTCACCCGAATCAAAACCGATCGGGAATTCTCGCGTATCCCAGCCGATTTCCGGACCCCGAAGACTCCAGCTCGATCTAAACCAACCCGCCGCTCTCCCCTGTCTATAAAAACCCCGCCCTTGTCCCGTTTTTTCCCACGCGATCCGCCGATTTTACTCCGGTGAGAACCCGAGCCCCTCCGGTGAATTCTGCCCGATCTACGCTCGGGAATTCTGATCTAACTCGCTGGTCTTGATCCACCGCCTCCGGGGAACCTTGCAGGTGCAGAAAACTCGGTGACTTGCTGTTCAAACACAGCGCTGAGGAGCTTCGCCGTGGTTTAACTTCGGACCTCGTCGCCGGTCGCTTTCCAGGACCTCCGAGCTCAAGAAAACCCCCGAGGTGAGATCCCCGACCTCCCCTCCACCGATCTATGCCATAAAATCACAGTTCTAGGAAGAATTCCCGAAGATTTGAAACTCTCCGGCGAGATCGCCGCCTCCCGCCGCCGTGCGCCGCCGGGCAGCGCCGCCCGCGCTCGATCAGAGCGATGTGGCCGCTTGTGCACCGTCTATTTTAAATCGCACGGTAGACTTTAAAACCCCGCGTACCGGTTCGGCATTATAATCTCGGCCGTCTGTTTTAAATTGGACGGTCCACGTCAGCCCCGCGTTATAAAGACTGGAAATCTTACGTGCTACCCCCTGGGGTTCTCGGGAAATAAGAGCTAGCCCCGAAAACTTCTGATCTAGCCCCTGGAACTTCAGAAAATCATGCAAATTCATTTAAAAATCAGTTTTGAACCCTGGGTTTAATAAAAATTAGGAAAAACCCCTCTGTTATGTGTAGCTAGACCCCTGAAAATTCTTAAAATAATGTTATAGACCTTGTAGTGGGGTGAGTTTACCTTTTTAACCCTGTTTGATATTTAATTTAGGAAATTGAATAGGTGGCTAGTATTTAAAATTTAAAAAGTGGGACAAACATATTGACAAAATTAAGTAAAAAACTTTCTCAGTATTTAGAAAACCTTGGAGTGAGATAAAAATAGATTTTTGGCTGAAATGAATCTGTTTAATTTATTATTCACATTTATTAGTTATAGGGACACATTTTTAAGTAAAGAATAGTTCTGAAATTAGGGAAAATAAATGTAAAATAGTTTACATCAGAGGAAAAGGTCAAAAATATATTATTAAACATTTTAGATCAGAACCTATTCTGTTTAGATGATGTGTCTTGTTATTTTCATAATAAAGTTCACATTTAGGCATAGGAAATAAATCTGAAAATATAGCAACTAGTAAATGATAAATGAAGTTTCTAAAATCCAAAGAATTCAGTTTAGGGTTGGTAGAAATTCTGAAGACACATATGGAGTAGGAAAATACCTTTCATGCATACTTGGTGTAGCAATTAAATATAAGAAATTTATTTAAATTGGAAACTCATATATATAGTATGTAAGCATAAATGTGAATACAAAAGTAGGAATCATATACACATGATTAAAAGTACCTGTAAGCCAAGGATCAACACACATAGAGTAACCACAACACATATAATTGTGAATGACTTTCCTAGATGTGAATGTGTGATTTGTTTGAAGTGGAAGTGTGAACTATGTCTTATGGATTGTTGTTTTTCTTTTGCTATGTGTGATGGTATGATGTAGAACCTGCTCCAGAGCAAGTTCTTCCTTTCCAAGATCAGGATTACCTATTCCAAGAGCAGTAGGAAGGAGGCAAGTGTCCTTGACCACTTTGATCCTATACTAGGATGTGTAGCTAGAATTATTTGCATTATCAATTTAAATATGAAACCCATGTTAGGAAGTTTCCCTAGAATTGCATTACCTTGTTTCCTTGTAGCTTGGGTTGGGATTTATTTTATCATGTCATTTATTACTATGCATATGCTTAGCCATGCTTAGAATGGGATATTTGGGGGATATGAGATTATCAGTTTATTTTATCATACTCTTGAATGAGATATTGAGAGTTATGTAGAGGTAGGGATCAAGGCAAGTTGGATGTTTTGGTTGTGTGCTGGGTGCACGAGACTTGGGTTTGTGTTTAGTACTTGCCTGGATCCTAAGGACCGGTTCATAGAGCATGTAACCTGGCTTTACCGTGCCAATCACATGCTGAGATGGGGCAGCTTGGCCAATTAATTAGGTGTATCCCCCCCGTAGTATGGGTGTGTTGGATGGTGCGGGGAATAGGTGTCAGCTGGACTACCGTATGAACCGCAAGGCTCAAGAGGGGGCCACTGCGGCGGGGTTGGAGCCTCTTGTATGCTGTTAGGGGTGAAACCTCAGTGGGCCCACGCTCATCGGGAATCCCTTTGTAAAGGCTTCATAGTGATCTCCTGGCTACACACCTGGGAAGTGTGAATGTGGTTCGTAGCCACTGGCATAATGGAGGTTCTTTTAGTCCACCCGGCAACGGGGGATGAAATCACTACATGTGAGTACAGTGGTACAAACTCTGCAGAGTCAAAACTGTCATGACAGCCGTGCTCACGGTTAAGAGCGGCTTGGACTTATTCATGATTAGAGGATTGATGGTTTTGGAAGTTGTGGATGTTAAGTGGGGAGCTTAACATTGGAAATGATGTTATGGTTATTTGATTATGATGATGGGATGGGAGATTGATACCATTTCACCTGTGTAGTAATGTAGGTGCTTAATAAGCTAAGGTGATAGGTATTAATTGCGTAGTGCTTTAACCATGAGATCAACCTCCCCTTGTTCTAGCCATGCATGACATAACTTTCCCAACACTTGCTGAGTACCATCGGTACTCAACCTTGCATATTTTGTTGGTTTATATTGCTGCTCAGGTCAAGATAATGAGGTGGTGTATAATGACCAAGACTTTGGACCCGAAGAAGGTTTCTAGGTTCATGGAGACCCCCGGGCAACGCCTGTGAAGGAGCCCTCGAGAATAATATTCCGCTGCTAGTTTATTTACTTGTGATGAACTTATTATTGTCCATCGAGACATTTGCTATGTAAGACTTATTTATATTCGACACTTGGCTTGTAATAAATGATGCATCACTATTTGTCATCACATGTATGAGAAAATGATCCTGGCATACATGTGATATTCACTTGGTTGTTCTTCGGAAAAACCGGGTGTGACAGAGACCTACCTTATGTTCTTCTCGGTCTCGGGGTCCTTCTCCTAGCAAGACAGATCGTTGGGGCCCTCTTCCGGCGATCTCTCTCGACCGAACTCCGGCGAAGGTTTTACTCGGCGAGCTGGGGCTAGGGCTCTAAGTTGTCGGCTCAGGAGGTGGAAAGAAGTTCGCGTTTCGGCCAAAGGTTCTGGGTTCTATTTATAATCGGGAGGAGAAGAGTCCTAATGTGATTGTATTTCGAATAAGAGTCCTATTCAAATTATCGTTGAATCTTAACAACTTATATTTTAGTTGATTTGGTGCGGTAACATTGTGGAATTCATGTCGGTTTCCTCCCGTACCGGTATTCCCACGTGTACAGAAGCAAAAACCGCTCCAGAACTTGTTACCTCCGTGGTGATGAGCTCCGGAAGCTCCACGTGTCCATCGGGGGCCTGGTCTCCCCTTTCCGCAAAGATGAGCTCCGGTTGTGCCGCGTGTCAAGCGAACGAGACCTCCCTCTTTCTCAGAGGCGAGCTCCGCGTGCGCCACGTATCCTGGCGGGTTGGGACCTCCTCTCTATTCAGAGATGTGCTCCGCGCATGCCACGTGTCAGTGCCGGACCTCCCCTCTCTTCGGAGGTGGCTCCGGGTGTGCCACGTGTCCTAATAGCACCAGACTTCCTTTCTTCTCAGAGACGAGCTCCGAGGTTGACACGTGTCCAACAGTGACGGACCTCCTGGAGATAAGCTCCGGTGGTGACACGTGTCCAATAAAACCGGACCTCTCGGAGGTGAGCTCCGAGATCGACACGTATCCCGCTCGACATGTCCTTTTTTTTCCGCGGTGACTGTCTCCGAAGGTGACACATGTACTGCGGGACTGGCCTCGCTTCCCCGCAGAGGTTAGCTCCAGGGAAACACGTGTCTCACGGGGTCGGACCTTTCCCCATTTGCGGGGGTGAGCTCCGGACACGCCATGTGGCCAGCGGCCCACAGAAAATGTCTACGGCGCTCTAGGCGAACTGAAATTGGCTCCTTTTGGCTATCTTTTGATTCTTCTCTGTTTCAATCTTATAAAAATGTTTATGAAACATGAATATATGCAGAAATTGAAAAATGAAGGTGTCACAAATCTACCCCCCTTAAATTGAATCTCGCCCTCGAGATTTGATGGTAGAGAATAAATGAGGGAATTCTGTCTTGAGGTCTTCTTCACGCTCCCATGTGGCTTCAGCTTCGGTGTGATGGCTCCATTGTACCTTGCACCATCGGATCACTTTGTTCCTCGTGACCCTTTCCTTTACGTCCAAAATTTGAACAGTGTGCTCTGCGTAGGTCAGATCCTCTTGAAGTTCAAGTTTATCCATCAGTACTTGCTCTTCTGGTATCCTCAAGCACTTCTTGAGCTGGGATACATGAAATACGTCATGTACGTCGGAGAGGTGTGTTGGGAGCTCTAGTTGATAGGCTACTTCTCCTCGCTTGTCCAAAATCTTAAATGGTCCGATGTAGCGAGGTGCTAGCTTGCCTTTGACGTTAAAATGTCGTTGGCCACGAATAGGCGATACCTTAAGGTATACGAAGTCTCCTACTTCGAAAGTCAACTTCCTGCGCCTATTGTCTGCATAGCATTTCTGTCGTGACTGAGCAACCTTTAAGTTCTCATGTATCGTTTGGACTTGCTTCTCAGCCTCTTGTAGCACTTCGGGTCCAAACACCTGGTTCTCTCCAGTCTCGTTCCAAAACAGCGGTGTTCTACGCCGTGTACCGTACCATGCTTCGAAAGGCGACATCTTCAAGCTAGCTTGATAGCTGTTGTTATAGGAGAATTCGGCGTACGGTAAACTCCTATCCCAACTATGCCCATGTTTCAAGGCGCAAGCTCTCAACATGTCCTCCAAAATTTGATTTGTCCTTTCGGTTTGTCCATCGGTTTGTGGGTGATAGGCGGAACTAAAATCCAGTCGTGTACCCATAGCTTTCTACAGCTTCCTCCAAAATCTAGAGGTAAACTGAGAACCTCGATCTGAGACTATCCTCCTCGGGACTCCATGACGGCACACAATCTGTTCCATGTACAACTCGGCTAATTGTGCAACGTTGTACTTGGCCCTTACAGGGAGAAAATGAGCTATTTTCGTCAATCGGTCCACGATAACCCAGATGGAGTCATAACCCGACTGAGTACATGGCAATCCGACGATGAAATCCATACTGATGTCTTCCCACTTCCACTCAGGTACCTTCAAGGGTTGCAACAATCCAGCGGGTCTTTGATGTTCGGCCTTCACCCGTTGGCATATGTTGCATAGGGCAACATACTCGGCTATGTCCCTTTTCATACCATCCCACCAATAACAAGTCTTCAGGTCCTTGTACATTTCGGTACTTGTGGGATGTATGTAATATGGTGAATCATGTGCCTCTTTTAATATCATGTCGCGGATGTGCTTCACGTTAGGCACACAAATCCTTTTTCCTAGCCAAAGCGTACCCTTCTCATCTTACTTGAAATCCTTCTCTATTCCTTGTCGGATCCTTTCTTTGATTTCCTTGATCTCCTCATCCGTTGCTTGGCCACCTCTTATCTCTTGCTCCAATGAAGAGTGGAGTTCCATCACTTCCATGTTGTTCAAGAATCCGAGGTGTAACCGTTCGAACTCCTTACGTAGTTCGGGTGGTAGCTCCCAAACCGTGAGTTGGTGACATGCTCCCTTCCGGCTCAATGCATCAGCTACTACATTGGCCCTTCCAGGGTGGTAGTTGATTCCAACATCGTAATCCTTGATGTGTTCCAACCATCGACGTTGCCTCAAATTCAAGCCTGTTTGTGTAAATATGTACTTGATGCTTTTATGATCCGTATAGATCTCACATCGATGACCAAGGATATAATGTCTCCAAATCGTCAATGCATGCACCACTGCTGCTAGCTCCAAGTCACGTGTAGGATAATTAAGCTCGTGCTTCTTTAATTGTCATGAGGCATAGGCTACCACTTGTCCTTCTTGCATGAGCACACATCCGATCCCTTGTCTTGATGCGTCACAATATATGCCAAAGCTCTTGCCTATGCCTGGCAATACCAAAACTGGCGCTGTGGTTAGCCTTTTCTTGAGTTCCTCAAAGCTCTCTTGGCACGCTGATGTCCACTGGAACGCTTTTACCTTCGTTAGCAACTCCGTCATAGGTTTTGCTATCTTAGAGAAGTCCTTGAAGCGTCGGTAGTATCCAGCCATCCCAAGAAAACTCCGAATGTCTTTCACGTTTTGCGGTTGGTTCCACTTCAGAACATCTCCCACTTTTACGGGATCAACCGATACTCCTTCCTCGGAGATAATGTGGCCTAGGAACGATATCTCCTTTAGCCAAAATTAACACTTGTTAAGCTTGGCATACAATTGATGCTCGCGCATTTTTTGCAAGGTCAATCTTAAATGTTCTTCATGCTCCTCCTCACTTTTTCAATACACCATAATATCGTCGATGAAAACCATGACGAACTTATCCAAGTACTCCATGAAAACCTTGTTCATAAGGTACATGAAGTATGCGGGTGTATTTGTTAACCCAAAAGACATGACGGTATATTTATGCGAACCATACCGTGTTCGAAAGGCAGTCTTGGGTATATCGGAGGGCTTAATCTTCAGCTGAAAGTATCCCGATCGAAGATCAACCTTGGAGAACACTCGGGCTCCTTTCATTTGGTCGAATAGGTCTTCTATACGGGGCAGAGGGTATTTGTTCTTGATTGTCACCTCGTTGAGAGACCTATAGTCCACGCACATCCTTTGGGTCCCATCCTTCTTGTCTACGAAGAGCACGGGGGCTCCCCATGGTGACGAGCCGGGACGTATAAAACCCTTCTCCAACTGCTCCTGAATTTGCTTCTTGAGTTCCACTAGTTCATTGACGGGCATCCTATAGGGTCTCTTTGCTATGGGTGCAGCCCCGGGTACCAAATCGATTGCAAACTCAATGTCCCGGTCAGGTGGCATACCTGGAAGCTCTTCCGGAAACACGTCCGAGAATTCTTGAATCACTGGAATGCTGTCCAACGTTGCTACTTCGACGTGGTTCAAAATTGCCTTCTTGGTTGTTTGTCGGGCTGACTCAAACTCGATACGAATACCGTGCTCGTTTGTCAACTGCATGCTCCTTTCAGCACATTGGATTACTCCGCTGTGCTTGCTTAAGCAATCCATCCCGAGTATGTCAAGCCCTTCGGAATCCAAGACAATGAGGTTGGCAAGGAAGTCTACCCCCCTTATTTAAGGCTTACTTTCGGACATACTATATTAGTCTTCATCTCTCCACCGGGAGAATTAACTAACATAGCACATTTTAAGTGTGATATGGGTAGATTATGCTTGGCAACATACTTGGATGATATGAAGGAATGGGATGCTCCAGAATCAAATAAAATGGTGGCTGGGTTGGAATTGTTAAGGAACGTACCAATTACGACGTCCTCAGCCTGTTGTGCTTCCTCAGCAGAGACATGGTTCATGTTGCCGCGAGCATAGTACTGTTGTCCACGGTTCCCTTGATTGTCCCCTCTGTTCGGTCGTGGGTTCTGCTTGGGCACGCTGCCTTGCTGTCCAGGACCTCTCCTCGGGCACTGGCTCGCGAAGTGTCCTGTTTCCCCGCATGCAAAGCATGCCCTGTTGCCCACTACAATAGGTACATTGGGGCGGGGGTTTTGAACAGGAGCGCCTATGTTGGGTCAGGGCACAGGAGGCAAGGGTACTCGAGGTGCTTGTGCAACGGGTCTTTGCTGTGGTGGCTAACTAGGGCGGTATGCAGGAGCGGTCGATCCATACTGCGGTGAGGCTGGGGGCATGTACCGAGGTCGCACGTTGCTCCCTTGGGGCTGGTATGGCATCTTCCTCTTGCACTCTCGCTCGATCTCTCGGATCTTGCTTTCAACCACTATAGCCTTGTCAACCAGCTTCTGGAAGCTCGCGTAGTCATTGTTGAGGAGTTGAACCTGGATCTCATTGTTCAACCCTCTCATGAACAGGTACTGCTTCCGTTGGTCCGAGTTGACATCTTCGGGGGCGTACCGGGACAGTTGTGTGAACTTGTTGAGATACTCATTCACGCTTCTATGTCCTTGGCGGAGACCTTCGAACTCCTGTATCTTGAGCATCATTACACCAGCAGGGATGTAATGAGAGCGGAAACTCTCCTTAAACTCAGTCCAAGTGATCATCTCCAGGTTGACATGGGCGTTGCATAGGGCATCCCACCAGTCAGCGGCAGCTCCCATGAGTTGGTGCGACACAAAAAGAACCTTCTATTGGTCATTGCACTACATTATGGCAAGCTTCTTCTCCATGGATTTCAACCAGTCGTCAGCCTTTATGGAGTCATTAGCTTGAGCAAAGGTGGGTGGTCGAGTCCTCATGAACTCTCCCAGTCTGTTATGAGCCGGCGGTGGTGGTGGCGGTGGTGCCGGAACGGGGTTGTTGTTGTAGGCCTGCAACTGACCCAAAGTTTGGATCATGGTTCGCATAGGTTGATTCTGCATGGCCATCAACTGTTCCAGGTTGTTCTCACCAGCTCCGGGGTTAACAGGAACTTCATTGTGGCCATCCTCTTGGTTGCCACGGAAGTTCCTTCCTTGGCGGCTGGCGTTTCCTCTCACCATCTGTGAGAGAGAACGAAATAGAATAGAGGTTAGAAGATTAGATGGATCCCCCTACCTATATGCATCAAGGTGGATTGGACTATATGTATTAGCCCATATGAGGATGTGAACAAGTGCCGAGGTATCTCACACCTCCTTTCTACTTATGTGTGGGTACGGACAACGCTTGAGACGTCCCACAACTCACACACAATCACAACAATCATCACAAGGGCTCACACAACTCCTATTCAAGGCTTTTATTCAATGGGTGTCCTATATGGCTTAGGGTGTTGCCAATCTGTGATCCAACTACGACTTCTCCTAGGTTTGTATCCTATATCAAGGTAGTTCCAATGCCAATCTATGCATCCTAGGTTTGCATCCTATGGTATCACACCCGGTTTCTCCGAAGAACAACCGAGTGAATATCACATGTATGCCAGGATCATTTTCTCATACATGTGATGACAAATAGTGAAGCATCATTTATTACAAGCCAGGTGTCAAATATAAATATGTCTTACAACGCATACGTCTCGATGGACGATAATAAGTTTATAACATGGAAATAAAATAGCAGCGGAATATTATTCTTGTGGGCTCCGTTACAGGCGTTGCACGGGGACTCCATGAATCTAGAATCCTTCTTCGGGTCCGAAGTCTTGATCAATAAACACCACATCATCCCCTTGACCTGAGCAGCAATTTAAACCAACAAATATGCAAGTTTGAGTACCGTGGGTACTCAGCAAGTGTGGGAAAGTTATGTCATGCATGGCTAGAGCAAGGAGAGGTTGAACTCATGGTTAAAGCACTACACAATTATTACCTACCACCTTAGCTTATTAAGCACCTACATTACTACACAGGTGAAATGGTCCCAATCTCCCAACCGATCATCATAATCAAATAACCATAACATCATTTCCAATGTTAAGCTCCCCGCTTAACATCCACAACTTCCAAAGTAATCATCCTCTAATCATGAATAAGTCCAAGTCGCTCTTGACCGTGAGCACGGTTGTCATGACAGTTTTGACTCTGCAGAGTTTGCACCACTGTACCCACATGTAGTGATTTCATCCCCGTTGCCGGGTGGACTAAAAGAACCTCCGTTATACCAGTGGCCACGAACCACATTCACACTTCCCAGGTGTGTAGCCAGGAGATCACTACGAAGCCTTTACAAAGGGATTCTCGACGAGCGTGGGCCCACTGAGGTTTCACTCCTAACAGCATACAAGAGGCTCTAACCCCGCTGCAGTGGCCCCCTCTTGAGCCTTGCGGTTCATATGGTAGTCCAGATGACACCTATTCCTCGGACCATCCAAAACACCCATACTACGCCGGGGATACACCTAATTAATTGGCCAAGCTGCCCCATCTCAGCATGTGGTTGGCACGGTAAAGGCAGGTTACATGCTCCATGAACCGGTCCTTAGGATCCAGGAAAGTACTAAACACAAACCCGAGTCTCGTGCACCAAGCACCAACCAAATCATCCAACTTGCCTCGATCCCTACCTCTACATAACTCATAATATCTCATTCAAGAGTAAGGTAAATAAATTGATGATCTCATATCCCAATTATCCCATTCTAAGCATGGCTAAGCATAAGCATAATAATAAATGACATGATAAAATAAATCCCAACCCAAGCTACAAGGAAACAAGGTAATGCAATTCTAGGGAGACTTCCTAGCATGGGTTTCATATTTCAATTGACAATGCAAATAATTCTATCTACACATCCTAGCATAGGATCAAAGTGGTCAAGGACACTTGCCTTCTTCCTGCTGCTCTGGGAATGGATAGTCCTGATCTTGGAAGGGAAGAACTTGCTCTGGGGCAGGTTCTACTCATGCCAACACACATAGCAAAAGAAAACAACAATCCATAAGACACAGTTCACACGTTCACTCCACACATACATACATATGATAGTCATTCACATTTCTAAGTGTTGTGTTTACTCTAGCTGTGTTGATTTTTAGCCTTCATGCACTTTTAAACATATGTATATGATTTCTAACTTTTGTATTTCAGATTTCTGTTTGCACACTATATATGAATTTTCAATTTGAATAAATTCTTTATATTTAATTAATTTACTTCTTAACTACCAAGTTTGCATGGAAGATATTTTCCTACTCCAAATGGGTTTTCAGATCTTCTACCAAATCCTAAACTGAAATCTTTGGATTTGGAAACTTCATTTATCATTTCCTAGTTATGCATACCTATTTTCCTATATTTTCAGATTTATTTTCTATGCCTAAATGTGAACTTTATTATGAAAATAGTAAGACACCTCATCTAAACAGAATAGGTTCTGATCTAAAATATCAAATATTATATTTTTGAACTTCTCCTTTGATGTGAACTAATTTAAATTTATTTTACCAATTTTCAGAATTATTTCCTAACCTAAAAATGTGTCCCTATAACTAATAAATGTGAACAATCAATTAGACAGATTCATTTCAGCTTAAAATCTACTTTTAACTCATTCTAAAGTTTGCCAAGTGCTAGGAGAGTTTAAATTTGAATTTACAATGTGTTTGCCTCACCTTTTTAAATTTAAACCCTAATCACATATTCAATTTTCTGAATTTAATATCATATAGGGTCAAAAAGGTACATCCACCCTACTACAGGGTCTAATTTATTATTTCATAAATTTCCAGGGGTCTAACTACACATAATAGAGGGGTTTTCCTAATTTTTATTAAGTCCAGGGGCTAAAACTGATTTTTAAATGAATTTACACGAATTACTGAAGTTCCAGGGGCTAGATCAGAAGTTTCCGGGGCTAGCTCGTGTTTTTTGAGATCCCCGGGGGGTAGCGCGTAAGAATCCCGGCCTTTATAATGCGGGGCTGATGTGGACCGTCCGATTTAAAATAGACGGCTGAGATTAGATCGCCGAACCGGTACGCGGGGGTTTTATTTCTACCGTGCGATTTAAAATAGACGGCGCACAAGCGGCCATGTCGCCCTGACCATGCGCGGGCGGCGCTGCCCGGCGGCGCACGGCGGCGGGAGGCGGCGATCTTGCCGGAAAACTTCGGATCTTCGTCTATACTTCCTAAAACTGGGATTTCATAGCATAGAACGGTAGAGGGGAGGTCAGGGATCTCACCTCGGGGTTTTTCTTGAGCTCGGAGGCCCTGGAAGGCGGTCGGCGTCGAGGTCCGAGGTGGAACCGCTGCGGTGCTCGAAGGAGCTCTGCCTAGAGCGCAAACCACCGAGTTTTCTGCACCTGCGTGACTCCCCGGAGGCGGTGGTACACGATCGACGCGTTAGATCAGAAAACCCGAGCAAAGATCGAGAGAAAACGGCCGGAGAAGCTCTGGTTCTCACCGGGAGAAAAAACAGCCGATCGGGATGAAAATAACGGGCGATGCCGGCGCTTATATAGACGAGGGAGGGCGGCGGTCTGTTGGGATCGAGCTGGAGTCGTCCGGGGACCAGAATTTTTGCTGGGGGACGCGGGTTTCCGGGGTGGTTTGGATTCAGCGCGCGGAGGAGTCCCGGCTGTTGGCGCGAGCGAGAGGTGGGGGATGACACGCGGGTCCCTCGTGTCAGTGAGAGGGAGGGGGGAGCGCGCGGTTGTGGGCTGGCGCGGAAAATGTTGGGCCGGCTGGTGGGTTTCGGCCCACTGGCCGGGGTTTTTTTTTCTTTTTCTTTTTTTTCTTTTATGTTTTGATTTGAATTTGAATTTCTGCACCACATGCAATACGTCCAAAAATTTTTAAATTCCCCTCTTAACAAGTTTTGGGGTGTTACAGCTCTGCCCCCCTTAAAAGAAATCTCGTCCTTGAGATTGGTGGTTCTTAGAAAATAATTCGGGAAACTGTGCCTTAAGCTCGTCTTCTCGCTCCCATGTGGCTTCCTCTTCTGAGTGATGCTCCCACTGCACCTTGCACATCCGGATTCTTTTATTTCTTGTGAGGCGTTCCATTGTCTCCAAAATCTTGACCGGTTGCTCGGCAAAAGACAGATCCTCTGCTACGTCAATCTCATTCATGGGTAACATCTCTTCGGGCGTCCTCAGACATTTCTTGAGTTGTGACACATGGAATACATCATGCACATCCGATAAGCGAGCCGGTAGTTCTAGTTGATATGCCACTTCGCCTTTCCTCTCCAGAACCTGAAAGGGTCCGATGTATCGAGGTGATAACTTACCTTTCACCTTGAACCGACGAAGTCCTCGGATAGGGGACACCTTGAGGTAGACATAGTCCCCCACGTTGAAAACAAGCTCTCTTCTTCGTACATCGGCATAGCTCTTTTTTCGTGTCTGTGCTATCCTCAAGTTGTTGCGGATTTCCCTCACTTTCGCCTCGGCTTCTTGTAGTACTTCGGGCCCAAACACTTTACTTTCCCCCGTTTGGTTCCAAAATAGGGGAGTTCTGCACTTCCTCCCATACAAAGCCTCAAATGGTGACATCTTCATACTAGCCTGATAATTGTTGTTATAGGAGAACTCCGCATACGGTAAGTTCTTATCCCAACTCCTATGGTTTTTGAGCGCACACGCTCTCAGCATATCCTCAAAGATCTGATTGATTCTTTCCGTCTGTCCATCAGTCTGAGGATGATAGGCAGAACTAAAATTCAAATGAGTTCCCATGGTTTCATGCAACTTCTGCCAGAACCTTGAGGTGAACTGTGTCCCTCGATCTGACACTATCTTCTTTGGCACTCCAAGGAAACACACGATCCTTGACATGTACAATTCTGCCAATTTAGATACGCTGTAGCTTTCTTTCACGGGGTTGAAATGAGCTACCTTGGTTAGCCTGTCGATGATGACCCATATCGAATCATATCCTGATTGGGTCCTGGGTAGTCTCACTATGAAATCCATACCGATTTCTTCCCATTTCCATTCAGGCACTTTGAGTGGTTGCAATAATCCCGCGGGTCGTTGATGTTCTGCTTTCACCAATTGACATGTGCCACATAGGGCAACATGTTCCACGACATCTCGCTTCATGCCATACCACCAATATCTGCTCTTGAGGTCATGATACATCTTCGTACTCCAGGGACGAATGGAATAGTCGGAATCATGAGCTTCCTTCAAAATCAATTCACGGATCTCCTTCACTTCAGGCACACAAATTCTTTTCCCGTGCCACACCGTACCTTGTTCATCCTCTCGGAACCCAGGGGCTTTATTATCCTTGATGAGTTCTCTGATTTCTTGTACCTTCTCATCAGTCTTTTGACCGTTGCGTATATCTTTCTCTAATGTGGAGTCCACTTCCATGGCGATGGCTTCACCACTATTCACCAGACATAGATTGAGTTTTATAACTTCTTCCTTCAATTCTGTAGGCATGTCCTTCAAGCTCAACCAATTGACCTGCACCTTCCGGCTTAAGGCATCTGCCACGACGTTCGCTTTCCTAGGATGATAGTTGATGCCCACATCAAAGTCGTTGATCAACTCTAACCATCTCCTTTGTCTGAGGTTGAGATCTGGCTGTGTGAAAATGTACTTTAAGCTCTTATGATCCATATATATCTCTGTCCTTTTCCCCATCAAGTAGTGCCGCCAAATCTTCAACGTGTGTACCACTGCGGCTAGTTCTAGGTCATGTGTAGGATAGTTCTTCTCGTGTTTCCGGAGCTGCCGGGATGCATAAGCCATGACATGCCCTTCTTGCATGAGAACACATCCCAACCCGTTTCCATAAGCATCGCAGTACACCAAAAAGTTCTTCTGCATATCTGGCATAACTAGCACTGGGGCTGTTGTCAACCTTTTCTTCAGTTCCTGAAAACTCGTGTCGCACTGCGGTGTCCATTTGAATGTGATTCCCTTCTCCAACAATTTGGTGAGGGGTATCGAAATCTTGGAGAAACCCTCGATAAACCGTCGATAGTATCCAGCCAATCCTAAGAAGCTTCGAACTTCCCCGACATTCTCAGGGGTCTTCCACTTCTGTACATCCTCGATCTTGGCGGGATCTACGGAGATTCCTCCCTCCGAGATTATATGTCCTAAGAAGGGAACTCTCTTTAGCCAAAACTCACACTTGCTCAACTTGGCATATAGTTGGTGTTCTCTCAGCTTTTGCAACACCAACCTTAGATGTTTCTCATGTTCTTCTTCATCTTTGGAGAAGACGAGAATGTCATCTATGAAAACCACCACAAATTTGTCCAGATATTCCATGAATACCTTGTTCATGAGATACATGAAGTATGCCGGGGCATTGGTTAGCCCGAAAGGTATGACTGTGTATTCATACAGTCCGTACCGAGATACGAAAGTCGTCTTTAGAATATCAGTTTGCCTTATCTTAAGTTGGTGGAATCCCGATCTGAGATCAATTTTCGAGAACACACAAGCTCCCCTCAACTGATCAAACAAGTCTTCAATGCGGGGTAATGGGTACTTGTTCTTGATGGTTACCTCATTCAACGCATGGTAGTCCACGCATAGCCTTTGGGTCCCATCCTTCTTGGGCACAAATATCACTGGAGCTCCCCATGGTGAGGAACTAGGACGAATGTACCCCTTTTATGTCAATTCTCTTAAATGTTCCTTGAGTTCTTCCAGCTATTTGGAGTCCATCCGATATGGTCTCTTGTATATCGGAGCTGTTCCAAGCACTAGCTCAATCGTGAATTCCACTTCACGATCGGGGGGCATACCTGGCAACTCCTTCGGAAAAACATCTGGATATTCCCTGATGATCCTGATCTCCTCCACTTCCACCTCAAATTGATTGAGTTTAATGTCCCTCCTAGGCTCTTGTATAGTTATGAACTTTACTCTTGTGCCACTAGGGTGAGTTAGTTCCACCGTTCTTGTCGAACAATGGATGATTCCTTTATGTTTGGTCAACCAATCCATACCCAAAATAATATCTATCCCTTGTGAATCTATCACTATGAGGTTGGCAATAAATACTACCCCATTAATGTCTAGATTCACCTTGGGACACACTTGTCTTGTCCTTATTTCTCCCCCTGGAGAGTTTACTGCTAGCATATGGCTCATTTGTGTTGTTGCTAGATCATGCTTCTTAACAAACCCTTGGGCAATGAACGAGTGGGTAGCACCAGAATCGAACAACAGGGTTGCAATGTGTAAATTGGCAGGAAACTTACCAACTACCACGTCGGGTGCCTCTTGCGCCTCCTCCATGGTCACGTGGTTCACCCGTTCTCGCATCACGTTCTGCTGTTGTGGCTGCACGGGCTTCTTCTTTGGGCACTTATGGGCGTAGTGCCCCACTTCACCACAGTTGAAGCATTGCACCCCAACCTTAGGTGCCTGGCCTTTGTTGTCTTGGGGTTGGTTCTGTGGTCCTTGCACTGCTGGTCGAGGTTGATATGTGGGACGAGGCTGCTGTACAAACTGACGTTGTGGCTGTGCTGGTGCTGATGGAGGCCTGAAATTTGGGTTGTACCCTCTCGGTGCTGAGTATGGTACCACAGCACGGCTCGTCTGCCCTGCGGGTGGCTGCATCAATCGTGGGCGTGTGTTGCTACCCGAGGCTTGGTGTGACCATCCCGCCTTCCTCTTGTTTACATTTTCCAAGGCCTTCAGCTTCCTCTCCACAACAAATGCTCTGTCCACCATCTTTTGTAAGCTTTCATACTCGTTGGAGGACATTGCACATTGCATCTCCGCAGTAAGTCCTTCCACAAAGCAGTCCTGTTTCTGCTCATCAGTTTCGATGTCCCGTGGTGCATAACGGGATAGTTGGGTGAACTTAGTGAGGTATTCCCTCACAGTCATGTTTCCTTGCTGCAGCCCCAAGAACTCCTTCCTCTTGTTTTTGAGTTCACCCCTTGGTATGTAATGGTTGCGGAAACTGCGCTTAAACTCTTCCCAAGTGTTGTTCTCAGGGTCATGATGGGCTGCTACGTAAGCGGTCCACCAATCCACAGCAGGTCCATGCAATTGGTGAGAGGCAAACATCACCCTCTCATACCCTTGGCATTGTATGATCCTCATCTTGCTCTCAATGGTATTTAGCCAATCATCTGCCTCCAGAGGTTCAGCAGCACTAGCAAACTTTGGCGGTTGAGTCCCTAGAAACTCACTCAACCTTGGTTGGCGTTTCTGATTTTCAAGCACTTGGTGGATGGGATGAACTCCTTCACGGCGACCACCCCTATCTTGTCCTCCAGAAAGATGAGGGTTGCCGGCCTCATCGTTGTTGTTGGCGGGGTTGGCACCACGACCCTTTCCTCTTCCGGCCATCTATCATGATCAACCAAATGTTAATTTAAAGCATTATGCATTAACTTCCCAATTTGCTTGTTTAAACTTAAACTTTTGAGGCCTTATTATATTTACATTTTATGAGGGTTTCACGTCTCACGCGAAAATAAATGCACTCTTAATTCATAGGGATTCACACATTAAAGCAAAACAACCTGTAGACGAGGTTGTGGACAAATGCCCATGGCTTCCACAACTCACGTCACACACCAAACACTAACACACCATTAACTAAGGTATTGACTCGACTACTCGATAACCTGCTGAACTACGGGAAAGGACTCTACACGACTTGTATCACTGAGCTGGCTCCTCGGGATCTTCCTCATTACTGTGGCTGCCCTCTGACTCCGCTTTGGGTGGGGAAGCTGCTGGTGGAGAAGTGCGGCGACGCCTGCTCGCCCGACGATCTGGGGAGTCAGGAGTCCATGTGTCATTGACGGTGACACACAGTTCATTCCCATCTCATCTTTTTCTCGCCCTCAAACTGGCTCGAAGCAACGCCTCAGTCTCCTTCAGGGTGTCACGAACATCCTGAAGCTCCTGCTGGCAGTCCTGTAGTCGAGTGCTGAGCATAGCAGCATCCTCCAAGCACAGGTCCATGTGCTCATGGGAAGTCCCCTGCTGCACTGGCGGGTACTTGTACTCCGTTGTACCACTCTCACGCTGGAGGACATATATGTACTCAGTCCTGTCCAGGTGGCGACGGTAGATGTGACTATGGCAGGAGATGGCCTCCCAGGTGACATCCTTCTCCGCATCGACCTGTGTCGCTCGACAAGCTGGAGAGCGGTGGATCTTGAGCAGCTTATTTTCATGGATAATCCTTATTTCTGAACTCCATTCTTCCCGCTTCTCACGGATGGTCCGGGTGGAGCTGTAGTGTATGATTAGCTTGCCCGTATTGCCGGCGGCGTGGAGCATACGTCGAAGACGGTGCAACAAGCCTCCTACTGCCAATCCGTATGAGAGATATGTCACCGGACGGTTCTCCTCTCTCAGGGCAAGGGCAACTACGGGAACTCTCCCTCCGGTGGACTTGCGGGCGGTGTGGATCATGCGAACCATCTAAAACATAAAGCATTTAAATTTAAGTTAGATAAGATTTTAAACAAAAATCCTATTTTGAATAAAAGTTGGGTAAGATGAATAAAGTGACCCCATTAAATAACACTTTTCAACCCACACCTTTGTAAATTAGTTTTTAAGAAAATAGGGTCCTTAAATCCGTCCATTTCTACCTAGGTCCACGTTCCTATGGGCAACCTTGGCTCTGACACCACTTCTGTCACACCCGGTTTCTCCGAAGAACAACCGAGTGAATATCACATGTATGCCAGGATCATTTTCTCATACATGTGATGACAAATAGTGAAGCATCATTTATTACAAGCCAGGTGTCAAATATAAATATGTCTTACAACGCATATGTCTCGATGGACGATAATAAGTTTATAACATGTAAATAAAATAGCAGTGGAATATTATTCTTGTGGGCTCCGTTACAGGCGTTGCCCGGGGACTCCATGAACCTAGAATCCTTCTTCGGGTCCGAAGTCTTGATCATTAAACACCACATCATCCTTGACCTGAGCAGCAATTTAAACCAACAAATATGCAAGTTTGAGTACCGTGGGTACTCAGCAAGTGTGGGAAAGTTATGTCATGCATGGCTAGAGCAAGGAGAGGTTGAACTCATGGTTAAAGCACTACGCAATTATTACCTACCACCTTAGCTTATTAAGCACCTACATTACTACACAGGTGAAATGGTCCCAATCTCCCAACCCATCATCATAATCAAATAACCATAACATCATTTCCAATGTTAAGCTCCCTGCTTAACATCCACAACTTCCAAAGTCATCATCCTCTAATCATGAATAAGTCCAAGCTGCTCTTGACCATGAGCACGGCTGTCATGACAGTTTTGACTCTGCACAGTTTGCACCACTGTACCCACATGTAGTGATTTCATCCCCCGTTGCCGGGTGGACTAAAAGAACCTCCATTATGCCAGTGGCCACGAACCACATTCGCACTTCCCAGGTGTGTAGCCAGGAGATCACTACGAAGCCTTTACAAAGGGATTCCCGACGAGCGTGGGCCCACTGAGGTTTCACCCCTAACAGCATACAAGAGGCTCCAACCCCGCTGTAGTGGCCCCCTCTTGAGCCTTGCGGTTCATATGGTAGTCCAGCTGACACCTATTCCTCGCACCATCCAAAACACCCATACTACGCCGGGGATACACCTAATAAATTGGCCAAGCTGCCCCATCTCAGCATGTGGTTGGCACGGTAAAGCCAGGTTACATGCTCCATGAACCGGTCCTTAGGATCCAGGCAAGTACTAAACACAAACCCGAGTCTCGTGCACCCAGCACCAACCAAATCATCCAACTTGCCTCGATCCCCACCTCTACATAACTCATAATATCTCATTCAAGAGTAAGGTAAATAAATTGATGATCTCATATCCCAATTATCCCATTCTAAGCATGGCTAAGCATAAGCATAATAATAAATGACATGATAAAATAAATCCCAACCCAAGCTACAAGGAAACAAGGTAATGCAATTCTAGGGAGACTTCCTAGCATGGGTTTCATATTTCAATTGACAATGCAAATAATTCTATCTACACATCCTAGCATAGGATCAAAGTGGTCAAGGACACTTGCCTTCTTCCTGCTGCTCTGGGAATGGATAGTCCTGATCTTGGAAGGGAAGAACTTGCTCTGGGGCAGGTTCTACTCATGCCAACACACATAGCAAAAGAAAACAACAATCCATAAGACACAGTTCACACGTTCACTCCACACATACATACATATGATAGTCATTCACATTTCTAAGTGTTGTGTTTACTCTAGCTGTGTTGATTTTTAGCCTTCATGCACTTTTAAACATATGTATATGATTTCTAACTTTTGTATTTCAGATTTCTGTTTGCACACTATATATGAATTTTCAATTTGAATAAATTCTTTATATTTAATTAATTTACTTCTTAACTACCAAGTTTGCATGGAAGGTATTTTCCTACTCCAAATGGGTTTTAAGATCTTCTACCAAATCCTAAACTGAAATCTTTGGATTTGTAAACTTCATTTATCATTTCCTAGTTATGCATACCTATTTTCCTATATTTTCAGATTTATTTTCTATGCCTAAATGTGAACTTTATTATGAAAATAGTAAGACACCTCATCTAAACAGAATAGGTTCTGATCTAAAATATCAAATATTATATTTTTGAACTTCTCCTCTGATGTGAACTAATTTAAATTTATTTTACTAATTTTCAGAATTATTTCCTAACCTAAAAATGTGTCCCTATAACTAATAAATGTGAACAATCAATTAGACAGATTCATTTCAGATTAAAATCTACTTTTAACTCATTCTAAAGTTTTCCAAGTGCTAGGAGAGTTTAAATTTGAATTTACAATGTGTTTGCCTCACCTTTTTAAATTTAAACCCTAATCACATATTCAATTTTCTGAATTTAATATCATATAGGGTCAAAAGGTACATCCACCCTACTACAGGGTCTAATTTATTGTTTCATAAATTTCCAGGGGTCTAACTACACATAACAGAGGGGTTTTCCTAATTTTTATTAAGTCCAGGGGCTAAAACTGATTTTTAAATAAATTTACACGAATTACTGAAGTTCCAGGGGCTAGATCAGAAGTTTCCGGGGCTAGCTCGTGTTTCCGAGATCCCCAGGGGGTAGCGCGTAAGAATCCCGGCCTTTATAATGCGAGGCTGATGTGTACCGTCCGATTTAAAATAGACGGCTGAGATTAGATCGCCGAACCGGTACGCGGGGGTTTTATTTCTACCGTGCGATTTAAAATAGACGGCGCACAAGCGGCCACGTCGCCCTGACCATGCGCGGGCGGCGCTGCCCGGCGGCGCGCGGCGGCGGGAGGCGGCGATCTCGCCGGAAAACTTCGGATCTTCGTCTATACTTCCTAAAACTGGGATTTCATAGCATAGAACAGTAGAGGGGAGGTCGGGGATCTCACCTCGGGGTTTTTCTTGAGCTCGGAGGCCCTGGAAGGCGGTCGGCGTCGAGGTCCGAGGTGGAACCGCTGCGGTGCTCGACGGAGCTGTGCCTAGAGCGCAAACCACCGAGTTTTCTGCACCTGCGTGACTCCCCGGAGGCGGTGGGACACGATCAACGCGTTAGATCAGAAAACCCGAGCAAAGATCGAGAGAAAACGGCCGGAGAAGCTCTGGTTCACACCGGGAGAAAAAACAGCCGATCGGGATGAAAATAATGGGCGATGCCGGCGCTTTTATAGACGAGGGAGGGCGGCGGTCTGTTGGGATCAAGCTGGAGTCGTCCGGGGACCAGAATTTCGGCTGGGGGACGCGGGTTTCCGGGGTGGTTTGGATTCGGCGCGCGGAGGAGTCCTGGCTGTTGGCGCGAGCGAGAGGTGGGGGATGACACGCGGGTCCCGCATGTCAGTGAGAGGGAGGGGGGAGCGCGCGGCTGTGGGCTAGCGCGGGAAATGTTGGGCTGGCTGGTGGGTTTCGGCCCACTGGCCGGGGTTTTGTTTTTTTTTCTTTTTCTTTTTCTTTTCTGTTTTGATTTGAATTTGAATTCCAATTTGAATTTGAATTTCTGCACCACATGCAATACGTCCAAAAATTTTTAAATTCCCCTCTTAACAGGTTTTGGGGTGTTACATATGGTCAGCGTGGCTCAGCTACCAAATCTGTGACTAGGCATGGCGGTTTCAATATCAATCTGTGACCTATCTAGGTTGTGTGATCTTCGATTAACTCATGGCAGGTTGATGCCAATCTGTGCCTGATACCAACTTGTGACTTCTATCTAAGCATGTACCCTACCGTCAACTCGTGGCTCTGATACCAATCTGTGACGCCCTCAGTTCTATGGAAAACCACAGAACCGAGAACTGATGCATATGTGTGCCCAGGATGTTCATCACACATACACATATGTTCCACAAACTGAATTCAGAATATATATTACCATGAATAACAGAGTTTTATTACAATGTCTCATGAGTCTTGGACTCATGCTAACAATGGAAGTCTTAATCTAACAGCGGAAGTCTTTATTCTAGCAGCGGAAGTGTTCTACTAATGTGGAAGCAATCTGTAACATCCGGTTTATCCGAAAAACCTCCGAGTGAATATCACATGTATGCCAGAATCATTTTCTCATACATGTGATGACAAATAGTGAAGCATCATTTATTACAAGCCAGGTGTCGAATATAAATAAGTCTTACAAAGTATATGTCTCTATGGACGATAATAAGTTCATCACAAAAAAATAAACTAGCAGCGGAATATTATTCTTGTGGGCTCCGTCACAGGCGTTGCCCGGGGGACTCCATGAACCTAGAAACCTTCTTCGGGTCCAAAGTCTTGGTCATTAAACACCACTTCATTATCTTGACCTGAGCAGCAATATAAACCAACAAATATGCAAGGTTGAGTACCGATGGTACTCAACAAGTGTGGGAAAGTTATGTCATGCATGGCTAGAACAAGGGGAGGTTGAACTCATGGTTAAAGCACTACGCAATTAATACCTATCACCTTAGCTTATTAAGCACCTACCTTACTACATAGGTGAAATGGTCCCAATCTCCCAACCCATCATCATAATCAAATAACCATAACATCATTTCCAATGTTAAGCTCCCCGCTTAACATCCACAACTTCCAAAGTCATCACTCCTCTAATCATGAATAAGTCCAAGACGCTCTTGACCGTGAGCACAGCTGTCATGACAGTTTTAACTCTGCAGAGTTTGTACCACTGTACCCACATGTAGTGATTTCGTCCCCCGTTACCGGGTGGACTAAAAGAACCTCCATTATGCCAGTGGCTACGAACCACATTCACACTTCCCAGGTGTGTAGCCAGGAGATCACTATGAAGCCTTTACAAATAGATTCCCGACGAGCATGGGCCCACTGAGGTTTCACCCCTAACAGCATACAAGAGGCTCCAACCCTGCTGCAGTGGCCCCCTCTTGAGCCTTGCGGTTCATATGGTAGTCCAGCTGACACCTATTCCCCGCACCATCCAACACACCCATACTACGCCGGGGATACACCGAATTAATTCGCCAAGCTGCCCCATCTCAGCATGTGGTTGGCACGGTAAAGCCAGGTTACATGCTCCATGAACCGGTCCTTAGGATCCAGGCAAGTTCTAAACACAAACCCGAGTCTCATGCACCCAGCACCAACCAAAACATCCAACTTCCCTTGATCCCTACCTCTACATAATCTCACAATATCTCATTCAAGAGTATGGTAAAATAAACGGATGATCTCATATCTCAAATATCCCATTCTAAGCATGGCTAAGCATATGCATAATAATAAATGATATGATAAAATGAATCCCAACCGAAGCTACAAGGAAACAGGGTAGTGCAATTCTAGGGAAACATCCTAGCATGGGTTTCATATTTTCATTTGACAATGCAAATAATTCTAGCTACACATCCTAGTATAGGATCAAAGTGGTCAAGGACACTTGCCTCCTTCCTGCTGCTCTTGGAATGGGTAGTCCTGATCTTGGAAAGGAAAAACTTGCTCTGGAGCAGGTTCTACTCATACCATCACACATAGCAAAAGAAAACAACAAGTCATAAGACATAGTTCACACTTCCACTTCATACAAACCACACATTCACATTTATGAAAGCCATTCGCAGTTCTATGTGTTGTGGTTACTCGATGTGTGTTGATTTTTAGCTTACATGCACTTTTAAACATGTGTATATGATTTCTACTTTTGTATTCATATTCATGTTGGCATACTATATATGAATTTATAATTTAAATAAATCCCTTATATTTAATTGATACACATTTTAGCTACCAAGTATGCATGAAAGGTATTTTCCTACTTCATATGTGTCTTCAAACCTTCTACCAACCCAAAACTGAATTCTTTGGATTTTGGAAACTTCATTTATCATTTTCTAGTTATTTATACCTAGTTTTCTATATTTTCAGATTTATTTCCTATGCCTAAATGTGCACTTTATTATGAAAATAGGAAGACACCTCATCTAAACAGAATAGGTTTTGGGTCTAAAATATTAAATAATATATTTTTGAACTTCTCTTCTGATGTGAACTATTTTACATTTATTTTACTAATTTTCAGAATTATTCTATACTTAAAACTGTGTCCCTATTACTAATAAATGTGAATAATCAATTAAACAGATTCATTTCAGCCAAAAATCTATTTTTATCTCACTCCAAAGTTTTTCAAATACTAGGAAAGTTTTTAATTTGAATTTACAATGTGTTTGTCCCATCTTCTAAATTTTAAATACTAAACACATATTCAAATTCCTAAATTTAATATCACATAGGGTTAAAAAGGTAAACTCACTCCACTACAGGGTCTATTATATTATTTAGTAATTTCTAGGGGTCTAAATACACATAACAGAGGGATTTTGCTAATTTTTATTAAGTCCAGGGGCTAAAACTGATTTTTAATTGAATTTACATGAATTTCTGAAGTTCCAGGGGCTAGATCAGAAGTTTCCGGGGCTAGCTCTTATTTTCCGAGAACCCCAGGGGGTAGCGCGTAAGAATTCCAGCCTTTATAACGCGGGGCTGACGTGGACCCTCCGATTTAAAACAGACGGCTGAGATTATAACGTTGAACCCGTACGCGGGGATTTAAATTCTACCGTGCGATTTAAAATAGACAGCGCACAAGCGGCCACGTCGCTCTGATCGAGCGAGGGCGGCGCTGCCCGGCGGCGGGAGGCGGCGATCTCACCGGAGAGTTTCGGATCTTCGTTAATTCTCCCTAGAACTGTGATTTTATGGCATAGATCGGTAGAGGGGAGGTCGGGGATCTCACCTCGGGGGTTTTCTTGAGCTCGGAGGTCCTGGAAAGTGATCGGCGACGAGGTCCGAGGTGAATTCACGGCGAGGCTCGTCGGCGCTGTGTTTGAATCGCAAACCACCGAGTTTTCTGCACCTTCGAGGTTCCCCGGAGGCGGAGGATCAAGACCAGCGAGTTAGATCAGAAATCCCGAGCATAGATCGAGCAGAATTCGCCGGAGAAGCTCGGGTTCTCACCGGAGAGAAAAACGGCGGATCGTGGGGAAAAACGGGACTATGCCGGGGTTTTTATAGACGGGGGAGGGCGGCGGGGTTGTTTAGATCGAGCTGGAGTCTTCTGGGACCGGGAGTCGGCTGGGAACGCGCGGTTCTCCAGTCGGTTACGATCGCGCGCGCGGGGAACATTCCGGGTTGCGGACGATCGGGGGTTAGGGATGACAGGTGGGTCCCGCCTGTCTACGAGAGGGGGCGCGGGCACGCGGCAACGAGCTGGCGCGGGGGTTGGGTGGGCCGGCTGGTGGGTTTCGGCTCACTGGCCGGGAAGGTTTGTTTTTTCTTTTTCTTTTTCTTTTTCATTTCTGTTTTGAGTTTAATTTGAATTCCAGTTTGAATTTGAATTTTTGCAACACATGCAACACGTCCAAAATTTTTTAAATTCCCCTCTTGACAGGATTTTGGGGTGTTACAGCTCTACCCCCCTTAAAAGAAATCTCGTCCTCGAGATTGGGGTTCTAAGAAAACAATTCCGCAAATTGTGCCTTAAGCTCATCTTCTCGCTCCCAGGTGGCTTCTCTTCCGAGAGATGCTTCCACTGTACCTTGCACATCCGGATTTTTTTATTTCTTGTGAGGCGTTCCATTGTCTCCAAAATCTTGTATGGTTGCTCGACATAAGACAGATCCTCAGCTACGTCAACCTCATTCATGGGTAACACCTCTTCAGTCGTTCTCAGACATTTCTTGAGTTGTGACACATGGAATACATCATGCACATCCGATAGGCGAGCCGGTAACTCTAGTTGATACGCCACTTCGCCTTTCCTCTCCAGAACTTGAAAAGGTCCGATGTATCGAGGTGACAACTTCCCTTTCACCTTGAACCGACGAAGTCCTCGTATAGGGGACACCTTGAGATAGACATAGTCTCCCACGTTGAAAACGATCTCTCTTCTCCGTACATCGGCATAGCTCTTTTGCCGTGTCTGTGCTATCCTCAAGTTGTTGCGAATTTCCCTCACTTTCGCCTTGGCTTCTTGTAGTACTTCGGGAACAAACACTTTACTTTCCCCTGTTTGGTTCCAAAATAGGGGAGTTCTGCACTTCCTCCCGTACAAAGCTTCAAACGGTGACATCTTCATACTAGCCTGATAGCTGTTGTTATAGGAGAACTCCGCATATGGTAAGTTCTTGTCCCAACTCCGGTAGTTTTTGAGTGCACACGCTCTCAGCATATCTTCAAGAATCTGATTGGTTCTTTCCATCTGCCCGTCAGTTTGGGGATGATAGGCAGAGCTAAAATTCAGATGGGTTCCCATGGTTTCATGCAACTTCTGCCAGAACCTTGAGGTGAACTGTGTCCCTCGATCCGACACTATCTTCTTTGGCACTCCATGGTAACACACGATCCTTGACATGTACAACTCTGCCAATTTGGATCCGCTGTAGCTTTCTTTCACGGGGATGAAATGAGCTACCTTGGTTAGCCTGTCGATGATGACCCATATCGAATCATATCCTGATTGGGTCCTAGGCAGTCCCACTATGAAATCCATACCGATTTCTTCCCATTTCCATTCAGGCACTTTGAGTGGTTGCAATAATCCCGCGGGTCGTTGATGTTCTGCTTTCACCAACTGGCATGTGTCACATAGGGCAACATGTTCCGCGACATCTCGCTTCATGCCATACCACCAATACCTGCTCTTGAGGTCCTGGTACATCTTCGTACTCCCAGGATGAATGGAATAGTCAGAATCGTGAGCCTCCTTCAAAATCAATTCACGGATCTTCTTTACTTCCGGCACACAGATTCTTTACCCATGCCACACTGTTCCCTGTTCATCCTCTCCGAAACCAGGGGCTTTATTTTCCTTGATGAGTTGCCTGATTTCTTGTATCTTCTCGTCATTCTTTTGACCCTCGCGTATTTCTCGCTCTAGTGTGGAGTCCACTTCCATGGCGATGGCTTCACCACTATTCACAAGGCATAGATTGAGCCTTATAACCTCGCCCTTCAATTCTGCAGGCATGTCCTTCAAGCTCAACTTATTGACACTTTCCGACTTAAAGCATCTGCCATGACGTTTGCTTTCCCAGGATGATAGTTGATGCCCACATCAAAGTCATTGATTAGCTCTAACCATCTCCTTTGTCTGAGGTTGAGATCTGGCTGTGTGAAAATGTACTTTAAACTCTTATGATCCGTATATATCTCTGTCCTCTTCCCCATCAAGTAGTGCCGCCAAATTTTCAACGCGTGTACCACTGCGGCTAGTTCTAGGTCATGTGTAGGATAGTTCTTCTCGTGCTTCCGGAGCTGCCGGGGTGCATAAGCCACGAATGCCCTTCTTGCTTGAGAACACATCCCAACCCGTTTCCAGAGGCATCGCAGTACACCGTAAAGTTCTTCTGCATATCTGGCATAACTAGCACTGGGGCTGTTGTCAATCTTTTATTTAACTCCTGAAAACTCGTCTCGCACTGCGGCGTCCATGTGAATGTGATTCCCTTCTCCAACAGTTTGGTGAGGGGTCTAGAGAGCTTAGAGAATCTCTCAATAAACCGTCGATAGTATCCTGCCAATCCCAAGAAGCTTCGGACTTCCCCGACATTTTCAGGGGTCTTCCACTTCTGTATATCCTCGATTTTGGCGGGATCTATGGAGATTCCTCCCTCCGAGATTATATGTCCTAAGAAGGGAACTCTCTTCAGCCAAAACTCACACTTGCTCAACTTGGCATATAGTTGGTGTTCTCTCAGCTTCTGCAACACCAACCTTAGATGTTTCTCATGTTCCTCTTCATCTTTGGAGAAGACGAGAATGTCATCTATGAAAACCACCACAAATTTGTCCAGATATTCCATGAATACCTTGTTCATGAGATACATGAAGTATGCCGGGGCATTTGTTAGACCGAAAGGCATGACGGTGTATTCATACAATCCATACCGAGATACGAAAGCTGTCTTTGGAATATCGGCTTCCCTTATCTTAAGTTGGTGGTATCCCGACCTGAGGTCAATTTTCGAGAACACACAAGCTCCCTCAACTGATCAAACAAGTCTTCAATGCGGGGTAATGGGTACTTGTTCTTGATGGTTACCTCATTCAAGGCACGGTAGTCCACGCATAACCTTTGGGTTCCGTCCTTCTTGGGCACAAATATCACTGGAGCTCCCCAAGGTGAGGAACTAGGACGAATATACCCCTTCTCCGTCAATTCTCTCAAATGATCCTTGAGTTCTCCAAACTGCTTGGAGTCCATCCGATAAGGTCTCTTGTATATCGGGGCTGTTCCAAGCACTAGATCAATTGCGAATTCCACTTCACGATCAGGAGGCATTCCTGGGAACTCCTCTGGAAAAATATCTGGATATTCCCTGATGATCCTGATCTCCTCCACTTTCACCTCAACTTGATTTAATTTAATGTCCCTCCTAGGCTCTTGTATTGTTATAAACTTTACTCTTGTGCCACTAGGGTGAGTTAGTTCTACCGTTCTGGTCGAACAATGGATGATTCCTTTATGTTTGGTCAACCAATCCATACCCAAGATAATATCTATCCCTTGTGAATCTATCACTATGAGGTTAGCAGTAAATACTACCCCATTAATGTCTAGGTTCACTTTGGGACACACTTGTCTTGTCCTTATTTCTCCACCTGGAGAGTTTACTGCTAGCATATGGTTCATTTGTGTTGTTGCTAGGTCATGCTTCTTAACAAACCCTTGGGCAATGAACGAGTGGGTAGCACCAGAATCAAACAACAGGGTTGCAATGTGTAAATTGGCAGGAAACTTACCAACTATCACGTCAAATGCCTCTTGCGCCTCCTCTATGGTGACGTGGTTCACCCGTCCTCTCATTACATTCTGCTGTTGCGGCTGCGCAGGCTTCTTCTTTGGGCATTTATGGGCGTAGTGCCCACTTCACCACAGTTAAAACATTGCACCCCAACCTTAGGTGCCTTGCCTTTGTTGTCTTGGGGTTGGTTTGGAGGTCCTTGCACTGCTGGTCGAGGTTGATACGTAGGGCGAGGCTGCTGTACGAACTGACGTTGTGGCTGTATTGGTGCTGCCGGAGGCCTGTAGTTCGGGTTGTACCATCTTGGTGCTGAGTAGGGTACCGCAGCACGGTTCGTCTGCCCTGCGGGTTGCTGCATCAGACGTGGGCGGGTGTTGCTCCCCGAGGCTTGATGTGACCACCCGGCCTTCCTCTTGTTCTCATTTTCCAAGGCCTTCAGCTTCCTTTCTACCACAAACGCTCTGTCCACCATATTTTTAAAGCTTTCATACTCGTTGGAGGACATTGCACACTGCATTTCTGCGGTAAGTCCTTCCACGAAACAATCCTGTTTCTGCTCATCAGTCTCTATGTCCCGTGGGGCATAACGGGAGAGTTGAGTAAATTTAGTGAGGTATTCCCTCACAGTCATGTTTCCTTGCTGTAGTCCCAAGAACTCCTTCCTCTTATTTTTGAGTTCACCCCTTGGTATGTAATGGTTGCGGAAGCTACGCTTGAATTCTTCCCAAGTGATGTTCTCATCAGGATCATGATGGGCGGCCACATAGGCGGTCCACCAATCAGCAGCAGGTCCATACAATTGATGAGAGGCAAACAGCACCCTCTCATACCCTTGGCACTGTATGATCCTCATCTTGCTCTCAATGGTCTTTAGCCAATCATCTGCCTCCAGAGGTTCAGCAGCACTTGCAAACTTCGGAGGTTGAGTTCCTAGAAACTCACTCAACCTTGGTTGGCGTGGTGCAGCTTGTGGAGGTGGAACTTGATGCAAGTTGGCCACCACTTGAGTCAGGTTCTGGATGAGCTGATTTTGATTTTCAAGCATTTGGTGGATGGGATCAACTCCCTCACGGCGTCCACCCCTGTCTTGGCTCCCAGAAAGATGAGGGTTGCAGGCCTCATCGTTGTTGTTGGCGGGGTTGGCAGCATAACCCTTTCCTCTTCCGGCTATCTGGCATGATCAACCAATGTTAATTTAAAGCATTACGTATCATCTTACTACTTTCACTTGTTTTTTTTTACTTTGAAGTGTTGAGGCTTTGTTATACTTTCTGGGGGTTCATGTCTCACAAAAATAAATGCACTATTATTTCATGTAGGTTCACACACCAAAGCAAACCAATCTGAAGACGAGGCCATGGACAATTGCTCATGGCTTCCACAACTCATGTCACACACCAAGCATTAACACACCATTTACTAAGGTAACGACTCGACTACTCGACATCTTGCTAACTAAGGGAAAAACTCTACGCTACTTGTATTCCTGAGCTGGCTCCTCAGGATCTTCCTCATTATTGCGGCTACCTTCTGACTCTGCTTTGGGTGGGGAGGCTGCTGGTGGAGAAGTGCGATGACGCCTGATCGCCCGGCGATCTGGGGAGTCAGGAGTCCATGTATCATTCACGGTGACACACAGTTCATTCCCATCTCCTCTTTCTCTCGCCCTCAAGCAGGCTCGAAGCAACGCCTCAGTTTCCTTCAGGGTGTCCCGAACATCCTGAAGCTCCTGCTGACACTCCTGCAGTCGAGTGCTAAGCATAGCAGCATCCTCCAAGCACAAGTCCATGAGCTCATGGGAAGTCCCCTGCTTCACTGGTGGGTACTTGTACTCCGTGGTACCACTCTCACGCTGGAGGACATACATGTACTCGGTCCTGTCCAGATGTCGACGATAGATGTGACTCTGGCAGGTGATGGCCTCCCAGGTGACATCCTTCTCCGCATCGACCTGTGTCGCTCGACAAGCTGGAGAGCGGTGGATCTTAAGCAGCTGATTTTCATGGATAATCCTCATCTCTGAACTCCATTCTTCCCGCTTCTCCCGGATGGTCCTGGTGGAGCTATAGTGTATGATTAGCTTGCCCGTATTGCCGGCGGCTTGGAGCATACGTCGAAGACGGCGCAACAAGCCTCCTACTGCCAATCCATAGGAAAGGTACGTCACCGGACGGCTCTCCTCTCTTTGGGCAAGGGCAACTACGGGAACTCTCCCTCCTGTGGACTTGCGAGCGGTGCGAATCATGCGAACCATCTAAAACAAAAAGCATTTAAACTCAGGTTAGATAAACTTTGAAACAAAAATCCTATTTTGAATGAAAGTCGGGGTAAGATGAAGAAAGTGACTCCATTAAATAACACTTTTCAACACACACCTTAAAAAATAGTTTTTAAGAAAATAGGGCCCTTAAATACGTCCATTTCTAACTAGGTCCACGTTCCTACGGGCAACCTTGGCTCTGATACCACTTCTGTCACACCCGGTTTATCCGAAAAACCTCCGAGTGAATATCACATGTATGCCAGGATCATTTTCTCATACATGTGATGACAAATAGTGAAGCATCATTTATTACAAGCCAGGTGTCGAACATAAATGAGTCTTACAAAGTATATGTCTCTATGGACGATAATAAGTTCATCACAAATAAATAAACTAGCAGCGGAATATTATTCTTGTGGGCTCCGTCACAGGCGTTACCCGGGGGACTCCATGAACCTAGAAACCTTCTTCGGGTCCAAAGTCCTGGTCATTAAACACCACTTCATTATCTTGACCTGAGCAGCAATATAAACCAACAAATATGCAAGGTTGAGTACCGATGGTACTCAGCAAGTGTGGGAAAGTTATGTCATGCATAGCTAGAACAAGGGGAGGTTGAACTCATGGTTAAAGCACTACGCAATTAATACCTATCACCTTAGCTTATTAAGCACCTATCTTACTACATAGGTGAAATGGTCCCAATCTCCCAACCCATCATCATAATTAAATAACCATAACATCATTTCCAATGTTAAGCTCCCCGCTTAACATCCACAACTTCCAAATTCATCACTCCTCTAATCATGAATAAGTCCAAGCCGCTCTTGACCGTGAGCACGGGTGTCATGACAGTTTTAACTCTGTAGAGTTTGTACCACTGTACCCACATGTAGTGATTTCATCCCCCATTGCCGGGTGGACTAAAAGAACCTCCATTATGCCAGTGGCTACGAACCACATTCACACTTCCCAGGTGTGTAGCCAGGAGATCACTACGAAGCCTTTACAAAGGGATTCTCGACGAGCGTGGGCCCACTGAGGTTTCACCCCTAACAGCATACAAGAGGCTCCAACCCCGCTGCAATGGCCCCCTCTTGAGCCTTGCGGTTCATATGGTAGTCCAGCTGACACCTATTCCCCGCACCTTCCAACACACCCATACTACGCCGGGGATACACCTAATTAATTGGCCAAGCTGCCCCATCTCAGCATGTGGTTGGCACGGTAAAGCCAGGTTACATGCTCCATGAACCGGTCCTTAGGATCCAGGCAAGTACTAAACACAAACCCAAGTCTCGTGCACCTAGCACCAACCAAAACATCCAACTTGCCTTGATCCCTACCTCTACATAATCTCACAATATCTCATTCAAGAGAATGGTAAAATAAACTGATGATCTCATATCCCAAATATCCCATTCTAAGCATGGCTAAGCATATGCATAATAATAAATGACATGATAAAATGAATCCCAACGCAAGCTAGAAGGAAACAAGGTAGTGCAATTCTAGGGAAACATCCTAGCATGGTTTCATATTTTCATTTGACGATGCAAATAATTCTAGCTACACATCCTAGTATAGGATCAAAGTGGTCAAGGACACTTGCCTCCTTCCTGCTGCTCTTGGAATGGGTAGTCCTGATCTTGGAAAGGAAAAACTTGCTCTGGAGCAGGTTCTACTCATACCATCACACATAGCAAAAGAAAACAACAAGTCATAAGACATAGTTCACACTTCCACTTCATACAAACCACACATTCACATTTATGAAAGCCATTCATAATTCAATGTGTTGTGGTTACTCTATGTGTGTTGATTTTTGGCTTACATGCACTTTTAAACAGGTGTATATGATTTCTACTTTTGTATTCATATTCATGTTGGCATACTATATATGAATTTATAATTTAAATAAATCCCTTATATTTAATTGATACACATTTTAGCTACCAAGTATGCATGAAAGGTATTTTCCTACTTCATTTGTGTCTTCAAACCTTCTACCAACCCTAAACTGAATTCTTTGGATTTTGGAAAATTCATTTATCATTTTCTAGTTATTTATACCTAGTTTGCTATATTTTCAGATTTATTTCCTATGCCTAAATGTGCACTTTATTATGAAAATAGCAAGACACCTCATCTAAACAGAATAGGATTTGGGTCTAAAATATTAAATAATATATTTTTGAACTTCTCTTCTGATGTGAACTATTTTACATTTATTTTACTAATTTTTAGCATTATTCTATACTTAAAAATGTGTCCCTATTACTAATAAATGTGAATAATCAATTAAACAGATTCATTTCAGCCAAAAATCTATTTTTATCTCACTCCAAAGTTTTCCAAATACTAGGAAAGTTTTTAATTTGAATTTACAATGTGTTTGTCCCATCTTCTAAATTTTAAATACTAAACACATATTCAAATTCCTAAATTTAATATCACATAGGGTTAAAAAGGTAAACTCACCCCACTACAGGGTCTATTATATTATTTTAGGAATTTCCAGGGGTCTAACTACACATAACAGAGGGATTTTGCTAATTTTTATTAAGTCCAGGGGCTAAAACTGATTTTTAATTGAATTTACATGAATTTCTGAAGTTCCAGGGGCTAGATCAGAAGTTTCCGGGGCTAGCTCTAATTTTCCGAGAACCCCAGGGGGTAGCACGTAAGAATTCCAGCCTTTATAACGCGGGGCTGACGTGGACCGTCCGATTTAAAACAGACGGCTGAGATTATAACGTCGAACCGGTACGCGGGGATTTAAATTCTACCGTGCGATTTAAAATAGACGGCGCACAAGCGGCCACGTCGCTCTGATCGAGCGCGGGCGGCGCTGCCCGGTGGCGCACGGCGGCGGGAGGCGGCGATCTCGCCGGAGAGTTTCGGATCTTTGTTAATTCTCCCTAGAACTGTGATTTTATGGCATAGATCGGTAGAGGGGAGGTCGGGGATCTCACCTCGGGGGTTTTCTTGAGCTCGGAGGTCCTGGAAAGCGATCGGCGACGAGGTCCGAGGTGAATTCACGGCGAGGCTCGTCGGCGCTGTGTTTGAACCGCAAACCACCGAGTTTTCTGCACCTGCGAGGTTCCTCTGAGGCGGTGGATCAAGACCAGCGAGTTAGATCAGAATTCTCGAGCGTAGATCGAGCAGAATTCACCGGAGAAGCTCGGGTTCTCACCGGAGAGAAAAATGGCGGATTGTGGGGAAAAACGGGACTATCCCGGGGTTTTTATATACGGGGGAGGGCGGCGGGGTGGTTTAGATCGAGCTGGAGTCTTCTGGGACCGGGAGTCGGCTGGGAACGCGCGGTTTTTCTGGTCGGTTACAATCGCGCGCGCGGGGGGAACAGTCCGGGTTTCGGACGATCGGGGGTTAGGGATGACAGGTGGGTCCCGCCTGTCTGCGAGAGGGGGCGCGGGCACGTGGCAGCGGGCTGGTGCGGCGGTTGGGTAGGCCGGCTGGTGGGTTTCGGCCCACTGGCCGGGAAGGTTTGTTTTTTTTCTTTTTCTTTTTCATTTCTGTTTTAAGTTTAATTTGAATTCCAGTTTGAATTTGAATTTTTGCAACACATGCAACACGTCCAAAAATTTTTAAATTCCCCTCTTGACAGGATTTTGGGGTGTTACACAATCTAAGCAGCAGCAGCTCCATCTCTGCTCCATTCCCCACAGGCAAGGTTGAGGACAGATTACACACCTAATGCTCGACCTGGTGTTCATAGTTATCTTTTCCTGTTGCTGATGATGAAATAATAATGCAAGTTTGAGTACAATGATGTACTCAGCAAGTGCGGGAAAATATGATATGTAGCTCACAACAAGGTAGGTATAAAAAGGCTCATTGTAGAAAGCAAAGTTATTTACCAAACCACGGTAAAACAGCAACGTAATCCCAACGTGTATTAAAATACCAACATATCTCCATTATGCACATCACTTTCCATGTCCAACCAGACATTAATCAACTTCATTCTTGCTCATGAATACCTTCTCGTATTCGCTACCATCTCACGAATACCATCTTGTATTCGCTACCATTTCATCTCATAAACAATTCTGTCTCACACCAAGACCAATCTCGTTGCCATGACTCAACAGTCATGCAACCAAATCTTATCACCCGGACTCAACAGTCCCGAAAACAAAAACCAAACCATAACCAAAACCATCCCAAAATAACCATCCAACTAATCATGGAAGTTGGCCAAGCGCTCGTGACCGTAAGCTCGGCTATCATGATAGTTTTAGACTCTGCAGAGTTTGCACCTCTTTACCCACAAGTTTGTGATTTCGTCACCCGTCGGCGACTGCGGAACCTCCATTATACCAGTACTCAACTGTCGGTGTATGGCCAAGAGATCACAAAACAGCCTTTACAAAGGGGCTACTAGATGTATGGACTCACTAAGGTTTCACCGACAGGCTAGAATCTCCAATTCTCCCACCCACGGGCCCCCTCTTGTGCCATGCAGTTCCCAGGGCAGTCCTCACTCGACTCCCATTCCCCGCGCCTTCCACGGTCCATAAAAATCTAGTAACTTACCTAATTACTCACCTAAGCCACATCCATACTTGGCCTTGTGGTGGCACTATTATCCTGGCAGGTGCTCGCATGAACCGGTCCTTAGATCTACGGCAAGTAAACCACCATCTCATTCTACCTCATTCGCAAACCCAGGCTTGCCTAGATCTCCCTCCAATCCATGTTCATTAACAACATCAGCTCCTCAATATTCTTATGAGTGTAGTTAGCTAGACACGTCTATCTCGCTTCCCGTAATCCCATGGACTCAGCGAAGCATAAAAGCAAAAACCATACCCGACTCATAAACTTCCCTGGCGACAAGGGTGGTCTAACCAAAACTAGTAAACTCCTATAAAAGGGTTTCCCATCATGTTTGACTCATCACATGCACCTTTTCGCAAAAACAAAATAGTTTCCCAAAACATAGGATCAATATGGTCAAGGGGCACTTGCCTTGCTCTGGCTATTCCGGTTGCTCAAAATCTTGTTGTTGTAGTCCGTCGTAGGTAGCTCCCTGAGCTTGTACTTCTATACACGATCACGCACATACAAGATTTACAACAATCAATATCATGCACAAACTTTAACTAGATGCGATGATTCTTATGCATGTTAATCCTATGATGCAGTTTAATTTGTACGTGTTCTTGCATGCCTTGCATGGGTTTTTTTACGATGAACAGAGTTGCAGAGATCAATTGTGGACGTGGCGATGATCTTGACTTTAGATCAAACCGATCAACAAGTGATCTGTCCATGAAAAAGCTTCTGTTCGAAAGGAATCGAAGAACAGATGCAAAGAAAATGCAATGATGTCGTAAGGTAGTATTGGAGACCTACCTTATGTTCTTCTCGGTCTCGGGGTCCTTCTCCTAGCAAGACAGATCGTTGGGGCCCTCTTCTGGCGATCTCTCTCGACCGAACTCCGGCGAAGGTTTTACTCGGCGAGCTGGGGCTAGGGCTCTAAGTAGTCGGCTCGGGAGGTGGAAAAGAAGTTCGTAGTTTCAATAAAAGGTTCTGGGTTCTATTTTTAATCGGGAGGAGAAGAGTCCTAATCTGATTGTATTTCGAATAAGAGTCCTATTCAAATTGTCGTTGAATCTTAACAACTTATATTTTAGTTGATTTGGTGTGGTAACATTGTGGAATTCATGTCGGTTTCCTCCCGTACCAGTATTCCCACGCGTACAGAAGCAAAACCCGCTCCAGAACTCGTTACCTCCGCGGTGATGAGCTCCGGGAGCTCCACGTGTCCATCGGGGGCCTGGTCTCCCCTTTCCGCAAAGATGAGCTCCGGTTATGCCGCGTGTCAAGCGAGCGGGACCTCCCTCTTTCTCAGAGGCGGGCTCCGCGTGTGCCACGTATCCTGGCGGGTCGAGACCTCCTCTCTATTCAGAGGTGAGCTCCGCGCACGCCACGTGTCAGTGCCGGACCTCCCCTCTCTTTGGAGGTGGCTCTAAGTGTGCCACCTGTCCTAACAGCGCCAGACTTCCTTTCTTCTCAGAGACGAGCTGCGAGGTTGACACGTGTCCAACAGTGACGGACCTCCCGGAGGTAAGCTCCGGTGGTGACACGTGTCCAATAAAACCGGACCTCTCGGAGGTGAGCTCCGAGATCGACACGTATCCCGCGCGACTGGTCCTCTGTTTTCCGCGGTGACTAGCTCCGAAGGTGACACGTGTCCTGCGGTACTGGCCTCGGTTCCCCGCAGAGGCTAGCTCTAGGGCAACACGTGTCCCACGGGGTCGGACCTTTTCCCATTTGTGGGGGTGAGCTCCGGACACGCCATGTGGCCAGCGGCCCGCGGAAAATGTCTACGGCGCTCTAGGTGAACTGAAATTGGCTCCTTTTGGCTATCTTTTGATTCTTCTCTGTTTCAATCTTATAAAAATGTTTATGAAACATGAATATATGCAGAAATCAAAAAATGAGGGTGTCACAATATCAGTGTGTTTGTTCCTAGAGTGCTCAATAGGGTTATGTGCAATCTTAATCGCACTCTCATTATTACAAAGGAGCAGAATACGGTTCATATTGTAACCATAGTCCCTTAGAGTTTGTCGCATCAAAGGAGTTGTGCACAACAACTCCTGGCTGCAACATACTCCGCTTCGGCTGTGGACAAGACAATGGAATTTTGCTTCTTGGAGGACCAGGAAACTAGGGACCTACCCAAGAATTGGCAAGTCCCGGAGGTACTTTTTCTATCCACTTTGCATCCGGCATAATCTGCATCGGAGTATCCAATGAGATTGAACTTTGAACCTTTAGGATACCAAAGGCCTAGGTTGGGTGTATGAACTAAATATCACAAGATTCTGTTTACGGGTGTCAAATGACATTCCTTAGGATTGGCTTAAAATCTTGCACACATACAAACACTCAACATGATACCAGGCCTAGATGCACAAAGATAAAGTAGAGATCCAATCATGGAACGGTAGACCTTTTGATCCACATTAGGTCCATCTTCATTAAGGTCTAAATGTCCATTTGTTGCCATGGGAGTCTTTATGGACTTCGCTTTGTCCATGCCAAATTTCATGAGAATGTCTTCGGTGTACTTTGTTTGGCTTATGAATGTTCCTTCCTTTAGTTGTTTCACTTGGAATCCCAAAAAGTATCTCAATTCTATCATCATGGACATCTCGAATCTATGCAGTTTGAAAACATGGTCGGGGTACTCTTGATCTTCAAACCCAGGGGGTTGCTCCACATACACCTCCTCCTTGATAGGTCCATTGAGGAAGACGCTTTTGACGTCCATTTGATACAGCTTGAAATCATGGTGAGTAGCATATGCAAGTAATATACGAATTGATTCAAGCCTAGCTACGGGAGCAAAAGTCTCGTCGAAATCCAAACCTTCGACTTGTGAGTAACCTTTAGCCACAAGTTGTGGCTTGTTTCTTGTTACCACTCCGTGTTCGTCTTGCTTGTTGCGGAAGACCCATTTCGTGCCGACGATGATGGACTTTGGTCTTTCAACAAGTTCCCATACTTTGTTACTCTTGAAGTTGTTCAATTCTTCTTGCATTGCCATCACCCAGTCCGGATCTTTTAGCGCATCTTCAACCTTGTATGGTTATAAAGTGGATACAAAGGAATAGTTGTGACACCCGGTCCCGAAAAATAGAACCGAGCTAATGCATATGTGTGCCCAGGATGTTCATCACACATACACATGTAATCCACAAACTGAATTCAGAATATAACCATGAATAAATAGTGTTTAAGTACTTTATTACATCGACTAATTGTCTCACGCATGAATCTCTAACTTATTCTTGCAGCGGAAGTCTCTAAACGACAGCGGAAATAACTAAATAGCAGCGGCTCCATCTTCAACTCCACAGGCATGTTGACGGTAGTTCGCACGCCTAGTACTCCACATGATCCTCGAAGTACTCTTCTCCTGTTGCTGATGTTTTTGTGATAATGCAAAGGTGAGTACATGTCGTACTCAGCAAGTGCGGGAAAAGTATGACATGTATCTTACAACAAGGCAGGAATAAAAAGGCTCATTGCAGCAAGCAAAATTTTATTTCACAAACACGATAAAAACAGCATCTATTTCTAAGTGAGTTTAATCCCATCATAACCATGTTATAACAGCAACATTCCTTCATCATAATTCACCATTTATCATGTCTCAACCAGCCATTAATCTTTCTCAACTTCATCTCATACTCATAATATTCATAACCATCTCATGTTCATATAACCGAAACCAAAGCTCATTGTCATGACTCAAAACAATCCCAAAACCGATCCCAATGACCATACCATAACCATACCGAACATCCATCCCAAGTTTTCTCTCTAATCATGTGAGATGGCCAGGCACTTTTCACCATAAGCACGGCTATCATGATAGTTTTACACTCTGCAGAGGTGGCACCACTTTACCTACAAGTTCGTGATTTCATCACCCGTCGGCGACTGCAGAACCTCCATTATACCAGTACACAACCATCGGTGTATGGACAAGAGATCACAAAATAGCCTTTACAAAGGGGCTACAAGATGTATGGACTCACTAAGGTTTCACCAGCAGGCTCGAATCACCATTCTCCCACCCACAGGCCCCCTCTTGTGCCATGCAGTTCCCAGGGCAGTCCTCTCTCGACTGCCATTCCCCGCGCCATCCACGGTCCATAACAAACTAATAACACACCTAATTAGTCAGCTAAGCCGCACCCATATTTGGCCTTGTGGTGGCACTGTTTTCCTGGCATGTGCTCGCATGAACCGGTCCTTAGATCTACAGCAAGTAAACCACAATCTCATTCAGCAACATCCATGAACCAAGCTTGCCTAGATCACCCCCAATTCCACGCTCATTAACATCATCAAGTTCTCATCATCATTATTCATATGAGTGCAGTAGCTAACCATGTTTTAGTTCAGCTTCCCGTATCCCGTGGATTAAGCGAAGCAAAAAGGAAAAACGACCATACCCGACTCATCAACTTTCCTGGCAACAAGGGTGGTTAACAAAACTAGTAAACTCCTATAAAAGGGTGTCCCATCAAGTTGACTCAAGCATACACGTTTTCACAAACAAACAATTTCAAAACATGGGATCAATATGGTCAAGGGGCACTTGCCTTGCTCCCGTGGCTCTTCAAGCGTCTCGAAGTCTTGGTGATGTAGTTCTTCATAGATGGCTTGCTGAGCTTGTCCTTCTACTCACAGACCACGCACATACAAAATTTACAGCAATCAAACATCATGCACAACTCTACTCAAGGTGCAATGGTGTAGACGAATGCAAATCCTATGGTGCTGTTTTATTAAACCAGTTTGTACGTGTTCTTGCATGTTTTAATGGGCTTGCATGGGGTTTTATGATGAACAAGGGTGTAGGGATGAAGTGTGGACGTGGTGATGATCTTGACTCAATATCTGGATCAGTTCCACCGTCAAAACCCGATCAAAACGTGATCTGTCCACACGTAAAAGTTTCTGCTCGAAGGGAGTGAAGAGAACGGATGCGTAGAAACAGCGGCGACATCGTAAACAAAGACCTACCTCACTTCCCTTTGATGGCAGGGCCTTCCTCCTAGTAATGGCAGCAGCGGGGGCTCACCGGCGACTGAACTCCGGCGAGGGTGTGTCCAACTCGGCGAGTTGGGGGCTAGGACCTCCAAGTTGTCGACTCGGGAGGATGAAAAAGAAAAGGGTTTACGGCAAAGGAGGTGGTTTTGGGTTCTATTTATAAGGGGAAAAAGAGGAGTCCTACTCTGATTGGAGCTCAAATAAGAGTCCTATTCAATTTGTTTTGGATCTTAACAAACTTACCTCCAATTGATTTGGTGCGGCAGCAATGCGGGAGAAATTGTCGGTACCCTCAGTACCGGGTACTCCCGCGAACAGGAGAAAAATCTGCGTAAGGACCTCGCATCTCCGCAGTGGTGAGCTTCGGAGGCACCACGTGTCCAGCAGGGGGCCGGTCCTTGCTTCTCCTCAGAGGCGAGCTCCGGACCTGCCACGTGGCCAGCAGTGCCGGACCTCACCCCTTTGCAGGGGCGAGCTCCGAAAGCGCCACGTGTCCCGCGGGCCGGAGGAAGTGTCGACAGCGCACCTCGGCAAATTGGAATTGGCCCATTTCAGCTATCTTTTTCCCATTCCCCACCATTTTTATGATTCTTTCTCCATTTCTACTTATTTTAAAATGTTTCTCTATGAAAAATGTATGCATGCATGGAAGTGAATTTGAGGGTGTTACAAACCTACTCCCCTTATACTGAATCTCGCCCTCGAGATTCGATAGAGTAGAGAATAGGTGAGGGAATTCTGCCTTAAGGTCTTCCTCATGCTCCCATGTGGTTTCGACTTCCGTGTGATGGCTCCCTGTACCTTGCACCAACGGATCACTTTGTTCCTCGTGACCCTTTCCTTCACGTTCAAAATTTGGATGGGTGCTCCACATAGGTCAGATACTCTTGAAGCTCGAGCTCATCCATCGGTACTTGTTCTTCTGGGAACACATCTGAAAATTCTTGAACCACCGGAATGCTTTCCAATGTTGCTTCTTCGACATGGTTCAACGCTGCCTTCTCGGTTGCCGGTTGGGCTGACTCAAACTCAATACGAGTACCATGCTCATTTGTCAACTGCACGCTCCTCTCAGCACATTGAATTGCTCCGTTGTGCTTGCTTAACCAATCCATTCCATGTATTATATCAACCCCTTGGGAATCCAAGACGATAAGATTGGCAAGGAAGTCTACCCCCCTTATTTTAAGGTTTACCTTCTGACATACTATATTAGTCCTCATCTCTTCACCGGGAGAATTAACCAACATAGTGTGTTTAATGTGTGATATGGGCAGATTATACTTGGCAACATACTTGGATGATATGAATGAATGTGATGCTCCGGAATCAAATAAAACAATGGCTGGGTTGGAGTTGGCAAGGAACATACCAATCACGACGTCCTCAGCTTGTTGTGCTTCCTCAGCGGAGACATGATTCATGTTGCCACGAGCGTAGTTCTGCTGCCCACGGTTACCTTGCGTGGATCCTCCACTCGGCCGTGGGTTCTGTCTTGGCGCGTTGGTCGGCTGTCCAAGGCCTTTCTTCGGGCATTGACTTGCAAAGTGTCCCGCCTCTCCGCATGCAAAGCATGCTTTGTTTCCCAAAACAGCAGGAACGTTGGGGCGAGGGTGGTTTTGAGCATAGGCACCCATGTTGGGACGGGGCGCAGGAGGCAAAGGCACACGAGGTGCTTGCATGACAGGACGTTGCAGCGGTGGCTGATTAGGACGAGGTGGATTTGCAGGGTGGAAAGTAGAAGCATACGAGCCATACTGTGGTGCAGCTGGGGGCATGAAACGGGGACGTACATTGCTCCCTTGTGGCTGGTATGGCATCTTCCTCTTGCCCTCTTGCTCGATCTCACGGATCTTGCTCTCAACCACTATAGCTTTGTCAACGAGCTTCTGGAAGTTTGCATAATCATTGTTGAGCAGTTGTACTTGGATCTCATTGTTCAATCCTCTCATGAACAAGTATTGCTTCCTTTGATCCGAGTTGACGAGCATACCTTGATAGCTGCGTGAACTTGTTGAGGTACTCACCCACGCTCTTCTTTCCTTGGCGGAGACCTTCGAACTCTTGCCTTTTAAGCATCATGACTCCAGCAGGGACATAATGAGAGCGGAAACTCTCCTTGAATTCCGCCCAAGTAATAGTCTCCTGGTTGTCATGAGCATTGCAAAGAGCATCCCACCAGTCAGCGGCTGCTCCCATAAGTTGGTGCGATGCGAAGAGAACTTTCTCCCGATCATTGCACTGAACAATAGCAAGCTTCTTTTCCATGGATTTCAACCAATCATCAGCTTCCATGGTATCATTAGCTTGTGCAAAAGTAGGTGGTCAAGTCCTCATGAACTCTCCCAATCTGTTGTGAACTGGCGGTGGTGGTGGTGGTGGTGGTGGTGGTGCAGGAACGGGGTTAGGATTATTGTTGTTGTTGGCTTGCAGCTGTCTGAAAGTTTGTATCATGGTTTGCATGAGCTGGTTCTGCATAGCCATCAACCGTTCAAGGTTGTTTGCATCAGCCCCGTGGTTAGCATTTTCAGGAACTTCAATGTTGCCATCCTCTTGTGGTTCAGGGTGGCCACGAAAGTTCCTCCTTTGGCGGCTGGCGTTTTCCCTCACCATCCGTGAGAGAGAGTTGGGTAGAATAGAAAAGAGAAGTTTAGATTGATCCCCCCAACTATATGCATCAAGGGGTATGAACTAAATATCTTCTTTTATTAATTTCAGCCTATAGGAGGATGTGAACACATGCCGAAACATCTCACATCTCTCCACTATGTGTGGATGTGGACACTCGCCGAAATGTGCCACAACTCAGACTAGCACACAAACACAAGCAATCATCACAAAAGTTCAACACACCACTCCTATTCAAGCTACTACAATTTAAACGTTCCTATTACAGATTATTCAATGGGAATCCTAAACTTAATCATGTGAACTGGTTCTGTTCCCGCCATGTGACGGAGGTGGTCCATACATGGACGCACGCCATGGTGAGTCGGCAGTCCATGTAGGGTTAGATGGCGCTGGTGCTCCTAGTTACCGGCATCTTATAATAAGATATGAGAATCTTTAGAGAAGCAAGAAATAACTCCCAAACTTCAGGAGTTATAGGGCAAGAAAGCAAAGGTGTTGCTGTCCAAAAGAAGAGAAAAAAGAGGGCCGAAAGCACTTTATGGTGGCTAAATTGACAAGAAAAGTGCAGCAGCAAGCAATTTTTGAAAATAGCAGTTTTAGAGGAGTATGCCTATGTGTTTTAGAGTGTCCATTCCACCTAGGCTTGCGTCCTACGGTCAACGTGGCTCTGATATCAATCTGTGACACCCGGTCCCGAATAACAGAACCGAGCTAATGCATATGTGTGCCCAGGATGTTCATCACACATACACATGTAATCCACAAACTGAATTCAGAATATAACCACGAATAAATAGTATTTAAGTACTTTATTACATCGACTAATTTTCTCACTCATGAATCTCTAACTTATTCTTGCAGCGGAAGTCTCTAAACGACAGCGGAAATAACTAAATAGCAGCGGCTCCATCTTCAACTCCACAGGCATGTTGACGGTAGTTCGCACGCCTAGTACTCCACATGATCCTCGAAGTACTCTTCTCCTGTTGCTGATGTTTTTGTGATAATGCAAGGGTGAGTACAAGTCGTACTCAGCAAGTGCGGGAAAAGTATGACATGTAGCTTACAACAAGGCAGGAATAAAAAGGCTCATTGCAGCAAGCAAAAATTTATTTCACAAACACGATAAAAACAGCATCTATTTCTAAGTGAGTTTAATCCCATCATAACCATGTTATAACAGCAACATTCCTTCATCATAATTCACCACTTATCATGTCTCAACCAGCCATTAATCTTTCTCAACTTCATCTCATGCTCATAATATTCATAACCATCTCATGTTCATATAACCAAAACCAAAGCTCATTGTCATGACTCAAAACAGTCCCAAAATCGATCCCAATGACCATATCATAACCATACTGAACATCCATCCCAAGTTTTCCCTCTAATCATGTGAATTGGCCAGGCGCTTGTGACCGTAAGCACGGCTATCATGATAGTTTTACACTCTGCAGAGGTGGCACCACTTTACCCACAAGTTTGTGATTTTGTCACCCGTCGGCGACTGCAGAACCTCCATTATACCAGTACACAACCATCGGTGTATGGCCAAGAGATCACAAAATAGCCTTTACAAAGGGGCTACTAGATGTATGGACTCACTAAAGTTTCACCAGCAGGCTCGAATCACCATTCTCCCACCCACGGGCCCCCTCTTGTGCCATGCAGTTCCCAGGGCAGTCCTCTCTCGACTCCCATTCCCCGCGCCATCCACGGTCCATAACAAACTAGTAACACACCTAATTAGTCAGCTAAGCCGCACACATATTTGGCCTTGTGGTGGCACTGTTTTCCTGGCATGTGCTGACATGAACCGGTCCTTAGATCTACGGCAAGTAAACCACCATCTCATTCAGCAACATCCATGAACCAAGCTTGCCTAGATCACCCCCGATTCCACACTCATTAACATTATCAAGTTCTCATCATCATTATTCATATGAGTGCAGTAGCTAACCATGTTTTAGTTCAGCTTCCCGTATCCCGTGGATTAAGTGAAGCAAAAAGGAAAAACGACCATACCCGACTCATCAACTTTCCTGGCAACAAGGGTGCTTAACAAAACTAGTAAACTCCTATAAAAGGGTGTCCCATCAAGTTGACTCAAGCATACACGTTTTCACAAACAAACAATTTCAAAACATGGGATCAATATGGTCAAGGGGCACTTGCCTTGCTCCTGCGGCTCTTCAAGCGTCTCGAAGTCTTGGTGATGTAGTTCTTCATAGATGGCTTCCTGAGCTTGTCCTTCTACTCACAGACCACGCACATACAAAATTTACAGCAATCAAACATCATGCACAACTCTACTCAAGATGCAATGGTGTAGACGAATGCAAATCCTATGGTGCTGTTTTATTAAACCAGTTTGTACGTGTTCTTGCATGTTTTAATGGGCTTGCATGGGGTTTTATGATGAACAAGGGTGGACGTTGTGATGATCTTGACTCAAGATCTGGATCAGTTCCACCATCAAAACCCGATCAAAACGTGATCTGTCCACACGTAAAAGTTTCTGCTCGAAGGGAGCGAAGAGAACGGATGCGTAGAAACAGCGGCAACGTCGTAAACGAAGACCTACCTCACTTCCCTTTGATGGCAGGGCCTTCCTCCTAGCAATGGCAGCAGCGGGGGCTCACCGGCGACTGAACTCCGGCGAGGGTGTGTCCAACTCGGCGAGTTGGGGGCTAGGACCTCCAAGTCATCGACTCGGGAGGGTGAAAAAGAAAAGGGGTTACGGCCAAGGAGGTGGTTTTGGGTTCTATTTATAAGGGGAAAAAGAGGGGTCCTACTCTGATTGGAGCTCAAATAAGAGTCCTATTTAATTTATTTTGGATCTTAACAAACTTATCTCCAATTGATTTGGTGCGGCAGCAATGCGGGAGAAATTGTGTCGGTACCCTCAGTACCGGGTACTCCCGCGCACAGGAGAAAAATCCGCCTAAGGACCTCGCATCTCCGCAGTGGTGAGCTTTGGAGGCGCCACGTGTCCAGCGGGGGCCGGTCCTTGCTTCTCCTCCTAGGCGAGCTCCGGACCTGCCACGTGGCCACTGCTAGTGTGAGCTCCGAAGGCGCCACGTGTCCAGCTGGGCCAGACCTCCCCTCTCCTCAAAGGCGAGCTCCGGTGGCGACACGTGTTCAGTGGGCCGGGGCCTCTCCTCTCCTCAGAGGCGAGCTCCGGTGGCGACATGTGTCCAGCGGGCCGAGGCCTCTCCTCTCCTCAGAGGCGAGCTCCGGTGGCGACACGTGTCCAGCGGTGCCGGACCTCCCTCCTCCTCAGAGGAGAGCTCCGAGAGTGACACGTGTCCAGCGGTGCCGGACCTCACCCCCTCCGCGGAGGTGAGCTCCGAGAGCGACACGTGTCCAACGGTGCCGGACCTCACCCCCTCCGCAGGGATGAGCTCCGAGGGCGACACGTGTCTAGCGGTGCCGGACCTCCCCTCTCCGCGGAGGTGAACTCCGAGGGTGACACATGTATAGCGGAGCCAGACCTCATCCCTTCCACAAGGGTGAGCTCCAAAGGCGACACATGTCCCGCGGGGCTGGGCCTCGCCTCTCCTCCGAGGCGAGCTCCAAGGACGACATGTGTCCAGCGGGGCTTGGCCTCGCCTCTCCTCCGAGGCGAGCTCCGAGGGTGACACGTGTCCCGCGGGGTCTGACCTCCCCTCTCTTCAAAGGCGAGCTCCGAGCCTGCCACGTGGCCAGCAGTGTCGGAACTCACCCCTTTGCAGGGGCGAGCTCCGAAAGCGCCACGTGTCCCGCGGGCCGGAGGAAGTGTCGACAGCGCACCTCGACAAATTGGAATTGGCCCATTTCAGCTATCTTTTTCCCATTCCCCACCATTTTTATGATTCTTTCTAGATTTTTACTTCTTTTAAAAATGTTTCTCTATGAAAAATGTATGCATGCATGGAAGTGAATTTGAGGGTGTTACAATAGTATTCACAAAAATTAGCTATACATGATTGAGTTGTCACTCCCTTTTATATATCACCAATTATGTTGTCGACGGGGTGATCTCTTTGTATGCTTTGATGTACTCTTGGATGTGGCAGTTGTGGTGTTGCATTCTCATAATCATCATCTTCTTTGGCTCCCTGTGGATCATTGTCATCATTAATGCTTTTATCATATTGTTGATCTTGATGATCTTGATTTTGTGCATGGGATCCCTCTTGATCATAGCTCTCCTGTTAAGGTTCATCTTGAGCACTTGATTCTTGTGATTGTTCTTGTCGAATATCACCAAGTGCCATTCTCCTCAATGCTTGACATGGGGCTTCTTCTTGATCTAGCACACACTTATCAACTTGATCCGTTTGGGAGCCATTAGTTTCATCGAACACTACGTCACGTGCTACTTCAACAAGTCTGGAGACCTTGTTAAAGACACGATAAGCATAGGAGTTCGAACCTGTGGCACCCTCAATTCTGTGGAAAACCACGGAACCGAGAACTAATGCATTTGTGTGCCCAGGATGTTCATCACACATACACATATGATCCACAAACTGAATTCAGAATATATATTACCACGAATAACAGAGTTTATTACAATGTCTCATGAGTCCTGGACTCATGCTCACAGCGGGAGTCTTATTTTTATGCAGCGGAAGTCTTTATTCTAATGCGGAAGCAATCTAACTAATGCGGAAGCAAATCTAAGCAGAAGTGGCTCCATCTCTACTCCCTCCACAGGCAAGGTTGAGAACAGATTACGCGTCTAATGCTCCACTTGGTCTCCATAGAAATCTCCTTCTGCTGCTGATGATGAAATAATAATGCAAGTTTGAGTACAATGATGTACTCAGCAAGTGCGGGAAAATATGATATGTAGCTCATAACAAGGTAGGTATAAATGGTTCATTGCAGAAAGCAAAGTTATTTATCAAAACCATAATAAAACAGCAACTAAACCTTTAGGTGAATGTAATCCCAGCATTTGTATTAAATTACCAACATACCTCCATCACTTTCTATGTTCCACCCGAACATTAACCAACTTCATTCTTGCTCACAAATACCTCCTCGTATTTGCTACCATCTCACGAATACCATCTCGTATTCGCTACCATCTCACTTCATAAATAACTTCATCTCACACCGAGACTAATCTCGTTGCCATGACCTAACAGTCATGCAACTGTCACACCCGGTTTCTCCGAAGAACAACCGAGTGAATATCACATGTATGCCAGGATCATTTTCTCATACATGTGATGACAAATAGTGAAGCATCATTTATTACAAGCCAGGTGTCGAATATAAATAAGTCTTACATAGCATATGTCTCGATGGACGATAATAAGTTCATAAAGTGTAAATAAAATAGCAGCGGAATATTATTCTTGTGGGCTCTGTCACAGGCGTTGCCCGGGGGACTCCATGAACCTAAAATCCTTCTTCGGGTCCGAAGTCTTGATCATTAAACACCACATCATCCCCTTGACCTGAGCAGCAATTTAAACCAACAAATATGCAAGGTTGAGTACCATTGGTACTCAGCAAGTGTGGAAAAGTTATGTCATGCATGGCTAGAACAAGGAGAGGTTGAACTCATGGTTAAATCACTACGCAATTAATACCTATCCCCTTAGCTTATTAAGCACCTACATTACTACACAGGTGAAATGGTCCCAATCTCCCATCCCATCATCATAATCAAATAACCATAACATCATTTCCAATGTTAAGCTCCCCACTTAACATCCACAACTTCCAAAGTCATCATCCTCTAATCATGAATAAGTCCAAGCCGCTCTTGACCGTGAGCACGGCTGTCATGACGGTTCTTGACTCTGCAGAGTTTGCACCACTGTACCCCCATGTAGTGATTTCATCCCCCGTTGCCGGGTGGACTAAAAGAACCTCCATTATGCCAGTGGCTACCAACCACATTCACACTTCCCAGGTGTGTAGCCAGGAGATCACTACGAAGCCTTTACAAAGGGATTCCCGACGAGCATGGGCCCACTGAGGTTTCACCCCTAACAGCATACAAGAGGCTCCAACCCCGCTGCAGTGGCCCCCTCTTGAGCCTTGTGGTTCATATGGTAGTCCAGTTGACGCCTACTCCCCGCACCATCCAACACACCCATACTACGCCGGGGATACACCTAATTAATTGGCCAAGCTGCCCCATCTCAGCATGTGGTTGGCACGGTAAAGCCAGGTTACATGCTCCATGAACCGGTCCTTAGAATCCAGGCAAGTACTTAACACAAACCCGAGTCGCGTGCGCCCAGCACCAACCAAATCATCCAACTTGCCTCGATCCCTACCTCTACATAACTCATAATATCTCATTCAAGAGTAAGGTAAACAAGTTGATGATATCATATCCCACTTATCCCATTCTAAGCATGGCTAAGCATAAGTAATATGAATGAATAATAAAGCAAATCCCAACCCAAGCTACAAGGAAACAAGGTAATGCAATTATAGGGAAACTTCCTAGCATGGGTTTCATATTTCAATTGACAATGCAAATAATTCTATCTACACATCCTAGTATAGGATCAAAGTGGTCAAGGACACTTGCCTTCTTCCTGCTCCTCTGGGAATGGATAGTCCTGGTCTTGGAAGGGAAGAACTTGCTCTGGGGCAGGTTCTACTCATGCCAACACACATAGCAAAAGAAAACAACAATCCATAAGACATAGTTCACACTTTCACTTCATACAAACCACACATTCACACCTATGAAAGTCATTCACATTTCTAAGTGTTGTGGTTACTCTATGTGTGTTGATTTTTGGCTTACATGCACTTTTAAACATGTGTATATGATTTCTAACTTTTGTATTCAGATTACTGTTTGCACACTATACATGAATTTCCAATTTGAACAAATTCCTTATATTCAATTGATACACTTCTTAGCTACCAAGTATGCATGGAAGGTATTTTCCTACTCCAAAATGGTTTTCAGATCTTCTACCAAATCCTAAACTGAAATCTTTTGATTTGGAAACTTCATTTATCATTTTCTAGTTATGCATACCTATTTTCCTATATTTTCAGATTTATTTTCTATGCCTAAATGTGAACTTTATTATGAAAATAGTAAGACACATCATCTAAACAGAATAGGTTCTGATCTAAAATATTAAATAATATATTTTTGAACTTCTCCTCTGGTGCGAACTAATTTAAATTTATTTTACCAATTTTCAGAATTATTTCCTAACCTAAAAATGTGTCCCTATAACTAATAAATGTGAACAATCAATTAGACAGATTCATTTCAGCTTAAAATCTACTTTTAACTCATTCTAAAGTTTTCCAAGTGCTAGGAGAGTTTAAATTTGAATTTACAATGTGTTTGCCTCACCTTTTTAAATTTAAATCCTAATCACATATTCAATTTTCTGAATTTAATATCATATAGGGTCAAAAAGGTAAATCCACCCTACTACAGGGTCTAATTTATTATTTCATAAATTTCCAGGGGTCTAGCTACACATAACAGAGGGGTTTTCCTAATTTTTAATAAGTCCAGGGGCTAAAACTGATTTTTAAACGAATTTACATGAATTTCTGAAGTTCCAGGGGCTAGATCAGAAGTTTCCGGGGCTAGCTCGTGTTTTCCGAGATCCCCAGGGGGTAGCGCGTAAGAATCCCGGCCTTTATAACGCGGCGCTGATGTGGACCGTCCGATTTAAAACAGACGGCTCAGATTAGATCGCCGAACCTGTACGCGCGGGTTTTAATTCTACCGTGCGATTTAATATAGACGGCGCATAAGTGGCCACGTCGCTCTGACCATGCGCGGGCGGCGCTGCCCGGCGGCGCGCGGCGGCGGGAGGCGGCGATCTCACCGGAGAACTTCGGATCTTCGTCTATACCTCCTAAAACTGGGATTTCATGGCATAGATCGGTAGAGGGGAGGTCGGGGATCTCACCTCGGGGTTTTTCTTGAGCTCGGAGGTCCTGGAAGGCGGTCGGCGTCGAGGTCCGGGGTGGAACCGCTGCGGTGCTCGTCGGAGCTGTGCCTAGAGCGCAAACCACCGAGTTTTCTGCACCTGCGTGATTCCCCGAAGGCGGTCGAACACGATCGGCGCGTTAGATCGGAAAATCCGAGCAAAGATCGAGAGAAATCGGTGATCGGAGCTTCGGTTCTCATCGGGAGGAAAAACAGCTGATCGGGTGGGGAAAACGGGGCGATGTCGGCGTTTATATAGACGGGGGAGGGCGGTGTGTCGGTTCTGATCGAGTTTGAGTCGTCCGGGACCAGAATTCGGCTGGGGTCGCGGGTTTCCGGGGGTAGTTTTGATTCGGGAGAGAGAGGAGTCCCGGGATCGGCCGAGCGCGCGCGAGGAGGAAGATGACGGCGGGCCCCGCTTGTCAGTGAGAGGGAAAAGGGGCGCGCGGCTGCGAGCTGGCGCGGGGGTATGGTGGGCCGGCTGGTGGGTTTCGGCCCACTGGCCGGGGGTTTTGTTTTTTTCTTTTTCTTTTTCTTTTCTGTTTTGAGTTGAATTTGAATTTCTGCACCACATGCAATACGTCCAAAAATTTTTAAATTCCCCTCTTAACAGGTTTCGGGGTGTTACAGCTCTACCCCCCTTAAAAGAAATGTCATCCTCGAGATTGGTGGTTCTAGGAAAACATTTCCGGAAACTGTGCTTTAAGCTCGTCTTCTCGCTTCCAGGTGGCTTCCTCTTCCGAGTGATGCTTCCACTGCACCTTGCACATCCGAATTCTTTTATTTCTTGTGAGGCGTTCCATTGTCTTCAAAATCTTGAATGGTTGCTCGGCATAAGACAGGTCCTCAGCTACGTCAACCTCATTCATGGGTAACATCTCTTCAGGCGTCCTCAGACATTTCTTGAGCTGTGACACATGAAATACGTCATGCACATCTAATAGGCGAGCCGACAGTTCTAGTTGATATGCCACTTCGCCTTTCCTCTCCAGAACTTGAAAGGGTCCGAATAACTTCCCTTTCACCTTGAACCGACGAAGCCCTCGAATAGGGGACACCTTGAGATAAACATAGTCCCCCACGTTGAAAACGAGCTCTCTTCTCCATACATCGGCATAGATCTTTTGTCATGTTTGTGCTATCCTCAAGTTGTTGCGGATTTCCCTCACTTTCGCCTCGGCTTCTTGTAGTACCTCGGGCCCAAACACTTTACTTTCCCCTGTTTGGTTCCAAAATAGTGGAGTTCTGCACTTCCTCCCATACAAAACCTCAAATGGTGACATCTTCATACTAGCCTGATAGCTGTTGTTATAGGAGAACTCCGCATACGGTAAGTTCTTATCCCAACTCCGATTGTTTTTGGGTGCACACGCTCTCAGCATATCCTCAAGGATCTGATTGGTTCTTTCCGTCTGCCCGTCAGTTTGGGGATGATAGGCTGAACTAAAATTCAGATGAGTTCCCATGGTTTCATGCAACTTCTGCCAGAACCTTGAGGTGAACTGCGTCCCTCGATCTGACACTATCTTCTTTGGCACTCCATGGAAACACACGATCCTTGACATGTACAATTCTGCCAATTTGGATCCGTTGTAGCTTTCTTTCACGGGAATGAAATGAGCTACCTTGGTTAGCCTGTCGATAATGACCCATATCGAATCATATCCTGATTGGGTCCTGGGTAGTCCCACTATGAAATCCATACCGATTTCTTCCATTTCCATTCAGGCACTTTGAGTGGTTGCAATAATCCCGCGGGTCGTTGATGTTCTGCTTTCACCAACTGACATGTTTCACATAGGGCAACATGTTCCGCGACATCTCGCTTCATGCCATACCACCAATACCTGCTCTTGAGGTCCTGGTACATCTTCGTACTCCCAGGATAAATGGAATAGTCGGAATCATGAGCCTCCTTCAAAATCAATTTACGGATCTCCTTCACTTCAGGCACACAGATTATTTTCCCGTGCCAAACCGTACCATGTTCATCCTCTCTGAAACCAGGGGCTCTATTATCCTTGATGAGTTGTCGGATTTCTTGTATCTTCTCATCATTATTTTGACCATCGCGTATGTCTTGCTCTAATGTGGAGTCCACTTCCATGGCGATGACTTCACCACTATTCACCAGACATAGATTGAGTTTTATAACCTCTTCCTTCAATTCTGTAGGCATGTCCTTCAAGCTCAACCTATTGACCTGCACCTTCCGGCTTAAAGCATCTGCCACGACGTTCGCTTTCCCAGGATGATAGTTAATGCCCACATCAAAGTCGTTGATTAGCTCTAACCATCTCCTTTGTCTGAGGTTGAGATCTGGCTGTGTGAAAATGCACTTTAAGCTCTTATGATCTGTGTATATCTCTGTTCTCTTCCCCATCAAGTAATGCCGTCAAATCTTCAACGCGTAGGATAGTTCTTCTCGTGTTTCCGGAGCTGCCGGGACGCATAAGCCACGACATGCCCCTCTTGCATGAGAACACATCCCAACCCGTTTCCAGAGGCATCGCAGTACACCAAAAAGTTCTTCTGCATATCTGGCATAACTAGCACTGGGGCTGTTGTCAATCTTTTCTTTAGCTCTTGAAAACTCGTCTCGCACTGCGGCGCCCATGTGAATGTGATTCCTTTCTCTAACAGTTTGGTGAGGGGTCTCGAGATCTTGGAGAATCCCTCAATAAACCATCGATAATACCCAGCCAATCCCAAGAAGCTTCGAACTTCCCCAACGTTCTCAGGGGTCTTCCACTTCTGTACATCCTCAATCTTGGCGGGCTCTACGGAGATCCCTCCCTCTGAGATTATATGTCCTAAGAAGGGAACTCTCTTCAACCAGAATTCACACTTGCTCAACTTGGCATATAGTTGGTGTTCTCTCAGTTTTTGCAACACCAACCTTAAATGCCTCTCATGTTCTTCTTCATCTTTGGAAAAGACGAGAATCTCATCAATGAAAACCACCACAAATTTGTCCAGATATTCCATGAATACCTTGTTCATGAGATACATGAAGTATGCCGGGGCATTAGTTAGCCCGAAAGGCATGACAGTGTATTCATAGAGTCCGTACCGAGATACGAAAGCTGTCTTTGGAATATCAGTTTGCCTTATCTTAAGTTGGTGGTATCCCGACCTGAGATCAATTTTCGAGAACACACAAGCTCCCCTCAACTGATCAAACAAGTCTTCAATGCGGGGTAGTGGGTACTTGTTCTTGATGGTTACTTTATTCAACGCACGGTAATCTACGCATAACCTTTGAGTTCCGTCCTTCTTGGGCACAAATATCACTGGAGCTCCCCATGGTGAGGAACTAGGATGAACGTACCCCTTCTCTGTCAACTCTCTTAAATGTTCCTTGAGTTCTTCCAGCTGTTTAGAGTCCATCCGATAAGGTCTCTTGTATATCAGAGCTGTCCCAGGCACTAGCTCAATCGCGAATTCCACTTCACGATCGGGGGGCATACCTGGCAACTCCTCCGGAAAAACATCTGGATATTCCCTGATGATCCTGATCTCCTCCACTTCCACCTCAACTTGATTTAATTTAATGTCCCTCCTAGGCTCTTGTATTGTTATGAACTTTACTCTTGTGCCACTAGGGTGAGTTAGTTGCACCGTTCTGGTCGAACAATGGATGATTCCTTGATGTTTGGTCAACCAATCCATGCCCAAAATAATATCTATCCCTTGTGAATCTATCACCATGAGGTTGGCAGTAAATACTACCCCATTAATGTCCAAATTCACCTTGGGACACACTCGTCTTGTCCTTATTTCTCCCCCTAGAGAGTTTACGACTAGCATATGATTCATTTGTGTTGTTGCTAGATCATGCTTCTTAACAAACCCTTGGGCAATGAACGAGTCGGTAGCACCAGAATCGAACAACAGGGTTGCAATGTGTAAATTGGCAGGAAACTTACCAACTACCACGTCAGATGCCTCTTGCGCTTCCTCCATGGTCACGTGGTTCACCCGTCCTCGCATCACATTCTGCTGTTGCGGCTGCACGGGCTTCTTCTTTGGGCACTTATGGGCGTAGTGCCCCACTTCACCACAGTTAAAGCATTGCACCCCAACCTTAGGTGCCTGGCCTTTGTTGTCTTGGGGTTGGTTTGGGGGTCCTTGTGCTGCTGGTCGAGGTTGATATGCGGGGCGAGGCTGCTGTACAAACTGACGTTGTGGCTGTGTTGGTGCTGACGGAGGCCTGAAATTCGGGTTGTACCCTCTCGGCGCGGAGTAGGGTACCGCAGCACGGCTCGTCTGCCCTGCGGGTTGCTGCATCAGACGTGGGCGTGTGTTGCTACCCGAGGCTTGGTGTGACCATCCCGCCTTCCTCTTGTTTTCATTTTCCAATGCCTTCAGCTTCCTCTCCACAACAAATGCTCTGTCCACCATCTTTTTGAAGCTTTCATACTCGTTGGAGGACATTGCACACTGCATTTCTGCTGTAAGTCCTTCCACAAAGCAGTCCTGTTTCTGCTCATCAGTCTCGATGTCCCGTGGTGCATAACGGGATAGTTGGGTTAACTTAGTGAGGTATTCCCTCACAGAAATGTTTCCTTGCTGCAGTCCCAAGAACTCCTTTCTCTTGTTTTTGAGTTCACCCCTTGGTATGTAATGGTTGCGGAAACTGCGCTTGAACTCTTCCCAAGTGATGTTCTCGGGGTCATGTGTCACACCCGGTTTTTCCGAAGAACAACCAAGTGAATATCACATGTATGCCAGTATCATTTTCTCATACATGTGATGACAAATAGTGAAGCATCATTTATTACAAGCCAGGTGTCGAATATAAATAAGTCTTACATCGCAAATGTCTCGATAGACAATAATAAGTTCATCACAAGTAAATAAACTAGCAGCGGAAAATTATTCTTGAGGGCTCCATCACAGGTGTTGCCCGGGGTCTCCATGAACCTAGAAACCTTCTTCGGGTCCAAAGTCTTGGTCATTATACACCACCTCATTATCTTGACCTGAGCAGCAATATAAACCAACAAAATATGCAAGGTTGAGTACCAATGGTACTCAGCAAGTGTGGGAAATTTATATCATGCATGGCTAGAACAAGGAGAGGTTGAACTCATGGTTAAAGCACTACGCAATTATTACCTACCACCTTAGCTTATTAAGCACCTATATGACTACACAGGTGAAATGGTCCCAATCTCCCGTCCCATCATCATAATCAAATAACCATAATCATCATTTCCAATGTTAAGCTCCCCGCTTAACACTCACACCCTCCAAGGTCATCATACTGTAATCATGAATAAGTCCAAGCCGCTCTTGACCGTGAGCACGGCTGTCATGACAGTTTTGACTCTGCAGAGTTTGTACCACTGTACCCACATGTAGTGATTTCATCCCCCGTTGCCGGGTGGACTAAAAGAACCTCCATTATGCCAGTGGCTACGAACCACATTCACACTTCCCAGGTGTGTAGCCAGGAGATCACTACGAAGCCTTTACAAAGGGATTCCCGACGAGCGTGGGCCCACTGAGGTTTCACCCCTAACAGCATACAAGAGGCTCCAACCCCGCTGCAGTGGCCCCCTCTTGAGCCTTGCGGTTCATATGGTAGTCCAGCTGACACCTACTCCCCGCACCATCCAACACACCCATACTACGCCGGGGATACACCTAATTAATTGGCCAAGCTGCCCCATCTCAGCATGTGGTTGGCACTGTAAAGCCAGGTTACATGCTCCATGAACCGGTCCTTAGGATCCAGGCAAGTACTAAACACAAACCCAAGTCTCGTGCACCCAGCACACAACCAAAATATCCAACTTGCCTTGATCCCTACCTCTACATAACTCACAATATCTCATTCAAGAGTATGGTAAAATAAATTGATGATCTCATATCCCAATTATCCCATTCTAAGCATGGCTAAGCATATGCATAATAATAAATGACATGTTAAAATAAATCCCAACCCAAGCTACAAGGAAACAAGGTAATGCAATTCTAGGGAAACTTCCTATCATGGGTTTCATATTTAAATTGACAATGCAAATAACTCTAGCTACACATCCTAGCATAGGATCAAAGTGGTCAAGGACACTTGCCTCCTTCTTGCTGCTCTTGAAATGGGTAATCCTGGTCTTGGAAAGGAATAACTTGCTCTTGAGCAGGTTCTACATCATACCATCACACATAGCAAAAGAAAAACAACAATCATAAGACATAGTTCACACTTCTACTTTATACAAACCACACATTCACATTTATGAAAGTCCTTCACCATTATATGTGTGGTGGTTACTTTATGTGTGTTGAGTTGTGGCTTGCATGCACTTTTAATCATGTGTATATGATTCCTACTTTTGTGTTCACATTTATACTTACATACTATATATATGAGTTTCCAATAAATTTCTTATATTCAACTACTACACCTTTTCACTACCAAGTATGTATGAAAAGTATTTTTCTTCTCCATATGTGCCTTCATAATTTCTACCAACCCTAAACTGAACTCTTTGGATTTTAAAAACTCCATTTATCATTTACTAGTTGCTATATTTTCAGATTTATATTCCTATGCATAATTGTGTACTTTATTATGAAATTAGTAATACTCATCATCTAAACAGAATAGGTTCTGGTCCTAAATAATTTAATAACATATTTTGACCTTTGCCTCTGATGTAAACTATCTCATAATTATTTTCCCTATTTTCTAAAACTATTTATTACTTAAAATGTGTCCCTAATTGTGAATAATAAATTAAACAGATTCAATTCAGTCCAAAATATGTTTTTATCTCACTCCAAAATTTCCTAAACACTGAGAAAGTCTTTAACTTAATTTTAACAATATGTTTGTCCCACTTTTTAATTTTTAAACACTAGTTACATATTCAATTTTCTAAATTAAATACTAAACAGGGCTAAAATGATGAACTCACCCCATTACAGGGTCTATAATATTATTTTCAGAATTTCCAGGGGTCTAGCTACACTTATCAGAGGTGTTTTTCCTAATTTTTATTAAGTCCAGGGGCTAAAACTGATTTTTAAATGAATTTACATGATTTTCTGGAGTTCCAGGGGCTAGATCTGAAGTTTCCGGGGCTAGCTCTTATTTCCCGAGAACCCCAGGGGTAGCACGTAAGAATTCCAGTCTTTATAACGCGGGGCTGACGTGGACCGTCCGATTTTAAACCGACGGCTGAGATTATAACATCGAACCGGTACGCGGGGATTTAAACCCTACCGTGCGATTTTAAATAAACGGCGCACAAGCGGCCACGTCGCTCTGATCGAGCGCGGGCGGCACTGCCGGCGGCGCACGGCGGCGGAAAGCAGCGATCTCGCCAGAAACTTTCGGATCCTCGAGAATTCTGCCTAGAACTGTGATCTTATGGCATAGATCGGTAGAGGGGAGGTCGGGGATCTCACCTCGGGGGTTTTCTTGAGCTCGGAGGTCCTGGAAGGTGATCGGCGACGAGGTCCGAGGCAAAACCACGGCGAAGCTCGTCGGCGCTGTGTTTACACCGCAAGTCACCGAGCTTTCTGCACCTGCAAGGTTCCCCGGAGGCGGTGGATCAAGATCAACGAGTTAGATCGGAGTTTCCGAGCTTAGATCGGCCAGAATTCACCGGAGAAGTCTCGGTTCTCACCGGAGTAAAAATCGGCGATCGCGGGGGAAAAACAGAACGAGGCCAGGGTTTTCATAGACGGGGGAGGGCGGCGGGGTGGTTTAGATCATGTCCGCGTCGGCTACGAACAGAATTCAGCGGGGTTTACGTCGAAATCCCGATCGGTTTCGATTCGGGCGTGGGGGAGTTCGGCGCGGCGCGAGGTAGACGAAGATCGGTGGGTCCCGCCGGTCAGTGTGAGAAAGCGCGGGCGCTCGGCTGCGGGCTGGCGCGGGGTAAGTTGGGCCGGCTGGTGGGTTTCGGCCCACTGGCCGGTTTTTTTCTGTTTTTTCTTTTTCTTTTTCCATTTCTTTTCTGATTTGAGTTTAATTTGAATTCCAGTTTGAAATTGATTTTTTGCAAAACATGCAACACGTCCAAAAATTTTTAAATTCCCCTCTTAACATGATTTAGTGTTTTGAATCAAAATTTTGGGGTGTTACAGCTCTACCCCCCTTAAAAGAAATCTCTTCCTCGAGATTGGTGTTTCTAAGAAAACAATCCCGGAAATTGTGCCTTAAGCTCATCTTCCCGCTCCCAGGTGGCTTCCTCTTCCGAGTGATGCTTCCACTGCACTTTGCACATCCGGATTCTTTTATTTCTGGTGAGGCGTTCCATTGTCTCCAAAATCTTGTATGGTTGCTCGGCATAAGACAAATCCTCAGCTACGTCCACTTCATTCATGGGTAACACTTCTTCAGGCGTCCTCAAGCATTTCTTGAGTTGTGACACATGGAATACATTGTGCACATCTGATAGATGAGCCAGTAACTCTAGTTGATACGCCACTTCGCCTTTCCTTTCCAAAACTTGAAAGGGTCCGATGTATCGAGGTGACAACTTCCCTTTCACCTTGAACCGACGAAGTCCTCTGATAGGGGACACCTTGAGATAGACATAGTCTCCCACGTTGAAAACGAGTTCTCTTCTTCGTACATCGGCATAGCTCTTTTGGCGTGTCTGTGCTATCCTCAAATTGTTGCGAATTTTCCTCACCTTCGCCTCGGCTTCTTGTAGTACTTCTGGACCAAACACTTTACTTTCCCCTGTTTGGTTCCAAAATAGGGGAGTTCTGCACTTCCTCCCATACAAGGCTTCAAACGGTGACATCTTCATACTAGCTTGATAGCTGTTGTTATAGGAAAACTCCGCATACGGTAAGTTCTTGTCCCAATTCCTATTGTTTTTGAGTGCACATGCCCTTAGCATGTCTTCTAGGATCTGATTGGTTCTTTCCGTCTGCCCGTCAGTTTGGGGATGATAGGCCGAACTAAAGTTCAGATGGGTTCCCATGGATTCATGCAGCTTCTGCCAGAACCTTGAGGTGAACTGTGTCCCTCGATCCGACACAATCTTCTTTGGCACTCCATGGTAACACACGATCCTTGACATGTACAGCTCTGCCAATTTGGATCCGCTGTAGCTTTCTTTCACGGGGATGAAATGAGCTACCTTGGTTAGCCTATCAATGATGACCCATATCGAATCATACCCTGATTGGGTCCTAGGCAATCCCACGATAAAATCCATGCTGATTTCTTCCCATTTCCATTCAGGCACTTTGAGTGGTTGCAATAATCCCGCGGGTCGTTGATGTTCTGCTTTCACCAACTGACATGTGTCACATAGGGCAACATGTTCCACGACATCTAGCTTCATACCGTACCACCAATACCTGCTCTTAAGGTCCTGATACATTTTCGTACTCCCAGGATGAATGGAATAGTCAGAATCATGAGCCTCCTTTAGAATCAATTCACGGATCTCCTTTACTTCTGGCACACAGATTCTTTTCCCGTGCCACACCGTTCCTTGTTCATCCTCTCTAAAACCCGGAGCTTTATTTTCCTTGATAAGTTGTCTGATCTCTTGTATCTTCTCATCATTCTTTTGACCCTCGCGTATGTCTCGCTCTAGTGTGGAGTCCACTTCCATGGCGATGGCTTCACCACTATTTTCTAGACATAGATTGAGCCTTATAACCTCGTCCTTCAATTCTACAGGCATGTCCTTCAAGCTCAACTTATTGACCTGCACTTTCCGACTCAAAGCATCGGCCACGACGTTTGCTTTTCCGGGATGATAGTTGATGCCCACATCAAAGTCATTGATTAGCTCTAACCATCTCCTTTGTCTGAGGTTGAGATCTGGCTGTGTGAAAATGTACTTCAAACTCTTATGATCCGTATATATCTCTGTCCTCTTTCCCATCAAATAGTGTCGCCAAATTTTCAACGCGTGTACCACTGCGGCTAGCTCTAGGTCATGTGTAGGATAGTTCTTCTCATGCTTCCGAAGCTGTTGGGATGCATAAGCCACGACGTGCCCTTCTTGCATGAGAACACATCCCAACCCGTTTCCAGAGGCATCGCAGTACACCGTAAAGCTCTTTTGCATATCTGGCATAACCAACACTGGGGCTGTTGTCAATCTCTTCTTTAGCTCCTGAAAACTCGTCTCGCACTGTGACGTCCATGTGAATGTGATTCCCTTCTCCAATAATTTGGTGAGGGGTCTCGAGATCTTGGAGAATCCCTCAATAAACCGTCGATAGTATCCAGCCAGTCCCAAAAAGCTTCGAACTTCCCCGACATTTTCAGGGGTCTTCCACTTCTGTATATCCTCGATTTTGGCAGGATCCACGGAGATTCCTCCCTCCGAGATTATATGTCCTAAGAAGGGAACTCTCTTCAGCCAAAACTCACACTTGCTCAACTTGGCATATAGTTGGTGTTCTCTTAGCCTCTGCAACACCAACCTTAGATGTTTCTCATGTTCTTCTTCATCTTTGGAGAAGACGAGAATGTCATCTATGAAAACCACCACAAATTTGTCCAGATATTCCATGAATACCTTGTTCATGAGATACATGAAGTATGCCGGGGCATTAGTTAGCCCGAAAGGCATGACAGTGTATTCATACAGTCCGTACCGAGATACGAAAGCTGTCTTGGGAATATCAGATTGCCTTATCTTGAGTTGGTGGTATCCCGACCTGAGATCAATTTTCGAGAACACACAAGCTCCCCTCAACTGATCAAACAAGTCTTCAATGCGGGGTAATGGGTACTTGTTCTTGATGGTTACCTCATTCAAGGCACGGTAATCCACGCATAACCTTTGGGTTCCGTCCTTCTTGGGCACAAATATTACCGGAGCTCCCCATGGTGAGGAACTAGGGTGAATATACCCCTTCTCCGTCAATTCTCTCAAATGATCCTTGAGTTCTTCTAGCTGCTTGGAGTCCATCCGATAAGGTCTCTTGTATATCGGGGCTGTTCCAGGCACTAGCTCAATTGCAAATTCCACTTCACGATCGGGAGGCATACCTGGCAACTCCTCCGGAAAAACATCTGGGTATTCCCGGATAATCCTGATCTCCTCCACTTTCACCTCAACTTGATTTAATTTAATGTCCCTCCTAGGCTCTTGTATTGTTATAAACTTTACCATGGTGCCACTAGGGTGAGTTAGTTCCACCGTTCTGGTCGAACAATGGATGATTCCCTTATGTTTGGTCAACCAATCCATACCCAAAATAATATCTATCCCTTGTGAATCTATCACTATGAGGTTAGCAGTGAACACTACCCCATTAATGTCTAGGTTCACTTTGGGACACACTTGTCTCGTCCTTATTTCTCCACCTGGAGAGTTTACGGCTAGCATATGGTTCATTTGTGTTGTTGCTAGGTCATGCTTCTTAACAAACCCTTGAGCAATGAACGAGTGGGTAGCACCAGAATCAAACAGCAGGGTTGCAATGTGTAAATTGGCAGGAAACTTACCAACTACCACGTCGGGTGCCTCTTGTGCTTCCTCCATAGTGACGTGGTTCACCCGTCCTCTCATTACATTCTGCTGCTGTGGCTGCGTGGGCTTCTTCTTTGGACACTTATGGGCGTAGTGCCCCATTTCTCCGCAACTAAAACATTGCACCCCAACCTTAGGTGCCTGGCCTTTGCTGTCTTGGGGTTGGTTTGGGGGTCCTTGTGCTGCTGGTCGAGGTGGATATGCAGGGCGAGGCTGCTGTACGAACTGACGTTGTGGCTGTATTGGTGCTGCCGGAGGCCTGTAGTTCGGGTTGTACCCTCTTGGTGCTGAGTAGGGTACCGCAGCACGGTTCATCTGCCCTGCTGGTTGCTGCATCAGACGTGGGCGGGTGTTGCTCCCTGAGGCTTGATGTGACCACCCGGCCTTCCTCTTGTTCTCATTTTCCAAGGCCTTTAGCTTCCTTTCTACCACAAACGCTCTGTCCACCATCTTTTGGAAACTTTCATACTCATTTGAGGACATTGCACACTGCATCTCTGCAGTAAGTCCCTCAATGAAACAATCTTGTTTCTGCTCATCAGTCTCTATGTCCCGTGGGGCATAACGGGATAGTTGAGTAAATTTAGTGAGGTATTCCCTCACCTTCATGTTTCCCTGCTGCAGTCCCAAAAACTCCTTCCTCTTGTTTTTGAGTTCACCTCTTGGGATGTAATGGTTGCGGAAACTATGCTTGAACTCTTCCCAAGTGATGTTCTCAGGGTCATGATGGGCAGCCACGTAGGCGGTCCACCAATCAGCAGCAGGTCCATGCAATTGATGAGAGGCAAACAGCACCCTCTCATACCCTTGGCACTGAATGATCCTCATCTTGCTTTCAATGGTCTTTAGCCAATCATCTGCTTCCAGAGGTTCAGCAGCACTTGCAAACTTTGGAGGTTGAGTTCCTAGAAACTCACTCAACCTTGGTTGGCGTGGTGCAGCTTGTGGGGGTGGAACTTGATGCAAGTTGGCCAAAACTTGAGTCAAGTTCTAGATGAGCTGATTCTGATTCTCCAGCATTTGGTGGAGGGGATCAACTCCTTCACGGCGACCACACCGGTCCTGGCCTCCAGAAAGATGAGGGTTGCATGCCTCATCGTTGTTGTTGGCGGGGCAGCACGCCCTTTTCCTTTTCCGGCCATCTGGCAGAATCAACCAATGTTAATTTGAAAGCATTTAGTATCATCTTACTACTTTCTTTTGTTTGTACTTTGAAGTGTTGAGGCTTTGTTATTCTTCTCTAAGGGTTCACTTTTCACACAAAAATAAATGCAATATTATTTCATGTGGGTTCACACACCAAAACAAAACAATCTAAAGACGAGGCTGTGGACAATTGCTCATGGCTTCCACAACTCACGTCACACACCAAGCATTATCACACCATTAACTTAACTTAACGATTCGCCTATTCGACATCTTGCTGACTAAGGGAGGGACTCTACACTACTTGTTCTCTTGAGCTGGCTCCTCGGGATCTTCCTCATCATTTCGGCTTCCTTCTGACTCTGCTTTGGGTGGGGAGGCTGCTGGTGGAGAAGTGCGACGACGCCTGATCGCTCGGCGATCCGGGGAGTCAGGAGTCCATGTATCATTCATGGTGACACACAGTTCATTCCCATCTCCTCTTTCTCTCGCCTTTAAGCAGGCTCGCAGCAACGCCTCCGTTTCCTTTAGGGTGTCCCGGCCATCCTGAAGCTCTTGTTGACACTCCTGCAGTCGAGTGCTGAGCATCCTCCAAGCACAAGTCCATGTGCTCATGGGAAGTCCCTTGCTGCACTGGTGTGTACTTGTACTCCGTGGTACCACTCTCACGTTGGAGGACATACATGTACTCAGTTTTGTCCAAGTGGCGACGATAGATGTGACTCTGGCAGGTGATGGTCCTCCCAGGTGACATCTTTCTCCGCATCGACCTGTGTTGCTCGACAAGCTGGAGAGTGGTGAATCTTAAGCAGCTGATTCTCGTGTATAATCCTCATCTCCAAACTCCATTCTTCCCTCTTCTCACGGATGGTCCTGGTGGAGTTATAGTGGAAGATTAGCTTGCCCGTATTGCCGACGGCTTCGAGCATACGTCGAAGACGGTGCAACAAGCCTCCTACTGCCAATCCGTAGGAAAGGTACGTCACTGGACGACTCTCCTCTCTTTCGGCAAGGGCAACTACGGGAACTCTCCCTCCTGTGGACTTGCGAGCGGTGTGAATCATGCGAACCATCTAAAACAAAAAGCATTTAAACTTAGGTTAGATAACTTTTTAAACAAAAATCCTATTTTGAATGAAAATTGGGGTAAGATGAAGAAAGTGACTCATTAAATAACACTTTTCAACACACACCTTGTAAAAATAGTTTTTAAGAAAATAAGACCCTTAAATACGTCCATTTCTACCTAGGTCCACGTTCCTACGGGCAACCTTGGCTCTGATACCACCTCTGTCACATCCGGTTTTTCCGAAGAACAACCAAGTGAATATCACATGTATGCCAGGATCATTTTCTCATACATGTGATGACAAATAGTGAAGCATCATTTATTACAAGCCAGGTGTCGAATATAAATAAGTCTTACATCGCAAATGTCTCGATGGACAATAATAAGTTCATCACAAGTAAATAAACTAGCAGCGGAAAATTATTCTTGAGGGCTCCATCACAGGTGTTGCCCGGGGTCTCCATGAACCTAGAAACCTTCTTCGGGTCCAAAGTCTTGGTCATTATACACCACCTCATTATCTTGACCTGAGCAGCAATATAAACCAACAAAATATGCAAGGTTGAGTACCAATGGTACTCAGCAAGTGTGGGAAATTTATATCATGCATGGCTAGAACAAGGAGAGGTTGAACTCATGGTTAAAGCACTACGCAATTATTACCTACCACCTTAGCTTATTAAGCACCTATATGACTACACAGGTGAAATGGTCCCAATCTCCCGTCCCATCATCATAATCAAATAACCATAATCATCATTTCCAATGTTAGGCTCCCCGCTTAACACTCACACCCTCCAAGGTCATCATACTCTAATCATGAATAAGTCCAAGCCGCTCTTGACCGTGAGCACGGCTGTCATGACAGTTTTGACTCTGCAGAGTTTGTACCACTGTACCCACATGTAGTGATTTCATCCCCCGTTGCCGGGTGGACTAAAAGAACCTCCATTATGCCAGTGGCTACGAACCACATTCACACTTCCCAGGTGTGTAGCCAGGAGATCACTACGAAGCCTTTACAAAGGGATTCCCGACGAGCGGCCCACTGAGGATTCACCCCTAACAGCATACAAGAGGCTCCAACCCCGCTGCAGTGGCCCCCTCTTGAGCCTTGCGGTTCATATGGTAGTCCAGCTGACACCTACTCCCCGCACCATCCAACACACCCATACTACGCCGGGGATACACCTAATTAATTGGCCAAGCTGCCCCATCTCAGCATGTGGTTGGCACTGTAAAGCCAGGTTACATGCTCCATGAACCGGTCCTTAGGATCCAGGCAAGTACTAAACACAAACCCAAGTCTCGTGCACCCAGCACACAACCAAAATATCCAACTTGCCTTGATCCCTACCTCTACATAACTCACAATATCTCATTCAAGAGTATGGTAAAATAAATTGATGATCTCATATCCCAATTATCCCATTCTAAGCATGGCTAAGCATATGCATAATAATAAATGACATGTTAAAATAAATCCCAACCCAAGCTACAAGGAAACAAGGTAATGCAATTCTAGGGAAACTTCCTATCATGGGTTTCATATTTAAATTGACAATGCAAATAACTCTAGCTACACATCCTAGCATAGGATCAAAGTGGTCAAGGACACTTGCCTCCTTCTTGCTGCTCTTGAAATGGGTAATCCTGGTCTTGGAAAGGAATAACTTGCTCTTGAGCAGGTTCTACATCATACCATCACACATAGCAAAAGAAAAACAACAATCATAAGACATAGTTCACACTTCTACTTTATACAAACCACACATTCACATTTATGAAAGTCCTTCACCATTATATGTGTGGTGGTTACTTTATGTGTGTTGAGTTGTGGCTTGCATGCACTTTTAATCATGTGTATATGATTCCTACTTTTGTGTTCACATTTATACTTACATACTATATATATGAGTTTCCAATAAATTTCTTATATTCAACTACTACACCTTTTCACTACCAAGTATGTATGAAAAGTATTTTTCTTCTCCATATGTGCCTTCATAATTTCTACCAACCCTAAACTGAACTCTTTGGATTTTAAAAACTCCATTTATCATTTACTAGTTGCTATATTTTCAGATTTATATTCCTATGCATAATTGTGTACTTCATTATGAAATTAGTAATACTCATCATCTAAACAGAATAGGTTCTGGTCCTAAATAATTTAATAACATATTTTGACCTTTGCCTCTGATGTAAACTATCTCATAATTATTTTCCCTATTTTCTAAAACTATTTATTACTTAAAAATGTGTCCATAATTGTGAATAATAAATTAAACAGATTCAATTCAGTCCAAAATATGTTTTTATCTCACTCCAAAATTTCCTAAACACTGAGAAAGTCTTTAACTTAATTTTGACAATATGTTTGTCCCACTTTTAATTTTTAAACACTAGTTACATATTCAATTTTCTAAATTAAATACTAAACAGGGCTAAAATGATGAACTCACCCCATTACAGGGTCTATAATATTATTTTCAGAATTTCCAGGGGTCTAGCTACACTTATCAGAGGTGTTTTTCCTAATTTTTATTAAGTCCAGGGGCTAAAACTGATTTTTAAATGAATTTACATGATTTTCTGGAGTTCCAGGGGCTAGATCTGAAGTTTCCGGGGCTAGCTCTTATTTTCCGAGAACCCCAGGGGGTAGCACGTAAGAATTCCAGTCTTTATAACGCGGGGCTGACGTGGACCGTCCGATTTTAAACCGACGGCTGGGATTATAACATCGAACCGGTACGCGGGGATTTAAACCCTACCGTGCGATTTTAAATAAACGGCGCACAAGCAGCCACGTCGCTCTGATCGAGCGCGGGCGGCGCTGCCGGCGGCGCACGGCGGCGGAAAGCGGCGATCTCGCCGGAAACTTTCGGATCCTCGAGAATTCTGCCTAGAACTGTGATCTTATGGCATAGATCGGTAGAGGGGAGGTCGGGGATCTCACCTCGGGGGTTTTCTTGAGCTCGGAGGTCCTGGAAGGTGATCGGCGACGAGGTCCGAGGCAAAACCACGGCGAAGCTCGTCGGCGCTGTGTTTACACCGCAAGTCACCGAGCTTTCTGCACCTGCAAGGTTCCCCGGAGGCGGTGGATCAAGATCAGCGAGTTAGATCGGAGTTTCCGAGCTTAGATCGGCCAGAATTCACCAGAGAAGTCTCGGTTCTCACCGGAGTAAAAATCGGTGATCGTGGGGGAAAAACAGAACGAGGCCGGGGTTTTTATAGACGGGGGAGGGCGGCGGGGTGGTTTAGATCATGTCCGCGTCGGCTACGAACAGAATTCAGCGGGGTTTACGTCGAAATCCCGATCGGTTTCGATTCGGGCGCGGGGGAGTTCGGCGCGGCGCGAGGTAGACGAAGATCGGTGGGTCCCGCCGGTCAGTGTGAGAAAGCGCGGGCGCGTGGCTGCGGGCTGGCGCGGGGTAAGTTGGGCCGGCTGGTGGGTTTCGGCCCACTGGCCGGTTTTTTTTCTGTTTTCTCTTTTTCTTTTTCCATTTCTTTTCTGATTTGAGTTTAATTTGAATTCCAGTTTGAATTTGAATTTTTGCAAAACATGCAACACGTCCAAAAATTTTTAAATTCCCCTCTTAACATGATTTAGTGTTTTGAATCAAAATTTTGGGGTGTTACATCATGATGGGCTGCCACGTAAGCGGTCCACCAATCAGCAGCAGGTCCATGCAATTGGTGAGAGGCAAACAGCACCCTCTCATACCCTTGGCATTGTATGATCCTCATCTTGCTCTCAATGGTCTTTAGCCAGTCATCTGCCTCCAGAGGTTCAGCAGCACTTGCAAACTTTGGAGGTTGAGTCCCTAGAAACTTACTCAACCTTGGTTGGCGTGGTGCAGCTTGTGGAGGTGGAGCTTGGTGCAAGTTGGCCACCACTTGAGCCAGGCTCTGGATGAGCTGATTCTGATTTTCAAGCATTTGGTGGATGGGATCAACTCCTTCCCGATGACCACCCCTGTCTTGCCCTCCGTTAAGGTGAGGGTTGCCCGCTTCATCGTTGTTGTTGGCGGGGTTGGCACCACGACCCCTTCCTCTTCCGGCCATCTATCATGATCAACCAAATGTCAATTTAAAGCATTACGTATTAAATTCACAATTTGCTTGTTTAAACTTTAAAATTTTGAGACCTTATTTCATTTATATTTTCTGAGGATTTCATGTCTTGCGCGAACATAAATGCACTCTTAATTCATATGGGTTCACACACCAAGGCAAAGCAACCTGAAGACGAGGTTGTGGACAAACGCCCATGGCTTCCACAACTCACGTCACACACCAAGCATTAACACACCATTAACTAAGGTAACGACTCGACTACTCGACATCTGCTAAACTAAGGGAAAGGACTCTACATGACTCGTATCACTGAGCTGGCTCCTCGGGATCTTCCTCATTATTGCGGCTGCCCTCTGACTCCGCTTTGGGTGGGGAAGCTACTGGTGGAGAAGTGCGGCGACGCCTGCTCGCCCGGCGATCTGGGGAGTCAGGAGTCCATGTGTCATTCACGGTGACACACAGTTTATTCCCATCTCCTCTTTCTCTCGCCCTCAAGCTAGCTCGAAGCAACGCCTCAGTCTCCTTCAGGGTGTCACGTACATCCTGAAGCTCCTGCTGACACTCCTGCAGTCGAGTGCTGAGCATAGCAGCATCCTCCAAGCATAAGTCCATGTGCTCATGGGAAGTCCCCTGCTGAACTGGCAGGTACTTGTACTCCGTTGTACCACTCTCACGCTGGAGGACATACATGTACTCGGTCCTGTCCAGGTGGCGACGATAGATGTGACTCTGGCAGGTGATTGCCTCCCAGGTGACATCCTTCTCCGCATCGACCTGTGTCGCTCGACAAGCTGGATACCGGTGGATCTTGAGCTGCTGATTTTTGTGGATAATCCTCATTTCTGAACTCCATTCTTCCCGCTTCTCACGGATGGTTCGGGTGGAGCTGTAGTGTATGATTAGCTTGCCCGTATTGCCGGCGGCTTGGAGCATACGTCGAAGACCGCGCAACAAGCCTCCTACTGCCAATCCGGAGGAGAGGTACGTCACCGGACGGTTCTCTTCTCTCAGGGAAAGGGCAACTACGGGAACTCTCCCTCCGGTGGACTTGCGAGCGGTGCAGATCGTGCGAACCATCTAAAACATAAAGCATTTAAACTTAAGTTAGATAAAATTATAAACACAAATCCTATTTTGAATAAAAGTTGGGGTAAGATGAAGAAAGTGACTCCATTAAATAACACTTTTCAACCCACGCCTTGTAAAAAATAGTTTTTAAGAAAATAGGGTCCTTAAATACGTCCATTTCTAACTAGGTCCACGTTCCTACGGGCAACCTTGGCTCTGATACCACTTCTGTCACACCCGGTTTCTCCGAAGAACGACCGAGTGAATATCACATGTATGCCAGGATCATTTTCTCATACATGTGATGACAAATAGTGAAGCATCATTTGTTACAAGCCAGGTGTCGAATATAAATAAGTCTTACATAGCATATGTCTTGATGGACGATAATAAGTTCATAACATGTAAATAAAATAGCAGCGGAATATTATTCTTGTGGGCTCCGTCACAGGCGTTGCCCGGGGGACTCCATGAACCTAAAATCCTTCTTCGGGTCCGAAGTCTTGATCATTAAACACCACATCATCCCCTTGACCTGAGCAGCAATTTAAACCAACAAATATGCAAGGTTGAGTACCATTGGTACTCAGCAAGTGTGGAAAAGTTATGTCATGCATGGCTAGAACAAGGAGAGGTTGAACTCATGGTTAAAGCACTACGCAATTAATACCTATCCCCTTAGCTTATCAAGCACCTACATTACTACACAGGTGAAATGGTCCCAATCTCCCATCCCATCATCATAATCAAATAACCATAACATCATTTCCAATGTTAAGCTCCCCGCTTAACATCCACAACTTCCAAAGTCATCATCCTCGCCGCTCTTGACCGTGAGCATGGCTGTCATGACAGTTTTTGACTCTGCAGAGTTTGCACCACTGTACCCCCATGTAGTGATTTTATCCCCCGTTGTCGGGTGGACTGAAAGAACCTCCATTATGCCAGTGGCTACCAACCACATTCACACTTCCCAGGTGTGTAGCCAGGAGATCACTACGAAGCCTTTACAAAGGGATTCCCGACGAGTGTGGGCCCACTGAGGTTTCACCCCTAACAACATACAAGAGACTCCAACCCCGCTGCAGTGGCCCCCTCTTGAGCCTTGCGGTTCGTATGGTAGTCCAGCTGACACCTACTCCCCGCACCATCCAACACACCCATACTACGCCGGGGATACACCTAATTAATTGGCCAAGCTGCCCCATCTCAGCATGTGGTTGGCACGGTAAAGCCAGATTACATGCTCCATGAACCGGTCCTTAGGATCCAGGCAAGTACTAAACACAAATCCGAGTCTCGTGCACCCAGCACCAACCAAATCATCCAACTTGCCTCGATCCCTACCTCTACATAACTCATAATATCTCATTCAAGAGTAAGGTAAACAAGTTGATGATATCATATCTCACTTATCCCATTCTAAGCATGGCTAAGCATAAGTAATATGAATGAATAATAAAGCAAATCCCAACCCAAGCTACAAGGAAACAAGATAATGCAATTCTAGGGAAACTTCTAGCATGGATTTCATATTTCAATTGACAATGCAAATAATTCTATCTACACATCCTAGTATAGGATCAAAGTGGTGAAGGACACTTGCCTTCTTCCTGCTGCTCTGGGAATGGATAGTCCTGGTCTTGGAAGGGAAGAACTTGCTCTGGGGTAGGTTCTACTCATGCCAACACACATAGCAAAAGAAAACAACAATCCATAAGACATAGTTCACACTTTCACTTCATACAAACCACACATTCACACCTATGAAAGTCATTCACATTTCTAAGTGTTGTGGTTACTCTATGTGTGTTGATTTTTGGCTTACGTGCGCTTTTAAACATGTGTATATGATTTCTAACTTTTGTATTCAGATTTCTATTTGCACACTATATATGAATTTCCAATTTGAACAAATTCCTTATATTCAATTGATACACTTCTTAGCTACCAAGTATGCATGGAAGGTATTTTCCTACTCCAAATGGGTTTTCAGATCTTCTACCAAATCCTAAACTGAAATCTTTGGATTTGGAAACTTCATCTGATCTAAAATATTAAATAATATATTTTTGAACTTCTCCTCTGATGTGAACTAATTTAAATTTATTTTACCAATTTTCAGAATTATTTCCTAACCTAAAAATGTGTCTCTATAACTAATAAATGTGAACAATCAATTAGACAGATTCATTTCAGCTTAAAATCTACTTTTAACTCATTCTAAAGTTTTCCAAGTGCTAGGAGAGTTTAAATTTGAATTTACAATGTGTTTGCCTCACCTTTTTAAATTTAAATCCTAATCACATATTCAATTTTCTGAATTTAATATCATATAGGGTCAAAAAGGTAAATCCACCCTACTACAGGGTCTAATTTATTATTTCATAAATTTTCAGGGGTCTAGCTACACATAACAGAGGGGTTTTCCTAATTTTTAATAAGTCCAGGGGCTAAAACTGATTTTTAAACGAATTTACATGAATTTCTGAAGTTCCAGGGGCTAGATCAGAAGTTTCCGGGGCTAGCTCGTGTTTTCCGAGATCCCCAGGGGGTAGCGCGTAAGAATCCCGGCCTTTATAACGCGGGGCTGATGTGGACCGTCCGATTTAAAACAGACGGCTCAGATTAGATCGCCGAACCGGTACGCGCGGGTTTTAATTCTACCGTGCGATTTAAAATAGACGGCGCATAAGCGGCCACGTCACTCTGACCATGCGCGGGCGGCGCTGCCCGGCGGCGCGAGGCGGCGGGAGGCGGCGATCTCGCCGGAGAACTTCGGATCTTCGTCTATACCTCCTAAAACTGGGATTTCATGGCATAGATCGGTAGAGGGGAGGTCGGGGATCTCACCTCGGGGTTTTTCTTGAGCTCGGAGGTCCTGGAAGGCGGTCGGCGTCGAGGTCCGGGGTGGAACCGCTGCGGTGCTCGTCGGAGCTGTGCCTAGAGCGCAAACCACCGAGTTTTCTGCACCTGCGTGATTCCCCGGAGGCGGTGGAACACGATCGGCGCGCTAGATCGGAAAATCCGAGCAGAGATCGAGAGAAATCGGTGATCGGAGCTTCGGTTCTCACCGGGAGGAAAAACAGCTGATCGGGTGGGGAAAACGGGGTGATGCCGGAGTTTATATAGACGGGAGAGGGCGGCGTGTCGGTTGTGATCGAGTTTGAGTCGTCCGGGACCAGAATTCGGCTGGGGTCGCGGGTTTCCGGGGGTAGTTTTGATTCGGGAGAGAGAGGAGTCCCGGGATCGGCCGAACGCGTGCGAGGAGGAAGATGACGGCGGGCCCCGCGTGTCAGTGAGAGGGAAAAGGGGCGCGCGGCTGCGGGCTGGCGCGGGGGTATGGTGGGCCGGCTGGTGGGTTTCGGCACACTGGCCGGGGGTTTTGTTTTTTTCTTTTTCTTTTTCTTTTCTGTTTTGAGTTGAATTTGAATTCCAATTTGAATTTGAATTTCTGCACCACATGCAATACGTCCAAAATTTTTTGAATTCCCCTCTTAACAGGTTTTGGGGTGTTACAGCAACCCATCTTATCACCCAGACTCAACAGTCCCGAAACCCAAAACCATAATCAAACCATAACCAATAACCATAACCAAGAACCATCCCAATAACCATCCAAACTAATCATGGCAGTTGGCCAGGCGGTCGTGACCGTAACCTCGGCTATCATGATAGTTTTAAGAACTCTGCAGAGTTTGCACCTCTTTATCCACAAGTTTGTGATTTCGTCACCTGTCGGCGACTGCAGAACCTCCATTATACCGGTACACAACCGTCGGTGAATGGCCAAGAGATCACAAAATATACTTTACAAAGGGGATACTAGATGTTTGGACTCACTAAGGTTTCACCGGCAGGCTAGAATCTCCTATTCTCCCACCCACGGCCCCCTCTTGTGCCATGCAGTTCCCAGGGCAGTCCACACTAGACTCCCATTCCCCGCGCCTTCCACAGTCCATAACAATCTAGCAACTTACCTAATTAGTCAGCTAAGTCGCACCCATACTTGGCCTTGTGGTGGCACTGTTAACCTAGCATGTGCATGCATGAACCGGTGCTTAGATCTACGGCAAGTAAACCACCATCTCATGTTACCTCATTCACAAACCCTGTCTTGCCTAGATCTCCCTCCGATCCATGTTCATTAACAACATCAGTTTTCTCATTATCATTATGAGTGCAGTTAGCTAGACACATCTATCTCGCTTCCCAATCCCATGGACTCAGCGAAGCATAAAGGAAAAACCATACCCGACTCATAAACTTCCCTGGCGACAAGAGTGGTTTAACCAAAACTAGTAAACTCCTATAAAAAGGGGTTTCCCATCATGTTTGACTCAGCACACACACCTTTTCGCAAAACGAAACAGTTTTTCCCAAAACATAGGATCAATATGGTCAAGGAGCACTTGCCTTGTTCTTGCGGTTCCGGTTGCTCTTGGGTCTCGAAACCTTGTTGTTGCAGTTTGTCGTAGACAGCTCCCTGAGCTTGTCCTGCTATACAGGATCACGCACATACAAGATCCACAACAATCAATATCATGCATAACCTTTAACTAGATGCGATGATGCATATGCATGCTATCCTATGATTAGTTTTATTAGATTAGTTTGTACGTGTTCTTTGCATGGCTTGCATGGATTTTATGATGAACAGAGGTGTTCTGATCAAAGGTGGACGTGACGATGATATTGTCTTTAGATCGACCTGATCATCAAGTGATCTGTCCACGAGAAAGCTTCTGTTCAAAAGGAATCAAAGAACAGATGCAAAGAAAACACAACGATGTCGTAAGGTAGTATTGGAGACCTACCTTACGTTGTTCTCGGTCTTGGTCCTTCATAGATCGTTGGGCTCTCCTCCGGCGATCTTCCTTGCTGAACTCCGGCGATGGCTTACTCGGCTAGTTGGGGCTAGGGCTCTAAGTCGTTGGCTCAGGAGTTCGAAAAGAAATTCGTGGTTTCGGCCAGAGGTTCTAGGTTCTATTTATAATCGGGAGAAGAAGAGTCCTAATCTGATTGGACTTCAAATAAGAGTTCTATTCAAATTGTCGTTGAATCTTAACAACTTATATTTAGTCGATTTGGTGCGGTATCCTTGTGGAATTCAGGTTGGTTTCTCCTCTGTTCCGGTCTTTCTACACGTACAGAATCCAAAAACCGCTCCAGAACTTGTTACCTCCTCGGTGATGAGCTCCGGAAGCTCCACGTGTCCACCGGGTCCTGGTCTCTCCCTTTTCGCAGGGACGATCTCCGGTTGTGATGTGTGTCAAGTGAGCAAGACCTCCTTCTCCTTCGGTGATGGCCTCCACGCATGCTACGTGTCAGTGCCGGACCTTCCCTCTCTCGGAGGTGGCTCCGGGTGTGCCACGTGTCCTAACAGCGCCAGACTTCCTCTCTTCTCAGAGACGAGCTCCGAGGTTAACACGTGTCCAACAGTGACGGACCTTCCGGGTATTAGCTTCGGTGGCGACACGTGTCCGATAGAACCGGACCTCTCGAAGGTGAGCTCCGAGATCGACACGTATCCCACGCGACTGGTCCTCTGATTTCCATGGTGACTAGCTCCGAAGGTGACATGTATCCTGCGGAAATGCCTTTGCTTCTTCCGCAGAGGCTAGTTCCGGGGGCAACATGTGTCCGCAGGGTCGGACCTCTCCCCCCTTGCGGAGATGAGCCCCGAGCCTGCCACGTAGCCAGTTTAGCGGCGGACCTCTCCCCACTTTGCAAGGATGTGCTCCGGACACGCCACGTGGCCAGCGGGCCGCGGAAATTGTCTTTGGTGCTTTCTGGAAACTGGATTCGGCTCTTATTGGCTATCCTTTTGATGGTGTTCCTTATTCTCTTAAAATGTTTTCTCTTCATAAAACATGAATATATGCTGAAACCAAAAATGAGGGTGTCACAAATCTACCCCCCATAAATTGAATCTCGCCCTCGAGATTCATTAGTAGAGAACAGATGGGGAAATTCTGTCTTGATGTCTTCTTCATGCTCCCATGTGGCTTCAGCTTCAGTGTGATGGCTCCATTGTACCTTGCACCATTGGATCACTTTGTTCCTGGTGACCCTTTTCTTTTACGTCCAAAATTCGGACAGGGTGCTCCGCATAAGTCAGGTCCTCTTGAAGTTCAAGCTCTTCCATTGGTATTTGCTCCTCTGGTATTCTCAAGCACTTCTTGAGCTGGGATACATGAAACACGTCATGTACGTCGGAGAGGTGCGTTGGGAGCTATAGTTAATAGGCTACTTCTCCTCGCCTGTCCAAAATCTTAAATGGTCCGATGTAGCGAGGTGCTAACTTGCCTTTGACGTTAAAACGTCGTTGGCCTCAGATAGGCGATACCTTAAGGTATACGAAGTCTCCTATTTTGAAAGTCAACTTCCTTCGCCTATTGTCCGCATAGCCTTTCTGTCGTGACTGAGCAGCCTTTAAGTTCTCCCGTATTGTTTGGACTTGCTTTTCAGCTTCTTGTAGCACTTCTGGTCCAAACACCTGGTTTTCTCCGGTTTCGTTCCAGAACAGCGGTGTTCTACACCAACCATACAATGCTTCAAAAGGCGACATCTTCAAGCTAGCTTGATAGCTGTTGTTATAGGAGAATTCGGCATACGGTAAACTCCTATCCCAACTACGCCACGTTTCAAGGCGCAAGCTCTCAACATGTCCTCCAAAATTTGGTTTGTCCTTTCGGTTTGTCCATCAGTTTGTGGGTGATAGGCGGAGCTAAAATCCAGTCGTGTACCCATAGCTTTCTGCAGCTTCCTCCAGAATCTAGAGGTAAACTGAGAACCTCGATCTGAGACTATCCTCCTCGGGACTCCATGACGGCACACGATCTGCTCCATGTACAACTCGGCTAGTTGTGCAACGCTGTACTTGGCCCTTATAGGGAGAAAATGGGCTGTTTTCGTCAATCGGTCCACGATAACCCAGATAGAGTTATAACCCGACTGAGTACGTGGCAATCCAACGATGAAATCCATACTGATGTCCTCCCACTTCCATTCGGGTACCTTCAGAGGTTGCAACAATCCAGCGGGTGTTTGATGTTCGCCCTTCACCCGTTTGCATGTGTCACATAGGGCAACGTATTCAGCTCTATCCCTTTTCATACCATCCCACCAATAACAGGTCTTCAAGTCCTTGTACATTTTGGTACTTCCGGGATGTATGGAATAGGATGAATCATGTGCCTCTTTTAGTATTATGTCGCAGATGTGCTTCACGTTAGGCACACAAATCCTTTTTCCTAGCCAAAGCGTACCCTTCTCATCCTCCTTGAAATCCTTCTCTATTCCTTGTTGGATCTTTTCTTTGATCTCCTTGATCTCCTCATCCATTGTTTGGCCCTCTCTTATCTCTTGCTCTAATGAAGAGTGGATCTCCATCATTTCTATGTTGTTCAAGAATCCGAGGTGTAACCGTTCGAACTCCTTACGTAGTTCGGGTGGTAACTCCCGAATCGTGAGTTGATGACATGCTCCCTTCCGGCTGAATGCATCAGCTACTATGTTGGCCTTCCAAGGGTGGTAGTTTATTCCAACATCGTAATCCTTGATGAGTTCCAACCATCGACGTTGCCTCAAATTCAAGTCCGTTTGTGTAAATATGTACTTGAGGCTTTTATGATCTGTATAGGTCTCACATCGATGACCAAGGATATAATGTCTCCAAATTTTCAATGCATGCACGAATGCTGCTAGCTCCAAGTCATGTGTCGGATAATTAAGCTCGTGCTTCTTTAATTGTCATGAGGCATAGGCTACCACTTGTCCTTCTTGCATGAGCTCACATCCGAGCCCCTGCCTGGATGCGTCACAATATATGTCAAAGCTCTTACTTACGTCCGGCAATACCAGAACCGGTGATGTGGTTAGCCTTTTCTTGAGTTCCTCAAAACTTCCTTGGCATGCTGGTGTCCATTGGAAGACTTTTCCCTTCATTAGCAACTCCGTCATAGGCTTTGCTATCTTAGAAAAGTCTTTAATGAAGTGTCGATAGTATCCAGCCATCCCAAGAAAACTCCAAATATCCCTCACGCTTTGCGGTTGGTCCTACTTCAGAACATTTCTCACTTTTCCGGGATCAACCGATACCCCTTCCTTGGAGATAATGTGGCCTAGGAACGATATTTCCTTTATACAAAATTGACACATGTTAAGCTTGGCATACAATTGATGCTCGCGCATTTTCTGCAAGGTCAATCTCAAGTGTTCTTCATGCTCCTCCTCGCTTTTTGAATACACCATAATGTCGTCGATGAAAACCACGACGAACTTATCCAAGTACTCCATGAAAACCTTGTTCATGAGGTACATGAAGTATGCGGGTGCATTTGTTAATCCAAAAGACATGAGGGTATATTCATACGAACCATACCGTGTTCGAAAGGCTGTCTTAGGTATATCGGAGGGTTTAATCTTCAGCTGGAAGTATCCCGACCGAAGATCAATCTTGGAGAACACTCGGGCTCCTTTGATTTGGTCGAATAGGTCCTATATACGGGGCAGAGGGTATTTGTTCTTGATTGTCACCTCGTTGAGAGACCTATAGTTCACGCACATCCTTTGGGTTCCATCCTTCTTGTCTACGAAGAGCACAGGAGCTCCCCATGGTGACGAGCTTGGATGTATGAAACCCTTATCCAGCTGCTCCTGGATTTGCCTCTTAAGTTCTACTAGTTCATTGACTGGCATCCTATAGGGTCTCTTTGCTATGGGTGCAGTTCCGGGTACCAAATCAATGGCAAATTCAATGTCCCGATCAGGGGGCATACCTGGAAGCTCCTCTGGAAACACGTCCGAGAATTCTTGAACCACTGGAATGCTGTCCAATGTTGTTCCTTCGACGTGGGTCAAGATTGCCTTTTCGGTTGTTTGTTGGGCTGATTCCAACTCGACATGAATACCGTGCTCATTTGTCAACTGCACGCTTCTTTCAGCACATTGGATTACCCCGTTGTGCTTGCTTAACCAATCCATCCCGAGTATTATGTCAAGCCCTTGGGAATCCAAGACGATGAGATTGGCGAGGAAGTCTACCCCCCTTATTTTAAGGCTTACCTTAGGACATACTATATTAGTTCTCATCTCTCCACCGGGAGAATTAACTAACATAGCACATTTTAAGTGTGATATGGGTAGATTATGCTTGTGTAACACCCCAAAATTTTGTTAAGACCTAAATCATGTTAAGAGGGGAATTTAAAATTTTTTGGATGTGTTGCATGTTTTGCAAAAATTCAAATTCAAACTGGAATTCAAATTAAACTCAAATCAGAAAAGAAATAGAAAAAGAAAAAGAGAAAACAGAAAAAAACCGGCCAGTGGGCCGCAACCCACCAGCCGGCCCACCCAGCAACCGCGCCAGCCCGCAGCCGCGTGCGCTCTTTCCTACCACTGACAGGTGGGACCCGCCAGTTCTTCGTCTACCTCGCGCCAGCGCCGGACTCTCTCACCCGAATCGAAACCGATCGGGAATTCTCGTGTATCCCAGCCGAATTTCGTTCGGGGACGACGCAAACTCGATCTAAACCACCCCGCAGCCCTCCCCCGTCTATAAAAACCCTGACCCTGTCCCGTTTTTCCCACGCGATACGCCGATTTTTTCTCCGGTGAGAACCCGAGTTTCTCCGGCGAATTCTGGCCGATCTAAGCTCGGAAATTCCGATCTAACTCGCTGGTCTTGATCCACCGCCTCCGGGGAACCTTGCAGGTGCAGAAAACTCGGTGACTTGCGGTGTAAACACAGCGCCGACGAGCCTCACCGTGAATTCACCTCGGACCTCGTCGCCGATCACCTTCCAGGACCTCCGAGCTCAAGAAAACCCCCGAGGTGAGATCCCCGACCTCCCCTCCACCGATCTATGCCATAAGATCACAGTTCTAGGAAGAATTCTCGAAGATCCGAAAGTCTCCAGCGAGATCGCCGCTTCCCGCCGCCGTGCGCCGCCGGCAGCGCCGCCCGCGCTCGATCAGAGCGACGTGGCCGCTTGTGCGCCGTTTATCTTAAATCGCACGGTAGGGTTTAAATCCCCGCGTACCGGTTCGACGTTATAATCTCAGCCGACGGTTTAAAATCGGACGGTCCACGTCAGCCCCGCGTTTTAAAGGCTGGAATTCTTACGCGCTACCCCCTGGGGTTCTCGGGAAATAAGAGCTAGCCCCGGAAACTTCTGATCTAGCCCCTGGAACTTCAGAAAATCATGTAAATTCATTTAAAAATCAGTTTTAGCCCCTGGACTTAATAAAAATTAGGAAAAACTCCTCTGATAAGTGTAGCTAGACCCCTGGAAATTCTGAAAATAATATTATAGACCCTGTAGTGGGGTGAGTTTACCTTTTTAACCCTGTGTAGTATTAAATTTAGGAAATTGAATATGTGGCTAGTGTTTAAAATTTAAAAAGTTGGACAAACATATTGTCAAATTTAAATTAAAAACTTTCTCAGTACTTAGAAAACCTTGGAGTGAGATAAAAATAGATTTTTGGCTGAAATGAATCTGTTTAATTTATTATTCACATTTATTAGTTACAAGGACACATTTTTAAGTAAAGAATAGTTCTAGAAAATAGGGAAAATAATTGTAAAATAGTTTACATCAGAGGAAAAGGTCAAAAATTATATTATTAAATATTTTAGATTAGAACCTATTCTGTTTAGATGATGTGTCTTGTTATTTTCATAATAAAGTTCACATTTAGACATAGGAAATAAATCTGAAAATATAGCAACTAATAAATGATAAATGGAGTTTCTAAAATCCAAAGAATTCAGTTTAGGGTTGGTAGAAATTATGAAGACAATATGGAGAAGGAAAATACCTTTCATGCATGCTAGGTAGCTAAAAGGTGTAGTAATTGAATATAAGGAAATTTATTTAAATTGGAAACTCATATATAAAGTATGTAAGTATAAATGTGAACACAAAAGTAGGAATCATATACACATGATTAAAAGTGCATGCAAGCCACAAATCAGCACACATAGAGTAACCACAACACATATAATAGTGAATGACTTTCATAAATATGAATGTGTGGTTTGTATGAAGTGGAAGTGTGAACTATGTCTTATGGATTGTTGTTTTTCTTTTGCTATGTGTGATGGTATGATGTAGAACCTGCTCAAGAGCAAGTTATTCCTTTCCAAGACCAGGACTACCCATTTCAAGAACAGCAGGAAGGAGGCAAGTGTCCTTGACCACTTTGATCATATGCTAGGATGTGTAGATAGAATTATTTGCATTGTCAAGTTAAATATGAAACCCATGCTAGGAAGTTTCCCTAGAATTGCATTACCTTGTTTTCCTTGTAGCTTGGGTTGGGATTTATTTTATTATGTCATTTATTATTATGCATATGCTTAGCCATGCTTAGAATGGGATAATTGGGATATGAGATCATCAGTTTATTTTACCATACTCTTGAATGAGATATTGTGAGTTATGTAGAGGTAGGGATCAAGGCAAGTTGGATGTTTTGGTTCTGTGCTGGGTGCACGAGACTCGGGTTTGTGTTTAGTACTTGCCTGGATCCTAAGAACCGGTTCATGGAGCATGTAACCTGGCTTTACCGTGCCAACCACATGTTGAGATGGGGCAGCTTGGCCAATTAATTAGGTGTATCCCCGGCATAGTATGGGTGTGTTTGATGGTGCGGGGAGTAGGTGTTAGCTGGACTACCATATGAAACGCAAGGCTCAAGAGGGGGCCACTGCAGCGGGGTTGGAGCCTCTTGTATGCTGTTAGGGGTGAAACCTCAGTGGGCCCACGCTCGTCGGGAATCCCTTTGTAAAGGCTTCGTAGTGATCTCCTGGCTACACACCTGGAAAGTGTGAATGTGGTTCGTGGCCACTGGCATAATGGAGGTTCTTTTAGTCCACCCGGCAACGGGAGATGAAATCACTACATGTGGATACAGTGGTACAAACTCTGCAGAGTCAAAACTGTCATGACAGCCGTGCTCACGGTCAAGAGCGGCTTGGACTTATTCATGATTAGAGGATTGATGGTTTTGGAAGTTGTGGATGTTAATCGGGGAGCTTAACATTGGAAATGATGTTATGGTTATTTGATTATGATGGGATGGGAGATTGGGACCATTTCACCTGTGTAGTAATGTAGGTGCTTAATAAGCTAAGGTGATAGGTATTAATTGCGTAGTGCTTTAACCATGAGTTCAACCTCCCCTTGTTATAGCCATGCATGACATAACTTTCCCACCACTTGCTGAGTACCATCGGTACTCAACCTTGCATATTTGTTGGTTTATATTGCTGCTCAGGTCAAGATAATGAGGTGGTGTATACTGACCAAGACTTTGGACCCGAAGAAGGTTTCTAGGTTCATGGAGACCCCGGCAACGCCTGTGACGGAGCCCTAAAAAATAATATTTTGCTGCTAGTTTATTTACTTGTGATGAACTTATTATTGTCCATTGAGACATTTGCTATGTAAGACTTATTTATATTCGATACCTGGCTTGTAATAAATGATGCTTCACTAATTGTCATCACATGTATGAGGAAATGATCCTGGCATACATGTGATATTCACTTGGTTGTTCTTCGGAAAAACCGGGTGTGACAGAAGTGGTATCAGAGCCAAGGTTGCCCGTAGGAACGTGGACCTAGGTAGAAATGGACGGATTTAAGGGCCCTATTTTCTTAAAAACTATTCTTACAAGGTGTGTGTGGAAAAGTGTTATTTAATGAGTCACTTTCTTCATCTTATCCCAATTTTCATTCAAAATAGGATTTTCGTTTAAAAAGTTTATCTAACCTAAGTTTAAATGCTTTTTGTTTTAGATGGTTCGCATGATTCGCACCGCTCGCAAGTCCACAGGAGGGAGAGTTCCAGTAGTTGCCCTTGCCGAAAGAGAGGAGAGCCGTCCGGTGACGTACCTTTCCTACAGATTGGCAGTAGGAGGCTTGTTGCGTCGTCTTCGACGTATGCTTGAAGCCGCCGGCAGTACGGGCAAGCTAATCATCCACTATAACTCCACCAGGACCATCCGTGAGAAGAGGGAAGAATGGAGCTCAGAGATGAGGATTATACACGAAAATCGGCTGCTTAAGATCCACCGCTCTCCAGCATGTAGAGCAACACAGGTCGATGCGGAGAAGGATGTCACCTGGGAGGCCATCACCTGCCAGAGTCACATCTATCGTCGCCACCTGGACAGGACGGAGTACATGTATGTCCTCCAGCGTGAGAGTGGTACCACGGAGTATAAGTACCCGCCAGTGCAGCAAGGGACTTCCCATGAGCACATGGACTTGTGCTTGGAGGATGCTGCTATGCTCAGCACTCGACTGCAGGAGTGTCAGCAAGAACTTCAGGGTGTTCGGGACACCCTGAAGGAAACGGAGGCATTGCTGCGAGCCTGCCTGAGGGCGAGAGAAAGAGGAGTTGGGAATGAACTGTGTGTCATCGCGAATGATACATGGACTCCTGACTCCCCAGATCGTCGGGCGATAAGGCGTCGTCGCACTTCTCCACCAGCAGCCTCCCCACCCAAAGCAGAGTCAGAAGGCAGCCGAAATGATGAGGAAGATCCCGAGGAGCTAGCTCAAGAAAACGAGTAGTGTAGAGTCCTTCTCTTAGTTAGCAAGATGTCGAATAGTCGAGTCGTTACGTTAAGATTAATGGTGTGTTAATGCTTGATGTGTGACGTGAGTTGTGGAAGCCATGAGCAATTGTCCACAGCCTCGTCTTTAGATTGTTTTGCTTTGGTGGGTGAACCCACATGAAATAATAATGCATTTATTTTTGTGTGAGAAATGAACCCTCAGAAAAGTATAGCAAAGCCTCAACACTTCAAAGTACAAAAACAAATGAAAGTAGTAAAATAATACTAAATTCTTTCAAATTAACATTAATTGATTCTGCCAGATGGCCGGAAGAGGAAAAGGACGTGCTGCCAACCCCGCCAACAACAACGATGAGGCATGCAACCCTCATCTTTCTGGAGGCCAGGACCGGGGTGGTCGCCGTGAAGGAGTTGATCCCCTCCACCAAATGCTGGAGAATCAAAATCAGCTCATCCAGAACTTGACTCAAGTGGTGGCCAACTTGCATCAAGTTCCACCTCCACAAGCTGCACCACGCCAACCAAGGTTGAGTGAGTTTCTAGGAACTCAACCTCCAAAGTTTGCAAGTGCTGCTGAACCTCTGGAGGCAGATGATTGGCTAAAGACCATTGAAAGCAAGATGAGGATCATCCAGTGCCAAGGGTATGAGAGGGTGCTGTTTGCCTCTCATCAATTGCATGGACCTGCTGCTGATTGGTGGACCGCCTACGTGGCTGCCCATCATGACCCTGAGAACATCACTTGGGAAGAGTTCAAGCGTAGTTTCCGCAACCATTACATCCCAAGAGGTGAACTCAAAAACAAGAGGAAGGAGTTTTTGGAACTGCAGCAGGGGAACATGACGGTGAGGGAATACCTCACTAAATTTACTCAACTATCCCGTTATGCCCCACGGGACATAGAGACTGATGAGCAGAAACAAGATTGTTTCGTGAAGGGACTTACCGCAGAAATGCAGTGTGCGATGTCCTCGAATGAGTATGAAAGCTTCCAAAAGATGGTGGACAGAGCATTTGTGGTGGAAAGGAAGCTGAAGGCCTTGGAAAATGAGAACAAAAGGAAGGCGGGGTGGTCACACCAAGCCTCAGGGAGCAACACCCGCCCACGTCTGATGCAGCGACCTGCAGGGCAGACGAACCGTGCTGCGGTACCCTACTCAGCACCAAGAGGGTACAACCCGAACTACAGGCCTCCCATAGCACCAGCACAGCCACAACGTCAGTTTGTACAGCAGCCTCGTCCCGCATATCCACCTTGACCAGCAGTGCAAGGACCCCCAAACCAACCCCAAGACAATAAAGGCCAAGCACCTAAGGTTGGGGTGCAATGTTTCAATTGTGGTGAAGTGGGGCACTATGCCCATAAGTGCCCAAAGAAGAAGCCCACGCAGCCTCAACAGCAGAATGTAATGAGAGGACGGGTGAACCACGTCACTATGGAGGAAGCACAAGAGGCACCCGACGTGGTAGTTGGTAAGTTTCCTGCCAATTTACACCTTGCAACCCTGCTGTTTGATTCGGGTGCTACCCACTCGTTCATTGCCCAAGGGTTTGTTAAGAAGCATGACCTAGCAACAACACAAATGAACCATATGCTAGTCGTAAACTCTCCGGGTGAAGAAATAAGGACAAGACAAGTGTGTCCCAAGGTGAACCTAGACATTAATGGGGTAGTGTTTACTGCTAACCTCATAGTGATAGATTCCCAAGGGATCGATATTATTTTGGGCATGGACTGGTTGACCAAACATAAGCGAATCATCCATTGTTCAACCAGAACGGTGGAACTAACGCACCCTAGTGGCACAAAAGTAAAGTTTATAACAATACAAGAGCCTAGGAGGGATGTTCAATTAAATAAAGTTGAGGTGAAAGTGGAGGAGATCCGAATTATCAGGGAATATCCAGACGTTTTTCCGGAGGAGTTGCCAGGTATGCCTCCCGATCGTGAAGTGGAATTCGCAATTGATCTAGTACCTGGAACAGCCCCGATATACAAGAGACCTTATCGGATGGACTCCAAGCAGCTAGAAGAACTTAAGGATCATTTGAGATAATTGACGGAGAAGGGGTATATTCGTCCTAGTTTCTCACCATGGGGAGCTCCGGTGATATTTGTGCCCAAGAAGGACGGAACCCAAAGGTTATGCGTGGATTACCGTGCCTTGAATGAGGTAACCATCAAGAACAAGTACCCATTACCCCGCATTGAAGACTTGTTTGATCAGTTGAGGGGCGCATGTGTGTTCTCAAAAATTGATCTCAGGTCGGGATACCACCAACTTAAGGTAAGGCAAACTGATATTCCCAAAACAGCTTTCGTATCTCGGTACGGACTGTATGAATACACTGTCATGCCTTTCGGGCTAACTAATGCCCCGACATACTTCATGTATCTCATGAATAAGGTATTCATATAATTTCTGGACAAATTTGTGGTGGTTTTCATAGACGACATTCTCGTCTTCTCCAAAGACGAAGAAGAACATGAGAAACATCTAAGGTTGGTGTTGCAGAGGCTGAGAGAACACCAACTATATGCCAAGTTGAACAAGTGTGAGTTTTGGCTGAAGAGAGTTCCCTTCTTAGGACATATAATCTCAGAGGGAGGAATCTCCGTGGATCCTGCCAAAATCGAGGATATACAGAAGTCGAAGACCCCTGAAAATGTCGGGGAAGTTCGAAGCTTCTTGGGATTGGCTGGATACTATCGACGGTTTATTGAGGGATTCTCCAAGATCTCGAGACCCCTCACCAAACTGTTGGAGAAGGGAATCACATTCACATGGACGCCACAGTGCGAGACGAGTTTTCAGGAGCTAAAGAAAAGATTGACAACAGCCCCAGTGTTGGTTATGCCAGATATGCAGAAGAATTTCACGGTGTACTGCGATGCCTCTGGAAACGGGTTGGGATGTGTTCTCATGCAAGAAGGGCATGTCGTGGCATATGCATCCCGGCAGCTTCGGAAGCACGAGAAAAACTATCCTACACATTACTTAGAACTAGCCGCAGTGGTACACGCGTTGAAAATTTGGCGGCACTATTTGATGGGGAAGAGGACCGAGATATATACGGATCATAAGAGTTTGAAGTATATTTTCACACAACCAGATCTCAACCTCAGACAAAGGAGATGGTTAGAGCTAATCAATGACTTTGATGTGGGCATCAACTATCATCCCGGGAAAGCAAATGTCGTGGCCGATGCTTTGAGTCGGAAAGTGCAGGTAAATAAGTTGAGCTTGAAGGACATGCCTGCAGAATTGAAGGACGAGGTTATAAGGCTCAATCTATGTCTAGTAAATAGTGGTGAAGCCATCGCCATGGAAGTGGACTCCGCACTAGAGCGAGACATACGCGAGGGTCAAAAGAAGGATGAGAAGATACAAGAGATCAGACAACTCATCAAGGAAAATAAAGCTCCGGGTTTTAGAGAGGATGAACAAGGAACAGTGTGGCACGGGAATAGAATCTGTGTGCCAGAAGTAAAGGAGATCCGTGAATTGATTTTAAAGGAGGCTCATGATTCTGACTATTCCATTCATCCTGGGAGTACGAAGATGTACCAGGACCTCAAGAGCAGGTATTGGTGGTATGGCATGAAGCGAGATGTCGCGGAACATGTTGCCCTATGTGACACATGTCAGTTGGTGAAAGCAGAACATCAACGACCCGCGGGATTATTGCAACCACTCAAAGTGCCTGAATGGAAATGGGAAGAAATCAGCATGGACTTCATCGTGGGGTTGCCTAGGACCCAATCAGGATATGATTCGATATGGGTCATCATTGATAGGCTAACCAAAGTAGCTCATTTCATCCCCGTGAAAGAAAGCTACAGCGGATCCAAATTGGCAGAGTTGTACATGTCAAGGATCTTGTGTTACAATGGAGTGCCAAAGAAGATTGTGTCGGATCGAGGGACACAGTTCACCTCAAGGTTCTGGCAGAAGTTGCACGAAACCATGGGAACCCATCTGAACTTTAGTTCTGCCTATCATCCCCAAACTGACAGGCAGACGGAGAGAACCAATCAGATCCTTGAAGATATGCTGAGGGTATGTGCACTCAAAAACAATAGGAGTTGGGACAAGAACTTACCGTATGCGGAGTTTTCCTATAACAACAGCTATCAAGCTAGTATGAAGATGTCACCGTTTGAAGCTTTGTACGGGAGGAAGTGCAGAACTCCCCTATTTTGGAACAAAACAGGGGAAAGTAAAGTGTTTGGTCCCGAGGTACTACAAGAAGCCGAGGCGAAGGTGAGGGAAATTCGCAATAACTTGAGGATAGCACAGACACGCCAAAAGAGCTATGCCGATGTACGAAGAAGAGAGCTCATTTTCAACGTGGGGGACTATGTCTATCTCAAGGTGTCCCCTATCAGAGGACTTCGTCGGTTCAAGGTGAAAGGGAAGTTGTCACCTCGATACATCGGACCCTTTCAAGTTTTGGAGAGGAAAGGCGAAGTGGCGTATCAACTAGAATTACCGGCTCGTCTATCGGATGTGCACGATGTATTCCATGTGTCACAACTCAAGAAATGCCTGAGGACGCCTGAGGAGGTGTTACCCATGAATGAAGTGGACGTAGCTGAGGATTTGTCTTATGCCGAGCAACCATACAATATTTTAGAGACAATGGAACGCCTCACCTGAAATAAAAGAATCCGGATGTGCAAGGTGCAGTGGAAGCATCACTCAGAAGAGGAAGCCACCTGGGAGCGGGAAGATGAGCTCAAGGCACAATTTTCGGAATTGTTTTCTTAGAACCACCAATCTCGAGGACGAGATTTCTTTTAAGGGGGGTAGAGCTGTAACACCCCAAAATTTTGTTAAGACCCTAAATCATGTTAAGAGGGGAATTTAAAAATTTTTGGACGTGTTGCATGTTTTGCAAAAATTCAAATTCAAACTGGAATTCAAATTAAACTCAAATCAGAAAAGAAATAGAAAAAGAAAAAGAAAAAGAGAAAACAGAAAAAAACCGGCCACTGGGCCGCAACCCACCAGCCGGCTCACCCAGCAACCGCGCCAGCCCGCAGCCGCGCACGCTCTTTCCTCCCACTGACAGGCGGGACCCGCCAGTTCTTCGTCTACCTCGCGCCAGCGCCGGACTCTCTCACCCGAATCGAAACCGATTGGGAATTCTCGCGTATCCCAGCCGAATTTCGTTCGGGGACGACGCAAACTCGATCTAAACCACCCCGCCGCCCTCCCCCGTCTATAAAAACCCCGACCCTGTCCCGTTTTTCCCACGCGATACGCCGATTTTCTCTCCGGTGAGAACCCGAGTTTCTCCGGCGAATTCTGGCCGATCTAAGCTCGTAAATTCCGATCTAACTCGCTGGTCTTGATCCACCGCCTCCGGGGAACCTTGCAGGTGCAGAAAACTCGGTGACTTGCGGTGTAAACACAGCGCCGACGAGCCTCGCCGTGAATTCACCTCGGACCTCGTCGCCGATCACCTTCCAGGACCTCCGATCTCAAGAAAACCCCCGAGGTGAGATCCCCGACCTCCCCTCCACCGATCTATGCCATAAGATCACAGTTCTAGGAAGAACTCTCGAAGATCCGAAAGTCTCCGGCGAGATCGCCGCTTCCCGCCGCCGTGCGCCACCGGCAGCGCCGCCCGCGCTCGATCAGAGCGACGTGGCCGCTTGTGCGCCGTTTATTTTAAATCGCACGGTAGGGTTTAAATCCCCGCGTACCGGTTCGACGTTATAATATCAGCCGACGGTTTAAAATCGGACGGTCCACGTCAGCCCCGCGTTTTAAAGACTGGAATTCTTACGTGCTACCCCCTGGGGTTCTCGGGAAATAAGAGCTAGCCCCGGAAACTTCTGATCTAGCCCCTGGAACTTCAGAAAATCATGTAAATTCATTTAAAAATCAGTTTTAGCCCCTGGACTTAATAAAAATTAGGAAAAACTCCTCTGATAAGTGTAGCTAGACCCCTGGAAATTCTGAAAATAATATTATAGACCCTGTAGTGGGGTGAGTTTACCTTTTTAACCCTGTGTAGTATTAAATTTAGGAAATTGAATATGTGGCTATTGTTTAAAATTTAAAAAGTGGGACAAACATATTGTCAAATTTAAATTAAAAACTTTCTCAGTACTTAGAAAACCTTGGAGTGAGATAAAAATAGATTTTTGGCTGAAATGAATCTGTTTAATTTATTATTCACATTTATTAGTTACAGGGACACATTTTTAAGTAAAGAATAGTTTTACAAAATAGGGAAATAATTGTAAAATAGTTTACATCAGAGGAAAAGGTCAAAATTATATTATTAAATATTTTAGATCAGAACCTATTCTGTTTAGATGATGTGTCTTGTTATTTTCATAATAAAGTTCACATTTAGACATAGGAAATAAATCTGAAAATATAGCAACTAGTAAATGATAAATGGAGTTTCTAAAATCCAAAGAATTCAGTTTAGGGTTGGTAGAAATTATGAAGACACATATGGAGAAGGAAAATACCTTTCATGCATACTAGGTAGCTAAAAGGTGTAGTAATTGAATATAAGGAAATTTATTTAAATTAGAAACTCATATATAAAGTATGTAAGGATAAATGTGAACACAAAAGTAGGAATCATATACACATGATTAAAAGTGCATGAAAGCCACAAATCAACACACATAGAGTAACCACAACACATATAATAGTGAATGACTTTCATAAATATGAATGTGTGGTTTGTATGAAGTGGAAGTGTGAACTATGTCTTATGGATTGTTGTTTTTCTTTTGCTATGTGTGATGGTATGATGTAGAACCTGCTAAAGGCAAGTTATTCCTTTCCAAGACCAGGACTACCCATTTCAAGAGCAGCAGGAAGGAGGCAAGTGTCCTTGACCACTTTGATCCTATGCTAGGATGTGTAGATAGAATTATTTGCATTGTCAAGTTAAATATGAAACCCATGCTAGGAAGTTTCCCTAGAATTGCATTACCTTGTTTTCCTTGTAGCTTGGGTTGGGATTTATTTTATTATGTCATTTATTATTATGCATATGCTTAGCCATGCTTAGAATGGGATAATTGGGATATGAGATCATCAGTTTATTTTACCATACTCTTGAATGAGATATTGTGAGTTATGTAGAGGTAGGGATCAAGGCAAGTTGGATGTTTTGGTTGTGTGCTGGGTGCACGAGACTCGGGTTTGTGTTTAGTACTTGCCTGGATACTAAGGACCGGTTCATGGAGCATGTACCCTGGCTTTACCGTGCCAACCACATGCTGAGATGGGGCAGCTTGGCCAATTAATTAGGTGTATCCCCGGCGTAGTATGGGTGTGTTGGATGGTGCGGGGAGTAGGTGTCAGCTGGACTACCATATGAACCACAAGGCTCAAGAGGGGGCCACTCCAGCGGGGTTGGAGCCTCTTGTATGCTGTTAGGGGTGAAACCTCAGTGGGCCCACGCTCGTCGGGAATCCCTTTGTAAAGGCTTTGTAGTAATCTCCTGGTTACACACCTGGGAAGTGTGAATGTGGTTCGTGGCCACTGGCATAATGGAGGTTCTTTTAGTCCACCCGGCAACGGGGGATGAAATCACTACATGTGGGTACAGTGGTACAAACTCTGCAGAGTCAAAACTGTCATGACAGCCATGCTCACGGTCAAGAGCGGCTTGGACTTATTCATGATTAGAGGATTGATGGTTTTGGAAGTTGTGGATATTAAGCGGGGAGCTTAACATTGGAAATGATGTTATGGTTATTTGATTATGATGGGATGGGAGATTGGGACCATTTCACCTGTGTAGTAATGTAGGTGCTTAATAAGCTAAGGTGATAGGTATTAATTGCGTAGTGCTTTAACCATGAGTTCAACCTCCCCTTGTTATAGCCATGCATGACATAACTTTCCCACCACTTGCTGAGTACCATCGGTACTCAACCTTGCATATTTGTTGGTTTATATTGCTGCTCAGGTCAAGATAATGAGGTGGTGTATAATGACCAAGACTTTGGACCCGAAGAAGGTTTCTAGGTTCATGGAGATCCCCGGGCAACGCCTGTGACGGAGCCCTAAAGAATAATATTCCGCTGCTAGTTTATTTACTTGTGATGAACTTATTATTGTCCATTGAGACATTTGCTATGTAAGACTTATTTATATTCGACACCTGGCTTGTAATAAATGATGCTTCACTATTTGTCATCACATGTATGAGAAAATGATCCTGGCATACATGTGATATTCACTTGGTTGTTCTTCGGAAAAACCGGGTGTGACAGCTTGGCAACATACTTGGATGATATGAAGGAATGTGATGCTCTAGAATCAAATAAGATGGTGGCTGGGTTGGAGTTGGCAAGGAACATACCAATTACGATGTCCTCAGCCTGTTGTGCTTCCTCAGCAGAGACATGGTTCACGTTGCCACGAGCATAGTTCTTCTGTCCATGGTTTCCTTGATTGTCCCCTCCGTTCGGTCGCGGGTTCTGCACAACAACTCCCGGCTGCAACATACTCTGCTTCGGCTGTGGACAAGGCAATGGAGTTTTGCTTCTTGGAGGACCAGGAAACTAGGGACCTACCCAAGAATTGGCAAGTCCCGGAGGTACTTTTTCTATCCACTTTGCATCCGTCATAATCTGCATCGGAGTATCCAATGAGATTGAACTTTGAACCTTTAGGATACCAAAGGCCTAGGTTGTGTGTATGAACTAAATATCGCAAGATTCTGTTTACGGGTGTCAAATGACATTCCTTAGGATTGGCTTAAAATCTTGCACACATACAAACACTCAACATGATACCAGGCCTAGATGCACAAAGATAAAGTAGAGATCCAATCATGGAACGGTATACCTTTTGATCCACATTAGGTCCATCTTCATTAAGGTCTAAATGTCCATTTGTTGCCATGGGAGTCTTTATGGACTTCACTTTGTCCATGCCAAATTTCATGAGAATGTCTTCGGTGTACTTTGTTTGGCTTATGAATGTTCCTTCCTTTAGTTGTTTCACTTGGAATCCCAAAAAGTATCTCAATTCTATCATCATGGACATCTCGAATCTATGCAGTTTGAAAACATGGTCGGGTACTCTTGATCTTCAAACCCAGGGGGTTGCTCCACGTACACCTCCTCCTTGATAGGTCCATTGAGGAAGACGCTTTTGGCGTCCATTTGATACAGCTTGAAATCATGGTGAGTAGCATATGCAAGTAATATACGAATTGATTCAAGCCTAGCTACGGGAGCAAAAGTCTCGTCGAAATCCAAACCTTCGACTTGTGAGTAACCTTTAGCCACAAGTCGTGTCTTGTTTCTTGTTACCACTCCGTGTTTGTCTTGCTTGTTGCAGAAGACCCATTTCGTGCCGACGATGATGGACTTTGGTCTTTCAACAAGTTCCCATACTTTGTTACTTTTGAAGTTGTTCAATTCTTCTTGCATTGCCATCACCCAGTCCGGATCTTTTAGCGCATGTTCAATGGTGTATGGTTATAAAGTGGATACAAAGGAATAGTTGTGACACCCGGTCCCGAAAAATAGAACCGAGCTAATGCATATGTGTGCCCAGGATGTTCATCACACATACACATGTAATCCACAAACTGAATTCAGAATATAACCATGAATAAATAGTGTTTAAGTACTTTATTACATCCACTAATTGTCTCACGCATGAATCTCTAACTTATTCTTGCAGCGGAAGTCTCTAAACGACAGCGGAAATAACTAAATAGCAGCGGCTCCATCTTCAACTCCACAGGCATGTTGACGGTAGTTCGCACGCCTAGTACTCCACATGATCCTCGAAGTACTCTTCTCCTGTTGCTGATGTTTTTGTGATAATGCAAGGGTGAGTACATGTCGTACTCAGCAAGTGCGGGAAAAGTATGACATGTAGCTTACAACAAGGCAGGAATAAAAAGGCTCATTGCAGCAAGCAAAATTTTATTTCACAAACACGATAAAAACAGCGTCTATTTCTAAGTGAGTTTAATCCCATCATAACCATGTTATAACAGCAACATTCCTTCATCATAATTCACCACTTATCATGTCTCAACCAGCCATTAATCTTTCTCAACTTCATCTCATACTCATAATATTCATAACCATCTCATGTTCATATAACCGAAACCAAAGCTCATTGTCATGACTCGAAACAATCCCAAAACCGATCCCAATGACCATACCATAACCATACCGAACATCCATCCCAAGTTTTCTCTCTAATCATGTGAGATGGCCAGGCGCTTGTCACCATAAGCACGGCTATCATGATAGTTTTACACTCTGCAGAGGTGGCACCACTTTACCTACAAGTTTGTGATTTCGTCACCCGTCGGCGACTGCAGAACCTCCATTATACCAGTACACAACCATCGGTGTATGGACAAGAGATCACAAAATAGCCTTTACAAAGGGGCTACAAGATGTATGGACTCACTAAGGTTTCACCAGCAGGCTCGAATCACCATTCTCCCACCCACAGGCCCCCTCTTGTGCCATGCAGTTCCCAGGGCAGTCCCCTCTCGACTGCCATTCCCCGCGCCATCCACGGTCCATAACAAACTAATAACACACCTAATTAGTCAGCTAAGCCGCACCCATATTTGGCCTTGTGGTGGCACTGTTTTCCTGGCATGTGCTGGCATGAACCGGTCCTTAGATCTACGGCAAGTAAACCACCATCTCATTCAGCAACATCCATGAACCAAGCTTTCCTAGATCACCCCCAATTCCACGCTCATTAACATCATCAAGTTCTCATCATCATTATTCATATGAGTGCAGTAGCTAACCATGTTTTAGTTCAGCTTCCCGTATCCCGTGGATTAAGCGAAGCAAAAAGGAAAAACGACCATACCCGACTCATCAACTTTCCTGGCAACAAGGGTGGTTAACAAAACTAGTAAACTCCTATAAAAGGGTGTCCCATCAAGTTGAATCAAGCATACACGTTTTCACAAACAAACAATTTCAAAACATGGGATCAATATGGTCAAGGGGCACTTGCCTTGCTCCCGCGGCTCTTCAAGCGTCTCGAAGTCTTGGTGATGTAGTTCTTCATAGATGGCTTCCTGAGCTTGTCCTTCTACTCACAGACCACGCACATACAAAATTTACAGCAATCAAACATCATGCACAACTCTATTCAAGGTGCAATGGTGTAGACGAATGCAAATCCTATGGTGCTGTTTTATTAAACCAGTTTGTACGTGTTCTTGCATGTTTTAATGGGCTTGCATGGGGTTTTATGATGAACAACGGTGTAGGGATGAAGTGTGGACGTAGTGATGATATTGACTCAAGATCTGGATCAGTTCCACCGTCAAAACCCGATCAAAACGTGATCTGTCCACACGTAAAAGTTTCTGCTCGAAGGGAGCGAAGAGAACGGATGCGTAGAAACAGCGGCGACGTCGTAAACGAAGACCTACCTCACTTCCCTTTGATGGCAGGGCCTTCCTCCTAGCAATGGCAGCAGCGGGGGCTCACCGGCGACTGAACTCCGGCGAGGGTGTGTCCAACTCGGCGAGTTAGGGGCTAGGACATCCAAGTCGTCGACTCGGGAGGGTGAAAAAGAAAAGGGGTTACGGCAAAGGAGGTGGTTTTGGGTTCTATTTATAAGGGGAAAAAGAGGAGTCCTACTCTGATTGGAGCTCAAATAAGAGTCCTATTCAATTTGTTTTGGATCTTAACAAACTTACCTCCAATTGATTTGGTGCGGCAGATATGCGGGAGAAATTGTCGGTACCCTCAGTACCGGGTACTCCCGCGAACAGGAGAAAAATCCGCGTAAGGACCTCGCATCTCTGCAGTGGTGAGCTTCGGAGGCGCCACGTGTCCAGCAGGGGGCCGGTCCTTGCTTCTCCTCAGAGGCGAGCTCCGGACCTGCCACGTGGCCAGCAGTGCCGGACCTCACCCCTTTGCAGGGGCGAGCTCCGAAAGCGCCACGTGTCCCGCGGGCCGGAGGAAGTGTCGACAGCGCACCTCGGCAAATTGGAATTGGCCCATTTCAGCTATCTTTTTCCCATTCCCCACCATTTTTATGATTCTTTCTCCATTTCTACTTATTTTAAAATGTTTCTCTATAAAAAATGTATGCATGCATGGAAGTGAATTTGAGGGTGTTACAAACCTACTCCCCTTATACTGAATCTCGCCCTCGAGATTCGATAGAGTAGAGAATAGGTGAGGGAATTCTGCCTTAAGGTCTTCCTCATGCTCCCATGTGGTTTCGACTTCCGTGTGATGGCTCCCTGTACCTTGCACCAACGGATCACTTTGTTCCTCGTGACCCTTTCCTTCACGTTCAAAATTTGGATGGGTGCTCCACATAGGTCAGATACTCTTGAAGCTCGAGATCATCCATCGGTACTTGTTCTTCCGGGAACACATCTGAAAATTCTTGAACCACCGGAATGCTTTCCAATGTTGCTTCTTCGACATGGTTCAACGCTGCCTTCTCGGTTGCCGGTTGGGCTGACTCAAACTCAATACGAGTACCATGCTCATTTGTCAACTGCACGCTCCTCTCAGCACATTGAATTGCTCCGTTGTGCTTGCTTAACCAATCCATTCCAAGTATTATATCAACCCCTTGGGAATCCAAGACGATAAGGTTGGCAAGGAAGTCTACCCCCCTTATTTTAAGGTTTACCTTCTGACATACTATATTAGTCCTCATCTCTCCACCGGGAGAATTAACCAACATAGTGTGTTTCATGTGTGATATGGGCAGATTATACTTGGCAACATACTTGGATGATATGAATGAATGTGATGCTCCGGAATCAAATAAAACAGTGGCTGGGTTGGAGTTGGCAAGGAACATACCAATCACGACGTCCTCAGCTTGTTATGCTTCCTCAGCGGAGACATGATTCATGTTGCCACAAGCGTAGCTCTGCTGCCCACGGTTACCTTGCGTAGCTCCTCCACTCGGCTGTGGGTTCTGTCTTGGCGCGTTGGTCGGCTGTCCAAGGCCTTTCTTCGGGCATTGACTTGCAAAGTGTCCTGCCTCTCCGCATGCAAAGCATGCTTTGTTGCCCAAAACAGCAGGAACGTTGGGGCGAGGGTGGTTTTCAGCATAGGCGCCCATGTTGGGACGGGGCGCAGGAGGCAAAGGCACACGAGGTGCTTGCATGACAGGACGTTGCAGCGGTGGCTGATTAGGACGAGGTGGATTTGCAGGGTGGAAAGTAGAAGCATACGAGCCATACTGTGGTGCATCTGGGGGCATGAAACGGGGACGTACATTGCTCCCTTGTGGCTGGTATGGCATCTTCCTCTTGCCCTCTTGCTCGATCTCACGGATCTTGCTCTCAACCACTATAGCTTCGTCAACGAGCTTCTGGAAGTTTGCATAATCATTGTTGAACAGTTGTACTTGGATCTCATTGTTCAATCCTCTCATGAACAAGTATTGCTTCCTTTGATCCGAGTTGACGAGCATACCTTGATAGCTGCGTGAACTTGTTAAGGTACTCACCCACGCTCTTCTTTTCTTGGCGGAGACCTTCGAACTCTTGCCTTTTAAGCATCATGACTCCAGCAGGGACATAATGAGAGCGGAAACTCTCCTTGAATTCCACCCAAGTAATAGTCTCCTGGTTGTCATGAGCATTGCAAAGAGCATCCCACCAGTCAGCGGCTGCTCCCATAAGTCGGTGCGATGCGAAGAGAACTTTCTCCCGATCATTGCACTGAACAATAGCAAGCTTCTTTTCCATGGATTTCAACCAATCATCAGCCTCCATGGGATCATTAGCTTGTGCAAAAGTAGGTGGTCAAGTCCTCATGAACTCTCCCAATCTGTTGTGAACTGGCGGTGGTGGCGGTTGTGGTGGTGGTGGTGCAGGAACGGGGTTAGGATTATTGTTGTTGTTGGCTTGCAGCTGTCCGAAAGTTTGTATCATGGTTTGCATGAGCTGGTTCTGCATAGCCATCAACCGTTCAAGGTTGTTTGCATCAGCCCCGTGGTTAGCATTTTCAGGAACTTCAATGTTGCCATCCTCTTGTGGTTCAGGGTGGCCACGAAAGTTCCTCCTTTGGCGGCTGGCGTTTTCCCTCACCATCCGTGAGAGAGAGTTGGGTAGAATAGAAAAGAGAAGTTTAGATTGATCCCCCCAACTATATGCATTAAGGGGTATGAACTAAATATATTCTTTTATTAAGTTCAGCCTATAGGAGGATGTGAACACATGCCGAAACATCTCACATCTCTCCACTATGTGTGGATGTGGACACTCGCCGAAGTGTGCCACAACTCAGACTAGCACACAAACACAAGCAATCATCACAAAAGTTCAACACACCACTCCTATTCAAGCTACTACAATTTAAACGTTCCTATTACAGATTATTCAATGGGAATCCTAAACTGAATCATGTGAACTGGTTCTGTTCCCGCCATGTGACGGAGGTGGTCCATACATGGACGCACGCCATGGTGAGTCGGCAGTCCATGTAGGGTTAGATGGCGCTGGTGCTCCTAGTCACCGGCATCTTATAATAAGACATGAGAATCTTTAGAGAAGCAAGAAATAACTCCCAAACTTCAGGAGTTATAGGGCAAGAAAGCAAAGGTGTTGCTGTCCAAAAGAAGAGAAAAAAGAGGGCTGAAAGCACTTTACGGTGGCTAAATTGACAAGAAAAGTGCAGCAGCAAGCAATTTTTGAAAATAGCAGTTTTAGAGGAGTGTTCCTATGTGTTTTAGAGTGTCCATTCCACCTAGGCTTGCGTCCTACGGTCAACGTGGCTCTGATATCAATCTGTGACACCCGGTCCCGAAAAACAGAACCGAGCTAATGCATATGTGTGCCCAGGATGTTCATCACACATACACATGTAATCCACAAACTGAATTCAGAATATAACCACGAATAAATAGTATTTAAGTACTTTATTACATCGACTAATTGTCTCACTCATGAATCTCTAACTTATTCTTGCAGCGGAAGTCTCTAATCGACAGCGGAAATGACTAAATAGCAGCGGCTCCATCTTCAACTCCACAGGCATGTTGACGGTAGTTCGCACGCCTAGTACTCCACATTATCCTCGAAGTACTCTTCTCCTGTTGCTGATGTTTTTGTCATAATGCAAGGGTGAGTACATGTCGTACTCAGCAAGTGAGGGAAAAGTATGACATGTAGCTTACAACAAGGCAGGAATAAAAAGGCTCATTGCAGCAAGCAAAAATTTATTTCACAAACACGATAAAAACAGCATCTATTTCTAAGTGAGTTTAATCCCATCATAACCATGTTATAACAGCAACATTCCTTCATCATAATTCACCACTTATCATGTATCAACCAGCCATTAATCTTTCTCAACTTCATCTATGCTCATAATATTCATAACCATCTCATGTTCATATAACCAAAACCAAAGCTCATTGTCATGACTCAAAACAGTCCCAAAACCGATCCCAATGACCATACCATAACCATACCGAACATCCATCCCAAGTTTTCCCTCTAATCATGTGAGTTGGCCAGGCGCTTGTGACCGTAAGCACGGCTATCATGATAGTTTTACACTCTACAGAGGTGGCACCACTTTACCCACAAGTTTGTGATTTTGTCACCCGTCGGCGACTGCAGAACCTCCATTATACCAGTACACAACCATCGGTGTATGGCCAAGAGATCACAAAATAGCCTTTACAAAGGGGCTACTAGATGTATGGACTCACTAAAGTTTCACCAGCTGGCTCGAATCACCATTCTCCCACCCACGGGCCCCCTCTTGTGCCATGCAGTTCCCAGGGCAGTCCTCTCTCGACTCCCATTCTCCGCGCCATCCACGGTCCATAACAAACTAGTAACACACCTAATTAGTCAGCTAAGCCGCACACATATTTGGCCTTGTGGTGGCACTGTTTTCCTGGCATGTGCTGACATGAACCGGTCCTTAGATCTACGGCAAGTAAACCACCATCTCATTCAGCAACATCCACGAACCAAGCTTGCCTAGATCACCCCCGATTCCACACTCATTAACATCATCAAGTTCTCATCATCATTATTCATATGAGTGCAGTAGCTAACCATGTTTTAGTTCAGCTTCCCGTATCCCGTGGATTAAGCGAAGCAAAAAGGAAAAACGACCATACCCGACTCATCAACTTTCCTGGCAACAAGGGTGGTTAACAAAACTAGTAAACTCCTATAAAAGGGTGTCCCATCAAGTTGACTCAAGCATACACGTTTTCACAAACAAACAATTTCAAAACATGGGATCAATATGGTCAAGGGGCACTTGCCTTGCTCCCGCGGCTCTTCCAGTGTCTCGAAGTCTTGGTGATGTAGCTCTTCATAGATGGCTTCCTGAGCTTGTCCTTCTACTCACAGACCACGCACATACAAAATTTACAGCAATCAAACATCATGCACAACTCTACTCAAGATGCAATGGTGTAGACGAATGCAAATCCTATGGTGCTGTTTTATTAAACCAGTTTGTACGTGTTCTTGCATGTTTTAATGGGCTTGCATGGGGTTTTATGATGAACAAGGGTGGACGTGGTGATGATCTTGACTCAAGATTTGGATCAGTTCCACCGTCAAAACCCGATCAAAACGTGATCTGTCCACACATAAAAGTTTCTGCTCGAAGGGAGCGAAGAGAACGGATGCGTAGAAACAGCGGCGACGTCGTAAACGAAGACCTACCTCACTTCCCTTTGATGGCAGGGCCTTCCTCCTAGCAATGGCAGCAGCGGGGGCTCACCGGCGACTGAACTCCGGCGAGGGTGTGTCCAACTCGGCGAGTTGGGGGCTAGGACCTCCAAGTCGTCGACTCAGGAGGGTGAAAAAGAAAAGGGGTTACAGCCAAGGAGGTGGTTTTGGGTTCTATTTATAAGGGGAAAAAGAGGGGTCCTACTCTGATTGGAGATCAAATAAGAGTCCTATTCAATTTATTTTGGATCTTAACAAACTTATCTCCAATTGATTTGGTGCGGCAGCAATGCGGGAGAAATTGTGTCGGTACCCGCAGTACCGGGTACTCCCGCGCACAGGAGAAAAATCCGCCTAAGGACCTCGCATCTCTGCAGTGGTGAGCTTCGGAGGCGCCACGTGTCCAGCGGGGGCCGGTCCTTGCTTCTCCTCAGAGGCAAGCTCCGGACCTGCCACGTGGCCACTGCTAGGGTGAGCTCCGAAGGCGCCACGTGTCCAGCAGGGCCAGACCTCCCCTCTCCTCAGAGGCGAGCTCCGGTGGCGACACGTGTTCAGTGGGCCGGGGCCTCTCCTCTCCTCAGAGGCGAGCTCCGGTGGCGACATGTGTCCAGCGGGCCGAGGCCTCTCCTCTCCTCAGAGGCCAGCTCCGGTGGCGACACGTGTCCAGCGGTGCCGGACCTCACCCCCTCCGTGGAGGTGAGCTCCGAGAGCGACACGTGTCCAGCGGTGCCGGACCTCACCCCCTCCGCAGGGATGAGCTCCGAGGGCGACACGTGTCTAGCGGTGCCGGACCTCCCCTCTCCGCGGAGGTGACCTCCGAGGGTGACACATGTCTAGCGGAGCCAGACCTCATCCCTTCCACAAGGGTGAGCTCCGAAGGCGACACGTGTCCCACGGGGCTGGGCCTCGCCTCTCCTCCGAGGCGAGCTCCGAGGACAACACGTGTCCAGCGGGGCTGGGCCTCGCCTCTCCTCCGAGGCGAGCTCCGAGGGTGACACATGTCCCGCGGGGTCTGACCTCCCCTCTCTTCAGAGGCGAGCTCCGAGCCTACCACGTGGCCAGCAGTGTCGGAACTCACCCCTTTGCAGGGGCGAGCTCCGAAAGCGCCACGTGTCCCGCGGGCCGGAGGAAGTGTCAACAGCGCACCTCGGCAAATTGGAATTGGCCCATTTCAGATATCTTTTTCTCATTCCCCACCATTTTTATGATTCTTTCTAGATTTCTACTTCTTTTAAAAATGTTTCTCTATGAAAAATGTATGCATGCATGGAAGTGAATTTGAGGGTGTTACAATAGTATTCACAAAAATTAGCTATACATGATTGAGTTGTCACTCCCTTTTATATATCACCAATTATGTTGTCGACGGGGTGATCTCTTTGTATGCTTTGATGTACTCTTGGATGTGGCACTTGTGGTGTTCCATTCTCAAAATCATCATCTTCTTCGGCTCCCTCTGGATCATTGTCGTCATTAATGCTTTTATCATATTGTTGATCTTGATGATCTTGATTTTGTGCATGGGATCCCTCTTGATCATAGCTCTCCTGTTAAGGTTCATCTTGAGCACTTGATTCTTGTGATTGTTCTTGTCGAATATCACCAAGTGCCATTCTCCTCAATGCTTGACATGGGGCTTCTTCTTGATCTAGCACACACTTATCAACTTGATCCGTTTGGGAGCCATTAGTTTCATCGAACACTACATCACGTGCTACTTCAACAAGTCCGGAGACCTTGTTAAAGACACGATAAGCATATGAGTTTGAACCTGTGGCGCCCTCAATTCTATGGAAAACCACGGAACCGAGAACTAATGCATATGTGTGCCCAGGATGTTCATCACACATACACATATGATCCACAAACTGAATTCAGAATATATATTACCACGAATAACAGAGTTTATTACAATGTCTCATGAGTCCTGGACTCATGCTCACAGCGGGAGTCTTATTTTTATGCAGCGGAAGTCTTTATTCTAATGCGGAAGCAATCTAACTAATGCGGAAGCAAATCTAAGCAGAAGTGGCTCCATCTCTACTCCCTCCACAGGCAAGGTTGAGAACAGATTACGCGTCTAATGCTCCACTTGGTCTCCATAGAAATCTCCTTCTGCTGCTGATGATGAAATAATAATGCAAGTTTGAGTACAATGATGTACTCAGCAAGTGCGGGAAAATATGATATGTAGCTCATAACATGGTAGGTATAAATGGTTCATTGCAGAAAGCAAAGTTATTTATCAAAACCATAATAAAACAGCAACTAAACCTTTAGGTGAATGTAATCCCAGCATTTGTATTAAATTACCAACATACCTCCATCACTTTCTATGTTCCACGCAAACATTAACCAACTTCATTCTTGCTCACAAATACCTCCTCGTATTTGCTACCATCTCATGAATACCATCTCGTATTCGCTACCATCTCACTTCATAAATAACTTCATCTCACACCGAGACTAATCTCGTTGCCATGACCTAACAGTCATGCAACTGTCACACCCGGTTTCTCCGAAGAACAACCGAGTGAATATCACATGTATGCCAGGATCATTTTCTCATACATGTAATGACAAATAGTGAAGCATCATTTATTACAAGACAGGTGTCGAATATAAATAAGTCTTACATAGCATATGTCTCGATGGACGATAATAAGTTCATAACATGTAAATAAAATAGCAGCGGAATATTATTCTTGTGGGCTCCGTCACAGGCGTTGCCCGGGGGACTCCATGAACCTAAAATCCTTCTTCGGGTCCGAAGTCTTGATTATTAAACACCAAATCATCCCCTTGACCTGAGCAGCAATTTAAACCAACAAATATGCAAGGTTGAGTACCATTGGTACTCAGCAAGTGGGGAAAAGTTATGTCATGCATGGCTAGAACAAGGAGAGGTTGAACTCATGGTTAAAGCACTACGCAATTAATACCTATCCCCTTAGCTTATTAAGCACCTACATTACTACAAAGATGAAATGGTCCCAATCTCCCATCCCATCATCATAATCAAATAACCATAACATCATTTCCAATGTTAAGCTCCCCGCTTAACATCCACAACTTCCAAAGTCATCATCCTCTAATCATGAATAAGTCCAAGCCGCTTTTGACCGTGAGCACGGCTGTCATGACAGTTTTTGACTCTGCAGAGTTTGCACCACTGTACCCACATGTAGTGATTTCATCCCCTGTTACCCGGGTGGACTAAAAGAACCTCCATTATGCCAGTGGCTACCAACCACATTCACACTTTCCAGGTGTGTAGCCAGGAGATCACTACGAAGCCTTTACAAAGGGATTCCCGACGAGCGTGGGCCCACTGAGGTTTCACCCCTAACAGCATACAAGAGGCTCCAACCCCGCTGCAGTGGCCCCCTCTCGAGCCTTGCGGTTCATATGGTAGTCCAGCTGACCCCTACTCCCCGCACCATCCAACACACCCATACTACGCCGGGGATACACCTAATTAATTGGCCAAGCTGCCCCATCTCAGCATGTGGTTGGCACGGTAAGGCCAGGTTACATGCTCCATGAACCGGTCCTTAGGATCCAGGCAAGTACTAAACACAAACCCGAGTCTCTTGCACCCAGCATCAACCAAATCATCCAACTTGCCTCGATCCCTACCTCTACATAACTCATAATATCTCATTCAAGAGTAAGGTAAACAAGTTGATGATATCATATCCCACTTATCCCATTCTAAGCATGGCTAAGCATAAGTAATATGAATGAATAATAAAGAAAATCCTAACCCAAGCTACAAGGAAACAAGGTAATGCAATTCTAGGGAAACTTCCTAGCATGGGTTTCATATTTCAATTGACAATGCAAATAATTCAATCTACACATCCTAGTATAGGATCAAAGTGGTCAAGGACACTTGCCTTCTTCCTGCTGCTCTGGGAATGGATAGTCCTGGTCTTGGAAGGGAAGAACTTGCTCTGGGGCAGGTTCTACTCATGCCAACACACATAGCAAAAGAAAACAACAATCCATAAGACATAGTTCACACTTTCACTTCATACAAACCACACATTCACACCTATGAAAGTCATTCACATTTCTAAGTGTTGTGGTTACTCTATGTGTGTTGATTTTTGGCTTACATGCACTTTTAAACATGTGTATATAATTTCTAACTTTTGCATTCAGATTTCTGTTTGCACACTATATATGAATTTCCAATTTGAACAAATTCCTTATATTCAATTGATACACTTCTTAGCTACCAAGTATGCATGGAAGGTATTTTCCTACTCCAAATGGGTTTTCAGATCTTCTACCAAATCCTAAACTGAAATCTTTGGATTTGGAAACTTCATTTATCATTTTCTAGTTATGCATACCTATTTTCCTATATTTTCAGATTTATTTTCTATGCCTAAATGTGAACTTTATTATGAAAATAGTAAGACACATCATCTAAACAGAATAGGTTCTGATGTAAAATATTAAATAATATATTTTTGAACTTCTCCTCTGATGTGAACTAATTTAAATTTATTTTACCAATTTTCAGAATTATTTCCTAACCTAAAAATGTGTCCCTATAACTAATAAATGTGAACAATCAATTAGACAGATTCATTTCAGCTTAAAATCTACTTTTAACTCATTCTAATGTTTTCCAAGTGCTAGGAGAGTTTAAATTTGAATTTACAATGTGTTTGCCTCACCTTTTTAAATTTAAATCCTAATCAACTATTCAATTTTCTGAATTTAATATTATATAGGGTCAAAAAGGTAAATCCACCCTACTACAGGGTCTAATTTATTATTTCATAAATTTCCAGGGGTCTAGCTACACATAACAGAGGGGTTTTCCTAATTTTTAATAAGTCCAGGGGCTAAAACTGATTTTTAAACGAATTTACATGAATTTCTGAAGTTCCAGGGGCTAGATCAGAAGTTTCCAGGGCTAGCTCGTGTTTTCCGTGATCCCCAGGGGGTAGCGTGTAAGAATCCCGGCCTTTATAACGCGGGGCTGATGTGGACCGTCCGATTTAAAACAGAAGGCTCAGATTAGATCACCGAACCGGTACGCGCGGGTTTTAATTCTACCGTGCGATTTAAAATAGACGGCGCATAAGCGGCCACGTCGCTCTGACCATGCGCGGGCAGCGCTGCCCGGCGGCGCGCGGCGGCGGGAGGCGGCGATCTCGCCGGAGAACTTCGGATCTTCGTCTATACCTCCTAAAACTGGGATTTCATGGCATAGATCGGTAGAGGGGAGGTCAGGGATCTCACCTCGGGGTTTTTCTTGAGCTCGGAGGTCCTGGAAGGCGGTTGGCGTCGAGGGTCCGGGGTGGAACCGCTGCGGTGCTCGTCGGAGCTGTGCCTAGAGCGCAAACCACCGAGTTTTCTGCACCTGCGTGATTCCCCAGAGGCGGTGGAACACGATCGGCGCGTTAGATCGGAAAATCCGAGCAGAGATCGAGAGAAATCTGTGATCGGAGCTTCGGTTCTCACCGGGAGGAAAAACAGCTGATCGGGTGGGGAAAACGGGGCGATGCCGGTGTTTATATAGACGGGGGAGGGCGGCGTGTCGGTTGTGATCGAGTTTGAGTCGTCCGGGACCAGAATTCGGCTGGGGTCGTGGGTTTCCGGGGGGTAGTTTTTATTCGGGAGAGAGAGGAGTCCCGGGATCGGCCGAGCGCGCGCGAGGAGGAAGATGACGACGGCGGGCCCCGCGTGTCAGTGAGAGGGAAAAGGGGCGCGCGGCTGTGGGCTGGCGCGGGGGTATGGTGGGCCGGCTGGTGGGTTTCGGCCCACTGGCTGGGGGTTTTATTTTTTTCTTTTTCTTTTTCTTTTCTGTTTTGAGTTGAATTTGAATTCCAATTTCAATTTGAATTTCTGCACCACATGCAATACGTCCAAAAAATTTTAAATTCCCCTCTTAACAGGTTTTGGGGTGTTACAGCTCTACCCCCCTTAAAAGAAATCTCATCCTCGAGATTGGTGGTTCTAGGAAAACAATTCCGGAAACTGTGCCTTAAGCTCGTCTTCTCGCTTCCAGGTGGCTTCCTCTTCCGAGTGATGCTTCCACTGCACCTTGCACATCCGAATTCTTTTATTTCTTGTGAGGCGTTCCATTGTCTCCAAAATCTTGAATGGTTGCTCGACATAAGACAGGTCCTCAGCTACGTCAACCTCATTCATGGGTAACATCTCTTCAGGCGTCCTCAGACATTTCTTGAGCTGTGACACATGGAATACGTCATGCAGATCTAATAGGCGAGCCGGCAGTTCTAGTTGATATGCCACTTCGCCTTTCCTCTCCAGAACTTGAAAGGGTCCGATGTATCGAGGTGATAACTTCCCTTTCACCTTGAACCACGAATCCCTCGAATAGGGGACACCTTGAGATAAACATAGTCCCCCACGTTGAAAACGAGCTCTCTTCTCCGTACATCGGCATAGCTCTTTTGTCATGTTTGTGCTATCCTCAAGTTGTTGCGGATTTCCCTCACTTTCGCCTCGGCTTCTTGTAGTACCTCAGGCCCAAACACTTTACTTTCCCCTGTTTGGTTCCAAAATAGTGGAGTTCTGCACTTCCTCCCATACAAAGCCTCAAATGGTGACATCTTCATACTAGCCTGATAGCTGTTGTTATAGGAGAACTCCGCATACGGTAAGTTCTTATCCCAACTCCGACTGTTTTTGAGTGCACACGCTCTCAGCATATCCTCAAGGATCTGATTGGTTCTTTCCGTCTGCCCGTCAGTTTGGGGATGATAGGCTGAACTAAAATTCAGATGAGTTCCCATGGTTTCATGCAACTTCTGCCAGAACCTTGAGGTGAACTGCGTCCCTCGATCTGACACTATCTTCTTTGGCACTCCATGGAAACACACGATCCTTGACATGTACAATTCTGCCAATTTGGATCCGTTGTAGCTTTCTTTCACGGGAATGAAATGAGCTATCTTGGTTAGCCTGTCGATAATGACCCATATCGAATCATATCCTGATTGGGTCCTGGGTAGTCCCACTATGAAATCCATACCGATTTCTTCCCATTTCCATTGAGGCACTTTGAGTGGTTGCAATAATCCCGCGGGTCGTTGATGTTCTGCTTTCACCAACTGACATGTGTCACATAGGGCAACATGTTCCGCGACATATCGCTTCATGCCATACCACCAATACCTGCTCTTGAGGTCCTGGTACATCTTCGTACTCCCAGGATAAATGGAATAGTCGGAATCATGAGCCTCCTTCAAAATCAATTCACGGATCTCCTTCACTTCAGGCACAAAGATTATTTTCCCGTGCCAAACCGTACCTTGTTCATCCTCTCTGAAACCAGGGGCTCTATTATCCTTCATGAGTTGTCGGATTTCTTGTATCTTCTCATCATTCTTTTGACCATCGCGTATGTCTTGCTCTAATGTGGAGTCCACTTCCATGGCGATGACTTCACCACTATTCACCAGACATAGATTGAGTTTTATAACCTCTTCCTTCAATTCTGTAAGCATGTCCTTCAAGCTCAACCTATTGACCTGCACCTTCCGGCTTAAAGCATCTACCACGACGTTCGCTTTCCTAGGATTATAGTTAATGCCCACATCAAAGTCGTTGATTAGCTCTAACCATCTCCTTTGTATGAGGTTGAGATCTGGCTGTGTGAAAATGTACTTTAAGCTCTTATGATCTGTGTATATCTCTGTTCTCTTCCCCATCAAGTAATGCCGCCAAATCTTCAACGCGTGTACCACTACAGCTAGCTCTAGGTCATGTGTAGGATAGTTCTTCTCGTGTTTCCGGAGCTGCCAGGACGCATAAGCCATGCCATGCCCCTCTTGCATGAGAACACATCCCAACCCGTTTCCAGAGGCATCGCAGTACACCGAAAAGTTCTTCTGGATATCTGGCATAACTAGCACTGGGGCTGTTGTCAATCTTTTCTTTAGCTCTTGAAAACTCGTCTCGCACTACGGCGTCCATGTGAATGTGATTCCTTTCTCCAACAGTTTTGTGAGGGGTCTCGAGATCTTGGAGAATCCCTCAATAAACCGTCGATAATACCCAGCCAATCCCAATAAGCTTCGAACTTCCCCAACGTTCTCAGGGGTCTTCCACTTCTGTACATCCTCAATCTTGGCGGGGTCTACGGAGATCCCTCCCTCCGAGATTATATGTCCTAAGAAGGGAACTCTCTTCAACCAGAATTCACACTTGCTCAGCTTGTCATATAGTTGGTGTTCTCTCAGTTTTTGCAACACCAACCTTAAATGCCTCTCACGTTCTTCTTCATCTTTGGAAAAGACGAGAATGTCATCAACGAAAACCACCACAAATTTGTCCAGATATTCCATGAATACCTTGTTCATGAGATACATGAAGTATGTCGGGGCATTAGTTAGCCCGAAAGGCATGACGGTGTATTCATACAGTCTGTACCGAGATACGAAAGCTGTCTTTGGAATATCAGTTTGCCTTATCTTATGTTGGTGGTATCCCGACCTGAGATCAATTTTCGAGAACACACAAGCTCCCCTCAACTGATCAAACAAGTCTTCAATGCGGGGTAGTGGGTACTTGTTCTTGATGGTTACTTTATTCAACGCACGGTAGTCTACGCATAACCTTTGGGTTCCGTCCTTCTTGGGCACAAATATCACTGGAGCTCCCCATGGTGAGGAACTAGGACGAACGTACCCCTTCTCTGTCAACTCTCTTAAATGTTCCTTGAGTTCTTCCAGCTGTTTAGAGTCCATCCGATAAGGTCTCTTGTATATCGGAGCTGTCCCAGGCATTAGCTCAATCGCGAATTCCACTTCACGATCAGGGGGCATACCTGACAACTCCTCCGGAAAAACATCTGGATATTCCCTGATGATCCTGATCTCCTCCACTTCCACCTCAACTTGATTTAATTTAATGTCCCTCCTAGGCTCTTGTATTGTTATGAACTTTACTCTTGTGCCACTAGGGTGAGTTAGTTCCACCGTTCTGGTCGAACAATGGATGATTCCTTGATGTTTGGTCAACCAATCCATGCCCAAAATAATATCTATCCCTTGTGAATCTATCACTATGAGGTTGGCAGTAAATACTACCCCATTAATGTCTAGATTCACCTTGGGACACACTCATCTTGTCCTTATTTCTCCCCTGGAGAGTTTACGGCTAGCATATGATTCATTTGTGTTGTTGCTAGATCATGCTTCTTAACAAACCCTTGGGCAATGAACGAGTGGGTAGCACCAGAATCGAACAACAGGGTTGCAATGTGTAAATTGGTAGGAAACTTACCAACTACCACGTCGGGTGCCTCTTGCGCTTCCTCCATGGTCACGTGGTTCACCCGTCCTCGCATCACATTCTGCTGTTGCGGCTGCACGGGCTTCTTCTTTGGGCACTTATGGGCGTAGTGCCCCACTTCACCACAGTTAAAGCATTGCACCCCAACCTTAGGTGTCTGGCCTTTGTTGTCTTGGGGTTGGTTTGGGGGTCCTTGTGCTGCTGGTCGAGGTTGATATGCGGGGCGAGGCTGCTGTACAAACTGACGTTGTGGCTGTGTTGGTGCTGACGGAGGCCTGAAATTCGGGTTGTACCCTCTCGGCGCAGAGTAGGGTACCGCAGCACGGCTCATCTGCCCTGCGGGTTGCTGCATCAGACGTGGGCGTGTGTTGCTACCCGAGGCTTGGTGTGACCATCCCGCCTTCCTCTTGTTTTCATTTTCCAATGCCTTCAGCTTCCTCTCCACAACAAATGCTCTGTCCACCATCTTTTGGAAGCTTTCATACTCATTGGAGGACATTGCACACTGCATTTCCGCTGTAAGTCCTTCCACAAAGCAGTCCTGTTTCTGCTCATCAGTCCCGATGTCCCGTGGTGCATAACGGGATAGTTGGGTTAACTTAGTGAGGTATTCCCTCACAGTAATGTTTCCTTGCTGCAGTCCCAAGAACTCCTTTCTCTTGTTTTTGAGTTCACCCCTTGGTATGTAATGGTTGCGGAAACTGCACTTGAACTCTTCCCAAGTGATGTTCTCGGGGTCATGATGGGCTGCCACGTAAGCGGTCCACCAACCAGCAGCAGGTCCATGCAATTGGTGAGAAGCAAACAGCACCCTCTCATACCCTTGGCATTGTATGATCCTCATCTTGCTCTCAATGGTCTTTAGCCAGTCATCTGCCTCCAGAGGATCAGCAGCACTTGCAAACTTTGGAGGTTGAGTCCCTAGAAACTCACTCAACCTTGGTTGGCGTGGTGCAGCTTGTGGAGGTGGAGCTTGGTGCAAGTTGGCCACCACTTGAGCCAGGCTCTAGATGAGCTGATTCTGATTTTCAAGCATTTGGTGGATGGGATCAACTCCTTCCCGACGACCACCCCTGTCTTGCCCTCCGGAAAGGTGAGGGTTGCCGGCTTCATTGTTGTTGTTGGCGGGGTTGGCACCACGACCCCTTCCTCTTCCGGCCATCTATCATGATCAACCAAATGTCAATTTAAAGGATTACGTATTAAATTCCCAATTTGCTTGTTTAAACTTTAAAATTTTGAGACCTTATTTCATTTATATTTTCTGAGGATTTTATGTCTTGCGCAAACATAAATGCACTCTTAATTCATATGGGTTCACACACCAAGGCAAAGCAACCTGAAGACGAGGTTGTGGACAAACGCCCATGGCTTCCACAACTCACGTCACACACCAAGCATTAACACACCATTAACTAAGGTAACGACTCAACTACTCGACATCTGCTAAACTAAGGGAAAGGACTCTACATGACTCGTATCACTGAGCTGGCTCCTCGGGATCTTCCTCATTATTGCGGCTGCCCTCTGACTCCGCTTTGGGTGGGGAAGCTAATGGTGGAGAAGTGCGGCGACGCCTGCTCGCCCGACGATCTGGGGAGTCAGGAGTCTATGTGTCATTCATGGTGACACACAGTTCATTCCCATCTCCTCTTTCTCTCGCCCTCAAGCTGGCTCGAAGCAACGCCTCAGTCTCCTTCAGGGTGTCACGTAAATCCTGAAGCTCCTGCTGACACTCCTGCAGTCGAGTGCTGAGCATAGCAGCATCCTCCAAGCATAAGTCCATGTGCTCATGGGAAGTCCCCTGCTGCACTGGCAGGTACTTGTACTCCGTTGTACCACTCTCACGCTGGAGGACATACATGTACTCGGTCCTGTCCAGGTGGCGACGATAGATGTGACTCTGGCAGGTGATTGCCTCCCAGGAAACATCCTTCTCCGCATCGACCTGTGTCGCTCGACAAGCTGGAGAGCGGTGGATCTTGAGCAACTGATTTTTGTGGATAATCCTCATTTCTGAACTCCATTCTTCCCGCTTCTCACGGATGGTTCGGGTGGAGCTGTGGTGTATGATTAGCTTGCCCGTATTGCCGGCGGCTTGGAGCATACGTCGAAGACGGCGCAACAAGCCTCCTACTGCCAATCTGGAGGAGAGGTACGTCACCGGACGGTTCTCTTCTCTCAGGGCAAGGGCAACTACGGGAACTCTACCTCTGGTGGACTTGCGAGCGGTGCGGATCATGCGAACCATCTAAAACATAAAGCATTTAAACTTAAGTTAGATAAACTTTTAAACACAAATCCAATTTTGAATAAAAGTTGGGGTAAGATGAAGAAAGTGACTCCATTAAATAACACTTTTCAACCCACGCCTTGTAAAAAATAGTTTTTAAGAAAATAGGGTCCTTAAATACGTCCATTTCTACCTAGGTCCACGTTCCTACGGGCAACCTTGGCTCTGATACCACTTCTGTCACACCCGGTTTCTCCGAAGAACAACCGAGTGAATATCACATGTATGCCAGGATCATTTTCTCATACATGTGATGACAAATAGTGAAGCATCATTTATTACAAGCCAGGTGTCGAATATAAATAAGTCTTACATAGCATATGTCTCGATGGACGATAATAAGTTCATAACATGTAAATAAAATAGCAGCGGAATATTATTCTTGTGGGCTCCGTCACAGGCGTTGCCCGTGGGACTCCATGAACCTAAAATCCTTCTTCGGGTCCGAAGTCTTGATCATTAAACACCACATCATTCTCTTGACCTGAGCAGCAATTTAAACCAACAAATATGCAAGGTTGAGTACCACTGGTACTCAGCAAGTGTGGAAAAGTTATGTCATGCATGGCTAGAACAAGGAGAGGTTGAACTCATGGTTAAAGCACTACGCAATTAATACCTATCCCCTTAGCTTATTAAGCATGTACATTACTACACAGGTGAAATGGTCCCAATCTCCCATCCCATCATCATAATCAAATAACCATAACATCATTTCCAATGTTAAGCTCCCCGCTTAACATCCACAACTTCCAAAGTCATCATCCTCTAATCATGAATAAGTCCAAGCCGCTCTTGACCGTGAGCATGGCTGTCATGACAGTTTTTGACTCTGCAGAGTTTGCACCACTGTACCCCCATGTAGTGATTTCATCCCCTGTTGCCGGGTGGACTAAAAGAACCTCCATTATGCCAGTGGCTACCAACCATATTCACACTTCCCAGGTGTGTAGCCAGGAGATCACTACGAAGCCTTTACAAAGGGATTCCTGACGAGCGTGGGCCCACAGAGGTTTCACCCCTAACAACATACAAGAGGCTCCAACCCCGCTGCAATGGCCCCCTCTTGAGCCTTGCGGTTCGTATGGTAGTCCAACTGACACCTACTCCCCGCACCGTCCAACACACCCATACTACGCCGGGGATACACCTAATTAATTGGCCAAGCTGCCCCATCTCAGCATGTGGTTGGCACGGTAAAGCCAGGTTACATGCTCCATGAACCGGTCCTTAGGATCCAGGCAAGTACTAAACACAAACCCGAGTCTCATGCACCTAGCACCAACCAAATCATCCAACTTGCCTCGATCCCTACCTCTACATAACTCATAATATCTCATTCAAGAGTAAGGTAAACAAGTTGATGATATCATATCCCACTTATCCCATTCTAAGCATGGCTAAGCATAAGTAATATGAATGAATAATAAAGCAAATCCCAACCCAAGCTACAAGGAAACAAGGTAATGCAATTCTAGGGAAACATCCTAGCATGGGTTTCATATTTCAATTTGACAATGCAAATAATTCTATCTACACATCCTAGTATAGGATCAAAGTGGTCAAGGACACTTGCCTTCTTCCTGCTGCTCTGGGAATGGATAGTCCTGGTCTCGGAAGGGAAGAACTTGCTCTGGGGCAGGTTCTACTCATGCCAACACACATAGCAAAAGAAAACAACAATCCATAAGACATTGTTCACACTTTCACTTCATACAAACCACACATTCACACCTATGAAAGTCATTCACATTTCTAAGTGTTGTGGTTACTCTATGTGTGTTATTTTTGGCTTACATGCACTTTTAAACATGTGTATATGATTTCTAACTTTTGTATTCAGATTTCTGTTTGCACACTATATATGAATTTCCAATTTGAACAAATTCCTTATATTCAATTGATACACTTCTTAGCTACCAAGTATGCATGGAAGGTATTTACCTACTCCAAATGGGTTTTCAGATCTTCTACCAAATCCTAAACTGAAATACTTGGATTTGGAAACTTCATTTATCATTTTCTAGTTATGCATACCTATTTTCCTATATTTCCAGATTTATTTTCTATGCCTAAATGTAAATTTTATTATGAAAATAGTAAGACACATCATCTAAACAGAATAGGTTCTGATCTAAAATATTAAATAATATATTTTTGAACTTCTCCTCTGATGTGAACTAATTTAAATTTATTTTACCAATTTTCAGAATTATTTCCTAACCTAAAAATGTGTCCCTATAACTAATAAATGTGAACAATCAATTAGACAGATTTCAGCTTAAAATCTACTCTTAACTCATTCTAAAGTTTTCCAAGTGCTAGGAGAGTTTAAATTTGAATTTACAATGTGTTTGCCTCACCTTTTTAAATTTAAATCCTAATCACATATTCAATTTTCTGAATTTAATATCATATAGGGTCAAAAAGGTAAATCCACCCTACTACAGGGTCTAATTTATTATTTCATAAATTTCCAGGGGTCTAGCTACACATAACAGAGGGGTTTTCCTAATTTTTAATAAGTCCACGGGCTAAAACTGATTTTTAAACAAATTTACATGAATTTCTGAAGTTCCAGGGGCTAGATCAGAAGTTTCCGGGGCTAGCTCGTGTTTTCCGAGATCCCTAGGGGGTAGCGCATAAGAATCCCGGCCTTTATAACGCGGGGCTGATGTGGACCGTCCGATTTAAAACAGACGGCTCAGATTAGATCGCCGAACCGGTACGCGTGGGTTTTAATTCTACCGTGCTATTTAAAATAGACGGCGCATAAGCGGCCACGTCGCTCTGACCGTGCGCGGGCGGCGCTGCCCGGCGGCGCGCGGTGGCGGGAGGCGGCGATCTCGCCGGAGAACTTCGGATCTTCGTCTATACCTCCTAAAACTGGGATTTCATGGCATAGATCGGTAGAGGGGAGGTCGGGGATCTCACCTCGGGGTTTTTCTTGATCTCGGAGGTCCTGGAAGGCGGTCGGCGTCGAGGTCCGGGGTGGAACCGCTGTGGTGCTCGTCGGAGCTATGCCTGGAGCGCAAACCACCGAGTTTTCTGCACCTGCGTGATTCCCCGGAGGCGGTGGAACACGATCGGCGCGTTAGATCGGAAAATCCGAGCAGAGATCGAGAGAAATCGGTGATCGGAGCTTCGGTTCTCACCGGGAGGAAAAACAGCTGACCGGGTGGGGAAAATGGGGCGATGCCGGCGTTTATATAGACGGGGGAGGGCGGCGTGTCGGTTGTGATCGAGTTTGAGTCGTCCAGGACCAGAATTCGGCTGGGGTCGCGGGTTTCCGGTGGTAGTTTTGATTCGGGAGAGAGAGGAGTCCCGGGATCGGCCGACCGCGCGCGAGGAGGAAGATGACGGCGGGCCCCGCGTGTCAGTGAGAGGGAAAAGGGGCGCTCGGCTGCGGGCTGGCGCGGGGGTATGGTGGGCCGGCTGGTGGGTTTCGGCCCACTAGTCGGGGGTTTTGTTTTTTCTTTTTCTTTTTCTTTTTCTTTTTTTTCTATTTTGAGTTGAATTTGAATTCCAATTTGAATTTGAATTTCTGCACCACATGCAATAAGTCCAAATTTTTTTTAAATTCCCCTCTTAACAGGTTTTGGGGTGTTACAGCAACCCATCTTATCACCCAGACTCAACAGTCCCGAAACCCAAAATCATAATCAAACCATAACCAATAACCATAACCAAGAACCATCCCAATAACCATCCAAACTAATCATGGCAGTTGGCCAGGCGCTCGTGACCGTAACCTCGGCTATTATGATAGTTTTAAGAACTCTGCAGAGTTTGCACCTCTTTATCCACAAGTTTGTGATTTTGTCACCCGTCGGCGACTGCAGAACCTCCATTATACCAGTACACAACCGTCGGTGAATGGCCAAGAGATCACAAAATAGCCTTTACAAAGGGGCTACTAGATGTTTGGACTCACTAAGGTTTCACCGGCAGGGTAGAATCTCCAATTCTCCCACCCACGGCCCCCTCTTGTGCCATGCAGTTCCCAGGGCAGTCCTCACTCGACTCCCATTCCCCGTGCCTTCCACAGTCCATAACAATCTAGCAACTTACCTAATTAGTCAGCTAAGCCGCACCCATACTTGGCCTTGTGGTGGCACTGTTATCCTAGCATGTGCATGCATGAACCGGTCCTTAGATCTACGGAAAGTAAACCACCATCTCATGCTACCTCATTCACAAACCCAGTCTTGCCTAGATCTCCCTCCGGTTCATGTTCATTAACAACATCAGTTTTCTCATTATCATTATGAGTGCAGTTAGCTAGACACATCTATCTCGCTTCCCAATCCCATGGACTCAGCGAAGCATAAAGCAAAAACCATACCCGACTCATAAACTTCCCTGGCGACAAGGGTGGTTTAACCAAAACTATTAAACTCCTATAAAAAGGGGGTTTCCCATCATGTTTGACTCAGCACACACACCTTTTCGCAAAACGAAACAGTTTTTCCTAAAACATAGGATCAATATGGTCAAGGAGCACTTGCCTTGTTCTTGCGGTTCCGGTTGCTCTTGGGTCTCGAAACCTTGTTGTTGCAGTTTTTCGTAGACAGCTCCCTGAGCTTGTCCTGCTATACAGGGTCACGCACATACAAGATCCACAGCAATCAATATCATGCACAACCTTTAACTAGATGCGATGATGCATATGCATGCTATCCTATGATTAGTTTTATTAGATTAGTTTGTACGTGTTCTTTGCATGGCTTGCATGGATTTTATGATGAACAGAGGTGTTCTGATCAAAGGTGGACGTGACGATGATCTTGTCTTTAGATCAACCTGATCATCAAGTGATCTATCCACGAGAAAGCTTCTGTTCGAAAGGAATCGAAGAACATATGCAAAGAAAACACAACGATGTCGTAAGGTGGTATTGGAGACCTACCTTACGTTCTTCTCGGTCTTGGTTCTTCTCAGATCGTTGGGCTCTCCTCCTGCGATCTTCCTCGCTTAACTCCGGCGATGGCTTACTCGGCGAGTTGGGGCTAGGGCTCTAAGTCGTCGGCTCAGGAGTTGGAAAAGAAGTTCGTGATTTCGGCCAGAGGTTCTAGGTTCTATTTATAATTGGGAGAAGAAGAGTCCTAATCTGATTGGACTTCGAATAAGAGTTCTATTCAGATTGTCGTTGAATCTTAACAACTTATATTTAGTCCATTTGGTGTGGTATCCTTGTGGAATTCAGGTCGGTTTCTCCTTTGTTCCGGTATTTCTACACGTACAGAATCCAAAAACCGCTCCAGAACTTGTTACCTCCTCGGTGATGAGCTCCGGAAGCTCCACGTGTCCACCGGGTCCTGGTCTCTCCCTTTTCGCAGGGACGAGCTCCGGTTGTGCCACGTGTCAAGCGAGCAAGACCTCCTTCTCCTTCGGTGATGGCCTCCGTGCATGCTACGTGTCAGTGCTGGACCTTCCCTCTCTCGGAGGTGGCTCCGGGTGTGCCACGTGTCCTAACAGCGCCAGACTTCCTCTCTTCTCAGAGACGAGCTCCGAGGTTAACACGTGTCCAACAGTGATGGACCTTCCGAAGATAAGCTCCGGTGGCGACACGTGTCCGATAGAACCGGACCTCTCGAAGGTGAGCTCCGAGATCGACACGTATCCCGCGCGACTGGTCCTCTGATTTTTGTGGTGACTAGCTCTGAAGGTGACATGTGTCCTGCGGAAATGCCTTTTCTTCTTCCGCAGAGGCTAGTTCCGGGGGCAACATGTGTCCCACAGGGTCGGACCTCTCCCCCCTTGCGGAGATGAGCCCTGAGCCTGCCATGTAGCCAGTTTAGCGGCGGACCTCTCCCCACTTTGCAAGGATGAGCTCCGGACACGCCACGTGGCCAGCGGGCCGCGGAAATTGTCTTTGGTGCTTTCTGGAAACTGGATTCGGCTCTTATTGGATATCCTTTTGATGGTGTTCCTTCTTCTCTTAAAATGTTTTCTCTTCATAAAACATGAATATATGCTGAAACCAAAAATGAGGGTGTCACAGAATCATAGACGAGCAAGAAACCCTCATCGGACTTTGAAACGAACTTCGAGGTCCTAGGCTTCTTGTTTAGAATATAACATTTTGAACCAAAAACTTGAAAGTTTGAAATATTTGGTTTGTTACCGGTGAGTAGTTCATATGAGATTTTCTTGAGTAGGCGATGAAGGTACAGTTGGTTTGTTGCATGACAAGCAGTGTTGATAGCTTCAGCCCAAAATCAGTCAGAGGTCTTGTATTCGTCAAGCATTGTCCTTGCCATCTCAATGAGTGTTCGGTTCTTCCTTTTGGCTACCCCGTTTTGTTGTGGGGAGTAGGGTGCTGAAAGTTCATGCTTTATTCCTTCTTCATCTAGATATTCATCGACTTGTGTGTTCTTGAATTCTGTTCCATTGTCACTTCTTATGTTCTTGATCGTCAATGAGAATTCATTTTGGGCTCGCCTGAGAAACTTCTTGAGTGTTCCTTGAGTTTCTGACTTATCATGCAAAAAGAAAACCTACATGAAGCGTGAAAAAATCATCGACAACGACTAAACCATATTTATTACCGTCGATACTTATATAAGCAATTGGACCAAATAGGTCCGTGTGTAGGAGCTCGAGTGGTCTTGTTGTAGTCATGACATTCTTCGCGGGATGGGGTGCTCCTACTTGCTTCCCGGCTTGGTACGCGCTACAAGGCCTATTTTTCCCAAAAACAACATCCTTCAAACCTTGAACGTGATCGCCCTTTAGAAGTTTTTGTAGATTCCTCATACCAACATGTGCTAGCCGTCTATGCCACAGCCAACCCATGTTGGTCTTTGCAATCAAACATGTGTCACGTTCGGCTTTACCTTTGTTGAAATCAACTAGATAAAGTTTTTCCTTTAACACGCCCTTGAAAGCAATAGAGTCATCACTTCTTCTAGAGACGGTCACACCCTCATTAGTGAACAAACAATTATAACCTTTGTCACATAGTTGAGATATGGACAAGAGATTATTATATAAGGAATCAACATGTAAAACATGAGAAAGTGTGTGTTGTGATGAAATAGCTATTTTACAGGAACCTAGCACCTTTCCTTGACTATTATCACCAAAACAGATGCCTTCGCTTAAGTCTTCATTGTGTTCGTACTCCACAAACATTTTTCTTTCTCCGGTCATATGATTGGTGCATCCACTATCTAGTACCTATTTTGCTCCACCGGATTCATATGCCTACAAGAAAGAAACTATGATTTAGTCTTAGGTACCCAAGCTTGCTTGGGTCCTTTGAGGTTAGTAACAAATGACTTAGGCACTCACACACGAGACCTGGTGTTCTCATGGCATGGCCCAACATATTTAGCATGAACTTTTCCAAGACTGTTTTTCATAAGCACATATGAAGCAAAAAAGGTTCTAAACAAGAGTTTTTGTTCATATGAGTTTTCAATGTTAATTTTATCAACATTATTATGTTTTTCAACTTGGGAGGAATTTCCCTTGACAAAGACAATGCTCTTCTTGTCATCCTTGTGGCTTCTAGCATTTTGCCTTTTACCATAGGAATACCCAATGCCATGTTTAACATTAGGAGGTCTTGTGATCAAGTATGCACTACGTGCATACTTGACCTTCTCCTTGTCAAATATGCCACTTTGAGAGGGATGCTTGTTTTTTTGTCAAGTTTGACTTTTCTTTTAAGTTGGTGTCATTCTTAGCACATTTACAAGTTAAGAGAGTTTTGGATTCAACATGTTGAGAAAGTGAGCTTAAATAGGATGAAGAACCACTTTGCTTGAGTTACTCAACTTGCACCTCAAGAATCTTGTTAACCTTGGTTAAGTTAGCAAGTTCATCGTTGAGTGCAATGTTTGAGTTTTTTAGCTTCAAACAAGTCTCCTTGCTTGAAGCTAACTCAAGCTCAAGTGATTTGCTTCGCTCCTTTTCAATCTCGAGAAGCCCTTCAATCTCAAGATATTTCTCCTTTTGGAGAATGATCATATCTTCTTGTCGATTGACTAGCTCCTCCTTATCAACAATCTTATCCATTACAATTTTCATTTTAGCTATAGTATTTTTATCTAAACCTCTAAGCATGTCTTCATCATCACTAGAATTATCAATATCACTAGTAAGAGAATGCAGGAGGAAGATTTGGTTTTAACCTTTCTTTTTCCTTCCTTGTCCATTAGGCATGTGTGGTTGGTGTCCTTCCATGCTCCCATGGTTGGGAAGAGAGTGGACTTCATGGTAGGCTTCTTGATAGCTATAGTGGCCATCCCCTCTTCTTCTTCAGATGAGGACTCATCATTGGAGTCTCATTCATTCCCTAGATGTGCTTGGCAACATTGCTTCTTTTTCTTGAATATTTTCTTTTGTCGAGCCTTGTTGTCTTTTATTTTCTTCCTGTTGGGGGAGAGTGCCTTCTTCCTCATAAGTGCCTTTAGTTGGAGCATCTCCTCATCATCATCCTAGCAGTCCTCAATGGCATTGAGGAGCTTCTCCAACTTTTGGTTTCCTTCATCACCACCATTTTCATGATTGAAGCCCTTGGATTCACCCTTGATTTCCGACATCGTCTCTTCGAGCGGTGATTCTCTTTTGAAGAGTTTTGCTCTGATACCAATTGAATGTGGCCTAGAGGGGGGTGAATAGGCTCTTTGAATTTTTTAAATGGTTTCCTGAAACACTTAGCGAACGGATCAATTCCAGGTGGGCCGGACTAGTCCGGTATGGTGCCGACTAGTCCGGTATGAGCGTAATTAAAAGATTAAAGTTAGACTTGTTCCTACTTCAAGTATTTGTGCAGCGGAAAATAAATGATTATTCAAATGTAATGAAGTAAGAAATAGTAACTATCAATTTAAATACTAGGTGTCGATGTAAATCAAATGATAACTAGCACCCCTAATTGACAATTGAGAGAAGATCAAGAAGACACGAGACAAGGTTTTATCTCGAGGTTCGATTCCACCCAGGAATCTACGTTCCCGTTGAGGAGTCCACCAAGGACCGGGTCTTCACCAACCCTTCCCTCGTTGAATCGCCACAAGGGCCGATTCAAATCCACTAACCACACACAGGGGTAAACAATTGTACGTGGGCCATTCTCACAATCTGAGTGCTCCCACAAGATTACAGAGAGTAATTCTTTCTCCCACACACAAACAGAGAACAATGATTAGCAATTGTGTGAGAGAAGACAAACCAAGAGCTCAATGTCGAGAAGAACGATTCTCTCCTTGATCCAATCTCTAATCCTCAAAGAGTTAATCTTTCTGGGCTTAGAATGAGTGGAGGGAGGTATTTTTTATGCTCTTGGGGCGTGCGCCAGCTGGGGTCCGAGAGTTGTGAATATGTGGCCGTGCACCTATATTTATACAAAGTTTCTGAAAGTCCTGGCGGCCGGACTAGTCCGCTCTGTTCACCAGACTAGTCCGGTGTGCCGTGTACAATTTTTGTGTTCATGCGGCACAGTGGAAACCCTAATTTGAAGTGTTTACAGAAAGTTGAACGGACTAGTCCAGTCCAAGAGCGGACTAGTCCGGTGCAAGGTGAATGCCGGTTCGAGAGAGTTGAACGGACTAGTCCGGTTTCTGAGCGGACTGTTCCGCTGCAAGGTGAGTGTCGGTTCTAGAGAGTTGAATGGACTAGTCTGGTTTCTGAGCGGACTAGTCCGGTGCACCGTGTTGTGAAGCAACAGAAAGTTGAACGGATTAGTCCGGTTTCTGAGCGGACTACTCTGGTGCACCGTGTTGTGAGTGATTTGGATATGTTTTAAGCCCTTACCCCTACGCAAATATTTTGAGCTCTTGGGATGTGTCTCTCACACACATCCTATACAAGTAAGTCTACATTGCGCTTGGTTCATGGATCTGTCCTTTTCCTTTTTCTTCATCACTTCATTTTTCACCTTTTTGAGTGCACCAATTCTGCCTTACTCGAGTTAATCTGCACTCATCTCAACAAGTTCATTAGGATCTCAATTCATTTGTCATCAATCGTCCAAAACCCACAAGGGAATGCCTAGATGCACTTTCAATGAGTCGATTCGCCGTCCCTCACGGTTATGAGTACCGCTTGTTCACTGTGTCGTGATGTAGGTAAAATATGGAATGTTGTGATACAATACTGCTTCTATGAATAACTTGTATTGCTACATGTGTGCCACCAAATATTGCTCACTAAATTTCAGATTCTTGAACCGTTAACTTGTGGCTAAAAGATGAATTAAGGATGAACTTGTAGGCGTGTCGTTTTGCTGCAAACTTTCATTCTATATTCGAGTATGACTTGCATGTAGAGTTTCATGTGTAGGAGAGTCGGTTAAGACTTGCTGAGCCATCGTGCGCACGGTTGCTGCTATAAGTGTTTGCAGGTGAGGAGTACCCCACGGACTCCGAGTACGAGTCCACCGGCGAGGGCTACCCTCCATCGGGGACTACGGCTGAGTGGGACCCATACACGCCACACTGAGGCTGAGTGGAGCTAGTGTGGGTTGTCCGTAGGGCCGGACAACCAACTTTTGCTAGTTAGGTGTTGGCGTGAGTTGTATAAAAACCTTCCGCTGTAGTAGACTCTGTAAAGGAGTTGTAATTGAAGAGTGTACTACTTTTATACAAGTTCAGCATATTTTCAATGTAATGCTATGTTTTCCTTATCGCGTGTGCTGTCGGGTGTCGCATCGTGCGGCACCACCCTCTGAGATCTTGGGATGTACAGATTGCGGTCCGTCTCAGGCTGGCATTATGATGAGGATATCACAACAGTGGATACTCACATTGATATACAAGGACCAATCACAAGAGCACAAGCACAGTTACTAAATCAGCAGGTGAACTCGTTCCTAACTTCCTACCCATGTGATTTTGAGAATGGATTGCTATTTAATGATTTAATTGTTATTAGCCATGGACATGATCAACAAGTAAAGGGAGGAAGATTTGGGGACGTGGAGAACCAAATGGGACGTCCACAAGTTGATGGAAACAGTCGCCAACTCAGACTCGAGTTCAACTCGGAGTCCAGGAGCAGTCCATCTTAAAACGGACGCCCAGGATACATACGGACTCCGTTTTTGACGTTCTACATATGCATGGAAAGATGAGAATATAAACTTTCTAATGGTTCTGGTCCCACATTAAAGTTCACCAGGAGTCATTGGGAGTTGTTGAAACAAGTCGAATTCAGAGTTCTGTCCGGTGCTGCACCACCGTATTGGGCTTTTGGGCCTTGTATCCGTATGAGTCCATTAGGGACGCGTCTAAAGGTCTTATGGCCGAACCCTAGCCTTTAAATACTGTATACACCGGCCAAATTTGTGGGTTTTTCTTAGATTATACAATCTCGCCGTTCTACGGTTTGTGAGACCCCAATATCACAATTTTCAGATTGCATCTTCATCGTTCTTGCTTGTGTTCTCGGTTGCACCTGCAGGAATAGCCTTATTGGCGAGGTGTAGTGATTGCAGGGGTAATTTGGGTCTGCTCGAGTGCCTCGGATCATCAACGTTGAGATCTCCACTTCAATCGACCTACCTTTCGGAAGATCACGCCTAAACCACTCATCAATTGGTATCAGATTCCAGGTTGCCCGTGAGGTACTTTGATTTCCCACTAGATTAGTTTTTGTTTTTCATACCTAGAGTCCACAGAAAAAGCCACAAATAAAACATATCGTGTTTACAGATTCCTAGACCATAGTGTCTGCAAGTTTCGTTTTTCAGTTTGCATTGTTGAGTTTGCATTCGTGTGGTCGAGTCTTGTTGCTGGTTTAGCTTTGTGTTTTTGGGTCGTAGTTATCATTTTCCTTCCTTGTTTTTCTTGCTGCTCACGTATTCCACAACCCCTAAACAACAAACCGAGCCACCAAGATCATCGGTTTGCCCTAGCTAGCCGCCTTGCTTGAACTCCCGCATCGCCAGCCCTAGAACAGGTGACAAACCATTGTGCCAGTCCTCCTTGATTCATCACACAATATCCCATCAGTCGTCGTTGTTAAATTCCAATTGTTTTTCACATCCTATTGCGAGATCTTTTTCAAAAACTGAGTTTGAATCAGCATAAAAAATAGTAACTCGGGTAGCCTACCTTAAAACGGCCATAACTTTTGCATACGAACTCGAAATCGAGCGATTTTTTTTCAAATTGATCTACTCGAAATTTCGCAACCGATTTTCCACCGCTTCGCCGTGTTCGGCAAAATTTGTTTGGCCAAATTCCCCTCGGAAGATAGACTATCTGGCCTCCGAAGTTTCAGCCCGGATTTTAAAGAATCTTACTGATTTTCTATAGGCCACATCTTACATCCAATTGAGCTGCAAAGTTGTGTGCTTTCTATTTTCGTGCTCTCGAGTAAACAAAAAATATCAGAAAAAATATTAAAAAAATAGTGAAGAGAGCACAGATATTATAGCATTGACAGAACACACTTGAAAACAGTTGGCCTATACACTTGTGCTGTACTTGTTGGTTATATCTTCCTGATTTTCTATTTTCCTTTCTACTGCCTTGTGTTGTGCTAGGCCTAGAACACTTGTTAACCAGCAATAGTTCCTACAACTCTTTGGTTAAGTCCCCCACCTCTAGGACTCTTTGGTGAAGTCCCCCACCTCTAGGACTCTTTGGTTAAGTCCCCCACCTCTAGGACTCTTTGTCCCCCACCCCTAGGACTCTTTGGTTGTGTCCCCTATCTTTAGGACTCTTTGTTTCCACCCCTAGGACTCTTTGGTTGAGTCTCATACATCTAGGACTCTTTGTTTCCACCCCTAGGACTCTCCCCCCCTTATAAATATAACTCCCACCCCCTGGCCGCACCCCTCTCTCATTTGGTCGTCCCCCTGCTGCCAAGCCCCCTTCCTTTCTGCCAAGTCGCCGAGTTTCCCCCTTGCTGGAATTTGGCCACCGTCGAGCCCCATCACGCCTCACCGTCGCCGGAGAAGAAGCTCGACGTTCTGCCCTAGCCATATATCTCCACGGAAAATCCCCCGCTGCTGCCATTGCTAGGAGGGAGGCTCTGCCGCAAGGGATAAGTGAGGTAAGTCTTCATTACCCCTCTTACGACGTCGCCACTGTTTCTACGCATCCATTTTCTTCGCCCCCTTCGAGCAGAAACTTTTGCATGTGGACAAATCGTGTTTTGATCGATTTTTGACGGTGGAATTGATCTATATCTTGTGTCAAAATCATCACCACATCCACACTTGATCCCTACACCCTTCTGATGAGGACATCACAACAGTGGATACTCACATTGATATATATGGACCAATCACAAGAGCACGAGCACGGTTACTAAATCAGCAGGTGAACTTGTTCCTAACTTCTTACCCATGTGAGTTTGAGAATGGATTGCTATTTAATGATTCAATTGTTATTAGGAACCATGGACATGATCAAAAATTAAAGGGAGGAGGATTTGTGGACGTGGAGAACCAGATGGGACGTCCACAAGTTGATGGAAACAGTCGCCAACTCGGACTCGAGTTCAACTCGGAGTCCAGGAGAAGTCCATCTTAAAACGGACGCCCAGGATGAATACGAACTCTGTTTTTGATTTTATACATATGCATGGAAATATGAGAAGATAAACTTTCCAATGGTTCTGGTCCCACATTAAAATTCTCCAGGAGTTATTGGGAATTGTCGAAACAAGTCGAATTTGGAGTTCTGTCCGGTGTTGCACCACCGTATTGGGCTTTTGGGCCTTGTATCCCGTATGAGTCCATTAGGGACGCATCTAAGGGTTTTATGGACGAACCCTAGCCTTTAAATACTGCTTCCGCCGCCCATATTCGGTGGGTTTTGCTTAGATTAAACACTTTCGCCGTTCTACGGTTTGTGAGACCCCAATTTCACAATTTCAGATTGCATCTTCATCGTTCTTGTTTGTGTTCTCGGTTGCACCTGCAGGGATAGCCTTCTTGGTGAGGTCAATCATGTGAAGCACGGTTGATAACCAACGGAGCAGTGGTGTAGTGATTTGTATTCGGATCTGCTCGAGTGCCTCGGATCATCAATGTCGAGATCTCCACTTCAATGGACCTACCTTTCAGAAGATCGGGCCTAAACTACTCATCATTTGGTATCAGATTTCAGGTTGCCCGTGAGGCACATTGATTTCCCACTAGATTAGTTTTTGTTTTCATACCTAGAGTCCACAGAAAAAGACACAAAAAATCATATCGTGTTTACCGATTCCTAGACCATAGTTCATGCAAGTTTCGTTTTTCAGTTTGCATTGTTGAGTTTGCATTCATGTGGTTGAGTCTTGTTGCTGGTTTAGCATTGTGTATTTGGGTCATAGTTATCGTTTTTCTTCCTTGTTTTTCTTGCTGCTCACCTATTCCACAATCCCTAAACAACAAACCAAGCCAACAAGATCATCGGTTTGCCCTAGCTAGCTGCCTTGCGTGAACTCCCACATCGCCAGCCCTAAAACAGGTGACAAACCATTGTGCCAGTCCTCCTTGATTCATCGCACAACATCCCATCATTCGTTGTTGCTAAATTCCAATTGTTTTTCACATCCTATTGCGAGATCTTTTTCAAAACCGAGGTTGAATCAACATAAAAAATAGTAACTCGGGTAGCCTACCTTAAAACGGCAATAACTTTTGCATACGAACTCAAAATTGGGCGATTTTTTTCAAATTGATCTACTCAAAATTTCGCAACCGATTTTCCATAGCTTTGCCTTGTTGGGCGAAATTTGTTTGGCCAAATTCCCCTCGGAAGATAGACTATCCGGCCTCCAAAGTTTCAGCCCTAATTTTAAAGAATCTTCCTGATTTTCTATAGGCCACATCTTACATCTAATTGAGCTGCAAAGTTGTGTGCTTTCTATTTTCGTGCTCTCGAGTAACAAAAAATATCAAAAAATATTAAAAAAGAAAAAAATAGTGAAGAGAGCACAGATATTAAAGCATTGACAGCACACACTTGAAAATAGTTGGCCTATACACTTGTGTTGTACTTCTTGGTTATATCTTTATGATTTTCTATTTGCCTTTCTACTACCTTGTATTATGCTAGGCCTAGAACACTTGTTAACCAGCAACAGTTCCTACATTGAATACTTATTCAACTTTGTTTGCTATTAACAATTTTTTTTGCTTATTAGCCACCATATTGTGCCATCCAAGCTCCACTTTTCCTCTTGAGCAGAACAGGTACCTTCGCAATCACTCCACGCTTCATTGGTTCTCACCGTCCACCGTTTACCACCTGCTGTGTCAGTAAGAACACTTGTAAGAACGTGGTAAGACGCTTGAGAGAGAGATTCTTTCCTTCCTTCCACTTTTCACATTGCCACTATCCTTTGTAGTTGATAGGGATAACATATTTTTGTTGCCTTTTGTTTACTACTAACAATGGCAGAAGATAAAAGGGATGATGAATATGTTCAACATGCTAAGTTGTGTGACATGATGAGAGAAATGACAAATATGTTCACCAAAACCCAAGCATCGACAGAGGCGTCATTGACGACCTTGAATCGCCAACTTGCTGATCTTGTTGTTCGGATGGATACTCTTGAGGCGCGGCTGCCTCTCGCTGAAGATCGTGAAGACGGTGCTTATAATATGGAAGATCATAACATTCAAGACTTCCACTTTATCTACGAGGTATGGGAGGTAATAATCATTATAATTACAATGATCATCATAATAATTTTTAATCGCCCTCTTGATGATCCTTTTGCTAAAGTCAAATTTACTATACCCTCTTTTTCTGGTGCTTATGATGCTGAGGCATATCTTGATTGGGAGATGACAGTAGAGCAGAAATTTAATGCCCACCTTGTTCCTAAACAACATAGAGTTCGTCAAGCCACTAGTGAGTTTAAGGATTTTGCTATCATATGGTGGAATGAACTTGTTAAAACTAGAACTGATCCTCCAACATGGGATAGATTAAAGGAAGCTATGCATGTTCGTTTTGTTCCTCCTTCTTTTCAGCGGGATCTTCGCAAAAAATTGCAGCGCTTAGACCAAGGTAACAGGTCCGTAGAGGAGTATTATCAAGAGTTACAAAAGGGTATGTTGCGCTGTGGGGTAGTAGAGGACATGGATGATAAAATAGCTCGTTTTTATGGGGGGTTGAGGCGTCAAATTCAGGACATTGTTGATTATAAGGAATATGATACTGTTAACAGATTATTTCAGCTGGCTATGTTGGTAGAAAAAGAATTGCAGGGCCGCCAACAGCAGCAGCACCAACACACGAGGAGCACCTTCACACCGCGTTCGACATCTACACCATCCAAAACAGCACCATCTTCGAGTTTTCCTACTGCCACTACACAATCCAATGGTGGCCAACGAACTTTATCTACTGCTCCATTTCCTCGCGCACCGGAGGGCAGCAAGACAACACCATTCAAGCCTACGTCTTCCACTCCTTCCACGAGTTGAACTTCCAACATTAAGTGTCACCGCTGCCAGGGAGTTGGTCATGTGATGAAAGATTGCCCTAGCAAAGGAGCATACATAGCACGAGATGATGGTGAGTATGATAGTACTCCGAATGTTGAAGATGAATATTCTCTTGCTACTAACGTTGCAGGACCAAAATATGACCACTATAGCACAGATGAAGAGGTACTTGGTACTGCAGCAATGGAAAATTATAGAAGCATAATTGTGCAGCGTGCTTTGAACTCCAAAGTTGAGGCGGATGACAAGCTACAGCGACACAATCTTTTTCACATGTTTCTCATCGTCAAGGACTGCCGTGTGCACACTGTAATTGATGGAGGCAGTTGCAATAACTTGGTGAACACGGATGTGGTCAAGAAACTTGGGTTGACAACAAGAGCACACCCTCATCCATACCACATTCAGTGGTTCAACAACAGCAGTAAGGTTAGGGTAACACAAACAGCGAGAGTACATTTTTCGATTGGTTCTTACCATGATTTTGCCGATTTTGATGTCGTACCTATGGATGCTTGTTCTCTTTTGTTGGGACGTCCTTGGGAATTTGATACGGATGCTATTCATCATGGTAAAACTAATAAATATACTCTGATGCATAAAGGAAAGAAAATCACTTTGCTTCCTATGACTCCTGCTGAAGTTGTACATTTGGACAAAAGTAAAACACGTGATGATAAGGCAACAAAATCACTAGACTCTGAAAAACAGTAAGTAATTAAGTTAAAATCACCTTCGCTGCTCACAACTAAATCTGACCTTGCTGATTTATTTAATACCAAGGGGATGTACTATGCTTTAGTATGCAAAGAAGCCATGTTTTTGCTTCATGAAGTGTCCATTGCATTGCCCCCTGCTATTGCTAACCTTTTGCAGGATTTTGCGGATGTGTTTCCCCCCGAGATACCCCCTGGATTACCACCTATGAGGGGCATTGAACATAAGATCGACTTGATTCCAGGGGCAAGTTTGCCAAATCGTGCGGCATACAAGGCGAATCCGGAAGAGACAGGGAAATTCAGCGACAAGTTCTTTTGAACCGCGGGTATATTTGTGAAAGCTTTAGTCCTTGTTCTGTTCCTGTTCTTTTGGTTCCTAAGAAAGATGGTAGCTGGCGCATGTGTGTTTATTGTAGAGCGATTAATAACATCACTATTCCATATCGTTATCCTATTCCTCGCTTAAATGACATGCTTGATGAATTGAGTGGTGCTATTATTTTTACAAAAATTGACATGCGTAGTTGTTACCACCAAATTAAAATGGCACTAGGAGATGAATGGAAAACTACATTTAAAACCAAGTTTGGACTTTATGAGTGGTTAGTCATGCCATTTGGTTTAACTAATGCACCTAGCACTTTTATGCGATTAATGAACGAGGTTTTACGTGCTTTTATTGGAAAATTTGTGGTGGTTTACTTCGATGATATCCTCATTTACAGCAAGTCATATGACGAACATCTTAATCATTTACGTGCTGTTTTCAGTGTCTTGAGAGATGCACGCTTGTTTGGTAACCTCGAAAAGTGCGTCTTTTGCACCAATAGAGTTTCATTTCTTGGATTTGTCGTTTCATCGCAGGGAATTGAGATGGATGAGGCAAAAATTGTGGCGATCACTAGCTGGCCAACTCCATCGACCGTCACGCAGGTGCGTAGTTTTCTTGGTCTTGTAGGTTTTTATCAACGCTTTGTGCGGGATTTCAGCACAATTGCAGCACCTCTCCATGAACTGACGAAGAAGGGAGTGCTGTTTCGATGGGGCGAACAGCAGAAACAAGCTTTTGATGTTCTCAAATCAAAGGTTACACAAGCACCATTGCTACAACTTCCTGATTTTGACAAGACATTTGAGCTAGAATGTGATGGAAGCGGCATTGGTATTGGAGGTGTTCTCATACAAGGAGGTAAACCCGTTGCATTCTTTAGTGAAAAATTGCATGGTCCTTCCTGAATTATTCTACTTATGATAAGGAATTGTATGCCTTAGTGCAAGTTCTACAAACTTGGCAACATTACCTTTGGTCTAAGGAGTTCGTCATACATTCCAATCATGAATCTTTGAAGTATCTTAAGTGTCAAAACAATATGAATAAACGACATGCTAAATGGATTGAGTTCATAGAATCGTTTCCATACATCATTAAGCATAAGAAAGAGAAGGAGAATGTTATTGCAGATGCATTATCTAGACGTTACACCATGCTGTCCCAACTTGATCATAAAATATTTAGTTTAGAAACAATAAAAGGATTATCCTACTGTTTTGGACTTCAAAGATGCATTTCAAAATTGTAGAGAGGGAAGAACATGGAATAAATATGTACTACGGGAGGGCCTCCTCTATCGTGCTAACAAGCTATGTGTTCCTGCTAGTTCCGTTCGTCTATTACTTTTGCAGGAAGCACATGAAGGAGGTTTGATGGGACATTTTGGAGTGAAGAAAACGGAGGAAGTGCTGGCCACACACTTCTTTTGGCCAAATATGAGACGTGATGTAGAGCGCTACGTGTCACGATGCACTACTTGCAATAAAGCTAAGTCTCGAATTAACCCACATGGTCTTTATATGCCTCTTCCTGTTCCTAGTGTACCTTGGCAGGATATTTCCATGGATTTTGTTTTGGGATTGCCTAGGACTAAGATGGGGGAGGGATAGTATTTTTGTGGTTGTTGATCGTTTCTCCAAAATGGCACATTTTATACCTTGTCATAAGAATGATAATGCCTCACACATTGCTGATTTGTTTATGACGAAAATTATTTGTTTACATGGTGTGCCAAATACCATTGTTTCTGATCGCGATGCAAAAATTTTAAGTCATTTTTGGAGAACTTTATGGTATAAATTGGGAACCAAGCTGCTGTTTTCAACCACATGTCACCCACAAACCGATGGGCAAACTGAGGTAGTAAATCGTACTCTATCCACTATGTTGCGGGCTGTTTTAAAAACAAATTTAAAGGGTTGGGAGGATTGTTTACCACATATAGAATTTGTTTACAACAGGTCAGTTCACTCTACTACAAAGGTAAGCCCATTCCAGGTACTGTATGGTTTCAATCCCCGTGCTCCTATTGATTTATTACCTTTGCCTCCTTCTGAAACTATAAATTTGGATGCTACACAACGCTCTGAATTCATTCTTAAGATGCATGAAAGTACAAGGAAAAATATTGAAAGGATGAATGAGAAGTATGGAATTTCTGGTAGCAAAGGTAGAAAAGAAGTAAAACTTGAACCAGGGGACTTGGTATGGCTACATTTGAGAAAAGAACGATTCCCTCACTTGAGAAGATCTGAACTTATGCCACGTGCTGCTGGTCCTTTTAAGATTGTTGAAAAGATCAATGACAATGCATATAAGCTTCAGTTGCCTCCCGATTTTGGGGTTACTCCCACATTTAACATTTTAGATTTACGACCATACCTTGGAGAAGAAGATGATCTTGAGTCGAGGACGACTCCGATTCAAGAGGGGGAGGATGATGAGGACATCACAACAGTGGATACTCACATTGATATACAAGGACCAATCACAAGAGCACGAGCACGGTTACTAAATTAGCAGGTGAACTCGTTCCTAACTTCCTATCCATGTGAGTTTGAGAATGGATTGCTATTTAATGATTTAATTGTTATTAGGAACCATGGACATGATCAACAAGTAAAGGGAGGAGGATTTGGTGACGTGGAGAACCAGATGGGACGTCCACAAGTTGATGGAAACAGTCGCCAACTCGGACTCGAGTTCAACTCGGAGTCCAGGAGCAGTCCATCTTAAAACGAACTCCCAGGATGCATACGGACTCCGTTTTTGATGTTCTACATATGCATGGAAATATGAGAAGATAAACTTTCCAATGGTTCTGGTCCCACAGTAAAATTCGCCAGGAGTCATTGGGAATTGTCGAAACAAGTCGAATTCGGAGTTCTGTCCGGTATTGCACCACCGTATTGGGCTTTTGGGCCTTGTATCCCGTATGAGTCCATTAGGGACGCATCTAAGGGTTTTATAGACGAACCCTAGCCTTTAAATACTGCAGCGGCCGGCCATATTCGGTGGGTTTTGCTTAGATTAAACACTTTCGCCGTTCTACGGTTTGTGAGACCCCAATTTCGCAATTTCAGATTGCATATTCATCGTTTTTGCTTGTGTTCTCGGTTGCACCTGCAGGGATAGCTTTCTTGGCAAGGTCAAGCATGTGAAGCACGGTCGATAACCAACGGAGCAGTGGTGTAGTGATTGCAGGGGTATTCGGGTCTGCTTGAGTGCCTCAGATCATCAACGTCGAGATCTCCACTTCAATCGACCTACCTTTCGGAAGATCGGGCCTAAACTACTCATCACCTTGTTCCTAATAAAATCCCATGAAAGCCCATTAAAACATGCAAGAACACGTACAAACTGGTCCTATAAAACTACAATATAGGATTTGCATTCATCTACCCCATTGCATCTTGAGTAAAGTTTGTGCATGATGATTGATTGTTGTAAATCTTGTACGTGCGTGGTCGTGAGTAGAAGGACAAGCTCTAGAGGCCATCTACGAGGATCTACAGCACCAAGACTTCGAGACGCTTGAGCAACAAGAGCCACGGGAGCAAGGCAAGTGCCCCTTGACCATATTGATCCCATGTTTTGAAACTATTTTGTTTGCGAAAACTTGTATGCTTGAGTCAACTTGATAGGACACCCTTTTATAGTAGTTTACAAGTTTTGTTAACCATCCTTGTCACAGGAAAAGTTGATGAGTCGGGTATGGTCGTTTTTTTTTTACTTTTTGCTTTGCTTAATTCACGGGATACAGGAAGCTGAAATAAAAACATGTCTAGCTACTGCACTCATATGAATAAATATGATGAGAACTTGATGATCATAATGGGCATGGAATCGGGGAGATCTAGGCAAGATTGGTTCGTGGATGTTGCTGATTGAGATGGTGGTTTACTTGCCGTAGATCTAAGGACCGGTTCATGCCAGAATATGCTAGGAAAACAGTGACACCATAAGGCCAAATATGGGTGCGGCTTAGCTGATTAATTAGGTGTGTTGCTAGCTGGTTATGGACCGTGGATGGCGCGGGGAATGGGAGTCGAGGAGGACTTCCCTGGGAACTGCATGGCACAAGAGAGGCCCCGTGGGTGGAAGAATCGTGATTCGAGTCTGCTGGTGAAACCTCAGTGAGTCCATACATCTAGTAGCCCCTTTGTAAAGGCTATTTTGTGATCTCTTGACCATAAACCGATGGTTGTGTACTGGTATAATGGAGGTTCTGCAGTCTCCAACGGGTGACAAAATCACGAACTTGTGGGTTAAGTGGTGCCACCTCTGCAGAGTGTAAAACTATCATGATAGCCGTGCTTCCGGTCACAAGCACCTGGCCAACTTACATGATTAGAGGGAAAATTTGGGATGTTTATTTGGTATGGTTATGGTATGGTCATTGGGATTGGTTTTGATACTGTTTTGAGTCATGAAAGTGAGTTTGGTTTCAATTATATGAATATGAGATGGTTCTGAATATTTATGAGCATGAGATGAATTTGAGAAAGATTAATGGCTGGATGAGACTTGATAAATGGTGCATTATGATGAAAGAATGTTGCTGATTTACTTGGATATATTAGGCTTTAACTCACCTAGAAATACTTGTTGTTTTTATCATGGTTGTGAAATAAAATTTGCTTGCTGCAATGAGTCTTTTTATTCCATACCTTGTTGTAAGCTACATATCATACTTTTCCCGCACTTGCTGAGTACGACATGTACTCACCCTTACATTACCACATAAACATCAGCTACAGGAGATGAGTACTTCGAGGACCATGTGGAGTACTAGGCGTGCGAACTACCATCAACATGCCTGTGGAGTTGAAGATTGGAGCCTGCAATTTAGTTATTTCCGCTGTTGTTTAGAGACTTCCGCTGCAAGAATAAGTTAGAGATTCATGAGTGAGACATTGAGTCATTGTAATAAACTACTTAAACACTATTTATTCATGGTTATATTCTGAATTCAGTTTGTGGAATACATGTGTATGTGTGATGAACATCCTGGGCACACATATGCATTCACTTGGTTCTATTTTCGGAACCGGGTGTCACAATTTCCAACATCGTCTCTTCGAGTGGTGATTCTCTTCTGAAGAGTTTGGCTCTGATACCGATTGAATGTAGCCTAGAAGGGGGTGTAGGCTCTTTGAATTTTTAGACGGTTTCCTGAAACACTTAGCAGATTAATTAGCTCCAGGTGGGCCAGACTAGTCTGGTATGGTGCGGACTAGTCCGGTATGATCGTAATTAATAGATCAAAGTGAGACTTGTTCCTACTTCAGGTATTTGTGTAGTGGAAAATAAATGCTTATTTAAGTATAGTGAAGTAAGATATAATAACTCTCAATTTTAACGCTAGGTGTCGATGTAAACCAAATGATGACTAATACCCTTAATTAGCAATAGAAGGACGATCAGGAAGACACAAGACAAAGTTTTATCCCGAGGTTTGATTCCACCCAGGAATCTAGGTCCCCGTGGAGGAGTCCACCAAGAACCGGGTCTTCACCAACCCTTCCCTCGTTGAATCGCCACAAAGGCCGATTCAATTCCACTATCCACACACAGGGGTAAACAATTGTACGTGGGGCGTTCTCACAATCTGAGAGCTCCCACAAGATTACAGAAAGTAATTCTTCCTCCCGCACACACAAACAAAGAACAACGATCAGCTATTGTGTGAGAGAAGACAAACCAAGAGCTCAATGTCGAGAAGAACTACTCTCTCCTTGATCCAATCTCTAATCCACAAAGACTTAATCTTTCTGGGCTTGGAATGAGTGAAGAGAGGTGCTTTTTGTGCTCTTGGGGCGTGCTGTGGCGCTAGGAGTCAAGTCTTCTTCATGTGTGACTGTGCACCTCTATTTATATAAGGTTTCCAAAAACCCTGGCGGCCGGACTAGTCCGCTATGTTCGCCGGACTAGTCCGGTGTGTCGTGTACAATTTTCGTGTTGCATGCGGCACAGTGGAAACCCTAATTTGATGTGTTTACAGAAAGTTGAACGGACTAGTCCGGTCCAAGAGCGGACTAGTCCGGTGCAAGTTAAATGCCAGTTCCAGAGATTTGAACGGACTAGTCCGGTTTCTGAGCGGACTATTCTGGTGCAAGGTGTTGTGAGGCAACAGAAAGTTGAACGGACTAATCTGGTTTCTGAGCGGACTAGTCTGGTGCACTGTGTTGTGAGTGATTTAGATTTGTTTTAAGCCCTTACCCCTATGCAAAGATTTTGAGCTCTTGGGATGTGTGTCTCACACACATCCTATACAAGTATATCTACATTGTGCTTGGCTCATGGATATGTCCTTTTACTTTTTTCTTCATCACTTCATTTTTCACATTTTTGAGTGCACCAATTCTACCTTACACAAGTTAATATGCATTCATCTCAACAAGTTCATTAGGATCTCAACTCATTTGTCATCAATCGTCCAAAACCCACAAGGGAGTGCCTAGATGCACTTTCACTCATCAATGCCGCGATTATGCAAGAGGATGCTCAGCTGGAAGTTGCGGCTGAGCAGCGGAAGCGCAGCGCTCCACCGAGCAGCGGGGGTGGAGCTCCTCAAAAGTACCGCATGGTGTATCAGACATCATCCGGTCAGCAGTGGCATCCACCGGCACGACCTCAACAGTTTGGGGGTCGTTCTTTTCAGCCAGCCTCATTCCGACCGCCGATGCCACCACCGTGACCGCAACAGCAGCAGATGGTACCCCGAGTGTTTCCACCGCCACAACGCGCCCCAGGATTCCATCCGCCGGTCAACGGAGGACCGCTTCGCTACACATGTTATACGTGTGGCCAGGCGGGTCACTTCTTGAAGGACTGTCCACAGGGGCAGCAAAGCAGCGGGCAAGCCCAATATCAGGGCGGTGCTCGAGGCCGACCACCAGTGAAGAAGGGAGGTCAGCAACCCGTAGGTGTTCGTTACCTCGACAATGAGGACGCTCCGGAAGGAGAGAACGTGCTGGCGGGTATGTTCACTCTCAACGACCGTGGAATCATCATCTTATTTGGTTCGGGTGCAACCCACAGTTTCATAAGTGCATCATATGTGGCTAAGCATCAACTGCAAGTCTTCCCAACCGATTATTCATATGTGATTTGCTCATCGGGAGGGAAGACTTCAGCGAATATGATGATTCCAAAAGCACCACTGTGCTTAGATGGGAAGATATATCCCACTACTTTGATTATCCGTATGGGACAAAAGATTGATGCAATCTTAGGAATGTCATGGTTATGCTACCATGGCGCTGTCCTGGAAACTCTATCACGGACGGTTCATTCGAATTCTCCATTCCACCGTCCGCTTTCAATCTTAATAGACAATCCTGTCCCGGAAGCTTCAGCAGCCTATAATACTGAAGCTCACAAGTTTGATGACATCCCCGTAGTCTGAGAATACCCCGACGTGTTCCTGGATGATCTCCCGGGCATGCCACCTGAACGGAGTGTGGAGTTCAAGATGGAACTTGCACCCGGGACTACACCAATATCGCGGAAACAGTATAAGATGGCTCTGAATGAGCTGTCTGAGTTGAAGGAACAGCTCAATGACTTGTTGAGCAAGGGTTTCATTAGGCCGAGTTCCTCGCCTTGGGGATGCTCGGCGCGGTTCGTCAAGAAGAAAGATGAAACCTTGAGGTTGTGTGTCGATTACCGACCGCTCAACGCCGTTACCATCAAGAATAAATATCCACTGCCCCGCATTGACATTCTGTTCAATCAACTTGTGGGTGCGAGTATGTTTTCAAAGATGGACCTTCGCTCTGGGTATCATCAAATAAAGATCTGGGCGGAGGATATCCCGAAGACGGCATTCTCGACGAGATATGGGCTATATGAATATCTCGTCATGTCTTTTGGTCTCACCAACGCTCCGGCACATTTCATGTACCTCATGAACTCGGTGTTGATGCTGGAGTTGGACAAGTTCGTGGTAGTGTTCATTGATGATATCTTGGTTTACTCCTAGTCAGAAGCAGAACACGCCGAACACTTGTGAATTGTCCTTCAACTATTGCGGGACCATAAACTCTATGCCAAGTTCAGCAAATGCGAGTTTTGGATCAGCCAAGTGCCATTTTTGGGACATATCATCTCAGCGGAAGGCATTGCGGTTGATGCAAGCAAAATTGAACAGGTGCTGAAATGGAAAGCCCCCACTTCTGTCCATGAAGTCAAAAGCTTCCTCGGTTTAGCGGGATATTACTGGAGGTTCATCCCGAGCTTCTCCAAGCTTGCTAAGCCGATGACTGAATTATTGAAGAAGGGGACGAAATATGTTTGGAACTCAGCATGTGAAGGAGCGTTCCAAGCATTGGTGAAGCATCTCACAACAGCCCCGGTCTTAGCCCAACCGGATACGACCAAGTCGGGCTTGGCTGCGTGTTGATGCAAGAAGGACGGGTGGTCGCGTATGGCTCACGCCAACTTCGAAACCACTAGCAGCACTACCCGACTCATGATCTTGAGCTCACTGCTGTGGTATTGGTGCTGAAAATGTGGAGGCACTATCTTCTTGGAAACTTGGTGTATCTCTACACCGACCACAAGAGCTTAAAATATATCTTCACCCAGAAAGAGCTAAATATGAGACAAAGGAGGTGGTTAGAATTAATCAAAGACTGTGAGATTGAGATTCATTACCACCCCGGCAAGGCAAACGTGGTTGCCGATGCACTGAGTTGGAAACCACATGTCCATAACCTTACCATTACACCGATGGAAGAGGAAGAACCGAGTTTATACTTGGTTCCATATGGATCACTCTACAACCTTGCTCTCATCCCTACCATTTGGGAGGATGTTATTGCAGCTCAGAAGATTGACAAGGGCATGGCAGATCTCCGGAAACAGATAGACAGCGGTGATATCAAATGTTTTCGGAAGGATGATGAGGGGACACTATGGTTCAATGACTGCAAAGTCGTACCCCGGAATATGGAGCTGAGAAAGAAGATCCTTGATAAAGCTCACTTGTCTAAGTTCTCCATTCATCAGGGCAGCAACAAAATGTACCAAGATTTGAAGAGTAAATTTTGGTGTACATGGATGAAGCGGGAAATTGCAAAATACTTATCCGAGTGTGATATGTGTAGATGAGTGAAGGCGGATCACATGAGAAAATCAGGGCTGTTGCAACCCCTAAAGATTCCAGCATGGAAATGGGAAGATGTGAGCATGGATTTCATTGTGGGATTACCCATGACTTTTAACAAGCATGATTCCATTTGGATAATCGTTGACTGTTTAACCAAGTCGGCTCACTTCATTCCGGTGCATACCAACTACCATGCTAGCAAGTATGCGGAGTTGTACATTGCAAAGATCTTGTGCTTGCACAGGGTACCTAAGACCATAATCTCGGATCGAGGGGCACCGTTTGTGGCTCGTTTCTGGGAGCAGTTGCACGCTGCATTGCGTACCAAACTGATTAGAAGCTCCGCTTATCACCCACAGACCGATGGACAAACTGAAAGGGTGAATCAAGTGTTAGAAGACATGTAGAGAGTGTGTGCCATCAACCACGGTAGAAATTGGGATGATCATCTACCATTGGCGAAATTCTCGTATAACAATGGCTATCAAACGAGTATCAAGATGGTGCCATATGAGTCTCTCTACAGTCAAAAATGTCGTACCCCATTGAATTGGTGCAAGTCCGGTGAAAGGGTCACGTTCGGGATTGGTTTAGTGAACGACACCGGAGAGCGCATTTGGATGATTCAAGCAAACTTGAAGACCGCCCAATCCTGACAGAAGAGTTACACTGATAAGAGGCGTAGGCCACTGCAATTCGACGTCGGGGAACACGCGTACCTCCGTGTATCTCCGATAAAAGGTGTGCACCGATTTGGCGTGAAGGAGAAACTCGCTCCCCGATTTATTGGACCCTATGCTATCACCAAGAAGTGTGGACCAGTGGCGTATAGACTGGAACTACCGGCATCTCTCGCTGGTGTTCATGATGTTTTCCATGTCTCACAACTCCGGAAATGTCTGAAGTATACGGCTGTTATTCCCACCGAAGACATTGGCGAGTTGCAACCGGATTTAACCTACACTGAATATCCGATGGAAATTATTGATGAGAAGTCTCGGACCACGCGTAACCAAACGCTGTGGTTCTACAAGATATTGTGGAGCAACAACACCATTGAGGAAGCGATGTGGGAGAGCAAATATTTCCTTCGCTAAAACTACCCGGATTTCATGGCGTCTTATCACGGGTAATTCCTCTTACATCTTCGTCTCTTCTTTTATAATCTCGGGACGAGATTCTTTTAAGAGGGAGGGATGTAAAAGCCCAAGAATTTACTTGCTAGAGTTTTCATCACATCACAACACCACAGCTCATTTTGCGGAAGTCTCATGAACATTTGTGAAGAGCAAGTAAACACCATCAAGGGGTTCATTAGAGGAAGAACTCACAAATCCAAAAGTCGGACCTCATACGTAGAAACATGAGAGGCTGAGCTCACCATTAGGCCCTAAACATTATTAGGAGGGCTCAGGCCAAGTTTCATGCAAATCCAAATCATTTTTAGGCACTTTTGGAGACTTTTGTAAAAAGGGCTAATTTGAATGCAAATTCAAATTTCAGCTACTTTCGTCACTTGGGTTCAGAAGTTGACTTCATATTCAAAACTCAGCACATTTTTCTGAGTACATCACCAATTTTCATCCTCATTGGAGTTCATCCTGTTGAGAGCTATATTTGGATTAATTCAAAACTGAATTTGAATTTCAAATTCAAATTTGAATAAAATTTATCCAAACCAACTTCAATTTGAGGAAATCAAATTCAACTCATGACTTGGTGATGAAGGCTTCACGTTAATTGTGAGTAGCTGAGATCTTTGCAATGAAAACAAAAGAAAAGAGAGAAGAGGGAATGTAACACCCTCAAACTCATTTCCATGCATTGCATACATTTTTCATGTAGAGAGACATTATAAAATAAGTAGAAATGGAGAAATAACTATAGAAATGGAGAAAGAACTATAGAAATGGAGAAAGAACCATAGAAATGGAGAAATAACTATAAAAATGGAGAAAGAACTATAGAAATGGAGAAAGAACCATAGAAATGGAGAAAGAACCATAGAAATGGAGGAAGGAACCATAGAAATGGAGAAGGGCATATAGAAATGGAGAATGGGGCATAGAAATGGAGAAAGGCAATGTAGAAATGGAGAGTGGGACATAGAAATGGAGAGGGGAATGTAGAAATGGAGTAAGTGACATAGAAATAGTGGGAATGGGAAAAAGATAGCTGAAATAAGCCAATTCCAATTTCTCCAAATTTTTCCCCAAATCTCCAAATTCCCTAATTTCTCCAAAAAGGGGAATTTTCCCCACCTTTGGGGAATTTCTCCCCCATTGCTGCCGCACCAAATCAATTGGGGAAAAGTTTGTTAGGATCTAGTTCCAATTGGAGTAGGATTCTCCCCCCTCCCCCCTTATAAATAGAACCCAAACCCCCCCTTTTGGCCGCAGCCCCCTCCCCTCTCCCCCCAAGTCGGCGACTTGGAGGCCCTAGCCCCCAACTCGCCGAGTTGGCCCCCCCTCGCCGGAGTTTGGTCGCCGGTGAGCCCCGCCAGTGAGCCCCGCCGGCGAGCCCCCCGTCGAGCCCCGTCGTCGAGCCCCGCCGATGACCCCCGTCACGCCTCGCCGTCGCCGGAAAAGAGCCGACGATCTGTCCTGCCCTAATCTTCCATAGAAAAATTCGCCGCTGCTGCCATTGCTAGTAGGAAGGCCCTGCCACCAAAGGGAAGTAAGGTAGGTCTTCGTTACCCATCTTACGAAGTCGTCGCTGTTTCTACGCATCCATTTTCTTTGCCCCCTTCAAACAGAAACTTTTACGTGTGGACAGATCGCGTTTTGATCGGTTTTTGACGGTGGAATTGATCTAGATCTTGAGTTAAGATCATCACCACGTCCACACTTCATCCCAGAACCCTTGTTCATCATAAAACCCCATGAAAGCCCATTAAAACATGCAAGAACACATACAAACTGGTTTAATAAAACTGCACCATAGGATTTGTGTGAGACCTATGTGTGCTGAATACATTGGCTTTGACGATAAAAGTTTTGAATACTATCAAAACACATTTTTAACAAGGTCCGCCTCTAGGTCCGACGATAGGTCCGACTTGTTTTGGGTAGCTCCGGCAAGGTCCGACGTAAGGTCCGACTTGCTTTGTCTAGGTCTGACTTATTTTGGCTAGGTCCGACTTGGTTTTGCTAGCTCCGGTGCTAGGTCCGACTAGCTCTGGTAAGTTCCGTGCTAGGTCCGACTAAGCTTTAGTAAGCTCCGGCGCTAGGTCCGACTAGCTTTGGTAAGCTCCGGTTCAAGGTCCGGTTAGCTTTGGTAAGGTTCAGAGTGTAAAAGCCCAAGAAAAGGGACTTGCAAAAACTTTTCTTCACCTCACAACACCACAGTTTTCGTTGTGGATATCTTAGGAAATATTGTGAAGAGCAAGTAACCTTCATCAAAAGAGTGATTAGAGGGGAAAGTCTTCCTTTTCACAAAGTGGGATTTGGACATAGGAACATGAGAGGTTGAGCTCACCCCTAGAACTTAAAAAGTCTTGGGAAGGTTCAGTCCATGTTTCATAGAAATCCAACACTTTTTGAGGCACTTTTTGGGTTATTTGAAAAAGAGGCCAATTTGAATGTAAATTCAAATTGCAGCAACTTTCATCACCCAAATTCAAAAGTTAGCTTCATATTCTTATTCAGCACATTTTTGTGAGCTCACACACCAATTTTCACTCCATTTGGAGTTGATCTTGACATGAGCTAAGTGGGACGAATTCAAACTTTATTTGAATTCAAAACTAAACTTGTGCTGAAATTCACCCAAGCCAAACCCAATTTGAATTCTATTCAATTCAAATGGCTCAGGGGTGAATAAATCACCAGGGGTATTATGGGGCTCACTGTTTACAACGGTGATTAGGAATAAATTTCAGAGGTTAAAACCCCGGGTGGGACCCGCATGTCATAGAGGGGAGAAGGAGAAACTTGCACCCAAAGTCAGAGTCTCGGTGGGAAATTCCACCGAGCAGCTGTCAGCTGTGCCACCGAGCAGATACCGGCGCCACCAGCTGCTTCCCTCTCCACGCGCTGGCGCCCAGGGCGGCTGACTCGCGCCCCCACGCGACCGGCACCGCCTCAGCCGAGCAGGAGTCGGCCGGCTTTATCTTCTCGCGGGCAAACCCGAGCAGCGGCATTGTTTCTCACCGCAGCTCTCTGCTCAATCGGGAAAACCAGCAAAACCATCTCCTCCTTCGTCCCTGAGCTGCTAGACAGCCACCTGAGCTCGCACTCCACCTCTCCAACGCCATAAACCTCGAGCTCCGACCTCCTTTGCCCAAAGACGATCGCCACCACAGCGACCTAGCCTCAGCCGAGAGTCAGGCGCCCGTGGGCAGCGTTCCACAGGCGTTTTCACGGTCCAGCGAGAGAGGCAACAGGAGCGCGCGACCACCGTGTTGCTCTCCTCCAAGTTTGAAAGCCAACCGTGAAGAATCCGCAGAGGATTTCCAGTTTTTTTTGCTCCGGCGACCGTAAACCGAGCTTCCGGTACGATTTCTTTAAATTCTCGCTCTATGATCTTTCGGAGGTCATCAAATCTTGCACATAGACGCTGGACTAGCCGGCGATCAAGTTCTTTTCTGCATCCGTAGCGTGAAACTGTCTAGGAGTGACGAATTTCGAGCTTGATTGAGGGCGGTCATGGCGGGCATGATCGGTCACACGGTGCCGACCGACTTGCCGCCATCCCTGAACCCTTTTGACACCTTGTCGAGCTTCCTAGAGGTACATTGATGCTGTAGGGACGTTTGTTCGAGGTGTTGGCAGGTTTAGAAACCACGGTCGACGATGTCGAACCTCAACCGAGGCCGCGGCACGTCGCCGAGCTACTTCCGGTCACCCCCAGACCGACCTGTCACCACCGACGTGTTCCTCGACGTTGACAACCCCCTGGCGGCGAATTTCAGACCATGGGAGGTCCGGCAGTGGCGAGCCGGCGAGCCCCGAGTCTGCTCCGGTGAGGTCGGCGGCGCGGGCGCGAGAGAACGGCGGGAGGAAGACGAAGCCGGCTGGCCCACGTGTCAGCGGCTGAAGAATTTAAATCGGGATCGGGTGAGGCCAGGGATCGGCTGTGCTGGCGCGCGAATACCCTGTGAGCTCCGGTGTGCCGGACACCTCCGCGCTCGACACGCGTGGTATCCCCGTGTGCCGGACACCTCCGCGCTCGACACGTGTCCCCGCGGGCCCCGAAAGTTTAAACTTTTCCCCCGATTTTCAGAATTCTTCCAAACTTCAAATCCTCAGAACTTTGGCTAGAGAGCTCCAAATTCAGTGAACCAAATTTTGCTGAACTCAGGATTCTGAGTACTTTCCAGCAATACCAAATTCAGCTCATGAAAGTGAATAGTTTTCTAGAATTAAATCCCTAAATTTAAACTGTTGGGAATTTTATCTGGAGAAATACTTTATGAAAAATTCTGAAATTTGGCTAAGAGGTTCATTGGAAAATTCCTGAATCCCAGTAAAATTTTCAGACTCATCCAAGTTCATTTAGTTACCCTAATGGGGTGATTAAGAGAACTGCCCTGAGAAAATAGAAAAATATACAGAAACATTTTCACATTTTCTCAAATCTTATTTAGGGCATAACTTTCTATAGAATTCTTCAAATGACATGAAACCAATTCCATTAGAACCATCTTAAAGTCTAGTTTCCAGGAAGTAATGGTTGGAGTCATGAAAACCCTTGGAATTATTCAGAGGCTCAAATATTGACCAAATGGGCTTTTATTTGTACAAGGTTCAAATGAACTTTGTTTCAAATGAAACTTGGTCAAGACTCTGGTTAGGACCCTGCCAAGCCACAATAAAAAATTTCAGAACCACAGGGGAGGGCTAGCTAGAGTTATTAGTAAATAAGTATTCAAGTTTATACTTTGCATTTAAATTTACATGTAGTATTGTATTCAACGTGTAGCCATTGAAGAAGAGACTCCGGAAGTGCTGGACTTCCTCCTTCCGGAAGAGGAACTAACCCCTGACCAGCAGCAACAAGGCAAGCCCCGGTTTGCATTAACCTTTTTATAAGTTTTATTTTGTTTACATGTGTCATATGAAGTATGTATGTGCATTAGGTATAGGATGAATGAAACCCCACTGGCATAACCAAAGGTTCCTAGAAGAGTGAAGGTAGTGTTTAGGACCTCGAGTAGAAAGGCTAAGCTTAAAGATTCATAGGGCTTCGGTACAAGTCGAGTAGTTGGAATCTACTCGCGAGATAGGCTTGGGACACACGGGTTCGGTTGAGTGATGTGAGATCACTTTAGTAATGAAAATGAGACTAGGCAGGGGCTAGGGCGCAGCAAGAGAGAGTCTTGTGTGCGCGGCCCTGCCCGTGTCGATTGAGGACCGATCCGTGTGCGGCCCTGCTGAACAAGTATTGAACGTACCGAAGGCATATCGGATATATGGGCCCCGATAAACTGATGTAGCCTAAACCTCCGGGCGTCGAGGCATAACGCACCGATTTATAGGTGTAGGCTGAGGGCAGCAAGGTGGAAATCTGCCAACGGGCATAGAGAGATGCTCCGTGTGGGGAACCTCCTGCTCGTTTCGGTGCGACCGGTTCGACGTTTGGGCTGTTGGGTGAAAGGTTGTCCCGTACGACATCGAGTGAGCGTGCTGTGCAGCTCCACGGGTGGGCGTACGTGACGTGCTCTTTGGGTTTCCCTGCAGGTGTATATCGAGTCGACTAGCCGTCCCTCACGGTGACGAGTACCGCTTGTTCACTGCGTCGTAACGTAGAATAATGAATGAAATGTTATGATTCAATATTTCTGTTATGATATAAGTGTGTTGCTACATGTGTGCCACCAAATATTGCTTACTAAATTTCAGCTTCATGAACTGTTAATCTGTTGCTAAAAGATGAACTAAGGATGAACTTGTAGGCGTGTCCATTTGCTGCAACATTGCTGTCCTATGTCATGGTACCCCTCATGTAGAGTTTCATGCTTAGGTGAGTCGGTTAAGCCTTGCTGAGCCTTCGTGCTCACGGTTGCTGCTTAAGTGTTTTTCAGGTGAGGAGCCACCCACGGACTCGGAGTACGAGTCCACCGGCGAGGGTTACCCTCCGTCGGGGACCACGGCTGAGTGGGAGCCGTACACGCCGCGCTGAGCTGAGACATGCAGCTAGTGTGGGTTGCCCTAGGGCTGGGCAACCGACTTTTGCTAGATATGCGGGCGTGAGTTGTACAAAAGAAACTTCCGCTGTGTAACGAAAGACCCTAGTTTGTAACTGAGAAGTGTACTACTTTGTACATTCAGTTTGTTTTCCCCATGTAATATAATGTGTTCTTATGACGTGTGCTGTTGGGTATCGCATCGCGCGGCACCACCCTCTGCGATCCTGGATGAGCGGATCCCGGTCCACCACACAGAGCTTGATTACAATGGTTCTGTTTTTAACTTGCAATGTTTCGAACTTGCTTTACTCTTATGGAAAGTTTGCTTAGTATTATTTTACTAAGTTTTTGGTGTGTTTTGGTGGTTATGGCTGATATCATTTTGCTATGATTAACAACACGCTTATGTGAGGTGCTCACGTAAGATGTTGTAGTTTTGGAACTAACGAGAGTCAAGTCGAGGACTTGTGCTCGGAAGTATTGGTTGTTTATTCATGTGCAGGTGTTGCTTGAGTTCAAGACATGGCTGGTGACGGGATCCATTGAACTACTCTTAGGGAGAAGATGAGGTTCAACAACCAAGTTCGGGAGGAATTGTGGTTGAGTTGATCGGGAGGTTGCGCAGTATGTTTGAATCAAGAACAATGCATATGAAGGTATCTTGGACATCGTTGGAAGATGTTTGCACGTGTGCAAGGAGTGCATGGACGTGGCTGCCTGGTTCCAAGGCGTGATGAAGAGATGTGGACGTAAAGAATTGGTCGGAAAGGTCCAACCGACTAGGTTATGGACTCAGGCTGCGGCTGAGTCGTGTTTGACTTAAATATGGAAAGTTTTGAGTTGGTTATGATAGGATTTCGTGTGGGTCACGAATTTGAGTTATTTTAGGAATGTGGAATACGTTCCTAAGGTATTTGAAAGTCTTAAGATTGTTTCTATCTGCGTATAGAAGAGTCCTAAGAAGTATTGGAAAGTTACAATTGGAATTCAAGTAGGAGTAGGAGTCCTAGTTTGAGTTGAGTTGGCCTTCGGGCTGGTTATATAAGCAAGGGAAGCCAGAGCTCGGTGTGCACGACTTTGGCAGATGAAAGTAACATCCATACATGAATCCACTATCATGAGTACTCTTACATTAGATGTTCTTTATTCTAAGCTAAAAACTCATGAAATTGACATTATATCACGTAAGAACCCAAAAAAGACTATTGCATTTGTCTCACAACGTGATATGCCTAGCTCCGGCCAATCATCTAGCAATACACTTGCATTGCTGTCTTCACTAACCCTGGAACAGATTGAGGAGTTTTCAGAGGAGGATCTAGTACTTCTTTCTACTAGGTTCTCAAAAGCATTGCAAAATGTGAGAACTAGAAGGAGAGGAAGCTCCGGACCTCAACGATGCTTTGAATGTGGTAAGACAGGACACTTTCGTACAGATTGCCCTAACCTTTCAGGTCCTTCTAACCGTGATGAAAAGCAGAATAAAGTCAAGTCCTCTTTTGGCAACACCAACAAGAAAAAGAAGGGTTTTACAGGACGCAAACTGATAAACAGTTTCATCACCGCACTTCAAGAACTTGGCTCGAGTGATGTAGACATTGGAAGCTTAGGGACAATTATGTTAAAATTGAGTCACTAGAATCTGAAATTAATCGTTTAAAATCCTTGATTCCTAGTGATGATTGTTGTTCCTCATGTAATTTAATATATGAACAATTGTCCTCTCTAAGAAGTGCACACACCTGCACACTTGATAAACTTGAACTTGAAATCGAAAAGAACAATAAGCTTGCTGCACTTAATGATAAAAATTTGAAAGATGCTTGTTGTTCTACAATTGATTTGCATTGTTCTACTTGCGATGATCTTGATAAGACACTACAAGATGCTATGAAAGAAATTTCTATATTGAACAATGCTTTACATTCTCATGAAGTTAAATATTGTTCCAATTGCAAATTAAAAGGAAAAACTTCATGTGAAAATTGTCTTGATCTATCAAATAAACTTGATAACATGCATAGGACATTAGATCGGTTTTGTAATGGGAATAAGAACCTAAACTTGCTGCTGAATTCTTCCAAGTCTTGCAATGATAAAACTGGTTTAGGTTTTGATTCACATGCTCATGCTAAGGAACATTCACCTAAAATTGTAAAATCATTAGGAAGTGGTTTGATTCAAACAGTTCCTAAACAAAAAGAAGTGGTTTTTAAATCTGCAGGAGTGTTGTCACATTCGGGTTTAAATAAGCATACTACATGCTCATCTAGACATGAACACAAAGTTAACTTTCATTGTACCTATTGTGGTAGAGATGGTCATGTCATAGATTGTTGTTATAGACTAGCTAAACAACATAAAAAGGAAAGAATGCAAGCTAGATCTTATAACTCTCATGCAAAATTTGCTGCACATACTAAACCGAATGTCAGGAACATGCAACCTGCTGTTATGAGTCAGAAATATTCAAAGTTTACCTCCGGAGCTTCAGTTTTTGCCTCCGGAGCTTCAGTTTTTGCCTCCGGACCTTCTGTTTTTGCCTCTGGAGCTACTGATTTTCGTGCTACACAAGTAAAACCTCATAGGTCAGTAGTTAAGAACAAAAAATCTCAAACTTTGACTCATAAACGTGCTGTTTTATCTCAGCTTTCGCATGTTATTCCTGCTGGACGTCGTGTGACTCAGTTCTGGATTCCTAAATGCCTTTTAACTAACCCCAGTATTGAGTCATCGACGTATTGTGCTTCTATGTAGGTTACACGCTTGAGGAAGGAGAATATTTGGATTGTGGATTCAGGTTGCTCACGCCACATGACCGGTAACAAAGAATGGTTCTCCTCTCTCTCTTTTGTGTCACGTGTAAAGAATGTTACTTTTGCCGATAATTCTTCAACTCCTATAATTGCTAAGTGTTCGGTTAGAGTAAATGATCACTACACTTTGAAGGATGTGGCACTTGTCAAAAATTTGAAATACAACTTTCTTTCTGTTTCACAATTGCTAGATGAAAATCTGGAAATTATTTTCAATAAAAACTGCTGCAAAGTTGTAGGTTCAAATAGTGAGCTTATTTTTAACATGTCTCGGTTTGGAAGAGTTTTTAAAGGTGATTTTGATATGTCTTCCTCTAAGCATATATTATAGTTGCAAATGATTCCAAAGATTTATATTTTTGGCATCGTAGACTTGGTCACGTAGGCTTTGATCATCTCACGCGTGTTAGTACTCTTGATCGCGTACGTGGGCTGCCTAAGCTTAAAGGGGACAAAGAAATTGTGTGCTCTTCTTGTAGCCATGCTAAGATGGTTGCAGGTTCACATGCTCCTCTCACAATGACCATGACAACTGAACCGGGTCAACTTTCACACCTTGACACCGTAGGGTCTTCACGTGTTCAATCCTTCGGAGGTAAATGGTATGTTCTTGTGATTGTTGATGAATATTCTAGATACTCTTGGGTTTACTTTATGACATCTAAGAATGAAGCTTTTAGTCACTTTAGAACTTTATTTCTTAGATTATCAATTGATCACCCAGGATCTTTAAGAGCAATTAGAAGTGATAATGGAACTGAATTTAAAAATCAATCGTTTGATCACTTTTGTGCTGAAAATGCAATAGATCATCAATTTTCTTCACCATATGTACCTCAACAAGACGTTGTTGTAGAGAGAAAGAACAGAACCTTAGTTGAGATGGCTAGGACTATGCTTGATGAATATCAAACTCCTAGGAAATTTTGGGCTGATGCAATTGCAACTGCTTGTTATGTCTCAAATCGTGTTTTTTTGCGTGCTAAGCTAGGTAAAACACCATATGAGCTCAGGTTTGGACATAGGCCTAGTGTCACACGCTTTAGGGTCTTTGGTTGCAAATGCTTTATTAAGAAACATGGTAATCTTGATAAATTTGAAGCTAGATCTGTTGATGGCATGTTTCTTGGTTATCCATCTCATACTAGAGGATACCGTGTGCTTTTACTCGATACTAACAAAATTGTGAAGACTTGTGAGGTTTCTTTTGATGAAGCTAGCCCAGGTACTAGTTCAAATATTGCAGGTCTGGATCCATATCCGCAGGGGGAGAGTATTTTCGTTGAAGAAGAGGAAGAAGTGGTGCTGCTGCCCGAAAATTCAGCAGCTAATGACATTGTTCCAGCTCCTGATCTTGATTCACAGCCAGCACCGATGACCACCATTGCTGGTCCAGATCCTCCTCACGTCACAAGCTCATCTATTTGTGATGAACATGAAGAAGAAGAAGCTTGTGAAGTGTCCACTCCCCTCTGGATTCTCAAAAGTCATCCTCCACAACAAATTATTGGAAGCTTGCATGAACGAGTTACAAGATCCAGGTTTTTCGACCCCAATTCTCATGCTCATTCTGCTTTTGTTGCTTCTTTTGAACACAAAGATATATCACACACACTCACTAACGAATCTTGGATTATTGCCATGCAAGAAGAGTTAGAAAATTTTGAAAGAAATAATGTTTGGAAACTTGTACCTCCACCTCAAGGTCACACTTTAATTTGAACTAAATGGGTGTTTAAAAATAAACAAAGTGAGGATGAGGTTGTGGTTAGGAATAAGGCTAGGTTGGTTGCTCAAGGTTTCACACAAGTTGAAGGTCTAGATTTGATGAAACTTTTGCTCCTGTTGCTAGATTAGAAGCCATAAGAATTTTGTTACCTTTTGCTGCATCTAAAGGTTTTAAGCTATATCAAATGGATGTTAAAAGTGCTTTTCTTAATGGCTACGTAGATGAGGAGGTTTATATCAAACAACCACCTGGTTTTGAAAATCCAAATTTTCCTAATCATGTTTACAAACTGTCCAAAGCCTTGTACGGTCTCAAACAAGCCCCTAGAGCATGGTATGATAGGTTAAAACATTCTAACTTGAAAAGGGGTTTACCATGGGCAAGGTTCATAAAACTCTTTTTGTTCTTAAGCATGGCAATGACTCATTATTCGTTCAAGTGTATGTGGATGATATTATCTGTGGTTGCGCTTCTCATGATCTTGTGTCCAAGTTTTCAGCTATGATGAGTTCAGAATTTGAGATGAGTATGATGGGAGAACTCACGTACTTTTTGGGGCTGCAAATCAAGCAAACCAAGGAGGGTACCTTTGTGCATCAAACAAAGTATACAAAAGATCTCCTAAGGCGCTTCAACATGGACAAAAGCAAGCCTCTTTGGACACCAACGGGAACAGCAACAACACTTGAACTTGATGAAGATTGTGATCCCGTTGATCAAAAAGAATATAGAAGCATGATCGGATCACTTCTGTATCTCACGGCATCAAGACCGGACATACAATTCAGCATATTTCTTTGCACGGTTTCAAGCCTCCCCACGTGCTTCACATCGTCAAGCCGTCAAAAGGATTCTCAGGTACTTACATGGAACTCAAGAATTTGGTTTTTTTCTTCCTTCTTCCTCAACCGTTACTTTGAAAGCTTTTTCCGATGCTGATTTTGGGGGTTGTAGGGTTGATAGGAAAAGTACTTCTGGTGCTTGTCATTTTCTTGGTAATTCACTTGTTGCCTAGTCCTCTAGAAAACAAAGTTCAGTTGCACAATCCACAGCCGAATCTGAATATGTAGCTGCTGCTAGTGCTTGCTCACAAATTCTTTGGATTGTTCAAACACTTAAGGACTATGGGGTTGATCTAGATAGTGTTCCACTATTTTATGATAACACTAGTGCCATTTGCATTGCTAAAAACCCCGTGCAACATTCGAGAACTAAGCACATTGACATTAGGTATCACTTTCTCCGTGATAATGTCGAAAAAGGGAACATTGTGCTTCACCATGTAGATACCGAACAACAATTGGCTGACATTTTTACAAAACCTTTGGATTTCACTCGTTTTTGTTACATTCGTAGTGAAATAGGGGTTATGCATCCTCATGGCTTAATTGAGGGAGAATTTTGAAACTTGGGAAGTTTATGTGTGAATCTGAAATTAAAATAATATGAGCATAGTATTTCATGCATATATGACTTTGTGATTCCTTTTTCATGCTGAAAGTTCTTACTACATTACTCATGTTATACATTTTGTAGTTTTTACCATGTCTAGTAATTGGAATAATTACTTACACTAAATCTGGTCATGGTCGAACTTTCTTGCTGTTTTGAACTTGTTGCATGCTCACAAGTGCTTTTAATCATAAAGAATTAATCAAGTAATCAACTCACATGTTGAGTTTTAATGTTCAAATAAAAAAATAAGAAAAGATCAAGAGAATATGCATGCATCGCACTTCTTCTTTTGAGATGGCTTATCATTGCACTTAGATATGAACTTGAAAGGAGTTGTGTATGACTAAAACCATGTCCTTAAGCTTCTGACTGTCAAATGACATAGGCTTGGCTTGGTTGGTTAGAATAAGGCTGATGTTGCATATAATCTCTTGCAAATGTCATAAGATCAAAATTTGTGCTTTAAATGTTAGATAAAATGCAGCAACAAGTGTCATGCTTTCAGTTCTTGAAATAGTTAAGTTTGTGAGATCATGACTTGCTTAAATTGAAAATTACACTTGATCTCTAGCATGTCTTACACTACTTTATGTATCTCATTGATGTGTTAGTGTAAGTTACTTGATAGTATGATTTGGATGAGCTTTGTTTTATATGTATATGTTATAATGTGCTCATAACAAATTAAAATTTCTCTTTTGTACCTTGCTGAATACATTGTCAAAGGGGGAGAAATTGATCACACATTGCACACATTCACAAGTGTTTTGGCACGATTCTTCTCAGGGGGATATTTTTTGGTATTTTGTTTTTATTCTCATTTTATTTCTGATTTACAAAGGGGGAAAAATTGTTTTCAAAACTTTTCATGTGAATAAGCCAATGTTCGGATTTTAAGTGGTGTTGCCAATGCATTCATCAAGGGGGAGATTGTGAGACCTATGTGTGCTGAATACATTAGCTTTGACGATAAAAGTTTTGAATACTACCAAAACACCTTTTTAACAAGGTCCGACTCTAGGTCCGAGCTACTGCAAGGTCCGACGATAGGTCCGACTTGTTTTGGGTAGCTCCGGCAAGGTCCGATGTAAGGTCCGACTTGCTTTGTCTAGGTCTGACTTATTTTGGCTAGGTCCGACTTATTTTTGCTAGCTCCGGTGCTTGGTCCGACTAGTTTTGGTAAGTTCCGTGCTAGGTCCGACTAAGCTTTAGTAAGCTCCGGCGCTAGGTCCGATTAGCTTTGGTAAGCTCCGGTTCAAGGTCCGGTTAGCTTTGGTAAGGTTCGGAGCTTGATTGTAATGGTTCTGCTTTTAACTTGCAATGTTTCGAACTTGCTTTACTCTTATGGAAAGTTTGCTTAGTATTATTTTACTAAGTTTTTGGTGTGTTTTGGTGGTTATGGCTGATATCATTTTGCTATGGTTTACAATATGCTTATGTGAGGTGCTCACGTAAGTTGTTGTAGTTTCGGAACTAACGAGAGTCAAGTCGAGGACTTGTGCTCGGAAGTATTAGTTGTTTATTCATGTACAGGTGTTACTTGAGTTCAAGACATGGCTGGAGACGGGATCCATTGAACTAGTATTAGGGAGAAGATGAGGTTCAACAACCAAGTTCGGGAGGAATTGTGGTTGAGTTGATCGGGAGGTTGTGCAGTATGTTTGAATCAAGAACAATGCATATGAAGGTATCTTGGACGTCGTTGGAAGATGTTTGCACGTGTGCAAGGAGTGCATGGACGTGTCTGCATGGTTCCAAGGCGTGATGAAGAGATGTGGACATAAAGAATTGGTCGGAAAGGTCCAACCGACTAGGTTATGGGCTCAGGCTGCGGCTGAGTCGTGTTTGATTCAAATATGGAAAGTTTTGAGTTGGCTATGATAGGATTTCGTGTGGGTCACGAATTTGAGTTATTTTAGTAATGTGGGATACGTTCCTAAGGTGTTTGGAAGTCTTAAGATTGCTTCTATCTGCGTATAGAAGAGTCCTAAGCAGTATTGGAAAGTTACAGTTTGAATCCAAGTAGGAGTAGGAGTCCTAGTTTGAGTTGAGTTGGCCTTCAGGCTGGTTATATAAGCAAGGGAAGCCAGAGCTCGGTGTGCAAGACTTTGGGGCTGTTCCTCTTGTGTTTTGATAAATAAAATTCGTATTCTAAATGAACTTTTATGCCTTGTTCGTCCGACTTGTTTCAGGCAAGTTTTTCTCGTCGAGTTTCTGTTCAGCACTACCTTGTTTCGGTGGTTTTATCATAACTCGAGTTTTACAGATCCAATTGATGTGATTCTTTTTGAGTTGTCTTTACAACTTGATTATATATCATCTATGAAAATTTCACGGTCATTTAATTTGTGGTTTCTGATCTACACGAGTTTCTTTGCAGTATTCCAGAACTGTTTTTCTCGCGTAGGACAGATTGACTTTTGTTCGATCTTTCGATCGTAACTTGAGTTTCTCTCAACGGATTTTCATGATTCTTGTTGTGACGTCTTCGTGACTTGATTCTCTAAAATCTATACAAGTTTTGTCACAGTTGAACAGGTTTAGATTAGTCGCACACACGGTTCCTTTAACAGATCGGTTTTCTGCTGAGGGGTGTTTTGTTGCTTCCGCTGAAAAGTTTTTATCTACGATTCACCCCCCCTCTGGTAGCTTTATACGTGTACTTCGATCCTACAATTTGCATTAATCTACCCCATTGCACCTTGTGTAAAGTTTGTGCATGATGATTGATTGCTGTAAATTTTGTATGTGCGTGATCGTGAGTAGAAGGACAAGCTCAAGAGGCCATCTACGAGGATCTACAGCACCAAGACTTCAAGATGCTCGAACAACAAGAACCACGGGAGTAAGGCAAGTGCCCCTTGACCATATTGATCCCATGTTTTTGAAACTGTTTTGTTTGTGGAAACTCATATGCTTGAGTCAACTTGATGGGACACCCTTTTATAGTAGTTTACTAGTTTTGTTAACCATCCTTGTCTCCGTGAAAGTTGATGAGTCGGGTATGGTCGTTTTCCTTTTTGCTTCGCTTAGTTTACGGGATACGGGAAGCTGAAATAAAACATGTCTAGCTACTACACTCATATGAATAATGATGATGAGAACTTTATGATGTTAATGAGCATGGAATCGGGGAGATCTAGGCAAGCTTGGTTCATGGATGTTGCTGAATGAGATGGTGGTTTACTTGTCGTAGATCTAAGGATCAGTTCATGCGAGAATATGCCAGGAAAACAGTGCCACCACAAGGCCAAGTATGGGTGTGGCTTAGCTGATTAATTAGGTGTGTTGCTAGGTTGTTATGGACCGTGGATGGCGCGGGGAATGGGAGTCGAGGAGGACTTCCCTGGGAACTGCATGGCACAAGAGGGGGCCCGTGGGTGGGAGAATGGTGATTCGAGCCTGCCGGTGAAACCTCAGTGAGTCCATACATCTAGTAGCCCCTTTGTAAAGTCTATCTTGTGCTGTCTTGGCCATACACCAACGGTTGTGTACTGGTATAATGAAGGTTCTGCAGTCGCCGACGGGTGACGAAATCACGAAGTTGTGGGTAAAGTGGTGCCACCTCTGCAGAGTGTAAAACTATCATGATAGACGTGCTTCCAGTCACAAGCACCTGGCCATCTTCCATGATTAGAGGGAAAACTTGGGATGGTTATTCGGTATGGTTATGGTATGATCATTAGGATTGGTTTTAGGACTGTTTTGAGTCCTGAAAATGAGTTTGGCTTCGGTTATATGAATATGAGATGGTTATGAATGTCTATGAGTATGAGATGAACTTGGGAAAGATTAATGGCTGGTTGAGACATGATAAATGGTGAATTATGGTGAAGGAATATTGCTGTTTTACTTGGTTATATTAGGATTTAACTCACTTAGAAATAGTTGCTGTTTTTACCATGTTTGTGAAATAAAATTTGCTTGCTGCAATGAGCCTTTTTATTCCCTACCTTGTTGTAAGCTACATGTCATACTTTTCCTACACTTGCTGAGTACGACATGTACTCACCCTTGCATTACCACATAAACATCAGCAACAGGAGAAGAGTACTTCGAGGACCATGTGGAGTACTAGGCGTGCGAACTACCGTCAACATGCATGTGGAGTCGAAGATGGAGCCTGCTGCCTTTATTGATATTCCGCTGAGTCTTCCGCCGCAAGAATAAGATAGACATTCATGAGTGAGACATTGAGTCATTGTAATAAAGTACTTAAACCATATTTATTCGTGGTTATATTTTGAATTCAGTTTGTGGATTACATGTGTATGTGTGATGAACATCCTGGGCACACATATGCATTCACTTGGTTCTATTTTTGGAACCGGGTGTCACAGATTGGTATTAGAGCCACGTTGACCGTAGTACGTAAGCCTAGGTAGAATGGACACTCTAAAACACATAGGCACACCCCTCTAAACTGTTATTTTCAAAAATTGCTTGCTGCTGCACTTTTCTTGTCAATTCAGCCACCGCAAAGTGCTATTTTCAGCCCCTCTTTTCTCTTCTTTTGGACAGCAACACCTTTGCTTTCTTGCTCCATAGTTTCTGAAGTTTTGGGAGTTATTTCTTCCTTCTCTAAAGTTTCTCATGTCTTATTTATAGATGCTGGTGATCAGGAGTGTCACACCCGGTTTCTCCGAAGAACAACCGAGTGAATATCACATGTATGCCAGGATCATTTTCTCATACATGTGATGACAAATAGTGAAGCATCATTTATTACAAGCCAGGTGTCGAATATAAATAAGTCTTACATAGCATATGTCTCGATGGACGATAATAAGTTCATAACAAGCAAATAAAATAGCAGCGGAATATTATTCTTGTGGGCTCCGTCACAGGAGTTGCCCGGGGGACTCCATGAACCTAGAATCCTTCTTCGGGTCCGAAGTCTTGGTCATTGAACACCACATCATCCCCTTGACCTGAGCAGCAATTTAAACCAACAAATATGCAAGGTTGAGTACCGTTGGTACTCAGCAAGTGGGGGAAAGATTATGTCATGCATGGCTAGAGCAAGGAGAGATTGAACTCATGGTTAAAGCACTACGCAATTATTACCTACCACCTTAGCTTATTAAGCACCTACATTACTACACGGGTGAAATTGTCCCAATCTCCCATCCCATCATCATAATCAAATAACCATATCATCACTTCCAATGTTAAGCTCCCCGCTTAACATCCACAACTTCCCAAAGTCATCATCCTCTAATCATGAATAAGTCCAAGCCGCTCTTGACCGTGAGCACGGCTGTCATGACAGTTTTGACTCTGCAGAGTTTGCACCACTGTACCCACATGTAGTGATTTCATCCCCCGTTGCCAGGTGGACTAAAAGAACCTCCATTATGCCAGTGGCCACGAACCACATTCACACTTCCCAGGTGTGTAGCCAGGAGATCACTACGAAGCATTTACAAAGGGATTCCCGACGAGTGTGGGCCCACTGAGGTTTCACCCCTAACAGCATACAAGAGGCTCCAACCCCGCTGCAGTGGCCCCCTCTTGAGCCTTGCGGTTCATATGGTAGTCCAGCTGACACCTATTCCCCGCACCATCCAACACACCCATACTACGCCGGGAATACACCTAATTAATTGGCCAAGCTGCCCCATCTCAGCATGTGGTTGGCACGGTAAAGCCAGGTTACATGCTCCATGAACCGGTCCTTAGGATCCAGGCAAGTACTAAACACAAACCCGAGTCTCGTGCACCCAGCACCAACCAAATCATCAAACTTGCCTCGATCCCTACCTCTACATAACTCATAGTATCTCATTCAAGAGTCAGGTAAATAAATTGATGATCTCATATCCCAATTTTCCCATTCTAAGCATGGCTAAGCATAAGCATGATAATAAATGACATGATAAAATAAATCCCAACCCAAGCTACAAGGAAACAAGATAATGCAATTCTAGGGAAACTTCCTTGCATGGGTTTCATATTTCAATTGACAATGCAAATAATTCTATCTACACATCCTAGTATAGGATCAAAGTGGTCAAGGACACTTGCCTTCTTCCTGCTGCTCTGGGAATGGATAGTCCTGATCTTGGAAGGGAAGAACTTGCTCTAGGGCAGGTTCTACTCATGCCAACATACATAGCAAAAGAAAACAACAATCCATAAGACATAGTTCACACTTTCACTCCACACATACATACATATGATAGTCATTCACATTTCTAAGTGTTGTGGTTACTCTAGATGTGTTGATTTTTAGCCTACATGCACTTTTTAAACATATGTATATAATTTCTAACTTTTGTATTCAGATTTTTGTTTGCACACTATATATGAATTTCCAATTTAAACAAATTCTTTAATACACTCTTTAGCTACCAAGTTTGCATGGAAGGTAATTTCCTACTTTAAATGGGTTTTCAGATCTTCTACCAGTCCTAAACTGAAGTCTTTGGATTTGGAGACTTCATTTATCATTTTCTAATCATGCAAACCTATTTTTCTATATTTTCCAGATTTATTTTCTATGACTAAAAGTAAATTTTAATATTAAATAGTAGGGCATATCATCTAAACAGAATAGGTTCTGATCTAAAATATTAAATAATATATTTTGGAACTTCTCCTCTGATGTGAACTAATTTAAATTTATTTTACCAAATTTTCAGAATTATTTCCTAGCCTAAAAATGTGTCCCTATAACTAATTAAATGTGAACAATCAATTAAACAGATTCATTTCAGCTTAAAATCTACTTTTAACTCATTCTAAAGTTTTCCAAGTGCTAGGAGAGTTTAAATTTGAATTTACAATGTGTTTATCTCACCTTTTAAATTTTAAATCCTAATCACATATTCAAATTCCTAAATTTAATATCATATAGGGTTAAAAAGGTAAACTCACCCCTACAGGGTCTATTATATTATTTCATAAATTTCCAGGGGTCTAACTACACATAATAGAGGGGTTTTCCTAAGTTTTATTAAGTCTAGGGGCTAAAACTGATTTTTAATTGAATTTACATGAATTTCTGAAGTTCCAGGGGCTAGATCAGAAGTTTCCGGGGCTAGCTCGTGTTTTCCGACATCCCCAGGGGGTAGCGCGTAAGAATCCCGGCCTTTATAATGCGGGGCTGATGTGGACCGTCCGATTTAAAGTGGACGGCTCAGATTAGATCGTCGAACCGGTACGCACGGGTTTTAATTCTACCGTGCGATTTAAAATAGACGGCGCATAAGCGGCCATGTCGCTCTGACCGTGCGCGGGCGGCGCTGCCCGGCGGCGCGCGGCGGCGGGAGGCGGCGATCTCGCCGGAAAACTTCGGATCTTCGTCTATTCTTCCTAAAACTGGAATTTCATGGCATAGATCGGTAGAGGGGAGGTCGGGGATCTCACCTCGGGGTTTTTCTTGAGCTCGGAGGTCCTGGAAGGCGGTCAGCGATGAGGTCCGAGATGGAATCGCTGCGGTGCTCGTCGGAGCTGTGCCTAGAGCGTAAACCACCGAGTCTTCTGCACCTGCATGATTCCCCGGAGGCGGTGGAACACGATCGGCGCGTTAGATCGGAAAATCCGAGCAGAGATCGAGAGAAAACGGTGATCGGAGCTTCGGTTCTCACCGGGAGGAAAAACAGCCGATCGTGGGGGAAAAACGGGACGATACCGGCGTTTATATAGACGGGGGAGGGCGGCGTGTTGGTTGTGATCGAGTTTGAGTCGTCCGGGACCATAATTCGGCTGGGGTCACGGGTTTCCGGGGGTAGTTTTTATTCGGGAGAGAGAGGAGTCCCGGGATCGGTCCAGCGCGCGCGCGAGGAGGAAGACGACGGCGGGCCCCGCGTGTCAGTGAGAGGGAAAAGGGGCGCGCGGCTGCAGGCTGGCGCGGGGTTATGGTGGGCCGGCTGGTGGGTTTCGGCCCACTGGCCGGGGGTTTTGTTTTTTTCTTTTTCTTTTTCTTTTCTGTTTTGAGTTGAATTTGAATTCCAATTTGAATTTGAATTTCTGCACCACATGCAATACGTCCAAAAAATTTTAGATTCCCCTCTTAACAGGTTTTGGGGTGTTACAGCTCTACCCCCCTTAAAAGAAATCTCGTCCTCGAGATTGGTGGTTCTAGGAAAACAATTCCGGAAACTGTGTCTTAAGCTCGTCTTCTCGCTCCCAGGTGGCTTCCTCTTCCGAGTGATGCTTCCACTGCACCTTGCACATCCGAATTCTTTTATTCCTTGTGAGGCGTTCCATTGTCTCCAAAATCTTGAATGGTTGCTCGGCATAAGACAGATCCTCAGCTACTTCAACCTCATTCATGGGTAACCTCTCTTCAGGAGTCCTCAGACATTTCTTGAGCTGTGACACATGGAATACATCATGCACATCCGATAGGCGAGCCGGGAGTTCTAGTTGATATGCCACTTCGCCTTTCCTTTCCAGAACTTGAAAGGGTCCGATGTATCGAGGTGATAACTTCCCTTTCACCTTGAACCGACGAAGTCCTCGGATAGGGGACACCTTGAGATAGACACAGTCCCCCGCGTTGAAAATAAGCTCTCTTCTCCGCACATCGGCATAACTCTTTTGTCGGGTCTGTGCTATCCTCAAATTGTTGCGGATTTCCCTCACTTTCGCCTCGGCTTCTTGTAGTACTTCGGGACCAAACACTTTACTTTCCCCCATTTGGTTCCAAAATAGAGGAGTTCTGCACTTCCTCCCATACAAAGCCTCAAATGGTGACATCTTCATGCTAGCCTGATAGCTGTTGTTATAGGAGAACTCCGCATACGGTAAGTTCTTATCCCAACTCCTATTATTCTTGAGCGCACACGCTCTCAGCATATCCTCAAGGATCTGATTGGTTCTTTCCGTCTATCCGTCAGTCTGGGGATGATAGGCAGAACTAAAGTTCAGATGAGTTCCCATGGTTTCATGTAACTTCTGCCAGAACCTTGAGGTGAACTGTGTCCCTTGATCTGACACTATCTTCTTTGGCACTCCATGGAAACACACGATCCTTGACATGTATAATTCTGCCAATTTGGATCCGTTGTAGCTTTCTTTCACGAGGATGAAATGAACTACCTTGGTTAGCCTGTCCATGATGACCCATATCGAATCATATCCTGATTGGGTCCTAGGTAGTCCCCCCTACGAAATCCATACCGATTTCCTCCCATTTCCATTAAGGCACTTTGAGTGGTTGCAATAACCCCGCGGGTCGTTGATGTTCTGCCTTCACCAACTGACATGTGTCACATAGGGCAACATGTTCCGCGACATCTCGCTTCATGCCATACCACCAATACCTGCTCTTGAGGTCATGGTACATCTTCGTACTCCCAGGATGAATGGAATAGTCTGAATCATGAGCCTCCTTCAAAATCAATTCACGGATCTCCTTTACTTCAGGCACACAGATTCTTTTCCCGTGCCACACCGTACCTTGTTCATCCTCTCTGAACCCAGGGGCTTTATTTTCCTTGATGAGTTCTCTAATCTCTTGTATCTTCTCGTCATTCTTTTGACCATTGCGGATGTCTTTCTCTAAGGTGGAATCCACTTCCATGGCGATGGCTTCACCACTATTCACCAGACATAGATTGAGTTTTATATCCTCTTCCTTCAATTCTGTAGGCATGTCCTTCAAGCTTAACCTATTGACCTGCACCTTCCGGCTTAAAGCATCTGCCACGACGTTCGCTTTCCCAGGATGATAGTTGATGCCCACATCAAAGTCGTTGATCAGCTCTAACCATCTCCTTTGCCTGAGGTTGAGATCTGGCTGTGTGAAAATATACTTTAAGCTCTTATGATCCGTATATATCTATGTCCTCTTCCCCATCAAGTTATGCCGCCAAATCTTCAACGCGTGTACCACTGCGGCTAGCTCTAGGTTATGCGTAGGATAGTTCTTCTTGTGTTTCCGGAGCTGTGTCACACCCGGTTTTTTCGAAGAACAACCAAGTGAATATCACATGTATGCCAGGATCATTTTCTCATACATGTGATGACAAATAGTGAAGCATCATTTATTACAAGCCAGGTGTCGAATATAAATAAGTCTTACATTGCAAATGTCTCGGTGGACAATAATAAGTTCATCACAAGTAAATAAACTAGCAGCGGAAAATTATTCTTGAGGGCTCCATCACAGGTGTTGCCCGGGGGTCTCCATGAACCTAGAAACCTTCTTCGGGTCCAAAATCTTGGTCATTATACACCACCTCATTATCTTGACCTGAGCAGCAATATAAACCAACAAAATATGCAAGGTTGAGTACCAATGGTACTCAGCAAGTGTGGGAAATTTATATCATGCATGGCTAGAACAAGGAGAGGTTGAACTCATGGTTAAAGCACTACGCAATTATTACCTACCACCTTAGCTTATTAAGCACCTATATGACTACACAGGTGAAATGGTCCCAATCTCCCATCCCATCATCATAATCAAATAACCATAATCATCGTTTCCAATGTTAAGCTCCCCGCTTAACACTCACACCCTCCAAGGTCATCATACTCTAATCATGAATAAGTCCAAGCCGCTCTTGACCGTGAGCACGGCTGTCATGACAGTTTTGACTCTGCAGAGTTTGTACCACTGTACCCACATGTAGTGATTTCATCCCCCGTTGCCGGGTGGACTAAAAGAACCTCCATTATGCCAGTGGCTACGAACCACATTCACACTTCCCAGGTGTGTAGCCAGGAGATCACTACGAAGCCTTTACAAAGGGATTCCCGACGAGCGTGGGCCCACTGAGGTTTCACCCCTAATAGCATACAAGAGGCTCCAACCCAGCTGCAGTGGCCCCCTCTTGAGCCTTGCGGTTCATATGGTGGTCCAGCTGACACCTACTCCCCGCACCATCCAACACACCCATACTACGCCGGGGATACACCTAATTAATTGGCCAAGCTGCCCCATCTCAGCATGTGGTTGGCACTGTAAAGCCAGGTTACATGCTCCATGAACCGGTCCTTAGGATCCAGGCAAGTACTAAACACAAAGCCAAGTCTCGTGCACCCAGCACACAACCAAAACATCCAACTTGCCTTGATCCCTACCTCTACATAACTCACAATATCTCATTCAAGAGTATGGTAAAATAAACTGATGATCTCATATCCCAATTATCCCATTCTAAGCATGGCTAAGCATATGCATAATAATAAATGACATGTTAAAATAAATCCCAACCCAAGCTACAAGGAAACAAGGTAATGCAATTCTAGGGAAATTTCCTAGCATGGGTTTCATATTTTATTTGACAATGCAAATAATTCTATCTACACATCCTAGTATAGGATCAAAGTGGTCAAGGACACTTGCCTCCTTCCTGCTGCTCTTGGAATGGGTAGTCCTGATCTTGGAAAGGGATAACTTGCTCTTGAGCAGGTTCTACATCATACCATCACACATAGCAAAAGGAAAACAACAATCCATAAGACATAGGTTCACACTTCCACTTCATACAAACCACACATTCATATTTATGAAAGTCATTCACCATTATATGTGTTGTGGTTACTCTATGTGTGTTGATTTGTGGCTTGCATGCACTTTTAATCATGTGTATATGATTCCTACTTGTGTGTTCACATTTATACTTACATACTATATATATATATAAATTCCTTATATTCAACTACTACACCTTTTTTCTACCAAGTATGCATGAAAGGTATTTTTCTTCTCCATATGTGTCTTCAGAATTTCTACCAACTCTAAACTGAATTCTTTTGGATTTTTAGAAACTCCATTTATTATTTACTAGTTGCTATGTTTTCAAATTTATTTTCCTATGCATAAATGTGTACTTTATTATGAAAATAACCAGACACATCATCTAAACAGAATATGTTCTGGTCCTAAATAATTTAATAACATATTTTGACCTTTGCCTCTGATGTAAACTATTTCACAATTATTTTCCCTATTTTCTAAAACTATTTATTACTTAAAAATGTGTCCCTAATTGTGAATAATAAATTAGACAGATTCAATTCAGCCCAAAATATTTTTTTATCTCACTCCAAAGTTTCCTAAATACTGAGAAAGTTTTTAATTTAATTATGACAATATGTTTGTCCCACTTTTTAATTTTTAAACACTAGCCACATATTCAATTTCCTAATTTAAATACTAAACAGGGCTAAAAAGTTAAACTTACCCCACTACAGGGTCTATAATATTATTTTCAGAATTTCTAGGGGTCTAGCTACACTTATCAGAGGTGTTTTTCCTAATTTTTATTAAGTCCAGGGGCTAAAACTGATTTTTAAATGAATTTACATGATTTTCTGAAGTTCCAGGGGCTAGATCAGAAGTTTCCGGGGCTAGCTCTTATTTCCCGAGAACCCCAGGGGGTAGCACGTAAGATTTCCAGTCTTTATAACGCGGGGCTGACGTGGACCGTCTGATTTTAAACCGACGGCTGAGATTATAACATCGAACCGGTACGCGGGGATTTAAACCCTACCGTGCGATTTAAAATAAACGGCGCACAAGCGGCCACGTCGCTCTGATGGAGCGCGGGCGGCACTGCCGGCGGCGCACGGCGGCGGAAAGCGGCGATCTCGCCGGAAACTTTCGGATCCTCGAGAATTCTGCCTAGAACTGTGATCTTATGGCATAGATCGGTAGAGGGGAGGTCGGGGATCTCACCTCGGGGGTTTTCTTGAGCTCGAGGGTCCTGGAAGGTGATCGGCGACGAGGTCCGAGGCAAAACCACGGCGAAGCTCGTCGGCGCTGTGTTTACACCGCAAGTCACCGAGCTTTCTGCACCTGCAAGGTTCCCCGGAGGCGGTGGATCAAGATCAGTGAGTTAGATCGGAGTTTCCGAGCTTAGATCGGCCAGAATTCACCGGAGAAGTCTCGGTTCTCACCGGAGTAAAAATCTGCGATCGCGGGGAAAAACAGAACGAGACCGGGGTTTTTATAGACGGGGGAGGGCGGCGGGGTGGTTTAGATCATGTCCGCGTCGGCTACGAACAGAATTCAGCGGGGTTTACGTCGAAATCCCGATCGGTTTCGATTCGGGCGCGGGGGAGTTCGGCGCGGCGCGAGGTAGACGAAGATCGGTGGGTCCCGCTGGTCAGTGTGAGAAAGCGCGGGCGCGCGGCTGCGGGCTGGCGCGGGGTAAGTTGGGCCGTCTGGTGGGTTTCGGCCCACTAGCCAGTTTTTTCTGTTTTCTCTTTTTCTTTTTCCATTTCTTTTCTGATTTGAGTTTAATTTGAATTCCAGTTTGAATTTGAATTTTTACAAAACATGCAACACGTCCAAAAAATTTTAAATTCCCCTCTTAACATGATTTAGGGCTTTGAATCAAAATTTTGGGGTGTTACAGCTCTACCCCCCTTAAAAGAAATCTCGTCCTCGAGATTGGTGTTTCTAAGAAAACAATTCCGGAAATTGTGCCTTGAGCTCATCTTCCCGCTCCCAGGTGGCTTCCTCTTCTGAGTGATGCTTCCACTGCACCTTGCACATCCGGATTCTTTTATTTCTGGTGAGGCGTTCCATTGTCTCCAAAATCTTGTATGGTTTCTCGGCATAAGACAAATCCTCAGCTACATCCACTTCATTCATGGGTAACACCTCTTCAGGCATCCTCAGACATTTCTTGAGTTGTGACACATGGAATATATCGTGCACATCCGATAGATGAATCGGTAACTCTAGTTGATACGCCACTTCGCCTTTCCTTTCCAAAACTTGAAAGGGTCCGATGTATCGAGGTGACAACTTCCCTTTCACCTTGAACCGACGAAGTCCTCTGATAGGGGACACCTTGAGATAGACATAGTCTCCCACGTTGAAAATGAGTTCTCTTCTTCGTACATCGGCATAGCACTTTTGGCGTGTCTGTGCTATCCTCAAATTGTTGCGAATTTCCCTCACCTTCGCCTCGGCTTCTTGTAGTACTTCTGGACCAAACACTTTACTTTCCCCTGTTTGGTTCCAAAATAGGAGAGTTCTGCACTTCCTCCCATACAAGGCTTCAAACGGTGACATCTTCATACTAGCTTGATAGCTGTTGTTATAGGAAAACTCCGCATACGGTAAGTTCTTGTCCCAACTCCTATTGTTTTTGAGTGCACATGCCCTTAGCATGTCTTCTAGGATCTGATTGGTTCTTTCCGTCTGCCCGTCAGTTTGGGGATGATAGGCCGAACTAAAGTTCAGATGGGTTCCCATGGTTTCATGCAGCTTCTGCCAGAACCTTGAGGTGAACTGTGTCCCTCGATCCGACACAATCTTCTTTGGCACTCCATGGTAACACACGATCCTTGACATATACAGCTCTGCCAATTTGGATCCGCTGTAGCTTTATTTCACGGGGATGAAATGAGCTACCTTGGTTAGCCTATCAATGATGACCCATATCGAATCATACCCTGATTGGGTCCTAGGCAATCCCACGATAAAATCCATGCTGATTTCTTCCCATTTCCATTCAGGCACTTTGAGTGGTTGCAATAATCCCGCGGGTCGTTGATGTTTTGCTTTCACCAACTGACATGTGTCACATAGGGCAACATGTTCCGCGACATCTCGCTTCATACCATACCACCAATACCTGCTCTTAAGGTCCTGATACATTTTCGTACTCCCAGGATGAATGGAATAGTCAGAATCATGAGCCTCCTTTAGAATCAATTCACGGATCTCCTTTACTTCTGGCACACAGATTCTTTTCCCGTGCCACACCGTTCCTTGTTCATCCTCTCTAAAACCCGGAGTTTTATTTTCCTTGATAAGTTGTCTGATCTCTTGTATCTTCTCATCATTCTTTTGACCCTTGCGTATGTCTCACTCTAGTGTGGAGTCCACTTCCATGGCGATGGCTTCACCACTATTTACTAGACATAGATTGAGCCTTATAACCTCGTCCTTCAATTCTGCAGGCATGTCCTTCAAGCTCAACTTATTGACCTGCACTTTCTGACTCAAAGCATCGGCCACGACGTTTGCTTTCCCGGGATGATAGTTGATGCCCACATCAAAGTCATTGATTAGCTCTAACCATCTCCTTTGTCTGAGGTTGAGATCTGGCTGTGTGAAAATGTACTTCAAACTCTTATGATCCGTATATATCTCTGTCCTCTTTCCCATCAAATAGTGTCACCAAATTTTCAACGCATGTACCACTGCGGCTAGCTCTAGGTCATGTGTAGGATAGTTCTTCTCATGCTTCCGAAGCTGCCGGGATGCATATGCCACGACATGCCCTTCTTGCATGAGAACACATCCCAACCCATTTCCAGAGGCATCGCAGTATACCGTGAAATTCTTCTGCATATCAGGCATAACCAACACTGGGGCTGTTGTCAATCTTTTCTTTAGCTCCTGAAAAATCGTCTCGCACGGTGGCGTCCATGTGAATGTGATTCCCTTCTCCAACAATTTGGTGAGAGGTCTCGAGATCTTGGAGAATCCCTCAATAAACCGTCGATAGTATCCAGCCAATCCCAGGAAGCTTCGAACTTCCCCGACATTCTCAGGGGTCTTCCACTTCTGTATATCCTCGATTTTGGCGGGATCTACGGAGATTCCTCCCTCCGAGATTATATGTCCCAAGAAGGGAACTCTCTTCAGCCAAAACTCACACTTGCTCAACTTGGCATATAGTTGGTGTTCTCTCAGCCTTTGCAACACCAACCTTAGATGTTTCTCATGTTCTTCTTCATCTTTGGAGAAGACGAGAATGTCATCTATGAAAACCACCACAAATTTGTCCAGATATTCCATGAATACCTTGTTCATGAGGTACATGAAGTATGCCAGGGCATTAGTTAGCCCGAAAGGCATGACAGTGTATTCATACAGTCCGTACCGAGATACGAAAGCTGTCTTGGGAATATCAGATTGCCTTATCTTGAGTTGGTGGTATCCCGACCTGAGATCAATTTTCGAGAACACACAAGCTCCCCTCAACTGATCAAAAAAGTCTTCAATGCGGGGTAATGGGTACTTGTTCTTGATGGTTACCTCATTCAAGGCACGGTAATCCACGCATAACCTTTGGGTTCCGTCCTTCTTGGGCACAAATATTACCGGAGCTCCCCATGGTGAGGAACTAGGGCGAATATACCCCTTCTCCGTCAATTCTCTCAAATGATCCTTGAGTTCTTCTAGCTGCTTGGAGTCCATCCGATAAGGTCTCTTGTATATCGGGGCTGTTCCAGGCACTAGCTCAATTGCAAATTCCACTTCACGATCGGGAGGCATACCTGGCAACTCCTCCGGAAAAACATCTGGGTATTCCCGGATAATCCTGATCTCCTCCACTTTCACTTCAACTTGATTTAATTTAATGTCCCTCCTAGGCTCTTGTATTGTTATAAACTTTACCCTGGTGTCACTAGGGTGAGTTTAGTTCCACCGTTCTGGTCGAACAATGGATGATTCCCTTATGTTTGGTCAACCAATCCATACCCAAAATAATATCTATCACTATAAGGTTAGCAGTGAACACTACCCCATTAATGTCTAGGTTCACTTTGGGACACACTTGTCTCGTCCTTATTTCTCCACCTGGAGAGTTTACGGCTAGCATATGGTTCATTTGTGTTGTTGCTAGGTCATGCTTCTTAACAAACCCTTGAGCAATGAACGAGTGGGTAGCACCAGAATCAAACAGCAGGGTTGCAATGTGTAAATTGGCAGGAAACTTACCAACTACCACGTTGGGTGCCTCTTGTGCTTCCTCCATAGTGACGTGGTTCACCCGTCCTCTCATTACATTCTGCTGCTGTGGCTGCGTGGGCTTCTTCTTTGGACACTTATGGGCGTAGTGCCCCACTTCTCCGCAACTAAAACATTGCACCCCAACCTTAGGTGCCTGGCCTTTGCTGTCTTGGGGTTGGTTTGGGGGTCCCTATGCTGCTGATCGAGGTGGATATGCAGGGTGAGGCTGCTGTACGAACTGACGTTGTGGCTGTATTGGTGCTGCCGGAGGCCTGTAGTTCGGGTTGTACCCTCTTGGTGCTGAGTAGGGTACCGCAGCACGGTTCGTCTGCCCTGCTGGTTGCTGCATCAGACGTGGGCGGGTGTTGCTCCCTGAGGCTTGATGTGACCACCCGGCCTTCCTCTTGTTCTCATTTTCCAAGGCCTTTAGCTTCCTTTCTACCACAAACGCTCTGTCCACCATCTTTTGGAAACTTTCATACTCATTTGAGGACATTGCACACTGCATCTCTGCAGTAAGTCCCTCCACGAAACAATCTTGTTTCTGCTCATCAGTCTCTATGTCCCGTGGGGCATAACGGGATAGTTGAGTAAATTTAGTGAGGTATTCCCTCACCGTCATGTTTCCCTGCTGCAGTCAAAAACTCCTTCCTCTTGTTTTTGAGTTCACCTCTTGGGATGTAATGGTTGCGGAAACTACGCTTGAACTCTTCCCAAGTGATGTTCTCAGGGTCATGATGGGCAGCCACGTAGGCGGTCCACCAATCAGCAGCAGGTCCATGCAATTGATGAGAGGCAAACAGCACCCTCTCATACCCTTGGCACTGGATGATCCTCATCTTGCTTTCAATGGTCTTTAGCCAATCATCTGCTTCCAGAGGTTCAGCAGCACTTGCAAACTTTGGAGGTTGAGTTCCTAGAAACTCACTCAACCTTGGTTGGCGTGGTGCAGCTTGTGGGGGTGGAACTTGATGCAAGTTGGCCAAAACTTGAGTCAAGTTCTGGATGAGCTGATTCTGATTCTCCAGCATTTGGTGGAGGGGATCAACTCCTTCATGGCGACCACCCCGGTCCTGGCCTCCAGAAAGATGAGGGTTGCATGCCTCATCGTTGTTGTTGGCAGGGCAGCACGTCCTTTTCCTCTTCCGGCCATCTGGCAGAATCAACCAATGTTAATTTGAAAGCATTTAGTATCATCTTACTACTTTCTTTTGTTTGTACTTTGAAGTGTTGAGGCTTTGTTATTCTTCTCTAAGGGTTCACTTTTCACACAAAAATAAATGCAATATTATTTTATGTGGGTTCACACACCAAAACAAAACAATCTAAAGACGAGGCTGTGGACAATTGCTCATGGCTTCCACAACTCACGTCACACACCAAGCATTATCACACCATTAACTTAACTTAACGATTCGCCTATTCGACATCTTGCTGACTAAGGGAGGGACTCTACACTACTCGTTCTCTTGAGCTGGCTCCTCGGGATCTTCCTCATCATTTCGGCTTCCTTCTGACTCTGCTTTGGATGGGGAGGCTGCTGGTGGAGAAGTGCGACGACGCCTGATCGCTCGGCGATCCGGGGAGTCAGGAGTCCATGTATCATTCACGGTGACACACAATTCATTCCCATCTCCTCTTTCTCTCGCCTTTAAGCAGGCTCGCAGCAACGCCTCCGTTTCCTTCAGGGTGTCCCGGACATCCTGAAGCTCTTGTTGACACTCCTGCAGTCGAGTGCTGAGCATCCTCCAAGCACAAGTCCATGTGCTCATGGGAAGTCCCTTGCTGCACTGGTGGGTACTTGTACTCCGTGGTACCACTCTCACGTTGGAGGACATACATGTACTCAGTTTTGTCCAAGTGGCGACGATAGATGTGACTCTGGCAGGTGATGGCCTCCCAGGTGACATCTTTCTCCGCATCGACCTGTGTTGCTCGACAAGCTGGAGAGTGGTGAATCTTGAGCAGATGATTCTCGTGTATAATCCTCATCTCTGAACTCCATTCTTCCCTCTTCTCACGGATTGTCCTGGTGGAGTTATAGTGGATGATTAGCTTGCCCGTATTGCCGACGGCTTCGAGCATACGTCGAAGACGGCGCAACAAGCCTCCTACTGCCAATCCGTAGGAAAGGTACGTCACTGGACGACTCTCCTCTCTTTCGGCAAGGGCAACTACGGGAACTCTCCCTCCTGTGGACTTGCGAGCGGTGTGAATCATGCGAACCATCTAAAACAAAAAGCATTTAAACTTAGGTTAGATAACTTTTTAAACAAAAATCCTATTTTGAATGAAAATTGGGGTAAGATGAAGAAAGTGACTCATTAAATAACACTTTTCAACACACACCTTGTAAAAATAGTTTTTAAGAAAATAAGACCCTTAAATACGTCCATTTCTACCTAGGTCCACGTTCCTACGGGCAACCTTGGCTCTGATACCACCTCTGTCACACCCGGTTTTTCCGAAGAACAACCAAGTGAATATCACATGTATGCCAGGATCATTTTCTCATACATGTGATGACAAATAGTGAAGCATCATTTATTACAAGCCAGGTGTCGAATATAAATAAGTCTTACATCGCAAATGTCTCGGTGGACAATAATAAGTTCATCACAAGTAAATAAACTAGCAGCGGAATAATTATTCTCGTAGGCTCCATCACAGGCGTGTCCCGGGGGTCTCCATGAACCTAGAAACCTTCTTCGGGTCTAAAGTCTTGGACATTATACACTGTAACACCCCAAATTTTTAGTCAAAACCCAAATTTTGATTTAAAACCCTAAACCATGTTCAGAGGGGAATTTAGAAATTTTTGGACGTGTTGCATGTTTTGCAAAAATTCAAATTCAAACTGGAATTCAAATTATACCCAAAACAGAAAAGAAATGGAAAAAGAAAAAGGAAATCGGGAAAAAACTGGCCAGTGGGCCGAAATCGCCAGCCGGCCCAGCAAACCCCCGCGCCAGCCCGCCCCCGCGCGCGCCGAGCTGCCCCTCGCTGACGGGTGGGACCCACATGTCATCCCTAACCCCGCGACCCCGGACTCTCTCCCGCGCGCGCGATCGCAACCGATCGGGAAACCCGTTCCCGCAGCCGAATTCCGGTCCCAGCGGACTCCAACTCGATCACAACAGACCCACCGCCCTCCCCCGGCTATAAAAACTCCAGCTCCGATCAGTTTTCCTCACGCGATGACCGATTTTCACTCCGGTGAGCACCGAGACTTCGCCGGTGAATTCTGGCCGATCTAAGCTCGGAAACTCTGATCTAACTCGCTGGTTTTGATCCACCGCCCCCGGGGAACTTTGCAGGTACAGAAAACTCGGAGAGTTGCGGTGCAAACACAGCGCCGACGAGCTTCGCCGTGGTTTTGCCTCGGACCTCGCCGCCGATCACTTTCCAGGACCCCAGAGCTCGAGAAAACCCCCGAGGTGAGATCCCTGACCTCCCCTCTACCGATCTAGGCCATAAGATCACAGTTCTAGGCAGAATTCTCGAGGATCCGAAACTTTCCGGCGAGATCGCCGCTTCCCGCCGCCGTGCGCCGCCGGCAGCGCCGCCCGCGCTCGATCAGAGCGACGTGGCCGCTTGTGCGCCGTTTATTTTAAATCGCACGGTAGACTTTAAAACCCCGCGTACCGGTTCGATGTTATAATCTCAGCCGTCAGTTTAAAATCGGACGGTCCACGTCGACCCCGCGTTATAAAGACTGGAGTTCTTACGTGCTACCCCCTGGGGTTCTCTGGAATTGAGAGCTAGCCCCGGAAACTTCAGATCTAGCCCCTGGAACTCTAGAAAATCATGTAAATCCATTTAAAAATCAGTTTTAACCCCTGGACTTAATAGAAATTAGGAAAAACACCTCTGATAAGTGTAGATAGACCCCTGGAAATTATGAAAATAATATTATAGACCCTGTAATGGGGTGAATTCATTATTTTAACCTTGTTTAGTATTTAATTTGGAAAATTGAATATGTAACTAGTGTTTAAAAATTAAAAAGTCGGACAAACATAATTGTCAAAATTAATTAAAAACTTTCTCAGTACTTAGAAAACTTTGGAGTGAGATAAAAATATATTTTTTGGGCTGAAATAAATCTGTTTTATCTATTATTCACATTTTATTAGTATAGGGACACATTTTTAAGTAAAGAATAGTTATAGAAAAATAGGGAAAATAATTATGAAATAGTATACATCATAAGCCATGGTCAAAATATGATTTTAAATTATTTAGGACCAGAACCTAATCTGTTTAGGTGATGTGTATTACTAATTTAATAATAAAATACACAATTATGCATAGGAATATAAATCTGAAAATATAGCAACTAGTAAATGATAAATGGAGTTTCTAAAATACAAAGAATTCAGTTTAGGGTTGATAGAAATTGTGAAGGCACATTGTATGCAGGTATAAATGTGGACACAAAAGTAGGAATCATATATACATGGTTAAAAGTGCATGCAAGCCACAAATCAACACACATAGAGTAACCACAACACATATAATGGTGAATGACTTTCATAAATATGAATGTGTGGTTTGTATGAAGTAGAAGTGTGAACTATGTCTTATGATTGTTGTTTTTCTTTTGCTATGTGTGATGGTATGAAGTAGAACCTGCTCAAGAGCAAGTTAACCCTTTCCAAGATCAGGACTACCAATTTCAAGAGCAGCAAGAAGGAGGCAAGTGTCCTTGACCACTTTGATCCTATGCTAGGATGTGTAGATAGAATTATTTGCATTGTCAAGTTAATTATGAAACCCATGCTAGGAAGTTTCCCTAGAATTGCATTACCTTGTTTCCTTGAAGCTTGGGTTGGGATTTATTTTGTCATGTCATTTATACACATGCATATGCTTAGCCATGCTTAGAATGGGATATTTGGGAATATGAGATCATCAGTTTATATTACCATACTCTTGAATGAGACATTGTGAGTTATGTAGAGGTAGGGATCAAGGCAAGTTGGATGTTTTGGTTGTGTGCTGGGTGCACGAGACTTGGGTTTGTGTTTAGTACTTGCCTGGATCCTAAGGACCGGTTCATGGAGCATGTAACCTGGCTTTACAGTGCCAACCACATGCTGAGATGGGGCAGCTTGGCCAATTAATTAGGTGTATCCCCGGCGTAGTATGGGTGTGTTGGATGGTGCGGGGAGTAGGTGTCAGCTGGACTACCATATGAACCGCAAGGCTCAAGAGGGGGCCACTGCAGCGGGGTTGGAGCCTCTTGTATGCTGTTAGGGGTGAAACCTCAGTGGGCCCATGCTCGTCGGGAATCCCTTTGTAAAGGCTTCGTAGTGATCTCTTGGCCACACACCTGGGAAGTGTGAATGTGGATCGTAGCCACTGGCATAATGGAGGTTCTTTTAGTCCACCTGGCAACGGGGGATGAAATCACTACTTGTGGGTACAGTGGTACAAACTCTGCAGAGTCAAAACTGTCTTGACAGCCGTGCTCACGGTTAAGAGCGGCCTGGACTTATTCATGATTAGAGGATTGATGGTTTTGGAAGTTAAGCGGGGAGCTTAACATTGGTAATGATGTTATGGTTATTGGATTATGATGATGGGATGGGAGATTTGGACCATTTCACCTGTGTAGTAATGTAGGTGCTTAATAAGCTAAGGTGATAGGTATTAATTGCGTAGTGCTTTAACCATGAGTTCAACCTCTCCTTGTTCTAGCCATGCATGATATAATTTTCCCACACTTGCTGAGTACCATTGGTACTCAACCTTGCATATTTGTTGGTTTATATTGCTGCTCAGGTCAAGATAATGAGGTGGTGTATAATGACCAAGATTTTGGACCCGAGGAAGGATTTTAGGTTCATGAAGACCCCCGGGCAACGCCTGTGATGGAGCCCTAAAGAATAATATTCCGCTGCTAGTTTATTTACTTGTGGTGAAGCATTAGTGTCCATTGAGACATTGGCAATGTAAGACTTATTTATATTCGACACCTGGCTTGTAATAAATGATGCTTCACTATTTGTCATCACATGTATGAGAAAATGATCCTGGCATACATGTGATATTCACTTGGTTGTTTCTTCGGAAAAATCGGGTGTGACAGAGGTGGTATCAGAGCCAAGGTTGCCCGTAGGAACGTGGACCTAGGTAGAAATGGACGTATTTAAGGGCCCTATTTTCTTAAAAACTATTTTCCAAAGTGTGGGTGGAAAAGTGTTATTAAAGGAGTCATTTTCTTCATCTTACCCCAACTTTCATTCAAAATAGGATTTTTGTTTGAGAATTTATCTAACCTAATTTTTAAATTCTTTTGTTTTAGATGGTTCGTATGATTCGCACCGCTCGTAAGTCCACAGGAGGGAGAGTTCCCGTAGTTGCCCTTGCCGAAAGAGAGGAGAATCGCCCAGTGACGTACCTTTCCTACGGATTGGCAGTAGGAGATTTGTTGCGCCGTCTTCGACGTATGCTCGAAGCCGCCGGCAATACGGGCAAGCTCATCATCCACTATAACTCCACCAGGACCATCCGTGAGAAGAGGGAAGAATGGAGTTCGGAGATGAGGATTATACACGAGAATCAGCTGCTGAAGATCCACCATTCTCCAGCTTGTCGAGCAACACAAGTTGACGCAGAGAGAGATGTCACCTGGGAGGCCATCACCTGCCAGAGTCACATCTATCGTCGCCACTTGGACAAAACTGAGTACATGTATGTCCTCCAACGTGAGAGTGGTACCACGGAGTACAAGTACCCACCGGTGCAGCAAGGGACTTCCCATGAGCACATGGATTTGTGTTTGGAGGATGCTGCTATGCTCAGCACTCGACTACAGGAGTGTCAACAAGAGCTTCAGGATGTCCGAGACACCCTGAAGGAAACAGAGGCGTTGCTGCGATCTTGCTTAAAGGCGAGAGAAAGAGGAGATGGGAATGAACTGTGTGTCACCGTGAGTGATCCATGGACTCCTGACTCCCCGGATCGCCGAGCAATCAGGCGTCGTCGCACTTCTCCACCAGCAGCCTCTCCACCCAAAGCCGAGTCAGAAGGGAGCCGAAATGAGGAGGAAGATCCCGAGGAGCCAGCTCAAGAGGACGAGTAGTGTAGAGTCTTTCCCCTAGCTAGCAAGAGGTCGAGTAGTCAAGTAGTTGCGTAGTTAATGGTGTGATAATGCTTGGTGTGTGACGTGAGTTGTGGAAGCCATGAGCAATTGTCCACAGCCTCGTCTTCAGATTGTTTTGCTTTGGTGTGTGAACCCACAGGAAATAATAGTGCATTTATTTGGTGTGAGATATGAACCCTCGTAAAAGCATAACAAAGCCTCAACACTTCAAAGTACAAACAAATGAAAGTAGTAAGATGATGCTAAATGATATCAAATTAACATGTGTTGATTCTGCCAGATGGCCGGAAGAGGAAAAGGACGTGCTGCCAACCCCGCCAACAACAACGATGAGGCATGCAACCCTCATCTTTCTGGAGGCCAGGACAGGGGTGGTCGCCGTGAAGAAGTTGATCCTCTCCACCAAATGCTGGAGAATCAAAATCAGCTTATCCAGAACTTGACTCAAGTGGTGGCCAACTTGCATCAAGTTCCACCTCCACAAGTTGCACCACGCCAACCAAGGTTGGGTGAGTTTCTAGGAACTCAACCTCCGAAGTTTGCAAATGCTGCTGAACCTCTGGAGGCAGATGATTGGCTGAAGACTATTGAAAGTAAGATGAGGATCATACAGTGCCAAGGGTATGAGAGGGTGCTGTTTGCCTCTCATCAATTGAATGGACCTGCTGCTGATTGGTGGACCGCCTACGTGGCTGCCCATCATGACCCTGAGAACATCACTTGGGAAGAGTTCAAGCGTAGCTTCCGCAACCACTACATCCCAAGAGGTGAACTCAAAAACAAGAGGAAAGAGTTTCTGGGACTGCAGCAGGGAAACATGACGGTGAGGGAGTACCTCACTAAATTTACTCAACTGTCCCGTTATGCTCCACGAGACATAGAGACGGATGAGCAGAAACAAGATTGTTTCGTGGAAGGACTTACCGCAGAGATGCAGTGTGCCATGTCCTCCAATGAGTATGAAAGTTTTCAAAAGATGGTGGACAGAGCGTTTGTGGTGGAAAGGAAGCTAAAGGCCCTGGAGAATGAGAATAAGAGGAAGGCGGGATGGTCACATCAGGCCTCAGGGAGCAACACCCGCCCACGCATGATGCAGCAACCTACGGGGCAGACAAGCCGTGCTGCGGTACCCTATTCAGCACCAAGAGGGTACAACCCAAACTATAGGCCACCCGCAGCACCAGCTCAGCCGCAACGTCAGTTTGTGCAGCAGCCTCGCCCTGCATACCCACCTCGACCAGCAGTGCAGGGACCCCCGAACCAACCCCAAGACAACAAAGGTCAAGCACCTAAGGTTGGGGTGCAATGTTTCAGCTGTGGTGAAGTGGGGCACTACGCCCATAAGTGCCCAAAGAAGAAGCCTGCGCAGCCACAACAGCAGAATGTAATGAGAGGACGGGTGAACCACGTCACTATGGAGGAAGCACAAGAGGCGCCCGACGTGGTAGTTGGTAAGTTTCCTGCCAATTTACACCTTGCAACTCTGCTGTTTGATTCTGGTGCTACCCACTCGTTCATTGCTCAAGGGTTTGTTAAGAAGCATGACCTAGCAACCACACAAATGAACCATATGCTAGCTGTAAATTCTCCAGGTGGAGAAATAAGGACAAGACAAGTGTGTCCCAAAGTGAGCCTAGACATTAATGGGGTAGTATTCACGGCTAACCTCATAGTGATAGATTCACAAGGGATAGATATTATTTTGGGTATGGATTGGTTGACCAAACATAAAGGAATCATCCATTGTTCGACCAGAACGGTGGAACTAACTCACCCCAGTGGCACCAAAGTAAAGTTCATAACGATACACGAGCCTAGGAGGGACATTAAATTAAATCAAGTGGAGGTAAAAGTTGAGGAAATCAGGACTATCAGGGAATATCCAGATGTTTTTCCGGAGGAATGGCCAGGAATGCCTCCCGACCGTGACGTGGAATTCGCAATTGAGCTAGTACCGGGAACAGCCCCGATATACAAGAGACCTTATCGAATGGACTCCAAGCAGCTAGAAGAGCTCAAGGATCATTTGAGGGAATTGATGGAGAAGGGGTATATCCGCCCTAGTTCCTCACCATGGGGAGCTCCGGTGATATTTGTGCCTAAGAAAGATGGAACCCAAAGGTTATGCGTGGATTACCGTGCCTTGAATGAGGTAACCATCAAAAACAAGTACCCATTGCCTCGCATTGAAGACTTGTTTGATCAGTTGAGGGGAGCTTGTGTGTTCTCGAAAATTGATCTCAGGTCGGGGTACCACCAACTCAAGATAAGGCAATCAGATATTCCCAAGACAGCTTTCGTATCTCGGTACGGACTGTATGAGTACACTGTCATGCCTTTTGGGCTAACCAATGCCCCGGCATATTTCATGTATCTCATGAACAAGGTATTCATGGAATATCTGGACAAATTTGTGGTGGTTTTCATAGATGATATTCTCGTCTTCTCCAAAAATAAAGAAGAACATGAGAAACATCTAAGGTTGGTGTTACAGAGGTTGAGAGAACACCAACTATATGCCAAGTTGAGCAAGTGTGAGTTTTGGCTGAAGAGAGTTCCCTTTTTAGGACATATAATCTCGGAGGGAGGAATCTCCGTAGACCCCGCCAAAATCGAAGATATCCAGAAGTGGAAAACCCCAGAAAATGTCGGGGAAGTTCGAAGCTTTTTGGGATTGGCTGGATACTATCGACGGTTTATTGAGGGATTCTCCAAAATCTCGAGGCCTCTCACCAAACTGTTGGAAAAGGGAATCACATTCACCTGGACGCCACAGTGCGATACGAGCTTTCAGGAGCTAAAGAAGAGATTGACAACGGCCCCAGTGCTGGTTATGCCAGATATGCAGAAGAATTTCACAGTGTACTGCGATGCCTCTGGAAATGGGTTGGGATGTGTTCTCATGCAAGAAGGACATGTCGTGGCATATGCATCCCGGCAGCTTCGGAAGCACGAGAAGAACTATCCTACACATGACCTAGAACTAGCCGCAGTGGTACACGCGTTGAAAATTTGGAGGCACTATTTGATGGGGAAGAGGACAGAGATATATACGGATCATAAGAGTTTGAAGTACATATTCACACAACCAGATCTCAACCTCAGACAAAGGAGATGGTTAGAGCTAATCAATGACTTTGATATAGGCATCAACTATCATCCCGGGAAAGCAAACATCGTGGCCGATGCTTTGAGTCGGAAAGTGCAGGTCAATAAGTTGAGTTTGAAGGACATGCCTGCAGAACTAAAGGACGAGGTTATAAGACTCAATCTATGTCTAGTAAATAGTGGTGAAGCCATCGCCATGGAAGTGGACTCCACACTCGAGCAAGACATACGCGAGGGCCAAAAGAATGATGAGAAGATACAAGAGATCAGACAGCTCATCAAGGAAAATAAAGCTCCTGGTTTTAGAGAGGATGAACAAGGAACGGTGTGGCACGGAAAAAGGATCTGTGTGCCAGAAGTAAAGGAGATCCGTGAGTTAATTTTGAAGGAGGCTCACGATTCCGACTATTCCATTCATCCTGGGAGTACGAAGATGTACCAGGACCTCAAAGGCAGGTATTGGTGGTATGGCATGAAGCGAGATGTCGCGGAACATGTTGCCCTATGTGACACATGTCAGTTGGTGAAAGCAGAACATCAACGACCCGCGGGATTATTGCAACCACTCAAAGTGCCTGAATGGAAATGGGAAGAAATCAGCATGGATTTTGTCGTGGGATTGCCTAGGACCCAATCCGGGTATGATTCAATATGGGTCATTATTGATAGGCTAACCAAGGTAGCTCATTTCATTCCTGTGAAAGAAAGCTACAGCGGATCCAAATTGGCAGAATTGTACATGTCAAGGATTGTGTGTTACCATGGAGTGCCAAAGAAGATAGTGTCGGACCGAGGGACACAGTTCACCTCGAGGTTTTGGCAAAAGTTGCATGAAACCTTGGGAACCCATCTGAATTTCAGCTCTGCCTATCATCCCCAAACTGACGGGCAGACGGAGAGAACCAATCAGATCCTTGAAGATATGTTAAGGGCATGTGCACTCAAAAACAATAGGAGTTGGGACAAGAACTTACCGTATGCGGAGTTTTCCTATAACAACAGTTATCAAGCTAGTATGAAGATGTCACCGTTTGAAGCTTTGTATGGAAGGAAGTGCAGAACTCCCCTATTTTGGAACCAAACAGGAGAAAGTAAAGTGTTTGGTCCAGAAGTGCTACAAGAAGCCGAAGCGAAGGTGAGGGAGATTCGCAACAACTTGAGGATAGCACAAACACGCCAGAAGAGTTATGCTGATGTACGACGAAGAGAACTCGTTTTCAACGTGGGAGACTATGTTTATCTCAAGGTGTCCCCTATCAGAGGACTTTGTTGGTTCAAGGTGAAAGGGAAGTTGTCACCTCGATACATCGGACACTTTCAAGTTTTGGAAAGAAAAGGCGAAGTGGCGTACCAACTAGAGTTACCGGTTCATCTATCGGACGTGCACGATGTATTCCATGTGTCACAACTCAAGAAATGTCTTAGGACGCCTGAGGAGGTGTTACCCATGAATGAAGTGGACGTAGCTGAAGATTTGTCTTATGCCGAGCAACCATACAAGATTTTGGAGACAATGGAACGCCTCACCAGAAACAAGAGAATCCGGATGTGCAAGGTGCAGCGGAAGCATCACTCAGAAGAGGAAGCTACCTGGGAACGGGAAGATGAGCTCAAGGCACAATTTCCGGAATTGTTTTCTTAGAAACACCAATCTCGAGGACGAGATTTCTTTTAAGGGGGGTAGAGCTGTGTCACACCCGGTTTTTCCGAAGAAACAACCAAGTGAATATCACATGTATGCCAGGATCATTTTCTCATACATGTGATGACAAATAGTGAAGCATCATTTATTACAAGCCAGGTGTCGAATATAAATAAGTCTTACATAATAAATGTCTCGATGGACAATAATAAGTTCATCACAAGTAAATAAACTAGCAGCGGAATATTATTCTTTAGGGCTCCATCACAGGCGTTGCCCGGGGGTCTTCATGAACCTAAAAACCTTCCTCGGGTCCAAAGTCTTGGTCATTATACACCACCTCATTATCTTGACCTGAGCAGCAATATAAACCAACAAATATGCAAGGTTGAGTACCAATGGTACTCAGCAAGTGTGGGAAAATTATATCATGCATGGCTAGAACAAGGAGAGGTTGAACTCATGGTTAAAGCACTACGCAATTAATACCTATCACCTTAGCTTACTAAGCACCTACATTACTACACAGGTGAAATGGTTCCAATCTCCCATCCCATCATCATATTCCAATAACCATAACATCATTTCCAATGTTAAGCTCCCCGCTTAACATTCACAACCATCAATTCTCTAATCATGAATAAGTCCAGGCCGCTCTTAACCGTGAGCACGGCTGTCAAGACAGTTTTGACTCTGCAGAGTTTGTACCACTGTACCCACAAGTAGTGATTTCATCCCCCGTTGCCGGGTGGACTAAAAGAACCTCCATTATGCCAGTGGCTACGAACCACATTCACACTTCCCAGGTGTGTGGCCAAGAGATCACTACGAAGCCTTTACAAAGGGATTCCCGACGAGCGTGGGCCCACTGAGGTTTCACCCCTAACAGCATACAAGAGGCTCCAACCCCGCTGCAGTGGCCCCCTCTTGAGCCTTGCGGTTCATATGGTAGTCCAGCTGACACCTACTCCCCGCACCATCCAACACACCCATACTACGCCGGGGATACACCTAATTAATTGGCTAAGCTGCCCCATCTCAGCATGTGGTTGGCACTGTAAAGCCGGGTTACATGCTCCATGAACCGGTCCTTAGGATCCAGGCAAGTACTAAACACAAACCCAAGTCTCGTGCACCCAGCACACAACCAAAACATCCAACTTGCCTTGATCCCTACCTCTACATAACTCACAATTTCTCATTCAAGAGTATGGTAATATAAACTGATGATTTCATGTCCCAAACATCCCATTCTAAGCATGGCTAAGCATATGCATGGACATAAATGACATGACAAAATAAATCCCAACCCAAGCTTCAAGGAAACAAGGTAATGCAATTCTAGGGAAACTTCCTAGCATGGGTTTCATATTTCATTTGACAATGCAAATAATTCTATCTACACATCCTAGCATAGGATCAAAGTGGTCAAGGACACTTGCCTCCTTCTTGCTGCTCTTGAAATGGGTAGTCCTGATCTTGGAAAGTGATAGCTTGCTCTTGAACAGGTTCTACTTCATATCATCACACATAGCAAAAGAAAAACAACAATCATAAGACATAGTTCACACTTCTACTTCATACAAACCACACATTCACATTTATGAAAGTTTCTTTACCATTTTATGTGTTGTGGATACTCTATGTGTGTTGATTTGGGGCTTGCATACACTTTTATTTACATGTGTATGATTCCTACTTTGGTGTTCATATTTATACTCACATATTATATATGTATATATGTGTGTTTCAGTTTTAAATAAATTCCTTATATATTAAACTACCAAGTATGTATGAAAAGTATTTTTCTTCTCCATATGTGCCTTCATAATTTCTATCAACCCTAAACTGAATTCTTTGTATTTTAGAAACTCCCTTCATCATTTACTAGTTTCTATATTTTCAGATTTATATTCTTATGCATAATTGTGCATTTTATTATTAAATTAGTAATACACACTACCTAAACAGATTAGGTTCTGGTCCTAAATAATTTAAGATCATATCTTGACCTTGACTTCTGTTGTATACTATTTCATAATTATTTTCCCTATTTTTCTTTAACTATTCTTTACTTAAAAATGTGTCCCTATACTATTAAATGTGAATAATAGATGAAACAGATTTATTTCAGCCCAAAAATATATTTTTATCTCACTCCAAAGTTTTCTAAGTACTGAGAAAGTTTTTAATAATTTTGACAATTAGGTTTGTCCCCCTTTTTAATATTTAAACACTAGTTACATATTCAATTTTCTAAATTAAATACTAAACAGGGTTAAAATAATGAATTCACCCCATTACAGGGCCTATAATATTATTTTCAGAATTTCCAGGGGTCTAGCTACACTTATCAGAAGTGTTTTTCCTAATTTCTATTAAGTCCAGGGGCTAAAACTGATTTTTAAATGAATTTACATGATTTTCTGGAGTTCCAGGGGCTAGATCTGAAGTTTCCGGGGCTAGCTCTCAATTCCAGAGAACCCCAGGGGGTAGCACGTAAGAATTCCAGTCTTTATAACGCGGGGCTGACGTGGACCGTCTGATTTTAAACCGACGGCTGAGATTATAACATCGAACCGGTACGCGGGGTTTTAAAATCTACCGTGCGATTTAAAATAAACGGCGCACAAGCGGCCACGTCGCTCTGATCGAGCGCGGGCGGCGCTGCCGGCGGCGCACGGCGGCGGGAAGCGGCGATCTCGCCGGAAACTTTCAGATCCTCGAGAATTCTGCCTAGAACTGTGATCTTATGGCCTAGATCGGTAGAGGGGAGGTCAGGGATCTCACCTCGGGGGTTTTCTCGAGCTCGGGGGTCCTGGAAAGTGCTCAGCGGCGAGGTCCGAGGCAAAACCACGGCGAAGCTCGTCGGAGCTGGATTTGCACCGTAAGTCTTCGGGTTTTCTGCACCTGCAAAGTTCCCCGGAGGCGGTGGATCAAGATCAACGAGTTAGATCAGAGTTTCCGAGCTTAGATCGGCCAGAATTCACCGGCGAAGTCTCGGTGCTCACCGGAGTGAAAATCGGCGATCGCGTGAGAAAAACTGATCGGATCGGTTGTTTTTATAGCCGGGGGAGGGCGGTGGTTCTGTTGTGGTCGAGTTGGAGTCCGCTGGGACCGAAATTCGGCTGCGGGAACGAGTTTCCAATCGGTTAAGATCGAGCGCGCGCGCGGGGAAAGAAGTCCGGGGTCGCGGGGGCTCGGGTTAGGGATGACATGCGGGTCCCACATGTCAGCGAGGGGCAGCGCGGCGCGCGCAGGGCGGGCTGCGCGGGGGTTAGCTGGGCCGGCTGGGGTTTCGGCCCACTGGCCAGTTTTTTTCTGGTTTTCCCTTTTTCTTTTTCATTTCTTTTCTGTTTTGAGTATAATTTGAATTCCAGTTTGAATTTGAACTTTTGCAAAACATGCAATACGTCCAAAAATTTCTAAATTCCCCTCTGAACATGGTTTATGGTTCTAAATCAAAATGTGAGTCTTGACTAAAAATTTGGGGTGTTACAGCTCTACCCCCCTTAAAAGAAATCTCGTCCTCGAGATTGGTGTTTCTAAGAAAACAATTCCGGAAATTGTGCCTTAAGCTCATCTTCCCGTTCCCAGGTGGCTTCCTCTTCTGAGTGATGCTTCCACTGCACCTTGCACATCCTGATTCTCTTATTTCTGGTGAGGCGTTCCATTGTCTCCAAAATCTTGTATGGTTGCTCGGCATAAGACAAATCCTCAGCTACATCCACTTCATTCATGGGTAACACCTCCTCAGGCGTCCTCAGACATTTCTTGAGTTGCGACACATGGAACACATCGTGCACGTCCGATAGATGAACCGGCAACTCTAGTTGGTACGCCACTTCGCCTTTTCTTTCCAAAACTTGAAAGGGTCCGATGTATCGAGGTGACAACTTCCCTTTCACCTTGAACCGACGAAGTCCTCTGATAGGGGACACCTTGAGATAAACATAGTCTCCCACGTTGAAAACGAGCTCTCTTCTTCGTACATCAGCATAACTCTTCTGGCGTGTCTGTGCTATCCTCAAGTTGTTGCGAATCTCCCTCACCTTTGCCTCGGCTTCTTGTAACACTTCTGGACCAAACACTTTACTTTCTCCTGTTTGGTTCCAAAATAGGGGAGTTCTGCATTTCCTTCCATACAAAGCTTCAAACGGTGACATCTTCATACTAGCTTGATAACTGTTGTTATAGGAAAACTCCGCATACGGTAGGTTCTTGTCCCAACTCCTATTGTTTTTAAGTGCACATGCCCTTAACATATCTTCAAGAATCTGATTGGTTCTCTCCGTCTACCCGTCAGTTTGGGGATGATAGGCAGAACTGAAGTTCAGATGGGTTCCCATGGTTTCATGCAACTTTTGCCAAAACCTCGAGGTGAACTGTGTCCCTCGGTCCGACACTATCTTCTTTGGCACTCCATGGTAACACACAATCCTTGACATGTACAATTCTGCCAATTTGGATCCGCTGTAGCTTTCTTTCACAGGGATGAAATGAGCTACCTTGGTTAGCCTATCAATAATAACCCATATTGAATCATACCCGGACTGGGTCCTAGGCAATCCCACGACAAAATCCATGCTGATCTCTTCCCACTTCCATTCAGGCACTTTGAGTGGTTGCAGCAATCCCGCGGGTCGTTGATGTTCTGCTTTCACCAACTGACATGTTTCACATAGGGCAACATGTTCCGCGACATCTCGCTTCATGCCATACCACCAATACCTGCTCTTGAGGTCCTGATACATCTTCGTACTCCCAGGATGAATGGAATAGTCGGAATCGTGAGCCTCCTTCAAAATTAATTTACGAATCTCCTTTACTTCTGGCACACAGATCCTTTTCCCGTGCCACACCGTTCCTTGTTCATCCTCTCTAAAACCAGGAGCTTTATTTTCCTTGATGAGCTGTCTGATCTCTTGTATCTTCTCATCATTCTTTTGTCCCTCGCGTATGTCTCGCTCAAGTGTGGAGTCCACTTCCATGGCGATGGCTTCACCACTATTTACTAGACATAGATTGAGCCTTATAACCTCGTCCTTCAATTCTGCAGGCATATCCTTCAAGCTCAACTTATTGACCTGCACTTTCCGACTCAAGGCATCGGCCACGACGTTTGCTTTCCCGGGATGATAGTTGATGCCTACATCAAAGTCATTGATTAGCTCTAACCACCTCCTTTGTCTAAGGTTGAGATCTGGCTGTGTGAATATGTACTTCAAACTCTTATGATCCGTATATATCTCTGTCCTCTTCCCCATCAAATAGTGCCGCCAAATTTTCAACGCGTGTACCACTGCAGCTAGTTCTAAGTCATGTGTAGGATAGTTCTTCTCGTGCTTCCGAAGCTGCCGGGATGCATATGCCACGACATGTCCCTCTTGCATGAGAACACATCCCAACCCGTTTCCAGAGGCATCGCAGTACACCGTGAAATTCTTCTGCATATCTGGCATAACCAACACGGGGGCTGTTGTCAATCTCTTCTTTAGCTCCTGAAAGCTTGTCTCGCACTGTGGCGTCCAGGTGAATGTGATTCCCTTCTCCAACAGTTTGGTGAGAGGTCTCGAGATCTTGGAGAATCCCTCAATAAACCGTCGATAGTATCCAGCCAATCCCAAAAAGCTTCGAACTTCCCCGACATTTTCAGGGGTTTTCCACTTCTGGATATCTTCGATTTTGGCGGGATCTACGGATATTCCTCCCTCCGAGATTATATGTCCTAAAAAGGGAACTCTCTTCAGCCAAAACTCACACTTGCTCAACTTGGCATATAGTTGGTGTTCCCTCAGCCTCTGTAACGCCAACCTTAGATGTTTCTCATGTTCTTCTTCATCTTTGGAGAAGACGAGAATATCATCTATGAAAACCACCACAAATTTGTCCAGATATTCCATGAATACCTTGTTCATGAGGTACATGAAATATGCCGGGGCATTGGTTAGCCCGAAAGGCATGACAGTGTATTCATACAGTCCGTACCGAGATACGAAAGCTGTCTTGGGAATATCAGATTGCCTTATCTTGAGTTGGTGGTATCCCGACCTGAGATCAATTTTCGAGAACACGCAAGCTCCCCTCAACTGATCAAACAAGTCTTCAATGCGGGGTAATGGGTACTTGTTCTTGATGGTCACCTCATTCAAGGCACGGTAATCCACGCATAACCTTTGAGTTCCATCTTTCTTAGGCACAAATATTACCGGAGCTCCCCATGGTGAGGAACTAGGGCGAACATACCCCTTTTCCGTCAATTCTCTCAAATGATCCTTGAGCTCTTCTAGCTGCTTGGAGTCCATTCGATAAGGTCTCTTGTATATCGGGGCTGTTCCCGGTACTAGCTCGATTGCGAACTCCACGTCACGGTCGGGAGGCATTCCTGGCAACTCCTCCGGAAAAACATCTGGATATTCCCTGACAGTCCTGATTTCCTCAACTTTCACCTCCACTTGATTTAATTTAATGTCCCTCCTAGGCTCGTGTATCGTTATGAACTTTACTCTTGTGCCACTAGGGTGAGTTAGTTCCACCGTCCTGGTCGAACAATGGATGATTCCTTTATGTTTGGTCAACCAATCCATACCCAAAATAATATCTATCCCTTGTGAATCGATCACTATGAGGTTAGCGGTAAATACTACCCCATTAATGTCTAGATTCACTTTGGGACACACTTGTCTTGTCCTTATTTCTCCCCCGGGAGAGTTTACCGCTAGCATATGGTTCATTTGTGTGGTTGCTAGGTCATGCTTCTTAACAAACCCTTGAGCAATGAACGAATGGGTAGCACCAGAATCAAACAGCAGAGTTGCAAGGTGTAAATTGGCAGGAAACTTACCAACTACCACGTCGGGTGCCTCTTGTGCTTCCTCCATAGTGACGTGGTTCACCCGTCCTCTCATTACGTTCTGCTGCTGTGGCTGCGTGGGCTTCTTCTTTGGACACTTATGGGCGTAGTGCCCCACTTCACCACAGCTGAAGCATTGCACCCCAATCTTAGATGCTTGGCCCTTGTTGTCTTGGGGTTGGTTTGGGGGTCCTTGCACTGCTGGTCGAGGTGGATATGCAGGGCGAGGCTGCTGCATAAACTGACGTTGAGGCTGTGCTGGTGCTGCGGGGGGTCTGTAGTTTGGGTTGTACCCTCTTGGTGCTGAATAGGGTACCGCAGCACGGCTCGTCTGCCCCGTAGGTTGCTGCATCATACGTGGGCGGGTGTTGCTCCCTGAGGCTTGATGTGACCACCCAGCCTTCCTCTTATTCTCATTTTCCAGGGCCTTTAGCTTCCTTTCCACCACAAACGCTCTGTCCACCATCTTTTGAAAGCTTTCATACTCATTGGAGGACATTGCACACTGCATCTCTGCGGTAAGTCCTTCCACGAAACAATCTTGTTTCTGCTCATCTGTCTCTATGTCTCGTGGAGCATAACGGGATAGTTGAGTGAATTTAGTGAGGTATTCCCTCACCGTCATGTTTCCCTGCTGCAGTCCCAAAAACTCTTTCCTCTTGTTTTTGAGTTCACCTCTTGGGATGTAATGGTTGCGGAAGCTACGCTTGAACTCTTCCCAAGTGATGCTCTCAGGGTCATGATGGGCGGCCACGTAGGCGGTCCACCAATCAGCAGCAGGTCCTTGCAATTGATGAGAGGCAAACAGCACCCTCTCATACCCTTGGCATTGTATGATCCTCATCTTACTTTCAATGGTCTTCAGCCAATCATCTGCCTCCAGAGGTTCAGCAGCACTTGCAAACTTTGGAGGTTGAGTTCCTAGAAACTCACTCAACCTTGGTTGGCGTGGTGCAGCTTGTGGAGGTGGAACTTGATGCAAGTTGGCCACTACTTGAGTCAAGTTCTGGATGAGCTGATTTTGATTCTCCAGCATTTGGTGGAGAGGATCAACTTCTTCACGGCGACCACCCCGGTTCTGGCCTCCAGAAAGATGAGAGTTGCATGCCTCATCGTTGTTGTTGGCGGGGTTGGCAGCACGTCCTCTTCCTCTTCCGGCCATCTGGCAGAATCAACAAATGTTAATTTGAAAGCATTTGGTATCATCTTACTACTTTCACTTGTTTGTACTTTGAAGTGTTGAAGTTTTGTTAAATCTTACGAGGGTTTTATATCTCACACCCAATAAATGCACTATTATTTCCTGTGGGTTTACACACCAAAGCAAACAATCTGAAGACGAGGCTGTGGACAATTGCTCATGGCTTCCACAACTCACGTCACACACCAAGCATTATCACACCATTAACCACGTAACGACTCGACTACTCGATCTCTCGCTAGTTAGGGGAAAGACTCTACACTACTCATCCTCTTGAGCTGGCTCCTCGGGATCTTCCTCCTCATTTCGGCTACCTTCTGACTCTGCTTTGGGTGGGGAGGCTGCTGGTGGAGAAGTGCGACGACGCCTGATCGCTCGGCGATCCGGGGAGTCAGGGGTCCATGGATCACTTACGGTGACACACAATTCATTCCCATCTCCTCTTTCTCTCGCCTTTAAGCAAGCTCGCAGCAATGCCTCCGTCTCCTTCAGAGTATCTCGGACATCCTGAAGCTCTTGTTGACACTCCTGCAGTCGAGTGCTGAGCATAGCAGCATCCTCCAAGCACAAGTCCATGTGCTCATGGGAAGTCCCTTGCTGCACCGGTGGGTACTTGTACTCCGTGGTACCACTCTCACGTTGGAGGACATACATGTACTCAGTTTTGTCCAAGTGGCGACGATAGATGTGGCTCTGGCAGGTGATGGCCTCCCAAGTGACATCTCTCTCCGCGTCAACTTGTGTTGCTCGACAAGCTGGAGAGTGGTGGATCTTAAGCAGCTGATTCTCGTGTATAATCCTCATCTCCAAACTCCATTCTTCCCTCTTCTCACGGATGGTCCTGGTGGAGTTATAGTGGATGATGAGCTTGCCCGTATTGCCGGCGGCTTCGAGCATACGTCGAAGACGGCGCAACAAATCTCCCACTGCCAATCCGTAGGAAAGGTACGTCACTGGACGACTCTCCTCTCTTTCAGCAAGGGCAACTACGGGAACTCTCCCTCCCGTGGATTTACGAGCGGTGCGAATCATGCGAACCATCTAAAACAAAAGAATTTAAAATTAGGTTAGATAAAATTTCAAACAAAATCCTATTTTTGAATGGAAGTTGGGGTAAGATGAAGAAAATGACTCTTTTAATAACACTTTTTCACCCACACCATGGAAAATAGTTTTTAAGAAAATAGGGCCCTTAAATACGTCCATTTCTACCTAGGTCCACGTTCCTACGGGCAACCTTGGCTCTGATACCACCTCTGTCACACCCGGTTTTTCCGAAGAAACAACCAAGTGAATATCACATGTATGCCAGGATCATTTTCTCATACATGTGATGACAAATAGTGAAGCATCATTTATTACAAGCCAGGTGTCGAATATAAATAAGTCTTACATAATAAATGTCTCGATGGACAATAATAAGTTCATCACAAGTAAATAAACTAGCAGCGGAATATTATTCTTTAGGGCTCCATCACAGGCGTTGCCCGGGGGTCTTCATGAACCTAAAAACCTTCCTCGGGTCCAAAGTCTTGGTCATTATACACCACCTCATTATCTTGACCTGAGCAGCAATATAAACCAACAAATATGCAAGGTTGAGTACCAATGGTACTCAGCAAGTGTGGGAAAATTATATCATGCATGGCTAGAACAAGGAGAGGTTGAACTCATGGTTAAAGCACTACGCAATTAATACCTATCACCTTAGCTTACTAAGCACCTACATTACTACACAGGTGAAATGGTTCCAATCTCCCATCCCATCATCATATTCCAATAACCATAACATCATTTCCAATGTTAAGCTCCCCGCTTAACATTCACAACCATCAATTCTCTAATCATGAATAAGTCCAGGCCGCTCTTAACCGTGAGCACGGCTGTCAAGACAGTTTTGACTCTGCAGAGTTTGTACCACTGTACCCACAAGTAGTGATTTCATCCCCCGTTGCCGGGTGGACTAAAAGAACCTCCATTATGCCAGTGGCTACGAACCACATTCACACTTCCCAGGTGTGTGGCCAAGAGATCACTACGAAGCCTTTACAAAGGGATTCCCGACGAGCGTGGGCCCACTGAGGTTTCACCCCTAACAGCATACAAGAGGCTCCAACCCCGCTGCAGTGGCCCCCTCTTGAGCCTTGCGGTTCATATGGTAGTCCAGCTGACACCTACTCCCCGCACCATCCAACACACCCATACTACGCCGGGGATACACCTAATTAATTGGCTAAGCTGCCCCATCTCAGCATGTGGTTGGCACTGTAAAGCCGGGTTACATGCTCCATGAACCGGTCCTTAGGATCCAGGCAAGTACTAAACACAAACCCAAGTCTCGTGCACCCAGCACACAACCAAAACATCCAACTTGCCTTGATCCCTACCTCTACATAACTCACAATTTCTCATTCAAGAGTATGGTAATATAAACTGATGATTTCATGTCCCAAACATCCCATTCTAAGCATGGCTAAGCATATGCATGGACATAAATGACATGACAAAATAAATCCCAACCCAAGCTTCAAGGAAACAAGGTAATGCAATTCTAGGGAAACTTCCTAGCATGGGTTTCATATTTCATTTGACAATGCAAATAATTCTATCTACACATCCTAGCATAGGATCAAAGTGGTCAAGGACACTTGCCTCCTTCTTGCTGCTCTTGAAATGGGTAGTCCTGATCTTGGAAAGTGATAGCTTGCTCTTGAACAGGTTCTACTTCATATCATCACACATAGCAAAAGAAAAACAACAATCATAAGACATAGTTCACACTTCTACTTCATACAAACCACACATTCACATTTATGAAAGTTTCTTTACCATTTTATGTGTTGTGGATACTCTATGTGTGTTGACTTGGGGCTTGCATACACTTTTATTTACATGTGTATGATTCCTACTTTGGTGTTCATATTTATACTCACATATTATATATGTATATATGTGTGTTTCAGTTTTAAATAAATTCCTTATATATTAAACTACCAAGTATGTATGAAAAGTATTTTTCTTCTCCATATGTGCCTTCATAATTTCTATCAACCCTAAACTGAATTCTTTGTATTTTAGAAACTCCCTTCATCATTTACTAGTTTCTATATTTTCAGATTTATATTCTTATGCATAATTGTGCATTTTATTATTAAATTAGTAATACACACTACCTAAACAGATTAGGTTCTGGTCCTAAATAATTTAAGATCATATCTTGACCTTGACTTCTGTTGTATACTATTTCATAATTATTTTCCCTATTTTTCTTTAACTATTCTTTACTTAAAAATGTGTCCATATACTATTAAATGTGAATAATAGATGAAACAGATTTATTTCAGCCCAAAAATATATTTTTATCTCACTCCAAAGTTTTCTAAGTACTGAGAAAGTTTTTAATAATTTTGACAATTAGGTTTGTCCCCCTTTTTAATATTTAAACACTAGTTACATATTCAATTTTCTAAATTAAATACTAAACAGGGTTAAAATAATGAATTCACCCCATTACAGGGCCTATAATATTATTTTCAGAATTTCCAGGGGTCTAGCTACACTTATCAGAAGTGTTTTTCCTAATTTCTATTAAGTCCAGGGGCTAAAACTGATTTTTAAATGAATTTACATGATTTTCTGGAGTTCCAGGGGCTAGATCTGAAGTTTCCGGGGCTAGCTCTCAATTCCAGAGAACCCCAGGGGGTAGCACGTAAGAATTCCAGTCTTTATAACGCGGGGCTGACGTGGACCATCTGATTTTAAACCGACGGCTGAGATTATAACATCGAACCGGTACGCGGGGTTTTAAAATCTACCGTGCGATTTAAAATAAACGGCGCACAAGCGGCCACGTCGCTCTGATCGAGCGCGGGCGGCGCTGCCGGCGGCGCACGGCGGCGGGAAGCGGCGATCTCGCCGGAAACTTTCAGATCCTTGAGAATTCTGCCTAGAACTGTGATCTTATGGCCTAGATCGGTAGAGGGGAGGTCAGGGATCTCACCTCGGGGGTTTTCTCGAGCTCGGGGGTCCTGGAAAGTGCTCAGCGGCGAGGTCCGAGGCAAAACCACGGCGAAGCTCGTCGGAGCTGGATTTGCACCGTAAGTCTTCGGGTTTTCTGCACCTGCAAAGTTCCCCGGAGGCGGTGGATCAAGATCAACGAGTTAGATCAGAGTTTCCGAGCTTAGATCGGCCAGAATTCACCGGCGAAGTCTCGGTGCTCACCGGAGTGAAAATCGGCGATCGCGTGAGAAAAACTGATCGGATCGGTTGTTTTTATAGCCGGGGGAGGGCGGTGGTTCTGTTGTGGTCGAGTTGGAGTCCGCTGGGACCGAAATTCGGCTGCGGGAACGAGTTTCCAATCGGTTAAGATCGAGCGCGCGCGCGGGGAAAGAAGTCCGGGGTCGCGGGGGCTCGGGTTAGGGATGACATGCGGGTCCCACATGTCAGCGAGGGGCAGCGCGGCGCGCGCGGGGCGGGCTGCGCGGGGGTTAGCTGGGCCGGCTGGGGTTTCGGCCCACTGGCCAGTTTTTTTCTGGTTTTCCCTTTTTCTTTTTCATTTCTTTTCTGTTTTGAGTATAATTTGAATTCCAGTTTGAATTTGAACTTTTGCAAAACATGCAATACGTCCAAAAATTTCTAAATTCCCCTCTGAACATGGTTTATGGTTCTAAATCAAAATTTGAGTCTTGACTAAAAATTTGGGGTGTTACAAGCTGTAACACCCCAAATTTTTAGTCAAAACCCAAATTTTGATTTAAAACCCTAAACCATGTTCAGAGGGGAATTTAGAAATTTTTGGACGTGTTGCATGTTTTGCAAAAATTCAAATTCAAACTGGAATTCAAATTATACCCAAAACAGAAAAGAAATGGAAAAAGAAAAAGGAAATCGGGAAAAAACTGGCCAGTGGGCCGAAATCGCCAGCCGGCCCAGCAAACCCCCGCGCCAGCCCGCCCCCGCGCGCGCCGCGCTGCCCCTCGCTGACGGGTGGGACCCACATGTCATCCCTAACCCCGCGACCCCGGACTCTCTCCCGCGCGCGCGATCGCAACCGATCGGGAAACCCGTTCCCGCAGCCGAATTCCGGTCCCAGCAGACTCCAACTCGATCACAACAGACCCACCGCCCTCCCCCGGCTATAAAAACTCCAGCTCCGATCAGTTTTCCTCACGCGATCGCCGATTTTCACTCCGGTGAGCACCGAGACTTCACCGGTGAATTCTGGCCGATCTAAGCTCGGAAACTCTGATCTAACTCGCTGGTTTTGATCCACCGCCCCCGGGGAACTTTGCAGGTACAGAAAACTCGGAGAGTTGCGGTGCAAACACAGCGCCGACGAGCTTCGCCGTGGTTTTGCCTCAGACCTCGCCGCCGATCACTTTCCAGGACCCCCGAGCTCGAGAAAACCCCCGAGGTGAGATCCCTGAGCTCCCCTCTACCGATCTAGGCCATAAGATCACAGTTCTAGGCAGAATTCTCGAGGATCCAAAACTTTCCGGCGAGATCGCCGCTTCCCGCCACCGTGCGCCGCCGGCAGCGCCGCCCGCGCTCGATCAGAGCGACGTGGTCGCTTGTGCGCCGTTTATTTTAAATAGCACGGTAGACTTTAAAACCCCGCGTACCGGTTCGATGTTATAATCTCAGCCGTCGGTTTAAAATCGGACGGTCCACGTCGACCCCGCGTTATAAAGACTGGAGTTCTTACGTGCTACCCCCTGGGGTTCTCTGGAATTGAGAGCTAGCCCCGGAAACTTCAGATCTAGCCCCTGGAACTCTAGAAAATCATGTAAATCCATTTAAAAATCAGTTTTAACCCCTGGACTTAATAGAAATTAGGAAAAACACCTCTGATAAGTGTAGATAGACCCCTGGAAATTATGAAAATAATATTATAGACCCTGTAATGGGGTGAATTCATTATTTTAACCTTGTTTAGTATTTAATTTGGAAAATTGAATATGTAACTAGTGTTTAAAAATTAAAAAGTGGGACAAACATAATTGTCAAAATTAATTAAAAACTTTCTCAGTACTTAGAAAACTTTGGAGTGAGATAAAAATATATTTTTTGGGCTGAAATAAATCTGTTTTATCTATTATTCACATTTTATTAGTATAGGGACACATTTTTAAGTAAAGAATAGTTAAAGAAAAATAGGGAAAATAATTATGAAATAGTATACATCATAAGCCATGGTCAAAATATGATTTTAAATTATTTAGGACCAGAACCTAATCTGTTTAGGTGATGTGTATTACTAATTTAATAATAAAATACACAATTATGCATAGGAATATAAATCTGAAAATATAGCAACTAGTAAATGATAAATGGAGTTTCTAAAATACAAAGAATTCAGTTTAGGGTTGATAGAAATTGTGAAGGCACATTGTATGCAGGTATAAATGTGGACACAAAAGTAGGAATCATATATACATGGTTAAAAGTGCATGCAAGCCACAAATCAACACACATAGAGTAACCACAACACATATAATGGTGAATGGCTTTCATAAATATGAATGTGTGGTTTGTATGAAGTAGAAGTGTGAACTATGTCTTATGATTGTTGTTTTTCTTTTGCTATGTGTGATGGTATGAAGTAGAACCTGCTCAAGAGCAAGTTAACCCTTTCCAAGATCAGGACTACCAATTTCAAGAGCAGCAAGAAGGAGGCAAGTGTCCTTGACCACTTTGATCCTATGCTAGGATGTGTAGATAGAATTATTTGCATTGTCAAGTTAATTATGAAACCCATGCTAGGAAGTTTCCCTAGAATTGCATTACCTTGTTTCCTTGAAGCTTGGGTTGGGATTTATTTTGTCATGTCATTTATACACATGCATATGCTTAGCCATGCTTAGAATGGGATATTTGGGAATATGAGATCATCAGTTTATATTACCATACTCTTGAATGAGACATTGTGAGTTATGTAGAGGTAGGGATCAAGGCAAGTTGGATGTTTTGGTTGTGTGCTGGGTGCACGAGACTTGGGTTTGTGTTTAGTACTTGCCTGGATCCTAAGGACCGGTTCATGGAGCATGTAACCTGGCTTTACAGTGCCAACCACATGCTGAGATGGGGCAGCTTGGCCAATTAATTAGGTGTATCCCCGGCGTAGTATGGGTGTGTTGGATGGTGCGGGGAGTAGGTGTCAGCTGGACTACCATATGAACCGCAAGGCTCAAGAGGGGGCCACTGCAGCGGGGTTGGAGCCTCTTGTATGCTGTTAGGGGTGAAACCTCAGTGGGCCCACGCTCGTCGGGAATCCCTTTGTAAAGGCTTCGTAGTGATCTCTTGGCCACACACCTGGGAAGTGTGAATGTGGATCGTAGCCACTGGCATAATGGAGGTTCTTTTAGTCCACCTGGCAACGGGGGATGAAATCACTACTTGTGGGTACAGTGGTACAAACTCTGCAGAGTCAAAACTGTCTTGACAGCCGTGCTCACGGTTAAGAGCGGCCTGGACTTATTCATGATTAGAGGATTGATGGTTTTGGAAGTTAAGCGGGGAGCTTAACATTGGTAATGATGTTATGGTTATTGGATTATGATGATGGGATGGGAGATTTGGACCATTTCACCTGTGTAGTAATGTAGGTGCTTAATAAGCTAAGGTGATAGGTATTAATTGCGTAGTGCTTTAACCATGAGTTCAACCTCTCCTTGTTCTAGCCATGCATGATATAATTTTCCCACACTTGCTGAGTACCATTGGTACTCAACCTTGCATATTTGTTGGTTTATATTGCTGCTCAGGTCAAGATAATGAGGTGGTGTATAATGACCATGATTTTGGACCCGAGGAAGGATTTTATGTTCATGAAGACCCCCGGGCAACGCCTGTGATGGAGCCCTAAAGAATAATATTCCGCTGCTAGTTTATTTACTTGTGATGAAGCATTAGTGTCCATTGAGACATTGGCAATGTAAGACTTATTTATATTCGACACTTGGCTTGTAATAAATGATGCTTCACTATTTGTCATCACATGTATGAGAAAATGATCCTGGCATACATGTGATATTCACTTGGTTGTTTCTTCGGAAAAACCGGGTGTGACATACACCACCTCATTATCTTGACCTGAACAGCAATATAAACCAACAAATATGCAAGGTTGAGTACCAATGGTACTCAGCAAGTGTGGGAAATTTATATCATGCATGGCTAGAACAAGGAGAGGTTGAACTCATGGTTAAAGCACTACGCAATTATTACCTACCACCTTAGCTTATTAAGCACCTATATGACTACACAGGTGAAATGGTCCCAATCTCCCATCCCATCATCATAATCAAATAACCATAATCATCGTTTCCAATGTTAAGCTCCCCGCTTAACACTCACACCCTCCAAGGTCATCATACTCTAATCATGAATAAGTCCAAGCCGCTCTTGACCGTGAGCACGGCTGTCATGACAGTTTTGACTCTGCAGAGTTTGTACCACTGTACCCACATGTAGTGATTTCATCCCCCGTTGCCGGGTGGACTAAAAGAACCTCCATTATGCCAGTGGCTACGAACCACATTCACACTTCCCAGCTGTGTAGCCAGGAGATCACTACGAACCCTTTACAAAGGGATTCCCGACAAGCGTGGGCCCACTGAGGTTTCACCCCTAACAGCATACAAGAGGCTCCAACCCCGCTGCAGTGGCCCCCTCTTGAGCCTTGCGGTTCATATGGTGGTCCAGCTGACACCTACTCCCCGCACCATCCAACACACCCATACTACGCCGGGGATACACCTAATTAATTGGCCAAGCTGCCCCATCTCAGCATGTGGTTGGCACTGTAAAGCCAGGTTACATGCTCCATGAACCGGTCCTTAGGATCCAGGCAAGTACTAAACACAAATCCAAGTCTCGTGCACCCAGCACACAACCAAAACATCCAACTTGCCTTGATCCCTACCTCTACATAACTCACAATATCTCATTCAAGAGTATGGTAAAATAAACTGATGATCTCATATCCCAATTATCCCATTCTAAGCATGGCTAAGCATATGCATAATAATAAATGACATGTTAAAATAAATCCCAACCCAAGCTACAAGGAAACAAGGTAATGCAATTCTAGGGAAACTTCCTAGCATGAGTTTCATATTTTATTTGACAATGCAAATAATTCTATCTACACATCCTAGTATAGGATCAAAGTGGTCAAGGACACTTGCCTCCTTCCTGTTGCTCTTGGAATGGGTAGTCCTGATCTTGGAAAGGGATAACTTGCTCTTTAGCAGGTTCTACATCATACCATCACACATAGCAAAAGGAAAACAACAATCCATAAGACATAGGTTCACACTTCCACTTCATACAAACCACACATTCATATTTATGAAAGTCATTCACCATTATATGTGTTGTGGTTACTCTATGTGTGTTGATTTGTCGCTTGCATGCACTTTTAATCATGTGTATATGATTCCTACTTTTGTGTTCACATTTATACTTACATACTATATATATATAAATTCCTTATATTCAACTACAACACCTTTTGCTACCAAGTATGCATGAAAGGTATTTTTCTTCTCCATATGTGTCTTCAGAATTTCTACCAACTCTAAACTGAATTCTTTTTGACTTTTAGAAACTCCATTTATCATTTACTAGTTGCTATGTTTTCAAATTTATTTTCCTATGCATAAATGTGTACTTTATTATGAAAATAACCAGACACATCATCTAAACAGAATATGTTCTGGTCCTAAATAATTTAATAACATATTTTGACCTTTGCCTCTGATGTAAACTATTTCACAATTATTTTCCCTATTTTCTAAAACTATTTATTACTTAAAAATGTGTCCCTAATTGTGAATAATAAATTAGACAGATTCAATTCAGCCCAAAATATGTTTTTATCTCACTCCAAAGTTTCCTAAATACTGAGAAAGTTTTTAATTTAATTATGACAATATGTTTGTCCCACTTTTTAATTTTTAAACACTAGCCACATATTCAATTTCCTAATTTAAATACTAAACAGGGCTAAAAAGTTAAACTTACCCCACTACAGGGTCTATAATATTATTTTCAGAATTTCTAGGGATCTAGCTACACTTATCAGAGGTGTTTTTCCTAATTTTTATTAAGTCCAGGGGCTAAAACTGATTTTTAAATGAATTTACATGATTTTCTGAAGTTCCAGGGGCTAGATCAGAAGTTTCCGGGGCTAGCTCTTATTTCCCGAGAACCCCAGGGGGTAGCACGTAAGATTTCCAGTCTTTATAACGCGGGGCTGATGTGGACCGTCCGATTTTAAACCGACGGCTGAGATTATAACATCGAACCGGTACGCGGGGATTTAAACCCTACCGTGCGATTTAAAATAAACGGCGCACAAGCGGCCACGTCGCTCTGATCGAGCGCGGGCGGCGCTGCCGGCGGCGCACGGCGGCGGAAAGCGGCGATCTCGCCGGAAACTTTCGGATCCTCGAGAATTCTGCCTAGAACTGTGATCTTATGGCATAGATCGGTAGAGGGGAGGTCGGGGATCTCACCTCGGGGCTTTTCTTGAGCTCGGAGGTCCTGGAAGGTGATCGGCGACGAGGTCCGAGGCAAAACCACGGCGAAGCTCGTCGGCGCTGTGTTTACACCGCAAGTCACCGAGCTTTCTGCACCTGCAAGGTTCCCCGGAGGCGGTGGATCAAGATCAGCGAGTTAGATCGGAATTTCCGAGCTTAGATCGGCCAGAATTCACCGGAGAAGTCTCGGTTCTCACCGGAGTAAAAATCGGTGATCACGGGGGAAAAACAGAACAAGGCGGGGTTTTTATAGATGGGGGAGGGCGGCGGGGTGGTTTAGATCATGTCCGCGTCGGCTACGAACAGAATTCAGCGGGGTTTACGTCGAAATCCCGATCGGTTTCGATTCGGGCGCGGGGGAGTTCGGCGCGGCGCGAGGTAGACAAAGATCGGTGGGTCCCGCCGGTCAGTGTGAGAAAGCGCGGGCGCGCGGCTGCGGGCTGGCGCGGGGTAAGTTGGGCTGGCTGGTGGGTTTCGGCCCACTGGCCGGTTTTTTTCTGTTTTCTCTTTTTCTTTTTCCATTTCTTTTCTGATTTGAGTTTAATTTGAATTCCAGTTTGAATTTGAATTTTTACAAAACATGCAACACGTCCAAAAATTATTAAATTCCCCTCTTAACATGATTTAGGGCTTTGAATCAAAATTTTGGGGTGTTACAAGCTGCCGGGACGCATAAGCCACGACATGCCCCTCTTGTATGAGAACACATCCCAACCCGTTTCCAGAGGCATCGCAGTACACAGAAAAGTTCTTCTGCATATCTGGCATAACTAGCACTGGGGCTGTTGTCAATCTTTTCTTCAGCTCTTGAAAACTCGTCTCGCACTGCGGTGTCCATGTGAATGTGATTCCCTTCTCCAACAATTTGGTGAGGGGTCTTGAAATCTTGGAGAAACCCTCGATAAACTATCGATAATACCCAGCGAATCCTAAGAAGCTTCGAACTTCCCCAACATTCTCAGGGATCTTCCACTTCTGTACATCCTCGATCTTGGAGGGATCTACGGAGATTCCTCCCTCCGAGATTATATGTCCTAAGAAGGGAGCTCTCTTTAACCAAAATTCACACTTGCTCAACTTGGCATATAGTTGGTGTTCTCTCAGTTTTTGCAACACCAACCTTAAATGTCTCTCATGTTCTTCTTCATCTTTGGAAAAGACGAGAATGTCATCAATGAAAACCACCACAAATTTGTCCAGATATTCCATGAATACCTTGTTCATGAGATACATGAAGTATGCCGAGGCATTAGTTAGCCCGAACGGTATGACGGTGTATTCATACAGCCCGTACTGAGATACGAAAGCTGTCTTTGGAATATCGGTTTGTCTTATCTTAAGTTGGTGGTATCCCGACCTGAGATCAATTTTTGAGAACACACAAGCTCCCCTCAGCTGATCAAATAAGTCTTTAATGTGGGGTAATGGGTACTTGTTCTTGATGGTTACTTCATTCAAAGCACGGTAGTCCACACATAACCTTTGGGTTCCATCCTTCTTGGGCACAAATATCACTGGAGCTCCCCATGGTGAGGAACTAGGACGAACGTACCCCTTCCCTGTCAATTCTCTTAAATGATCCTTGAGTTCTTCCAGCTGCTTGGAGTCCATCCGATAAGGTCTCTTGTATATCGGAGTTGTTCCAGGCACTAGGTCAATCGCGAATTCCACTTCTCGATCGGGGGGGGGCATACCTGGCAACTCCTCCGGAAAAACATCTGGATATTCCCTGATGATCCTGATCTCCTCCACTTCCACCTCAACTTGATTTAATTTAATGTCCCTCCTAGGCTCTTGGATTGTTATGAACTTTACTCTTGTGCCACTAGGGTGAGTTAGTTCCACCGTTCTGGTCGAACAATGGATGATTCCTTTATGTTTGGTCAACCAATCCATGCCCAAAATAATATCTATCCCTTGTGAATCTATCACTATGAGGTTGGCAGTAAATACTACCCCATTAATGTTTAGATTCACCTTGGGACACACTTGTCTTGTCCTTATTTCTCCACCTAGAGAGATCACTGCTAGCATATGGTTCATTTGTGTGGTTGCTAGATTATGCTTCTTAACAAACCCTTGAGCAATGAACGAGTGGGTAGCACCAGAATCAAACAACAGGGTTGCAATGTGTAAATTGGCAGGAAACTTACTAACTACCACGTCGGGTGCCTCTTGCGCTTCCTCCATGGTCACGTGGTTCACCCGTCCTCGCATCACATTCTGCTGTTGCGGCTGCACGGGCTTCTTCTTTGGTCACTTATGGGCGTAGTGCCCCACTTCACCACAGTTAAAGCATTGCACCCCAACCTTAGGTGCCTGGCCTTTGTTGTCTTGGGGTTGGTTTGGGGGTCCTTGTACTGCTGGTCGAGGTTGATATGTGGGGCGAGGCTGCTGTACAAACTGACGTTGTGGCTGTGTTGGTGCTGACGGAGGCCTGAAGTTTGGGTTGTACCCTCTCGGTGCGGAGTAGGGTACCGCAGCACGGCTCGTCTGCCCTGCGGGTTGCTGCATCAGACGTGGGCGTGTGTTGCTGCTCGAGGCTTGGTGTGACCATCCCGCCTTCCTCTTGTTTTCATTTTCCAAGGCCTTCAGCTTCCTTTCCACAACAAATGCTCTGTCCACCATCTTTTGGAAGCTTTCATACTCGTTGGAGGACATTGCACACTGCATTTCCGCCGTAAGTCCTTCCACAAAGCAATCCTATTTCTGCTCATCAGTCTCTATGTCCCGTGGGGCATAACGGGATAGTTGGGTGAATTTAGTGTGGTATCCCCTCACAGTCATGTTTCCTTGCTGCAGCCCCAAGAACTCCTTCCTCTTGTTTTTGAGTTCACCCCTTGGTACGTAATGGTTGCGGAAGCTACGCTTGAACTCTTCCCAAGTGATGTTCTCAGGGTCATGATGGGCGGCCACGTAAGCGGTCCACCAATCAGCAGCAGGTCCATGCAATTGGTGAGAGGCAAACAGCACCCTATAATATCCTTGGCATTGTATGATCCTCATCTTGCTCTCAATGGTCTTTAGCCAATCATCTGCCTCCATAGGTTCAGCAGCACTTGCAAACTTGGGAGGTTGAGTCCCTAGAAACTCACTCAACCTTGGTTGGCGTGGTGCAGCTTGTGGAGGTGGAGCTTGGTGCAAGTTGGCCACCACTTGAGTCAGGCTCTGGATGAGCTGATTCTGATTTTCAAGCATTTGGTGGATGGGATCAACTCCTTCCCGACGGCCACCCCTGTCTTACCTTCTGGAAAGGTGAGGGTTGCCGGCTTCATCGTTGTTGTTGGCGGGGTTGGCACCACGACCCTTTCCTCTTCCGGCCATCTATCATGATCAACCAAATGTCAATTTAAAGCATTACGTATTAACTTCCCAATTTTCTTGTTTAAAACTTAAAATTCATGGGGTCTTATTATATTAACATTTTCTGAGGGTCTCACGTCTTACGCGAAAATAAATGCACTCTTAATTCATAGGGGTTCACACATCAAAGCAAAACAATCCTGAAGACGAGGTTGTGGACAATTGCCCATGGCTTCCACAACTCACGTCACACACCAAACATAATCACACCATTGATTAAGGTAACGACTTGACTACTCGACATCCGCTAAACTAAGGGAAAGGACTCTACACTACTTGTATCACTGAGCTGGCTCCTCGGGATCTTCCTCATTATTGTGGCTGCCCTCTGACTCCGCTTTGGGTGGGGAAGCTGCTGGTGGAGAAGTGCGGCGACGCCTGCTCGCCCGGCGATCTGGGGAGTCAGGAGTCCATGTGTCATTCAAGGTGACACACAGTTCATTCCCATCTCCTCTTTCTCTCGCCCTCAAGCTGGCTCGAAGCAACGCCTCAGTCTCCTTCAGGGTGTCATGTACATCTTGAAGCTCCTGCTGACACTCCTGCAGTCGAGTGCTGAGCATAGCAGCATCCTCCAAGCACAAGTCCATGTGCTCATGGGAAGTCCCCTGCTGCACTGGCGGGTACTTGTACTCCGTTATACCACTCTCACGCTGGAGGACATACATGTACTCTGTCCTGTCCAGGTGGCGACGATAGATGTAAATCTGGCAGGTGATTGCCTCCCAGGTGACATCCTTCTCCGCATCGACCTTTGTCGGTCGACAAGCTGGAGAGCGATGGATCTTGAGCAGCTGATTTTCATGGATAATCCTCATTTCTGAACTCCATTCTTCCCGCTTCTCACATATGGTCCGGGTGGAACTATAGTGTATGATTAGCTTGCCCGTATTGCCGGCGGCTTGGAGCATACATCGAAGACGGCGTAACAAGCTTCCTACTAACAATCCGTAGGAGAGGTACGTCACCGGACGGTTCTCCTCTCTCAGGGCAAGGGCAACTATGGGAACTCTCCCTCCAGTGGACTTGCGGGCGGTGCGGATCATGCGAACCATCTAAAACATAAAGCATTTAAAATCAAGTTAGATAAGGTTTAAATAAAAATCGTGTTTTGAATAGAGTTGGGGCAAAGTGAATAAAGTGACCCATTAAATAACACTTTTCAACCCACACCTTTGTAAAATAGTTTTTAAGAAAATGGGGTCCTTAAATACGTCCATTTCTACCTAGGTTAACGTTCCTACGGGCAACCTTGGCTCTGATACCACTTCTGTCACACCCGGTTTCTCCGAAGAACAACCGAGTGAATATCAAATGTATGCCAGGATCATTTTCTCATACATGTGATGACAAATAGTGAAGCATCATTTATTACAAGGCAGGTGTCGAATATAAATAAGTCTTACATAGCATATGTCTCAATGGACGATAATAAGTTCATAACAAGTAAATTGTAACACCCCAAAATCCTGTTAAGAGGGGAATTTAAAAATTTTTGGACGTATTGCATGTGGTGCAGAAATTCAAATTTAATTTGGAATTCAAATTCAAATTCAAACTAGAAAAGAAATGGAAAAAGAAAAAGGAAAACAGAAAACCGGCCAGTGGGCCGAAACCCACCAGCCGGCCCACCTCGCCCCCGCGCCAGCCCGCAGCCGCGCGCCCCGTTTTCTTCTCACTGACGTGTGGGGCCCGCCATCTTCTTCCTCATCGCGCGCGCGCTCGGTCGACCGGGACTCCTCTCTCCCCCAAACGAAACCACCCCGGATACCCGCGTATCCCAGCTGAATTTCGGTTCTGGACGACTCTAGCTCAATCCCAATCGAACGCCGCCCTCCCCCGGCTATATAAACACCGGCATCATCCCGATTTTCACCCGCGATCGGCTATTTTTCCTCCCGGTGAGAACCGAAGCTCCGATCACCGTTTTCTCTCGATCTTTGCTCGGGTTCTCTGATCTAACGCGCCGATCGTGTTCCACCGCCTCCGAGGAATCACGCAGGTGCAGAAAACTCGGTGGTTTGCGCTTCAGACACAGCGCTGACGAGCATCGCCGTGAATTCACCTCGGACCTCGTCGCCGACCGCCTTCCAGGACCTCCGAGCTCAAGAGAAACCCCGAGGTGAGATCCCCGACCTCCCCTCTACCGATCTATGCCATGAAATCCCAGTTTTAGGAAGAATAGACGAAGATCTGAAGTTTTCCGGTGAGATCGCCGCCTCCCGCCGCCGCGCGCCGCCGGGCAGCGCCGCCCGCGCACGGTCAGAGCGACGTGGCCGCCTGTGCGCCGTCTATTTTAAATCGCACGGTAGAACTGAAATCCCCGCGTACCGGTTCGACGTTATAATCTCAGCCGTCTGTTTTAAATCGGACGGTCCACGTCAGCCCCGCGTTATAAAGGTCGGGATTCTTACGCGCTACCCCCTAGGGATCTCGGAAAATACGAGCTAGCCCCGGAAACTTCTGATCTAGCCCCTGGAACTTCAGAAATTCATGTAAATTCAATTAAAAATCAGTTTTAGCCCCTGGACTTAATAAAAAATAGCAAAACCCCTCTGTTATGCATAGTTAGGCCCTTGGAAATTCTTAAAATAATATAATAGACCCTGTAGTGGGGTGGGTTTACTTTTTAACCCTATATGATATTAAATTTAGGAATTTGAATATGTGATTAGTATTTAAAATTTAAAGGATGGGACAAACACATTGTAAAATTCAAATTTAAACTCTCCTAGCACTTGGAAAACTTTGGAGTGAGTTAAAAATATATTTTAAGCTGAAATGAATCTTTCTAATTGATTGTTCACATTTATTAGTTATAGAAACATATTTTAGGCTAGGAAATAATTCTGAAATTGGAAAAATAAATTTAAATTAGTTCATATCAGAGGAGAAGTTCAAAAATATATTATTTAATATTTTATATCCGAACCTATTCTATTTAGATGAGGTGTCTTACTATTTCCATAATAAAGTTCACATTTAGGCATAGGAAATAAATCTGAAAATATAGCAATTAGGTATGCATAACTAGAAAATGATAAATGAAGTTTCCAAATCCAAAGATTTCAGTTTAGGATTGGTAGAAGATCTGAAAACCCATTTGAAGTAGGAAGTTACCTTCCATGCAAACTTGGTAGCTAAAGAGTGTATTAAAGAAGTTGTTTAAATTGGAAATTCATATATAATGTGCAAACAGAAAATCTGAATACAAAAGTTAGAAATCATATACATATGTTTAAAAAGTGCATGTAGATCAAAAATCAACACATGTAGAGTAAACAAAACACGTAGAAATGTGAATGATTTTCATATGTATGTATGTGTGGAGTGAAAGTGTGAACTATGTCTTACGGATTGTTGTTTTCTTTTGCTATGTGTGTTGGCATGAGTAGAACCTGCCCCAGAGCAAGTTCTTCCCTTCCAAGATCAGGACTATCCATTCCCAGAGCAGCAGGAAGAAGGCAAGTGTCCTTGACCACTTTGATCCTATGCTAGGATGTGTAGATAGAATTATTTGCATTGTCAATTGAAATGTGAAACCCATGCTAGAAAGTTTCCCTAGAATTGCATTACCTTGTTTTCCTTGTAGCTTGGGATGGGATTTTGCTTTATTATATCATTCACTCATATTACTTATGCTTAGCCATGCTTAGAATGGGATAAGTGGGATATGATATCATCAACTTGCTTACCTTATTCTTGAATGAGATATTATGAGTTATGTAGAGGTAGGGATCAAGGCAAGTTGGATGATTTGGTTGGTGCTAGGTGCACGAGACTCGGGTTTGTGTTTAGTACTTGCTTGGATCCTAAGGACCGGTTCATGGAGCATGTAACCTGGCTTTACCGTGCCAACCACATGCTGAGATGGGGCAGCTTGGCCAATTAATTAGGTGTATCCCCGGCGTAGTATGGGTGTGTTGGATGGTGCGGGGAATAGGTGTCAGCTGGACTACCATATAAACCGCAAGGCTCAAGAGGGGGCCACTGCAGCGGGGTTGGAGCCTCTTGTATGCTGTTAGGGGTGAAACCTCAGTGGGCCCACACTCGTCAGGAATCCCTTTGTAAAGGCTTCGTAGTGATCTCCTGGCTACACACCTGGGAAGTGTGAATGTGGTTCGTAGCCACTGGCATAATGGAGGTTATTTTAGTCCACCCGGCAACGGGGGATGAAATCACTACATGTGGGTACAGTGGTGCAAACTCTGCAGAGTCAAAACTGTCATGACAGCCGTGCTCACGGTCAAGAGCGGCTTGGACTTATTCATGATTAGAGGATGATGGCTTTGAAAGTTGAAGATGTTAAGCGGGGAGCTTAACATTGGAAATGATGTTATGGTTATTTGATTATGATGATGGTATGGGAGATTGGGACCATTTCATCTTGCTAGTAATGTAGGTGCTTAATAAGCTAAGGTGGTAGGCAATAGTTGCGTAGTGCTTCAACCATGAGTTCAACCTCTCCTTGTTCTAGCCATGCATGACATAACTTTCCCACACTTGCTGAGTACCATCGATACTCAACCTTGCATATTTGTTGGTTTATATTGCTGCTCAGGTCAAGAGAATGATGTGGTGTTTAATGATCAAGACTTTGGACCCGAAGAAGGTTTCTAGGTTCATGGAGTCCCCCGGGCAACGCCTGTGACGGAGCCCACAAGAATAATATTCCGCTGCTATTTTATTTACATGTTATGAACTTATTATTGTCCATCGAGACATATGCTATGTAAGACTTATTTATATTTGACACCTGGCTTGTAATAAATGATGTTTCACTATTTGTCATCACATGTATGAGAAAATGATCCTGGCATACATGTGATATTCACTCGGTTGTTCTTCGGAGAAACCGGGTGTGACAGAAGTGGTATCAGAGCCAAGTTTGCCCGTAGGAACGTGGACCTAGGTAGAAATGGACGTATTTAAGGACCCTATTTTCTTAAAAACTATTTTACAAGGTATGGGTTGAAAAGTGTTATTTAATGGGGTCACTTTCTTCATCTTACCCAACCTTTTATTCAAAATATGGTTTTGTTTAAAATTTTATCTAACTTAAGTTTGAATGCTTTATGTTTTAGATGGTTCGCATGATCCGCACCGCTCGCAAGTCCACCGGAGGGAGAGTTCCCGTAGTTGCCCTTGCCCTGAGAGAGGAGAGCCGTCCGGTGACGTATCTCTCCTATGGATTGGCAGTAGGAGGCTTGTTGCGCCATCTTCGACGCATGCTCCAAGCCGCCGGCAATACGGGCAAGCTAATCATACACTATAGCTCCACCCGGACCATCCGGGAGAAGCGGGAAGAATGGTGTTCGGAAATGAGGATTATCCATGAAAATCAGCTGCTTAAGATCCACCGCTCTCCCGCTTGTCGAGCGACACAGGTCGATGCGGAGAAGGATGTCACCTGGGAGGCAATCACCTGTCAGAGTCACATCTATCATCGTCGCCTGGACAGGACTGAGTACATGTATGTCCTCCAGCGTGAGAGTGGTACAACGGAGTACAAGTACCCGACAGTGCAGCAGGGGACTTCCCATGAGCACATGGACTTGTGCTTGGAGGATGCTGCTATGTTCAGCACTCGACTGCAGGAGTGTCAACAGGAGCTTCAGGATGTACGTGACACCCTGAAGGAGACTGAGGCGTTGCTTTGAGCCAGCTTGAGGGCGAGAGAAAGAGGAGATGGGAATGAACTGTGTGTCACCGTGAATGACACATGGACTCCTGACTCCCCAGATCACTGGGCGATCAGGCGTCGTCGCACTTCTCCACCAACAGCCTCCCCACCCAAAGCGGAGTCAAAAGGCAGCCGCAATAATGAGGAAGATTCCGAGGACCTAGCTCAGTGATACATGTCGTGTAGAGTACTTCCCCATAGTTCAGTAGGTTATCGAGTAGGCGAGTCAATACCTTAGATAATGGTGTGTTAATGTGTGGTGTGTGACGTGAGTTGTGGAAGCCATGAGCAATTGTCCACAACCTCGTCTTCAGGTTGCTTTGATTTGATGTGTGAACCCCTATGAAACTAATAGTGCATTTATTTTTGCGTAAGACATGAACCCTCAGAAAATATAAATACAACAAGGCCTCAACATTTCAAAGTGTAAAACAAGTAAAATTGGTAAGACAATACGTAATGCTTTAAACTGACATTTGGCTGATTATGATAGATGGCCGGAAGAGGAAAGGGTCGTGGTGCCAACCCCGCCAACAACAACGATGAGGCCGGCAACCCTCATCTTTCTAGAGGCCAAGACAGGGGTGGTCGCCGTGAAGGAGTTGATCTCATCCACCAAATGCTTGAGAATCAAAATCAGCTCATCCAGAACCTGACTCAAGTTGTGGCCAACTTGCACCAAGCTCCACCTCCACAAGCTGCACCACGCCAACCAAGGTTGAGTGAGTTTCTAGGGACTCAACCTCCAAAGTTTGCAAGTGCTGCTGAACCTCTGGAGGCAGATGATTGGCTAAAGACCATTGAGAGCAAGATGAGGATTATACAATGCCAAGGGTATGAGAGGGTGCTGTTTGCCTCCCACCAATTGCATGGACCTGCTCCTGATTGGTGGACCGCTTACGTGGCCTCCCATCATGACCCTGAGAACATCACTTGGGAAGAGTTCAAGCGTAGCTTCCACAACCATTACATACCAAGGGGTGAACTCAAAAACAAGAGGAAGTAGTTCTTGGGACTGCAGCAAGGGAACATGACGGTGAGGGAATACCTCACTAAATTCACCCAACTATCCCGTTATGCACCACGGGACATAGAGACTGATGAGCAGAAACAGGATTGCTTCGTGGAAGGACTTACAGCAGAAATGCAGTGTGCAATGTCCTCCAACGAGTATGAAAGTTTCCAAAAGATGGTGGATATAGCATTTGTTGTGGAAAGGAAGCTGAAGGCCTTGGAAAAATGAAAACAAGAGGAAGGCCGGATGGTCACACCAAGCCTCGGGTAGCAACACCCTCCCACGTCTGATGCAGCAATCTGCAGGGCAGACGAGCCGTGCTGCGGTACCCTACTCAGCACCGAGAGGGTACAACCCGAACTTCAGGCCTCCGGCAGCACCAGCACCACCACAACGTCAGTTTGTACAGCAGCCTCGCCCTACATACCAAACTCGACCAGCAGTACAAGGACCCCCAAATCAACCCCAAGATAACAAAGGCCATGCACCTAAGGTTGGGGTGCAATGCTTTAACTGTGGTGAAGTGGGGCACTACGCCCATAAGTGCCCAAAGAAGAAGCCCATGCAGCCGCAACAGCAGAATGTGATGCGAGGACGGGTGAACCACGTGACCATGGAAGAAGCTCAAGAGGCACCCGACGTGGTAGTTGGTAAGTTTCCTGCCAATTTACACATTGCAACCCTGTTGTTTGATTATGGTACTACCCACTCGTTCATTGCCCAAGGGTTTGTTAAGAAGCATGATCTAGCCACAACACAGATGAACCATATGCTATCAGTAAACTCTCCAGGTGGAGAAATAAGGACAAGACAAGTGTGTCCCAAGGTGAATCTAGACATTAATGGGGTAGTATTTACTGCCAACCTCATAGTGATAGATTCACAAGGGATTGATATTATTTTGGGCATGGATTGGTTGACCAAACATAAGGGAATCATCCATTGTTCGACCAGAACGGTGGAACTAACTCACCCTAGTGGCACAAGAGTAAAGTTTATAACAATACAAGAGCCTAGGAGGGACATTAAATTAAATCAAGTTGAGGTGAAAGTGGAGGAGATCAGGATTATCAGGGAATACCCAGACGTTTTTCTGGAGGAGTTGCCAGGTATGCCTCCCGATTGTGAAGTGGAATTCGCGATTGAGCTAGGGCCTGGAACAGCTCCGATATACAAGAGACCTTATCGTATGGACTCCAAGCAGCAGGGAGAACTCAAGGATCATTTGAGAGAATTGACAGAGAAGGGGTATATTCGTCCCAGTTCCTCACCATGGGGAGCTCCAGTGATATTTGTGCCCAAGAAGGAGGGAACCCAAAGGTTATGCGTAGACTACCGTGCCTTGAATGAAGTAACCATCAAGAACAAGTACCCATTACCCCGCATTGAAGACTTGTTTGATCAGTTGACGGGAGCTTGTGTGTTCTCGAAAATTGATCTCAGGTCGGGATACCACCAACTTAAGATAAGGCAAAGGGATATTCCAAAGACAGCTTTCGTATCTCGGTACAGACTGTATGAATACACCGTCATGCCTTTTGGGCTAACTTGCCCTGGCATACTTCATGTATCTCATGACAAGGTATTCATGGAATATCTGGACAAATTTGTGGTGGTTTTCATATATGACATTCTCGTCTTCTCCAAAGATGAAGAAGAACATGAGAAACATCTAAGGTTGGTGTTGCAGAAGCTGAGAGAACACCAACTATATGCCAAGTTGAGAAAGTGTGAGTTTTGGCTGAAGAGAGTTCCCTTTTTAGCACATATAATCTCGGAGGGAGGAATCTCCGTAGATCCCGCCAAGATTGAGGATGTACAGAAGTGGAAGACCCCTGAGAATGTCGGGGAAGTTCGAAGCTTCTTGGGATTGGCTGGATACTATCGACGGTTTATTGAGGGATTCTCCAAGATCTCGAGACCCCTCATCAAACTGTTGGAGAAGGGAATCACATTCACATGGACGCCGCAGTGCGAGACGAGTTTTCAGGAGCTAAAGAAAAGATTGACAACAGCCCCAATGCTAGTTATGCCAGATATGCAGAAGAACTTTTCGGTGTACTGCGATGCCTCTGGAAACGGGTTGGGATGTGTTCTCATGCAAGAAGGGCATGTCGTGGCTTATGCATCCTGGCAGCTACGGAAACACGAAAAGAACTATCCTACACATGACCTAGTACTAGCCGCAGTGGTACACGCGTTGAAGATTTGGCGGCACTACTTGATGGGGAAGAGGACAGAGATATATACGGATCATAAGAGTTTAAAGTACATTTTCACACATCCAGATCTCAACCTCAGACAAAGGAGATGGTTAGAGCTAATCAACGACTTTGATGTGGGAATCAACTATCATCTTGGGAAAGCGAATGTCGTGGCGGATGCTCTAAGCCGGAAGGTGCAGGTCAATAGGTTGAGCTTGAAGGACATGCCTGCAGAATTGAAGGACGATGTTATAAGACTCAATCTATGCCTGGTGAATAGTGGTGAAGCCATCGCCATGGAAGTGGACTCCACACTAGAGAAAGACATACGCGATGGTCAAAAGAATGACGAGAAGATACAAGAAATCAGACAACTCATCAAGGAAAATAAAGCCCCTGGTTTCAGAGAGGATGAACAAGGTATGGTGTGGCACGGTAAAAGAATCTGTGTGCCTGAAGTAAAGGAGATCCGTGAATTGATTTTGAAGGAGGCTCACGATTCCGACTATTCCATTCATCCTGGGAGTACGAATATGTACCAGGACCTCAAGAGCAGGTATTGGTGGTATGGCATGAAGCGAGATGTCGCGGAACATGTTGCCCTATGTGACACATGTCAGTTGGTGAAAGCAGAACATCAACGACCCGCGGGATTATTGCAACCACTCAAAGTGCCCGAATGGAAATGGGAAGAAATCGGTATAGATTTCATAGTGGGATTGCCTAGGACCCAATACGATATGATTCGATATGGGTCATCATCGACAGGCTAACCAAGGTAGCTCATTTCATCCCGTGAAAGAAAGCTACAACGAATCCAAATTGGCAGAGTTGTACATGTCAAGGATCGTGTGTTACCATGGAGTGCCAAAAGTGTCGGATCGAGGGACACAGTTCACCTCAAGGTTCTGGCAGAAGCTGCATGAAACCATGGGAACCGATCTGAATTTTAGTTCTGCCTATCATCCCCAAACTAACGGGCAGACGGAAAGAACCAATCAGATCCTTGAGGATATGCTGAGAGCGTGTGCACTCAAAAACAATCGGAGTTGGGATAAGAACTTACCGTATGCGGAGTTCTCCTATAACAATAGCTATCAGGCTAGTATGAAGATGTCACCGTTTGAAGCTTTGTATGGGAGGAAGTGCAGAACTCCCCAATTTTGGAACCAAACGGGGAAAAGTAAAGTGTTTGGGCCCGAGGTGTTACAAGAAGCCAAGGCGAAAGTGAGGGAAATCCGTAACAACTTGAGGATAGCACAGACTTGACAAAAGAGCTATGCCGATGTACGGAGAAGAGAGCTCGTTTTCAACGTGGGGGACTATGTGTACCTCAAGGTGTCCCCTATCCGAGGACTTCGTCGGTTCAAGGTGAAAGGGAAGTTATCACCTCGATATATCAGACCCTTTCAAGTTCTGGAGAGGAAAGGCGAAGTGGCATATCAACTAGAACTGCTGGCTCGCCTATCGAATGTGCATGATGTATTCCATGTATCACAGCTCAAGAAATGTCTAAGGACGCCTGAAGAGATGTTACCCATGAATGAGGTTGACGTAGCCGAGGATCTGTCTTATGCCGAGCAACCGGTCAAGGTTTTGGAGACAATGGAACGCCTCACAAGAAATAAAAGAATCCGGATGTGCAAGGTGCAGTGGAAGCATCACTCGGAAGAGGAAGCCACATGGGAGCGAGAAGACGAGCTTAAGGCACAATTTCCGGAATTGTTTTCCTAGGACCACCAATCTCGAGGACGAGATTTCTTTTTAGGGGGGTAGAGCTGTAACACCCCAAAATCCTGTTAAGAGGGGAATTTAAAAATTTTTGGACGTATTGCATGTGGTGCAGAAATTCAAATTTAATTTGGAATTCAAATTCAAATTCAAACCAGAAAAGAAATGGAAAAAGAAAAAGAAAAATAGAAAACCGGCCAGTGGGCCGAAACCCACCAGCCGGCCCACCTCGCCCCCGCGCCAGCCCGCAGCCGCGCGCCCCGTTTTCTTCTCACTGACGTGTGGGGCCCGCCATCTTCTTCCTCCTCGCGCGCGCGCTCGGCCGACCGGGACTCCTCTCTCCCCCGAATCGAAACCACCCCGGATACCCGCGTATCCCAGCTGAATTTTGGTTCTGGACGACTCTAGCTCGATCCCAACCGAACGCTGCCCTCCCCCGGCTATATAAACACCGGCATCGTCCCGATTTTCACCCGCGATCAGCTGTTCTTCCTCCCGGTGAGAACCGAAGCTCCGATCACCGTTTTTTCTCGATTTTTGCTCGGGTTCTCTGATCTAACGCGCCAATCATGTTCCACCGCCTCCGGGGAATCACACAGGTGCAGAAAACTCGGTGGTTTGCGCTTCAGACACAGCGCCGACGAGCATCGCCGTGAATTCACCTCGGACCTCATCGCCGACCACCTTCCTGGACCTCCGAGCTCAAGAAAAACCCCGAGGTGAGATCCCCAACCTCCCCTCTACCGATCTATGCCATAAAATCCCAGTTTTAGGAAGAATAGATGAAGATCCGAAGTTTTTCGGCGAGATCGCCGCCTCCCGCCGCCGCGCGCCGCCGGGCAGCGCCGCCCGCGCACGGTCAGAGCGACGTGGCCGCTTGTGCGCCGTCTATTTTAAATCGCACGGTAGAACTGAAATCCCCGCGTACCGGTTCGACGTTATAATCTCAGCCGTCTGTTTTAAATCGGACGGTCCACGTCAGCCCCACGTTATAAAGGCCGGGATTCTTACGCGCTACCCCCTGGGATCTCGGAAAATACGAGCTAGCCCCGGAAACTTCTGATCTAGCCCCTAGAACTTCAGAAATTCATGTAAATTCAATTAAAAATTAGTTTTAGCCCCTGGACTTAATAAAAATTAGCAAAACACCTCTGTGATGCATAGTTAGGCCCCTGAGAATTCTTAAAATAATATAATAGACCCTGTAGTGGGGTGGGTTTACTTTTTAACCCTATATGATATTAAATTTAGGAATTTGAATATGTGATTAGTATTTAAAATTTAAAGGATGGGACAAACACATTGTAAAATTCAAATTTAAACTCTCCTAGCACTTGGAAAACTTTGGAGTGAGTTAAAAATAGATTTTAAGCTGAAATGAATCTGTCTAATTGATTGTTCACATTTATTAGTTATAGAAACATATTTTAGGCTAGGAAATAATTCTGAAATTGGAAAATGAATTTAAATTAGTTCATATCAGAGGAGAAGTTCAAAAATATATTATTTAATATTTTATATCCGAACCTATTCTGTTTAGATGAGGTGTCTTACTATTTCCATAATAAAGTTCACATTTAGGCATAGGAAATAAATCTGAAAATATAGCAACTAGGTATGCATAACTAGAAAATGATAAATGAAGTTTCCAAATCCAAAGATTTCAGTTTAGGATTGGTAGAAGATCTGAAAACCCATTTGAAGTAGGAAGTTAACTTCCATGCAAACTTGGTAGCTAAAGAGTGTATTAAAGAAGTTGTTTAATTTGGAAATTCATATGTAATGTGCAAACAGAAAATCTGAATACAAAAGTTAGAAATCATATACATATGTTTAAAAAGTGCATGTAGATCAAAAATCAACACATGTAGAGTAAACACAACACATAGAAATGTGAATGATTTTCATATGTATGTATGTGTGGAGTGAAAGTGTGAACTATGTCTTATGGATTGTTGTTTTCTTTTGCTATGTGTGTTGCATGAGTAGAACCTGCCCCAGAGCAAGTTCTTCCCTTCCAAGATCAGGATTATCCATTCCCAGAGCAGTAGGAAGAAGGCAAGTGTCCTTGACCACTTTGATCCTATGCTAGGATGTGTAGATAGAATTATTTGCATTGTCAATTGAAATGTGAAACCCATGCTAGAAAGTTTCCCTAGAATTGCATTACCTTGTTTTCCTTGTAGCTTGGGATGGGATTTTGCTTTATTATGTCATTCACTCATATTACTTATGCTTAGCCATGCTTAGAATGGGATAAGTGGGATATGATATCATCAACTTGCTTACCTTATTCTTGAATGAGATATTATGAGTTATGTAGAGGTAGGGATCAAGGCAAGTTGGATGATTTGGTTGGTGCTGGGTGCACGAGACTCGGGTTTGTGTTTAGTACTTGTCTGGATCCTAAGGACCGGTTCATGGAGCATGTAACCTGGCTTTACCGTGCCAACCACATGCTGAGATGGGGCAGCTTGGCCAATTAATTAGGTGTATCCCTGGCGTAGTATGGGTGTGTTGGATGGTGCGGGGAATAGGTGTCAGCTGGACTACCATATGAACCGCAAGGCTCAAGAGGGGGCTACTGCAGCGGGGTTGGAGCCTCTTGTATGCTGTTAGGGGTGAAACCTCAGTGGGCCCACGCTCGTCGGGAATCCCTTTGTAAAGGCTTCGTAGTGATCTCCTGGCTACACACCTAGGAAGTGTGAATGTGGTTCATAGCCACTGGCATAATGGAGGTTATTTTAGTCCACCCGGCAATGGGGGATGAAATCACTACATGTGGGTACAGTGGTGCAAACTCTGCAGAGTCAAAACTGTCATGACAGCCGTGCTCACGGTCAAGAGCGGCTTGGACTTATTCATGATTAGAGGATGATGGCTTTGGAAGTTGAGGATGTTAAGCGGGGAGCTTAACATTGGAAATGATGTTATGGTTATTTGATAATGATGATGGGATGGGAGATTGGGACCATTTCACCTGTGTAGTAATGTAGGTGCTTAATAAGCTAAGGTGGTAGGCAATAGTTGCGTAGTGCTTCAACCATGAGTTCAACCTCTCCTTGTTCTAGCCATGCATGACATAACTTTCCCACACATGCTGAGTACCATCGGTACTCAACCTTGCATATTTGTTGGTTTATATTTCTGCTCAGGTCAAGAGAATGATGTGGTGTTTAATGATCAAGACTTTGGACCCGAAGAAGGTTTCTAGGTTCATGGAGTCCCCCGGGCAACGCCTGTGACGGAGCCCACAAGAATAATATTCCGCTGCTATTTTATTTACATGTTATGAACTTATTATTGTCCATCGAGACATATGCTATGTAAGACTTATTTATATTCGACACCTGGTTTGTAATAAATGATGCTTCACTATCTGTCATCACATGTATGAGAAAATGATCCTGGCATACATGTGATATTCACTCGGTTGTTCTTCGGAGAAACCGGGTGTGACATAAGTAAAATAGCAGTGGAATATTATTCTTGTGGGCTCCGTCACAGGAGTTGCCCGGGGGACTCCATGAACCTAGAATCCTTCTTCGGGTCTGAAGTCTTGGTCATTGAACACCACATCATCCCCTTGACCTGAGCAGCAATTTAAACCAACAAATATGCAAGGTTGAGTACCGTTGGTACTCAGCAAGTGGGGGAAAGATTATGTCATGCATGGCTAGAGCAAGGAGAGGTTGAACTCATGGTTAAAGCACTACACAATTATTACCTACAACCTTAGCTTATTAAGCACCTACATTACTACACGGGTGAAATTGTCCCAATCTCCCATCCCATCATAATAATCAAATAACCATATCATCACTTCCAATGTTAAGCTCCCCGCTTAACATCCACAACTTCCCAAAGTCATAATCCTCTAATCATGAATAAGTCCAAGCCGCTCTTGACCGTGAGCACGGCTGTCATGACAGTTTTGACTCTGCAGAGTTTGCACCACTGTACCCACATGTAGTGATTTCATCCCCCGTTGTCGGGTGGACTAAAAGAACCTCCATTATGCCAGTGGCCACGAACCACATTCACACTTCCCAGGTGTGTAGCCAGGAGATCACTACGAAGCCTTTACAAAGGGATTCCCGACGAGCGTGGGCCCATTGAGGTTTCACCCCTAACAGCATACAAGAGGCTCCAACCCCGCTGCAGTGGCCCCCTCTTGAGCCTTGCGGTTCATATGGTAGTCCAGCTTACACCTATTCCCCGCACCATCCAACACACCCATACTACGCCGGGGATACACCTAATTAATTGGCCAAGCTGCCCCATCTCAGCATGTGGTTGGCACGGTAAAGCCAGGTTACATGCTCCATGAACCGGTCCTTAGGATCCAGGCAAGTACTAAACACAAACCCGAGTCTCGTGCACCCAGCATCAACCAAGTCATCCAACTTGCCTCGATCCCTACCTCTACATAACTCATAATATCTCATTCAAGAGTAAGGTAAATAAATTGATGATCTCATATCCCAATTTTCCCATTCTAAGCATGGCTAAGCATAAGCATGATAATAAATGACATGATAAAATAAATCCCAACCCAAGCTACAAGGAAACAAGATAATGCAATTCTAGGGAAACTTCCTTGCATGGGTTTCATATTTCAATTGACAATGCAAATAATTCTATCTACACATCCTAGTATAGGATCAAAGTGGTCAAGGACACTCGCCTTCTTCCTGCTGCTCTGGGAATGGATAGTCCTGATCTTGGAAGGGAAGAACTTGCTCTGGGCAGGTTCTACTCATGCCAACACACATAGCAAAACAAAACAACAATCCATAAGACATAGTTCACACTTTCACTCCACACATACATACATATGATAGTTATTCACATTTCTAAGTGTTGTGGTTACTCTAGATGTGTTGATTTTTAGCCTACATGCACTTTTTAAACATATGTATATAATTTCTAACTTTTGTATTCAGATTTCTGTTTGCACACTATATATGAATTTCCAATTTAAACAAATTCTTTAATACACTCTTTAGCTACCAAGTTTGCATGGAAGGTAATTTCCTTCTTTAAATGGGTTTTCAGATCTTCTACCAGTCCTAAACTGAAGTCTTTGGATTTGGAGACTTCATTTATCATTTTCTAATCATGCACACCTATTTTCCTATATTTTCCAGATTTATTTTTATGACAAAGTAAATTTTAATATTAAATAGTAGGGCATATCATCTAAACAGAATAGGTTCTGATCTAAAATATTAAATAATATATTTTGGAACTTCTCCTATGATGTGAACTAATTTAAATATATTTTACCAATTTTCAGAATTATTTCCTAGCCTAAAAATGTGTCCCTATAACTAATTAAATGTGAACAATCTTTTCAGCTTAAAATCTACTTTTAACTCATTCTAAAGTTTTCCAAGTGCTAGGAGAGTTTAAATTTGAATTTACAATGTGTTTATCTCACCTTTTAAATTTTAGATCCTAATCACATATTAATTGCTAAATTTAATATCATATAGGGTTAAAAAGGTGAACTCACCCACTACAGGGTCTATTATATTATTTCATAAATTTCCAGGGGTCTAACTACACATAACAGAGGGGTTTTCCTAATTATTATTAAGTCCAGGGGCTAAAACTGATTTTTAATTGAATTTACATGAATTTCTGAAGTTCCAGGGGCTAGATCAGAAGTTTCCGGGGCTAGCTCGTGTTTTCCGAGATCCCCAGGGGGTAGCGCGTAAGAATCCCGGCCTTTATAATGCGGGGCTGATGTGGACCGTCCGATTTAAAGTGGACGGCTCAGATTAGATCATTGAACCGGTACGCGCGGGTTTTAATTCTACCGTGCGATTTAAAATAGACGGCGCATAAGCGGCCACGTCGCTCTGACCGTGCCCGGGTGGCGCTGCCCGGCGGCGCGCGGCGGCGGGAGGCGGCGATCTCGCCGGAAAACTTCGGATCTTTGTCTATTCTTCCTAAAACTGGAATTTCATGGCATAGATCGGTAGAGGGGAGGTCGGGGATCTCACCTCGGGGTTTTTCTTGAGCTCGGAGGTCCTGGAAGGCGGTCGGCGACGAGGTCCGAGATGGAATCGCTGCGGTGCTCGTCGGAGCTGTGCCTAGAGCGCAAACCACCAAGTCTTCTGCACCTGCATGATTCCCCGGAGGCGGTGGAACACGATCGGCACGTTAGATCAGAAAATCCGAGCAGAGATCGAGAGAAAACAGTGATCGGAGATTCGGTTCTCACCGGGAGGAAAAACAGCCGATCGTGGGGGGAAAACGGGACGATGCCGGCGTTTATATAGACGGGGGAGGGCGGCGTGTCGGTTGTGATCGAGTTTGAGTCATCCGGGACCAGAATTCGGCTGGGGTCGCGGGTTTCCGGGGGTAGTTTTGATTCGGGAGAGAGAGGAGTCCCGGGATCAGCCGAGCGCACGCGCGAGGAGGAAGACGACGGCGGGCCCCGCGTGTCAGTGAGAGGGAAAAGGGACGTGCGGCTGTGGGCTGGCGCGGGGGTATGGTGGGCCGGCTGGTGGGTTTCGGCCCACTGGCCGGGGGTTTTGTTTTTTTTCTTTTTCTTTTCTGTTTTGAGTTGAATTTGAATTCCAATTTGAATTTGAATTTCTGCACCACATGCAATACGTCCAAAAAATTTTAAATTCCCCTCTTAACAGGTTTCGGGGTGTTACAAGGAGCACGGCACGCATAAGTACTCGTCCACCACCATGTGGTAGTGCTCTTAACCCCATTGAGGTGTCCGATGGACCATATTGGGAGGAGGTGAAGACGGAACCTCATGATGAAGAGGAAGTCAATAGCTCTATGCATGAGGAAGAGGACTCGGAAGAGGTGGAACCACTCGAAGACGATATGAAGGATGATCCACAGGAACGGCATTGGTACGCACCTCAGGAGGAGTTTCACGCGGGCTTACACCCTGTGGAGCCTCATGAAGCTATGACGGGAGGAGATGAACCCAAGGAGGAGCCACCCCTTGCTGAGACCAATAATGAAGGTGATGAATGGTCCAACCATTCAGTTCAAGAATTTCGGTCTGACGGAATGGAAGGAGGACACATATCTAGGGAGCTCAAAGAATTTCTGGATTGCTGCAGCTTATAACCATAATATCTTCTCAAGAAAGTCCCTCGTCTTAGACATGAATAGTGGAAGGCTGACATAACCATCCTATCTAACGGTAGGTTGTCACACGGCACTTCACACCCACATGGAGAGCTACAAGAGCAGAAGCTATCGATGGTGCTGCATGGGAAGCACTCACCGGACTGTGCTACGCCTTCTGTGGGCATCTTGGGGACACAACTTTTGAGCTGCACCCGTATCGGAAGAGTGGTACAAGGGAGATCATTGGACCCCATGTAACAGCTCTTTCCGACCCACAAGCTGCTGACAAGTCTCAGAGGTTGCTCGTGGAGTTAGGAAACCGCTACGCAAGTGCACAAGAAGAGATCCGTTACCTCCGCAAGAAGCTGTATTTGCTGGAGAAACAAGAGGAGACTCGTGCCAACGCGGGAGCAAATGGAGCACCAGCGTCTCTATCCCTACATGGACAGCCGACTCACCATGGTGTGCGCCCATGTATGGACCACCCCCGTCACACGGCGAGAACAGCACCGGTTCTTACGATTAAGTTTAGGTTTCCCATTGTATAGGCTGTAATAGAAACGTTTAGATCGTAGTTAGATGAAATAAGAGTGGTGTGCAGAATTTAATGATGATTGCTTGTGTTTGTGTGCTTATGTGAGTTGTGGGACGCTTCGGCGAATGTCCACATCCACACATAGTGGAGAGATATGAGATGCTTCGGCACGTGTTCACATCCTCACATAGGCTGAAATTAATAAAAGAAGTTGCTTAGTTCATACACATTGATGCATATAGTTGGGAAGTCAAATCTGAATTCTATCTCATATAATGTCTGAAAATAAGCCTTAAAATAAGGGGTTAGACTTTCTCGCCAACCTTATTGTCTTGGATTTCCAAGGAATTGACATAAAACTTGGAATGGACCTGTTAAGCAAGCACAACGGAGTGATTCAATGTGCTCAGAGGATCATGCAGTTGACGAATGAGCACGGTACTCGTATTGAGTTCGAGGCAGCCCAACCGGCAAACAAGAAGGCAGTGCTGAACCACGTCAATAAGAGACATTGGAAAGCATTCCGGTGGTTCAAGAATATTCAGATGTGTTCCCGGAAGAACTTCCAGGTATGCCACCTGACCGGGACATTGAATTTGCCATTGATTTAGTACCCGGAACTGCACCTATAGCGAAGAGGCCATATAGGATGCCTGCTAATGAAATAGTGGAGCTCAAGAAGCGAATTCAGGAGCAGCTAGAAAAGGGTTTTATATGCCCAATCTCGTCACCATGGGGAGCCCCCGTTCTCTTCGTAGACAAGAAGGATGGGACCTAAAGGATGTGTGTAGATTATAGGTCTCTCAATGAGGTGACGATCAAGAATAAATACCCGCTGCCCCGTATAGAGGACCTGTTCGACCAAATGAAAGGTGCCCGAATTTTCTCCAAGATTGATCTTCGGCCAGGATACTTCCAGCTGAAGATTAAGCCCTCTGATATACCCAAGACTGCATTTCGAACACGGTATGGTTTGTATGAGTATACCGTTATGTCTTTTGGGTTAACGAATGCACCCACATACTTTATGTACCTCATGAATAAGGTCTTCATGGAGTACTTGGACAAGTTTGTCGTGGTTTTTATTGATGATATCATGGTGTATTCAAAGAGTGAGGAGGAACACGAAGAACACTTGAGGTTACATTGCAGAAACTGCGAGAGCATCAATTGTATGCTAAGTTCAGCAAGTGTCACTTTTGGTTTAAGGAGATATCGTTCCTAGGCCACATTATCTCCGAAGGAGGAGTATCGGTTGATCCTGGAAAAGTGGGAGATGTTTTGAAGTGGAACCAACTGCAGAATGTGAGAGATATTCGGAGTTTCCTTGGGATGGCTGGATACTACCGCCGTTTCATCATGGATTTCTCCAAAATAGCGAAGCCTATGACTGAATTGCTAATGAAAGGGAAAGCGTTTCAGTGGACATCAGCGTGTCAAGAAAGCTTTGAGGAGCTAAAGAAGAGGTTAACCACAGCGCCGGTTTTGGTATTGCCGGATGTGAGCAAGAGTTTTAACATATATTGTGATGCATCAAGACAAGGGCTTGGATGTGTGCTCATGCAAGAAGTACAAGTGGTAGCCTATGCGTCGAGACAACTTAAGAAACATGAGCTGAATTACCCTACACATGACTTGGAACTTGCAGCTGTGGTACATGCCTTGAAGATTTGGAGGCATTATATCCTTGGCCACCGATGTGAGATCTATACGAATCACAAAAGCCTCAAGTATATATTCACGCAAACGGATCTGAATTTGAGGCAATGTCGATGGTTGGAACTCATCAAGGATTATGATGTTGGAATTAATTATCACCCCGGAAAGGCTAATGTAGTAGCTCATGCGTTCAGCCAAAAGGGAGCATGTCACCAACTCACGGTTCGGGAGCTGCCGCCCGAGCTGTGCAAGGAGTTCGAACGGTTACATCTCGGGTTCTTGAACGAGATGGAAGTGATAGAACTCAACTCTTATCTGGAACAAAAGATACGAGATGGCCAAGCAACGGATGAGGAAATCAAGGAAAGAATATGACAAGGCATAGAAAAGGATTTCAAGGAAGAAGAGAAAGGCACGCTTTGGTTAGGGAAAAGGATTTGTGTGCCTAACGTGAAGCACATCCGCGACACGATATTAAAGGAGGCACATGACTCACCTTATTCCATACACCCCGGCTGTACAAAGATGTACATGGACCTGAAAACTTGCTATTGGTGGGATGGTATGAAAACGGACATAGCCGAATATGTTGCCTTATGCGATACGTGCCAACGGGTGAAGGCCAAACATCAAAGACCCGCTAGACTGTTGCAGCCATTGAAAGTACCCGAGTGGAAGCGGGAAGACATCAGCATGGATTTTCATCATTGGATTGCCATGTACTCAATCGGGTTACGACTCTATTTGGGTTATCATGGACCGATTGACAAAAACCGCCCATTTCCTTCCTGTTAAAACCAAGTACAGCGTTGCACAACTAGCCGAGCTGTATATGGAGCAAATCCTGTGTCGCATGGATTTCCGAAGAGGATAGTTTCAGATCGGGGTTCTCAATTTACCTCTAGGTTCTGGAAGAAGTTGCATGAAGCCATGGGTACACGACTGAATTTCAGCTCCGCTTATCACCCGCAAACCGACGGGCAAACTGAGAGGACAAATGAAATTTTGGAAGACATGTTGAGAGCTTGCGCCTTGAAACATGGGCGTAGTTGGGATAGGAGTTTGCCGTACACTGAACTATCGTACAACAATAGCTACCAAGCCAGCTTGAAGATGTCACCTTTCGATGCATTGTATGGTAGGCGGTGTAGAACGCCGCTGTTCTGGAATGAGACCATAGAGAGCCAAGTGTTTGGACCAGAAGTGCTGCAAGACGCCGAGAAGCAAGTCCAAACGATCCGAGAAAACTTGAAGGCTGCTCAGTCACGGCAAAAAGGTTACGCGGACAATAGGCGAAGAAGATTGACCTTCGAAGTGGGAGACTTCGTGTATCTTAAAGTATCGCCTATCAAAGGCCAACGACGGTTCAACGTCAAAGGCAAGTTAGCACCTCGCTATATCGGTCCATTCAAGATATTGGGTAAGTGAGGAGAGGTAGCCTATCAACTAGAGCTGCGAACACACCTCTCCGATGTACACGACGTGTTTCACGTGTCCCAACTAAAGAAGTGCTTAAGAGTACTGGAAGAACAAGTACCGATAGATGAGCTCGAGCTTCAAGAGGATCTGACCTACGCGGAGCACCCCGTCAAAATTTTGGACATGAAGGAAAGGGTCACGAGGAACAAAGTGATCCGTTGGTGCAAGGTACAGTGGAGCCATCACACGGAAACCGAAACTACATGGGAGCTTGAAGAAGACCTCAAGGCAGAATTCCCTCACCTATTCCCTACTCTATCGAATCTCGAGGGCGAGATTCAGTTTAAGGGGTAGGTTTGTAACACCCTCAAACTCATTTCCATGCATTGCATATATTTTTCATGTAGAGAGACATTATAAAAGAAGTAGAAATGGAGAAATAACTATAGAAATGGAGAAAGAACTATAGAAATGTAGAAAGAACCATAGATATGGAGAAAGGAACCATAGAAATGGAGAAAGAATTATAGAAGTGGAGAAAGAACCATAGAAATGGAGAAAGAACCATAGAAATGGAGGAAGGAACCATAGAAATGGAGAAGGGCATATAGAAATGGAGAATGGGGCATAGAAATGGAGAAAGGCAATGTAGAAATGGAAAGTGGGACATAGAAATGGAGAGGGGAATGTAGAAATGGAGTAAGTGACATAGAAATGGTGGGGAATGAGAAAAAGATAGCTGAAATGAGCCAATTCCAATTTCCCCAAATTTTTCGTCAAATCTCCAAATTCCCCAATTTCCCAAGAAAGGGGGAATTTTCCCCACATTTGAGGAATTTCTCCCCCATTGCTGCCGCACCAAATCAATTGGGGAAAAGTTTTTTAGGATCTAGTTCCAATTGTAGTATGATTATCCCCCCTCCCCCCTTATAAATAGAACCCAAACCCCCCCTTTTGGCCGCAGCCCCCTCCCCTCTTTCCCCCCAAGTCGGTGACTTGGAGGCCCTAGCCCCCAACTCGCCGAGTTGCCCCCCCCCCCCCCCCCCCCCCGCTGGAGTTTGGTCGCTGGTGAGTGCCGCCGACGAGCCCCGCCGTCGAGCCCTGCCGGCGAGCCCCGCTGTCGACCCCCGTCGTCGAGCCCCGTCACGCCTCGCCGTCGCCGGAAAAGAGCCGACGATCTGTCCTGCCCTAATCTTCCATAGAAAAATTCCTCGCTGCTGCCATTGCTACGAGGAAGACCCTGCCACCAAAGGTAAGTGAGGTAGGTCTTCGTTACCCATCTTACGACATCGTTGCTGTTTCTACGCATACGTTTTCTTCGCCCCCTTCGAACAGAAACTTTTACGTGTGGACAGATCGCGTTTTGATCAGTTTTTGATGGTGGAATTGATCTAGATCTTGAGTCAAGATCATCACCACGTCCACACTTCATCCCAGCACCCTTGTTCATCATAAAACCCCATGAAAGCCTATTAAAACATGCAAGAACACATACAAACTGGTTTAATAAAACTGCACCAAAGGATTTGCATTCATCTACCCCATTGCATTTTGAGTAAGATTTGTGCATGATGATTTATTGCTATAAATTTTGTATGTGTGTGATCGTGAGTAGAAGGATGTGACACCCGGTTCCGAAATTTAAACCAAGTGAATGCATATGTGTGCCCAGGATGTTCATCACACATACACATATAATCCACAAACTGAATTCAGAATATAACCATGAATAAATAGTGTTTAAGTACTTTATTACATCGACTCATTGTCTCACTCATGAATCTCTAACTTATTCTTGCAGCGGAAGACTTTAACGACAGCGGAAATAACTAAACAGCAGGCTCCAATCTTCATCTCCACAGGCATGTTGACGGTAGTCCGCACTCCTAGTACTCCACATGTTTCTCGAAGTACTCTTCTCCTATGGCTGATGTATATGTGTGAATGCAAGGGTGAGAACATGTCGTACTCAGCAAGTGCGGGAAAAGTATGACATGTATCTTACAACAAGGTAGGCAATAAAAAGGCTTATTGCAGCAAGCAAATTTTATTTCATAAACATGATAAAAACAGCAACTATTTCTAGGTGAAATAAAGCCCAATATATCCAAGTAAATTAGCAACATTCTTTCATCATAATGCATCATTTATCAAATCTCATCCAACCATTAATCTTTCTCAAATTCATCTCATGCTCATAAATATTCATAACCATCTCATATTCATATAGCCAAAACCAATCTCATTGTCATGACTCAAAACAGTCCCAAAACCAATTCCAATGACCATATCATAACCATACCGAATAACCATCCCAAGTTTTCCCTCTAATCATGGAAGTTGGCCAGGAGCTTGTGACCGGAAGTACGGCTATCATGATAGTTTTACACTCTGCAGAGGTGGCACCACTTTACCCACAACTTCGTGATTTCGTCACCCGTCGGCGACTGCAGAACCTCTATTATACCAGTACACAACCATCGGTGTATGGCCAAGAGATCACAAAATAGCCTTTACAAAGGGGCTACTAGATGTATGGACTCACTGAGGTTTCACCAGCAGGCTCGAATCACCATTCTCCCACCCACGGGCCCCCTCTTGTGCCATGCAGTTCCCAGGGAGTCCTCCTCGACTCCCATTCCCCGCGACATCCACGGTCCATAACAAGCTAGCAGCACACCTAATTAATTAGCTAAGCCGCACCCATACTTGGCCTTGTGGTGGCACTGTTTTCCTGGCATATTCTCGCATGAACCGGTCCTTAGATCTACGGCAAGTACCACCATCTCATCCAGCAACATTCACGAACCAAGCTTGCCTAGATCTCCCCGATTCCATGCCCATTAACATCATCCAGTTTCATCATCATTATTCATATGAGTCCAGTAGCTAGACATATTTTATTTCAGCTTTCCGTATCCCGTGAATTAAGCGAATCAAAAAGGAAAAAATAACCATACCCGACTCATCAACTTTCCTGGCGACAAGGATGGTTAACAAAACTAGTAAACTCATATAAAATGGTGTCCCATCAAGTTGACTCACGCATACACGTTTTCGCAAATAAAACAGTTTTGAAACATGGGATCAATATGATCAAGGGGCACTTGCCTTGCTCCCGTGATTCTTGTTGATCAAGCGTCTCGAAGTCTTGGTGCTGTAATTCCTCGTAGATGACCTCTTGATCTTGTTCTTCTACTCATGATCACACACATACAAGATTTACTGCAATCAATCATCATGCACAAACTTTACTCAAGATGCAATGGGCTAGATGAATGCAAATCCTATAGTGCAGTTTTATTAATCCAGTTTGTGCGTGTTCTTGCATGTTTTAATGGTTTTTCATGGGATTTTATGATGAACAAGGGTGTAGGGATCAAGTGTGGACGTGTTGATGATCTTGACTCAAGATCTAGATCAATTCCACCGTCAAAAACCGATCAAACACGATCTGTCCACAGGTAAAAGTTTCTGTTCAAAGGGGGCGAAGAAAACGGATGCGTAGAAACAGCCGCGATGTCGTAAGATGGGTAATGGAGACCTACCTCACTTCCTCCTTGTGGCAGGGCCTTTCTCCTAGCAATGGCAGCAGCGGGGAATTTTTCTATGGAAGATTAGGGCAGGACAGATCGTCGGGCTTCTTCTCCGACGACGGCGGGGCTCGACGGGCCTTGACGGCGGCCAAATTCTGGCAAGGGGGGAACTTGGCGACTTGGCAGCAAGGAAGGGGGCTTGGCAGCAGGAGGGGGGACGACCAAAATAGAGAGGGGTCGGCCAAGGGGGTGGGGTTATATTTATAAGGGGGAAAAGGAAAGTCCTACTCCAATTGGAGCTCAAATAAGAGTCCTATTCAATTTTTTTTTGGATCTTAACAAACTTATCTCTTGTGGTGCGGCAGCCTTGGGGATTTTATCCCCAAAATGTGAGGAAATTTCCCCTTTTGGGGAATTGGGGAATTTGGAAATTTTGGGGGAAATTTGGGAAAAATTGGGAATGGCTTATTTCAGCTATCTTTTTTCCATTCCTCACCATTTCTATGTCACTTGCTCCATTTCTACATTCCCCTCTCCATTTCTATGTCCCATTCTCCATTTCTACATTCCCCTATCCATTTCTATGTCCCATTATCCATTTCTACATTCCCCTCTCCATTTCTATGTCCCATTCTCCATTTCTACATTGTCATTCTCCATTTCTATGCCCCATTCTCCATTTCTATATTCCCTTCTCCATTTCTGTGTTTTTTCCTCCATTTCTATGGTTCCTTCCTCCATTTATATGGTTCTTTCTCCATTTCTATGGTCCTTCCTCCATTTCTATGGTCATTTCTCCATTTCTATGGTTCTTTTCTCCATTTCTATGGTTCTTTCTCCATTTATATAGTTCTTTCTCCATTTCTATTGTTCTTTCTCCATTTCTACTCCTTTTATAATGTTTCTCTACATGAAAAATGTATGCAATGCATGGAAATGAATTTGAGGGTGTTACAAACCTACCCCCCTTAAACTGAATCTCGCCCTCGAGATTCGATAGCGTAGAGAATAGATGAGGGAATTCTGCCTTGAGGTCTTCCTCACGCTCCCATGTAGTTTCAGTTTCCGTGTGATGGCTCCACTGTACCTTGCACCAACGGATCACTTTGTTCCTCGTGACCCCTTCCTTCACATCCAAAATTTTGACGGGGTGCTCCGTGTAGGTCAGATCCTCTTGAAGCTCGAGCTCATCTATTGGTACTTGTTCTTCCGGTACTCTTAAGCACTTCTTGAGTTGGGATACGTGAAACACGTCGTGTACGTCGGAGAGGTGTGTTGGCAGCTCTAGTTGATAGGCTACTTCTCCTCGCTTGCCCAAAATCTTGAATGGCCCGATATAGCGAGGTGCTAACTTGCCTTTGATGTTGAACCGTCGTTGGCCTCGGATAGGCGATACCATAAGATACACGAAGTCTCCCACTTCGAAGGTCAATTTTCTTCGCCTATTGTCCGCATAACCTTTTTGTCGTGACTGAGCAGCCTTCAAGTTTTCTCGTATCGTTTGGACTTGCTTCTCGGTGTCTTGCAGCACTTCGGGTCCAAACACTTGACTCTCTCCGGTCTCATTCCAGAACAGCGGCTTTCTACACCGTCTACCATACAATGGTTCGAAAGGTGACATCTTCAAGCTGGCTTGTTAGCTGTTGTTGTAGGAGAATTCAGCATACGGCAAGCTCCTGTCACACCCGGTTTTTCCGAAGAACAACCAAGTGAATATCACATGTATGCCAGGATCATTTTCTCATACATGTGATGACAAATAGTGAAGCATCATTTATTACAAGCCAGGTGTCGAATATAAGTCTTACATAATAAATGTCTCGATGGACAATAATAAGTTCATCACAAGTAAATAAACTAGCAGCGGAATATTATTCTTTAGGGCTCCATCACAGGCGTTGCCCGGGGTCTTCATGAACCTAAAAACCTTTCTCGGGTCCAAAATCTTGGTCATTATACACCACCTCATTATCTTGTCCTGAGCAGCAATATAAACCAACAAATATGCAAGGTTGAGTACCAATGGTACTCAGCAAGTGTGGGAAAATTATATCATGCATGGCTAGAACAAGGAGAGGTTGAACTCATGGTTAAAGCACTACGCAATTAATACCTATCACCTTAGCTTATTAAGCACCTACATTACTACACAGGTGAAATGGTCCCAATCTCCCATCCCATCATCATAATCCAATAACCATAATCATCATTTCCAATGTTAAGCTCCCCGCTTATCTTCCAAAATCATCAATCCTCTAATCATGAATAAGTCCAGGCCGCTCTTGACCATGAGCACGGCTGTCAAGACAGTTTTGACTCTGTAGAGTTTGTACCACTGTACCCACATGTAGTGATTTCATCCCCCGTTGCCGGGTGGACTAAAAGAACCTCCATTATGCCAGTGGCTACGATCCACATTGACACTTCCCAGGTGTGCAGCCAGGAGATCACTACGAAGCCTTTACAAAGGGATTCCCGACGAGCGTGGGCCCACTGAGGTTTCACCCCTAACAACATACAAGAGGCTCCAATCCCGCTGCAGTGGCCCCCTCTTGAACCTTGTGGTTCATATGGTAGTCCAGCTGACACCTACTCCCCGCACCATCCAACACACCCATACTACACCGGGGATACACCTAATTAATTGGCCAAGCTGCCCCATCTCAGCATGTGGTTGGCACTGTAAAGCCAGGTTACATGCTCCATGAACCGGTCCTTAGGATCCAGGCAAGTACTAAACACAAACCCAAGTCTCTTGCACCCAGCACACAACCAAAACATCCAACTTGCCTTGATCCCTACCTCTACATAACTCACAATATCTCATTCAAGAGTATGGTAAAATAAACTGATGATCTCATATCCCAATTATCCCATTCTAAGCACGGCTAATGTAACACCCCAAATTTTGATTCAAAACCCAAAACCTTGTTCAGAGGGGAATTTAAAATTTTTTGGACGTGTTGCATGTTTTGCAAAAATTCAAATTCAAACTGGAATTCAAATTATACCCAAAACAGAAAAGAAATGGAAAAAGAAAAAGGAAATCGGGAAAAAACTGGCCAATGGGCCAAAACCGCCAGCCGGCCCAGCTACCCCCGCGCCAGCCCGCCCCCGCGCGCGCCGCGCTGCCTCTCACCGACGGGTGGGACCCACATGTCATCCCTAACCCCGCGACCCCGGACTCTCTCCCGCGCGCGCGATCGCAACCGATCTGGAAACCGCGTCCCGCAGCCGAATTCCGGTCCCAGAAGAATCCAACTCGATCACAACAGACCCACCGCCCTCCCCAGGCTATAAAAACTCCCGATCCGATCAGTTTTTCCCACGCGATCGCCGATTTTTACTCCGGTGAGCACCGAGACTTCGCCGGTGAATTCTGGCCGATCTAAGCTCGGAAACTCTGATCTAACTCGCTGGTCTTGATCCACCGCCTCCGGGGAACTTTGTAGGTGCAGAAAACCCGAAGACTTACGGTGTAAACGCAGCGCCGACGAGCTTCGCCGTGGTTTTGCCTCGGACCTCGCCGCCGATCACTTTCCAGGACCCCCGAGCTCGAGAAAACCCCCGAGGTGAGATCCCTGACCTCCCCTCTACCGATCTAGGCCATAAGATCACAGTCCTAGGCAGAATTCTCGAGGATCCGAAACTTTCCGGCGAGATCGCCGCTTCCCGCCGCCGTGCGCCGCCGGCAGCGCCGCCCGCGCTCGATCAGAGCGACGTGGCCGCTTGTGCGCCGTTTATTTTAAATCGCACGGTAGACTTTAAAACCCCGCGTACCGGTTCGATGTTATAATCTCAGCCGTCGGTTTAAAATCGGACGGTCCACGTCGACCCCGCGTTATAAAGACTGGAATTCTTATGTGCTACCCCCTGGGGTTCTCTGGAATTGAGAGCTAGCCCCGGAAACTTCAGATCTAGCCCCTGGAACTCCAGAAAATCATGTAAATCCATTTAAAAATCAGTTTTAACCCCTGGACTTAATAGAAATTAGGAAAAACACCTCTGATAAGTGTAGCTAGACCCCTGGAAATTATGAAAATAATATTATAGACCCTGTAATGGGTGAGTTCATTATTTTAGCCCTGTTTAGTATTTAATTTAGAAAATTGAATATGTAACTAGAGTTTAAAAATTAAAAAGGGGGACAAACATAATTGTCAAAATATATTAAAAACTTTCTCAGTACTTAGAAAACTTTGGAGTGAGATAAAAATATATTTTTGGGCTGAAATAAATCTGTTTTATCTATTATTCACATTTATTAGTATAGGGACACATTTTTAAGTAAAGAATAGTTATAGAAAAATAGAGAAAATAATTATGAAATAGTATACATCATAAGCCATGGTCAAAATATGATTTTAAATTATTTAGGAACAGAACCTAATCTGTTTAGGTGATGTGTATTACTAATTTAATAATAAAATACACAATTATGCATAGGAATATAAATCTGAAAATATAGCAACTAGTAAATGATAACTGGAGTTTCTAAAATACAAAGAATTCAGTTTAGGGTTGATAGAAATTGTGAAGGCACATTGTATGCAAGTATAAATGTGGACACAAAAGTAGGAATCATATATACATGGTTAAAAGTGCATGCAAGCCACAACTTAACACACATAAAGTAACCACAACACATATAATGATGAATGAATTTCATAAATGTGAATGTGTGGGTTGTATGAAGAGTAAGTGTGAATTATGTCTTATGGATTGTTGTTTTTCTTTTGCTATGTGTGATGGTATGAAGTAGAACCTGTTCAAGAACAAGTTATTCATTTCCAAGACCAGGAATACCCATTTCAAGAGCAGCAAGAAGGAGGCAAGTGTCCTTGACCACTTTGATCCTATGCTAGGATGTGTAGATAGAATTATTTGCATTGTCAAATGAAATATGAAACCCATGCTAGGAAAGTTTCCCTAGAATTGCATTACCTTGTTTCCTTGAAGCTTGGGTTGGGATTTATTTTACCATGTCATTTATTTCCATGCATATGCTTAGCCATGCTTAGAATGGGATATTTGGGACATGTGATCATCAGTTTATTTTACCATACTCTTGAATGAGATATTGTGAGTTATGTAGAGGTAGGGATCAAGGCAAGTTGGATGTTTTTGGTTGTGTGCTGGGTGCACGAGACTCGGGTTTGTGTTTAGTACTTGCCTGGATCCTAAGGACCGGTTCATGGAGCATGTAACCCGGCTTTACAGTGCCAACCACATGCTTAGATGGGGCAGCTTGGCCAATTAATTAGGTGTATCCCCGGCGTAGTATGGGTGTGTTGGATGGTGCGGGGAATAGGTGTCAGCTGGACTACCATATGAACCGCAAGGCTCAAGAGGGGGCCACTGCAGCGGGGTTGGAGCCTCTTGTATGCTGTTAGGGGTGAAACCTCAGTGGGCCCACGCTCGTCGGGAATCCCTTTGTAAAGGCTTCGTAGTGATCTCCTGGCCGCACACCTGGGAAGTGTGAATGTGGAACGTAGCCACTGGCATAATGGAGGTTCTTTTAGTCCACCCGGCAACGGGGGATGAAATCACTACTTGTGGGTACAGTGGTACAAACTCTGCAGAGTCAAAACTGTCTTGACAGCCGTGCTCACGGTTAAGAGCGGGCTGGACTTATTCATGATTAGAGGATTGAGGGTTTTGGAAGTTAAGCGGGGAGCTTAACATTGGAAATGATGGTTATGGTTATTGGATTATGATGATGGGATGGGAGATTGGGACCATTTCACCTGTGTAGTAATGTAGGTGCTTAATAAGCTAAGGTGATAGGTATTAATTGCGTAGTGCTTTAACCATGAGTTCAATCTATCCTTGTTCTAGCCATGCATGATATAATTTTCCCACACTTGCTGAGTACCATTGGTACTCAACCTTGCATATTTGTTGGTTTATATTGCTTCTTAGGTCAAGATAATGAGGTGGTGTATAATGACCAAGATTTTGGACCCGAGGAAGGCTTTTAGGTTCATGAAGACCCCGGGCAACGCCTGTGATGGAGCCCTAAAGAATAACATTCCGCTGCTAGTTTATTTACTTGTGATGAAGCATTAGTGTCCATTGAGACATTTGCGATGTAAGACTTATTTATATTCGACACCTGGCTTGTAATAAATGATACTTCACTATTTGTCATCACATGTATGAGAAAATGATCCTGGCATACATGTGATATCCACTTGGTTGTTCTTCGGAAAAACCGGGTGTGACAGAGGTGGTATCAGAGCCAAGGTTGCCCGTAGGAACGTGGACCTAGGTAGAAATGGACGTATTTAAGGGCCCTATTTTCTTAAAAACTATTTTCCAAAGTGTGGGTGGAAAAGTGTTATTAAAGGAGTCATTTTCTTCATCTTACCCCAACTTTTATTCAAAATAGGATTTTTGTTTGATAATTTATCTAACCTAATTTTAAATTCTTTTGTTTTAGATGGTTCGCATGATTCGCACCGCTCGTAAGTCCACAGGAGGGAGAGTTCCCGTAGTTGCCCTTGCCGAAAGAGAGGAGAGTCGACCAGTGACGTACCTTTCCTACGGATTGGCAGTAGGAGATTTGTTGCGCCGTCTTCGACGTATGCTCGAAGCCGCCGGCAATACGGGCAAGCTAATCATACACTATAACTCCACCAGGACCATCCGTGAGAAGAGAGAAGAATGGAGTTCGGAGATGAGGATTATACACGAGAATCAGCTGCTTAAGATTCACCACTCTCCAGCTTGTCGAGCAACACAAGTTGACGCGGAGAAAGATGTCACCTAGGAGGCCATCACCTGCCAGAGTCACATCTATCGTCGCCACTTGGACAAAACTGAGTACATGTATGTCCTCCAACGTGAGAGTGGTACCACGGAGTACAAGTACCCACCGGTGCAGCAAGGGACTTCCCATGAGCACATGGACTTGTGCTTGGAGGATGCTGCTATGCTCAGCACTCGACTGCAGGAGTGTCAACAAGAGCTTCAGGATGTCCGAGACACCCTGAAGGAAACGGAGGCGTTGCTGCGAGCTTGCTTAAAGGCGAGAGAAAGAGGGGATGGGAATGAACTGTGTGTCACCGTGAGTGATCCATGGACTCCTGACTCCCCGGATCGCCGAGCAATCAGGCGTCGTCGCACCTCTCCACCAGCCGCCTCCCCACCCAAAGCAGAGTCAGAAGGTAGCCGAAATGAGGAGGAAGATCCAGAGGAGCCAGCTCAAGAGGACGAGTAGTGTAGAGTCTTTCCCCTAGCTAGCAAGAGGTCGAGTAGTCGAGTCGTTACGTAGTTAATGGTGTGATAATGCTTGGTGTGTGACGTGAGTTGTGGAAGCCATGAGCAATTGTCCACAGTCTCGTCTTCAGATTGTTTTGCTTTGGTGTGTGAACCCACAGGAAATAATAGTGCATTTATTTGGTGTGAGATATAAACCCTCGTAAAATTTTAACAAAGCCTCAACATCTCAAAGTACCAACAAATGAAAGTAGTAAGATGATACTAAATGGGATCAAATTAACATTTGTTGATTCTGCCAGATGGCCGGAAGAGGAAAAGGACGTGCTGCCAACCCCGCCAACAACAATGATGAGGCATGCAACCCTCATCTTTCTGAAGGCCAGGACCGGGGTGGTCGCCGTGAAGAAGTTGATCCTCTCCACCAAATGCTGGAGAATCAAAATCAGCTCATCCAGAACTTGACTCAAGTGGTGGCCAACTTGCATCAAGTTCCACCTCCACAAGCTGCACCACGCCAACCAAGGTTGAGTGAGTTTCTAGGAACTCAACCTCCAAAGTTTGCAAGTGCTGCTGAACCTCTGGAGGCAGATGATTGGCTGAAGACCATTGAAAGTAAGATGAGGATTATTCAATGCCAAGGGTATGAGAGGGTGATGTTTGCCTCTCATCAATTGCAGGGACCTGCTGCTGATTGGTGGACCGCCTACGTGGCCGCCCATCATGACCCTGAGAACATCACTTGGGAAGAGTTCAAGCGTAGCTTCCGCAACCATTACATCCCAAGAGGTGAACTCAAAAACAAGAGGAAAGAGTTTCTGGGACTGCAGCAGGGAAACATGACGGTGAGGGAATACCTCACTAAATTTACTCAACTATCCCGTTATGCTCCACGAGACATAGAGACCGATGAGCAGAAACAAGATTGTTTCGTGGAAGGACTTACCGCAGAGATGCAGTGTGCAATATCCTCCAATGAGTATGAAAGCTTTCAAAAGATGGTGGACAGAGCATTTGTGGTGGAAAGGAAGCTAAAGGCCCTGGAAAATGAGAATAAGAGGAAGGCGGGGTGGTCACATCAGGCCTCAGGGAGCAACACCCGCCCACGTATGATGCAGCAACCTACGGGGCAGACGAACCGTGCTGCGGTACCCTATTCAGCACCAAGAGGGTACAACCCAAACTACAGGCCACCCGCAGCACCAGCACAGCCGCAACGTCAGTTTGTGCAGCAGCCTCGCCCCGCATATCCACCTCGACCAGCAGTGCAAGGACCCCCGAACCAACCCCAAGACAACAAGGGCCAAGCATCTAAGATTGGGGTGCAATGTTTCAGCTGTGGTGAAATGGGGCACTACGCCCATAAATGCCCAAAGAAGAAGCCTGCGCCGCCACAACAGCAGAATGTAGTGAGAGGACGGGTGAACCACGTCACTATGGAGGAAGCACAAGAGGCGCCCGACGTGGTAGTTGGTAAGTTTCCTGCCAATTTACACCTTGCAACTCTGCTGTTTGATTCTGGTGCTACCCACTCGTTCATTGCTCAAGGGTTTGTTAAGAAGCATGACCTAGCAACCACACAAATGAACCATATGCTAGCCGTAAACTCTCCAGGTGGAGAAATAAGGACAAGACAAGTGTGTCCCAAAGTGAGCCTAGACATTAATGGGGTAGTATTTACTGCTAACCTCATAGTGATAGACTCACAAGGGATAGATATTATTTTGGGTATGGATTGGTTGACCAAACATAAAGGAATCATCCATTGTTCGACCAGAACGGTGGAACTAACTCACCCCAATGGCACAAGAGTAAAGTTCATAACGATACACGAGCCTAGGAGGGACATTAAATTAAATCAAGTGGAAGTGAAAGTTGAGGAAATCAGGACTATCAGGGAATATCCAGATGTTTTTCCGGAGGAATTGCCAGGTATGCCTCCCGACCGTGACGTGGAATTCGCAATTGAGCTAGTACCGGGAACAGCCCCGATATACAAGAGACCTTATCGAATGGACTCCAAGCAGCTAGAAGAGCTCAAGGATCATTTGAGAGAATTGACGGAGAAGGGGTATATTCGCCCTAGTTCCTCACCATGGGGAGCTCCGGTGATATTTGTGCCCAAGAAAGACGGAACCCAAAGGTTATGCGTGGATTACCGTGCCTTGAATGAGGTAACCATCAAAAACAAGTACCCATTACCCCGCATTGAAGACTTGTTTGATCAGTTGAGGGGAGCTTGTGTGTTCTCAAAAATTGATCTCAGGTCGGGATACCACCAGCTCAAGATAAGGCAATCTGATATTCCCAAGACAGCTTTCGTATCTCGGTACGGACTGTATGAATACACTGTCATGCCTTTCAGGCTAACCAATGCCCCGGCATATTTCATGTACCTCATGAACAAGGTATTCATGGAATATCTAGACAAATTTGTGGTGGTTTTCATAGATGATATTCTCGTCTTCTCCAAAAATGAAGAAGAACATGAGAAACATCTAAGGTTGGTGTTACAGAGGCTGAGAGAACACCAATTATATGCCAAGTTGAGCAAGTGTGAGTTTTGGCTGAAGAGAGTTCCCTTTTTAGGACATATAATCTCGGAGGGAGGTATCTCCGTAGATCCCGCCAAAATCGAGGATATCCAGAAGTGGAAAACCCCTGAAAATGTCGGGGAAGTTCGAAGCTTTTTGGGATTGGCTGGATACTATCGACGGTTTATTGAGGGATTCTCCAAGATCTCGAGACCTCTCACCAAACTGTTGGAAAAGGGAATCACATTCACCTGGACGCCCCAGTGCGAGATGAGCTTTCAGGAGTTAAAGAAGAGATTGACAACAACCCCGGTGTTGGTTATGCCAGATATGCAGAAGAATTTCACAGTGTACTGCGATGCCTCTGGAAATGGGTTGGGATGTGTTCTCATGCAAGAAGGACATGTCGTGGCATATGCATCCCGGCAGCTTCGGAAGCACGAGAAGAACTATCCTACACATGACCTAGAACTAGCTGCAGTGGTACACGCGTTGAAAATTTGGCGGCACTATTTGATGGGGAAGAGGACAGAGATATATACGGATCATAAGAGTTTGAAGTATATATTCACACAGCCAGATCTCAACCTCAGACAAAGGAGATGGTTAGAGCTAATCAATGACTTTGATGTGGGCATCAACTATCATCCCGGAAAAGCAAACGTCGTGGCCGATGCTTTGAGTCGGAAAGTGCAGGTCAATAAGTTGAGCTTGAAGGACATGCCTGCGGAATTGAAGGACGAGGTTATAAGGCTCAATCTATGTCTAGTAAATAGTGGTGAAGCCATCGCCATGGAAGTGGACTCCACACTCGAGCAAGACATACGCGAGGGCCAAAATAATGATGAGAAGATACAAGAGATCAGACAGCTCATTAAGGAAAATAAAGCTCCTGGTTTTAGAGAGGATGAACAAGGAACGGTGTGGCACGGGAAAAGGATCTGTGTGCCAGAAGTAAAGGAGATCCGTGAATTAATTTTGAAGGAGGCTCACGATTCCGACTATTCCATTCATCCTGAGAGTACGAAGATGTACCGGGACCTCAAAAGCAGGTATTGGTGGTATGGCATGAAGCGAGATGTCGCGGAACATGTTGCCCTATGTGACACATGTCAGTTGGTGAAAGCAGAACATCAACGACCCGCGGGATTATTGCAACCACTCAAAGTGCCTGAATGGAAGTGGGAAGAAATCAGCATGGATTTTGTCGTGGGATTGCCTAGGACCCAATCCGGGTATGATTCAATATGGGTCATTATTGATCGGCTAACCAAGGTAGCTCATTTCATTCCTGTGAAAGAAAGCTACAGCGGATCCAAATTGGCAGAATTGTACATGTCAAGGATTGTGTGTTACCATGGAGTGCCAAAGAAGATAGTGTCGGACCGAGGGACACAGTTCACCTCGAGGTTTTGGCAAAAGTTGCATGAAACCATGGGAACCCATCTGAATTTCAGCTCTGCCTATCATCCCCAAACTGACGGGCAGACGGAGAGAACCAATCAGATCCTTGAAGATATGTTAAGGGCATGTGCACTCAAAAACAATAGGAGTTGGGACAAGAACTTACCGTATGCGGAGTTTTCCTATAACAACAATTATCAAGCTAGTATGAAGATGTCACCGTTTGAAGCTTTGTATGGAAGGAAGTGCAGAACTCCCCTATTTTGGAACCAAACAGGAGAAAGCAAAGTGTTTGGTCCAGAAGTGCTACAAGAAGCCGAGGCGAAGGTGAGGGAGATTCGCAACAACTTGAGGATAGCACAAACACGCCAGAAGAGTTATGCTGATGTACGAAGAAGAGAACTCGTTTTCAACGTGGGAGACTATGTTTATCTCAAGGTGTCCCCTATCAGAGGACTTCGTCGGTTCAAGGTGAAAGGGAAGTTGTCACCTCGATACATCGGACCCTTTCAAGTTTTGGAAAGAAAAGGTGAAGTGGCGTACCAACTAGAGTTACCGGTTCATCTATCGGACGTGCACGATGTATTTCATGTGTCACAACTCAAGAAATGTCTGAGGACGCCTGAGGAGGTGTTACCCATGAATGAAGTGGATGTAGCTGAAGATTTGTCTTATGCCGAGCAACCATACAAGATTTTGGAGACAATGGAACGCCTCACCAGAAACAAGAGAATCCGGATGTGCAAGGTGCAGTGGAAGCATCACTCAGAAGAGGAAGCTACCTGGGAACGGGAAGATGAGCTCAAGGCACAATTTCCGGAATTGTTTTCTTAGAAACACCAATCTCGAGGACGAGATTTCTTTTAAGGGGGGTGGAGCTGTAACACCCCAAATTTTGATTCAAAACCCAAAACCTTGTTCAGAGGGGAATTTAAAATTTTTGGATGTGTTGCATGTTTTGCAAAAATTCAAATTCAAACTGGAATTCAAATTATACCCAAAACAGAAAAGAAATGGAAAAAGAAAAAGGAAATTGGGAAAAAACTGGCCAATGGGCCAAAACCGCCAGCCGGCCCAGCTACCCCCGCGCCAGCCCGCCCCCGCGCGCGCCGCGCTGCCTCTCACCGACGGGTGGGACCCACATGTCATCCCTAACCCCGTGACCCCGGACTCTCTCCCGCGCGCGCGATCGCAACCGATCTGGAAACCCCGTCCCGCAGCCGAATTCCGGTCCCAGAAGAATCCAACTCGATCACAACAGACCCACCGCCCTCCCCCGGCTATAAAAACTCCCGATCCGATCAGTTTTTCCCACGCGATCGCCGATTTTTACTCCGGTGAGCACCGAGACTTCGCCGGTGAATTCTGGCCGATCTAAGCTCGGAAACTCTGATCTAACTCGCTGGTCTTGATCCACCGCCTCCGGGGAACTTTGTAGGTGCAGAAAACCCGAAGACTTACGGTGTAAACGCAGCGCCGACGAGCTTCGCCGTGGTTTTGCCTCGGACCTCGCCGCCGATCACTTTCCAGGACCCCCGAGCTCGAGAAAACCCCCGAGGTGAGATCCCTGACCTCCCCTCTACCGATCTAGGCCATAAGATCACAGTTCTAGGCAGAATTCTCGAGGATCCGAAACTTTCCGGCGAGATCGCCGCTTCCCGCCGCCGTGCGCCGCCGGCAGCGCCGCCCGCGCTCGATCAGAGCGACGTGGCCGCTTGTGCGCCGTTTATTTTAAATCGCACGGTAGACTTTAAAACCCCGCGTACCGGTTCGATGTTATAATCTCAGCCGTCGGTTTAAAATCGGACGGTCCACGTCGACCCCGCGTTATAAAGACTGGAATTCTTATGTGCTACCCCCTGGGGTTCTCTGGAATTGAGAGCTAGCCCCGGAAACTTCAGATCTAGCCCCTGGAACTCCAGAAAATCATGTAAATCCATTTAAAAATCAGTTTTAACCCCTGGACTTAATAGAAATTAGGAAAAACACCTCTGATAAGTGTAGCTAGACCCCTGGAAATTATGAAAATAATATTATAGACCCTGTAATGGGTGAGTTCATTATTTTAGCCCTGTTTAGTATTTAATTTAGAAAATTGAATATGTAACTAGAGTTTAAAAATTAAAAAGGGGGACAAACATAATTGTCAAAATATATTAAAAACTTTCTCTGTACTTAGAAAACTTTGGAGTGAGATAAAAATATATTTTTGGGCTGAAATAAATCTGTTTTATCTATTATTCACATTTATTAGTATAGGGACACATTTTTAAGTAAAGAATAGTTATAGAAAAATAGAGAAAATAATTATGAAATAGTATACATCATAAGCCATGGTCAAAATATGATTTTAAATTATTTAGGAACAGAACCTAATCTGTTTAGGTGATGTGTATTACTAATTTAATAATAAAATACACAATTATGCATAGGAATATAAATCTGAAAATATAGCAACTAGTAAATGATAACTGGAGTTTCTAAAATACAAAGAATTCAGTTTAGGGTTGATAGAAATTGTGAAGGCACATTGTATGCAAGTATAAATGTGGACACAAAAGTAGGAATCATATATACATGGTTAAAAGTGCATGCAAGCCACAACTTAACACACATAAAGTAACCACAACACATATAATGATGAATGAATTTCATAAATGTGAATGTGTGGGTTGTATGAAGAGTAAGTGTGAATTATGTCTTATGGATTGTTGTTTTTCTTTTGCTATGTGTGATGGTATGAAGTAGAACCTGTTCAAGAACAAGTTATTCATTTCCAAGACCAGGAATACCCATTTCAAGAGCAGCAAGAAGGAGGCAAGTGTCCTTGACCACTTTGATCCTATGCTAGGATGTGTAGATAGAATTATTTGCATTGTCAAATGAAATATGAAACCCATGCTAGGAAAGTTTCCCTAGAATTGCATTACCTTGTTTCCTTGAAGCTTGGGTTGGGATTTATTTTACCATGTCATTTATTTCCATGCATATGCTTAGCCATGCTTAGAATGGGATATTTGGGACATGTGATCATCAGTTTATTTTACCATACTCTTGAATGAGATATTGTGAGTTATGTAGAGGTAGGGATCAAGGCAAGTTGGATGTTTTTGGTTGTGTGCTGGGTGCACGAGACTCGGGTTTGTGTTTAGTACTTGCCTGGATCCTAAGGACCGGTTCATGGAGCATGTAACCCGGCTTTACAGTGCCAACCACATGCTGAGATGGGGCAGCTTGGCCAATTAATTAGGTGTATCCCCGGCGTAGTATGGGTGTGTTGGATGGTGCGGGGAATAGGTGTCAGCTGGACTACCATATGAACCGCAAGGCTCAAGAGGGGGCCACTGCAGCGGGGTTGGAGCCTCTTGTATGCTGTTAGGGGTGAAACCTCAGTGGGCCCACGCTCATCGGGAATCCCTTTGTAAAGGCTTCGTAGTGATCTCCTGGCCGCACACCTGGGAAGTGTGAATGTGGAACGTAGCCACTGGCATAATGGAGGTTCTTTTAGTCCACCCGGCAACGGGGGATGAAATCACTACTTGTGGGTACAGTGGTACAAACTCTGCAGAGTCAAAACTGTCTTGACAGCCGTGCTCACGGTTAAGAGCGGCCTGGACTTATTCATGATTAGAGGATTGAGGGTTTTGGAAGTTAAGCGGGGAGCTTAACATTGGAAATGATGGTTATGGTTATTGGATTATGATGATGGGATGGGAGATTGGGACCATTTCACCTGTGTAGTAATGTAGGTGCTTAATAAGCTAAGGTGATAGGTATTAATTGCGTAGTGCTTTAACCATGAGTTCAATCTATCCTTGTTCTAGCCATGCATGATATAATTTTCCCACACTTGCTGAGTACCATTGGTACTCAACCTTGCATATTTGTTGGTTTATATTGCTGCTCAGGTCAAGATAATGAGGTGGTGCATAATGACCAAGATTTTGGACCCGAGGAAGGCTTTTAGGTTCATGAAGACCCCGGGCAACGCCTGTGATGGAGCCCTAAAGAATAACATTCCGCTGCTAGTTTATTTACTTGTGATGAAGCATTAGTTTCCATTGAGACATTTGCGATGTAAGACTTATTTATATTCGACACCTGGCTTGTAATAAATGATGCTTCACTATTTGTCATCACATGTATGAGAAAATGATCCTGGCATACATGTGATATTCACTTGGTTGTTCTTCGGAAAAACCGGGTGTGACAGCTAAGCATATGCATAATAATAAATGACATGATAAAATAAATCCCAACCCAAGCTACAAGGAAACAAGGTAATGCAATTCTAGGGAAACTTCCTAACATGGGTTTCATATTTCAATTGACAATGCAAACAGTTCTAACTACACATCCTAGTATAGGATCAAAGTGGTCAAGGACACTTGCCTCCTTCTTGCTGCTCTTGAAATGGGTAGTCCTGATCTTGGAAAGGGATAACTTGCTCTTGACCAGGTTCTACTTCATACCATCACACATAGCAAAAGAAAAACAACAATCATAAGACATAGTTCACACTTCTACTTCATACAAACCACACATTCTCATTTATAAAAGTTCTTTACCATTATATGTGTTGTGGTTACTTTATGTGTGTTGAGTTGTGGCTTGCATGCACTTTTAACCATGTGTATATGATTCCTACTTTTGTGTCCACATTTATACTTACATACTATTTATATGGGTTTCCAATAAATTTCTTATATTCAACTACTACACCTTTTCACTACCAAGTGTGTATGAAAAGTATTTTTCTTCCCCATATGTGCCTTCATAATTTCTACCAACCCTAAACTGAACTCTTTGGATTTTAAAAACTCCATTTATCATTTACTAGTTGCTATATTCTCAGATTTATATTCCTATGCATAATTGTGTATTTTATTATGAAATTAGTAATACACATCATCTAAACAGTATAGGTTCTGGTCCTAAATAATTTAATAACATATTTTGACCTTGGCCTCTGATGTAAACTATTTCATAATTATTTTCCCTATTTTTCTATAACTATTCTTTACTTAAAAATGTGTCCCTATACTAATAAATGTGAATAATAAATGAAACAGATTCATTTTAGCCCAAAATATGTTTTTATCTCACTTCAAAATTTTCTAAACACTGAGAAGGTCTTTAACTTAATTTTGACAATATGTTTGTCCCACTTTTTAATTTTTAAACACTAGTTACATATTCAATTTTCTAAATTAAATACTAAACAGGGCTAAAATAATGAACTCACCCCATTACAGGGTCTATAATATTATTTTCATAATTTCCAGGGGTCTAGCTACACTTATCAGAGGTGTTTTTCCTAATTTTTATTAAGTCCAGGGGCTAAAACTGATTTTTAAATGAATTTACATGATTTTCTGGAGTTCCAGGGGCTAGATCAGAAGTTTCCGGGGCTAGCTCTTATTTCCCGAGAACCCCAGGGGGTAGCACGTAAGAATTCCAGTCTTTATAACGCGGGGCTGACGTGGACCGTCCGATTTTAAACCAACGGCTGAGATTATAACATCGAACCGGTACGCGGCGTTTTTAAGTCTACCGTGCGATTTAATATAAACGGCGCACAAGCGGCCACGTCGCTCTGATCGAGCGCGGGCGGCGCTGCCGGCGGCGCACGGCGGCGAGAAGCGGCGATCTCGCCGGAAAGTTTCGGATCCTCGAGAATTCTGCCTAGAACTGTGATCTTATGGCATAGATCGGTAGAGGGGAGGTCAGGGATCTCACCTCGGGGGTTTTCTTGAACTCGAGGGTCCTGGAAAGTGATCGGCGGCGAGGTCCGAGGCAAAACCACGGCGAAGCTCGTCGGCGCTGTGTTTACACCGTAAGTCTCCGAGTTTTCTGCACCTGCAATGCTCCCCGGAGGCGGTGGATCAAGACCAGCAAGTTAGATCAGAGTTTCCGAGCTTAGATCGGCCAGAATTCACCGGCGAAGTCTCGGTGCTCACCGGAGTAAAAATCGGCGATCGCGTGGGAAAAACCGATCGGGGCTGGGGTTTTTATAGCCGGGGGAGGGCGGTGAGTCGGTTGTGATCGAGTTTAAGTCTTCCGGGATCAGAATTCGGGCTGAGGGACGCGGTTTCCAGTCGGTTACGATCGCGCGCGCTCGGGGGGAAAAGTCCGGGCCGCAGACGCTCGGGGTTAGGGATGACAGGTGGGTCCCACCTGTCTGTGAGAGATAGCGCGGGCGCGCGGCTGCGGGCTGGCGCGGGGGGGGGGGGAACTGGGCCGGCTGGCGGGTTTCGGCCCACTGGCCGGTTTTTTCCCGTTTTCACTTTTTCTTTTTCCATTTCTTTTCTGATTTGAGTTTAATTTGAATTCCAGTTTGAATTTGAATTTTTGCAAAACATGCAACACGTCCAAAAATTTTTAAATTCCCCTCTGAACATGGTTTAGTGTTTTAAATCAAAATTTTGGGGTGTTACAGCTCTACCCCCCTTAAAAGAAATCTCGTACTCGAGATTGGTGTTTCTAAGAAAACAATTCCGGAAATTATGCCTTGAGCTCATCTTCCCGTTCCCAGGTGGCTTCCTCTTCTGAGTGATGCTTCCACTGCACCTTGCACATCTGGATTCTTTTATTTCTGGTGAGGCGTTCCATTGTCTCCAAAATCTTGTAGGGTTGCTCGGCATAAGACAAATCTTCAGCTACATCCACTTCATTCATAGGTAACACCTCTTCAGGCGTCCTCAGGCATTTCTTGAGTTGTGACACATGGAATACATCGTGCACGTCCGATAGATGAACCGGTAACTCTAGTTGGTACGCCACTTCGCCTTTTCTTTCCAAAATTTGAAAGGGTCCGATGTATCGAGGTGACAACTTCCCTTTCACCTTGAACCGACGAAGTCCTCTGATAGGGGACACCTTGAGATAAACATAGTCTCCCACGTTGAAAACGAGCTCTCTTCTTCGTACATCAGCATAACTCTTTTGGCGTGTTTGTGCTATCCTCAAGTTGTTGCGAATCTCCCTCACCTTCGCCTCGGCTTCTTGTAGCACTTCTGGACCAAACACTTTACTTTCTCCTGTTTGGTTCCAAAATAGGGGAGTTCTGCACTTCCTTCCATACAAAGCTTCAAACGGTGACATCTTCATACTAGCTTGATAGCTGTTGTTATAGGAAAACTCCGCATATGGTAAGTTCTTGTCCCAACTCCTATTATTTTTGAGTGCACATGCCCTTAACATATCTTCAAGGATCTGATTGGTTCTCTCCGTCTGCCCGTCAGTTTGGGGATGATAGGCAGAGCTGAAGTTCAGATGGGTTCCCATGGTTTCATGCAACTTCTGCCAAAACCTCGAGGTGAACTGTGTCCCTCGGTCCGACACTATCTTCTTTGGCACTCCATGGTAACACACAATCCTTGACATGTACAATTCTGCCAATTTGGATCCGCTGTAGCTTTCTTTCACAGGAATGAAATGAGCTACCTTGGTTAGCCGATCAATAATGACCCATATTGAATCATACCCGGATTGGGTCCTAGGCAATCCCACGACAAAATCCATGCTGATTTCTTCCCACTTCCATTCAGGCACTTTGAGTGGTTGCAATAATCCCGCGGGTCGTTGATGTTCTGCTTTCACCAACTGACATGTGTCACATAGGGCCACATGTTCCGCGACATCTCGCTTCATGCCATACCACCAATACCTGCTTTTGAGGTCCTGGTACATCTTTGTACTCCCAGGATGAATGGAATAGTCAGAATCGTGAGCCTCCTTCAAAATTAACTCACGGATCTCCTTTACTTCTGGCACACAGATCCTTTTCCCGTGCCACACCGTTCCTTGTTCATCCTCTCTAAAACCTGGAGCTTTATTTTCATTGATGAGTTGTCTGATCTCTTGTATCTTCTCATCATTCTTTTGGCCCTCGCGTATGTCTCGCTCGAGTGTGGAGTCCACTTCCATGGCGATGGCTTCACCACTATTTACTAGACATAGATTGAGCCTTATGACCTCGTCCTTCAATTCTGCAGGCATGTCCTTCAAGCTCAACATATTGACCTGCACTTTCCGACTCAAAGCATCAGCCACGACGTTTGCTTTCCCGGGATGATAGTTGATGCCTATATCAAAGTCATTGATTAGCTCTAACCATCTCCTTTGTCTGAGGTTGAGATCTGGCTGTGTGAATATGTACTTCAAACTCTTATGATCCGTATATATCTCTGTCCTCTTCCCCATCAAATAGTGCCGCCAAATTTTCAACGCGTGTACCACTGCGGCTAGTTCTAGGTCATGTGTAGGATAGTTCTTCTCGTGCTTCCGAAGCTGCCGGGATGCATATGCCACGACATGTCCTTCTTGCATGAGAACACATCCCAACCCATTTCCAGAGGCATCGCAGTACACTGTGAAATTCTTCTGCATATCTGGCATAACCAACACTGGGGCTGTTGTCAATCTCTTCTTTAGCTCCTGAAAGCTCGTATCGCACTGTGGCGTCCAGGTGAATGTGATTCCCTTTTCCAACAGTTTGGTGAGAGGTCTCGAGATCTTGGAGAATCCCTCAATAAACCGTCGATAGTATCCAGCCAATCCCAAAAAGCTTCGACCTTCCCCGACATTTTCAGGGGTCTTCCACTTCTGGATATCCTCGATTTTGGCGGGATCTACGGAGATTCCTCCCTCCGAGATTATATGTCCTAAAAAGGGAACTCTCTTCAGCCAAAACTCACACTTGCTCAACTTGGCATATAGTTGGTGTTCTCTCAGCCTCTGCAACACCAACCTTAGATGTTTCTCATGTTCTTCTTCATTTTTGGAGAAGACGAGAATATCATCTATGAAAACCGCCACAAATTTGTCCAGATATTCCATGAATACCTTGTTCATGAGGTACATGAAATATGCCGGGGCATTGGTTAGCCCGAAAGGCATGACAGTGTATTCATACAGTCCGTACCGAGATACGAAAGCTGTCTTGGGAACATCAGATTGCCTTATCTTGAGTTGGTGGTATCCCGACCTGAGATCAATTTTTGAGAACACACAAGCTACCCTCAACTGATCAAACAAGTCTTCAATGCAGGGTAATGGGTACTTGTTCTTGATGGTTACCTCATTCAAGGCACGGTAATCCACGCATAACCTTTGGGTTCCGTCTTTCTTGGGCACAAATATCACCGGAGCTCCCCATGGTGAGGAACTAGGGCGAATATACCCCTTCTCCGTCAATTCTCTCAAATGATCCTTGAGCTCTTCTAGCTGCTTGGAGTCCATTCGATAAGGTCTCTTGTATATCGGGGCTGTTCCCGGTACTAGCTCAATTGCGAATTCCACGTCACGGTCGGGAGGCATACCTGGCAACTCCTCCGGAAAACATCTGGATATTCCCTGATAGTCCTGATTTCCTCAACTTTCACCTCCACTTGATTTAATTTAATGTCCCTCCTAGGCTCGTGTATCGTTATGAACTTTACCCTTGTGCCACTGGGGTGAGTTAGTTCCACCGTTCTGGTCGAACAATGGATGATTCCTTTATGTTTGGTCAACCAATCCATACCCAAAATAATATCTATCCCTTGTGAATCTATCACTATGAGGTTAGCCGTAAATACTACCCCATTAATGTCTAGGTTCACTTTGGGACACACTTGTCTTGTCCTTATTTCTCCACCTGGAGAGTTTACCGCTATCATATGGTTCATTTGTGTGGTTGCTAGGTCATGCTTCTTAACAAACCCTTGAGCAATGAACGAGTGGGTAGCACCAGAATCAAACAGCAGAGTTGCAAGGTGTAAATTGGCAGGAAACTTACCAACTACCACGTCGGGTGCCTCTTGTGCTTCCTCCATAGTGACGTGGTTCACCCGTCCTCTCATTACATTCTGCTGTTGTGGCGGCGCAGGCTTCTTCTTTGGGCATTTATGGGCGTAGTGCCCCACTTCACCACAGCTGAAACATTGCACCCCAATCTTAGATGCCTGGCCTTTGTTGTCTTGGGGTTGGTTTGGGGGTCCTTGCACTGCTGGTCGAGGTGGATATGCGGGGCGAGGCTGCTGCACAAACTGATGTTGCGGCTGTGCGGGTGCTGCGGGAGGCCTGTAGTTTGGGTTGTACCCTCTTGGTGCTGAATAGGGTACCGCAGCACGGCTCGTCTGCCCCGTAGGTTGCTGCATCATACGTGGGCGGGTGTTGCTCCCTGAGGCTTGATGTGACCACCCAGCCTTCCTCTTATTCTCATTTTCCAGGGCCTTTAGCTTCCTTTCCGCCACAAATGCTCTGTCCACCATCTTTTGAAAACTTTCATACTCATTTGAGGACATTGCACACTGCATTTCTGCGGTAAGTCCTTCCACGAAACAATCTTGTTTCTGCTCATCAGTCTCTATGTCCCATGGGGCATAACGGGATAGTTGAGTGAATTTAGTGAGGTATTCCCTCACCGTCATGCTTCCCTGCTGCAGTCCCAAAAACTCCTTCCTCTTGTTTTTGAGTTCGCCTCTTGGGATGTAATGGTTGCGGAAGCTACGCTTGAACTCTTCCCAAGTGATGTTCTCAGGGTCATGATGGGCGGCCACGTAGGCGGTCCACCAATCAGCAGCAGGTCCATGCAATTGGTGAGTGGCAAACAGCACCCTCTCATACCCTTGGCACTGTATGATCCTCATCTTACTTTCAATGGTCTTCAGCCAATCATCTGCCTCCAGAGGTTCAGCAGCACTTGCAAACTTTGGAGGTTGAGTTCCTAGAAACTCACTCAACCTTGGTTGGCGTGGTGCAGCTTGTGGAGGTGGAACTTGATGCAAGTTGGCCACCACTTGAGTCAAGTTCTGGATGAGCTGATTTTGATTCTCCAGCATTTGGTGGAGAGGGTCAACTTCTTCACGGCGACCACCCCTGTCCTGGCCTCCAGAAAGATGAGGGTTGCACGCCTCATCGTTGTTGTTGGCGGGGTTGGCAGCACGTCCTTTTCCTCTTCCGGCCATCTGGCAGAATCAACCAATGTTAATTTGAAAGCATTTAGTATCATCTTACTACTTTCACTTGTTTGTACTTTGAAGTGTTGAGGCTTTGTTGTACTTTTCTGAGGGTTCATTTCTCACACAAAAACAAATGCAATATTATTTCATGTGGGTTCACACACCAAAGCAAAACAATCCAAAGACGAGGCTGTGGACAATTGCCCATGGCTTCCACAACTCACGTCACACACCAAGCATTATCACACCATTAACTACGTAACGACTCGACTACTCGACCTCTTGCTAGCTAAGGGAAAGACTCTACACTACTCGTTCTCTTGAGCTGGCTCCTCGGGATCTTCCTCCTCATTTCGGCTACCTTCTGACTCTGCTTTGGGTGGGGAGGCTGCTGGTGGAGAAGTGCGACGACGCCTGATCGCTCGGCGATCCGGGGAGTCAGGAGTCCATGTATCATTCACGGTGACACACAGTTCATTCCCATCTCCTCTTTCTCTCGCCTTTAAGCAAGCTCGCAGCAACGCCTCCGTTTCCTTCAGGGTGTCTCGGACATCCTGAAGCTCTTGTTGACACTCCTGCAGTCGAGTGCTGAGCATAGTAGCATCCTCCAAGCACAAGTCCATGTGCTCATGGGAAGTCCCTTGCTGCACCGGTGGGTACTTGTACTCCGTGGTACCACTCTCGCGTTGGAGGACATACATGTACTCAGTTTTGTCCAAGTGGCGACGATAGATGTGACTCTGGCAGGTGATGGCCTCCTAGGTGACATCTTTCTCCGCGTCAACTTGTGTTGCTCGACAAGCTGGAGAGTGGTGAATCTTAAGCAGCTGATTCTCGTGTATAATCCTCATCTCCGAACTCCATTCTTCTCTCTTCTCACAGATGGTCCTGATGGAGTTATAGTGGATTATTAGCTTGCCCGTATTGCCTGCGGCTTCGAGCATACGTCGAAGACGGCGCAACAAGTCTCCTACTGCCAATCCGTAGGAAAGGTACGTCACTGGACGACTCTCCTCTCTTTCGGCAAGGGCAACTACGGGAACTCTCCCTCCTGTGGACTTGCGAGCGGTGCGAATCATGCGAACCATCTAAAACAAAAAGAATTTAAAATTTGGTTAGATAAACTTTTTAAACAAAAATCCCATTTTGAATGAACATTTTTGGGATAAGATGAAGAAAATGACTCCTTAAATAACACTCTTCAACCCTCACCTTGGAAAATAGTTTTTAAGAAAATAGGGCCCTTAAATACGTCCATTTCTACCTAGGTCCACGTTCCTACGGGCAACCTTGGCTCTGATACCACCTCTGTCACACCCGGTTTTTCCGAAGTACAACCAAGTGAATATCACATGTATGCCAAGATCATTTTCTCATACATGTGATGACAAATAGTGAAGCATCATTTATTACAAGCCAGGTGTCGAATATAAGTCTTACATAATAAATTTCTCGATGGACAATAATAAGTTCATCACAAGTAAATAAACTAGCAGCGGAATATTATTCTTTAGGGCTCCATCACAGGCGTTGCCCGGGGTCTTCATGAACCTAAAAACCTTCCTCGGGTCCAAAATCTTGGTCATTATACACCACCTCATTATCTTGTCCTGAGCAGCAATATAAACCAACAAATATGCAAGGTTGAGTACCAATGGTACTCAGCAAGTGTGGGAAAATTATATCATGCATGGCTAGAACAAGGAGAGGTTGAACTCATGGTTAAAGCACTACGCAATTAATACCTATCACCTTAGCTTATTAAGCACCTACATTACTACACAGGTGAAATGGTCCCAATCTCCCATCCCATCATCATAATCCAATAACCATAATCATCATTTCCAATGTTAAGCTCCCCGCTTATCTTCCAAAATCATCAATCCTCTAATCATGAATAAGTCCAGGCCGCTCTTGACCGTGAGCACGGCTGTCAAGACAGTTTTGACTCTGCAGAGTTTGTACCACTGTACCCACATGTAGTGATTTCATCCCCCGTTGCTGGGTGGACTAAAATAACCTCCATTATGCCAGTGGCTACGATCCACATTCACACTTCCCAGGTGTGCAGCCAGGAGATCACTACGAAGCCTTTACAAAGGGATTCCCGACGAGCGTGGGCCCACTGAGGTTTCACCCCTAACAGCATACAAGAGGCTCCAACCCCGCTGCAGTGGCCCCCTCTTGAGCCTTGCGGTTCATATGGTAGTCCAGCTGACACCTACTCCCCGCACCATCCAACACACCCATACTACGCCGGGGATACACCTAACTAATTGGCCAAGCTGCCCCATCTCAGCATGTGGTTGGCACTGTAAAGCCAGGTTACATGCTCCATGAACCGGTCCTTAGGATCCAGGCAAGTACTAAACACAAACCCAAGTCTCGTGCACCCAGCACACAACCAAAACATCCAACTTGCCTTGATCCCTACCTCTACATAACTCACAATATCTCATTCAAGAGTATGGTAAAATAAACTGATGATCTCATATCCCAATTATCCCATTCTAAGCATGGCTAAGCATATGCATAATAATAAATGACATGATAAAATAAATCCCAACCCAAGCTACAAGGAAACAAGGTAATGCAATTCTAGGGAAACTTCCTAACATGGGTTTCATATTTCAATTGACAATGCAAACAGTTCTAACTACACATCCTAGTATAGGATCAAAGTGGTCAAGGACACTTGCCTCCTTCTTGCTGCTCTTGAAATGGGTAGTCCTGATCTTGGAAAGGGATAACTTGCTCTTGACCAGGTTCTACTTCATACCATCACACATAGCAAAAGAAAAACAACAATCATAAGACATAGTTCACACTTCTACTTCATACAAACCACACATTCTCATTTATAAAAGTTCTTTACCATTATATGTGTTGTGGTTACTTTATGTGTGTTGAGTTGTGGCTTGCATGCACTTTTAACCATGTGTATATGATTCCTACTTTTGTGTCCACATTTATACTTACATACTATTTATATGGGTTTCCAATAAATTTCTTATATTCAACTACTACAACTTTTCACTACCAAGTGTGTATGAAAAGTATTTTTCTTCCCCATATGTGCCTTCATAATTTCTACCAACCCTAAACTGAACTCTTTGGATTTTAAAAACTCCATTTATCATTTACTAGTTGCTATATTCTCAGATTTATATTCCTATGCATAATTGTGTATTTTATTATGAAATTAGTAATACACATCATCTAAACAGTATAGGTTCTGGTCCTAAATAATTTAATAACATATTTTGACCTTGGCCTCTGATGTAAACTATTTCATAATTATTTTCCCTATTTTTCTATAACTATTCTTTACTTAAAAATGTGTCCCTATACTAATAAATGTGAATAATAAATGAAACAGATTCATTTTAGCCCAAAATATGTTTTTATCTCACTCCAAAATTTTCTAAACACTGAGAAGGTCTTTAACTTAATTTTGACAATATGTTTGTCCCACTTTTAATTTTTAAACACTAGTTACATATTCAATTTTCTAAATTAAATACTAAACAGGGCTAAAATAATGAACTCTCACCCCATTACAGGGTCTATAATATTATTTTCATAATTTCCAGGGGTCTAGCTACACTTATCAGAGGTGTTTTTCCTAATTTTTATTAAGTCCAGGGGCTAAAACTGATTTTTAAATGAATTTACATGATTTTCTGGAGTTCCAGGGGCTAGATCAGAAGTTTCCGGGGCTAGCTCTTATTTCCCGAGAACCCCAGGGGGTAGCACGTAAGAATTACAGTCTTTATAACGCGGGGCTGACGTGGACCGTCCGATTTTAAACCGACGGCTGAGATTATAACATCGAACCGGTACGCGGGGTTTTTAAGTCTACCGTGCGATTTAAAATAAACGGCGCACAAGCGGCCACGTCGCTCTGATCGAGCGCGGGCGGCGCTGCCGGCGGCGCACGGCGGCGGGAAGCGGCGATCTCGCCGGAAAGTTTCGGATCCTCGAGAATTCTGCCTAGAACTGTGATCTTATGGCATAGATCGGTAGAGGGGAGGTCAGGGATCTCACCTCGGGGGTTTTCTTGAGCTCGGGGGTCCTGGAAAGTGATCGGCGGCGAGGTCCGAGGCAAAACCACGGCGAAGCTCGTCGGCGCTGTGTTTACACCGTATGTCTCCGAGTTTTCTGCACCTGCAATGCTCCCCGGAGGCGGTGGATCAAGACCAGCGAGTTAGATCAGAGTTTCAGAGCTTAGATCGGCCAGAATTCACCGGCGAAGTCTCGGTGCTCACCGGAGTAAAAATCGGCGATCGCGTGGGAAAAACCGATCGGGGCTGGGGTTTTTATAGCCGGGGGAGGGAGGTGAGTCGGTTGTGATCGAGTTTAAGTCTTCCGGGATCAGAATTCAGGCTGAGGGACGCGGTTTCCAGTCGGTTACGATCGCGCGCGCTCGGGGGGAAAAGTCCGGGCCGCAGACGCTCGGGGTTAGGGATGACAGGTGGGTCCCACCTGTCTGTGAGAGATAGCGCGGGCGCGCGGCTGCGGGCTGGCGCGGGGGGGGGGGGGGGGGAATTGGGCCGGCTGGCGGGTTTCGGCCCACTGGCCGGTTTTTTCCCGTTTTCACTTTTTGTTTTTCCATTTCTTTTCTGATTTGAGTTTAATTTGAATTCCAGTTTGAATTTGAATTTTTGCAAAACATGCAACACGTCCAAAAATTTTTAAATTTCCCTCTGAACATGGTTTAGTTTTTTGAATCAAAATTTTGGGGTGTTACAGCTCCTATCCCAACTACGCCCATGTTTCAAGGCGCAAGCTCTCAACATGTCTTCCAAAATTTGATTTGTCCTCTCAGTTTGCCCGTGGTTTGCTGGTGATAAGCGGAGCTGAAATTCAGTCGTGTACCCATAGCTTCATGCAGCTTCTTCCAGAACCTAGAGGTAAATTGAGTACCCCAATCTGACACTATCCTCTTCGGAACTCCATGGCGACACACGATTTGCTCCATATACAGCTCGGCTAGTTCTGCGACGCGGTACGTGGTTCTAATAGGAAGGAAATGGGCTGTTTTCGTCAATCGGTCCACAATAACCCAAATGGAGTCATAACCAGACCGAGTACGTGGCAATCCGACAATGAAATCCATGCTGATGTCTTCCCACTTCCACTCGGATACTTTCAATGGCTGCAACAGTCCAGCGAGTCTTTGATGTTCGGCCTTCACCCGTTGGCACGTGTCGCATAAGGCAACATATTCAGCTATGTCCCTTTTCATGCCATCCCACCAATAGCAAGTTTTCAGGTCCTTGTACATCTTTGTACAGCCGGGGTGTATGGAATAAGGTGAGTCATGTGCCTCTTTTAATATCGTGTCGTGGATGTGATAATTGATTCCAACATCATAATCCTTGATGAGTTCCAACCATCGACGTTGCCTCAAATTCAGATCTGTTTGCGTGAATATATACTTGAGGCTTTTGTGATCCATATAGATCTCACATCGGTGGCCAAGGATATAATGCCTCCAAATCTTCAAGGCATTTACCACGGCTGCAACTTCCAAGTCATGTGTGGGGTAATTCAGCTCGTGTTTCTTTAGTTGCCTCGACGCATAGGCTACCACTTGTCCTTCTTGCATGAGCACACACCCAAGCCCTTGTCTTGATGCATCACAATATATGTCGAAGCTCTTGCTCACGTCCGGCAATACCAAAATCGGCGCTGTGGTTAGTCTTTTCTTGAGCTCCTCAAAGCTTTCTTGGCACACTGGAGTCCATTGAAATGCTTTTCCCTTTATTAGTGATTCAGTCATAGGCTTCGCTATTTTGGAGAAATCCTTGATGAACCGGCGGTAGTATCCAGCCATCCCAAGGAAACTCTGAATGTCTCTCACATTCTGCGGTTGGTTCACTTCAAAACGTCTCCCACTTTTCCGGGATCAACCGATACTCCTCCTTCGGAGATGATGTGGCCTAGGAACGATATCCCCTTTAGCCAAAATTGACACTTGCTGAACTTGGCATACAGTTGATGCTCTCACAGTTTCTGCAATGTCAATCTCAAGTGTTCTTCCTCGCTTTTCGAATACACCATGATATCGTCGATGAAAACCATGACGAACTTGTCCAAGTACTCCATGAAGACCTTATTCATGAGGTACATAAAGTATGCGGGTGCATTCGTTAACCAAAAGACATAATGGTATATTCATACGAACCATACCGTGTTCGAAATGCAGTCTTGGGTATGTCGGAGGGCTTAATCTTCAGCTGGAGATATCCCGACCGAAGATCAATCTTTGGAGAAAATTAGGGCACCTTTCATTTGGTCGAATAGGTCCTCTATACGGGGCAGCGGGTATTTATTCTTGATCGTCACCTCATTGAGAGACCTATAATCCACACACATCCTTTGGGTCCCATCCTTCTTGTCTACGAAGAGCACGGGGGCTCCCCATGGTGACGAGCTTGGGAGTATAAAACCCTTTTCTAGCTGCTCCTGAATTTTCTTCTTAAGTTCCACTAGCTCATTAGCGGGCATCCTATACGGCCTTTTCGCTATAGGTGCAGTTCCGGGTACTAAATCAATAGCAAATTCAATGTCTTGGTCAGGTGGCATACCTGGATGTTCTTCCGGGAACACATATGAATATTCTTGAACCACTGGAATGCTTTCCAATGTCGCTTCTTCGACGTGGTTCAGCACTGCCTTCTTGGTTGCCGGTTGGGCTTCCTCAAACTCAATACGAGTATCGTGCTCATTTGTCAACTGCACGCTCCTATTAGCACATTGAATCACTCTGTTTTGCTTGCTTAACCAATCCATTCCAAGTATTATTTCAATTCCTTGGGAATCCAAGACAATAAGGTTGGCAAGAAAGTCTACCCCATTTATTTTAAGGTTTACTTTTAGACATACTATATTAGTCCTCATCTCTCCACCGGGAGAATTAACCAACATAGTGTGTTTCATGTGTGATATGGGCAGATTATACTTGGCAACATACTTGGATGATATGAATGAATGCGATGCTCCGGAATCAAATAAAACAGTGGCTGGGTTGGAGTTGGCAAGGAACATACCAATCACGACATCCTCAGCTTGTTGTGCTTCCTCAGCGGAGACATGATTCACGTTGCCACGAGCGTAATTCTGCTGCCCACGGTTACCTTGCGTAGCTCCTCCATTCGGCCATGGGTTCTACTTGGGCGCGTTGCTTGGCTGTCCAAGGCCTTTCTTTGGGCATTGACTTGCAAAGTGTCCCGCCTCTCCGCATGAAAAGCATGCTTTGTTGTCCAAAACAGCAGGAATGTTGGGGCGAGGCTGGTTTTGAGCATAGACGCCCATGTTGGGACGGGGCGCAGGAGGCAAGGGCATGCGAGGTGCTTGCATAACAGGACGTTGCTGCGGTGGCTGATTAGGGCAAGGTGGATTTGTATGGCGGAAAGTAGAAGCGGACGAGCCATACTGTGGTGCAGCTGGTGGCATGAAACGGAGACGTACATTGCTCTCTTGTGGCTGGTATGGCTTCTTCCTCTTGCCCTCTTGCTCGATCTCACGGATCTTGCTCTCAACCACTATAGCTTTGTCAACGAGCTTCTGGAAGTTTGCATAATTGTTGTTTTGTAGCTGAACTTGGATCTCATTGTTCAATCCTGTCATGAACAAGTATTGCTTCCTTTGATCTGAGTTGACATCTTCTGGAGCATACCTTGACAGCTGCGTGAACTGGTTGAGGTACTCATTCACGCTCTTCCTTGCTTGGCGGAGGCCTTCAAACTCTTGCCTTTTAAGCATCGTGATTCCATCAGGGACGTAATGAGAGCGAAAACTCTCCTTGAATTCAGCCCAAGTGATAGTCTCCTGGTTGACATGAGCATTGAAAAGAGTGTCCCACCAGTCAGCGGCTGCTCCCATAAGTTGGTGCGATGCAAAGAGAACTTTCTCCCGATCATTGCACTGAACAATAGCAACCTTCTTTTCCATGGACTTCAACCAATCATCAGCCTCCATGGGATCATTAGCCTGTGAAAAAGTAGGCGGCCTAGTCCTCATGAACTCTCCCAATCTGTTGTGAGCCGGCGGTGGTGGCGGTGGTGGCGGTGGGGGTGCAGGAACGGGGTTAGGATTGTTATTGTTTTTGGCTTGCAGCTGTCCCAACGTTTGTATCATAGTTTACATGAGCTGGTTCTGCATAGCCATCAACCGTTCAAGGTTGTTTGCATCAGCCCCGGGGTTAGCATTTTCAGGAACTTCAACGTTGCCATCCTCTTGTTGTTCATTGTTGCCACAAGCGTTCCTCCTTTGATGGCAGGCGTTTTCCCTCACCATCTGTGAGAGAGAGTAGAGTAGAATAGAAAATAGAAGTTTAGACTGATCCCCCAACTATATGCATCAAGGTGTATGAACTAAATATCTTCTTTTATTAATTTCAGTCTATATGAGGATGTGAACACATGCCGAAGCATCTCACATATCTCCACTATGTGTGGATGTGGACATTCGCCGAAGTGTCCCACAACTCACACCAGCACACAAACACAAGCAATCATCACAAAATTTCAACACACCACTCTTATTCAAGCTACTACGATTTAAACGTTCCTATTACAGCTTATTCAATGGGAATCCTAAACTTAATCATGTGAACCGGTGCTGTTCTCGCTGTGTGACGGAGGTGGTCCATACATGGGCGCATGCTATGGTGAGTCGGCAGTCCATGTAGGGTTAGATGGCGCTGGTGCTCCATTCGCTCCCGCGTTGGCACAAGTCTCCTCCTATTTTTTCAGCAAGTACAGCTTCTTGCGGAGGTAACATATCTCTTCTTGTGCGCTTGCGTAGCGGTTTCCTAACTCCACGAGCAACCTTTGTGACTTGTCAGCAGCCTGTGGATTGGAAAGAGCTGTTACATGGAGTCCAATGATCTCCCTTGTACCACTCTTCCGATACGGGTGCAGCTCAAAAGTTGTGTTCTCAAGCTGCCCACAGAAGGCGTAGCACAGTCCGGTGAGTGCTTCCCATGCAGCATCATCGATAGCTTCTGCCCTTGTAGCTCTCCATGTGGGTATGAAGTGCCGAGTGACAACTCTACCGTTAGATAGGATGGTTACATCAGCCTTCCACTCTTCATGTCCGCGACGAGGGACTTTCTTGAGGAGATACTCCGGGTATAAGCTGCAGCAATCCAGAAATTCTTTGAGCTCCCTTGATTTGTGTCCTCCTTCCATTCCATCGGACCGAAATTCATGAACTGAATGGTTGGCCCATTCATCACCTTCATTATTGGTCTCAGCAAGGGGTGGCTCCTCCTCGGGTTCATCTTCTCCCGTGATAGTTTCATGAGGTTCCACGGGGTGTAAGCCCGCGTGAAACTCCTCCTGAGGTGCGTACCAATGCTGCTCTTGTGGATCGTCTTCCATATCATCTTCGGATGGTTCCACATCTTCCGGATCCTCTTCCTCATGCATATAGCTATTGACTTCATCTTCATGATGAGGTTCTGTCTTTACTTCTTCCCAATATGGTCCATCAGGCACCTCAATGGGGTTAAGAGCACTCCCACGTGGTGGTGGACGAGTCGTTATGAGTGTTGTGCTCCTGGTCACCGGCATCTATAAATAAGACATGAGAAACTTTAGAGAAGGAAGAAATAACTCCCAAATCTTCAGAAACTATGGAGCAAGAAAGCAAAGGCTTTGTTGTCCAAAAGAAGATAAAAGAGGGGCTGAAAATAGCTCTTTGCGGTGGCTGATTTGACAAGAAAAGTGCAGCAGAAAGCAATTTTTGAAAATAGCGGTTTAGAGGATGTGCCTATGTGTTTTAGAGTGTCTATTCTACCTAGGATTGCGTCCTACGGTGAACGTGGCTCTGATACCAATCTGTGACACCCGGTTCCGAAAATTGAACCAAGTGAATGCATATGTGTGCCCAGGATGTTCATCACACATACACATGTAATCCACAAACTGAGTTCAGAATATAACCACGAATAAATAGTGTTTAAGTACTTTATTACATCGACTCATTGTCTCACTCATGAATCTCTAACTTATTCTTGCAGCGGAAGACTCTAACAACAGCGGAAATAACTAAACAGCAGGCTCCAATCTTCATCTCTACAGGCATGTTGACGGTAGTCCGCACGCCTAGTACTCCACATGTTCCTCGAAGTACTCTTCTCCTGTGGCTGATGTATATGTGGGAATGCAAGGGTGAGTACATGTCGTACTCAGCAAGTGCGGGAAAAGTATGACATGTATCTTACAACAAGGTAGGCAATAAAAGGCTCATTGCAGCAAGCAAATTTTATTTCACAAACATGATAAAAACGGCAACTATTTCTAGGTGAAATAAAGCCCAATATATCCAAGTAAATCAGCAACATTCTTTCATCCAAATGCACCATTTATCAAGTCTCATCCAACCATTAATCTTTCTCAAATTCATCTCATGCTCATAAATATTCATAACAATCTCATATTCATATAGCCAAAACCAAACTCATTGTCATGACTCAACACAGTCCCAAAACCAATCTCAATGACCATACCATAACCATACTGAATAACCATCCCAATTTTTCCCTCTAATCATGGAAGTTGGCAAGGTGCTTGTGACCGGAAGCACGGCTATCATGATAGTTTTACACTCTGTAGAGGTGGCACCACTTTACCCACAAGTTCGTGATTTCACCCGTCGGCGACTGCAGGACCTCCATTATACCAGTACACAACCGACGGTGTATGGCCAAGAGGTCACAAAATAGCCTTTACGAAGGGGCTACTAGATGTATGGACTCACTGAGGTTTCACCAGCAGGCTCGAATCACCATTCTCCCACCCACGGGCCCCCTCTTGTGCCATGCAGTTCCCAGGGCAGTCCTCCTCGACTCCCATTCCCCGCGCCATCCACGGTCCATAACAAGCTAGCAACACACCTAATTAATCAGCTAAGCCGCACCCATACTTGGCCTTGTGGTGGCACTGTTTTCTTGGCATATTCTCGCATGAACCGGTCCTTAGATCTACGGAAAGTACCACCATCTCATCCAGCAACATTCACGAACCAAGCTTGCCTAGATCTCCCCGATTCCATGCCCATTAACATCATCAAGATTCATCATCATTATTCATATGAGTGCAGTAGCTAGACATGTTTTATTTCAGCTTCCCGTATCCCGTGAATTAAGCGAAGCAAAAAGGAAAAATGACCATACCCGACTCATCAACTTTCCCGGCGACAAGGATGGTTAACAAAACTAGTAAACTCCTATAAAAGGGTGTCTCATCAAGTTGAATCAAGCATACACATTTTCGCAAACAAAACAGTTTCAAAACATGGGATCAATATGGTCAAGGGGCACTTGCTTGCTCCCGTGGTTCTTGTTGATCAAGCATCTCGATGTATTGATGCTGTAATTCCTCGTAGATGGCCTCTTGATCTTGTTCTTCTACTCACGATCACGCACATACAAGATTTACAACAATCAATCATCATGCACAAACTTTACTCAAGATGCAATGGGCTAGATGAATGCAAATCCTATAGTGCGGTTTTATTAATTAGTTTGTACGTGTTCTTGCATGTTTTAATGGGTTTTCATGGGGTTTTATGATGAACAAGGGTGTAGGGGTCAAGTATGGACGTGGTGATAATCTTGACTCAATATCTAGATCAATTCCACCGTAAAAAACCGATCAAACACGATCTGTCCACACGTAAAAGTTTCTGTTCGAAGGGGGCGAAGAAAACGGATGCATAGAAACAGCCGCGATGTCGTAAGATGGCTAATGGAGACCTACCTCACATCCTCCTTGTGGCAGGGCCTTTCTCCTAGCAATGGCAGCATCGGGGAATTTTTCTATGGAAGATTAAGGCAGGACAGATCGTCGGGCTTCTTTTCCGGCGACGGTGGGGCTCGACGGCGGCCAAATTCCGGCAAGGGGGGAGGGGACTTGGCGACTTGGCAGCAAGGAAGGGGGCTTGGCAGCAGGGGGGACGACCAAAAGAGAGAGGGGTCGGCCAAGGGGGTGGGGGTTATATTTATAAGGGGGAAAAGGAGAGTCCTACTCCAATTGGAGCTCAAGTAAGAGTCCTATTCAATTTTTTTGGATCTTAACAAACTTATCTCTTGTGTTGCGGCAGCCTTGGGGATTTTATCCCCAAAATGTGGGGAAATTTCCCATTTTTGGGAATTGGGGAATTTGGAAAATTTGGGGGAAATTTGGGAATGGCTTATTTCAGCTATCTTTTTCCCATTCCTCACCATTTCTATGTCACTTGCTCCATTTCTACATTCCCCTCTACATTTCTATGTCCCATTCTCCATTTCTACATTCCCCTATCCATTTCTATGTCCCATTATCCATTTCTACATTCCCCTCTCCATTTCTATGTCCCATTCTCCATTTCTACATTGCCCTTCTCCATTTCTATGCCCCATTCTCCATTTCTATATTCCCTTCTTCATTTCTGTGGTTTTTCCTTCATTTCTATGGTTCCTTCCTCCATTTCTATGGTTCTCTCTCCATTTCTATGGTTCTTTCTCCATTTCTATGGTCCTTCCTCCATTTCTATGGTCCTTCCTCCATTTCTATGGTCCTTCCTCCATTTCTATGGTTCTTTTCTCCATTTCTATGGTTCTTTCTCCATTTCTATAGTTCTTTCTCTATTTTTATAGTTCTTTCTCCATTTATACTTTTTTTATAATGTTTCTCTACATGAAAAATGTATGCAATGCATGGAAATGAATTTGAGAGTTTTACAAAGGACAATCTCAAGAGGCTATCTACGAGGATCTACAGCACCAAGACTTCGAGACGCTCGAACAACAAGAACCACGGGAGCAAGGCAAGTGCCCCTTGACCATATTGATCCAATGTTTTTGAAACTGTTTTGTTTGCGAAAACTTGTATGCTTGAGTCAACTTGATGGGACACCCTTTTATAGGAGTTTACAAGTTTTATTAACCATCCTTGTCGCTGGGAAAGTTGATGAGTCGGGTATGGTCGTTTTTCCTTTTTGCTTCGCTTAGTCTACGGGATACGGGAAGCTGAGATGAAACATGTCTAGCTACTGCACTCATATGAATAATGATGATTGGAACTTGATGATGTTAATGAGCATGGAATCGGGGAGATCTAGGCAAGCTTGGTTTGTGGATGTTGCTGAATGATATGGTGATTTACTTGTCGTAGATCTAAGGACCGGTTCATGCGAGAATATGCCAAGAAAACAGTGCCACCACAAAGCCAAGTATGGGTGCGGCATAGCTGATTAATTAGGTGTGTTGCTAGCTTGTTATGGACCTTGGATGGCGCGGGGAATGTGTGAGACCTATGTGTGCTGAATACATTGGCTTTGACGATAAAAGTTTTGAATACTACCAAAACACCTTTTTAACAAGGTCCGAGCTCCTGCAAGGTCCGACGATAGGTCCGACATGTTTTGGGTAGCTCCGGCAAGATCCGACGTAAGGTCCGACTTGCTTTGTCTAGGTCTGACTTTTTTTTGGCTAGGTCCGACTTTTTTTTGCTAGCTTCGGTGCTAGGTCCGACTAGCTTTGGTAAGTTCCGTGCTAGGTCCAACTAAGCTTTAGTATGCTCCGGCGCTGTCACACCCGGTTTCTCCGAAGAACAACCGAGTGAATATCACATGTATGCCAGGATCATTTTCTCATACATGTGATGACAAGTAGTGAAGCATCATTTATTACAAACCAGGTGTCGAATATGAATATGTCTTACAAATCATATGTCTCGATGGACAATAATAAGTTCATAACATGTAAATAAAACAGCAGCGGAATATGAATCTTGTGGGCTCCGTCACAGGCGTTGCCCGGGGGGACTCCGTGAACCTAGAATCATTCCTCGGGACCAAAGTCTTGGTCATTAAACACCACATCATTCTCTTGACCTGAGCAGCAATATAAACCAACAGAAAAGCAAGTTTGAGTACCGTGGGTACTCAGCAAGTGTGGGAAAGTTATGTCATGCATGGCTAGAGCAAGGAGAGGTTGAACTCATGGTTAAAGAACTACGCAATTAATACCTATCACCTTAGCTTATTAAGCACCTACATTACTACACAGGTGAAATGGATCCCAATCCCTCAACCCATCATCAATATCAAGTAAACATAATCTCATCTCAAATGTTAAGCTTCTTTCTTAACATCCACAACTTCCCAATTCATCATCCTCTAATCATGAATAAGTCTAAGCCGCTCTTGACCGTGAGCACGGCTGTCATGACAGTTTTGACTCTGCAGAGTTTGCACCACTATACCCACATGTAGTGATTTCATCCCCCGTTGCCGGGTGGACTAAAAGAACCTCCATTATGCCAGTGGCCACGAACCACATTCACACTTCCTAGGTGTGTAGCCAGGAGATCACTATGAAGCCTTTACAAAGGGATTCTCGACGGGCGTGGGCCCACTGAGGTTTCACCCCTAACAGCATACAAGAGGCTCCAACCCCGCTGCAGTGGCCCCCTCTTGAGCCTTGCGGTTCATATGGTAGTCCAGCTGACACCTATTCCCCGCACCATCCAACACACCCATACTACGCCGGGGATACACCTAATTAATTGGCCAAGCGTCCCCATCTCAGCATGTGGCTGGCACGGTAAAGCCAGGTTACATGCTCCATGAACCGGTCCTTAGGATCCAAGCAAATACTAAACACAAACCCGAGTCTCGTGCACCCAGCACCAACCAAATCATCCAACTTGCCTCGATCCCTACCTCTACATAACTCATAATATCTCATTCAAGAGTAAGGTAAATAAATTGATGATCTCATATCCCAATTATCCCATTCTAAGCATGGCTAAGCATAAGCATATAAATAAATGACTTGATAAAATAAATCCCAACCCAAGCTACAAGGAAACAAGGTAATGCAATTCTAGGGAAACTTCCTAGCATGGGTTTCATATTTCAATTGACAATGCAATTAATTCTATCTACACATCCTAGTATAGGATCAAAGTGGTCAAGGACACTTGCCTTCTTCCTGCTGCTCTGAGAATGGAAAGTCTTGGTCTTGGAAGGGGAGAACTTGCTCTGGGGCAGGTTCTACTCATGCCAACACACATCGCAAAAGAAAACAACAATCCATAAGACAGTTCACACTTTCACTTCATGCAAACCACACATACATACCTATGAAAGTCATTCACATTTCTAAGTGTTGTGGTTACTCTACATGTGTTGATTTTTGACCTACATGCACTTTTAAACCTATGTATATGATTTCTAACTTTTGTATTCAGATTTCTATTTGCACACTATATATGAATTTCTAATTTGAACAAATCCTTTATATTTGATACACTTCTTGGCCACAAGGTTTGCATGAGAGGCAATTGCCTACTCCAAATAGGTTTTCAGATCGTCTACAAAATCCTAAATTGAAGCTTTTGGATTTGGAGAGTTCATTTATCATTTTCTAATTATGCATACCTATTTTCCTATATTTTTTAGATTTATTTTATATGCCTAAAAGTGAGTTTTAATATTAAATAGTAGGACATATCATTTAAACAGAATAGGTTCTGATCTAAAATTTTAAATAATATATTTTTGAACTTCTCCTCTAATGTGAACTATTTAAATTTATTTTATCAGTTTATAGAATTATTTCCTAGCCTAAAAATGTGTTTCTAGAACTAATAAATATGAACAACATTTAGACAGATTTCATTTCAGCCAAAAATCTATTTTTAACTCATTCTAAAGTTTTCCAAGTGCTAGGAGAGTTTAAATTTGAATTTGCACATGTGTTTGCCTTACCTTTTAAATTTAAATCCTAGTCACATATTCAAATTCCTAAATTTAATATCATATAGGGTCAAAAAGGTAAATCCACCCTACTGCAGGTTCTAATTTGCTATTTCATGAATTTCCAGGGGTCTAACTACACATAACATAGGGGTTTTCCAAATTTTTATTAAGTCCAGGGGCTAAAACTGATTTTTAAATGAATTTACACGAATTTCTGAAGTTCCAGTGGCTAGATCAGAAGTTTCCGGGGCTAGCTCGTGTTTTCCGAGATCCCCAGGGGGTAGCGCGTAAGAATCCCGGCCTTTATAATGCGGGGCTGATGTGGACCGTCCGATTTAAAATAGACGGCTCACATTAGATCGTTGAACCGGTACGCGCGGGTTTTATTTCTACCGTGCGATTTAAAATAGACGGCGCACAAGGGGCCACGTCGCTCCTGGCCGGAGTTCGCCCGTGCGCACGGCGGCGCGCGGCGGCGGGGGTGCGATCTCGCCGGCGCAGCTTCGGTTCCTTGCCGCTATACGTTAAAACTTGCAGTTTTTCACATGGATCGACTACGGAGGGGTAGGGGAGCTCACCTAGGGGTTTCTCAGGCTTGGGGAGGTTGAAATTCGGCTCTGTGACGATGATGATTTGTAACACCCTAAAATCCTGTTAAGAGGGGAATTTAAAAAAAATTTGGACATATTGCATGTGGTGCAGAAATTCAAATTCAATTTGGAATTCAAATTCAAATCAAAACCAGAAAAGAAATGGAAAAAGAAAAAGAAAAATAGAAAACCCCGGCCAGTGGGCCGAAACCCACCAGCCGGCCCACCTTTTCCCGCGCCAGCCCACAGCCGCGCGCTCCTCTCTCCCTCTCATTGACACGCGGGGCCCGCGTGTCATCCCCCACCTCTCGCTCGCGCCAACAGCCGGGACTTCTCCGCGCGCCCGAATCCAAACTACCCCGGAATCTCGCGTCCCCCAGCCGAATTCTGGTCCCGGACGACTACAACTCGATCACAACCGACACGCCGCCCTCCCCCGTCTATATAAACGCCGGCATCGCCCCGTTTTCCCCACCCGATCGTCTGTTTTTCCTCTCGGTGAGAACCGAAGCTCCGATCACCGTTTTCTCTCGACCTTCGCTCGGGATTTCTGATCTAACGCGCCGATCTTGTTCCACCGCCCCTGGGGAAACACGCAGGTGCAGAAAAATCGGTAGATTGCGCTCTAAACACAACTCCGACGTGCATCGCCGCGATTCCATCTCGGACCTCGTCGCCGACCGCCTTCCAGGGCCTCCGAGCTCAAGAAAAACCCCGAGGTGAGATCCCCGACCTCCCCTCTACCGATCTATGCCATGAAATCCCAGTTTTAGAAGGAACAGACGAAGATCCAAAGTTTTCCGGCGAGATCGCCGCCACCGCGCGCCGCCGGGCAGCGCGGGCTGACTCCGGCCAGGGCGACGTGGCCGCTTGTGCGCCGTCTATTTTAAATCGCACGGTAGACATAAAACCCCCGCGTACCGGTTCGACGTTATAATCTCAGCCGTCTGTTTTAAATCGGACGGTCCACGTCGTCCCCGCATTATAAAGGCCGGGATTCTTACGCGCTACCCCCTGGGGATCTCGGAAAATACGAGCTAGCCCCAGAAACTTCTGATCTTGCCCCTGGAACTTCAGAAATTCATGTAAATTCAATTAAAATCAGTTTTAGCCCCTAGACTTAATAAAAATTAGCAAATCCCCTCTGTTATGCATAGTTAGACCCCTGGAAATTTGTAAAATAATAAATTAGACCCTATAGTAGGGTGAACTTACCTTTTTGACCCTATATGGTATTAAGTTTAGAAATTTGAATGTGTGACTAGGATTTAAATTTAAAAGGAAAGACAAACACATGTGCTAATTCAAGTTTAAACTCTACTAACACTTGGAAAACTTTAGAATGAACTAAAAATAAATGTTAGGCTGAAATGAAATCTGTTTGGGTGTTGTTCATATTTATTAGTTCTAGGAACACATTTTTAGGTTAATAAATAATTCTGAAAATTGGTAAAATAAATTTAAATTAGTTCACATCAGAGGAGAAGTTCAAAAACATATTATTTAATATATTAGATCAGAACCTATTCTGTTTAGATGTTATGCCCTACTATTTAATATTTAAAACTCACTTTTAGGCATAGAAAATAAATCTGGAAAATAAAGAAAAAATAGGTATGCATAATTAGAAAATGATTAATGAAGTCTCCAAATCCAAAGTCTTCAGTTTGGGATTTGGTAGAAGGTTTAAAAACCCACTTGGAATAGGAAATTACCTTCCATGCAAACTTGGTAGCTAAAGAGTGTGTTAATTGAATATAAAGAATTTGTTTAGAATTGAAATTCATATATATAGTGTGCAAATAAAAATCTGAATACAAAAGTTAGAAATCATATACATATGTTTAAAAGTGCATGTAGGCCAAAAATCAACACATGTAGAGTAACCCCAACACTTAGAAATGTGAATGACTTTCATAGGTATGTATGTGTGTTTTGCATGAAGTGAAAGTGTGAACTATGTCTTATGGATTGTGTTTTCTTTTGCTATGTGTATTGGCATGAGTAGAACCTGCCCCAGAGCAAGTTCTCCCCTTCCAAGACCAGGACTTTCCATTCCCAGAGCAGCAGGAAGAAGGCAAGTGTCCTTGACCACTTTGATCCTATACTAGGATGTGTAGATAGAATTATTTGCATTGTCAATTGAAATATGAAACCCATGTTAGGAAGTTTCCCTAGAATTGCATTACCTTGTTTCCTTGTAGCTTGGGTTGGGATTTATGTTATCATGTCATTTTTTTATATGCTTAGCCATGCTTAGAATGGGATAATTGGGATATGAGATCATCAATTTATTTACCTTACTCTTGAATGAGATCTTATGAGTTATGTAGAGGTAGGGATCGAGGCAAGTTGGATGATTTGGTTGGTGCTGGGTGCACGAGACTCGGGTTTGTGTTTAGTACTTGCCTGGATCCTAAGGACCGGTTCATGGAGCATGTAACCTGGCTTTACCGTGCAAACCACATGCTGAGATGGGGCAGCTTGGCCAATTAATTAGGTGTATCCCCGGCATAGTATGGGTGTGTTGGATGGTGCGGGGAGTAGGTGTCAGCTGGACTACCATATGAACCGCAAGGCTCAAGAGGGGGCCACTGCAGCGGGGTTGGAGCTTCTTGTATGCTGTTAGGGGTGAAACATCAATGGGCCCACGCTCATCGGGAATCCCTTTGTAAAGGCTTCGTAGTGATCTCCTGGATACACACCTGGGAAGTGTGAATGTGGTTCATGGCCACTGGCATAATGGAGGTTCTTTTAGTCCACCCGGCAACGGGGGATGAAATAACTACATGTGGGTACAGTGGTGCAAACTCTGCAGAGTCAAAATTGTCATGACAGCCGTGCTCACGGTCAAGAGCGGCTTGGACTTATTCATGATTAGAGGATGATGACTTTGGAAGTTGAGGATGTTAAGCGGGGAGCTTAACATTGGAAATGATGTTATGGTTATTTGATTATGATGATGCATTGGGAGATTGGGATCCATTTCACCTATGTAGTAATGTAGGTGCTTAATAACCTAAGGTGATAGGTATTATTTGCGTAGTGCTTTAACCATGAGTTCAACCTCTCCTTGCTTTAGCCATGCATGACATAACTTTCCCACACTTGCTGAGTACCCACGGTACTCAAACTTGCATATTTGTTGGTTTAAATTGCTGCTCAGGTCAAGGGGATGATGTGGTGTTCAATGACCAAGACTTTTCGGACCCGAAGAAGGATTCTAGGTTCATGGAGTCCCCCGGCCAACGCCTGTGACGGAGCCCACAAGAATAATATTCCGCTGCTATTCTATTTACATGTTATGAACTTATTATCGTCCATTGAGACGTATGCTTTGTAAGACATATTTATATTCGACACCTGGCTTGTAATAAATGATGCTTCACTATTTGTCATCACATGTATGAGAAAATGATCCTGGCATACATGTGATATTCACTCGATTGTTCTTCGGAGAAACCGGGTGTGACAGAAGTGGTATCAGAGCCAAGGTTGCCCGTAGGAACGTGGACCTAGGTAGAAATGAACGTATTTAAAGACCCTATTTTCTTAAAAACTATTTTCCAAAGGTGTGGGTTGAAAAGTGTTATTTAATGGGTCACTTTATCCACCTTGCCCCAACTCTATTCAAAACAAGATTTTTATTTAAATCTTATCTAACTTGATTTTAAATGCTTTATGTTTTAGATGGTTCGCATGATCCGCACCGCTCGCAAGTCCACCAGAGGGACAGTTCCCGTAGTTGCCCTTGCCCTGAGAGAGGAAAACCGTCCGGTGACGTACCTCTCCTACGGATTGGCAGTAGGAGGCTTGTTGCGCCGTCTTCGGCGTATGCTCCAAGCCGCTGGCAATACGGGCAAGCTAATCATACACTACATCTCCAACCGAACCATACGTGAGAAGCGGGAAGAATGGAGTTCAGAAATAAGGATTATCCACGAAAATCAGCTGCTCAAGATCCACCGCTCTCCAGCTTGTCGAGCGACACAGGTCGATGCGGAGAAGGATGTCACCTGGGAGGCAATCACCTGCCAGAGTCACATCTATCGTCGCCACCTGGACAGGACTGAGTACATGTATGTCCTCCAGCGTGAGAGTGGTACAACGGAGTACAAGTACCCGCCAGTGCAGCAGGGGACTTCCCATGAGCACATGGACCTGTGCTTGGAGGATGCTGCTATGCTCAGCACTCGACTGCAGGAGTGCCAGCAGGAACTTCAGGATGTTCGTGACACCCTGAAGGAGACTGAGGCATTGCTTCGAGCCAGCTTGAGGGCGAGAGAAAGAGGAGATGGGAATGAACTGTGTGTCACCGTGAATGACACATGGACTCCTGACTCCCCAAATCGCCGGGCGAGCAGGCGTCGCCGCACTTCTCAACCAGCAGCTTCCCCACCCAAAGCGGAGTCAGAGGGCAGCCACAATAACGAGGAAGATCCCGAGGAGCCAGCTCAGTGATACGAGTAGTGTAGAGTCCTTTCCCTTAGTTTAGCAGGATGTCGAGTAGTCGAGTTGTTACCTTAGTTAATAGTGTGTTAATGCTTGGTGTGTGACGTGAGTTGTGGAAGCCATGGGCGTTTGTCCACAACCTCGTCTTCAGGTTGTTTTGCTTTGGTGTGTGAACCCATATGAATTAAGAGTGCATTTATGTTCGCGTAAGACATGAAATCCTCAGAAAATATAAATGAAATAAGGTCTCAAAATTTTAAAGTTTAAACAAGCAAAATTGGTAAGTTAATATGTAATGCTTTAAATTGACATTTGGTTGATCATGATAGATGGCCGGAAGAGGAAGGGGTCGTGGTGCCAACCCCGCCAACAACAACGATGAAGCCGGCAACCCTCACCTTTCCGGAGGGCAAGTCAGGGGTGGTCGTCGGGAAGGAGTTGATCCCATCCACCAAATGCTTGAAAATCAGAATCAGCTCATCCAAAGCCTGACTCAAGTGGTGGCCAACTTGCACCAAGCTCCACCACCACAAGCTGCACCACGCCAACCAAGGTTGAGTGAGTTTCTAGGGACTCAACCTCCAAAGTTTGCACGTGCTGCTGAACCTCTGGAGGCAGATGATTGGCTAAAGACCATTGAGAGCAAGATAAGGATCATACAATGCCAAGGGTATGAGAGGGTGCTGTTTGCCTCTCACCAATTGCATGGACCTGCTGCTGATTGGTGGACCGCTTACGTGGCCACCCATCATGACCCTGAGAACATCACTTGGGAAGAGTTCAAGCGTAGTTTCCACAACCATTACATACCAAGGGGTGAACTCAAAAACAATAGAAAGGAGTTCTTGGGGCTGCAGCAAGGAAACATGACGGTGAGGGAATACCTCACTAAATTCACCCAACTATCCCGTTATGCACCACGGGACATAGAGACTGATGAGCAGAAACAGGATTGCTTTGTGGAAGGACTTACAACGGAAATGCAGTGTGCAATGTCCTCCAACGAGTATGAAAGCTTCCAAAAGATGGTGGACAGAGCATTTGTTGTGGAAAGGAAGCTGAAGGCCTTGGAAAATGAAAACAAGAGGAAGGCGGGATGGTCACACCAAGCCTCGGGTAGCAACACACGCCCACGTCTGATGCAGCAACCCGCAGGGCAGACGAGCCGTGCTGTGGTACCCTACTCAGCACCCAGAGGGTACAACCCGAACTTCAGGCCTCCGTTAGCACCAGCACAGCCACAACGTCCGTTTGTACAGCAGCCTCGCCCCACATATCAACCTCGACCAGCAGTACAAGGACCCCCAAACCAACCCCAAGACAACAAAGGCCAGGCACCTAAGGTTGGGGTGCAATGCTTTAACTGTGGTTAAGTGGGGCACTACGCCCATAAGTGCCCAAAGAAGAAGCCCGTGCAGCCGCAACAGCAGAACTTGATGCGAGGACGGGTGAACCACGTGACCATGGAGAAGGCGCAAGAGGCACCCGACGTGGTAGTTGGTAAGTTTCCTGCCAATTTACACATTGCAACCCTGTTGTTTGATTCTGGTGCTACCCACTCGTTCATTGCTCAAGGGTTTGTTAAGAAGCATGATCTAGCAACCACACAAATGAACTATATGCTAGCAGTGAACTCTCCAGGTGGAGAAATAAGGACAAGACGTGTGTCCCAAGGTGAATCTAGACATTAATGGGGTAGTATTTACTGCCAACCTCATAGTGATAGATTCACAAGGGATAGATATTATTTTGGGTATGGATTGGTTGACCAAACATAAAGGAATCATCCATTGTTCGACAAGAACGGTGGAACTAACTCACCCTAGTGGCACAAGAGTAAAATTCATAACTATACAAGAGCCTAGGAGGGACATTAAACTCAATCAAGTTGAGGTGGAAGTGGGGGAGATCAGGATCATCAGGGAATATCCAGATGTTTTTCCGGAGGAGTTGCCAGGTATGCCCCCCCCCCCCGATCGTGAAGTGGAATTCGCGATTGAGCTAGTGCCTGGAACAGCTCCGATATACAAGAGACCTTATCGGATGGACTCCAAACAGCTGGAAGAACTCAAGGAACATTTAAGAGAATTGACAGAAAAGGGGTACATTCATCCTAGTTCCTCACCATGGGGAGCTCCAGTGATATTTGTGCCCAAGAAGGATGGGACCCAAAGGCTATGCGTGGACTACCGTGCGTTGAATGAGGTAACCATCAAGAACAAGTACCCATTACCCCGCATTGAAGACTTGTTTGATCAGTTGAGGGGAGCTTGTGTGTTCTCGAAAATTGATCTCAGATCGGGATACCACCAACTTAAGATAAGGAAAACTGATATTCCAAAGACGGCTTTCGTATCTCGGTACGGACTGTATGAATACACTGTCATGCCTTTCGGGCTCACTAATGCCCCGTCATACTTCATGTATCTCATGAACAAGGTATTCATGGAATATCTGGACAAATTTGTGGTGGTTTTCATAGATGACATTCTCGTCTTCTCCAAAGATGAAGAAGAACGAGAGAAACATCTAAGGTTGGTGTTGCAAAAGCTGAGAGAACACCAACTATATGCCAAGTTGAGCAAGTGTGAGTTTTGGCTAAAGAGAGTTCCCTTCTTAGGACATATAATCTTGGAGGGAGGAATCTCCGTAGATCCCGCCAAGATCGAGGATGTACAGAAGTGGAAGACCCCTGAGAATGTCGGGGAAGTTTGAAGCTTCTTAGGATTGGCTGGATACTATCGACGTTTTATCGAGGGTTTCTCTAAGATTTCGAGACCCCTCACCAAACTGTTGGATAAAGGAATCACATTCACATGGATGCCGCAGTGCGAGACGAGTTTCCAGGAACTGAAGAAAAGATTGACAACAGCCCCAGTGCTAGTTATGCCAGATATGCAGAAGAACTTTTCGGTGTACTGCGATGCCTCTGGAAACGGGTTGGGATGTGTTCTCATGCAAGAGGGGCATGTTGTGGCTTATGCGTCCCGGCAGCTCCGGAAACATGAGAAGAACTATCCTACACATGACCTAGAGCTGGCTGCAGTGGTACACGCATTGAAGATCTGGCGGCATTATTTGATGGGGAAAAGGACAGAGATATATACGGATCATAAGAGCTTAAAGTATATTTTCACACAGCCAGATCTCAACCTCAGACAAAGGAGATGGTTAGAGCTAATCAACGACTTTGATGTGGGCATCAACTATCATCCTGGGAAAGCGAATGTCGTGGCAGATGCTTTAAGCCGGAAAGTTCAGGTCAATAGGTTGAGCTTGAAGGACATGCCTGCAGAATTGAAGGACGATGTTATAAGACTCAATCTATGCCTGGTGAATAGTGGTGAAGCCATCGCCATGGAAGTGGACTCCACATTAGAGCAAGACATACGCGACGGTCAAAAGAATGATGAGAAGATACAAGAAATCAGAAAACTCATCAAGGATAATAAAGCCCCTGGTTTCAGAGAGGATGAACAAGGTACGGTGTGGCATGGGAAAAGAATATGTGTGCCTGAAGTGAAGGAGATCCGTGAATTGATCTTGAAGGAAGCTCATGATTCCGACTATTCCGTTCATCCTGGGAGTACGAAGATGTACCATGACCTCAAGAGCAGGTATTGGTGGTATGGCATGAAGCGAGATGTCGCGGAACATGTTGCCCTATGTGACACATGTCAGTTGGTGAAAGCAGAACATCAATGATTTGCGGGATTATTGCAACCACTCAAAGTGCCTGAATGGAAATGGGAAGAAATCGGTATGGATTTCATAGTGGGACTACCCAGGACCCAATCAGGATATGATTCGATATGGGTCATCATCGACAGGCTAACCAAGGTAGCTCATTTCATTCCTGTGAAAGAAAGCTACAGCGGATCCAAATTGGTAGAATTATACATGTCAAGGATCGTGTGTTTCCATGGAGTGCCAAAGAAGATAGTGTCAGATTGAGGGACATAGTTCACCTCAAGGTTCTGGCAGAAGTTACATGAAACCATGGGAACTCATCTGAATTTTAGCTCTGCCTATCATCCTCAGACTGACAGACAAACGGAAAGGACCAATCAGATCCTTGAGGACATGTTGAGAGCATGTGCACTCAAAAACAATCGGAGTTGGGATAAGAACTTACCGTATGCGGAGTTCTCCTATAACAACAGCTATAAGGCTAGTATGAAGATGTCACCGTTTGAGGCTTTGTATGGGAGAAAGTGCAGAACTCCACTATTTTGGAACCAAGCCGGGGAAAGTAAAGTGTTTGGACCCGAGGTACTACAAGAAGCCGAGGCGAAAGTGAGGGAAGTTCGCAACAACTTGAGGATAGCACAGACACGACAAAAGAGCTATGCCGATGTACGGAGAAGAGAGCTCGTTTTCAACGTGGGGGACTATGTCTACCTCAAGGTGTCCCCTATTCGAGGACTTCGTCGGTTCAAGGTGAAAGGGAAGTTATCACCTCGATACATCGGACCCTTTCAAGTTCTGGAGAGGAAAGGCGAAGTGGCATATCAACTAGAACTACCGGCTCGCCTATCGGATGTGCATGATGTATTCCATGTGTCACAGCTCAAGAAATGTCTAAGGACGCGTGAAGAGATGTTACCCACGAATGAGGTTGACGTACGAGAGGATCTGTCTTATGCCGAGCAACTGGTCAAGATTTTGGAGACAATGGAACGCCTCACGAGAAATAAAAGAATCCGGATGTGCAAGGTGCAGTGGAAGCATCACTCGGAAGAGGAAGCCACATGGGAGCGAGACGAGCTTAAGACACAGTTTTCGGAATTGTTTTCCTAGAACCACCAATCTCGAGGACGAGATTTCTTTTAAAAGGGGTAGAGCTGTAACACCCCAAAATCCTGTGAAGAGGGGAATTTTAAAAAAAAATTTGGACGTATTGCATGTGGTGCAGAAATTCAAATTCAATTTGGAATTCAAATTCAAATCAAAACCAGAAAAGAAATGGAAAAAGAAAAAGAAAAACAGAAAACCCCGGCCAGTGGGCCGAAACCCACCAGCCGGCCCACCTTTTCCCGCGCCAGCCCACAGCCGCGCGCTCCTCTCTCCCTCTCACTGACACGCGGGGCCCGCGTGTCATCCCCCACCTCTCGCTCGCGCCAACAGCCGGGACTTCTCCGCGCGCCCGAATCCAAGCTACCCCGGAATCTCGCGTCCCCCAGCCGAATTCTGGTCCCGGACGACTCCAACTCGATCACAACCGACACGCCGCCCTCCCCCGTCTATATAAACGCCGGCATCGCCCCGTTTTCCCCACCCGATCGTCTGTTTTTCCTCTCGGTGAGAACCGAAGCTCCGATCACCGTTTTCTCTCGACCTTCGCTCGGGATTTCTGATCTAACGCGCCGATCTTGTTCCACCGCCCCTGGGGAAACACGCAGGTGCAGAAAAATCGGTAGATTGCGCTCTAAACACAACTCCGACGTGCATCGCCGCGATTCCATCTCGGACCTCGTCGCCGACCGCCTTCCAGGGCCTCCGAGCTCAAGAAAAACCCCGAGGTGAGATCCCCGACCTCCCCTCTACCGATCTATGCCATGAAATCCCAGTTTTAGAAGGAACAGACGAAGATCCAAAGTTTTCCGGCGAGATCGCCGCCTCCCGCCGCCGCGTGCCGCCGGGCAGCGCGGGCTGACTCCGGCCAGGGCGACGTGGCCACTTGTGCACCGTCTATTCTAAATCGCACGGTAGACATAAAACCCCCGCGTACCGGTTTGACGTTATAATCTCAGCCGTCTGTTTTAAATCGGACGGTCCACGTCGGCCCTGCAGTATAAAGGCCGGGATTCTTACGCGCTACCCCCTGGGGATCTCGGAAAATACGAGCTAGCCCCGAAAACTTCTGATCTAGCCCCTGGAACTTCAGAAATTCATGTAAATTCAATTAAAAATCAGTTTTAGCCCCTGGACTTAATAAAAATTAGCAAATCCCCTCTGTTATGCATAGTTAGACCCCTAGAAATTTGTAAAATAATAAATTAGACCCTATAGTAGGGTGAACTTACCTTTTTGACCCTATATGGTATTAAGTTTAGAATTGAAATTCATATATATAGTGTGCAAATAAAAATCTGAATACAAAAGTTAGAAATCATATACATATGTTTAAAAGTGCATGTAGGCCAAAAATCAACACATGTAGAGTAACCCCAACATTTAGAAATGTGAATGACTTTCATAGGTATGTATGTGTGTTTTGAATGAAGTGAAAGTGTGAACTATGTCTTACGGATTGTGTTTTCTTTTGCTATGTGTATTGGCATGAGTAGAACCTGCCCCAGAGCAAGTTCTCCCCTTCCAAGACCAGGACTTTCCATTCCCAGAGCAGCAGGAAGAAGGCAAGTGTCCTTGACCACTTTGATCCTATACTAGGATGTGTAGATAAAATTATTTGCATTGTCAATTGAAATATGAAACCCATGTTAGGAAGTTTCCCTAGAATTGCATTACCTTGTTTCCTTGTAGCTTGGGTTGGGATTTATGTTATCATGTCATTTATTTATATGCTTAGCCATGCTTAGAATGGGATAATTGGGATATGAGATCATCAATTTATTTACCTTACTCTTGAATGAGATCTTATGAGTTATGTAGAGGTAGGGATCGAGGCAAGTTGGATGATTTGGTTGGTGCTGGGTGCACGAGACTCGGGTTTGTGTTTAGTACTTGCCTGGATCCTAAGGACCGGTTCATGGAGCATGTAACCTGGCTTTACCGTGGCAACCACATGCTGAGATGGGGCAGCTTGGCCAATTAATTAGGTGTATCCCCGGCGTAGTATGGGTGTGTTGGATGGTGCGGGGAGTAGGTATCAGCTGGACTACCATATGAACTGCAAGGCTCAAGAGGGGGCCACTGCAGCGGGGTTGGAGCATCTTGTATGCTGTTAGGGGTGAAACCTCAGTGGGCCCACGCTCATCGGGAATCCCTTTGTAAAGGCTTCGTAGTGATCTCCTGGCTACACACCTGGGAAGTGTGAATGTGGTTCGTGGCCACTGGCATAATGGAGGTTCTTTTAGTCCACCCGGCAACGGGGGATGAAATCACTACATAAGGGTACAGTGGTGCAAACTCTGCAGAGTCAAAACTGTCATGACAGTCGTGCTCACGGTCAAGAGAGGCTTGGACTTATTCATGATTAGAGGATGATGACTTTGGAAGTTGAGGATGTTAAGCGGGGAGCTTAACATTGGAAATGATGTTATGGTTATTTGATTATGATGATGGGTTGGGAGATTGGGATCCATTTCCCCTATGTAGTAATGTAGGTGCTTAATAAGCTAAGGTGATAGGTATTATTTGCGTAGTGCTTTAACCATGAGTTCAACCTCTCCTTGCTTTAGCCATGCATGACATAACTTTCCCACACTTGCTGAGTACCCACGGTACTCAAACATGCATATTTGTTGGTTTAAATTGCTGCTCAGGTCAAGGGGATGATGTGGTGTTTAATGACCAAGACTTCGGACCCGAAGAAGGATTCTAGGTTCATGGAGTCCCCCGGGCAACGCCTGTGACGGAGTCCACAAGAATAATATTCCGCTGCTATTCTATTTACATGTTATGAACTTATTATCATCCATCGAGACGTATGCTTTGTAAGACATATTTATATTCGACACCTGGCTTGTAATAAATGATGCTTCACTATTTGTCATCACATGTATGAGAAAATGATCCTGGCATACATGTGATATTCACTCGGTTGTTCTTCGGAGAAACCGGGCGTGACATGATTGAAGCTGCTCCTCGGTGCTCGTCGGAACCGATGCTAGGGCGTGAAACTTGCCGCTTCCTTCACGTGCAGGGCTCCCTGGGGGTGGTGGAGCACGATCAGCGTGTTAGATCAGAAAATCCGAGCAAGGATCGAAAGAAAACGGTGATCGAAGCTTCGGTTCTCACCGGAGAGAAGAACGACCGATCGGGGGGGAAAAACAGGGCGATTGTCGGCGTTTATATAGGCGTGGGAGGGAGGCGGTCTGTTGGGATCGAGTTGGAGGCGTCCGGGACCGGAAATTGGGCTGGGGGCGTGGGTTTCTGGGGATCAGTTGCGATCGGGCGCGAGGGAAGAGTCCGGTCGGTTGGCGCGCGGGAGGTAGGAGATGACACGCGGGCCCCGCATGTCAGTGAGAGGAAGAGAGGGGGCGCACAGTCTTGGGCTGGCGCGGGGGATTGGGCCAGCTCGCGGGTTTTGGCCCACTGGCCGGTTGGGGTTTTTCTTTTTCTTTTTCCTTTTCTTTTCTGTTTTGATTTGAATTTGAATTCCAGATTGAATTTGAATTTTTTCACCACATGCAATACGTCCAAAAATTTTTAAATTCCCCTCTTTAGCAGGTTTTGGGTGTTACAGCTCTACCCCCCCCCCCCCCCCTTAAAAGAAATAGTAGAATGCGAGTATGAGTCGTGCCATTTACAATAACGTTTGTTAGCCAGTTGATCGGGTGATGGTATAACATGTCCACTCTTGAGCTTCATCACCCGGTTTTGTAAGAGCACATCAAAGAGTTTATCGCATTTTGTCACGTCAAAGGTGAAATTGACCTCCTATTTCTTCTCGGAGGCTTGTTCTTATGGTTTTCAACCCACTCGGCCACGCATATTTCCGTATCATCCTCACTGGCCGAGTCTTCCCCGAGGTTGTTGATGTGTTGCTTCTCCAGGTCTCTGTTGTTTACTTCTTTGAACCGGTCGTATGCTTTGGCTTCTTATCTCGTCCTCGAGATTGTGGTTCTAGGAAAACAATTCTGGAAACTGTGCCTTAAGCTCGTCTTCTCGCTCCCAGGTGGCTTCCTCTTCCGAGTGATGCTTCCACTGCACCTTGCACATCCGGATTCTTTTATTTCTTGTGAGGCGTTCCATTGTCTCCAAAACCTTGATCGGTTGCTCGGCATAAGAGAGATCCTCTCCTACGTCAACCTCATTCATGGGTAACATCTCTTCAGGCGTCCTCAGACATTTCTTGAGCTGTGACACATGGAATACGTCGTGCACATCCGATAGGCGAGCCGGTAGTTCGAGTTGATATGCCACTTTGCCCTTCCTCTCCAGAATCTGAAAGGGTCCGATGTATCGAGGTGATAACTTCCCTTTCACCTTGAACCGACGAAGTCCTCGGATATGGGACACCTTGAGATAGACATAGTCCCCCACGTTGAAAACGAGCTCTCTTCTCCATACATTGGCATAGCTCTTTTGTCGGGTCTGTGCTATCCTCAGGTTGTTGCGGATTTCCCTCACTTTCGCCATGGCTTCTTGTAGTACCTCGGGTCCAAACACTTTACTTTCCCCGGTTTGGTTCCAAAATAGTGGAGTCCTACACTTTCTCCCATACAAAGCCTCAAATGGTGACATCTTCATACTAGCCTGATAGCTGTTGTATAGGAGTACTACGCATACGGTAAGTTCTTATCCCAACTCCTATTGTTCTTGAGCGCACACGCTCTCAGCATATCCTCAAGAATCTGATTGAATCTTTCCGTCTGCCCGTCAGTCTGGGGGTGATAGGCAGAACTAAAATTTAGATGGGTTCCCATGGTTTCATGTAACTTCTGCAAGAACCTTGAGGTGAACTGTGTCCCTCGATCTGACACTATATTCTTTGGCACTCCATGGAAACACACGATCCTTGACATGTACAATTCCGCCAATTTGGATCCGCTATAGCTTTCTTTCACGGGGATGAAATGAGCTACCTTGGTTAGCCTGTCGATGATGACCCATATCGAATCATATCCCGATTGGGTCCTGGGTAGTCCCACTATGAAATCCATACCGATTTTTTCCCATTTCCATTCAGGCACTTTGAGTGGTTGCAATAATCCCGCGGGTCGTTGATGTTCTGCTTTCACCAACTGACATGCGTCACATAGGGCAATATGTTCCGCGACATCTCGCTTCATGCCATACCACCAATATCTGCCCTTGAGGTCATGATACATCTTCGTACTTCCAGGATGAAAGGAGTAGTCGGAATCATGAGCCTCCTTCAAAATCAATTCACGGATCTCCTTCACTTCAGGCACACAGATTCTTTTCCCATGCCACACCGTACCTTGTTCATCCTCTCTGAACCCTGGGGCTTTATTTTCTTTGATGAGTTCTCTAATCTCTTGTATCTTCTCTTCATTCTTCTGACCATTGCGTATGTCTTGCTCTAATGCGGGGTCCACTTCCATGGCGATGACCTCACCACTATTCACCAGCCATAGATTGAGTTTTACAACCTCTTCCTTCAATTCTGTAGGCATGTCCTTTAAGCTCAGCCTATTGACCTGCACCTTCTGGCTTAAAGCATCTGCCACGACGTTCGCTTTCCCAGGATGATAATTGATGCCCACATCAAAGTCATTGATTAGCTCTAACCATCTCCTTTGTATGAGGTTGAGATCTGCCTGTGTGAAAATATACTTTAAGCTCTTATGATCCGTATATATCTCTGTCCTCTTCCCCATCAAGTAATGCGGCCAAATCTTCAACGCGTGTACCACTGCGGCTAGCTCTAGGTCATGCGTCGGATAGTTCTTCTCGTGTTTCTGTAGCTGCCGGGACGCATAAGCCACGACATGCCCCTCTTGCATGTGAACACATCCCAACCCGTTTCCAGAGGCATCGCAGTACACCAAAAAGTTCTTCTGCATATCTGGCATAACTAGCACTGGGGCTGTTGTCAATCTTTTCTTCAGTTCTTGAAAACTCGTCTCGCACTGCGGTGTCCATGTGAATGTGATTCCCTTCTCTAACAATTTGGTGAGGGGTCTCGAAATCTTGGAGAAGCCCTCGATAAACCGTCGATAATACCCAGCCAATCCTAAGAAGCCTCGAACTTCCCCGACATTTTCAGGGGTCTTCCACTTCTGTACATCCTCGATCTTGGCGGGATCTACGGAGATTCCTCCCTCCGATATTATATGTCCTAAGAAGGGAACTCTCTTCAACCAAAACTCACACTTGCTCAACTTGGCATATAGTTGGTGTTCTCTCAGCTTTTGCAACACCAACCTTAAATGTCCCTCATGTTCTTCTTCATCTTTCGAGAAGACAAGAATGTCATCAATGAAAATCGCTACAAATTTTTCCAGATATTCCATGAATACCTTGTTCATGAGATACATGAAGTATGCTGGGACATTAGTTAGCCCGAACGGCATGACGGTGTATTCATACAGCCCGTACCGAGATACGAAAGCTGTCTTTGGAATGTCGGTTTGTCTTATCTTAAGTCGGTGGTGTCCTGACCTGAGATCAATTTTTGAGAACACACAAGCTCCCCTGAGCTGATCAAATAAGTCTTCAATGCAGGGTAATGGGTACTTGTTCTTGATGGTTACTTCATTCAAAGCACGGTAGTCCACGCATAACCTTTGGGTTTCGTCCTTCTTAGGCACAAATATAACTGGAGCTCCCCATGGTGAGGAACTAGGACGAATATACCCCTTCTCTGTCAACTCTCTTATATGCTCCTTGAGCTCTTCCATCTGTTTGGAGTCCATCCGATAAGGTCTCTTGTATATCGGGGTTGTTCCAGGCACAAGTTCAATCGTGAATTCCACTTCACGATCGGGAGGCATACCTGGCAACTCCTCCGGAAAAACGCTTGGGTATTCCTTGATGATCCTTATCTCTCCCACTTCCACCTCAACTTTATTGGGTTTAATATCCCTCCTAGGCTCTTGCACGGCTATGAACTTCACTTTTGTGCCACTAGTGTGAGTTAGTTCCACCGTTCTGGTCGAACAGTGGATGATACCTTTATGTTTGGTCAACCAATCCATACCCAAAATAATATCTATCCCTTGGGAGTCTATCACTATGAGGTTCGCAATAAATACTACCCCATTTTGGGAGTCACGTCTCACGCGAAAATAAATGCACTCTTAATTCATAGGGGTTCACACATCAAAGCAAAGCAACCTAAAGACGAGGTTGTGGACATATGCCCATGGCTTCCACAACTCACGTCACACACCAAACATTAACACACAAATAACTAAGGTATTGACTCGACTACTCGATATCCTACTGAAATAAGGGAAAGGACACTAAACGACGTGTATCACCGAGCTGGCTCTTCGGGGTCTTCCTCATTATTGCGGCTGCCCTCTGATTCCGCTTTGGGTGGGGAAGCTGCTGGTGGAGAAGTGCGGCGACGCCTGCTCGCCCGGTGGTCTGGGGAGTCAGGAGTCCATGTGTCATTTACGGTGACACACAGTTCATTCCCATCTCCTTTTTCTCTCGCCCTCAAGCTGGCGCGAAGCAACGCCTCAGTTTCCTTCAGGGTGTCACGAACATCCTGAAGCTCCTGCTGGCACTCCTGCAGTCGAGTGCTGAGCATAGCAGCATCCTCCAAGCACCGGTCCATGTGCTCATGGGAAGTCCCCTGCTGCACTAGCGGGTACTTGTACTCTGCGGTGCAGCTCTCACGCTGGAGGACATACATGTACTCAGTCCTATCCAGGTGGCGACGGTTGATGTAACTCTGGCAGGTGATGGCCTCCCAAGTGACATCCTTCTCAGCATCGACCTGTGTCGCCCGACAAGCTGGAGAGCGGTGGATCTTGAGCAGCTGATTTTCATGGATAATCCTCATTTCTGAACTCCATTCTTCCCACTTCTCTCGGATGGTTTGGGTGGAGCTGTAGTGTATGATTAGCTTGCCCGTATTGCCGGCGGCGTGGAGCATACGCCGAAGACGGCGCAACAAGCCTCCTACTGCCAATCCGTAGGAGTGGTACGTCACCGGACGGTTCTCCTCTCTCAGGGCAAGGGCAACTACAGGAACTCTCCCTCCGGTGGACTTGCGGGCGGTGCGGATCATGCGAACCATCTAAAACATAAAGCATTTAAAATTAAGTTAGATAAGAGTTAAACAAAAAATGTATTTTGAATAAAAGTTGGGGTAAGATGAATAAAGTGACCCCATTAAATAACACCTTCAACCCACACCTTTGAAAAATAGTTTTTAAGAAAATAGGATCCTTAAATACGTCCATTTCTACCTAGGTCCACGTTCCTACGGGTAACCTTGGCTCTGATACCACTTCTGTCACACCCGGTTTCTCCGAAGAACAACCGAGTGAATATCACATGTATGCCAGGATCATTTTCTCATACATGTGATGACAAGTAGTGAAGCATCATTTATTACAAGCCAGGTGTCGAATATAAATATGTCTTACAAAGCATATGTCTCGATGGACGATAATAAGTTCATAACATGTAAATAAAACAGCAGCGGAATATGAATCTTGTGGGCTCCGTCACAGGCGTTGCCCGGGGGGACTCCGTAAACCTATAATCCTTCCTCGGGACCAAAGTCTTGGTCATTAAACACCACATCATTCTCTTGACCTGAGCAGCAATATAAACCAACAGAAAAGCAAGTTTGAGTACCGTGGGTACTCAACAAGTGTGGGAAAGTTATATCATGCATTGTTAGAGCAAGGAGAGGTTGAACTCATGGTTAAAGCACTACGCAATTAATACCTATCACCTTAGCTTATTAAGCACCTACATTACTACACAGGTGAAATGGATCCCAATCCCTCAACCCATCATCAATATCAAGTAAACATAATCTCATCTCAAATGTTAAGCTTCCCGCTTAACATCCACAACTTCCCAATTCATCATCCTCTAATCATGAATAAGTCCAAGCCGCTCTTGACCGTGAGCACGGCTGTCATGACAGTTTTGACTCTGCAGAGTTTGCACCACTGTACCCACATGTAGTGATTTCATCCCCCGTTGCCGGGTGGACTAAAAGAACCTCCATTATGCCAGTGGCCGCGAACCACATTCACACTTCCCAGGTGTGTAGCCAGGAGATCACTACGAAGCCTTTACAAAGGGATTCCCGACGAGCGTGGGCCCACTGAGGTTTCACCTCTAACAGCATACAAGAGGCTCCAACCTCACTGCAGTGGCCCCCTCTTGAGCCTTGCGGTTCATATGGTAGTCCAGCTGACACCTATTCCCCGCACCATCCAGCACACCCATACTAAGCTGGGGATACACCTAATTAATTGGCCAAGCTGCCCCATCTTAGCATGTGGTTGGCACGGTAAAGCCAGGTTACATGCTCCATGAACCGGTCCTTAGGATCCAGGCAAGTACTAAACACAAACCCGAGTCTCGTGCACCCAGCACCAACCAAATCATCCAACTTGCCTCGATCCCTACCTCTACATAACTCATAATATCTCATTCAAGAGTAAGGTAAATAAATTGATGATCTCATATCCCAATTATCCCATTCTAAGCATGGCTAAGCATAAGCATATAAATAAATGACATGATAAAATAAATCCCAACCCAAGCTACAGGAAACAAGGTAATGCAATTCTAGGGAAACTTCCTAGCATGGGTTTCATATTTCAATTGACAATGCAATTAATTCTATCTACACATCCTAGTATAGGATCAAAGTGGTCAAGGACACTTGCCTTCTTCCTGCTGCTCTGAGAATGGAAAGTCTTGGTCTTGGAAGGGGAGAACTTGCTCTGGGGCAGGTTCTACTGTCACACCCGTTTTCTCCGAAGAACAACCGAGTGAATATCACCTGTATGCCAGGATCATTTTCTCATACATGTGATGACAAATAGTGAAGCATCATTTATTACAAGCCAGGTGTCGAATATAAATAAGTCTTACATAGCATATGTCTCGATGGACGATAATAAGTTCATAACAAATAAATAAAATAGCAGCGGAATATTATTCTTGTGGGCTCCGTTACAGGCATTGCCCGGGGGACTCCATGAACCTAGAAACCTTCTTCGGGTCCAAAGTCTTGATCATTAAACACCACTTCATTATCTTGACCTGAGCAGCAATATAAACCAACAAATATGCAAGGTTGAGTACCGATGGTACTCAGCAAGTGTGGGAAAGTTATGTCATGCATGGCTAGAGCAAGGATATGTTGAACTCATGGTTAAAGCACTACGCAATTAATACCTATCAGCATAGCTTATTAAGCACCTACATTACTACACAGGTGAAATGGTCCCAATCTCCCATCCCATCATCATAATCAAATAACCATAACATCATTTTCAATGTTAAGCTCCCCTCTTAACATCCTTAACTTCCAAAACCATCACTCCTCTAATCATGAATAAGTCCAAGCCGCTCTTGACCGTGAGCACGGCTGTTATGATAGTTTTGACTCTGCAGAGTTTGCACCACTGTACCCACATGTAGTGATTTCATCCCCCGTTGCCGGGTGGACTAAAAGAACCTCCATTATGCCAGTGGCCGCGAACCACATTCACACTTCCCAGGTGTGTAGCCAGGAGATCACTACGAAGCCTTTACAAAGGGATTCCCGACGAGCGTGGGCCCACTGAGGTTTCACCCCTAACAGCATACAAGAGGCTCCAACCCCGCTGCAGTGGCCCCCTCTTGAGCCTTGTGGTTCGTATGGTAGTCCAGCTGACACCTATTCCCCGCACCATCCAACACACCCATACTACGCCGGGGATACACCTAATTAATTGGCCAAGCTGCCCCATCTCAACATGTGGTTGGCACGGTAAAGCCAGGTTACATGCTCCATGAACCGGTCCTTAGGATCCAGGCAAGTACTAAACACAAACCCGAGTCTCGTGCACCCAGCACCAACCAAAACATCCAACTTGCCTTGATCCCTACCTCTACATAACTCACAATATCTCATTCAAGAGTATGGTAAAATAAACTGATGATCTCATATCCCAGATATCCCATTCTAAGCATGGCTAAGCATATGCATAATAATAAATGACATGATAAAATGAATCCCAACCCAAGCTACAAGGAAACAAGGTAATGCAATTCTAGGGAAACATCCTAGCATGGGTTTCATATTTTCAATTGATAATGCAAATAATTCTATCTACACATCCTAGTATAGGAACAAAGTTGTCAAGGACACTTGCCTTCTTCCTGCTGCTCTGGGAGTGGGTAGTCCTGATCTTGGAAAGGAAGAACTTGCTCTGGAGCAGGTTCTACTCATACCATCACACATAGCAAAAGAAAACAACAATCCATAAGACATAGTTCACACTTCCACTTCATACAAGCCACACATTCACATTTATGAAAGCCATTCACATTTCTGTGTTGTGGTTACTCTATGTGTGTTGATTTTGGTTTACATGCACTTTTAAACATGTGCATATGATTTCTACTTTTGTATTCATATTTATGTTTGCATACTATATATGAGTTTCCAATTTAAATAAAGTCCTTATATTCAATTTATACACCTTTTAGCTATCAAGTGTGCATGGAGGGTATTTTCCTACTCCAAATGTGTCTTCAGACCTTCTACCAACCCTAAACTGAATTCTTTGGATTTTGGAAACTTCATTTATCATTTTCTAGTTATTCATACCTAGCTTGCTATATTTTCAGATTTATTTCCTATGCCTAAATGTGAACTTTATTATGAAAATAGTAAGACACCTCATCTAAACACAATAGGTTTTGGGTCCAAAATATTAAATAATATATTTTTGAACTTCTCCTCTGATGTGAACTATTTTACATTTATTTTACTAATTTTCAGAATTATTCTCTACTTAAAAATATGTCCCTATAACTAATAAATGTGAATAATCAATTAGACAGATTCATTTCAGCCAAAAATATATTTTTATCTCACTCCAAAGTTTTCCAAGTACTAGGAAAGTTTTTAATTTGAATTTACAAAGTGTTTGTCCCATCTTTTAAATTTTAAACACTAATCACATATTCAAATTCCTAAATTTAATATCACATAGGGTTAAAAAGGTAAACTCACCCCACTATAGGGTCTATTATATTATTTTAAGAATTTCCAGGGGTCTAACTACACATAACAGAGGGGTTTTCCTAATTTTTATTAAGTCCAGGGGCTAAAACTGATTTTTAAATGAATTTACATGATTTTCTGAAGTTCCAGGGGCTAGATCAGAAGTTTCCAGGGCTAGCTCGTATTTTCCGAGAACCCCAGGGGGTAGCCGTAAGAATTCCGGCCTTTATAACGCGGGGCTGACGTGGATCGTCCGATTTAAAACAGACGGCTGAGATTATAACGTCGAACCGGTACGAGGGGATTTAAATTCTACCGTGCGATTTAAAATAGACGGCGCACAAGCGGCCACGTCGCTCTGATCGAGCGCGGGCAGCGCGGTCCGGCGGCGCACGTGTCACACCCGGTTTTTCCGAAGAACAACCGAGTGAATATCACATGTATGCCAGGATAATTGTCTCATACATGTGATGACAAATAGTGAAGCATCATTTATTACAATCCAGGTGTCGAATAAATAAGTCTTACATAGCAAATGTCTCGATGGACAATAATAAGTTCATCACAAGTAAATAAACTAGCAGCGGAATATTATTCTTGTGGGCTTCGTCACAGGCGTTGCCCGGGGGTCTCCATGAACCTAGAAACCTTCTTCGGGTCCAAAGTCTTGGTCATTATACCCCCACCTCATTATCTTGACCTGAGCAGCAATATAAATCAACAAATATGCAAGGTTGAGTACCGATGGTACTCAGCAAGTGTGGGAAAGTTATGTCATGCATGGCTATAAAAAGGGGAGGTTGAACTCATGGTTAAAGCACTACGCAATTAATACCTATCACCTTAGCTTATTAAGCACCTACATTACTACACAGGTGAAATGGTCCCAATCTCCCATCCCATCATCATAATCAAATAACCATAACATCATTTCCAATGTTAAGCTCCCCGCTTAACATTCTCAACTTCCAAAACCATCACTCCTCTAATCATGAATAAGTCCAAGCCGCTCTTGACCGTGAGCACGGCTGTCATGACAGTTTTGACTCTGCAGAGTTTGCACCACTGTACCCACATGTAGTGATTTCATCCCCAGTCGCCGGGTGGACTAAAAGAACCTCCATTATGCCAGTGGCTACGAACCACATTCACACTTCCCAGGTGTGTAGCCAGGAGATCACTACGAAGCCTTTACAAAGGGATTCCCGACGAGCGTGGGCCCACTGAGGTTTCACCCCTAACAGCATACAAGAGGCTCCAACCCCGCTGCAGTGGCCCCCTCTTGAGCCTTGCGGTTCATATGGTAGTCCAGCTGACACCTACTCCCCGCACCATCCAACACACCCATACTACACCGGGAATACACCTAATTAATTGGCCAAGCTGCCCCATCTCAGCATGTGGTTGGCACTGTAAAGCCAGGTTACATGCTCCATGAACCGGTCCTTAGGATCCAGGCAAGTACTAAACACAAACCCGAGTCTCGTGCACCCAGCACACAACCAAAACATCCAACTTGCCTTGATCCCTACCTCTACATAACTCACAATAACTCATTCAAGAGTATGGTAAAATAAATAGATGATCTTATGTCCCAAATATCCCATTCTAAGCATGGCTAAGCATATGCATAATAATAAATGACATGATAAAATAAATCCCAACCCAAGCTACAAGGAAAACAATGTAATGCAATTCTAGGGAAACTTCCTAGCATGGGTTTCATATTTAACATGACAATGCAAATAATTCTATCTACACATCCTAGCATAGGATCAAAGTGGTCAAGGACACTTGCCTCCTTCCTGCTGCTCTTGAAATGGGTAGTCCTGGTCTTGGAAAGTTATAACTTTCTCTTGAGCAGGTTCTACATCATACCATCACACATAGAAAAAGAAAAACAACAATCCATAAGACATGGTTCACACTTCCACTTCATACAAACCACACATTCATATTTATGAAAGTCATTATCATTGCTATGTGTTGTGGTTACTCTATGTGTGTTGATTTTGGCTTACATGCACTTTTAAACATGTGCGTATGATTTCTACTTTTGTATTCATTTTTATGTTTGTATATAATATATGAGTTTCCAATTTAAATAAATTCCTTATATTCAATTGATACACCTTTTAGCTACCAAGTGTGCATGAAAGGTATTTTTCTTCTCCATATGTGTCTTCAGAATTTCTACCAACCCTAAACTGAATTCTTTGGATTTTAGAAACTCCATTTATCATTTACTAGTTGCTATATTTTCAGATTTATTTTCCTATGCATAAATGTGTACTTTATTGTGAAAATAGTAAGACACATCATCTAAACAGAATAGGTTCTGGTCCTAAATAATTTAATAACATATTTTGACCTTTGCCTCTGATGTAAACTATTTCACAATTATTTTCCCTATTTCCTAGAACTATTCTTTACTTAAAATGTGTCCCTAAATGTGAATAATAAATTAAACAGATTCAATTCAGCCCAAAATATGTTTTTATCTCACTCCAAAGTTTCCTAAATACTGAGAAAGTCTTTAATTATATTTTGACAATATGTTTGTCCCGCTTTTTAATTTTTAAACACTAGCCACATAATCAATTTCCTAAATTAAATACTAAACAGGGCTAAAAAGGTAAACTCACCCCACTACAGGGTCTATAATATTATTTTCAGAATTTCCAGGGGTCTAGCTACACTTATCAGAGGAGTTTTTCTTAATTTTTTATTAAGTCCAGGGCTAAAACTGATTTTTAAATGAATTTACATGATTTTCTGAAGTTCCAGGGGCTAGATCAGAAGTTTCCGGGGCTAGCTCTTATTTCCTGAGAACCCCAGGGGGTAGCACGTAAGATTTCCAGTCTTTATAACGCGGGGCTGACGTGGACCGTCCGATTTAAAACAGACGGCTGAGATTATAACGTCGAACCGGTACGCAGGGATTTAAACCCTACCGTGCGATTTAAAATAAACGGCGCACAAGCGGCCACGTCGCTCTGATCGAGCGCGGGCGGCACTGCCGGCGGCGGGAAGCGGCGATCTCGCCGGAGACTTTAGGATCTTCGAGAATTCTTCCTAGAACTGTGATTTTATGGCATAGATCGGTGGAGGGGAGGTCGGGGATCTCACCTCAGGGGTTTTCTTGAGCTCGGAGGTCCTGGAAGGTGATCGGCGACGAGGTCCGAGGTGAAAGCACGGCGAGGCTCGTCGGCGCTGTGTTTACACCGCAAGTCACCGAGTTTTCTGCACATGCAAGGTTCCCCGGAGGCGGTGGATCAAGACCAGCGAGTTAGATCGGAATTTCCGAGCTTAGATCGGCCAGAATTCGCCGAAGAAGTCTCGGTTCTCACCGGAGGAAAATCGGCGGATCGCGTGGGAAAAACAGAACGAGGCCGGGGTTTTTATAGACGGGGAAAGGCGGCGGGGTGGTTTAGATCAAGTCCGTGTCGCCTACGAACGGAATTCGGCGGGGATGCGCAGGAGTTCGGGTCGGTTTTGATCCGGGGTGAGAGAATCCCGGCGCGGGCGCGAGGTAGAAGAAGGGCTGGCGGGCCCCGCCTGTCAGTGGGAGGAAGCGGCGCGCGCGGCTGCGGGCTGGCGCGGCGCTGGTTGGGCCGGCTGGTGGGTTGCGGCCCACTGGCCGGTTTTTTTCTGTTTTCTTTTTTTCTTGTTCTATTTCTTTTCTGATTTGAGTTTAATTTGAATTCCAGTTTGAATTTGAATTTTTGCAAAACATGCAACACGTCCAAAAATTTTTAAATTCCCCTCTTAACATGATTTTAGGGTCTTAACAAAATTTTGGGGTGTTACAGCTCTACCCCCCTTAAAAGAAATCTCGTCCTCGAGATTGGTGGTTCTAATAAAACAATTCCGGAAATTGTGCCTTTAGCTCATCTTCCCGCTCCCAGGTGGCTTCCTCTTCTGAGTGATGCTTCCACTGCACCTTGCACATCCGGATTCTTTTATTTCTGGTGAGGCGTTCCATTGTCTCCAAAACCTTGTATGGTTGCTCGGCATAAGACAAATCCTCAGCTACGTCCACTTCATTCATGGGCAACACCTCCTCAGGCGTCCTCAGGCATTTCTTGAGTTGTGACACATGGAATACATCGTGCACATCCGATAGACGAGCCGGTAACTCTAGTTGATACGCCACTTCGCCTTTCCTCTCCAAAACTTGAAAGGGTCCGATGTATCGAGGTGACAACTTCCCTTTCACCTTGAACCGACGAAGTCCTCGGATACGGGACACCTTGAGATAGACATAGTCTCCCACGTTGAAAACGAGCTCTCTTCTCTGTACATCGGCATAGCTCTTTTGTCGTGTCTGAGCTATCCTCAAGTTGTTGTGAATTTCCCTCACTTTCGCCTCGGCTTCTTGTAGTACTTCGGGACCAAACACTTTACTTTCCCCTGTTTGGTTCCAAAATAGGGGAGTTCTGCACTTCCTCCCACACAAAGCTTCGAACGGTGACATCTTCATACTAGCTTGATAGCTGTTGTTATAGGAGAATTCCGCATACGGTAAGTTCTTGTCCCAACTCTGATTGTTTTTGAGTGCACACGCCCTCAGCATATCCTCAAGAATCTGATTGGTCCTTTCTGTCTGCCCGTCAGTTTGGGGATGATAAGCAGAGCTGAAATTGTGACGCCCTCAATTCTGTGGGAAAACCACGGAACCGAGAACTAATGCATATGTGTGCCCAGGATGTTCATCACACATACACATACGTTCCACAAACTGAATTCAGATTATATATTACCACGAATAACAGAGTTTATTACAATACCTCATGAGTCTTGGACTCATGCTCACAGCGGAAGTCTTATTTCTATGCAGCGGAAATATTTATTTAAATGCGGAAGCAAAAACTAATGCGGAAGCAAAACTAAGCAGAAGTGGCTCCATCTCTACTCCTTCCACAGGCAAGGTTGAGAACAGATCACACGCCATAATGCTCTACTCGGTCTTCATAGTAGTCTTCTCTTGCTGTTGATGAAGTAATAATAATGCAAGTTTGAGTACAATGATGTACTCAGCAAGTGCGGGAAAACACATGATATGCAGCTCAAAAACAAGGTAGGCATAAAAGGTTTATTTGCAGAAAAGCAGTTCTGTAAAACCATAATAAAACAACAACTTAAGTTTAAATGTAATCCCAACATGTATTAAATTACCAACATACCTCCATCACTTCCCGTGTTCCATCCGAACATTAACCAATCTTTTATTCATACTCACGAATACCTCCTCGTATTCGCTACCATCTCACCTTATAAAACAACCTCGTCTCGCACAGAGACCAATCTCATGTCATGACCCATCAGTCATGCAACCATCTCATCTCCCGGACTCCACAGTCCCAAACCAAACCATAACCAATAACCATAACCAAGAACCTTCCCAATAACCATTCCAATAACCATCCCAAAAACCATTCCCAACTAATCATGGCACTTTAGCCAGGTGCTCGTGACCGTAAGCTCGGCTATCATGATAGTTTTTATAACTTTGCAGAGTTTGCACCTCTTTACCCACAAGTTTGTGATTTCGTCACCCGTCGGCGACTGCAGAACCTCCATTATACCAATACACAACCGTCGGTGTATGGTCAAGAGATCAAAAAATAGCCTTTACAAAGGGGTTACCAGACATATGGACTCACTAAGGTTTCACCGGCAGGCTAGAATCTCCAATTCTCCCACCCACGGGCCCCCTCTTGTGCCATGCGGTTCCCAGGGCAGTCCTCTCTCGACTCCCGTTCCCCGCGCCTTCCACAGTCCATAACACTCTAGCAACTTACCTAATTACTCAGCTAAGCCGCACCCATACTTGGCCTTGTGGTGGCACTGTTATCCTGGCATGTACATGCATGAACCGGTCCTTAGATCTACGGCAAGTAAAACCACCATCTCATGCTACCTCATTCACAAACCCAGGCTTGCCTAGATCTCCCTCCGATCCATGTTCATTAACCTCATCAGTTACTTATTATCAGTACGAGTGCAGTTAGCTAGACACAACTATCTCACTTCCCAATCCCAGGGACTCAGCGAAGCATAAAGCAAAAACCATACCCGACTCATAAACTTCCCAAGCGACAAGGATGGTTTAATCAAAACTAGTAAACTTCCTAAAAAGGGTTTCCCATCATGTTTGACTCAGCACGCACACCTTTTCGCAAAACAAAATAGTTTTACCCAAAACATAGGATCAACATGGTCAAGGAGCACTTGCCTTGTTCTTGCGGTTCCGGTTGTTCTTGATTCTCGAAACCTTGTTGCTGCAGTTCATCGCAGACAGCTTCTTGAGTTTGTCCTGCTATGTAGGATTCACATGCATACAAATTCACAGCAATCAATATCATGCTCAAACCCTAAACTAGATGCGATGATGCACATGCATGCTATCCTATGATTAGTTCTATTAGATTGATCTGTTGTTCTTGTATGGCTTGCATGGTCAGAGGTGTTCGTGATGATCTGGTCTTTAGATCAAACTGATCATCGAGTGTTCTGCCCACGAAAAGGCTTCTGTTCGAAAGGAATTGAAGAACAGATGCAAAGAGATGAACAAAATGATGTCGTAAGGTGGTATTGAAGTCCTACCTCACGCTCTTCTTGTCTTCGGGGTCCTCCTCAGACCGCTTGGTTCTCCTCCGATGATCTCCCTTGTTGTGCTTCAGCGATGTTTTGCTCGGCGAGTTAAGGCTAGGGCTCTAAGTCGTCGGTTCAGGATTTGAAAGAGAAGTTCGTGGTTTCGGCCAGAGGTTTTGGGTTCTATTTATAATCGGGAAGAGAAGAGTCCTAATCTGATTGGATCCCGAATAAGAGTCTTACTCAGATCTTTGTTAGATCCTGACGTCTTATCTTTGGTAACATTGTGGAGTTTAGATCGGTTTCCGTTGCATACCGGTATCTTAAAATCGCTCCAGACTCGTTACCTCAGCGGCGATGAGCTCCGGAAGCTCCACGTGTCCTTCCGAGCCTGGTATCTCCTCGTCCGCAGAGACGAGCTCCGGTTGTGCCGCGTGTCAATCGATCGAGACCCCCCTCTTCTTCGGAGGTGAGCTCCGCGTACGCCACGTGTGGGTGCCGGTCTTTCCGCTCTCCTTTCCTCAGGGACATGCCTCGAGGTCGACGTGTGTTTAGCTGCGACGGACCTTCCGGAGATAAGCTCTGGTGGCGACACGTATTTGATAGACCCGGACTTCTCTGAGATGAGCTCCGTGATTTGACACGTATCCCGCGCGACGGGTCCTCTTATTTCCGCGAGGACTAGCTCCGAGGATGACACGTGTCCTATTATTAAAATGCCTTTGCTTCTTCCGCAGAGGCTAGCTCCGCGGGCAGCACGTGTCCCACAGGGTCAGGCCTCTTTCCAATTGCGGAGGTGACCCCCGAGCCTGCCACGTAGCTAGTTTAGCGGCGGACCTCTCCCAATTTCTCGGGGATGCGCTCTGAACACGCCACGTGATCTGCTGGCCGTGGAAGTTGCCTTCGGTGTTCTCAGAGAGCTTTATTGGCTATCCTTTTGATACTTGTCTCTGTTCCTACTTTTCTTAAAATGTTTTTCTTTTTCATAAAACATGAACATATGCTGACACCCGAGATGAGGGTGTCACAAATCTACCCCCCTTAAATTGAATCTCGTCCTCGAGATTCGTTAGTAGAAAATAGATGGGGAAATTCTGCCTTGATATCCTCTTCTCGCTCCCATGTGGCTTCAACTTCAGTGTGATGGCTCCATTGTACCTTGCACCATCGAATCAGCTTGTTTCGGGTGACCCTTTCCTTTACGTCCAAGATTCGGACAGGGTGTTCTGCGTAAGTCAGGTCCTCTTGGAGTTCAAGTTCTCCCATCGACACTTGTTCCTCTGGTACTCTCAAGCACTTCTTGAGCTGGGATACATGAAACACGTCATGTACGTCGGAGAGGTGGTTTGGGAGCTCTAGTTGATAGGCTACTTCTCCTCGCTTGTCCAAAATCTTAAAGGGTCCGATGTAGCGAGGTGCTAGCTTGCCTTTGACGTTGAAACGTCGTTGGCCTCGGATAGGCGATACCTTAAGGTATACGAAGTCTCCTACTTCAAAGGTCAACTTCCGATGCCTATTGTCCGCATAGCCTTTCTGTCGTGACTGAGCAGCCTTTAAGTTTTCCCGTATTGTTTGGACTTGCTTTTCAGCCTCTTGTAGTACTTCGGGTCCAAACACCTGGTTCTCTCCGGTCTCGCTCCAGAACAGCGGCGTTCTACACCGTCTGCCATATAAGGCTTCGAAAGGCGACATCTTCAAGCTAGTTTGATAGCTGTTGTTATAGGAGAACTCGGCATACGGTAACTCCTATCCCAACTACACCCACGTTTCAAGGCGCAAGCTCTCAGCATGTCCTCCAAAATTTGGTTTGTCCTCTCGGTTCGCCCATCTGTTTGTGGGTGATAGGCGGAGCAAAAATCCAGTCGTGTACCCATGGCTTTCTGCAGCTTCCTCCAGAATCTAGAGGTAAACTGAGAACCTCGATCTGAGACTATCCTCTTCGGAACTCCATGACGGCACACGATCTGCTCCATGTACAACTCTGCCAACTGTGTAACGTTGTAACTGGTCTTTACCGGAAGAAAATGGGCGGTTTTCATCAACCGGTCCACAATGACCCAGATGGAGTCGTATCCTGACTGAGTTCTAGGCAATCCGACAATAAAGTCCATACTGATGTCCTCCCATTTCCATTCAGGTATTTTCAAAGGTTGCAACAATCCAGCGGGTTTTTTATGTTGGGCTTTTACCCGTTGGCATGTGTCGCATAGGGCAACGTATTCGGCTATATCCCTCTTCATACCATCCCACCAATAGCAAGTTTTCAAGTCCTTGTACATTTTGGTGCTCCCTGGATGTATGGAATAGGGCGAATCATGTGCCTCCTTCAATATCATGTCGCGAAGGTGTCTTAGGTTTGGCACACAAATCCTTTTTCCTAGACAAAGCGTACCCTTTTCATCCTCTTTGAAATCCTTCTCTATCCCTTGTCGGATTCTTTCCTTGATCTCCTTGATCCCTTCGTCCGTTGCTTGTCCCTTTCTTATTTCTTGCTCCAATGAGGAGTGGATCTCCATCATTTCCATGTTATTCAAGAATCCGAGGTGTAACCGTTCGAACTCCTTACTTAGTTCGGGTGGTAGCTCCCGAACCGTGAGTTGGTGGCATGCTCCCTTTCTGCTTAATGCGTCAGCTACTACATTGGCCTTCCCGGGGTGGTAGTTGATTCCTACATCATAATCCTTGATGAGTTCTAACCATCGACGTTGCCTCAAATTCAAGTCCGTTTGTGTAAATATGTACTTGAGGCTTTTATGATCTGTATAGATCTCACATCGATGACCAAGGATATATTGTCTCCAAATCTTCAATGCATGCACTACCGCTGCTAACTCCAAGTCGTGTGTAGGATAGTTAAGCTCGTGCTTCTTTAATTGTCGTGAGGCATAGGCTACCACTTGTCCTTCCTGCATGAGCACACATCCGAGCCCTTGTCTGGATGCGTCACAATATATGTCAAAGCTCTTGCTTACGTCTGGCAATACCAGAACTGGTGCTGTGGTTAGCCTTTTCTTGAGTTCCTCAAAACTTTCTTGGCAGGCTTGTGTCCATTGAAAGATTTTTCCCTTCATTAGCAACTCCGTCATAGGTTTTGCTATTTTAGAGAAGTCTTTAATGAAGCGTCGATAGTATACTGCCATCCCAAGGAAACTCCGAATATCCCTCACGCTCTTCGGTTGGTCCCATTTCAGAACGTCTCTCACCTTTCTAGGATCAACCGATACCCCTTCCTTGGAGATGATGTGGCCTAGGAAAGATATTTCCTTTAGCCAAAATTGACACTTGTTGAGCTTGGCATACAACTGATGCTCGCGCAATTTCTGCAAAGTCAATCTCAGATGTTCTTCATGCTCCTCCTTACTTTTTGAATACACCATAATGTCGTCGATGAAAACCACGACGAACTTGTCCAAGTACTCCATGAAAACCTTGTTCATAAGGTACATGAAGTATGCGGGTGCATTCGTCAATCCAAAAGACATAACGGTATATTCATATGAACCATACCGTGTCCGAAAGGCTGTCTTAGGTATATCGGAGGGCTTAATCTTCAGCTGGAAATATCCCGACCGAAGATCAATCTTCGAGAATACTTGGGCTCCTTTCATTTGATCGAACAGGTCCTCTATACGGGGCAGAGGGTATTTATTCTTGATTGTCCCCTCGTTGAGAGACCTGTAGTCCACGCACATTCTGTGGGTTCCATCCTTCTTGTCCACGAAGAGTACCGGAGCTCCCCATGGTGACGAGCTTGGACGGATAAAACCCTTCTCCAACTGTTTTTGAATTTGCTTCTTGAGTTCAACTAGCTCGTTGACGGGCATCCTATATGGTCTCTTAGCTATAGGTGCAGTTCCAGGTACCAAATCTATGGCAAACTCGATGTCCCGGTCAGGTGGCATACCTGGAAGTTCTTCCGGGAACACGTCCGAAAATTCCTGAACCACTGGAATGTTGTCCAATGCTACTCCTTCAACATGGTTCAAATCCGCCCGTTCGGTTGCTTGCTGGGCTGACTCAAACTCGACACGGATACCGTGTTCGTTTGTCAATTGCACGCTTCTCTCAGCGCATTGGATTACTCCATTGTGCTTGCTTAACCAGTCCATTCCGAGTATGATGTCAATTCCGTGGGAGTCCAAGACAATAAGGTTGGCAAGGAAGTCTACCCCCCTTATTTTAAGGCTTACTTTAGGACATACTATATTAGTCCTCATTTCTCCTCCGGGAGAATTAACTAACATAGCACATTCTAAGTGGGATACGGGTAGATGATGCTTGTCAACATATTCGGATGATATGAAGGAATGTGATGCTCCAGAATCAAATAAAATGGTGGCTGGGTTGGAGTTGGCAAGGAACATACCAATTGCGACGTCCTCAGCCTGTTGTGCTTCCTCAGCAGTGACATGGTTAACGTGGCCACGAGCATAGTTCTGTGGTCCACGGTTCCCTTGGTTGTCTCCTCCGTTTGGTCGCTGGTTCTGCTTGGGCACGTTTCCTTGCTGCCCAGGGCCTCTCTTCGGGCACTGGTTAGCGAAGTGGCCTACTTCCCCGCATGCAAAGCATGCCCTGTTGCCTATGGCAGCAGGTACAGTGGGGCGGGGATTTTGAACAGGAGCGCCATTGTTAGGCCGGGGCGCAGGGGGCACGGGCACACGAGGTGCTGGTGCAACGAATTGTTGCTGTGGTGGCTGACCAGGGCGGTACGTAGGAGTGGTTGGTCCATACTGCGGTGCAGGGGGCATGTACCTAGGTCGTACGTTGCTCCCTTGGGGCTGGTATGGCATCTTCCTTTTGCACTCGCGCTCGATCTCTCGGATCTTGTTTTCCACCACAATAGCCTTATCAACCAGCTTCTGGAAGCTTACGTAGTCATTATTGAGGAGCTGAACTTGGATCTCATTGTTCAACCCTCTCATGAACAGGTACTGCTTCCTCTGATCTGAGTTGACATCTTCGGGGGCATACCGGGACAGTTGTATGAACTTGTTGAGATATTCACTCACACTTTTCTGTCCTTGGCGGAGACCTTCAAACTCCTGCCTCTTGAGCATCATTACGCCAACAGGGATGTAGTGGGAGCGGAAACTTTCCTTGAACTCAGTCCAAGTGATTGTCTCCGGGTTGGCATGGGCGTTGCTCAAGGCATCCCACCAGTCAGCAGCTGCTCCCATCAGTTGGTGTGACGCAAAGAGAACCTTCTCTCGGTCGTTGCACTGGACAATGGCAAGCTTCTTCTCCATGGATTTCAACCAATCATCGGCCTCCATTGGATCGCTTGCTTGAGCAAAGGTGGGTGGTCGAGTCCTCATGAACTCTCCCAACCTGTTATGAGCCGACGGTGGTGGTAGCGGTGGTGCCGGAACGGGGTGTTGGTTGGCCTGCAACTGACCCAAAGTTTGGATCATAGTTTGCATAAGCTCGTTTTGCATGGCCATCAACCTTTCTAGGTTGTTTTCGCCAGCTCCGGGGTTGGCAGGAACTTCCTCGTGGTCATCTTCCTGGACGTTCCTTCGGCTGGCGTTTCCTCTCACCATCTGTGAGAGAGAATGAAATAGAATAGAAGGTTAGAAGATTAGCTAGGTCCTTTCGACTATATGCATCAAGGTGAGTTGGACTATATATATTAGCCCTTATGAGGATGTGAGCAAGTGCCGAAACATCTCACACCTCCTTCTTCTTACGTGTGGATATGGACAACGTTTTTTTTTGAGACGTCCCACAATCACACTAAGCACATATTCACAAGTAATCATCACAAGGGCCCACTCAACTCCTATTCAAGGATGGTTTCCTATGTCAAGGTGGTTTTAAAGGCCAATCTAGGCTATTCACCCTAGGGCGCTTCCTTTGGTCAGCGTGGCTTCTATTTAGGGGGTGTAACTTGCTGTTAACCCATGGCTCTAATATCAATCTAAGGTTTCTATCTAGGCGTGTAACCTACTGTCAACCCGTGGCTCTGATACCAATCTGTGACGCCCTCAATTCTGTGGGAAAACCACAGAACCAAGAACTAATGCATATGTGTGCCCAGGATGTTCATCACACATACACATGCGTTCCACAAACTGAATTCAGATTATATATTACCACGAATAACAGAGTTTATTACAATACCTCATGAGTCTTGGACTCATGCTCACAGCGGAAGTCTTATTTCTATGCAGCGGAAATCTTTATTTAAATGCGGAAGCAAAAACTAATGCGGAAGCAAAACTAAGCAGAAGTGGCTCCATCTCTACTCCTTCCACAGGCAAGGTTGAGAACAGATCACACGCCATAATGCTCTACCCGGTCTTCATAGTAGTCTTCTCTTGCTGTCGATGAAGAAATAATAATGCAAGTTTGAGTACAATGATGTACTCAGCAAGTGCGGGAAAACACATGATATGCAGCTCATAAACAAGGTAGGCATAAAAGGTTTATTTGCAGAAAAACAGTTCTGTAAAACCATTATAAAACAACAACTTAAGTTTAAATGTAATCCCAACATGTATTAAATTACCAACATACCTCCATCACTTCCCGTGTTCCATCCGAACATTAACCAATCTTTTATTCATACTCACGAATACCTCCTCGTATTCGCTACCATCTCACCTTATAAAACAACCTCGTCTCGCACCGAGACCAACCTCATGTCATGACCCATCAGTCATGCAACCATCTCATCTCCCGGACTCCACAGTCCCAAACCAAACCATAACCAATAACCATAACCAAGAACCTTCCCAATAACCATTCCAATAACCATCCCAAAAACCATTCCCAACTAATCATGGCAGTTTAGCCAGGTGCTCGTGACCGTAAGCTCGGCTATCATGATAGTTTTTATAACTTTGCAGAGTTTGCACCTCTTTACCCACAAGTTTGTGATTTCGTCACCCGTCGGCGACTGCAGAACCTCCATTATACCAATACACAACCGTCGGTGTATGGTCAAGAGATCACAAAATAGCCTTTACAAAGGGGTTACCAGACGTATGGACTCACTAAGGTTTCACCGGCAGGCTAGAATCTCCAATTCTCCCACCCACGGGCCCCCTCTTGTGCCATGCGGTTCCCAGGGCAGTCCTCTCTCGACTCCCGTTCCCCGCGCCTTCCACAGTCCATAACACTCTAGCAACTTACCTAATTACTCAGCTAAGCCGCACCCATACTTGGCCTTGTGGTGGCACTGTTATCCTGGCATGTACATGCATGAACCGGTCCTTAGATCTACGGCAAGTAAAACCACCATCTCATGCTACCTCATTCACAAACCCAGGCTTGCCTAGATCTCCCTCCGATCCATGTTCATTAACCTCATCAGTTACTTATTATCAGTACTAGTGCAGTTAGCTAGACACAACTATCTCGCTTCCCAATCCCAGGGACTCAGCGAAGCATAAAGCAAAAACCATACCCGACTCATAAACTTCCCAAGTGACAAGGATGGTTTAATCAAAACTAGTAAACTTCCTAAAAAGGGTTTCCCATCATGTTTGACTCAGCACGCACACCTTTTCGCAAAACAAAATAGTTTTACCCAAAACATAGGATCAACATGGTCAAGGAGCACTTGCCTTGTTCTTGCGGTTCCGGTTGTTCTTGATTCTCGAAACCTTGTTGCTGCAGTTCGTCGCAGACAGCTTCTTGAGTTTGTCCTGCTATGTAGGATTCACGTGCATACAAATTCACAGCAATCAATATCATGCTCAAACCCTAAACTAGATGCGATGATGCACATGCATGCTATCCTATGATTAGTTCTATTAGATTGATCTGTTGTTCTTGTATGGCTTGCATGGTCAGAGGTGTTTGTGATGATCTGGTCTTTAGATCAAACTGATCATCGAGTGTTCTGCCCACGAAAAGGCTTCTGTTCGAAAGGAATTGAAGAACAGATGCAAAGAGATGAACAAAATGATGTCGTAAGGTGGTATTGAAGTCCTACCTCACGCTCTTCTTGTCTTCGGGGTCCTCCTCAGACCGCTTGGTTCTCCTCCAATGATCTCCCTTGTTGTGCTTCAGCGATGTTTTGCTCGGCGAGTTAAGGCTAGGGCTCTAAGTCGTCGGTTCAGGATTTGAAAGAGAAGTTCGTGGTTTCGGCCAGAGGTTTTGGGTTCTATTTATAATCGGGAAGAGAAGAGTCCTAATCTGATTGGATCCCGAATAAGAGTCTTACTCAGATCTTTGTTAGATCCTGACGTCTTATCTTTGGTAACATTGTGGAGTTTAGATCGGTTTCCGTTGCATACCGGTATCTTAAAATCGCTCCAGACTCGTTACCTCAGCGGCGATGAGCTCCGAAAGCTCCACGTGTCCTTTCGAGCCTGGTATCTCCTCTCCGCAGGGACGAGCTCCGGTTGTGCCGTGTGTCAATCGATCGAGACCCCCCTCTTCTTCGGAGGTGAGCTCCGCGTACGCCATGTGTGGGTGCCGGTCTTTCCGCTCTCCTTTCCTCAGGGACATGCATCGAGGTCGACACGTGTTTAGCTGCGACGGACCTTCCGAAGATAAGCTCCGGTGGCGACACGTGTTTGATAGACCCGGACTTCTCTGAGATGAGCTCCGTGATTTGACACGTATCACGCGCGACGGGTCCTCTTATTTCCACGAGGACTAGCTCCGAGGATGACACGTGTCCTATTATTAAAATGCCTTTGCTTCTTCCGTAGAGGCTAGCTCCGCGGGCAGAACGTGTCCCACAGGGTCGGGCCTCTTTCCAATTGCGGAGGTGACCCCCGAGCCTGCCACGTAGCTAGTTTAGCGGCGGACCTCTCCCAATTTCTCGGGGATGCGCTCTGAACACGCCACGTGATCTGCTGGCCGTGGAAGTTGCCTTCGGTGTTCTCAGAGAGCTTTATTGGCTATCCTTTTGATACTTGTCTCTGTTCCTACTTTTCTTAAAATGTTTTTCTTTTTCATAAAACATGAACATATGCTGACACCCGAGATGAGGGTGTCACAGAAATTCAGATGGGTTCCCATGGTTTCATGCAACTTCTGCCAGAACCTTGAGGTGAACTGTGTCCCTCGATCCGACACTATCTTCTTTGGCACTCCATGGTAACACACGATCCTTGTCATGTACAACTCCGCCAATTTGGATCCGCTGTAGCTTTCTTTCACGGGGATGAAATGAGCTACCTTGGTTAGCCTGTCGACGATGACCCATATTGAATCATATCCGGATTGGGTCCTAGGCAGTCCCACTATGAAATCCATACTGATTTCTTCCCATTTCCATTCAGGCACTTTGAGTGGTTGCAATAAACCCGCGGGTCGTTGATGTTCTGCTTTTACCAACTGACATGTGTCACATAGGGCAACATGTTCTGCGACATCTCGCTTTATGCCATACCACCAATACCTGCTTTTGAGGTCCTGGTACATCTTCGTACTCCCAGGATGAATGGAATAGTCAGAATCGTGAGCCTCCTTCAAAATCAATTCACGAATCTCCTTTACTTCAGGCACACAGATTCTTTTCCCGTGCCACACCGTTCCTTGTTCATCTTCTCTAAAACCCGGAGCTTTATTTTCCTTGATGAGTTGTCTGATCTCTCGTATCTTCTCATCATTCTTTTGACCCTCGCGTATGTCTCGCTCTAGTGTGGAGTCCACTTCCATGGCGATGGCTTCACCACTATTTACTAGACATAGATTGAGCCTTATAACCTCGTCCTTCAATTCTGCAGGCATGTCCTTCAAGCTCAACTTATTGACCTGCACTTTCCGACTCAAAGCATCGGCCACGACGTTTGCTTTCCCGGGATGATAGTTGATGCCCACATCAAAGTCATTGATTAGCTCTAACCATCTCCTTTGTCTGAGGTTGAGATCTGGCTGTGTGAAAATGTACTTCAAACTCTTATGATCCGTATATATCTCGGTCCTCTTCCCCATTAAATAGTGCCGCCAAATTTTCAACGCGTGTACCACTGCGGCTAGTCCTAAGTCATGTGTAGGATAGTTTTTCTCGTGCTTCCGAAGCTGTCGGGATGCATATGCCACGACATGCCCTTCTTGCATGAGAACACATCCCAACCTGTTTCCAGAGGCATCGCAGTACACCGTGAAATTCTTCTGCATATCAGGCATAACCAACACTGGGGCTGTTGTCAATCTTTTCTTTAGCTCCTGAAAACTCGTCTCCACTGTGGCGTCCATGTGAATGTGATTCCCTTCTCCAACAGTTTGGTGAGGGGTCTCGAGATCTTGGAGAATCCCTCAATAAACCATCGATAGTATCCAGCCAGTCCCAAGAAGCTTCGAACTTCCCCGACATTTTCAGGGGTCTTCCACTTCTGTATATCCTCGATTTTGGCAGGATCCACGGAGATTCCTCCCTCCGAGATTATATGTCCTAAGAAGGGAACTCTCTTCAGCCAAAACTCACATTTGCTCAACTTGGCATATAGTTGGTGTTCTCTTAGCCTCTGCAACACCAACCTTAGATGTTTCTCATGTTCTTCTTCATCTTTGGAGAAGACGAGAATGTCATCTATGAAAACCACCACAAATTTGTCCAGATATTCCATGAATACCTTGTTCATGAGATACATGAAGTATGTCAGGGCATTAGTTAGCCCGAAAGGCATGACAGTGTATTCATACAGTCCGTACCGAGATACGAAAGCTGTCTTAGGAATATCAGATTGCCTTATCTTGAGTTGGTGGTATCCCGACCTGAGATCAATTTTCGAGAACACACAAGCTCCCGTCAACTGATCAAACAAGTCTTCAATGCGGGGTAATGGGTACTTGTTCTTGATAGTTACCTCATTCAAGGCACGGTAATCCACGCATAACCTTTGGGTTCCGTCCTTCTTGGGCACAAATATCACCGGAGCTCCCCATGGTGAGGAACTAGGACGAATATACACCTTCTCCGTCAATTCTATTAAATGATCCTTGAGTTCTTCTAGCTGCTTGGAGTCCATCCGATAAGGTCTCTTGTATATCGGGGCTGTTCCAGGTACTAGCTCAATTCCGAATTCCACTTCACGATCGGGAGGCATACCTGGCAACTCCTCCGGAAAAACATCTGGAAATTCCCTGATGGTCCTGATTTCCTCAACTTTCACCTCAACTTGATTTAATTTAATGTCCCTCCTAGGCTCGTGTATTGTTATGAACTTTACTCTTGCGCCACTAGGGTGAGTTAGTTCCACCGTTCTGGTCGAACAATGGATGATTCCTTTATGTTTGGTCAACCAATCCATACCCAAAATAATATCTATCCCTGGTGAATCTATCACTATGAGGTTAGCAGTAAATACTACCCCATTAATGTCTAGGTTCACTTTGGGACACACTTGTCTTGTCCTTATTTCTCCACCCGGAGAGTTTACGGCTAGCATATGGTTCATTTGTGTTGTTGCTAGGTCATGCTTCTTAACAAACCCTTGAGCAATGAATGAGTGGGTAGCACCAGAATCAAATAGCAGGGTTGCAATGTGTAAATTGGCAGGAAACTTACCAACTACCACGTCGGGTGCCTCTTGTGCTTCCTCCATAGTGACGTGGTTCACCCGTCCTCTCATTACATTCTGATGTTGTGGCTGCGTGGGCTTCTTCTTTGGGCACTTATGGGCGTAGTGCCCCACTTCTCCGCAACTAAAACATTGCACCCCAACCTTAGGTGCCTGGCCTTTGCTGTCTTGGGGTTGGTTTGGGGGTCCTTGTACTGCTGGTCGAGGTGGATATGCAGGGCGAGGCTGCTGTACGAACTGACGTTGTGGCTGTATTGGTGCTGCCGGAGGCCTGTAGTTCGGATTGTACCCTCTTGGTGCTGAGTAGGGTACCGCAGCACGGTTCGTCTGCCCTGCAGGTTGCTGCATCAGACGTGGGCGGGTGTTGCTCCCTGAGGCTTGATGTGACCACCCGGCCTTCCTCTTATTCTCATTTTCCAAGGCCTTTAGCTTCCTTTCTACCACAAACGCTCTGTCCACCATCTTTTGGAAGCTTTCATACTCATTTGAGGACATTGCACACTGCATTTCTGCGGTAAGTCCCTCCACGAAACAATCTTGTTTCTGCTCATCAGTCTCTATGTCCCGTGGGGCATAGCGGGATAGTTGAGTAAATTTAGTGAGGTATTCCCTCACCGTCATGTTTCCCTGCTGCAGTCCCAAAAACTCCTTCCTCTTGTTTTTGAGTTCACCTCTTGGGATGTAATGGTTGCGGAAGCTACGCTTGAACTCTTCCCAAGTGATGTTCTCAGGGTCATGATGGGCGGCCACATATGCGGTCCACCAATCAGCAGCAGGTCCATGCAATTGATGAGAGGCAAACAGCACCCTCTCATACCCTTGGCACTGTATGATCCTCATCTTACTTTCAATGGTCTTCAGCCAATCATCTGCCTCCAGAGGTTCAGCAGCACTTGCAAACTTTGGAGGTTGAGTTCCTAGAAACTCACTCAACCTTGGTTGGCGTGGTGCAGCTTGTGGAGGTGGAACTTGATGCAAGTTGGCCACCACTTGAGTCAAGTTCTGGATGAGCTGATTTTGATTCTCCAGCAATTGGTGGAGGGGATCAACTCCTTCACGGCGACCACCCGGTCCTGGCCTCCAGAAAGATAAGGGTTGCATGCCTCATCGTTGTTGTTGGCGGGGTTGGCAGCACGTCCTTTTCCTCTTCCGGCCATCTGGCAGAATCAACCAATGTTAATTTGAAAGCATTTAGTATCATCTTACTACTTTCATTTGTTTGTGCTTTGAAGTGTTGAGGCTTTGTTATACTTTTTTGAGGGTTCATTTCTCACACAAAAATAAATGCAATATTATTTCATGTGGGTTCTCACACCAAAGCAAAACAATCTAAAGACGAGGCTGTGGACAATTGCTCATGGCTTCCACAACTCACGTCACACACCAAGCATTAACACACCATTAACTTAACGACTCGACTATTCGACATCTTGCTAACTAAGGGAAGGACTCTACACTACTCGTTTTCTTGAGCTGGCTCCTCGGGATCTTCCTCATCATTTCGGCTTCCTTCTGACTCTGCTTTAGGTGGGGAGGCTGCTGGTGGAGAAGTGCGACGACGCCTTATCGCCCGACGATCTGGGGAGTCAGGAGTCCATGTATCATTCGCGGTGACACACAGTTCATTCCCATCTCCTCTTTCTCTTGCCCTCCGGCAGGCTCGCAGCAACGCCTCCGTTTCCTTCAGGGTGTCCCGAACATCCTGAAGCTCTTGCTGACACTCCTGCAGTCTAGTGCTGAGCATAGCAGCATCCTCCAAGCACAAGTCCATGTGCTCATGGGAAGTCCCTTGCTGCACTGGCGGATACTTATACTCCGTGGTACCACTCTCACGCTGGAGGACATACATGTACTCAGTCCTGTCCAGGTGGCGACGATAGATGTGACTCTGGCAGGTGATGGCCTCCCAGGTGACATCCTTCTCCGCATCGACCTGTGTCGCTCGACAAGATGGAGAGTGGTGGATCTTAAGCATCTGATTTTCGTGTATAATTCTCATCTCTGAACTCCATTCTTCCCTCTTCTCACGGATGGTCCTGGTGGAGTTATAGTGGATGATTAGCTTGCCCGTATTGCCGGCGGCTTCAAGCATACGTCGAAGACGGCACAACAAGCCTCCTACTGCCAATCCGTAGGAAAGGTACGTCACCGGACGGCTCTCCTCTCTTTCGGCAAGGGCAACTACGGGAACTCTCCCTCCTGTGGACTTGCGAGCGGTGCGAATCATGCGAACCATCTAAAAACAAAAAGCATTTAAACTTAGGTTAGATAAACTTTTTAAACAAAATCCTATTTTGAATGAAAATTGGGGTAAGATGAAGAAAGTGACTCATTAAATAACACTTTTCAACACACATCTTGTAAAAATAGTTTTTAAGAAAATAGGGCCCTTAAATACGTCCATTTCTACCTAGGTCCACGTTCCTACGGGCAACCTTGGCTCTGATACCACTTCTGTCACACCCGGTTTTTCCGAAGAACAACCGAGTGAATATCACATGTATGCCAGGATCATTTTCTCATACATGTGATGACAAATAGTGAAGCATCATTTATTACAAGCCAGGTGTCGAATAAATAAGTCTTACATAGCAAATGTCTCGATGGACAATAATAAGTTCATCACAAGTAAATAAACTAGCAGCGGAATATTATTCTTGTAGGCTCCGTCACAGGCGTTGCCCGGGGGTCTCCATGAACCTAGAAACCTTCTACGGGTCTAAAGTCTTGGTCATTATACCCCACCTCATTATCTTGACCTGAGCAGCAATATAAACCAACAAATATGCAAGGTTGAGTACCGATGGTACTCAGCAAGTGTGGGAAAGTTATGTCATGCATGGCTATAACAAGGGGAGGTTGAACTCATGGTTAAAGCACTACGCAATTAATACCTATCACCTTAGCTTATTAAGCACCTACATTACTACACAGGTGAAATGGTCCCAATCTCCCATCCCATCATCATAATCAAATAACCATAACATCATTTCCAATGTTAAGCTCCCCGCTTAACATTCTCAACTTCCAAAACCATCACTCCTCTAATCATGAATAAGTATAAGCCGCTCTTGACCGTGAGCACGGCTGTCATGACAGTTTTGACTCTGCAGAGTTTGCACCACTGTACCCACATGTAGTGATTTCATTCCCCGTCGCCGGGTGGACTAAAAGAACCTCCATTATGCCAGTGGCTACGAACCACATTCACACTTCCCAGGTGTGTAGCCAGGAGATCACTACGAAGCCTTTACAAAGGGATTCCCGACGAGCGTGGGCCCACTGAGGTTTCACCCCTAACAGCATACAAGAGGCTCCAACCCCGCTGCAGTGGCCCCCTCTTGAGCCTTGCGGTTCATATGGTAGTCCAGTTGACACCTACTCCCCGCACCATCCAACACACCCATACTACGCCGGGAATACACCTAATTAATTGGCCAAGCTGCCCCATCTCAGCATGTGGTTGGCACTGTAAAGCCAGGTTACATGCTCCATGAACCGGTCCTTAGGATCCAGGCAAGTACTAAACACAAACCCGAGTCTCGTGCACCCAGCACACAACCAAAACATCCAACTTGCCTTGATCCCTACCTCTACATAACTCACAATACCTCATTCAAGAGTATGGTAAAATAAACTGATGATCTTATGTCCCAAATATCCCATTCTAAGCATGGCTAAGCATATGCATAATAATAAATGACATGATAAAATAAATCCCAACCCAAGCTATAAGGAAAACAAGGTAATGCAATTCTAGGGAAACTACCTAGCATGGGTTTCATATTTAACTTGACAATGCAAAAATTCTATCTACACATCCTAGCATAGGATCAAAGTGGTCAAGGACACTTGCCTCCTTCCTGCTGCTCTTGAAATGGGTAGTCCTGGTCTTGGAAAGGAATAACTTGCTCTTGAGCAGGTTCTACATCATACCATCACACATAGCAAAAGAAAAACAACAATCCATAAGACATGGTTCACACTTCCACTTCATACAAACCACACATTCATATTTATGAAAGTCATTCTCATTGCTATGTGTTGTGGTTACTCTATGTGTGTTGATTTTGGCTTACATGCACTTTTAAACATGTGCATATGATTTCTACTTTTGTATTCATTTTTATGTTTGTATATAATATATGAGTTTCCAATTTAAATAAATTCCTTATATTCAATTGATACACCTTTTAGCTACCAAGTGTGCATGAAAGGTATTTTTCTTCTCCATATGTGTCTTCAGAATTTCTACCAACCCTAAACTGAATTCTTTGGATTTTAGAAACTCCATTTATCATTTACTAGTTGCTATATTTTCAGATTTATTTTCCTATGCATAATTGTGTACTTTATTGTGAAAATAGTAAGACACATCATCTAAACAGAATAGGTTCTGGTCCTAAATAATTTAATAACATATTTTGACCTTTGCCTCTGTTGTAAACTATTTCACAATTATTTTCCCTATTTCCTAGAACTATTCTTTACTTAAAAATGTGTCCCTAAATGTGAATAATAAATTAAACAGATTCAATTCGGCCCAAAATATGTTTTTATCTCACTCCAAAGTTTCCTAAATACTGATAAAGTCTTTAATTAAATTTTGACAATATGTTTGTCCCACTTTTTAATTTTTAAACACTAGCCACATATTCAATTTCCTAAATTAAATACTAAACAGGGCTAAAAAGGTAAACTCACCCCACTACTAGGTCTATAATATTATTTTCAGAATTTCCAGGGGTCTAGCTACACTTATCAGAGGAGTTTTTCTTAATATTTTATTAAGTCCAGGGCTAAAACTGATTTTTAAATGAATTTACATGATTTTCTGAAGTTCCAGGGGCTAGATCAGAAGTTTCCGGGGCTAGCTCTTATTTCCCGAGAACCCCAGGGGGTAGCACGTAAGATTTCCAGTCTTTATAACGCGGGGCTGACGTGGACCGTCCGATTTAAAACAGACAGCTGAGATTATAATGTCGAACCGGTAAGCGGGGATTTAAACCCTACCGTGCGATTTAAAATAAACGGCGCACAAGCGGCCACGTCGCTCTGATCGAGCGCGGGCGGCGCTGCCGGCGGCGGGAAGCGGCGATCTCGCCGGAGACTTTCGGATCTTCGAGAATTCTTCCTAGAACTGTAATTTTATGGCATAGATCGGTGGAGGGGAGGTCGGGGATCTCACCTCGGGGGTTTTCTTGAGCTCGGAGGTCCTGGAAGGTGATCGGCGACGCGGTCCGAGGTGAAACCTCGGCGAGGCTCATCGGCACTGTGTTTACACCGCAAGTCACCGAGTTTTCTGCACCTGCAAGGTTCCCCGGAGGCGGTGGATCAAGACCAGCGAGTTAGATCGGAATTTCCGAGCTTAGATCGGCCAGAATTCGCCGGAGAAGTCTCGGTTCTCACCGGAGGAAAATCGGCGGATCGCGTGGGAAAAACAAAACGAGGGCGGGGTTTTTTTAGACGGGGAAAGGCGGCGGGGTGGTTTAGATCAAGTCCGCGTCGCCTACGAACGGAATACGGCGGGGATGCGCACGAATCCGGGTCGGTTTTGATCCGGGGTGAGAGAATCCCGGCACGGGCGCGAGGTAGAAGAAGGGCTGGCGGGCCCTGCCTGTCAGTGGGAGGAAGCGGCGCGCGCGGCTGCGGGCTGGCGCGGCGCTGGTTGGGCCGGCTGGTGGGTTGCGGCCCACTGGCCGGTTTTTTTCTGTTTTCTTTTTTTTCTTTTTCTATTTCTTTTCTGATTTGAGTTTAATTTGAATTCCAGTTTGAATTTGAATTTTTGCAAAACATGCAACACGTCCAAAAAATTTTAAATTCCCCTCTTAACATGATTTTAGGGTCTTAACAAAATTTTGGGGTGTTACAGCACGGCGGCGGGAGGCGGCGATCTCGCCGGAGAGTTTCGGATCTTCGTCAATTCTTCCTAGAACTGTGATTTTATGGCATAGATCGGTAGAGGGGAGGTCGGGGATCTCACCTCGGGGGTTTTATTGAGCTCGGAGGTCTTGGAAAGCGGTCGGCGACGAGGTCCGAGGTGAATTCACGGCGAGGCTCGTCGGTGCTGTGTTTGAAGTGCAAACCACCGAGTTTTCTGCACCTGCGTGGTTCCCCGGAGGCGGTGGATCAAGATCAGCGCGTTAGATGATAAATCCCGAGCGAAGATCGAGCGAAATTGGTCGGAGTAACTCGGGTTCTCACCGGAAGGAAAAACTGCGGATCGTGGGAAAAAACGGGGAGATGTCGGGGTTTATATAGCCGGGGAAGGGCGGCGGGTTTGTTTAGATCGAGTTGGAGCCTTCTGGGACCGGGAGTCGGGCTGAGGGACGCGGAAATCCGGTCGGTTACGATCGCGCGCGCGCGGGGAAGAGTCCGGGGTCGGCGCGAGCGGGGGGTTGGGGATGACAGGTGGGTCCTGCCTGTCTGTGAGAGGGAAACGGGCGCGCGGCTGCGGGCTGGCGCAGGCGTGAGGTGGGCCGGCTGGTGGGTTTCGGCCCACTGGCCGGGGGTTTATTTTTTCCTTTTCTTTTTCTTTTTCATTTCTGTTTTTGAGTTTAATTTGAATTACAATTTGAATTTGAATTTTTGCAACACATGCAATACGTCCAAAAATTTTTAAATTCCCCTCTTAACAGGATTTTGGGGTGTTACATCTACTCATGCCAACACACATAGCAAAAGAAAACAACAATCCATAAGACATAGTTCACACTTTCACTTCATGCAAACCACACATACATACCTATGAAAGTCATTCACATTTCTAAGTGTTGTGGTTACTCTACATGTGTTGATTTTTGACCTAAATACACTTTTAAACCTATGTATATGATTTCTAACTTTTGTATTCAGATTTCTATTTGCACACTATATATGAATTTCTAATTTGAACAAATCCTTTATATTTGATACACTTCTTGACCACAAAGTTTGCATGAGAGGCAATTCCCTACTCCAAATAGGTTTTCAGATCTTCTACAAAATCCTAAATTGAATCTTTTGGATTTGGAGACTTCATTTATCATTTTCTAATTATGCATACTTATTTTCCTATATTTTTTAGATTTATTTTCTATGCCTAAAAGTGAGTTTTAATATTAAATAGTAGGACATATCATTTAAACAGAATAGGTTCTGATCTAAAATATTAAATAATATATTTTTGAACTTCTCCTCTGATGTGAACTAATTTAAATTTATTTTATCAGTTTTTAGAATTATTTCCTAGCCTAAAAATGTGTTTCTAGAACTAATAAATATGAACAACATTTAGACAGATTTCATTTCAGCCAAAAATCTATTTTTAACTCATTCTAAAGTTTTCCAAGTGCTAGGAGAGTTTAAATTTGAATTTGCACATGTGTTTGCCTTACCATTTAAATTTAAATCCTAGTCACATATTCAAATTTCTAAATTTAATATCATATAGGGTCAAAAAGGTAAATCCACCCTACTGCAGGGTCTAATTTGCTATTTCATAAATTTCCAGGGGTCTAACTACACATAACAGAGGGGTTTTCCAAATTTTTATTAAGTCCAGGGGCTAAAACTGATTTTTAAATGAATTTACACGAATTTCTGAAGTTTCAGGGGCTAGATCAGAAGTTTCCGGGGCTAGCTCGTGTTTTCCGAGATCCCCAGGGGGTAGCGTGTAAGAATCCCGGCCTTTACAACACGGGGCTGATGTGGACCGTCCTATTTAAAATAGACGGCTCAGATTAGATCGCTGAACCGGTACGCGCGGGTTTTATTTCTACCGTGCGATTTAAAATAGATAGCGCACAACGGGCCACGTCGCTCCTGGCCGGAGTTCGCCCGTGCGCGCGGCGGCGCGCGGCGGCGGGGGTGCGATCTCGCCGGCGAAGCTTCGGTTCCTTGCCGCTATACGTTAAAACTTGCAGTTTTTCACATGGATCGACTGCGGAGGGGTATGGGAGCTCACCAAGTGGCTTCTCGGGCTTGGGGAGTTCAAAATTCGGCTCTGCGACGACGATGATTGAAGCTGCTCCTCGGTGCTCGTCGGAACCGATGCTAGGGCGCGAAACTTGTCGCTTCCTTCACGTGCAGGGCTCCTTGGGGGCGGTGGAGCACGATCAGCGCGTTAGATCAGAAAATCCGAGGAAGGATCGAAAGAAAACGGTGATCGAAGCTTCGGTTCTCACCGGAGAGAAGAACGACCGATCGGGGCGGAACAGGGCGATTGTCGGCGTTTATATAGGCGAGGGAGGGCGGCAGTCTGTTGGGATCGAGTTGGAGGCATCCGGGACCGGAAATCGGGCTGGGGGCGCGGGTTTCTGGAGATCAGTTGCGATCGGGCTCGAGGGAAGAGTCCGGTCGGTTGGCGCGCGGGAGGTAGGAGATGACACGCGGGCCCCGCGTGTCAGTGGGAGGAAGAGAGGGGGCGCGCGGTCTTGGGCTGGCGCGGGGGATTGGGCCGGCTGGCGGGTTTCGGCCCACTGGCCGGTTGGGGTTTTTCTTTTTCCTTTTCTTTTCTGTTTTGATTTGAATTTGAATTCCAGTTTGAATTTGAATTTCTGCACCACATGCAATACGTCCAAAAAATTTTAAATTCCCCTCTTTAGCAGGTTTTGGGGTGTTACAGGCGCTGGGTCTGACTAGCTTTTGTAAGCTCCGGTTCAAGGTCCGGTTAGCTTTGGTAAGGTTCGGAGCTTGATTGCAATGGTTCTGCTTTTAACTTGCAATGTTTCGAACTTGCTTTACTCTTATGGAAAGTTTGCTTAGTATTATTTTACTAAGTTTTTGGTGTGTTTTGATGGTTATGGCTGATATCATTTTGCTATGGTTTACAACATGCTTATGTGAGGTGCTCACGTAAGATGTCGTAGTTTCGGAACTAACGAGAGTCAAGTCGAGAACTTGTGCTTGGAAGTATTGGTTGTTTATTCATGTGCAGGTGTTGCTTGAGTTCAAGACATGGCTGGTGACGGGATCCATTGAACTAGTCTTAGGGAGAAGATGAGGTTCAACAACCAAGTTCGGGAGGAATTGTGGTTGAGTTGATCGGGAGGTCGCGCAGCATGTTTGGATCAAGAACAATGCATATGAAGAATCGTGGACGTTGTTGGAAGGTGTTTGCACGTGTGCAAGGAGTGCATGGACGTGGAAACATGGTTCCATGGCGTGGTGAAGAGATATGAAAGTGGACATATGGTTGAAAAGGTTCAACCGGCTGGATTTTGCGCTCAGGCTGCGGCTGAGGCGGTTATGGTTTGTTTATGGAAAGTTTCGAGTTGGTTATAACAGGATTTCGTGTTAGGAATGAAGTAGAGTTGTTTTAGGAATGTTTGGGACGTTCCTAAGGTGTTTGGAAGTTTTAAGATTGCTTCTATCTGCGTATAGAAGAGTCTTGAGCAGTATTGGAAAGTTACAGTTTGAATCCAAGTAGGAGTAGGAGTCCTAGTTTGAAATGGATTGGCCATAGAGCTGGTTATATAAGCAAGGGAGGCCAAGGCTCATGGAGAGCATGACTTTGGGCTGTTCCTCTTGTGTTTTGATAAATAAAATTCGTGTTCTAAAGGAACTTTTGTGACTTTTTCGTCCGACTTGTTTCAGACAAGTTTTTTCTCGTCGAGTTTCTGTTCAGCACTACCTTGCTTCGGGGGTTTTATCATAACTTGAGTTTTACAGATCCAATTAATGTGATTCTTTTCGGGTTGTCTTCACAACTTAATTATCTATCATCTGGGCAAATTTCACGGTCATTAAATTTGTGGTTTCTCATCTACACGAGTTTCTTTGCAGTATTCTGGAACTGTTTTTCTCGCGTAGGACAGATTGACCTTTGTTCGATCTTTCGATCGTAACTTGAGTTTCTCTCAACGGATTTTCATGATTCTTGTTGTAATGTCTTCGTGACTTGATTCCATACAATCTATACTAGTTTTGTCACAGTTGAACACGTTTAGATTAGTCACACACACGGTTTCTTTAACAGATCAGTTTTCTGCTGAGGGGTGTTTTGTTGCTTCCGCTGAAAAGTTTTTATCTACCATTCACCCCCCCTCTGGTAGCTTTACACGTGTACTTCGATCCTACAATTGGTATCAGAGACAGGTTGCTCTAATCTTTGTGATTTGCACGTATTTTGACTAATCATCATGGAGAAATACTCCGCCAAACCTTGTGTGTTTAGTGGTATTGATTTTCAGATTTGGAAGGCACGCATGGAAGCTTTTATCCAGGCGCAAGGCTTCGCAATATGGGAAATGGTGTACAAGTCTTACGATGTGCCTTCAAACGATCAAGTCACGGCTACAAACATGAGAGATGTCGACAACAACAACAAGGCTCGGAACTTGATCATACAAGGACTAACTCAGAGCGACTTTGACCATGTTGCACACCTCCGATCGGCGTACGATGTGTGGAGAGCACTTTGTGACTACCACGAAGGATCCAACACGATCAAGTAGGTAAGACAGGATATGTTCAAGAAAGAATACATGCGCTTTGAGATGCAACCCGGTGAGTCCATTGATGACCTCTTTGCTCGCTTTAATAAAATTCTCAGCAACTTGCGTAGCGTCAATGTTAATTTTTCATATGCTGAAAATGCTAGGCAATTACTAAGTGCATTAGACATGTCAATTTGGGAGATGAAAGTAACATCCATACGTGAATCCACTGTCATGAGTACTCTTACATTAGATGTGCTTTATTCTAAGCTAAAAACTCATGAAATTGACATTATATCACGTAAGAACCCAAATAAGACTATTGCATTTGTCTCACAACGTGATATGCCTAGCTCCAGCCAATCATCTAGCAATACACTTGCTTTGCTGTCTTCACTAACCCTGGAACAAATTGAGGAGTTTCCAGAGGAGGAGCTAGTACTTCTTTCTACTAGGTTCTCAAAAGCATTGCAAAATGTGAGAACTAGAAGGAGAGGAAGCTCCGGACCTCAACGATGCTTTGAATGTGGTAAGACAGGACACTTTCGTACAGATTGCCCTAACCTTTCAGTTCCTTCTAATCGTGATGAAAAGCAGAATAAAGTCAAGTCCTTTTTTGGCAACACCAACAAGAAAAAGAACGGTTTTACATGACGCAAACTTATAAACAGTTTCATCACCGCACTTCAAGAACTTGGCTCGAGTGGTGTAGACATTGGAAGTGATGAAGATGAAGATGATCTGACAAACTTGTGCTTCATGGCGGGCAAATCAAGTATGGAGGATGCAGAACACAACAGTGACAACAAAGAGGTATGTCCTACTTGCGAAGAAATGTGTGATGCTATTTCTCGTGCCACTATTATTGTTAAGAAAAAGGACAAAAAGCTTAGGGACAATGCTGTTAAAATTGAGTCACTAGAATCTGAAATTAATTGTTTAAAATCCTTGATTCCTAGTGATGATTCTTGTTCCTCATGTGATTTAATATATGAATAATTGTCCTCTCTAAGAAGTGCACACACCTCCACACTTGATAAACTTGAACTTGAAATCGAAAAGAACAAAAAGCTTGCTGCACTTAATGATAAAAACTTGAAAGATGTTTATTGTTTTACAATTGATTTGCATTGTTCTACTTACGATGATCTTGATAAGAAACTACAAGATGCTATGAAAGAAATTTCTATATTTAAGAATGCTTTACATTCTCATGAAGTTAAATATTGTTTGAATTGCAAATTAAAAGGAAAAACTTCATGTGAAAATATCTTGATCTATCAAATAAACTTGATAACATGCATAGGACATTAGATCAGTTTTGTAATGGGAATAAGAACCTAAACTTGCAGCTGAATTCTTCCAAGTCTTGTAATGATAAAACTGGTTTAGGTTTTGATTCACATGCTCATGCTAAGGAGCATCCACCTAAAATTGTAAAATCATTAGGAAGTGGTTTGATTCAAACAGTTCCTAAACAAAAAGAAGTGGTTTTTAAATCTGAAGGAGTGTTGTCACATTCGGGTTCAAATAACCATTCTGCATGTTCATCTAGACATGAACACAAAGTTAAATTTCATTGTACCTATTGTGGTAGAGATGGTCATGTCATAGATTTTTGTTATAGACTAGCTAAACAACATAAAAGGAAAGAATGCAAGCTAGATATTATAACTCTCATGCAAAATTTGCTGCACATACTAAACCGAATGTCAGGAACATGCAACCTGCTGTTATGAGTCAGAAATATTCAAAGTTTACTCCCGGAGCTTCAGTTTTTGCCTCCGGAGCTTCAGTTTTTGCCTCCGGACCTTCTGTTTTTGCCTTCGGAGCTACTGATTTTCGTGCTACACAAGTAACACCTCATAGGTCAGTAGTTAAGAACAAAAAATCTCAAACTTTGACTCATAAACCTGCTGTTTTATCTGTAACACCCCAAAACCTGTTAAGAGGGGAATTTAAAAAGTTTTGGACGTATTGCATGTGGTGCAGAAATTCAAATTCAAATTGGAATTCAAATTCAACTCAAAACAGAAAAGAAAAAGAAAAAAGAAAAAAAAAACAAAACCCCCGGCCAGTGGGCCGAAACCCACCAGCCGGCCCACCCGCCCCCACACCAGCCCGCAGCCGCGCGCTCCTCTCTCTCTTCCTCACTGACACGCGGTGCCCGCGTGTCATCCCTCACCTCCCGCTCGCGCCAACAGCCGGACTCTTTCCCGCGCCCGATCGCAACCGACTCCGGAAATCCACGTCCCCAGCCCGACTCCTGGTCCCGGACGACTCCGGCTCGATCCAAATAGACACGCCGCCCTCCCTCGTCTATAAAAACGCCGGCATCGCCCCGTTTTTCCCCCACGATCGGCTGTTTTTCCTCCCAGTGAGAACCGAAGCTCCGATCACCGTTTTCTCTCGATCTCTGCTCGGATTTTCCGATCTAACGCGCCGATTGTGTTCCACCGCCTCCGGGGAATCACGCAGGTGCAGAAGACTCGATGGTTTGCGCTCTAGGCACAGCTCCGACGAGCATCGCAGCGATTCCATCTCGGACCTCGTCGCCGACCGCCTTCCAGGACCTCCGAGCTCAAGAAAAACCCTGAGGTGAGATCCCCGACCTCCCCTCTACCGATCTATGCCATGAAATTCCAGTTTTAGGAAGAATAGACGAAGATCCGAAGTTTTCCGGCGAGATCGCCGCCTCCCGCCACCGCGCGCCGCCGGGCAGCGCCGCCCGCGCACGGTCAGAGCGACGTGGCCACTTATGCGCCGTCTTTTTTAAATCGCACGGTAGAATTAAAACCCGCGCGTACCGGTTCGATGATCTAATCTGAGCCGTCCACTTTAAATCGGACGGTCCACATGAGCCCCGCATTATAAAGGCAGGGATTCCTACGCGCTACCCCCTGGGGATCTCGGAAAACACGAGCTAGCCCCGGAAACTTCTGATCTAGCCCCTGGAACTTCAGAAATTCATGTAAATTCATTTAAAAATCAGTTTTAGCCCCTGGACTTAATAAAAATTAGGAAAACCCCTCTGTTATGTGTAGTTAGACCCCTGGTAATTTATGAAATAATATAATAGACCCTGTAGTGGGGTGAGTTTACCTTTTTTAACCCTATATGATATTAAATTTAGGAATTTGAATATGTGATTAGGATTTAAAATTTAAAAGGTGAGGCAAACACATTGTAAATTCAAATTTAAACTCTCCTAGCACTTGGAAACTTTAGAATGAGTTAAAAATAAATTTTAAGTTGAAATGAATCTGTCTAGTTGATTGTTCATATTTATTAGTTATAGAAACATATTTTAGGCTAGGAAATAATTCTGAAAATTGGTAAAATAAATTTAAATTAGTTCACATCAGAGGAGAAGTTCCAAAATATATTATTTAATATTTTAGATCAGAACCTATTCTGTTTAGATGATATGCCCTACTATTTAATATTAAAACTCACTTTTAGGCATAGAAAATAAATCTGAAAAATATAGGAAAATAGGTATGCATAATTAGAAAATGATAAATGAAGTCTCCAAATCCAAAAACTTCAGTTTTAGGATTTGGTAGAAGATCTGAAAACCTATTTGGAGTAGGAAAATACCTTTTATACAAACTTTGTGGCTAAGAGGTGTACTAATTAAATATAAAGAATTTGTTCAAATTGGAACTTCATGTATAGTGTGCAAATAGAAATCTGAATACAGAAGTTAGAAATCATATAAATATGTTTAAAAGTGCATGTAGGCCAAAGATCAACACATGTAGAGTAACCACAACACTTAGAAATATGAAATGACTTTCATAGGTATGTATGTGTGGTTTGTATGAAGTGAAAGTGTGAACTATGTCTTATGGATTGTTGTTTTCTTTTGCTATGTGTGTTGGCATGAGTAGAACCTGCCCCAGAGCAAGTTCTCCCCTTCCAAGACCAAGACTTTCCATTCCTAGAGCAGCAGGAAGAAGGCAAGTGTCCTTGGCCACTTTGATCCTATACTAGGATGTGTAGATAGAATTTTGTGAGACCTATGTGTGCTGAATACATTGGCAATTAGGATAAAAGTTAGCATTAACATTCAAAGTTTTGAATATTGCCAAAACATTCTTCTGTGGCAAGGTCCGACAAGTTCTTTGTTAGCTCCGCCAAGTGTTGGCAAGGTCCGACGCAAGGTCTGGAGAGCTCCTGCAAGGTCCGGAGAGCTTCTGTGACGTCCGGAGCTTCTTTTTAGGGAGCTTCCGTGAAGTTCAACTCGTAGAACTGCAGCGTCTTGTTTTTGCTTTTAACTCGCAATGTTTCAAACTTGCTTTATGGGAAGGTTTGCTTAGTATTAATTTGCTAAGTTTTTGGTGTGTTTTGGTGGTTATGGCTGTTATCATTTGATATGGTTTGCAACATGCTTATGTGACGTGCTCATGTAAGGTGTTGTGGTTTTCGAACTAACGTGAGTCAAGTCGAGGACTTGTGCTCGGAAGAATTGGTTGTTTATTCATGTGCAGGTGTTGCTTGAGTTCAAGACATGGCTGGTGACGGGATCCTTGGACTAGTCTCAGGGAGGAGATGAGGTTCCAACAAACAAGTTCGGGAGGATCTGTGGTTGAGTTGATCGGGAGGTCGCGCAGCATGTTTGGATCAAGGGCAGTGCATATGAAGGTTGCGTGTACGTCGTTGGAAGGTGTTTGCACGTGTGCAAGGAGTGCATGGACGTGGCAACATTGTTCCAAGGCGTGATGAAGAGAAGTGGACGTAAAGAATTGGTCGGAAAGGTCCAACCGGCTGGATTGCGTACTCAGGCTGAGGCTGAGTCGGATATGGCTCAAATATGGAAGATTTGAGTTGGTTATGGTAGGATTTCGTGCTAGGCATGAAGTTGAGTTGTTTTAGGAATATTTAGGACGTTCCTAAGGTGTTTGGAAGTCCTCACGATTGCTTCTATCTGCGAATAGGAGAGTCCTGAGCAGTTACGGTAAGTTAGGATACGAGTCCAATTAGGAGTAGGAGACCTAGATTGGATTGATTAGCCTGAGGGCTGGCTATAAAAGCAAGGGAGGCCAGAGCTCTCGTGTGTAGAGAACTTTGGGCTGTTCCTCTTGTGTTTCTATTGAATAAAGTTCATAGTTTCGAGGAGCTTTTGTGCCTTGTTCGTCCGACTTGTTTTTCGTCAAGTCTTTCTCGCCGAGTTTCTGGACAGACCGACGTTGCTTCGGTGTTTCATTCATAACTCGAGTTTTACAGATCCGATTGACGTGATTCTTTTTTGGTTGTCTTCACAACTCAATTATCTATCATCTGTGATATTTTCACGAGCTTCCGATCTGTAGTTTTTGAGATACACGAGTTTCTTTGCAGCGTTGCAGATCTGTTTTATATCGGGTAGAACAGATTGATCTTCGTTTAATGTTTTGATCGTATCTCAAGTTTTACTAGTGTTTTCAAGTGATTATTGTTGCATTAGATCCGTGACATGATTCTCTACCTCTCTACTTGATTTGTCAGGGTTGAACACGTATGAAAACACTTGCACACACGGTTTCTTTAACCGATTGATTTTTTGCTGAGGGGTTTTTGTTGTTTCCGCTGCGAAAAGTTTTAATCTACCATTCACCCCCCCTCTGGTTGCTTTTCACGTGCTCTTCGATCCTACAAATTTATTGCATTGTCAATTGAAATATGAAAACCATGCTAGAAAGTTTTCCTAGAATTGCATTACCTTGTTTCCTTGTAGCTTGGGTTGGAATTTATTTTATCATGTCATTTACTTATATGCTTATGCTTAGCCATGCTTAGAATGGGATAATTGGGGTATGAGATCATCAATTTATTTACCTTACTCTTGAATGAGATATTATGAGTTATGTAGAGGTAGGGATCGAGGCAAGTTGGATGATTTGGTTGGTGCTGGGTGCACGAGACTCGGGTTTGTGTTTAGTACTTGCCTGGATCCTAAGGACCGGTTCATGGAGCATGTAACCTGGCTTTACCGTGCCAACCACATGCTGACATGGGGCAGCTTGGCCAATTAATTAGGTGTATCCCCGACGTAGTATGGGTGTGTTGGATGGTGCGGGGAATAGGTGTCAGCTGGACTACCATATGAACCGCAAGGCTCAAGAGGGGGCCACTGCAGCGGGGTTGGAGCCTCTTGTATGCTGTTAGGGGTGAAACCTCAGTGGGCCCACGCTCGTCGGGAATCCCTTTGTAAAGGCTTCGTAGTGATCTCCTGGCTACACACCTAGGAAGTGTGAATGTGGTTCGTAGCCACTGGCATAATGGAGGTTCTTTTAGTCCACCCGGCAACGGGGGATGAAATCACTACATGTGGGTACAGTGGTGCAAACTCTGCAGAGTCAAAACTGTCATGACAGCCGTGCTCACGGTCAAGAGCGGCTTGGACTTATTCATGATTAGAATATGATGACCTTGGAGGTTGTGGATGTTAAGCGGGGAGCTTAACATTGGAAATGATGCTATGGTTATTTGATTATGATGATGGGATGGGAGATTGGGACCATTTCACCTGTGTAGTAATGTAGGTGCTTAATAAGCTAAGGTGGTAGGTAATAATTGTGTAGTGCTTTAACCATGAGTTCAACCTCTCCTTGCTCTAGCCATGCATGACATAACTTTCCCACACTTGCTGAGTACCAACGGTACTCAACCTTGCATATTTGTTGGTTTAAATTGCTGCTCAGGTCAAGGGGATGATGTGGTGTTTAATGATCAAGACTTCGGACCCGAAGAAGGATTCTAGGTTCATGGAGTCCCCCGGGCAATGCCTGTGACGGAGCCCACAAGAATAATGTCACACCCGGTTTTTCTGAAGAACAACCAAGTGAATATCACATGTATGCCAGGATCATTTTCTCATACATGTGATGACAAATAGTGATGCATCATTTATTACAAGCCAGGTGTCGAATATAAATAAGTCTTACATAGCAAATGTCTCGATGGACAATAATAAGTTCGTCACAAGTAAATAAACTAGCAGCGGAATATTATTCTCGAGGGCTCCTTCACAGGCATTGCCCGGGGGTCTTCATGAACCTAGAAACCTTCTTCGGGTCCAAAGTCTTGGTCATTATACACCACCTCATTATCTTGACCTGAGCAGCAATATAAACCAACAAAATATGCAATGTTGAGTACCGATGGTACTCAGCAAGTGTGGGAAAGTTATGTCATGCATGGCTAGAACAAGGGGAGGTCGAACTCATGGTTAAAGCACTACGCAATTAATACCTATCACCTTAGCTTATTAAGCACCTATATTACTACACAGGTGAAATGGTCCGAAACTCCCAACCCTTCATCAAGTAACCATAATCATCATATCCAATGTCAAGCTCCCCGCTTAACATCCTCAACTTCCAAAGCCATCATCTTCTAATCATGAATAAGTCCAAGCCGCTCTTGACCGTGAGCATGGCTGTCATGACAGTTTTGACTCTCCAGAGTTTGCACCACTATACCCACATGTAGTGATTTCATCCCCCGTTGCCGGGTGGACTAAAAGAACCTCCATTATGCCAGTGGCTACGAACCACATTCACACGTACCAGGTGTGTAGCCAGGAGATCACTACGAAGCCTTTACAAAGGGATTCCCGACGAGCGTGAGCCCACTGAGGTTTCACCCCTAACAGCATACAAGAGGCTCCAACCCCGCTGCAGTGGCCCCCTCTTGAGCCTTGCGGTTCATATGGTAGTCCAGCTGACACCTATTCCCCGCACCATCCAACACACCCATACTACGTCGGGGATACACCTAATTAATTGGCCAAGCTGCCCCATGTCAGCATGTGGTTGGCACGGTAAAGCCAGGTTACATGCTCCATGAACCGGTCCTTAGGATCCACGCAAGTACTAAACACAAACCCAAGTCTCGTGCACCTAGCACACAACCAAAACATCCAACTTGCCTTGATCCCTACCTCTACATAACTCTCAATATCTCATTCAAGAGTATGATAAAATAAACTGATAATCTCATATCCCCAAATATCCCATTCTAAGCATGGCTAAGCATATGCATAGTAATAAATGACATGATAAAATAAATCCCAACCCAAGCTACAAGGAAACAAGGTAATGCAATTCTAGGGAAACTTCCTAACATGGGTTTCATATTTAAATTGATAATGCAAATAATTCTAGCTACACATCCTAGTATAGGATCAAAGTGGTCAAGGACACTTGCCTCCTTCCTGCTGCTCTTGAAATGGGTAGTCCTGATCTTGGAAAGGAATAACTTGCTCTGGAGCAGGTTCTACATCATACCATCACACATAGCAAAAGAAAAACAACAATCCATAAGACATAGTTCACACTTCCACTTCAAACAAATCACACATTCACATCTATGAAAGTCATTCACAATTATATGTGTTGTGGTTACTCTATGTGTGTTGATCCTTGGCTTACAGGTACTTTTAATCATGTGTATATAATTCCTACTTTTGTATTCACATTTATGCTTACATACAATATATATGAGTTTCCAATTTAAATAAATTTCTTATATTTAATTACTACACCAAGTATGCATGAAAGGTATTTTCCTACTCCATATGTGTCTTCAGAATTTCTACCAACCCTAAACTGAATTCTTTGGATTTTAGAAACTTCATTTATCATTTACTAGTTGCTATATTTTCAGATTTGTTTCCTATGCCTAAATGTGAACTTTATTATGAAAATAACAAGACACATCATCTAAACAGAATAGGTTCTGATCTAAAATGTTTAATAATATATTTTTGACCTTTTCCTCTGATGTAAACTATTTTACATTTATTTTCCCTATTTCAGAACTATTCTTTACTTAAAAATGTGTCCCTATAACTAATAAATGTGAATAATAAATTAAACAGATTCATTTCAGCCAAAAAATCTATTTTTATCTCACTCCAAGGTTTTCTAAATACTGAGAAAGTTTTTAACTTAAATTTGTCTATATGTTTGTCCCACTTTTTAAATTTTAAATACTAGCCACCTATTCAATTTCCTAAATTAAATATCAAACAGCGTTAAAAAGGTAAACTCACCCCACTACATGGTCTATAACATTATTTTAAGAATTTTCAGGGGTCTAGCTACACCAGCAGAGGGTTTTTCCTAATTTTTATTAAGCCCAGGGGTCAAAACTGATTTTAAATGAATTTACATGATTTTCTGAAGTTCCAGGGGCTAGATCAGAAGTTTCCGGGGCTAGCTCTTATTTCCCGAGAACCCCAGGGGGTAGCACGTAAGATTTCCAGTCTTTATAACGCGGGGCTGACGTGGACCGTCCGATTTAAAATAGACGGCCGAGATTATAACGCCGAACCGGTACGCAGGGTTTTAAAGTCTACCGTGCGATTTAAAATAGACGGCGCACAAGCGGCCACGTCGCTTTGATCGAGCGCGGGCGGCGCTGCCCGGCGGCGCACGGCGGCGGGAGGCGGCGATCTCGCCAGAGATTTTCGGATCTTCGAGAATTCTTCCTAGAACTGTGATTTTATGGCATAGATCGGTGGAGGGGAGGTCGGGGATATCACCTCGGGGGTTTTCTTGAGCTCGGAGGTCCTGGAAAGCGACCGGCGACGAGGTCCGAAGTGAAACCACGGCGAAGCTCGTCGACGCTGTGTTTGAACCGCAAGTCACCGAGTTTTCTGCACCTGCAAGGTTCCCCGGAGGCGGTGGATCAAGACCAGCGAGTTAGATCGGAATTTCCTAGCGTAGATCGGCCAGAATTCGCCGGAGAAGGCTCGGGTTCTCACCGGAGTAAAAACGGCGGATCGCGTGGGAAAAACAGAACGAGGCTGGGGTTTTTATAGACGGGGGAGGGCGGCGGGTTGGTTTAGATCGAGCTGGAGTCTTCGGGGTCCGGAAATTGGCTGGGATACGCGAGAATTCCCGATCGGTTTTGATTCGGGTGAGAGAGTCCCGGCCGATCGCGGCGCGGGCGCGAGGAAGAAGAAGGCTGGCGGGCCCCGCCTGTCAGTGGGAGGAAGGGGGCGCGCGCGGCTGCGGGCTGGCGCGGAGCAGAGTGGGCCGGCTGGTGGGTTTCGGCCCACTGGCCGATTTTTTTCTGTTTCCCTTTTTTTCTTTTTCTATTTCTTTTCTGTTTAGAGTTTAAATTGAATTCCAGTTTGAATTTAAATTGTTGCAAAACATGCAACGCGTCCAAAAATTTTTAAATTCCCCTCTTAACAGGATTCTGGGTTTTAACAGAATTTTGGTGTGTTACAGCTCTACCTCCCTTAAAAGAAATCTTGTCCTCGAGATTAGTGGTTCTGAGAAAACAATTCCGGAAATTGTGCCTTGAGTTCATCTTCCCGTTCCCAGGTTGCTTCTTCTTCTGAGTGATGCTTCCATTGCACCTTGCACATCCGGATTCTTTTATTTCTGGTGAGGCGTTCCATTGTCTCCAAAATCTTGTATGGTTGCTCGGCATAAGACAAATCCTCATCTACGTCCACTTCATTCATGGGTAACACCTCTTCAGGCGTTCTCAGGCATTTCTTGAGTTGTGACACATGGAATACATCGTGCACATCCGATAGACGAGCCGGTAACTCTAGTTGATACGCCACTTCGCCTTTCCTTTCCAGAACTTGAAAGGGTCCGATATATCGAGGTGACAACTTCCCTTTCACCTTGAACCGACGAAGTCCTCTGATAGGGGACACCTTGAGATAGACATAGTCTCCCACGTTGAAAACGAGCTCTCTTCTTCGTACATCGGCATAGCTCTTTTGGCGTGTCTATGCTATCCTCAAATTGTTGCGAATTTCCCTCACCTTCGCCTCGGCTTCTTGTAGTACTTCTGGACCAAACACTTTACTTTCCCCCGTTTGGTTCCAAAATAGGGGAATTCTGCACTTCCTCCCGTACAAAGCTTCAAACGGTGACATTTTCATACTAGCTTGATAGCTGTTGTTATAGGAAAACTCCGCATACGGTAAGTTCTTATCCCAACTCTGATTGTTTTTGAGTGCACATGCCCTCAGCATATCTTCAAGAATCTGATTGGTTCTTTCCGTCTGCCCATCAGTTTGAGGATGATAGGCAGAACTAAAGTTCAGATGGGTTCCATTGTTTCGTGCAACTTCTGCCAGAACCTCGAGGTGAATTGTGTCCCTCGATCCGACACAATCTTCTTTGGCACTCCATGGTAACACACGATCCTTGACATGTACAACTCTGCCAATTTGGATCCGCTGTAGCTTTCTTTCACGGGGATGAAATGAGCTACCTTGGTTAGCCTGTCAATGATGACTCATATTGAATCATATCCTAATTGGGTCCTAGGCAATCCCACTATGAAATCCATACTGATTTCTTCCCATTTCCATTCAGGCACTTTGAGTGGTTGCAATAATCCCGCGGGTCGTTGATGTTCTGCTTTCACCAACTGACATGTGTCACATAGGGCAACATGTTCCGCGACATATCGTTTCATGCCATACCACCAATACCTGCTCTTGAGGTCCTGGTACATCTTCGTACTCCCAGGATGAATGGAATAGTCAGAATCATGAGCCTCCTTCAGAATCAATTCACAGATCTCCTTTACTTCTGGCACACAGATTCTTTTCCCGTGCCACACCGTTTCTTGTTCATCCTCTCTAAAACCAGGAGCTTTATTTTCCTTGATGAGTTGTCTGATCTCTTGTATCTTCTCGTCATTCTTTTGACCATCGCGTATGTCTTGCTCGAGTGTGGAGTCCACTTCCATGGCGATGGCTTCACCACTATTTACCAGGCATAGATTGAGCCTCATAACCTCGTCCTTCAATTCTGCAGGCATGTCCTTCAAGCTCAACTTATTGACCTGCACTTTCCGACTTAATGCATCGGCCACGACGTTTGCTTTCCCAGGATGATAGTTGATGCCCACATCAAAGTCATTGATTAGCTCTAACCATCTCCTTTGTCTGAGGTTGAGATCTGGCTGTGTAAAAATGTACTTCAAACTCTTATGATCTGTATATATCTCTGTCCTCTTCCCCATCAAATAGTGTCGCCAAATTTTCAACGCGTGTACCACTGCGGCTAGTTCTAGGTCATGTGTAGGATAGTTTTTCTCGTGCTTCCGGAGTTGTCGGGATGCATAAGACACGACATGCCCTTCTTGCATGAGAACACATCCCAACCCGTTTCCAGAGGCATCGCAGTACACCGTAAAGTTCTTCTGCATATCTGGCATAACTAGCACTGGGGCTGTTGTCAATCTTTTCTTTAACTCCTGAAAACTCGTTTCACACTGTGGCGTCCATGTGAATGTGATTCCCTTCTCCAACAGTTTGGTAATGGGTCTCGAGATCTCAGAGAATCCCTCAATAAACCATCGATAGTATCCAGCCAATCCCAAAAAGCTTTGAACTTCCCCGACATTTTCAAGTGTCTTCCACTTCTGGATATCCTCGATTTTGGCGGGATCTACGGAGATTCCTCCCTCCGAGATTATATGTCCTAAGAAGGGAACTCTCTTCAGCCAAAACTCACACTTGCTCAACTTGGCATATAGTTGGTGTTCTCTCAGCCTCTGCAACACCAACCTTAGATGTTTCTCATGTTCTTCTTCATCTTTGGAGAAGACGAGAATGTCATCTATGAAAACCACCACAAATTTGTCCAGATATTCCATGAATACCTTGTTCATGAGATACATGAAGTACGCCGGGGCATTAGTTAGCCCGAAGGGCATGACAGTGTATTCATACAGTCCGTACCGAGATACGAAAGCTGTCTTGGGAATATCAGATTGCCTTATCTTGAGTTGGTGGTATCCCGACCTGAGATCAATTTTCGAGAACTCACAAGCTCCCCTCAACTGATCAAACAAGTCTTCAATGCGGAGTAATGGGTACTTGTTCTTGATGGTTACCTCATTCAAGGCACGGTAATCCACGCATAACCTTTGGGTTCCGTCCTTCTTGGGCACAAATATCACCGGAGCTCGCCATGGTGAGGAACTAGGACGAATATACCCCTTCTCCGTCAATTCTCTCAAATGATCCTTGAGTTCTCCCAGATGCTTGGAGTCCATCCGATAAGGTCTCTTGTATATCGGGGCTGTTCCAAGCACTAGCTCAATTGCGAATTCCACTTCACGATCGGGAGGCATACCTGGCAACTCCTCCGGAAAAACATCTGGATATTCCCTGATGGTCCTGATCTCCTCCACTTTCACCTCAACTTGATTTAATTTAATGTCCCTCCTAGGCTCGTGTATTATTATGAACTTTACTCTTGTGCCACTGGGTTGAGTTAGTTCCACCGTTCTGGTTGAACAATGGATGATTCCTTTATGTTTGGTCAACCAATCCATACCCAAAATAATATCTATCCCTTGTGAATATATCACTATGAGGTTAGCAGTAAATACCACCCCATTAATGTCTAGGTTCACTTTGGGACACACTTGTCTTGTCCTTATTTCTCCACCTGGAGAGTTTACGGCTAGCATATGGTTCATATCTCACACAAAAATAACTGCAATATTATTTCATGTGGGTTCACACACCAAAGCAAAACAATCTGAAGATGAGGCTGTGGAAAATTGCTCATGGCTTCCACAACTCACGTCACACACCAAGCATTAACACACCATTAACTAATGTAACGACTCGACTACTCGACATCTTTCTAATTTAAGGGAAAGGCTCTACGCTACTCGTTTTCTTGAGCTGGCTCCTCGGGATCTTCCTCATCATTTCGGCTGCCTTCTGACTCTGCTTTGGGTGGGGAGGCTGCTGGTGGAGAAGTGCGACGATGCCTGATCGCTTGGCGATCTGGAGAGTCAGGAGTCCATGTATCGTTCACGGTGACACACAGTTCATTCCCCATCTCCTCTTTCTCTCGCCCTCAAGCAGCCTCGAAGAACCGCCTCGATTTCCTTCAGGGTGTCACGAACATCCTGAAGCTCCTGCTGACACTCCTGCAATCGAGTGCTAAGCATGGCAGCATCCTCTAAGCACAAATCCATGTGCTCATGGGAAGCCCCTTGCTGCACTAGCGGGTACTTATACTCCGAGGTACCACTCTCGCGTTGGAGGACATACATGTACTCAGTCCTGTCCAGGTGTCGACGATAAATGTGACTCTGGCAGGTGATGGCCTCCCAGGTGACATCCTTCTCCGCATCGACCTGTGTCGCTCTACAAGCTGGAGAGTGGTGGATCTTAAGCAGCTGGTTTTTGTGTATAATCCTCATCTCTGAACTCCATTCTTCCCTTTTCACGGATGGTCCTGGTGGAGTTATAGTGGATGATTAGCTTGCCCGTATTGCCGGCGGCTTCGAGCATACGTCGAAGATGGCGCAACAAGCCTCCTACTGCCAATCCGTAGGAAAGGTACGTCACCGGACGGCTCTCCTCTCTTTCGGCAAGGGCAACTACGGGAACTCTCCCTCCTGTGGACTTGCAAGCGGTGCGAATCATGCGAACCATCTAAAACAAAAAGCATTTAAACTTAGGTTAGATAAACTTTTTAAACAAAATCCTATTTTGAATGAAAATTGGGGTAAGATGAAGAAAGTGACTCATTAAATAACACTTTTCAACACACACCTCATAAAAATAGTTTTTAATAAAATAGGGTCCTTAAATACGTCCCTTTCTACCTAGGTCCACGTTCCTACGGGCAACCTTGGCTCTGATACCACTTCTGTCACACCCGGTTTTTCCGAAGAACAACCAAGTGAATATCACATGTATGCAAGGATCATTTTCTCATATATGTGATGACAAATAGTGATACATCATTTATTACAAGCCAGGTGTCGAATATAAGTCTTACATAGCAAATGTCTCGATGGACAATAATAAGTTCACACAAGGAAATAAACTAGCAGCGAAATATTATTCTCGAGGGCTCCTTCACAGGCATTGCCCGGGGGTCTTCATGAACCTAGAAACCTTCTTCGGGTCCAAAGTCTTGGTCATTATATAGCACCTCATTATCTTGACCTGAGCAGCAATATAAACCAACAAAATATGCAAGGTTGAGTACCGATGGTACTCAGCAAGTGTGGGAAAGTTATGTCATGTATGGCTAGAACAAGGGGAGGTCGAACTCATGGTTAAAGCACTACGCAATTAATACCTATCACCTTAGCTTATTAAGCACCTATATTACTACACAGGTGAAATGGTCCCAAACTCCCAACCCTTCATCAAGTAACCATAATCATCATATCCAATGTCAAGCTCCCCGCTTAACATCCTCAACTCACAAAGCCATCATCCTCTAATCATGAATAAGTCCAAGCCGCTCTTGACCGTGAGCACGTCTGTCATGACAGTTTTGACTCTGCAGAGTTTGCACCACTGTACCCACATATAGTGATTTCATCCCCCGTTGCCGGGTGGACTAAAAGAACCTCCATTATGCCAGTGGCTACGAACCACATTCACACTTCCCAGGTGTGTAGCCAGGAGATCACTACGAAGCCTTTACAAAGGGATTCCCGACAAGCGTGAGCCCACTGAGGTTTCACCCCTAACAGCATACAAGAGGCTCCAACCCCGCTGCTGTGGCCCCCTCTTGAGCCTTGCGGTTCATATGGTAGTCCAGCTGACACCTATTCCCCGCACCATCCAACACACCCATACTACGCCGGGGATACACCTAATTAATTGGCCAAGCTGCCCCATCTCAGCATGTGGTTGGCACGGTAAAGCCAAGTTACATGCTCCATGAACCGGTCCTTAGGATCCAGGCAAGTACTAAACACAAACCCAAGTCTCGTGCACCCAGCACACAACCAAAACATCCAACTTGCCTTGATCCCTACCTCTACATAACTCTCAATATCTCATTCAAGAGTATGATAAAATAAACTGATAATCTCATATCCCCAAATATCCCATTCTAAGCATGGCTAAGCATATGCATAGTAATAAATGACATGATAAAATAAATCCCAACCCAAGCTACAAGGAAACAAGGTAATGCAATTCTAGGGAAACTTCCTAACATGGGTTTCATATTTAAATTGATAATGCAAATAAATCTAGCTACACATCCTAGTATAGGATCAAAGTGGTCAAGGACACTTGCCTCCTTCCTGCTGCTCTTGAAATGGGTAGCCCTGATCTTGGAAAGGAATAACTTGCTCTGGAGCAGGTTCTACATCATACCATCACACATAGCAAAAGAAAAACAACAATCCATAAGGCATAGTTCACACTTCCACTTCAAACAAATCACATATTCACATCTATGAAAGTCATTCACAATTATATGTGTTGTGGTTACTCTATGTGTGTTGATCCTTGGCTTACAGATACTTTTAATCATGTGTATATGATTCCTACTTTTGTATTCACATTTATGCTTACATACTATATATATGAGTTTCCAATTTAAATAAATTTCTTATATTTAATTACTACACCAAGTATGCATGAAAGGTATTTTCCTACTCCATATGTGTCTTCAGAATTTCTACCAACCCTAAAATGAATTCTTTGGATTTTAGAAACTTTATTTATCATTTACTAGTTGCTATGTTTTCAGATTTGTTTCCTATGCCTAAATGTGAACTTTATTATGAAAATAACAAGACACATCATCTAAACAGAATAGGTTCTGATCTAAAATGTTTAATAATATATTTTTGACCTTTTCCTCTGATGTAAACTATTTTACATTTATTTTCCCTATTTTCAGAACTATTCTTTACTTAAAAATGTGTCCCTATAACTAATAAATGTGAATAATAATATAAACAGATTCATTTCAGCCAAAAATCTATTTTTATCTCACTCCAAGGTTTTCTAAATACTGAGAAAGTTTTTAACTTAAATTTGTCTATATTTTTGTCCCACTTTTTAAATTTTAAATACTAGCCACCTATTCAATTTCCTAAATTAAATATCAAACAGGGTTAAAAAGGTAAACTCACCCCACTACAAGGTCTATAACATTATTTTAAGAATTTTCAGGGGTCTAGCTACACCTAACAGAGGGGTTTTTCCTAATTTTTATTAAGCCCAGGGGTCAAAACTGATTTTTAAATGAATTTACATGATTTTCTGAAGTTCCAGGGGCTAGATCAGAAGTTTCCGGGGCTAGCTCTTATTTCCCGAGAACCCCAGGGGGTAGCACGTAAGATTTCCAGTCTTTATAACGCGGGGCTGACGTGGACCGTCCGATTTAAAACAGACGGCCGAGATTATAACGCCGAACCGGTACGCGGGGTTTTAAAGTCTACCGTGCGATTTAAAATAGACGGCGCACAAGCGGCCACGTCGCTTTGATCGAGCGCGGGCGGCGCTGCCAGGCGGCGCACAGCGGCGGGAGGTGGCGATCTCGCCGGAGATTTTCGGATCTTCGAGAATTCTTCCTAGAACTGTGATTTTATGGCATAGATCGGTGGAGGGGAGGTCGGGGATCTCACCTCGGGGTTTTCTTGAGCTCGGAGGTCTTGGAAAGCGACCGGCGACGAGGTCTGAAGTGAAACCACGGCGAAGCTCGTCGGCGCTGTGTTTGAACCGCAAGTCACCGAGTTTTCTGCACCTGCAAGGTTCCCCGGAGGCGGTGGATCAAGACCAGCGAGTTAGATCGGAATTTCCTAGCGTAGATCGGCCAGAATTCGCCGGAGAAGGCTCGGGTTCTCACCGGAGTAAAAACAGCGGATCGCGTGGGAAAAACAGAACGAGGCTGGGGTTTTTATAGACGGGGGAGGGCGGCGGGTTGGTTTAGATCGAGCTGGAGTCTTCGGGTCTGGAAATCGGCTGGGATACGCGAGAATTCCCGATCGGTTTTGATTCGGGTGAGAGAGTCCCGGCCGATCGCGGCGCGGGCGCGAGGAAGAAGAAGGCTGGCGGGCCCCACCTGTCAGTGGGAGGAAGGGGGCGTGCGCGGCTGCGGGCTGGCGCGGAGCAGAGTGGGCCGGCTGGTGGGTTTCGGCCCACTGGCCGGTTTTTTTCTGTTTCCCTTTTTTTCTTTTTCTATTTCTTTTCTGTTTAGAGTTTAAATTGAATTCCAGTTTGAATTTAAATTGTTGCAAAACATGCAACACGTCCAAAAATTTTTAAATTCCCCTCTTAACAGGATTTTGGGTTTTAACAGAATTTTGGGGTGTTACAAATAATATTCCGCTGCTAGTTTATTTACATGTTATGAACTTATTATCGTCCATCGAGACGTATGCTTTGTAAGACATATTTATATTCGACACCTGGCTTGTAATAAATGATGCTTCACTATTTGTCATCACATGTATGAGAAAATGATCCTGGCATACATGTGATATTCACTCGGTTGTTCTTCGGAGAAACCGGGTGTGACATTATCTCAGCTTTCGCATGTTATTCCTGCTGGATGTCGTGTGACTCAGTACTGGATTCCTAAATGCCTTTTAACTAACCCCAGTATTGAGTTATCGACGTATTGTGCTTCTATGTAGGTTACACGCTTGAGGAAGGAGAACATTTAGATTGTGGATTCAGGTTGCTCACGCCACATGACCGGTAACAAAGAATGGTTCTCCTCTCTCTCTCTTTTGTGTCATGTGTAGAGAATGTTAGTTTTGCCTATAATTCTTCAACTCCTATAATTGCTAAGGGTTCGGTTAGAGTAAATGATCACTACACTTTGAAGGATGTGGCACTTGTCAAAAATTTGAAATACAACTTGCTTTCTGTTTCACAATTGCTAGATGAAAATCTGGAAATTATTTTCAATAAAAACTGCTGCAAAGTTGTAGGTTCAAATAGTGAGCTTATTTTTAACATGTCTCGGTTTGGAAGAGTTTTTAAAGCTGATTTTGATATGTCTTCCTCTAAGCATAGATGTCTAGTTGCAAATGATTCCAAAGATTTATATTTTTGGCATCGTAGACTTGGTCACGTAGGCTTTGATCATCTCACGCGTGTTAGTGCTCTTGATCGCATACGTGGGCTGCCTAAGCTTAAAGGGGACAAAGAAATTGTGTGCTCTTCTTGTAGACATGCTAAGATGGTTGCAGGTTCACATGCTTCTCTCACAATGACCATGACAACTGAACCGGGTCAACTTTTACACCTTGACACTATAGGACCTTCACGTGTTCAATCCTTCGGAGGTAAATGGTATGTTCTTGTGATTGTTGATGACTATTCTAGATACTCTTGGGTTTACTTTATGGCATCTAAGAATGAAGCTTTTAGTCACTTTAGAACTTTATTTCTTAGATTATCAATTGATCACCCAGGATCTTTAAGAGAAATTAGAAGTGATAATGGAACCGAATTTAAAAATCAATCGTTTGATCACTTTTGTGCTGAAAATGCAATAGATCATCAATTTTCTTCACCATATGTACCTCAACAAAATGGTGTTGTAGAGAGAAAGAACAGAACCTTAGTTGAGATGGCTAGGACTATGCTTGATGAATATCAAACTCCTAGGAAATTTTGGGCTGATGCAATTGCAACCGCTTGTTATGTCTCAAATCGTGTTTTTTTGCGTGCTAAGCTAGGTAAAACACCATATGAGCGCAGGTTTGGACATAGGCCTAGTGTCACACACTTTAGGGTCTTTGGTTGCAAATGCTTTGTTAAGAAACATGGTAATCTTGATAAATTTGAAGCTAGATCTGTTGATGGCATGTTTCTTGGTTACCCATCTCATACTAGAGGCTACCGTGTGCTTTTACTTGATACTAACAAAATTGTGGAGACTTGTGAGGTTTCTTTTGATGAATCTAGCCCAGGTACTAGTTCAAATATTACAGGTCTGGATCCATATCCGCAGGGGGAGAGTATTTTCGTTGAAGAAGAGGAAGAAGTGGTGCTCCTGCCCGAAAATTTAGCAGCTAATGACATTGTTCCAGCTCCTGATCTTGATTCACAGCCAGCACCGATGACCACCATTGCTGGTCCAGATCCTCCTCACGTCACAAGCTCATCTATTTGTGATGAACATGAAGAAGAAGAAGCTTGTGAAGTGTCCACTCCCCTCCGGATTCTCAAAAGTCATCCTCCACAACAAATTATTGGAAGCTTGCATGAACGAGTTACAAGATCCAGGTTTTTCGACCCCAATTCTCATGCTCATTCTGCTTTTGTTGCTTCTTTTGAACCCAAAGATATATCACACGCACTCACTAATGAATCTTGGATTATTGCCATGCAAGAAGAGTTAGAAAAATTTGAAAGAAATAATGTTTGGAAACTTGTACCTCCACCTCAAGGTCACACTTTAATTTGAACTAAATGGGTGTTTAAAAATAAACAAAGTGAGGATGGGGTTGTGGTTAGGAATAAGGCTAGGTTGGTTGCTCAAGGTTTCACACAAGTTGAAGGCCTAGATTTTGATGAAACTTTTGCTCCTGTTGCTAGATTAGAAGCCATAAGAATTTTGTTAGCTTTTGCTGCTTCTAAAGGTTTTAAGCTATATCAAATGGATGTTAAAAGTGTTTTTCTTAATGGCTACATAGATGAGGAGGTTTATGTCAAACAACCACCTGGTTTTGAAAATCCAAATTTTCCTAATCATGTTTACAAACTGTCCAAAGCCTTGTACGGTCTCAAACAAGCCCCTAGAGCATGGTATCATAGGTTAAAAATGTAAGGGCCTCAGTTTTTGACACATAGTTGAAGTGTTCATCACCATACACACACACCTCATTTGAGGAAAGATGATGAACACAAATGAAGAGCAAGTAACCACCATCAACATGCTCATTAGAGAACAAACTCACATATTGCAAAAGTGGTATTTCCCACATGTGATATAGGTGGGCTGGACATGTGAAAACTCCTACACATTGCTAAGGATGTTCATGCCAAGTTTCACCCAAATTCAAAACCTTTTTGAGGTCATTTTGGGTATAGCTAGAAAGAGGGCAGTTTGAAACCATATTCAAATTCAAACTGTTTTTATCCCATGAATTTAAAAGTGGGAGGCATATTCTTATTCAGCACATTTTTGTGAGCTCACGCACCAATTTTCACTCCATTTGGAGTTGATCTTGACATGAGCTAAGTGGGACAAATTCAAACTTTATTTGAATTCAAAACTGAACTTGTGCTGAAATTCATTCAAACCAAACCCAATTTGAATTCTACTCAATTCAAATGGCTCATGGGTGAATAATTTGAATCACCAGGGGTATTTTGGGGCTCACTGTTTACAACAGTGATTAGGAGTAAATTTCAGAGGTTAAAACCCCGGGTGGGACCCACATGTCATAGAGAGAAGGAGGCAAAACTTGCACACAAAGTCACAGCCTCGGTGGGAAATTCCACCGAGCAGCTGTCGGCTGTGCCACCGAGCAGCTACCGGCGCCACCAGCTGCTTCCCCTCTCCGCGCGCTGGCGCCCAGGGCGGCTTGCTCGCGCCCCCACGCGACCGGCACCGCCTCCACTGAGCAGGAGTCGGCCAGCTTTATCTTCTCGCGGGCAAACCCGAGCAGCGGCATTGTTTCTCCCCGCAGCTCTCTGCTCAATCGGGAAAACCAGCAAAACCATCTCCTCCTTCGTTCCTGAGCTGCTAGACAGCCACCTGAGGTCGCACACCACCCTCCCAACGCCTGAACCACCGGGTTTCGACCCTTGTTCCCGTGATCAACGACGACCGCCGCAGTTTAGCTGAAGGACGGCGATCGGTCTCACGTGGGCAGCACACTACAGCCACTTCCACGGCCGAGCCAGGGCGGCAAAAGGAGCGCACGAACTCCACGCTGCTTCCACCTGAAGCTCAAGCCACGCCGTGAACTCCCGCCGGCGAATTCTCAGTTTTTGCTCCGGCAACCTTAAACTGAGCTTCCGGTACGGTTTCTTTAAATTCTCGCTCTATGATCTTTCGGAGGTTATCAAATCTTGCACATAGACGCTGGACTAGCCGGCGATCAAGTTCTTTTCTGCATCCGTGGCGTGAAACTGTCTAGGAGTGACGAATTTCGAGCTCGATCGAGGGCGGTCATGGCGGGCACGATCGGTCACACGGTGCCGATCGACTTGCCGCCATCCCTAAACCCTTTTGACACCTTGTCGAGCTTGCTAGAGGTACACTGATGCTGTAGGACCGTTTGTTCGAGGTGTTGGCGGGTTAGAACCCACGGTCGACGGCGCCGAACCTCAACCGAGGCCGCGGCAAGTCGCCGAGCTATTTCCGGTCACCCCCAGCCCGACCTGACACCACCGACGTGTTCCTCGACGTCGACAACCCCCTGGCGGCGAGTTTTAGACCATGGGAGGTCCGGCAGCGGCGAGCCGGTGAGCTCCGGGTCTGCTCCGGCGAGGTCGGCGGCGCGGGCGCGAGAGAACGGCGGGAGGAAGAAGAAGCCGGCTGGCCCACGTGTCAGCGGCTGAAGAATTTAAATCGGGATCGGGTGTGGCCGGGATCGGCTGTGCTGGCGCGTAAATACCCTGTGAGCTCCGGTGTGCCGGACACCTCCGCGCTCGACACGTGTCCCCGTGGGCCCCCGCGAGTTTAAACTTTTCCCCCGATTTTCAGAATTCTTCCAAACTTCAAATCCTCATAACTTAGGCTAAAAAGCTCCAAATCGAGTGAACCAAATTTTGTTGGATTCAGCTCTCTGAGCATTTTACAGAAAATCAAGTTTCACTTCATGAAAACCCATGTTTCTCCAGAATTAATTCCTCAAAGTTTAAACTGTTAGGAATTTTAACTGGAGAATCAAGTGGAGGAAAATCCTGAAATTTTGCTGGGATATTCACCAAAATATCCCTGAACTACCATAAAATTTCAAACCCATTTGAGCTCATTTGATCCACCTAATGGTGTGATTAGTGAAACTGTTCCAGAGAAAATAGAAAATGTTCAGAAACATTTTCAGAATTTTCTCTGAAATTGTTTAGCTCATAACTTTAGCTAGGAACATTCAAATTAAGTGACCAACTCCATTAGAACCCTCTGAAAATCTAGTTTTTATAAAGTTATAGTTTGTTTCATGAAAATCCTTAGAACACCCTAGAAGCCTTTATTTAAGGTCAAGTACATGATTAATTGTGGAGGGCTCAAATGAGCTTTACTGCAACTAAAACTTGACCAAGTCTGTACCTAGGTTGTAACCAATCCACAGTAAAAGTTTCACAGTCATTTGGTCTGTCTAGTGAGAGTTATAGACTTCACAAGTTTAAAAGTTAATACAACTGCATTTAAATTAATACATGTATTGCTTCTACCATGTAGTCGCTAAGGTCGAGGAGGAACCCGAAGTCCTAGACTTCGTTACTCCGGAGGAACAGCTAGCCTACGACCAAGAGCAGCAAGGCAAGCTCCGGTTTGCATTAACCATTTTACAAATTTTATTGTTTTGAGCACTTACTTGAGTATTATGATTCTTTGCATTAGAGTCTTGTTTGGAAACCCAATTGCATAGCCAAGAAAACCATGGGTTGGGTTTAGGATTGCAAACCCCGTTAGCTACTGCAATGCTAAGATAGTGTAGGATTCGGTACAAGACGAGTAGTTGGAACTACTCGCGAGCATAGGCTAGAGGCACTCGACTCGGGTAGAGATAGCACATGATACACATGGCAAGAAAGATGAGACCGAGCGGAGAGTAAGGGCAGCAGGACTTTGGGGCCTGTGTGCTGTAGCTCCGCTTGTGTCGATTGAGGACCGAGCCGTGTGCGGGCCTGTTGAACAAGCTAGAACAGTACCGAAGACCTACCGGCTATATGGGAACCGGGAAACCGATGTAACTCGGGTATCTGGGTATTGAGGCATTGCCCGTCATTCAGAGGGTAGGTTGAGAGCTTGAGGTGTAAATCGGCTGGCGGCACGGAGATGCGCGTGCAGAGACCTCTTGCTCGGGACGATGGGACCGGTTCAATATTTGGCTGACGGGTGAAAGGTAGTTGCGTACGGCGTCCGTGATGGTTGTTGTAGGCAACATCGAGTACGGGCGTACGTGACAGGTTGTTCGGGTAACCCTGCAGGTGTAGATCGATTATAATCGCCGTCCCTCGCGGTCAGTGAGTACCACTTGTTCACTGTACCGTGACGTAGAAAGAACAGGCTAGTTACATGTTAAAATGTTGCTGATTGAAAGATGGACTTGAATGCTAATGACTTGCTGTAGTTTAGAGCTAACTAAAGTTCATTTCAACTTTGGGCAAAGTACATGAGAGAAATGCGTTTCTTGTTTGATTGTGGCTCTCTCATGTGCCTTAGCGTAAGGTTCTCCACAACCTGCTGCTAAAACTTGAAAGTAAGGTTCTACTAATTAGGCAAGTCCTTGCAAATGATTTTTACCTCATGTAACCCATCACCCCTCATGTAGAAGTTCCATGTTTAGGTGAGACGGGTCAGACTTGCTGAGCCTTCGTGCTCACTGCTTGTGTTTGAAGCTCTTGCAGGGTTCTATGAGGAAGGGACTTCCGAGGAGGAGACGGAACCCTAGGAGGGGAACCCCGTCGAGTGGGAGTCGTGCACGCCGCAGAGTTAGTGTGCGTGTGTGCTAGCAAGGACACGTTCAAGGGCTGAACGTGGACTTGATGCGTAGTCTACACCCGTGAGTGTAGACTGGACTTATTTTGATGTAAACATGTTCATAAACTTGTTTATGTAATAAAAATTTCGCTTCCGCTTTGTACCTTTGACGTGTGTTATCCGGTGCTGTACAACACAGCACCCCTCAGCGTGATCCTGGCTCGACAAGACTGTTGGGGTCGTGTCAAAAAACATTCTTACTTGAAAAGGGGTTTACCATGGGCAAGGTTGATAAAACTCTTTTTGTGCTTAAGCATGGCAATGACTCATTATTCGTTCAAGTGTATGTGGATGATATTATCTTTGGTTGTGCTTCTCATGATCTTGTGTCCAAGTTTTCAGCTATGATGAGTTCAGAATTTGAGATGAGTATGATGGGAGAACTCACGTACTTTTCGAGATTGCAAATCAAGCAAACCAAGGAGGGTACCTTTGTGCATCAAACAAAGTATACAAAAGATCTCCTAAGGCGCTTCAACATGGACAAAAGCAAGCCTCTTCGGACACCAGTGGGAACAGCAACAACACTTGAACTTGATGAAGATTGTGATCCCGTTGATCAAAAAAATATAGAAGCATGATCGGATCACTTTTGTATCTCACGGCATCAAGACCGGACATACAATTCAGCGTATGTCTTTGTGCACGGTTTCAAGCCTCCCCACATGCTTCACATCGTCAAGCCGTCAAAAGGGTTCTCAGGTACTTACATGGAACTCAAGAATTTGGCATTTTTCTTCCTTCTTCCTCAACCGTTACTTTGAAAGCTTTTTCCGATGCTGATTTTGGGGGTTGTAGGATTGATAGGAAAAGTACTTCTGGTGCTTGTCATTTTCTTGGTAATTCACTTGTTGCCTGGTCCTCTAGAAAACAAAGTTCAGTTGCACAATCCACAGTCGAATCTGAATATGTAGCTGCTGCTAGTGCTTGCTCATAAATTATTTGGATTGTTCAAACACTTAAGGACTATGGGATTGATCTAGATAGTGTTCCACTGTTTTGTGATAACACTTGCCATTTGCATTGATAAAAGCCCCGTGCAACATTCAAGAACTAAGCACATCAACATTAGGTATCACTTTCTCCGTGATAATGTCGAAAAAGGGAACATTGTGCTTCACCATGTAGATACCGAACAACAATTGGCTGACATTTTTACAAAACCTTTGGATTTCATTCGTTTTTGTTACATTCGTAGTGAAATAGGGGTTATGCATCCTCATGGCTTAAATTGAGGGAGAATTTTGAAACTTGGAAAGTCTATGTGTGAATCTGAAATTAAAATAATATGAGGATAGTATTTCATGCATATATGACTTTGTGATTCCTTTTTCATGCTGAAAGTTCTTACTACATTACTCGTGTTATACATTTTGTAGTTTTTACCATGTCTAGTAATTGGAATAATTACTTACACTAAATCTGGTCATGGTCGAACTTTCTTGCTATTTTGAATTTGTTGCATGCTCACAAGTGCTTTTAATCATAAAGAATTAATCAAGTAATCAACTCACATGTTGAGTTTTTATGTTCAAATAAAAAAATGAGAAAAGATCAAGAGAATATGCATGCATCGCACTTCTTCTTTTGAGATGGCTTATCATTGCACTTAGATATGAACTTGAAAGGAGTTGTGTATGACTAAAACCATGTCCTTAAGCTTCTGACTGTCAAATGACATAGGCTTGGCTTGGTTGGTTAGAATAAGGCTGATGCTGCATATAATCTCTTGCAAATGTCATAAGATCAAAATTTGTGCTTTAAATGTTAAATAAAATGCAGTAACAAGTGTCATGCTTTCAGGTCTTGAAATAGTTAAGTTTGTGAGATCATGACTTGCTTAAATTGAAAATTACACTACTTTATGTATCTCATTGATGTGTTAGTGTAAGTTACTTGATAGTATGATTTGGATGAGCTTTGTTTTATATGTATATGTTATAATGTGCTCATAACAAATTAAAATTTCTCTTGTGTACCTTGCTGAATACATTGTCAAAGGGGGAGAAATTGATCACACATTCACACATTCACAAATGTTTTGGCACGATTCTTCTCGGGGGGAGAATTTTTGGTATTTTTGTTTTTCTTCTCATTTTATTTCTGATTTACAAAGGGGGAGAAATTGTTTTCAAAACTTTTCATGTGAATAAGCCAATATTTTGATTTTAAGTGGTGTTGTCAATGCATTCATCAAGGGGGAGATTGTAAGACCTATGTGTGCTGAATACATTGGCTTTGACGATAAAAGTTTTGAATACTACCAAAACACCTTTTTAACAAGGTCCGACTCTAGGTCCGAGCTCCTACATGGTCTGAATATAGGTCCGACTTGTTTTGGGTAGCTCCGGCAAGGTCCGACATAAGGTCCAACTTGCTTTGCCTAGGTCTGACTTATTTTGGCTAGGTCCAACTTTTTTTTGCTAACTCCGGTGCTAGGTCCGACTAGCTTTGGTAAGTTCCGTGCTAGGTCCGACTATGCTTTAGTACGCTCCGGCGCTGGGTCTGACTAGCTTTGGTAAGCTCCGATTCAAGGTCCGGTTAGCTTTGGTAAGGTTCGGAGCTTGATTGCAATGGTTCTGCTTTTAACTTGCAATGTTTCGAACTTGCTTTACTCTTATGGAAAGTTTGCTTAGTATTATTCTACTAAGTTTTTGGTGTGTTTTGGTGGTTATGGCTGATATCATTTTGCTATGGTTTACATCATGCTTATGTGAGGTGCTCACGTAAGATGTTGTAGTTTCGGAACTAACGAGAGTCAAGTCGAAGACTTGTGCTCGGAAGTATTGGTTGTTTATTCATGTGCAGGTATTACTTGAGTTCAAGACATGGCTGGTGACGGGATCCATTGAACTAGTCTTAGGGAGAAGATGAGGTTCAACAACCAAGTTCGGGAGGAATTGTCGTTGAGTTGATCGGGAGGTCGCGCAGCATGTTTGGATCAAGAACAATGCATATGAAGGTATCGTGGACGTTGTTGGAAGGTGTTTGCATGTGTGCAAGGAGTGCATGGACGTGTCAACATGGTTCCAAGGCGTGGTGAAGAGATATGGAAGTGGAGATATGGTTGAAAAGGTTCAACCGGCTGGATTTTGCACTCATGCTGCGGCTGAGGCGGTTATGGTTTGTTTATGGAAAGTTTCGAGTTGGTTATAACAGGATTTCGTGTTAGGCATGAAGTAGAGTTGTTTTAGGAATGTTTGGGACGTTCCTAAGGTGTTTGTAAGTCTTAAGATTGCTTCTATCTGCGTATAGAAGAGTCTTGAGCAGTATTGGAAAGTTACAGTTTGAATCCAAGTAGGAGTAGGAGTCCTAGATTGAATTGGATTGGCCATAGAGATGGTTATATAAGCAAGGGTGAATGTGGCCTAGAGGGGGGTGAATAGGCCCTACAGAGTTTCCTGCACACTTAATGTAGTTGTCAAAAACTTGCTTGATCGGACTAGTCCGGTTGTGTGAACGGACTAGTCCGGTGTGCCTGAAGTGTGTAGATTGTATTAAGTGTTGTTCAGGAAAATTAACTTGTTTAGCAGCGGAAATAAGAACAACAGTTATTTTATTTTGAGTTTACAATGTGAGGTGTGATTATGCCCGTGAATGAAACTTAGCAATTCAAATTATGAAGTTTAGCAACTAGATGTTCTAATCAACAAAAATAAAGAGGCACGCGAGACACAAATTTTTCCGAGGTTCGATCTCACCAAGAGATCTACGTCCTCGTTGAGGAAGCTCACACAGAGCCGGGTCTCTAACCCTTTCCCTCTTCAAGTCACCACACAAGGCCGACTTGACTCCACTAGCACGGGTAATCACCGAGTTTGTGGGGCAACCTCACACGTTGAGGACTCGCACGAGAATTACTATGAAAAAGCGATCAAATACACTCAAAAAGATTACAATGCAGAATATGAGTGTAGAGAGATCAAACCCCAAGATCTCACAACGAAGGAACGACGATCTCCCAATCCCAAATCCAAGTGTTTAATTGATTTTCACCTTTTTCGCACCTTAGATGTGTGGGGAGATGTGTTTTTGGGCTCTTGGGACAGGTGGCGGCGCTAGGGTTTGAGTTTCTAGCAGTGTGAGTCGTGTGTCTTCGTTGGAAGGCCGTGGATCACCAATTTATATGGTTTCCAAAAAAGTTATCATTGTAAAACCTAATACCGGACTAGTCCGGTGTATGTTCGGACTAGTCCGGTGCTATGTGAAGTGGGGTTCCAGAAAGTTTAGCGGACTAGTCCTGTCCCATGGACGGACTAGTCCGCAGTCCTCTAAAGAGGACAACAGAAACATGAGCGGACTAGTCCAGTCTAAAACCGGACTTGTCCGGTGCATTCCAGTAAGCTGACCGGACCAGTCTGGTCCATGAACGGACTAGTCCGGTGTCCAGTGGATTTTAGTTGATTTTTAAACCCCTTACCCTTACGCAAAGTCATGAGCTCTTGGGATGTGTCTCTCACACACACCCTATACATTTAAATCTACTTTGCTCTTCTAAATTCTATTAAAGTCTTCCTTTTCGGAGACCACTCTATTTTTCACCTTTTTGTGTGCACCGAGCTAGTTCACTTTGTTTGTCCTGCAATCATCTCAATAATTTCATTAGGATCTCATAAGTTTGTCATCAATTCTCCAAAACCCACAAGGGATACCCTAGATGCACTTTCAATCTCCCCCTTTTTGGTGATTGATGACCACCATTTGAGATATCACAATTAAGAGAAAAAAATGATTTTTCATAAAGTGTGCATATATGAGAATAATGAATAACTAACAAGAAAAACTTCTCTCATATATACACACCTTATGGTGGGCTCCCTAACAAGTGTGTGATCAACAAAAATGTGATGAACGAGGATAAAAGATAACAACCATAGATGTAAGCATCACAATACTATGAAGCATCACACATAAGGTGAATAGTCAAATTACAATATTTAAAAATAAGTACAAGTCCTCGATCAAAAGTCCTTAATAACTTATCCTAGATAGCTATTCTAGTCTCAATATCTCCCCCTTTGGCATCAAGGCACCAAAAAGGGAAAAATCGAGTGGAATCACTCATTGCCGTTCCCACTTTCACTCTTAGTCCTATCTTCATCTTCCTCTTCACCTTGATCTTCATCATCTTGACCATGTAGAGGGTTAGCAGCTGAACCACCACCAAACCCAAAGGAGCTCAACTCTTGGTCAGTGAAAGTTGGCATTTCAGTGAAGTCTTCAGCTGAGTCCTCAGAAACCTCAAGTGACTCTTGTGGCTCAATTTCCAGTTTGGCACAGATGGTCTGGATATTGGCTTTTACATATCTTTGATGCTTCTTCCTAGCCAATCTCTCTTCATGTTTCTTAACTTCAACTTTGTGGCAAGAGGCAAAGATAGAAGATAGCATCTTGAAGATGCCACTTGAGGATTCCCTAGTAGATGAGGTTGCATGAGTGGTAGCTGCAGCCTCAGATCTTGTCTCCTCTTGAGCTCTCTTGGACCTTCTTTCTTCTCCGGGTGAGACAGGAGCAGAAGGAGCAGAATATATAGTGGGCTTCTGGGGCCTAAGTCTAGTGTGAGGCACATCCTTTATGAACTCCAGTCCTGTCACTTTTTCAATCATGAACATTATGTAGGGTGCATAGCCGCAAGACCGGATGGGATTGATAGAGATATTGACAATGTCATTGTAAATGCACTCAAACACATTGAATGTCCTCTTCTTGCTTATGACCTTCATCAAGGTTCTGAGGGTGCCCTGAACAGTCCCTGCATCTCCCTCTTTGGGAGCTATAGTCTTCCTCAATATCTGATTGAGAACTACAAAGAAAGGCTTCATGTATTTAGTGGTTGGAGGCTTGAATGGCATTCGTGTATCATAGAGAAAGTCCAGCTGATCTTTCTCCAGTGGTTTCAGGTTGTGAATTACAAGTTCATTGTCCAAGGTATGCTCAAGATGAAGGATTCTTGCGAATTCTTCATAGGTGACACGGTACTGAGAGTTAGGTTTTAGGGGGGAATTTACCAAGAATTGAAGATTCGCATTGAAGGAGCAAGAATATATTCGGATGAGTCCGAAGAGGAGAATCCACTCGTCGAGGAGAGGATTTTCCACGGAGAAAACTTCGAGTTTGAGGGCTCAACCCGAAAATCACTTTGGGAGCTAGGGTTTAGGAGAGGGGAGAGACCAAATGCTTATGAGTGGAGAAGGAGGGGTTTGGGCCGGCCAAACGCTTATATATGCGACTGATCGGACTAGTCCGGTCATGGTAGCGGACTAGTCCGGTGCCCCTGAGTTAACCTAACTATATCGTCTGACCGGACTAGTCCGGTTAACAACCGGACAAGTCCGGTTCCAACAGACTTGATGCAGATAGTAAAGTTTAAAAGTGATCCAAGGACACTAATTTTTGCAAATAATCTTGGTAATTACGATCAGTAGGCAAGCAACAATCAAACAATGGTCATATTTCTCAAGATTTCTTCATTAAAATAGTTTTCTTAGAAGAAAAAGAGATGAGGAGCAGTTTTTACAATAAAATGTAACATTTGATGTTGCAACCAGGTATGCAACGTTTCAAGCCACGTTTCGAGAGTCAAGAATATTAAGTTCATTTCTTAGCTCACAAAACCTTTTCTCATCTAATGGTTTGGTAAAGATATCTGCTAGTTGTTTTTCAGTTCTAACATGTGAAATTTCAATGTCACCTATTAATGAATGATCTCTAAGAAAGTGATGACGAATATCTATGTGCTTAGTTCTTGAGTGCTCTACTGGGTTGTGTACAATTTTTTATAGCGCTTTCATTATCACATAGAAGCGGAATATGATTTAGATTGTAGCAGTAGTCTCTAAGAGTCTGTCGCATCCAAAGTAGTTGTGCACAACAACTACCAGCTGCAACATACTCTTCTTCCGCTGTTGAAAGAGCAATAGAGTTTTGCTTTTTAGATGACCAAGAAACTAGGGATCTGCCATGAAATTGGCAAGTCCCTGAAGTGCTCTTTCTATCGACTTTGCATCCTGCATAGTCGGCATCGGAATAACCTATCAAGTTAAACTTGGATCCTTTGGGATACCAACGGCCCAAGTTAGATGTGTGCACAAGATACCTTAGGATTCTTTTTATAGCTATTAAGTGACACTCTTTAGGTGCGGCTTGAAACCTTGCACACATGCATACGGTAAGCATAATATCTGGCCTAGATGCACATAAGTAAAGTAAGGAGCCGATCATTGACCTATATACCTTTTGGTCCACATTTGGACCTTCTTCATTGAGGTCTAGATGTCCGTTGATTGCCATGGGTGTCTTGATGGGCTTGGCTTTGTCCATATTGAATTTCTTGAGGATGTCCTGTGTGTATTTGGTTTGGCTTATAAATGTGCCTTCTCTCAGTTGCTTCACTTGGAATCCCAAGAAAGACTTGTTAGTCGCCCATCATCGACATATCGAACCTATCTGTCATAATTTTGCTAAATTCCTCACAGAAAGACTTGTTAGTGGATCCAAAGATAATATCATCAACGTAAATTTGACATACAAATAGATGATCATCAAAATGTTTAGTGAAGAGTATATAGTCAGCTTTACCAATTTTGAATCCATTTTGAGTTAGAAAATCTCTAAGGCACTCATACCAAGCTCGAGGAGCTTGTTTGAGGCCAAAGAGAGCCTTACGTAGTTTATAGACGTGGTTAGGATACTCTTGGTCTTCGAATCCTGGTGGCTGCTCCACATAAACTTCCTCCTTTATCGGATCGTTGAGGAAGGCACTTTTGACGTCCATTTGATACAACTTAAAATTATGGTGAGTAGCATATGCCAATAAAATACGAATGGACTCAAGTCTAGCTACGGGAGCGAAAGTTTCGTTGAAGTCCAAACCTTCGACCTGAGAATAACCCTTGGCCACCAGCCTCGCTTTATTTCTTGTTACTACCCCATGTTCATCTTGCTTGTTCCGAAAGACCCATTTGGTTCCAATGATATTCGCCCTTGGTCTTTCCACCAGCTCCCACACTTCATTTCTTTTGAAGTTGTTCAATTCTTCTTGCATTGCAATCACCCAGTATGGATCCCTTAAGGCTTCATCTACCCTGTATGGTTCCAGAAAAGAGACAAAAGAATAGTATTCACAGAAATTTGCCACGCGAGATGTAGTAGTTACTCCCTTAGCAATATCACCAATGATATTGTTGACAGGATGATCTCTTTGCACACTCTGATGTACTCTTGGGTGAGGAACTTGTGTAGCTGCTTGTTCTTCATCATCTTCATGTTCATTGTCCACCCCTAGATCATTGCTTCCATGATTATCTTGATCTTCTTGATCTTGTGTAAAAGCTCCCCCTTGATCATTGCTTCCTTGTTGAGGTTCACCTTGTGCATTTGAGTCTTGCGTTTGCTCTTGTGGTAGAATATCACCAAGTGCCATTTTCTTCAGCGCTTCACATGGAGCTTCCTCTTTATCTAGCATACACTTATCGACTTGCTCCACTTGTGAGCCGTTAGTTTCATCGAACACTACGTCACGTGCTACTTCAACAAGATCGGACACCTTGTTGAAGACACGATAGGCGTAGGCATTCGATTCATAGCCGAGCAAGAACCCTTCATCGGACTTCGAAGCGAACTTCGAAGCCCTCGGTTTCTTGTTCAGAATAAAACATTTACAACCAAAAACCTTGAAATAAGAAACATTAGGCATTTTACTGGTAAGGAGCTCATATGGAGTTTTCTTCAGTAGTCAGTGAAGGTACAGCCGATTTGTGCCATGACAAGCGGTGTTCACCGCTTCTGCCCAAAATCGATCTGATGTATTGTATTCGTCCAACATTGTTCTTGCCATTTCAATCAATGTTTTGTTCTTCCTTTCGGCCATCCCGTTTTGTTGAGGAGAGTAGGGTGCCGAGAACTCATGCTTTATCCCTTCTTCATCGAGATACTCTTCACTTGTGTATTCTTGAATTCTGTCCCGTTGTCACTTCTGATGTTCTTCACGGTTGATGAGAATTCGTTTGGGCTCTTTTCAGGAACTTCTTGAGGATTCCCTGAGTTTCTGATTTATCATACAAGAAAAATACATAGGTAAATCTTGAAAAATCATCAACAATTACTAAACCGTATTTGTTACCACCGATACTTATGTAAGCAATTGGACCAAATAGATCCATATGAAGAAGTTCCAGTGGTCTTGTAGTGGTCATTACGTTCTTGGCGGGGTGTGGTGCTCCGACTTGTTTTCCCGCCTGGCAAGCGCTGCACGGCCTGTCTTTCTCAAAAACCACATCCTTTAGACCTCGGATGTGACCACCTTTTAGAAGTTTCTACAGATTTCTCATCCCAACATGGGCAAGCCGTCTATGCCACAGCATCCCATGTTGGTCTTAGCAACCAAGCAAGTGTTGAGTTCGGCTTTATCTTTGTTGAAATCAACAAGATAAAGCTTTCCCTTCAACATTCCCTTGAATGCAATCGAGCCATCGCTTCTTCTAAAAATGGTCACACCCTCATTAGTGAATAAACAGTTATAACCTTTGTCGCATAGTTGAGATATTGACAAAAGGTTATAATCTAGGGAGTCTACATGTAAAACATGAGATAAAATGTGTTGAGGAGATATTTCAATGTTACCGCTACCAAGGACCTTTCCTTGGTTGTTGTCTCCAAAGTATATGCCTTCACTTGGATCCTCGTTGTACTCGTACTCCACAAACATATCTCTCTCTCCGGTCATGTGATTTGTGCATCCGCTATCTAGCACCCACTTAGATCCACCGGAGGAGTAAGCCTGCAAAACAGAATTATTCCTTGGTTTTAGGTACCCAAGCTTGCTTGGGTCCACTCAGGTTAGTCACAAGAGTCTTGGGCACCCACACACAAGTTTTCGAGTTCTTGTGGCGTGGCCCTGTGTATTTAGCAATAACTTTTCCATATTTGTTTTTCATAAGAACATAGGAAGCATCAAATGTAAAAAGGGCATACCCAGTGCTGAAATCTCCCACACGTTGTGGGGTTTGGGGAAGGGAATTTCTAGGCAGCCTTCCCCTTGCTTATTTTGCAAGGAGGAATGTACGAAACAATATTTGTAAATCAGATTCATGTGATTTTTCCTTAACAAAGGTGATTCTTTTCTTTGCATGATTAAGAGTGGACATGTGTTTGTTCCTGTCAAACCCAAGACCATCTTTGATGTTGGGAGGTCTAGTGACCATATATGCACTACGTGCATATTTGATCTTCTCCTTATCAAAGATGCCATTTTGGGAAGGATGCATATCATGAGAAGTTGAAGTACTAGAAATGATATTTTTCTTACTAGAGCATGTGCAGGTTCCAATTGTTGTCGAACTCATATCTTTCGAGGAAGAGCTCTTGGAGGAAGATGAGTCACTTTGCTTGAGCGACTCAACTTGCACCTCAAGGATCTTGTTAACTCTTGACAAGTTAGCAAGCTCATTCTTGATTGCAATATGTGAGTCCTCTAGCTTTGAGTAAGTCTCCTTACTCAAGGCTAGCTCAAACTCAAGTGACTTGTTCTTCTCTCTTTCAAGCTCAAGAAGTTTTTCAACTTCTTGAGATCTCCTCCTTTCACGGATGAGCATATCTTCTTGTCGGTTGACAAGTTCCTCCTTTTCAAAGATTTCGTTTGACAATATTTCCATTTTCTTTAAAGCAATTTTACTTAATCCTCTAAACATTTCTTCATTATCACTAGAGCTATCAAAGTCATCAATAGAGGTATTTAACGCAGGAGGAGTAAGTCGAACCTTTTTCTATATCCGTCCTCCCATGTTTGGGAATAGTGTAGCTCTCATGGTGGGTTTCTTAACGGCAATGGTGGCCATCTCCTCTTCTTCATCGGAGGAGGACTCATCGTTTGAGTCCCACTCCTTGCCAATGTGAGCTTGATGAGCTTGTCTCCTTTTTCTGAAATTTTTCTTCTCATGTGCTTTTGTTTCCTTCTTCTTCTTGTTTTCTTCATAAGTACAGTCCACCATGAAGTGACTGTACTCTCCACAATTATAGCAAGTATGTCAAGCCTTGGATTTCCCTTTATCCTTGCTTTTCCCTTCATTTGAGTTGTTGCCATGTCTTCTCCTCACCATGCGCTTGAACTTTTTGATAAAGAGTATCATTTCCTCATCATCTAGATCGGTACTCACGTCGCTTGTATCTCCGTCATCTTGGTCTTCACGGGTTTCTTTGAGTTTGGGTCTGCACGTTGCTTTGAGAGCAACTTCTTTCTTTTTGGAAGAGGTAATCTCGGCTAAGTCTTTGACGTATTGAGCCTCCTTCTCCATCATTTCATGATTTATGATCTTCCCCAATAACTCATCGGGAGTCATTTTGTGAAACCCGGGGCTTTCTCTAATCATTGAGCAAAGTGTGAGGTTTCTTGGCATGAAGGCTCTAATCATCCTTTTGACCACCTCGTGATCAGTCCATTTCTTACTTCCATAGGCACGGATTTTGTTGATGAGTGCCTTCATCCGGTTGTACATGTCTTGAGGTGATTCGCCTTCTTCAATAGCAAATCTCCCCAACTCTCCTTCAAGCATCTCAATTTTGGCTTCACGTACAGACCTATTTCCTTCATGAGCTGTTTTGAGTGTATCCCAGATTTCTTTAGCACTCTCTAGTCCATCGATCTTGGTGAATTCTTCCCTGCTCAGTGACGATGTGATTCCTGCAATGGCTTGTGCATTTCTGTGAATCTCTTGTTCTTGTTCCGGAGTGAGTTCTTCATCCGTGTCTGGGATATCTATACCTATGCAAACAATATGCCAAAGGCTAGGATTCAAGGATATAAGATGCATTTTCATGTTGTACTTCCACATGGTATAATCACTTCCATCAAACTGCGGGGGCCTTCCCATAGGAATGGAGAGATAGTGATTATTTGAATTGAGACGGTTGTAGTTGTAAGGATATCGGGAGTAGTCGTGATGACCGCTCCCCATCGTCTTTTCTTCCTCTTTTCCCTTTTGTGCCATTAATTTCTTTCTCAGTAGTGCCTTTAGCTGTCTCACTTCTTCATCGTCATGTGGACTTTCTTTCAGCACATCGTTGATGTTCGTCTTCGGGATATCGTTGTTCTTCTCAGAGGCCATTGATCTCTCCGAGATGTGAGTCTCGTTGGTGGAGAACCTTGCTCTGATACCAATTGAATGTGGCCTAAAGGGGGTGAATAGGCCTTACAGAGTTTCCTGCACACTTAATGTAGTTGTCAAAAACTTGCTTGACCGGACTAGTCCGGTTGTGTGAGCGGACTAGTCTGGTGTGTCTGAAGTGTGTAGATTGTATTAAGTGTTGTTCAGGAAAATTAACTTGTTTAGCAGCGGAAATAAGAACAACAGTTATTTTATTTTGAGTTTACAATGTGAGGTGTGATTATGCCCGTGAATGGAACTTAGCAATTGAAAGTATGAAGTTTAGCAACTAGATGTTCTAATCAACAAAAATAAAGAGGCACGCGAGACACAAATTTTACCGAGGTTCGATCTCACCAAGAGATCTACCTCCTCGTTGAGGAAGCTCACACAGAGTCGGGTCTCTAACCCTTTCCCTCTTCAAGTCACCACACAAGGCCGACTTGACTCCACTAGCACGGGTAATCACCGAGTTTGTGGGGCAACCTCACACGTTGAGGACTCCCACGAGAATTACAATGAAAAAGTGATCAAATACACTCAAAAAGATTACAATGCAGAATATGAGTGTAGAGAGATCAAACCCCAAGAGCTCACAATGAAGGAACGACGATCTCCCAATCCCAAATCCAAGTGTTTAATTGATTTTCACCTTTTTCGCACCTTAGATGTGTGGGGAGATGTGTTTTTGGGCTCTTGGGACAGGTGGCGGCGCTAGGGTTTAAGTTTCTAGCAGTGTGAGTCGTGTGCCTTCGTTGGAAGGCCGTGGATCACCAATTTATATGGTTTCCAAAAAAGTTATCGTTGTAAAACCTAATACCAGACTAGTGCGGTGTATGTTCGGACTTGTCCGGTGCTATGTGAAGTGGGGTTCCAGAAAGTTTAGCGGACTAGTCCTGTCCCATGGACGGACTAGTCCGCAGTCCTCTAAAGAGGACAACAGAAACATGAGCGAACTAGTCTAGTCTAAAACCGGACTTGTCCGGTGCATTCCAGTAAGCTGACCGGACTAGTCCGGTCCATGAATGGACTAGTCCGGTGTCCAGTGGATTTTAGTTGATTTTTAAACCCCTTACCCTTACGCAAAGTCATGAGCTCTTGGGATGTGTCTCTCACACACACCCTATACATTTAAATCTACTTCGCTCTTCTAAATTCCATTAAAGTCTTCCTTTTCGGACACCACTCTATTTTTTACCTTTTTATGTGCACCGAGCTAGTTCACTTTGTTTGTCCTGCAATCATCTCAATAATTTCATTAGGGTCTCATAAGCTTGTCATCAGTTCTCCAAAACCCACAAGGAATACCCTAGATGCACTTTGAAAGGGAGGCCAAGGCTCGGAGAGAGCACGACTTTGGGGCTGTTCCTCTTGTGTTTTGATAAATAAAATTCGTATTCTAAAGGAATTTTTGTGCCTTGTTCGTCCGACTTGTTTCAGACAAGTTTTTCTTGCCGAGTTTCTGTTCAGCACTACCTTGCTTCGGTAGTTTTATCATAACTCGAGTTTTACAGATCCAATTGATGTGATTCTTTTTGTGTTGTCTTCACAACTTGATTATCTATCATCTGTGAAATGTTCACGGTCATTTAATTTATTGTTTCTGATCTACATGAGTTTATTTGCAGTATTCCAGAACTGTTTTTCTCGCGTAGGACAGATTGACTTTTGTTCGATCTTTCGGTCGTAACTTGAGTTTCTCTCAACGGATTTTCATGATTATTGTTGTGATGTCTTTGTGACTTGATTCTCTACAATCTATACTAGTTTTCTCCCAGTTTGACACGTTTGGATTAGTCGCACATACGGTTTCTTTAACAGATCGGTTTTCTGCTGTGGGGTGTTTTGTTGCTTCCGCTGAAAAGTTTTTATCTACCATTCACCCCCCCTCTGGTAGCTTTACACGTATACTTCGATCCTACAGAATGGGAGTCGAGGAGGACTGCCCTGGGTATTGCATGGCACAAGAGGGGACCCGTGGGTGGGAGAATTGTGATTCGAGCCTGCCGGTGAAACCTTAGTGAGTCCATACATCTAGTAGCCCCTTTGTAAAGGCTATTTTGTGATCTCTTGGCCATACAGCGACGGTTGTGTACTGGTATAATGGAGGTTCTACAGTCGCCGACGGGTGACGAAATCACGAACTTGTGGGTAAAGTGGTGCAACCTCTGCAGAGTGCAAAACTATCATGATAGCCGTGCTTCCGGTCACAAGCATCTGACCAACTTCCATGATTAGAGGGAAAAACTTGGGATGGTTATTCGGTATGGTTATGGTATGATCATTGGTATTGGTTTTAGGACTGTTTTGAGTCATGAAAATGAGTTTGGCTTCGGTTATATGAGTATGAGATGGTTATGAATGTCTATGAGTATGAGATGAACTTGGGAAAGATTAATGGCTGGTTGAGACATGATAAATGGTGAATTATGGTGAAGGAATATTGTTGTTTTACTTGGTTATATTGGGATTTAACTCACTTAGAAATAGTTGCTGTTTTTACCATGTTTGTGAAATAAAATTTGCTTGCTGCAATGAGCCTTTTTATTCCCTACCTTGTTGTAAGCTACATGTCATACTTTCCCTGCACTTGCTGAGTACGACATGTACTCACCCTTGCATTACCACATAAACATCAGCAACAGGAGAAGAGTACTTCAAGGACCATGTGGAGTACTAGGCGTGCGAACTACCGTCAACATGCCTGTGGAGTCGAATATGGAGCCTGCTGCCTTTATTGATATTCCGCTGAGTCTTCCGCCACAAGAATAAGATAGACATTCAATAGTGAGACATTAAGTCATTGTAATAAAGTACTCAAACCCTATTTATTCATGGTTATATTCTGAATTCAGTTTGTGGATTACATGTGTATGTGTGATGAACATCCTGGGCACACATATGCATTCACTTGGTTCTATTTTCGGAACCGGGTGTCACAGGGAAAGAGGGCCCACATGTCAGTCCCACAAGCAGAGAGAACTGCCACAACCCACGGGCTCTTTTCGGCGAGCTTCTCCCGCAGGTGTGTCACACCCGGTTTTTCCGAAGAACAACCAAGTGAATATCACATGTATGCCAGGATCATTTTCTCATACATGTGATGACAAATAGTGAAGCATCATTTATTACAAGCCAGGTGTCGAATATAAATAAGTCTTACATAGCAAATGTCTCGATGGACAATAATAAGTTCATCACAAGTAAATAAACTAGCAGCGGAATATTATTCTCGAGGGCTCCTTCACAGGCGTTGCCCAGGGGTCTCCATGAACCTAGAAACCTTCTTCGGGTCCAAAGTCTTGGTCATTATACACCACCTCATTATCTTGACCTGAGCAGCAATATAAACCAACAAAATATGCAAGGTTGAGTACCGATGGTACTCAGCAAGTGTGGGAAAGTTATGTCATGCATGGCTAGAACAAGGGGAGGTTGAACTCATGGTTAAAGCACTACGCAATTAATACCTATCACCTTAGCTTATTAAGCACCTACATTACTACACAGGTGAAATGGTCCCAATCTCCCATACCATCATCATAATCAAATAACCATAACATCATTCCCAATGTTAAGCTCCCCGCTTAACATCCTTAACTTCCATAACCATCACTCCTCTAATCATGAATAAGTCCAAGCCGCTCTTGACCGTGAGCACGGCTGTCATGACAGTTTTGACTCTGCAGAGTTTGTACCACTGTACCCACATGTAGTGATTTCATCCCCCGTTGCCGGGTGGACTAAAAGAACCTCCATTATGCCAGTGGCTACGAACCACATTCACAGTTCCCAGGTGTGTAGCCAGGAGATCACTACGAATCCTTTACAAAGGGATTCTCGACGAGCGTGAGCCCACTGAGGTTTCACCCCTAACAGCATACAAGAGGCTCCAACCCCGCTGCAGTGGCCCCCTCTTGAGCCTTGCGGTTCATATGGTAGTCCAGCTGACACCTATTCCCCGCACCATCCAACACACCCATACTACGTCGGGGATACACCTAATTAATTGGCCAAGCTGCCCCATCTCAGCATGTGGTTGGCACGGTAAAGCCAGGTTACATGCTCCATGAACCGGTCCTTAGGATCCAGGCAAGTACTAAACACAAACCCGAGTCTCGTGCACCCAGCACACAACCAAAACATCCAACTTGCCTTGATCCCTACCTCTACATAACTCACAATATCTCATTCAAGAGTATGGTAAAATAAATTGATGATCTCATATCCCAAATATCCCATTCTAAGCATGGCTAAGCATATGCATAATAATAAATGACATGATAAGATGAATCCCAACTCAAGCTACAAGGAAATAAGGTAATGCAATTCTAGGGAAACATCCTAGCATGGGTTTCATATTTTCAATTGACAATGCAAATAATTCTAGCTACACATCCTAGTATAGGATCAAAGTGGTCAAGGACACTTGCCTCCTTCCTGCTGCTCTTGGAATGGGTAGTCCTGATCTTGGAAAGGAAGAACTTGCTCTGGAGCAGGTTCTACATCATACCATCACACATAGCAAAAGAAAAACAACAATCCATAAGACATAGTTCACACTTCCACTTCAAACAAATCACACATTCACATTTATGAAAGTCATTCACAATTATATGTGTTGTGGTTACTCTATGTGTGTTGATCTTTGGCTTACATGTACTTTTAATCATTTGTATATGATTCCTACTTTTGTATTCACATTTATGCTTACATACTATATATATGAGTTTCCAATTTAAATAAATTCCTTATATTTAATTACTACACCTTTTAGCTACCAAGTATGCATGAAAGGTATTTTCCTACTCCATATGTGTCTTCAGAATTTCTACCAACCCTAAACTGAATTCTTTGGATTTTAGAAACTTCATTTATCATTTACTAGTTGCTATATTTTCAGATTTATTTCCTATGCCTAAATGTGAACTTTATTATGAAAATAACAAGACACATCATCTAGACAGAATAGGTTCTGATCTAAAATATTTAATAATATATTTTTGACCTTTTCTTCTGATGTAAACTATTTTACATTTATTTCCCCTATTTTCAGAACTATTCTTTACTTAAAAATGTGTCCCTATAACTAATAAATGTGAATAATAAATTAAACAGATTCATTTCAGCCCAAAATATATTTTTATCTCACTTCAAAGTTTTTTTTAAGTACTGAGAAAGTTTTTAATTAAATTTTGACAATATGTTTGTCCCACTTTTTAAATTTTAAATACTAGCCACCTATTCAATTTCCTAAATTAAATATCAAACAGGGTTAAAAAGGTAAACTCACCCCACTACAGGGTATATAATATTATTTTAACAATTTTCAGGGGTCTAGCTACTCATAACAGAGGAGTTTTTCCTAATTTTTATTAAGTCCAGGGGCTAAAACTGATTTTTAAATGAATTTACATGATTTTCTGAAGTTCCAGGGGCTAGATCAGAAGTTTCCGGGGCTAGCTCTTATTTCCCGAGAACCCCAGGGGGTAGCACGTAAGAATTCCAGTCTTTATAACGCGGGCCTGACATGGACCGTCCGATTTAAAACAGACGGCTGAGATTATAACGCCGAACCGGTACGCGGGGATTTAAAGTCTACCGTGTGATTTAAAATAGATGGCGCACAAGCGGCCACGTCGCTCTAACCGAGCGCGGGCGGCGCTGCCCGGCGGCGCACGGCGGCGGGAAGCGGCGATCTCGCCGGAGATTTTCGGATCTTCGAGAATTCTTCCTAGAACTGTGATTTTATGGCATAGATCGGTGGAGGGGAGGTCGGGGATCTCACCTCGGGGGTTTTCTTGAGCTCGGAGGTCCTGGAAAACGATCGGCGACGAGGTCCGAAGCGAAACCACGGCGAGGCTCGTCGTCGCTGTGTTTGAACCGCAAGTCACCGAGTTTTCTGCACCTGCAGGGTTCCCCGGAGGCGGTGGATCAAGACCAGCGAGTTAGATCGGAATTTCCGAGCGTAGATCGGCCAGAATTCGCCGGAGTAGGCTCGGGTTCTCACCGGAGTAAAAACAGCAGATCGCGTGAGAAAAACGGGATGAGGCCGGGGTTTTTATAGACGGGGGAAGGGCGGCGTTCGTTTGTGATCGAGTTTGCGTCGCCCACGAGCAAAATTCGGCTGGGATACGCAGAAATCCGGGTCGGTTTGGATTCGGGGTGAGAGAGAGTCTGGCCGATCGCGGGCGCGGGCACGAGGTAGAAGAAGGGCTGGCGGGCCCCGCCTGTCAGTGGCAGGAAGGGGGCGCGCGCGGCTGCGGGCTGGCGCGGGTGCTGGGTGGGCCGGCTGGTGGGTTTCGGCCCACTGGCCGGTTTTTTTCTGTTTTCCTTTTTCTTTTTCTATTTCTTTTCTGTTTTGAGTTTAAATTGAATTCCAGTTTGAATTTAAATTGTTGCAAAACATGCAACACGTCCAAAAATTTTTAAATTCCCCTCTTAACATGATTTTGGGGTGTTACAAGGCGCCACCTCCTGCTCACCGCGCCCCAAGCAAGCCACCGAGCTATTTCGTGTTAGAACCATGGAGGCGTCGTGTGAAGGGATGAACACATTCTTGCCCACGTGAACAGGCTCTCCCTCATCCCCTACGTCCTCCCCCAGCCCGAAGAAACGTCACCGCCGCTCGGTTGGTTTCGGCTCACCGGCGACCGCTTGCTACGAGCATTTGCGTGGCTGACACTGTACACCAAAGATGACCGCCCTAAGGTTCTTGACACGCCCGTGCAAACCTCTCATCCTATCATGCATTGCCGAGGGAGAATTTCCTCGTTTACCTTTTCGGTGTTCAAAGAACCGAGCCGGCCGAAACTCCAAAATTCTTAGTGATCAATCCACCACAGCGTATGCCGAGCTACACACGTGTTCTAGACCTTCCCACGGCCATCAAGGATCAAAAATCAGCAAAAACCGTTGAGTATAGGCTCTACTCTTCGAGTTTTTCAAGTTGTCGCCGATGTTTGACCTAGGTCGACGGTGAGCTCCCATCTCCGGCCATTTTCATGGCGGACCGGCTCCATATCCGTGCTTAGCATGTCACCACGGAGCTGTAGGGCCAAGGGTTGATTGGAATAAGCCTCTGTAGGAGCCAGGCGACGTCGCCGGAGTTGCTCCGTAGCCGCGGCACGTCGCGGTTAGGGTTCAGGGCACCGGTAGCCTCGGCTGACCCCGAGGATGAATTCCCCGTATTCCGAAAGGGAGGGGTGGCGAGATTTAGCCCTAGAGGAGGCCGGGGAGTCACCTCCGGCGGACCTAGATGGACAGTGCCGCCACCCGAGCTCGGACGCGCGCGAGGAAGAAGAAAGTGCGTGGTGGGGCCTGTGCGCAGGGTTTAAACTTTTCTTTGAATCTCAGACTTGTTCAAACTTCAACTGCCCATAACTTTTGCTAGGAGGATCCAAATTTAGTGAACCAAATTTTGTTGGATTCAGCTATTTAAGTAATATCCAGCAAAATAAGTTTCAGTTCATGAAACTTATTATTTTTCCAGAATTAATTCCCTAAATTTTAAAGTATTGGGAATTTTATCTGAAGAATTTTTTTATGAAAAATTCTGAAATTTGGCTAGGATGTTCATTTGAAAATCCTTGAGTCACAGTAAAAGTTTCAGATCCATCCAAGTTAATTTAGTCCCCCTAATGGTGTGATTAAGTGAACTGCCCTTAGAAAATTGAAAAATGTACAGAAACATTTTCAGAATTTTCTCAAACCTTGATTAGGGCATAACTTTATCTAGTATTGTTCAAATTACACCAACTCCATTAGAGCCATCTCAAACTATAGTTTCCAGAAAGTAATGGTTTGATCCATGAAAATCCCTGGAAATCCATAGCATCTCTAGTAATGACCATTTAGACTTTTAATTGTGCAGAGCCCAAATAAGCTTTGTTTCAAATGAAATTTGGTCAAGTCTCTGATTAGGTTCTTACCAAGCCACAATAAAAATTTCAGAGCCAAAGGTAATGTCTAGCTAGAGTTATAGTCTTTACATACTAAATTCAACACATTTGCATTTAAATATGACATATCGATTTAATTGATTACATGTAGTTGCTGAACGCGAGCAGACCCCGGAGGTTTTGGGCTTCAGAGGACACACTAACCCCTGAACAGTAGCAACAAGGCAAGCCCCGGTTTGCATTTAACAAGTTTTATAAAGGTTTGCTTTATATTCACTTAGCTTGATGTATGTGTGTGCATTAAGTGTAGGATGGATGAAATCCCAAACGCATAACCAGATCATTCCAAAAGGAGTGAGGGTAATGTATAAGTCAATGAGTAGATCCTGCTTTTCTTAATGCTAATAGGCTTTGGTACAAGTCGAGTAGTTGGAATCTACTCGCGAGTATAGGGTTTGTCACACATGATTGGTTCGAGACGTGAGACAACTTTAGTAAGAAAAATGAGACTAGGCAGGGGCTAGGACGCAGCAAGAGGAAGTCTTGTGTGTGTAGCCCTGTCCGTGTCGATTGAGGACCGATCCGTGTGCGGCCCCGGTGAACAAGTTTGAATGTAGCGAAGGCATAACAGATATATGGGTCCGATAAACTGATATAACCTAAACCTCCGGGCGTCGGGGCATAACACACCGATTTATAGGTGTAGGTTGAGGTCAGCCAGGTAGAAATATGCTAACGGGCATAGAGAGATGCTCCGTGTAGGGAACCTCCTGCTCATTTCGGTGCGACCAGTTCGATGTCTGGGCTGTTGGGTGAAAGGTTGTCATGTACAACAGCGAGTGAGCGTGCTGTGCAGCTCCACGGATGGGCGTACGTGACGTGCTATTCAGGTATCCCTGCAGGTGTATAACGAGTCGATTTGCCGTCCCTCACGGTTATGAGTACCGCTTGTTCACTGATTCGTGACGTAGGTAAAATATGGATTGTTGTGATACAATACTGCTGCTATGAATAACTTGTATTGCTACATGTGTGCCACCAAATATTGCTCACTAAATTTCAGATTCATGAACTGCTAACTTGTGGCTAAAAGATGAATTGAGGATGAACTTGTAGGTGTGTCCTTTTGCTGCAAAATTTCATCCTATATTCGAGTATGACTTGCATGTAGAGTTTCATGTGTAGGAGAGTCGGTTAAGACTTGCTGAGCCATCGTGCTCACGGTTGCTGCTATAAGTGTTTGCAGGTGAGGAGTACCCCACGGACTCGGAGTATGAGTCCACTGGCGAGGGCTACCCTCAGTCAGGGACTACACCTGAGTGGGAGACGTACACGCCGCGCTGAGGCTGAGTGAAGCTAGTGTGGGTTGTCCATAGGGCCGGACAACCAACTTCTGCTAGTTAGGTGCTGGCTTGAGTTGTATAAAAACCTTCCGCTGTAGTAGACTCTGTAGAGTTGTAACTGAAGAGTGTAATACTTTTGTACAAGTTCAGCATGTTTTTAATGTAATACTATGTTTTCCTTATCGTGTGTGCTATCGGGTATCGCATCGTGCGGCACCACCGTCTGAGATCCTAGGATGTACGGATTGCGGTCCGTCTCATCTCCCCTACTTGCCCGTAGCACGCCAGCGAAGGGCGTTGCTTGAATACCCCATACGAAGAAGAGTCGTAGAGGATACCAAAGCTGCCCGGCTTACCTGCCACCCGTGAGGTTCCACCCTTAAGCTTGTGCGCACTGGTGGATAGCGCATACATGCACCCCACAAGACATGGAACGTCCTGAGATGCATGATTTTCTTACATAGCATATAAGTTAGGTTGCCACATTCATATTAGGCTAATATTGTAGTCCTTATGTGGGCCTAGTACCGTTTCCTCACCGTATCCTAAGTTTTTATCATAATACAATCCTTATTCTGTGCGCTATTCCCAATGCGGCTGATACCATGCTGACAGGACCTGAAAGTGCATCTAGGCATCCCTTGTGGGTTTTGGCTGATTTATGACAAACAAATGAGACCCTAACAAAATTGCTGAGAATGAGCGCAGGTTCTCAAATAAATTAAGAAGAAAGCGCAAAAAGAAAGGAGAAGGAGGATCAAAATTGATTGGAGCTCAAGAACTCAGAAGATTAGATCACTTAGTGTAGAGTGTGTTGGAGAAACACACCCCAAGAGCTCAAGTGGAAGAAATCAAACTAACTGCACAATTTCAGCATTTGCGGACTAGTCCGATATCAATCGGACTAGTCCGATTTTCTTTCTAATCAGAAAACGGACTAGTCCGATATCAGCCGAACAAGTCCAATTTTGTCTCTGGACAAAAAACGGACTAGTCCGCACTACTACGGAGTAGACTGGTATCTCACAACACTTAAGGTTATCTACACACCGCACACCGGACTAGTCCGGAGTCAACCACGGACTAGTCCGGATATCGCAAACCCTAACGTAACCATTGGAAACCCTACTATAAAAAGAGGTGTACGGCCATACCAACACACTTCTTCAACCCCCTACGCCGTCACACCTCCCAAGAGCCCAAAATTCACATATCTCCACACATTCTAACCCTAGAAGAATCAATTCTTTGGGGATTAGCAATTGATCAAAGGAGAGACTTGTTCTACACATCTAGAGCTCTTGGGTTTGATCTCTCGCACACTCTTGTTTGTTAATTGTTCATCTGTTGAGTGTGTTTAGTTGTGTTAATTCATTGTAATTCTTGGTGAGCCCTCAACTTATGAGAAGGCCCCTTGAACGATTTATTCCCCCTTGTGATTAGTGGAAGAGAATCGGCCTTTGTGGCGATTCGACGAGGATAGGGTTGGTGAAGACCCGGTCCTTAGTGGACTCCTCAACGGGGACGTAGATTTCCTTCGTGGAATCGAACCTCGGGATAAACACTTGTCTCCTACTGTTGTTCATTAATTGTTCATCATTTTCTAGTGTATAATCAATCCTTTGAAATTCACGTTCAAACATTAGAATCAAAGTTCATTCCTGTCATTCACTGTATCACTGTTGCAATACATCTAAGTTATCAATTTATTTCCGCTGCATAGAGTACTAGAAGTGAACATTGATCAATCTTTATCTCTCTAGTCCACGAATACCGGACTAGTCCGCACGGTACCGGACTAGTCCGATTTTTCTCTGTTTAGAAAACGGACTAGTCCGCACTCTACCGGACTAGTCCGATTTCCCTGTATTTGATAAACCTACTAAGTGTTTCAGATTTCAATAAAGCATCGAAAAGCCTATTCACTCCCCCTAGGCTACATTCAATTGGTATCAGAGCCAAACTCTTCAAAAGAGACTCGCCGCTTGAAGAGACGATATGGACGTCAAGGATGTACACAAGAAGATCGTCGACAAAAAGAGTAATGATGAAAGGACTCAAAAGCTAAAGAAGCTACTCGACGCCATTCAAGACAGTGAGGACGATGATGAGGAGGTGCTCCAACTCAAGGCTCTTCTACGGAAGAAGGCAATCTCTCCAAAAGGGAAGAAGAACGCCGATGATGAAAAGAAGAAGAAAGGGGGTAGTCACACAGACTACTCCCGATATCCTTTTGATTATGAGCGTTGAATTCTAACAATAATCATTACTTACCAATTCCCATAGGGAAAGCACCTTACTTTGATGGCAATGATTATTCAGTGTGGAGACAAAACATGAAAATGCACCTTATATCTCTTAACCCAATTTTGTGGCATATAGTGTGTACAGGGATAGATATCCCGGATGATGATGAAGAGCTGACCCCAAGCCAAGAACAAACCATTCATCGGAATGCTCAAGCTGCAGCTGTGATCACGTCATCACTAAGCCGAGACGAGTTCACCAAGGTGGATGCACTCGAAATTGCCAAGGAGATATGGGACACACTACAAACTGCACATGAAGGTGATTGTCACGTACGCGAAGCCAAGATAGAAATGATTGAAGGTGAATTGGGAAGATTCGCGATAGAAGAAGATGAATCACCACAAGATATGTACAATGGACTGAAGAATCTTATCAACAAAGTCCGAGCTTATGGCAGCAAGAAGTGGAATAATCATGAGGTTGTGAAGTTGATTCTCAGAGCATTCATGCCTCGCAACATAACTCTTTGTTCTATGATTAGAGAAAGCCCCGGGTACCGGAAAATGACCCCAGACGAACTTCTTGGCAAGATCATCAACTTTGAGATGATGGAGAAGCAAGCCAAGCATGTTAAGGAAATTGCCGATCTCACCTCGGCAAAGAATAAAGGAGTTGCTTTGAAGTCAACTTGTAAACCCGTATCAAAGGAAGCTCGAGAAGCTTATGGAGAAGACGACAGCGATGACGAAAGTAGTGATATCGATGAAGAAGACATGATCTTGTTCATAAAGAAGTTCAAGAAAATGATGAGAAGAAGAAAGGGCAGCAGCTCAAATGAAGGAAGACAAAGGGACAAACAAAGACCCAAGATGAGACGGGCGTGCTATAACTGCGGAGAATACAATCACTTCATAGTAGATTGTCCATATGATGAAAACAAGAAGAAGACAAAAGACAACAAGCCTCAACCAAAGAAAATGTTCAAGAAGAAGAAGCAATATGGCCAAGCGCATCTAGGAAAGGAGTGGGGCTCCAATGATGAATCCTCATCCGAAGAAGAAGAGGAGATGGCCACCATAGCCATAAAGAAGACTGCCAAGAAATCCACTCTCTTCCCAACCATGGGCGCATGGAAGGACACCGACAACACCTGTCTAATGGCAAAGGAAGGTAAACGAAAGGTACCGACTAAATCTTCCTTCTCGCATTCTTTTACTAGTGATAGTGATAATTCTAGTGAGGATGATAGCAGTGATGAAGATGAATATATGCTTAGGGGTTTAGACAAAAAGACAGCTGCTAAAATGAAATTTCTACTTGATAAGCTTGTTGATATGGAGAAGCTAGTCAATCGTCAGGAAGATATGATCATCTCCCAAAAGGAGGAATATCTTGAGATTGAAAAGTCTCTTGAACTTGAAAAGGAACAAAATAAATCACTAGAACTTGAGTTAGCTTCAAGCAAGGAAGCTTGCTTGAAATTAAAAGACTCAAACACCGCCATCAAGGATGAACTTGCTAACTTAACCAAAGTTAACAAGATCCTTGAGATACAAGTTGAGTCACTCAAGCAAAATGGTTATTCATCAACTACTACCTCACATTCTCAACACACAAAGTATGAAACTAGCATTACTTGTACTTGTGCCAAAAATGACACTAACATGAAGAAAAAGCCAAACTTGACAAAGGACAAGCAATCTTCTCAAAGTGGCATATTTTACAAGGAGAAGATCAAGTATGCACGCAGTGCATACTCGGTCACAAGACCTCCTAATGTCAAATATGGCATTGGATATTCTAATGGTGAAAAGCACAACGCTAGAAGCCACAAGAATAACAAGGGTTGCATTGCCTTTGTCAAGGGAAACTCTTCTCAAGCTACAAAGCTTAGTAATGTTGATAAATTTAACAATGTGAACACATATGAACAACAACTTCTATTTAGAACCTTTGATGCTTCATATGTACTTATGAAAAGTAATCTTGGAAGAGTTTACGCTAAATATGTTGGGCCACGCCATGGGAATACCAAGTCTCATGTGTGGGTGCCCAAATCACTTGTGACTAACCTCAAAGGACCCAAGCAAGCTTCGGTACCTAAGACTAAGGCATAAATTGTTTTTGCAGACTTACTCATCCGGTGGAGCAAAATGGGTGATAGATAGTGGATGCACCAATCACATGACCGGAGAAAGAAGAATGTTCATGGAATATGAAGAAAATGAAAATCCAAGTGAAGGCATTTACTTTGGTGATAATAGTCAAGGAAAAGTGCTTGGTACCGGTAAAATTGCAATTTCATCACAACATACTCTCTCTCATGTTTTACACGTTGACTCCCTGGATTATAATCTTTTGTCCATATCTCAATTATGTGACAAGGGTTATAATTGCTTATTCACTAATGAGGGTGTGACTGTCTTTAGAAGGAGTGATAACTCAATTGCATTCAAGGGTGTCTTGAAGGGAAAACTTTATCTAGTTGACCTCAACAAAGATAAAGCCGAACTTGACACATGCTTGATTGCAAAGACCAACATGGGTTGGCTGTGGCATAGACGGCTAGCATATGTTGGTATGAGGAATCTTCAAAAACTCCTCAAAGGCGATCACATCCGAGGGTTAAAGGATGTTGTTTTTGAGAAAGACAAACCGTGTAGAGCGTGCCAAGCAGGGAAGCAAGTAGGAGCACCCCATCCTGCGAAGAATGTCATGACTACAACAAGACCGCTTGAGGTCCTCCACATGGATCTATTTGGTCCAATTACTTACATAAGCATCGGCGGTAATAAATATGGTCTAGTCATTGTTGATGATTTTTCACGCTTCACGTGGGTTTTCTTTTTGCATGATAAGACAGAAACTCAAGGAACCCTCAAGAAGTTCATCAAGCGTGCCCAAAATGAATTCTCATTGAAGATCAAGAACATACGAAGTGACAATGGGACAGAATTCAAGAATACCCAAGTTGAGCAGTATCTAGACGAAGAAGGAATAAAGCACGAATTTTCAGCACCATATACTCCTCAACAAAACGGAGTAGCCGAAAGGAAGAACAGAACTCTCATTGAGATGACGAGGACAATGCACGATGAATACAAGACTTTGGGCAGGTTTTGGACTGAAGCGGTTAACACCGCTTGTCATGCCATAAACCGACTATATCTTCATCGGTTGCTCAAGAAAACTTTATATGAACTACTAACGGGTAACAAGCCAAATATTTCATATTTTTGGGTTTTTGATTCAAAATGTTATATTTTAAACAAGAAGCCAAGGGCTTCGAAGTTTGCTTCGAAGTCCGATGAAGGTTTCTTACTTGGCTATGATTCGAACTCCTACTCTTATCGTGTCTTCAAGAAAACCTCCGGACTTGTTGAAGTAGCACGTGACGTAGTATTCGATGAAACTAACGGCTCTCTGGAAGAGCAAGTTGATCAATGTGTGCTAGATCAAGAAGAAGCTCCATGTCAAGCATTAAGAAGGATGGCATTGGCCGATGTTCGACCACAAGTGCCACCTTCAAATGCGAATGAAGAAAATGAATCACAGGTGGAGAAAAATGATCGAGGGGGAGCTTCCATACAAGATCAACCTCAAGAAAATCAAGAAGACCAAAACATCAATGAGGGCAACTATCCATGGGGGGGAGAAGATGATAATGAATATTCAAGACCACAAGTGCCACATCCAAGAGTACACCAAAGCATCCAAAGAGATCACCCCGTTGACAACATAATCGGTGACATCCGAAAGGGAGTAATAACTCGATCTCTCATAGCTAATTTTTGTGAACACTATTCCTTTGTATCTTCTTTGGAACCATACATGGTTGAGGATGCATTAAAAGATCCGGACTGGGTGATGGCGATGCAAGAAGAATTGAACAACTTCAAAAGGAATAAAGTGTGGGAGCTTGTTGAAAGACCCAAGTCCAACGTCGTCGGCACTAAATGGGTCTTCCGCAACAAGCAAGACGAACATGGAGTGGTGACAAGGAACAAGGCACGACTTGTGGCAAAAGGGTACTCACAAGTCGAAGGTTTGGATTTCGATGAGACTTTTGCTCCCATAGCTAGGCTTGAATCGACTCGTATATTACTTGCATATGCTACTTACCATGATTTCAAGCTTTATCAAATGGACGTGAAAAGCGCCTTTCTCAACGGACCAATCAAGGAGGAGGTGTACGTGGAGCAACCACCCGGTTTTTAAGATCAAGAGCACCCTGACTATGTGTTCAAACTGCGTAAGGCTCTCTATGGCCTCAAACAAGCCCCTAGAGCTTGGTATGAGTGCCTTAAAGATTTTTTGATTGAAAATGACTTCAAGATCGGAAAAGCTGATTACACCTTGTTTACTAAACACTTTGATGATGATCTCTTCATTTTCCAAATCTATGTTAACGATATTATATTTGGTTCAACTAACAAATCCTTTTGTCAAGAATTTAGCAAGATTATGACAGATAGATTTGAGATGCACATGATGGGAGAGTTGAGTTACTTCTTGGGATTTCAAGTGAAGCAACAAAAGGACGGGACGTTCATAAGCCAAACAAAGTACACTCAAGACATTCTCAAGAAGTTTGGAATGGACGAAGCAAAGCCCATAAAGACTCCCATGGCCACAAATGGACACTTGGATCTAAATGAAGACGGATCAAATGTGGATTAAAAGGTATATCGTTCCATGATTGGCACCCTACTCTATTTATGTGCATCTAGGCCTGATATCATGTTGAGTGTATGTTTGTGTGCAAGGTTTCAAGCCAATCCTAAGGAATGTCATCTGACAGCTGTTAAAAGGATCTTGAGATATTTAGTTCATACACCCAACCTAGGTCTTTGGTATCCCAAAGGTTCAAAATTCAATCTCATTGGATACTTCGATGCAGATTATGCCAGATGCAAGGTAGATAGAAAAAGTACTTCTAGTACTTGCCAATTCCTAGGTACATCCCTAGTTTCTTGGTCCTCCAAGAAACAAAATTCAATTGCTCTATCCACAGCCGAAGCGGAGTATGTTGCAGCCGGGAGTTGTTGTCCACAACTCCTTTAGATGCGACAAACTCTAAGAGATTACAGTTACAATATGAGCCGTATTCCACTCCTTTGTGACAATGAGAGTGCTATTAAAATTGCCCATAACCCTGTTGAGCAATCTAGAACTAAACACATAGATATCCGGCATCGTTTTTTGAGAGATCACTCAATGAAAAGAGACATAGCCATTTCCCATTTCAACACTGAAAAACAACTAGCCGGTATCTTTACCAAGCCCACTTGATGAAAAACGTTTTTGTGAGCTCCAAAATAAACTAAATATCCTTGATGCTCGAAACGTGGCTTGAAAACTTGCATACCTGTATGCCATCCTCAAAATCATGTTAATTATATTGAAAAATCATCTCTCTATATTTCTCCCTCCTAAAAACTATGTTAGTCACTTGATCTTGGTGAATCATGGTCATAGCTTGATTGTTGTATGTTTACTGATCATATTCATCAAGAATTTCTGTGTGCCTTTGTCCCTTATCACTTAATAGGAATATTTGAATACACACATATATATGTTTTGTACAATTCTGTACAAGGGACCACGGACTAGTCTGCACTGGCAGACTAGTACGCACTTAGTCCGTTAGTCCGGACTAGTCCGGACAACCACGGACTAGTCCGATTTTCTCTCTGATCGGAAAACGAACTAGTCCGATATGGTCCGGACTAGTCCGACATTTCACCTCCATAACCCTAAGGACTGCTCAAACCTAATCTTCTTGATCCTCACAACCTTCCCCTCTCTCTCTCCTCACTCAAGTGCTCCCAAGGTGAATTTGCAAGTTCTCCATCAAAACTTCTCAAATTTCCGTGGGAATCGATCCCCACTGCAAAGGGATCAAAAACCCCGGACTAGTCCGGATCAAGAACTCCTTCAACACTTCGAATCGAGTGATTTGTTTAACTTCACTCCAAACCCTAGAATCTTCGTTTTCCTTGTTTTTGCTCAAATATCTTAGCTCCTTTAGTCAATGCATGCTCTATTGATGTATTCCATGTACCCTAGATCATATTTGCATTGAATAATCTCAAATTTCAACAAATTAGGGCTTGAGCAGCCTCATAACGGACTAGTTCGTTATTAGGGCGGACAAGTCCGGTGCTCCGGACTAGTCTGACCCTGAACATCGGACTAGTCCGATATGCCCCTGATCAGGGAAATCCTAGCTTATGTCAATTCAGTGCAATCCTTTGTCATCCTTGATTATTCATACCCACTTTATCTTCCTTGTCAGAAATCATGTCGGGATCAAATGAGAGTCTCTCCGACTTTGAGGCTGAGATGGATCAAGATATAATGTCTCATCCTCTGGAGTCTCGCTCCAAAAAGAGAAAAGAGTGTGCTGTCGAGCCTTCGCTCACCCCACCTAGGGTGAGTCGAAAGGTTACAATCAAGAGACCAGCTTCAAAAGCAAATGTGTCTGGTTCTAGCTCGGTGGCTCAACGCCAAACCAAGGGCAAGGGAAATGGACTTGCTTCCGGCCCAATTGGTCCCCTCAAGATGACAGCTCCAAGGCAGGGAAATAGGGATCCCTCGGAGCAGAAGTTCAATGGCAAGGGGAGTGATGTGGCATGGAACCTGAGGAAGGTTGATGCCTATAGCTCCGGCAAAAAGGCAGCCGACAAGAGATTTTGGAGCAACTTTCACTCGGACTATAACAGTTTGGTGTACCTCCAAATGAAGACTCCACTGAGTTTGCCGGACTGCTGCACCTTGAGGACACCGGCAATGATGAGATTGTGATTCACAATCTGGGAGTTGTGGAGAAGGACAAGATGGAGTTTCTCTATGATACTCGACTTCCATTCAACCCTCCCTCAACCAAGAACATGAAGCCCTTCTTCATTGTTCTCAACAGAGTGCTCCGGAAGACCATTGCTCCAAAGTATAGAGATGCCGGGAGCGTCCAAGGTTATTTGAGAACCTTGATGAAAGTAATCAGCAGGAGGAGAAGATTTAATATCTTCGATTATATTTGGAATGACATGGTGAACATATGCTGCACACCAAACCGTTCCTGTGGCTATGCACCTTACTTGATGATCATGATTGAAAGAATCAAAGGAATTGAGTTCGTGAAGGATGTGGAGCACACTGCTCTAAGGCCTCAGAAGCCTCCTCAGGCCTCCCTCCCAGCTGCCTCCTCTCCTGGATCACCTGAAGAGCATCAAGAGAGATCTCAAGAAGATGCAAGGCCTTCATCCAAGACCAGGGCCTCTCCACACAAAAGTTCCTCTAGTGGAGTTATGAAGTATTTGGCTGCTATTTTCAGTTCTTGCCACAAAACTGAGGTGAATTTTCATAAGATGAACAAGGCAAGAAAAGAAGAAATGAGATATATGAAGGCAAATGTCAAAGAGATATGCCAAAAACTAGAGATTGAGCCCATTGGATCCCCGGTCTTCTCAGAGGACTCTGCATCTGAGTTTACAGAGCTTCCTCCTCTCTCTCCATCAGTGCGTGCCTACTTTGGCAAAACAAGTGGTTCCTCTCCTCCTCTTCCTCACGTTGATGATGAAGATGAAGAAAGGACCGACAGCGAGGAGTGAGCCGGTGATGACAAGTAAATCCCTCCTCTCCTTCTTTTTGGTGCCTTTATGCCAAAGGGTGAGAGATTGAGTGGGAGTCTTAGGTCGTAGGTCTTTGTTTTCATGTCCTAGCTTGAGTAATGAGTTTTGTAAGACTTATACTATTATGCTATTATTATGCTGTTGTAAGACTTAAACTACCATTATGCTTTTGTAAGACTTATGTTAGCATTATGCTTTTTGTGAGATGACTATGTTATGCTTTTGATTAATGATGTATGTTTAAAACTGCTATGAAGGATTGGGACTCTTGATGATGCTATGACTATGCTCATCATGATATTCACATCAAAATTATTGCTCACACACATAGTTATGCACCCCACCATAAAGAGTGCATATATATCTTATGTCTAATTTGCCTATTTTGTCCAAAGCTCATATGTGCACACTTTATGAAAATCTAAATTCTTATTGTCATATTTGTGAGATCTCAATTGGTTGTCATCAATCACCAAAAAGGGGAAGATTGAGAGTGAATCTAGGCATCCCTTGTGGGTTTTGGTTGATTTATGACAAACAAATGAGACCCTAACAAAATTGTTGAGAATGAACGCAGGTTCTCAAAGAAATCAAGAAGAAAGGGCAAAAAGAAAGGAGAAGGAGGATCAAAATTGATAAGAGCTCAAGAACTGAGAAGATTAGATCACTTAGTATAGAGTGTGTTGGAGAAACACACCCCAAGAGCTCAAGTGGAATAAATCAAACTAACTGCACAATTTTAGCATGTGCGGACTAGTCCGATATCAACCGGACTAGTCCGATTTTCTTTCTGGTCAGAAAACAGACTAGTCCGATATTAGCTGGACAAGTCCGATTTTGTCTCTGGACAGAAAACGGACTAGTCCACACTACTGCGGACTAGTACGGTATCTCACAACACTTAGTGTTATCTACACACTGCACACCAGACTAGTCCAGAGTCAACCATGGACTAGTCCGGACATCGCAAACCCTAACGTAACCATTGGAAACCCTACTATAAAAAGAGGTGTACAGCCATACCAACACACTTCTTCAACCCCCTGCGCTGTCACACCTCCCAAGAGCCCAAAATTCACATATCTCCACACATTCTAACCCTAGAAGGATCAATTCTTTGGGGATTAGCAATTGATCAAAGGAGAGACTTGTTCTACACATCTTGAGCTCTTGGGTTTGATCTCTCGCACACTCTTGTTTGTTAATTGTTCATCTGTTGAGTGTGTTTAGTTGTGTTAATTCATTGTAATTCTTGGGGAGCCCTCAACTTGTGAGAAGGCCCATTGAACGATTTATTCCCCCTTGTGATTAGTGGAAGGGAATCGGCCTTTGTGGCGAATCGACGAGGATAGGGTTGGTGAAGACCTGGTCCTTAGTGGACTCCTCAACGGGGACATAGATTTCCTTCGTGGAATCGAACCTCGGGATAAACACTTGTCTCCTACTGTTGTTCATTAGTTGTTCATCATTTTCTAGTGTATAATCAATCCTTTGAAATTCACGTTCAAACATTAGAAACAAAGTTGATTCATGTCATTCACTATATCACTGTTGCAATACATCTAGTTATCAATTTATTTCCGCTGCATAGAGTACTAGAAGTGAACATTGATCAATCTTTATCTCTCTAGTCCATGAATACTGGACTAGGCCGCATGGTACCGGACTAGTCCGATTTTTCTCTGTTTAGAAAACGGACTAGTCTGCACTCTACCGGACTAGTCCGATTTCCCTGTATTTGATATACCTACTAAGTGTTTCAGGTTTTAATAAAGCATCGAAAAGCCTATTCACCCCCCTCTAGGCTACATTCAGGACCCGACCCGATCATGGGGATGTGCCGCCTCACCCTTGAATCGCATTGGGTGGCGCCGTGATATGCAGCACCCAACAGCACACACATATGGAAACCGTATCACATAAATAAAAAATGGAAGCATACAAGTTTCAGTTTGTAAATAATGTACATCAAATAAACTAAAGCGGAAGACTAATTTATCTGACGTTTCGTATCTACTAAGCACTCGAGAAGATGTCCATCCCGCGGACTCTTCTCGCTAGCAATACGAAGACATACGGTAGCGGCCGGGTTCTCCGTGTGTTAAACAACTCGGAAGTCTTCGAGTCTCACCGGACAACCTCCTCATAGCATCGATGTTAACCTGCAAAAACACTCATATAGCAAGTGTGAGCACATAGGCTCAGCAAGACTGATCCGTCTCCTCTAAACAAGAAACTCTACATGCACGACAGATTGAATAAGGTAGCTGAAATTGCAAAAAGAACTCGCCTACAGTTGATCCTTGACTTTCGGATTTTATAGACCTTGAGCCGAATAGCATCACAACTCCACAATCAAACAAGAAACGCTTTGTTGTGATGCTTCTTGCACAAGGTGAAGCAAACTTAATTTGCACTATCTCTAACTCAAACATGGTTGCAATACAAGTTAGATCACAATCCTTATCAATTCAAAGTAATTCACTTCAGTTCTTACTACGTCAAGACGCAGTGGGCAAGTATGCTCATATAACCGCGAGTGACGGTGATTCGAACCAGAACACGCCCGGACTGCACGACACGTACACCCATCTCCGAGTTGCCGGCAGCGAACTCGACCGATGTCATATATACGTAGCCACCTTTCCCAAGTTCACCCATGCTGGACGTGGTCCCATCGACCCGAACAGCAAGCTCCCTCAAGGTACATACCCGCAGTGATATATTCTTGAGCGAGTTACCTCCTGCTGTACTGACGCGAAAGTATAAGCTGATCGAAAAAGTTCCCATGTGGATCTCACGAGGTACATCGGTTTCCTGAGTACCATATAACCAGTATGCGCCCGGTACACAACTCAAACTTGTCCAATAGGGCCAAGAACGGACGGGCCTTAACCGACACAAGTAGGGCTATGCACGCAAGGTCCGCAGCCTACTGCATCTTAATCTCCCTGCCCGGTCTCAATTTCTCACTTGTAAATTTTCCTCACTGATTCTATTCATAACCCATTCCGATGAATCCAAGCCCTAAACTCCCAAGTAGATTCTAACTACTTGACTTCTACCGGTCCTTCCAAAGTAACATTTAGCATAGCCTAAATCCACTTGAGGAGGTGCTAATCTACCCTTTCTCTCTTGGGTAAATCTGGTCATGCAATTGGGTTTTCAATTTCATCTAGACCTAATGCAATCAATATTTCATAGCTATGATCTCTAGAAATGAAAAGACTTTATAAAATTGCTTGCATGCAAACCGGGGCTTGCCTGTTTTGCAGGTGACTAAGAATATAAAATTTTCAGTTAGTGATGATTACTTGAGGCTTGATCACTTGTCCTCCTTGTTCCTTGATCCACAATTGACTTGCTTTACAATCTTTCATGTTGATGACTATACGATATGAAATGCATATGTAATTAATTGTAAAGCTTTTGCTATCAAGCCTAATGATAAGTTTAAAACCGGAACTCTGTTTAAGAATTTAAAATGAAACTGGTGCTAGTGGTTGGAGTTGAGTTTAGCAAGGGTGACCAAGTGCTAATGGTTTTTCTTAATTAGGGTGTTTCTACCTAAGCAAAATCTATTGCAAAGTCATGATCCAGAGTTCAAATTTAGTTGCAATTTTTCCTGTGAGTTCCTTGTCACAAGAAAGTGTTCTGGACCAAATTTAGAACTTTTCACTAAGTAGTTCTTCAGAACAATTCCCTAAGAATTTTGGATAAAAGGAATTAATACTGAAGTAACTTACATGTTCATGTCAAACTTAGTGAATTACAATTTCCATTATAGTTCATAGAGCCTGCATGAATTTTCCTAGGATTTTGGGAGCTCAGAATTGCCCAGAATTGATTTTACAAAGCTGGGACTTTTTCTGGAAAAGTTTCTGTATATATTTGAATTCAGCAGTTTGTATTCTGAATTCTCCTAATCAAATCAACTCTAAATGAGCTGAAAAATTTACAGGAGTTCAATAATATCCTAAGGCATATTATGTCAAAATTTGGGGATTTTTGGATGAACCAAACTCCTTCAAAAATTCTTTTGCTGAAAAGCTCAAAGAACTTTCCAGAATTGATTATTTACTTTCATACAAATTGGGTTGGACATTTGGATAGAGTTTTTCAATATGAATCTAACCCAATTTTAATCACCTAATTTGGAGTTTTCTAGCAAAAGTTATGCTCTTCTAAAGTTTGCATCAAATTTGCAATTCAAATTAATCCGACGAAAACTTCAAATGTTTGACAGTGGGTCACGGGGTGACGTGGTGATTTCTCAGAGCAGCCACACCACGGTCCACAGCTTTTCTCCACATGGTCACACCGGATCTCGACTCCACAGACAATCCTACAGTGAAAACCCTCTCACTGACAGCGGGCCCAGCCCCTTCTTCAACCTCCGGACAGCTCCCGCGCGCACCCGCGCCGCCTGTCACACCCGGTTTTTCCGAAGAACGACCAAGTGAATATCACATGTATGCCAGGATCATTTTCTCATACATGTGATGACAAATAGTGAAGCATCATTTATTACAAGCCAGGTGTCGAATATAAATAAGTCTTACATAGCAAATGTCTTGATGGACAATAATAAGTTCATCACAAGTAAATAAACTAGCAGCGGAATATTATTCTTTAGGGCTCCGTCACAGGCGTTGCCCGGGGGCCTCCATGAACCTAGAAACCTTCTTCGGGTCCAAAGTCTTGGTCATTATACACCACCTCATTATCTTGACCTGAGCATCAATATAAACCAAAAAAATATGCAAGGTTGAGTACCAATGGTACTCAGCAAGTGTGGGAAAATTACATCATGCATGGCTAGAACAAGGAGAGGTTTGAACTCACGGTTAAAGCACTACGCAATTAATACCTATCACCTTAGCTTATTAAGCACCTACAATACTACACAGGTGAAATGGTCCCAATCTCCCATCCAATCATCATAATTCAACTAACCATAACATCATTTCCAATGTTAAGCTCCCCGCTTAACATCCACAACTTCCAAAACCATCAATCCTCTAATCATGAATAAGTCCAAGCCGCTCTTGACCGTGAGCACGGCTGTCATGACAGTTTTGACTCTACAGAGTTTGTACCACTGTACCCACATGTAGTGATTTCATCCCCCGTTGCCGGGTGGACTAAAAGAACCTCCATTATGCCAGTGGCTACGAACCACATTCACACTTCCCAGGTGTGTAGCCAGGAGATCACTACGAAGCCTTTACAAAGGGATTCCCGACGAGCGTGGGCCCGTTGAGGTTTCACCCCTAACAGCATACAAGAGGCTCCAACCCCGCTGCAGTGGCTCCCTCTTGAGCCTTGCGGTTCATATGGTAGTCCAGCTGACACCTATTTCCCGCACCATCCAACACACCCATACTACGCCGGGGATACACCTAATTAATTGGCCAAGCTGCCCCATCTCAGCATGTGGTTGGCACGGTAAAGCCAGGTTACATGCTCCATGAACCGGTCCTTAGGATCCAGGCAAGTACTAAACACAAACCCGAGTCTCGTGCACCCAGCACCAACCAAAACATCCAACTTGCCTTGATCCCTACCTCTACATAACTCACAATATCTCATTCAAAAGTATGGTAAAATAAATTGATGATCTCATATCCCAAATATCCCATTCTAAGCATGGCTAAGCATATGCATAATAATAAATGACATGATAAAATAAATCCCAACCCAAGCTACAAGGAAACAAGGTAATGCAATTCTAGGGAAACTTCCTAGCATGGGTTTCATATCTCAATTGACAATGCAAATAATTCTAGCTACACATCCTAGCATGGGATCAAAGTGGTCAAGGACACTTGCCTCCTTCCTGCTGCTCTTGAAATGGGTAGTCCTGATCTTGGAAAGGAATAACTTGCTCTTGAGCAGGTTCTACATCATACCATCACACATAGCAAAAGAAAAACAACAATCCATAAGACATAGTTCACACTTCCACTTCATACAAACCACACATTCACATTTATGAAAGTCATTCACAATTATATGTGTTGTGGTTACTCTATGTGTGTTGATTTGTGGCTTGCATGCACTTTTGATCATATGTATATGATTCCTACTTCTGTGTTCACATTTATACTTACATACTATATATATGAGTCTCCAATTTAAATAAATTCCTTATATTCAATTACTACACCTTTTAGCTACCTAGTATGCATGAAAGGTATTTTCCTTCTCCATATGTGTCTTCATAATTTCTACCAACCCTAAACTGAATTCTTTGGATTTTAGAAACTCCATTTATCATTTATTAGTTGCTATATTTTCAGATTTATTTCCTATGCCTAAGTGTGAACTTTACTATAAAAATAACAAGACACATCATCTAAACAGAATAGGTTCTGATCTAAAATATTTGCTAATATATTTTTGACCTTTTCCTCTGATGTAAACTATTTTACAATTATTTTCCCTATTTTCTAGAACTATTCTTTACTTAAAAATGTGTCCCTAAATGTGAATAATAAATTAAACAGATTCACTTCAGCCCAAAATATGTTTTTATCTCACTCCAAAGTTTTCTAAATACTGAGAAAGTCTTTAATTTAATTTTGACAATATGTTTGTCCCACTTTTTAAATTTTAAACACTAGCCACATATTCAATTTCCCAAATTAAATATTAAACAGGGCTAAAAAGGTAAACTCACCCCACTACAGGGTCTATACTATTATTTTAAGAATTCTCAGGGGTCTAGTTACTCATAACAGAGGAGTTTTTCCTAATTTTTATTAAGTCCAGGGGCTAAAACTGATTTTTAAATGAATTTACATGATTTTCTGAAGTTCCAGGGGCTAGATCAGAAGTTTCCGGGGCTAGCTCTTATTTCCCGAGAACCCCTGGGGGTAGCACGTAAGATTTCCAGTCTTTATAACGCGGGGCTGACGTGGACCGTCCGATTTTAAACCTACGGCTGAGATTATAACGTCGAACCGGTACGCGGGGATTTAAACCCTACCGTGCGATTTAAAATAAACGGCGCACAAGCGGCCACGTCGCTCTGATCGAGCGCGGGCGGTGCTGCCAGCGGCGCACGGCGGCGGGAAGCGGCGATCTCGCCGGAGACTTTCGGATCTTCGAGAATTCTTCCTAGAACTGTGATCTTATGGCATAGATCGGTGGAGGAGAGGTCGGGGATCTCACCTCGGGGGTTTTCTTGAGCTCGGAGGTCCTGGAAGGTGATCGGCGACGAGGTCCGAGGTGAATTCACAGCGAGGCTCGTCGGCGCTATGTTTACACCGCAAGTCACCGAGTTTTCTGCACCTGCAAGGTTCCCTGAAGGCGGTGGATCAAGACCAGCGAGTTAGATCGGAATTTCCGAGCGTAGATCAGCCAGAATTCGCCGGAGAAGGCTCGGGTTCTCACCAGAGGAAAAACAGCATATCGCGTGGGAAAAACAGAACGAGGTCGGGGTTTTTATAAACGGGGGAGGGCGGCGGGGTGGTTTAGATCGAGTTCGCGTCGCCCCCGAGCGAAATTCGGCTGGGATTCACAGAAATCCGGATCGGTTTGGATTCGGGGTGAGAGAGTCCGGCGCGGGCTCGAGGTAGACGAAGAACTGGCGGGCCCCACCTGTCAGTGGGAGGAAAGGGGCGCGCGCGGTTGCGGGCTGGCGCGGGTTCTGGTTGGGCCGGCTGGTGGGTTGCGGCCCACTGGCCGGTTTTTTTCTGTTTTCTTTTTTTCTTTTTCTATTTCTTTTCTGATTTGAGTTTAATTTGAATTCCAGTTTGAATTTGAATTTTTGCAAAACATGCAACACGTCCAAAAAATTTTAAATTCCCCTCTTAACATGATTTAGGGTCTTAACAAGATTTTTGGGGTGTTACAGCTCTACCCCCCTTAAAAGAAATCTCGTCCTCGAGATTGGTGGTTCTAAGAAAACAATTCCGGAAATTGTGCCTTTAGCTCATCTTCCCGCTCCTAGGTGGCTTCCTCTTCTGAGTGATGCTTCCACTGCACCTTGCACATCCGGATTCTTTTATTTCTGGTGAGGCGTTCCATTGTCTCCAAAATCTTGTATGGTTGCTCGGCATAAGACAAATCCTCAGCTACGTTCACTTCATTCATGGGTAACACCTCTTCAGGCGTCCTCAGGCATTTCTTGAGTTGTGACACATGGAATACATCGTGCACATCCGATAGATGAGCCGGTAATTCTAGTTGATACGCCACTTCGCCTTTCCTCTCCAAAACTTGAAAGGGTCCGATGTATCGCGGTGACAACTTCCCTTTCACCTTGAACTGACGAAGTCCTCTGATAGGGGACACCTTGAGATAGACATAGTCTCCCACGTTGAAAACGAGCTCTCTTCTTCGTACATCGGCATAGCTCTTTTGGCGTGTCTGTGCTATCCTCAAGTTATTGCGAATTTCCCTCACCTTCGCCTCGGCTTCTTGTAGTACTTCTGGACCAAACACTTTACTTTCCCCTGTTTGGTTCCAAAATAGGGGAGTTCTGCACTTCCTCCCATACAAAGCTTCAAACGGTGACATCTTCATACAAGCTTGATAGCTGTTGTTATAGGAAAACTCCGCATACGGTAAGTTATTGTCCCAACTCCTATTGTTTTTGAGTGCACATGCCCTCAGCATATCTTCAAGGATCTGATTGGTTCTCTCCGTCTGCCCGTCAGTTTGGGGATGATAGGCAGAACTAAAGTTCAGATGGGTTCCCATGGTTTCGTGTAACTTCTGCCAGAACCTTGAGGTGAACTGTGTCCCTCGATCCGACACAATCTTCTTTGGCATTCCATGGTAACACACAATCCTTGACATGTACAACTCTGCCAATTTGGATCCGCTGTAGCTTTCTTTCACGGGGATGAAATGAGCTACCTTGGTTAGCCTATCAATGATGACCCATATCGAATCATATCCTGATTGGGTCCTAGGCAATCCCCCGATGAAATCCATGTTGATTTCTTCCCATTTTCATTCAGGCACTTTGAGTGGTTGCAATAATCCCGCGGGTCGTTGATGTTCTGCTTTCACCAACTGACATGTGTCACATAGGGCAACATGTTCCGCAACATCTCGCTTCATGCCATACCACCAATACCTGCTCTTGAGGTCCTGGTACATTTTCGTACTCCCAGGATGAATGGAATAGTCAGAATCATGAGCCTCCTTCAAAATCAATTCACGGATCTCCTTTACTTCTGGCACACAGATTCTTTTCCCGTGCCACACCGTTCCTTGTTCATCCTCTCTAAAACCCGGAACTTTATTTTCCTTGATGAGTTGTCTGATCTCTTGTATCTTCTCATCATTCTTTTGACCCTCGCGTATGTCTCGCTCTAGTGTGGAGTCCACTTCCATAGCGATGGCTTCACCACTATTTACTAGACATAGATTGAGCCTTATAACCTCATCCTTCAATTCTGCAGGCATGTCCTTCAAGCTCAACTTATTGATCTGCACTTTCCGACTCAAAGCATCGGCCACAACGTTTGCTTTCCCGGGATGATAGTTGATGCCCACATCAAAGTCATTGATTAGCTCTAACCATCTCCTTTGTCTGAGGTTGAGGTCTGGCTGTGTGAAAATATACTTCAAACTCTTATGATCCGTATATATCTCGGTCCTCTTCCCCATCAAATAGTGCCGCCAAATTTTCAACGCGTGTACCACTGCGGCTAGTTCTAAGTCATGTGTAGGATAGTTTTTCTCGTGCTTCCGAAGCTGCCGGGATGCATATGCCACGACATGCCCTTCTTGCATGAGAACACATCCCAACCCGTTTCCAGAGGCATCGTAGTACACTGTGAAATTCTTCTGCATATCTGGCATAACCAACACTGGGGCTGTTGTCAATCTTTTCTTTAGCTCCTGAAAACTCGTCTCGCACTGTGGCGTCCATGTGAATGTGATTCCCTTCTCCAACAGTTTGGTGAGAGGTCTCGAGATCTTGGAGAATCCCTCAATAAACCGTCGATAGTATCCAGCCAATCCCAAGAAGCTTCGAACTTTCCCGACATTTTCAGGGGTCTTCCACTCCTGTATATCCTCGATTTTGGCAGGATCCACGGAGATTCCTCCCTCCGAGATTATATGTCCTAAGAAGGGAACTCTCTTCAGCCAAAACTCACACTTGCTCAACTTGGCATATAGTTGGTGTTCTCTCAGCCTCTACAATACCAACCCTAGATGTTTCTCATGTTCTTCTTCATCTTTGGAGAAGACAAGAATGTCATCTATGAAAACCACCACAAATTTGTCCAGATATTCCATGAATACCTTGTTCATGAGATACATGAAATACGCCGGGGCATTAGTTAGCCCAAAAGGCATGACAGTGTATTCATATAGTCCGTACCGAGATACGAAAACCGACTTGGGAATATCAGATTGCCTGATCTTAAGTTGGTGGTATCCCGACCTGAGATCAATTTTCGAGAACACACAAGCGCCCCTCAACTGATCAAACAAGTCTTCAATGCGGGGTAATGGGTACTTGTTCTTGATGGTTACCCCATTCAAGGCACGGTAATCCACGCATAACCTTTGGGTTCCGTCCTTCTTGGGCACAAATATCACCGGAGCTCCCCATGGTGAGGAACTAGGGCGAATATACCCCTTCTCCGTCAATTCTCTCAAATGATCCTTGAGTTCTTCTAGCTCCTTGGAGTCCATCCGATAAGGTCTTTTGTAAATCGGGGCTGTTCCAGGTACTAGCTCAATTGCGAATTCCACTTCATGATCGGGAGGCATACCTGGCAACTCTTCCGGAAAAACATCTGGATATTCCCTGATGGTCCTGATTTCCTCAACTTTCACCTCAACTTGATTTAATTTAATGTCCCTCCTAGGCTCGTGTATTGTTATGAACTTTACTCTTGTGCCCCTAGGGTGAGTTAGTTCCACCGTTCTGGTCGAACAATGAATGATTCCCTTATGTTTGGTCAACCAATCCATGCCCAAAATAATATCGATCCCATGGGAATCTATCACTATGAGGTTAGCAGTAAACACTACCCCATTAATGTCTAGATTCACCTTGGGACACACTTGTCTTGTCCTTATTTCTCCACCTGGAGAGTTTACTGCTAGTATATAGTTCATTTGTGTTGTTGCTAGATCATGCTTCTTAACAAACCCTTGAGCAATGAACGAGTGGGTAGCACCAGAATCAAACAGCAGGGTTGCAAGGTGTAAATTGGCAGGAAACTTACCAACTACCACGTCGGGTGCCTCTTGCGCTTCCTCCATAGTGACGTGGTTCACCCGTCCTCGCATCACATTCTGCTGTTGTGGCTGTGCGGGCTTCTTCTTTGGGCATTTATGGGCGTAGTGCCCCACTTCACCGCAGCTAAAACATTGCACCCCAACCTTAGGTGCCTGGCCTTTGTTGTCTTGGGGTTGGTTGGGAGGTCCCTGTACTGCTGGTCGAGGTGGATATGCAGGGCGAGGCTGCTGTACAAACTGACGTTGTGGCTGTGCTGGTGCTGCCGGAGGCCTGTAGTTCGGGTTGTACCCTCTTGGTGCTGAGTAGGGTACCGCAGCACGGTTCGTCTGCCCTGTAGGTTGCTGCATCAGACGTGGGCGGGTGTTGCTCTCTGAGGCATGATGTGACCACCCGGCCTTCCTCTTATTCTCATTTTCCAAGGCCTTCAGTTTCCTTTCCACCACAAACGCTCTGTCCACCATCTTTTGGAAGCTTTCATACTCATTTGAGGACATTGCACACTGCATCTCCGCGGTAAGTCCCTCCACGAAACAATCTTGTTTCTGCTCATCAGTCTCTATGTCCCGTGGGGCATAACGGGATAGTTGAGTAAATTTAGTGAGGTATTCCCTCACCGTCATGTTCCCCTGCTGCAGTCCCAAAAACTCCTTCCTCTTGTTTTTGAGTTCACCTCTTGGGATGTAATGGTTGCGGAAACTACGCTTGAACTCTTCCCAAGTGATGTTCTCAGGTTCATGATGGGCAGCCACGTAGGCGGTCCACCAATCAGCAGCAGGTCCATGCAATTGATGAGAGGCAAACAGCACCCTCTCATACCCTTGGCACTGGATGATCCTCATCTTGCTTTCAATGGTCTTTAGCCAATCATCTGCCTCCAGAGGTTCAGCAGCACTTGCAAACTTTGGAGGTTGAGTTCCTAGAAACTCACTCAAACTTGGTTGGCGTGGTGCAGCTTGTGGAGGTGGAACTTGATGCAAGTTGGCCACCACTTGAGTCAAGTTCTGGATGAGCTGATTTTGATTCTCCAGCATTTGATGGAGGGGATCAACTCCTTCACGGCGACCACCCCGGTCCTGGCCTCCAGAAAGATGAGGGTTGCATGCCTCATCGTTGTTGTTGGCGGGGTTGGCAGCACATCCTTTTCCTCTTCCGGCCATCTGGCAGAATCAACCAATGTTAATTTTGAAAGCATTTAGTATCATTTTACTACTTTCACTTGTTTGTACTTTGAAGTGTTGAGGCTTTGTTATATTTTTTTCTGAGGGTTCATTTCTCACACAAAAATAAATGCAATATTATTTCATGTGGGTTCACACACCAAAGCAAAACAATCTAAAGACGAGGCTGTGGACAATTGCTCATGGCTTCCACAACTCATGTCACACACCAAGCATTAACACACCATTAACTTAACGTAACGACTCGACTATTCGACATCTTGCTAGATAAGGGAAGGTCTCTACACTACTCGTTTTCTTGAGCTGGCTCCTCGGGATCTTCCTCATCATTTCGGCTGCCTTCTGACTCTGCTTTGGGTGGGGAGGCTGCTGGTGGAGAAGTGCGACGACGCCTGATCGCTCGGCGATCCGGGGAGTCAGGAGTCCATGTATCATTCACGGTGACACACAGTTCATTCCCATCTCCTCTTTCTCTCGCCCTTAAGCAGGCTCGCAGCAACGCCTCCGTTTCCTTTAGGGTGTCCCGGACATCCTGAAGCTCTTGTTGACACTCCTGCAGTCGAGTGCTGAGCATAGCAGCATCCTCCAAGCACAAGTCCATGTGCTCATGGGAAGTCCCTTGCTGCACCGGCGGGTACTTGTACTCCGTGGTACCACTCTCACGCTGGAGGACATACATCTACTCCGTCCTGTCCAGGTGGCGACGATAGATGTGACTCTGGCAGGTGATGGCCTCCCAGGTGATATCCTTCTCCGCATCGACCTGTGTTGCTCTACAAGCTGGAGAGCGGTGGATCTTAAGCAGCCGATTTTCGTGTATAATCCTCATCTCTGAGCTCCATTCTTCCCTCTTCTCACGGATGGTCCTGGTGGAGTTATAGTGGATGATTAGCTTGCCCGTATTGCCGGCGGCTTCGAGCATACGTCGAAGACGGCGCAACAAGCCTCCTACTGCCAATCCGTAGGAAAGGTACGTCATCGGACGGCTCTCCTCTCTTTCGGCAAGGGCAAGTACGGGAACTCTCCCTCCTGTGGACTTGCGAGCTGTGCGAATCATGCGAACCATCTAAAACAGAAAGCATTTAAACTTAAGTTAGATAAACTTTTAAATAAAAATCCTATTTTGAATGAAAGTTGGGGTAAGATGAAGAAAGTGACTTTGTTAAACAACACTTTTCAACACACACCTTGTAAAATAGTTTTTAGGAAAATAAGGTCCTTAAATACGTCCCTTTCTACCTAGGTCCACGTTCCTACGGGCAACCTTGGCTCTGATACCACTTCTGTCACACCCGGTTTTTCCGAAGAACAACCAAGTGAATATCACATGTATGCCAGGATCATTTTCTCATACATGTGATGACAAATAGTGAAGCATCATTTATTACAAGCCAGGTGTCGAATATAAATAAGTCTTGCATAGCAAATGTCTCGATGGACAATAATAAGTTCATCACAAGTAAATAAACTAGCAGCAGAATATTATTCTTTAGGGCTCCGTCACAGACGTTGCCCGGGGGTCTCCATGAATCTAGAAACCTTCTTCGGGTCCAAAGTCTTGGTCATTATACACCACCTCATTATCTTGACCTGAGCATCAATATAAACCAACAAAATATGCAAGGTTGAGTACCAATGGTACTCAGCAAGTGTGGGAAAATTACATCATGCATGGCTAGAACAAGGAGAGGTTTGAACTCATGGTTAAAGCACTACGCAATTAATACCTATCACCTTAGCTTATTAAGCACCTACATTACTACACAGGTGAAATGGTCACAATCTCCCATCCCATCATCATAATTCAACTAACCATAACATCATTTCCAATGTTAAGCTCACCGCTTAACATCCACAACTTCCAAAACCATCAATCCTCTAATCATGAATAAGTCCAAGCCGCTCTTGACCGTGAGCACGGCTGTCATGACAGTTTTGACTCTGCAGAGTTTGTACCACTGTACCCACATGTAGTGATTTCATCCCCCGTTGCCGGGTGGACTAAAAGAACCTCCATTATGCCAGTGGCTACGAACCACATTGACACTTCCCAGGTGTGTAGCCAGGAGATCACTACGAAGCCTTTACAAAGGGATTCCCGACGAGCGTGGGCCCACTGAGGTTTCACCCCTAACAGCATACAAGAGGCTCCAACCCCGCTGCAGTGGCCCCCTCTTGAGCCTTGCGGTTCATATGGTAGTCCAGCTGACACCTATTCCCCGCACTATCCAACACACACATACTACGCCGGGGATACACCTAATTAATTGGCCAAGCTGCCCCATCTCAGCATGTGGTTGGCACGGTAAAGCCAGATTACATGCTCCATGAACCGGTCCTTAGGATCCAGGCAAGTACTAAATACAAACCCGAGTCTCGTGCACCCAGCACCAACCAAAACATCCAACTTGCCTTGATCCCTACCTCTACATAACTCACAATATCTCATTCAAAAGTATGGTAAAATAAATTGATGATCTCATATCCCAAATATCCCATTCTAAGCATGGCTAAGCATATGCATAATAATAAATGACATGATAAAATAAATCCCAACCCAAGCTACAAGGAAACAAGGTAATGCAATTCTAGGGAAACTTCCTAGCATGGGTTTCATATTTCAATTGACAATGCAAATAATTCTAGCTACACATCCTAGCATGGGATCAAAGTGGTCAAGGACACTTGCCTCCTTCCTGCTGCTCTTGAAATGGGTAGTCCTGATCTTGGAAAGAAATAACTTGCTCTTGAGCAGGTTCTACATCATACCATCACACATAGCAAAAGAAAAACAACAATCCATAAGACATAGTTCACACTTCCACTTCATACAAACCACACATTCACATTTATGAAAGTCATTCACAATTATATGTGTTGTGGTTACTCTATGTGTGTTGATTTGTGGCTTGCATGCACTTTTGATCATATGTATATGATTCCTACTTCTGTGTTCACATTTATACTTACATACTATATATATGAGTCTCCAATTTAAATAAATTCCTTATATTCAATTACTACACCTTTTAGCTACCTAGTATGCATGAAAGGTATTTTCCTTCTCCATATGTGTCTTCATAATTTCTACCAACCCTAAACTGAATTCTTTGGATTTTAGAAACTCCATTTATCATTTATTAGTTGCTATATTTTCAGATTTATTTCCTATGCCTAAGTGTGAACTTTATTATAAAAATAACAAGACACATCATCTAAATAGAATAGGTTCTGATCTAAAATATTTGCTAATATATTTTTGACCTTTTCCTCTGATGTAAACTATTTTACAATTATTTTCCCTATTTTCTAGAACGATTCTTTACTTAAAAATGTGTCCTTAAATGTGAATAATAAATTAAACAGATTCACTTCAGCACAAAATATGTTTTTATCTCACTCCAAAGTTTTCTAAATACTGAGAAAGTCTTTAATTTAATTTTGACAATATGTTTGTCCCATTAAGTTTTAAACACTAGCCACATATTCAATTTCCCAAATTAAATATTAAACACTACAGGTTCTATACTATTATTTTAAGAATTCTCAGGGGTCTAGCTACTCATAACAGAGGAGTTTTTCCTAATATTTATTAAGTCCAGGGGCTAAAACTGATTTTTAAATGAATTTACATGATTTTCTGAAGTTCCAGGGGCTAGATCAGAAGTTTCCGGGGCTAGCTCTTATTTCCCGAGAACCCTAGGGGGTAGCACGTAAGATTTCCAGTCTTTATAACGCGGGGCTGACGTGGACCGTCCGATTTTAATCCGATGGCTGAGATTATAACGTCGAACCGGTACGCGGGGATTTAAACCCTACCGTGCGATTTAAAATAAATGGCGCACAAGCGGCCACGTCGCTCTGATCGAGCGCGGGCGGCGCTGCCGGCGGCGCACGCGGCGGGAAGCGGCGATCTCGGCAGAGACTTTCGGATCTTCGAGAATTCTTCCTAGAACTGTGATCTTATTACATAGATCGGTGGAGGAGAGGTCGGGGATCTCACCTCGGGGGTTTTCTTGAGCTCGGAGGTCCTGGAAGGTGATCGGCGACGAGGTCCGAGGTGAATTCACGGCGAGGCTCGTCGGCGTGTGTTTACACCGCAAGTCACCGAGTTTTCTACACCTGCAAGGTTCCCTGGAGGCGGTGGATCAAGACCAGCGAGTTAGATCGGAATTTCCGAGCGTAGATCGGCCAGAATTCGCCGGAGAAGGCTCGGGTTCTCACCGGAGGAAAAACAGCAGATCACGTGGGAAAAACAGAACGAGGCCGGGGATTTTATAGACGGGGGAGGGCGGCGGGGTGGTTTAGATCGAGTTCTTGTCGCCCCCGAGCGAAATTCGGCTGGGATTCGCAGAAATCCGGATCGGTTTGGATTCGGGGTGAGAGAGTCCGGCGCGGGCTCGAGGTAGACGAAGAACTGGCGGGCCCCGCCTGTCAGTGGGAGGAAAGGGGCGCGCGCGGCTGCGGGCTGGCGCGGGTTCTGGTTGGGCCGGCTGGTGGGTTGCGGCCCACTGGCCGGTTTTTTTCTGTTTTCTTTTTTTTTCTTTTTCTATTTCTTTTCTGATTTGAGTTTAATTTGAATTCCAGTTTGAATTTGAATTTTTGCAAAACATGCAACACGTCCAAAAATTTTTAAATTCCCCTCTTAACATGATTTAGGGTCTTACCAAGATTTTTGGGGTGTTACACCGCCCTTCGCCGGAGCCCACTGGAGCTCGCTTCCCCGGCCACCTCCAGTGATTAAACTCACCGCCAGCACCTTAATCCATGTGAGGAACACGTTCGGGAGGTCGCCCCATGCCGGTGATGACCCCACCACGGCTAGCGATGGTGTGGCGGCTCGGTGTAGCTTCGACAGCTTGTACCCGATGGCCTAACCCCTCAAACTTTCAGTTTCTAAGCCCTAGAGCACCGGTGCAACATGTAGAAGCTTGATCTAAACGCTCCATAGCTCGGAATAGGCTCCAAAGGTGATCCCACCGTGTGCCCGAGACGGTTTGCCACGGCCTTCGATGAAAAAGCTGGAAATAGGTCATCTACAGAGGTTTCTATGCTAGGGTTGCAAAGAGGAAAGGTTTGCTACCTAGTCTAGCTCTTGTATGCTCAGTTTGGTGCACTACAAACAAATAACGATCAGGAATTTTGAAGTTTCTCACCCGCGGTTTGTTTTGCACCGGCCGAAGGAAAATCCTGAAATTCGTCGGCGACGATCCATGGTTGAGCTTGAGCTTCGGAGGTGAGCAGCATTGTCGAAGTGTGCGGTCGACACTTCCCCCGGGCCTGCACTGGGCAGCCCGCGGAGGTTCTTTTTTCGGAGGGGCTAGTCCCTAGCGGAGAGCTTGCGCAGATGGACGAGTTAGTAAGAGCTTGACACGGCGAGTTTTACGTGGTTCAGGCCGCCGGAGCGTAAAACCCTACGTCCACGGCGAGCTATGGAGCTCGCTATATTGCTTGCTGCTCAGGGCCGGAGGCCTGAGCTTGGGGGTGAGTTACAGCTTGAGGGTGTATGGCTAGCGTATGAGTTGCAAAGTGCGAACCCCTGCTATCGACGCCTACCCGAGTCTTTTATAGTCCAAGACTCGGGCGGCTTACAAGGGAAGCCGGGACCCGACAGGTGGTCCCGGGAAGATTGTCTATTATCTACAGTATCTGCAGTTATGCCGGTAGTTGTCTTTGGTCGAAGGCTTCTGAGTCTTCATCTTGCCGTCCTGCCCATGCTGCATGCTAGTCGTAGTGGTTGATGACGGCGCAGGCGGCATGGGATGTCTTGTCGCGGTGTTTATTGGCTGACAGGTTCTGACACCGCGCGCCAGTCTGTGATGCGACTGGGCGCAACGGCACCTGACAGAAGCGTGCTCCGCGTCTCCGCGTCTTGGGAAGACGCGGGCCTTGAATACCTTGTACGGGCAAGGTATGGGGCGTATTTACGCCCGCTGCCTACCGCTCGGGGCAGGCAGCGTCGCTCTGCCGCTCAGAGAAGAGGAGGGTCAGCCCCGCGGGGCACGTTGAGCCTCCGGACCTCTCCCCGCGGAGGGGGAGGTCCGGCTTCTGTATGCCACGTGGCGGGCCCGGAGCTCTCCTCTGAGGAGAGGGAGGTCCGGCCCCGCTGGACACGCGGCGCCTTCGGGCCTCTCTCCCGCGGAGGGGGAGGTCCGGCTTCTGTATGCCACGTGGCGGGCCCGGAGCTCTCCTCTGAGGAGAGGGAGGTCCGGCCCCGCCGGACGCGTGGCGCCTTCGGAGCTCTCCCTGTGGAGAAGGGCGAGTTCCTTAGGCATTTTACCCTGTGCACGGGGGTACCCCATATCTCAGGTACCGACAGTGGCCCCCGGGCCCATCTCGGGGGAGATAGTGAGCCCGAGGTGGGACCTCCGTCTCTTCCGATCCGCGCACTTCCTCTAAGTCCCGAATTGACCGCTGCCGGAGCACGAACGGCCACGGGATCGTGGGAGCGTGCGCTCACTTGATGGTTGCTTTTACTGCGGCGGTTCCCAAGACTGCCACCTCTGCGCGTTGCGGCGCTTTGTTCGGGAATCGCCGAAGTGCCTTGCCGGCTCATCTTCTCACGAGACTAACTCCTTGCCCCCACCGCTTCAGTTAGGCAGCTTGGGCCCACCCGTCATCGGCACTCGGTCTGGGAACCGAAGCGGTTGCCGGTGTGGGGTATTCGAAGAGTTCCGAATCGCTTGGGATTGCACCCGGGAAGGTGTTTTAGAGGGGGCCTTACCCACATTGCAGCTTCCCTTCGCACTTCTCTGCGTTTCACCTCGGACTCTTGTGCTTTTGCTCTCTTGCCTTTGAGTTCTCCCTTGCCATGGCTTCCAATCCCGCCGCCAGAGAAGAGGCGCGCTCGATCTCCTCTAGCAGCGGCGTCTGTGCCAAGTCGGGACTCAGGGAGCTTGCCCGCCCTGCCCCTGAGGGTGGTGGAGTCTTCAAAGGAACCGCTGAAGCATCGAGAAGAATCCCAGGCGGCAGGGTCTCCAAGAACACCGCTGAATACCGCGGAGAGGTCCTCAGGAGCACCCTTGATGACTCCAGTTTTTGCGCAGGTGATGAGGGAACTTCAGGAGAAGGAAACCGTCGATGCTCCATGGAGAATCCCAGACGGTAGAGTCTCCAGGAAGACCGCTGAATACTGCGGAGGGGGCCTCAGGAGCTCCCGCGGTGTCACTGGTTTTTGCGCCGGTGATGAGGGAGGCGATTCCTGCGCTCTGGTCATAGAGGGAGAGAGTTCCGCCAGGGCTGAAGCCTGGTGACGCGGCCGTTGTTGCAACTTCCGGATTCTGGTTGTGTCAGGAGACCCTTGGGGCTTGTTTCTTTCTTCTTATCGAGTCTGTAGTCCAGCTCAAGGAGCCTTGCATAGTTTGACTCTTTTAGATATTTGTGCCTGTGATGCTTTTTCTCTCCTTCTTGGCTTTGCCTGGCTGAGTCCTTAGCTCCGCAAGGTACTCAGAGGCCATTTCCAATCTCGGAGCTTTGCACAGACACCCTCCCCGGGTCCTAACCGTGTTAGGGGCCCCCGGGGGTCTCCGGATCTCGCCCTATGGGGAGCTCCAGATCTGCCTGCCATGTGGCAGGTCCGGAGCTCCTTCCTAAGTGGCGGGAGCTCCGGCCATGTTGGACACGTAGGGCTTTCGGAGCCCTCCCACCGAGGGGGAGGTCCGGCTTCCGCCCACCACGTGGCGAGCCCGGAGCCTCCCTCAAGGGAGGAGAGAGTTCCGGGCCCGCTGGACATGTGGGGCCCCTGGGTCCCGCCCCTGCTGGAGGGGCAGGTCCCGGTCCTTCCAGTCCCAGGCCGGAGTAGCTGGTAGCTCCTTTCCCCCCGCTTCATGCAGTCCCTGTTGCTGTAACCTGGAGGTCCTGCACACAGGCAGAGGAAACGTAATTCTCCTCGGGGGGTCCTCCCCTCCCGTCTCCTAGTCTTATCCGTCTTACGGCCCTGATCCGCTATACGGGGCTTGGGCAATTCTGTGCACGAGGCGCCGGAGCTCCGGCTCCCTCCGAGGTCCGGGTACGGCCGTCCGATCCCTAGTACCGGGCCATGCGCTGGGGAAGCAGAGTGCACGCGCTTTGGGTTCATGACCAGGCAAAGCGGTCGTACTCCCCTGGACCTCCGGAGGGCAGGATGCGCATGCTTTGGGCTCTGGGCCGGCTAAGCTAGATATGCACCCTGGACCCCCCATGCACAACGCAGGCCTTTCCTAGAGGTAACCAACTGGCACCGCAACACCTGACTGGGGGAGGCCCGAGAGACCCACTCGGCCATCGGCAGGTGCCTCAAGCGCAGCCGCCTTCGGTAGGATAGCAAATGCCGACTATGGATGAGCGCAGGAGAGGGGGAGCTAGATGTACGATGAACATACAGAGATAGTGCGATCATAGAAATTAATGCATAATTTAAATGAGCGCATGAGAGAGAGCTAAGTAGAACGGGGCTCTGTATTCGTACCCATAGGTGGAATTCTGGCTGTACAGGGAGGCAATGTTCCGCCTTGTCTTCAAGGGAAGCAAGACTCTACGCGCTTAGAGTCGGAACCAGGCTAAACTGGACGTAGTCCTGTACCGTCCCTTGAGACTTAGCTGCCCCAAGCGTTGTTCCTAAATTCTATGGGATCTATTACATAAGAGAATAACCCTGTTCTACTGATGCTCAGGAAGTAGGACTTACAGTGTTGCTCCATGGCAAGGATTTTTGGGAACGGATCCCACCCTCGGTTGGAAGGCATGTGTACTTGGGGCGGCAGCTTTCATGATTCGGAAGGGACCTTCCCTGCTGGGGGAGAGCTTATGGGTCCTTCTTGGAATAGAGCGTGCCGCTTCACCAAGTTGCCCTCCTGCAGGCCCCCGACGCGTTTGGTTCTTTGGCGGTAGTGCTTAGAGCATTAGCCGAGACCGTGCGTTGCGGGGTGTTTCCTGCAGCCGAGTCTTGTCGACGAGGTTATTATCTTCGCGCTGGATCAGGTCCTGCGCGGCTTCTCCTGGGGGCCCCCGGGGAGTTCTCCCCTTCTGGCTAAGGCCTTCAAGGGGTAGGTAGGCCCAGGCTCGTCTTGGATGACCTAAGGCGTCTTCCCCTTCTGGCAAGGCCTTCAAGGGGTTGACAGACCTTAGGCGGCCCCCGAGAGGTATGTTCGAGGCACGGAGGCGCGCCGCAGTTGGCTAACGCCCTGGCCTATCACCGTCGGAACTGGAGTCCTCACCGTCATGCACTGTCTTTATGACACGCTGAGGCTCCTGGAACCCCACCTGGTGGGCAGCAGTGACTGGGGCATCGACCTTCTGTTTGCCATCACTCTGAGGGTAGGGCGGCGCTTCAGCCCTCTGCTGTCTTCCTTTGCGGAAGCGCTCTGCGAGCCTCTGGATCTCCCAGCACTCGGCAGCAGTATGGTTGCAGGTGCCATGCACGGGGCATAGCCCGCCTTGCTCACTGTCTGGGGCCGGTGATTGCCGCTGCCTTTTGTCGGGGCGTGGCCCCCGAGCTCCACTGGTCGTCGCAGCTGCGGCGACGGGGGCCGTGAATGGTGACTTCATCTTGCCACCCCCGGTTCTTGGTCTTCTTGCCACCCCCATAGGCAGCAGCACCGGACCCAGGCTGTCCTCCTGACTCGGAGGTCGGCAGAGCGTGCCAGTTCCGCCCTTCAGCTGCTCTGGCGCACTTGTCCACCAAGCTGAAGAGCTCCGAGACGTCGCGGACCTCTCTGGTCGCGAGCTTCTCAAGCATTTTCTCATCCCGGACACCCTGTCGGAACGCCACCACCACAGAGGCACTTTGGATATGCGGGATGGTGTTGCGTACCTGAGAGAACCGCTGGATGAAAGAGCGCAGCAACTCCCCAGGTTGTTGCTTGACGGCGTGGAGGTCAAGCTCCATGCCGGGACGGGTGTAGGAGCTGCCGAAGTTGGCGACGAACTGCCGGCAGAGCTCTCCCCAGGAGGTTATGGACCCCTGAGGTAGATTCATGAGCCAAGACCGAGCTGGGCCGGTCAAGGCGACGGGGAAGTAGTTGCCCATGACAGCCTCGTCCCCTCCTGCGGCAAGTACGGCGGTGGAGTAGATCTGGAGGAACTCCGCTGGGTTGACGCTACCGTCGTACTTCTCGGGCAGATGCGGGCGAAACTTGCGTGGCCACCTTGCGAAGCGAAGGTGAGGTGCAAGGGCCGCACATCCTGCACCTGCTGCTGCAGGTACTGGCCCTGCGAACGCTTGGTTCGCACCTGGCACCGCGTATCCCGGCATGGGCAAGGCTGCACCATAGGCCGGGGCCGCTACTTGCGGCGCATATAGCTGTGGCATATGCTGCGCAGCATATGCCTGAGGCAGGGCTCGCGTGGCGAAGGCCTGCCCTTCTGGTTGTGTCGAGGCTGACGACATGTTGTCGCCTGCCTCATGGTTGCGACGCCTCTCTCGGCGTCGCTCGAGGTACACCCGGGCGTCCTGGCCCAAGTGGCACCGTTCCAGCTCCCTTCGCAGGTCCGTCGACAGGAGCCTGGAGGAGCTGGAATCCGCCGTTAGCCCGTCAACCGTGGGTGTGCACGTCAGCGACACAGCCGGTTGTCCTGGGCGCCGTCCTCGCCGAAACCGAGGGTTCGCGGCGGCGACGACGAGGCGGTCCACCTCGCGGACCCATTGCTGGGTCGCTGAATGGGGCGCATCCCCCGCAGGTGGGTTGCGCAGCAGCGCTCTTGCTGCAGCTAGCGCACCTCCATGGTGTACGCTCAGCGCTGCAGAAGATCTCACACTGGTCGGGGCCTGCATAGCCGGAGTCGGCGTTGCCGGAGTCGGCTGCTGGCTACCAGCTTGTGCCGACACACTCCGTCCTGAGTGTGTTGACATGTACTCCCCAGTGGTCACGGTTCGCCGTGAACGTGGAGGGGGAGAGTTTGCCGCTGAAGGAAGCTTGGTCATCTTCGTCGGCGGAAACTCGTCGCGCTAGGAGAAAAGCCGCCTACCTGGCGCGCCAAATGTCGAAGTGTGCGGTCGACACTTCCCCCGGGCCTGCACTGGGCAGCCCGCAGAGGTTCTTTTTTCGGAGGGGCTAGTCCCTAGCGGAGAGCTTGCGCGGATGGACGAGTTAGTAAGAGCTTGACACGGCGAGTTTTACGTGGTTCAGGCCGCCGGAGCGTAAAACCCTACGTCCACGGCGAGCTATGGAGCTCGCTGTATTGCTTGCTGCTCAGGGCCGGAGGCCTGAGCTTGGGGGTGAGTTACAGCTTGAGGGTGTATGGCTAGCGTATGAGTTGCAAAGTGCGAACCCCTGCTATCGACGCCTACCCGAGTCTTTTATAGTCCAAGACTCGGGCGGCTTACAAGGGAAGCCGGGACCCGACAGGTGGTCCCGGGAAGATTGTCTATTATCTACAGTATCTGCAGTTATGCCGGTAGTTGTCTCTGGTCGAAGGCTTCTGAGTCTTCATCTTGCCGTCCTGCCCATGCTGCATGCTAGTCGTAGTGGTTGATGACGGCGCAGGCGGCATGGGATGTCTTGTCGCGGTGTTTATTGGCTGACAGGTTCTGACACCGCGCGCCAGTCTGTGATGCGACTGGGCGCAACGGCACCTGACAGAAGCGTGCTCCACGTCTCCGCATCTTGGGAAGACGCGGGCCTTGAATACCTTGTATGGGCAAGGTATGGGGCGTATTTACGCCCGCTGCCTACCGCTCGGGGCAGGCAGCGTCGCTCTGCTGCCACGTGGCGGGCCCGGAGCCCTTCTCAGAGAAGAGGAGGGTCAGCCCCGCGGGGCACGTGGAGCCTCCGGACCTCTCCCCGCGGAGGGGGAGGTCCGGCTTCTGTATGCCACGTGGCGGGCCCGGAGCTCTCCTCTGAGGAGAGGGAGGTCCGGCCCCGCTGGACACGCGGCGCCTTCGGGCCTCTCTCCCACGGAGGGGGAGGTCCGGCTTCTGTATGCCACATGGCGGGCCCGGAGCTCTCCTCTGAGGAGAGGGAGGTCCGGCCCCGCCGGACGCGTGGCGCCTTCGGAGCTCTCCCTGCGGAGAAGGGCGAGTTCCTTAGGCATTTTACCCTGTGCGCGGGGGTACCCCATATCTCAGGTACCGACAAGCATGAAGTCCTAGCGCTCCCAATGATGCTCTTGCTCTAGCATGAGAGGTCCCGTTAGGGCTGTCCACGTGAGCCTCCTCGGTCGGTTGCTCTCGGCCACCGCTAGAACAGTTTGTGCTCGGTGTGGGGAGGCTGAGCTCGCTCGGTGACGCGTCGAGGAGGAAGAGGGAAGGTCTCCGGTGCTGTTTTGCCACTCAGGGGCCTCTGTTCACGGGAGCTCGTGGGTTCCCGATCGATCAAAGCAGTGGCGGATTGTGGGGGCTCTGTTCTTGCGCGAGGGAAAGGAGCTTCGGTGTTGTGGGCAAAAAGAGCAAGGAATGAGCTGGTATCCATGCCGAGAGTGACGGAACCACACACACAGCTCACCAGCGCGAGGAAAAACGGCGAGGAGGTGTCCTCGGCCTGCCCTCGGTGTCGCCCGGTGAAGCTTCGGTCTAGCTCGAAGGAGAAACAGAGACTGAAGACTCTCTGATCTTTTGTATGTTGTGGCTGACCAATGGGTCCCACAAGTCAGCCCACTCTCATCCTCTAAAAGATCTAAAATTTGGTAGATCACATAATTCAATTATGCGGAGTTTGAATCTGGAATGGATTTGGATAATTGAGCAAGTTTCATCCAAATTCAAGTTTGAATTTGAATTCCTATTCAATTTAAAGTCCTCTTTTAAATAGCTAGCAAAGTATCTCCAAAATTCTTTAAATTTTACATCCCCACTAATTTGTACCTAAGGAATTCAAATAGAAAAATCTGATTTTTAAATTTGCTGCTGCAAATGGGACTTCTACCACAACAATTTGCATTTCTATTGTGCTCTCCCCATTTGAAATTGGAATTGAACAAATCAAGTTCAAAAGCGGATTCTAAACTTTCTATTGCACATGAGAGCTTTCACATGGGTTTAAATAAACTTTGTCCCCAAACACTCAATAATCATTTGCTAATGTGGTGGAACACTCATGTGTATTATCACATGTGAAAAGTTTAAACAAGTCCCAATTTTCATAAACTTGACACAAATGGTGTTCAAACTTTAGTTCATTTGTATTCACAATTTTGGGACCTTTACATCCACCTCTGCCCTGAGGGCAACCGAACTCTGCTCTAGGAAAGCGACTCTTCTAAGCAGGTGCACTCTCTCTTCCACCCAGGAAGGTGGCGGAGGTGCGGTTGGAGCCAGGGACGGAGGCGGCGGTTGGAGCAGGGGATGGAGGTGCGGTTGGAGCCGGGGACGGAGGCGCGGTTGGAGCCGGGGACGGAGGTGCGGCGAGTGGAGAGCATGGTCGGGAGCGCTTCGTCGGTGGTGCCATTGAGACTAGGGCTACGGTGCGGCGAGGAAGACAAAGACTAGAGGCAAGAGGAAGACTGTGATGGTGGTGCAGAAAAGGGGAAGGTGCAAGTTATAATTGTGCGGAGAAGGAGAGGTCAGATCGCTTGGAATTCTGCGCGCAAATGGCAACGACCGCACGATACAAGCGGACCGTGGAATAGGAGCCGCCTGCAATATTGGCCATTAGTACAGGCGGCTGAAGCGACCGGGTGTGCGCGCCTTTTCGATTACCGAGGGGAACGCGTGCAGTACATGCGTCCTTTGAGTTACATAGGCGGATAATCTTACGTTACAAACCGCCTATGATAAACATTCTTCACAAGCGGACAATCGTAGGTAAAGAACCGCTTGCGATAATGGAGTTATCACAGGCGGATACTCTTTACGTTGCAAACCGCCTGTGATAAAGATTCTTCACAGGCGGCTAGTCGTAGGTATAGAACCTCCTACGAAAATTATAGCATGCACCATTCCACAAAAGTTCTAGCAACAAAATATGTCTCACATGGTAGCATGCATTACAGGGCCCCAAAATGTCAAGTTGCGCAAATGCAGCATCTCCTGCACAACTTGCCTTCTCTTCAAAATCTCTAGTATCCATCAGTCGGTTTCATGGATCGGCTCCGATCCACTACTCCCACCAGCATCTATTTCTGGTTGGTTGATGTACGTGGAGCTTGATGGAGGAAGTGACACACCCCTGGCTTGAGCCTCTAGAGCCCCTCCAACCGGCAGCTCGGTGATGACAGGTCTCGGAAGTTGTGATCTCGTGCTAGGGATTGTCACGCCGGCCAGGGGCCCTTGTGCATGTTGTTGGTCACTGGATGAAATCCACCATGCCATTGAGGACTGCGAGTAGGTGACTGATAGCATCCTCCTGAGTGGAGATGAGTCCAGAGAGTCCGGCCCGGCCGGACGTGTTGGGTGATCTGCAATATTTGCCAGGGAGTAGACCGGCGTGCCATAGAGGGTCGGCTGAGACACTTGCTCATTTGATTCAGTCCCTGGTTCTTCTTCCGGCATCTCATGCTGCACTGCAAGTTCCTGGACCGCATCATTTGGCAGTTGTTGCACTTCTTGAGGCGGTTGAGGCCAGGCATCCCAGCCTCAGTTCGGATCATGGTTTTGTTGGTTCTGCTACTGCTGCTGAGCAGCCTCATCCCACTGCGGGTCAGGCACCGGCGGTGGCGGCACAAAGTCATCATGTTGTTGAACCTCAGCGTGCAGTGGGTGGGGGTTACCATCTTCTGGGAGCTCATCTTCCAGCAGATAGTCTCCTCCCGGGTGCATTGGGTTGAGGATATACACCGGGCAAGACCAGGTCCAAGCATGCCCATCTCTTGTTCCTTGTCTTAGGACCAGACTTCTCGGCACCAGCCTGGGCTCATCATACATGCACTTCACAAGAACCAATGCCAGAGCCCTCGGTCTATTGTGCCAATGAAGGAGCTTGCCGAAGCAAGACACCGCCCGGTCTATCGCTTCAATGGAATGGTAGTCTATGGGGAAACCAAGGATTAAAAACCAGCCAACTCGACAGAAGTTCCTCTCTTGTTTGTTCACCCCATAGTCATGTCTAACAAACGTAGCAACGATCGGCCCTCCCAAAAGCAGAGTGTCCCTATAGAAACAAGAGCCCACCGAAAGGAGAGCAATGCCAAGAGGTGTGAGGCAAGCAGAACGAACTGAGATACCAAGCACTTCTTTAATATACTCTTTGATCATGTTCTTGTAGTAGGCATAGGCACCCGGTTGTACCATATCATTGGTGTCCACTGCAACAATATATTCCTCATGTGTCGCATGGTGAACCCCCGGTAGATGAACCACAGCCCGGGGTAATCTTTCCTGACCACCATCTTCAATCTCGAATTTCTCGTTGGGGAGGAAGCGTGTTGGATCCACTGGGAAGTTAGCCGTATGTGTTTGAGAGTAGGGGGCGCTGTTGGTTCTGTTGATGGAGGCTTTGGGTGTGAGTGATGTTGCCGGAGTGAAGGGAACTATGGCCAGGAATGATGAAGGGGGTAAGTTTATAGGGGGGGAAGTCCCTCGTCATTTCCTTTTCCATTTCTTTCCCTATTACTCCGCCTTTAATTCATGATTCCAAAGAAGGAGAGGTCGGATCACTTCGAACTCTATGTGAATGACAACGACTGCACGATACAGGCGGACCGTCGAGTAGAAGTCGCCTGCAATATTGGCCATTAATACAGGTGGCTAGTAGTAGGTATAGAACCGCTCGCGAAAATTGTATTTACCAATTATTCAAAATGTTTTCACAGACGGTCTTTACTTGAAGGGAAAACAGAGGAAAATTATATACGCACACGAACAGAGGAAAAACAGAGTCCACACGTACACATAGAGATGAAGCAGCACTCAGCCGGCCATGGCTTCAAGTGCAGTGTATTTCACTGTTGAAGTCTACGGCTAACTCAAAGCCAATATTTCACTGTATGAATTTTGTTAATTTTTTTAAAGCATTCCAACATGTAAAAAAATTCAAATACTAAAAGAGAAAAAATTATCAAATTAAAATATTAAAGCTTCATTACAATATTACAAATATATAAAATATATAAAATATATGTCATATATTTTTTCAGCATTGAAATCTTCTCGCATATAGGGTTTTAAATCCTTTTTAATGCTTCTTTCTACACGCTTGATGTTGTCTGGATCGGTGAAAAGGTACATATCTTCATATTGATTATATTCCTTTTCATTATCTCCCACATTCTCAACCTCAACAATATTTTGCTTTCCAGAAACAACTACATGCATCTTCTCAGTTCCTAGATCCTGTACATAAAAAACTTGTGCAACACGATCGGAGAGAACCCACGGGTCATCTTTATAACCCATTTTGTTCAAGTCTACCAGTGTCAGCCCGTAGTTGTCCACTTTCACACCATCAGGATGTTTGACCCATTGGAACTTAAACACGGGCATTTCAATTCTTTCGCCATAATCGAGTTCCCATATTTCCTCTATAAACCTGAAGTATGTGGTATTCTGCCCTTGTGGATCATAAGCCTCTATACGAACACCACTATTTTGTGCAACACTCTTACCGTATTTTTCCTTAGTGTAAAATAGGTAACCATTCATGTCATATGCTTGCCATGATGCCACCAAAGCGGATGGGCCAGAAGCTAACTTCTTCATTGTTGCCTCTTCATAAGAGTCTCCGTATGGTATATTTGTGTCCATTAACCATTCAATGAAATATCTTCTATGCTACTTCATGATCTAGTCCTCTGTGCAACCTTGGTTTTTTTACGAAGCTCAATTTCGTGTTTCTCGATGTACGACTTAGCTATTGCGAGATGTTGTAGTACACCAAAATATGCACAGTGTACTAATTTCTAATCCTGAATGATAAAAGTTTTCTTACCCACTTTGCCTCTCCCAAATAGTCTACCCTCATGTACTGGTATAGGCACATCTATCGGCTTTCCATCTTTGATGTAATCAGCGCAACCCTTAATCACATCTTCAATAGTGTATCCTTCCATAATTGAACCCTCTGGGTGAGCACGGTTCCGCACGTAACCCTTTAATACTCCTAAATATCTTTCCAACGGAAACATATGATGTAAATATAGTGGCCCGAATGCTTTTATCTGATCAACAATATGTATGATTAGATGTACTTGCATATCGAAAAAGGATGGTCGAAAACACATCTCAAGCTTGCACATAGTCTCGACAATGTACATTTTCAAATAGTTTAAGTCTTCCCAGTCTATCACCTTTTGCGATACTGCATTGAAGAAGTAACACAAACGTGTGATGACAACTTTTACATGCTCAGGTTTGATGACTCTTATTGCAATGGCAAGGAACATTGTCATCATCATGTGACAGTCGTGAGAATTATAGCCGAATAAAGACAAGTCTTTCATCGAGACTAGTTTGCAGATATTGGATGAGAAACTCGTGGGCACTCTGATCCCACGCAATCATTCGCAAATTGCCTTTTTCTCCTGTAGTGTCAAGTCGTAGCTGGCTATGGGAAGGTAATGCTTCCTGTTGGCCTTTCCTACCGGGTGAAGCTCTGGTCTCATATCAAGATTTACTAGGTCTATACGTGATTTTAATCCGTCATTTGTTTTCCTTGGCATGTCCAGCAAGGTTCCAATGATGTTGCCAAATACATTCTTTGTAATGTGCATCAAATCAATACTATGGCAAATTTCTAGGTTCTTCTAGTACGAAACATACTTGAAAGAAATCGATTATTTCTTGAAAGTCGTGTCAGTTGTATCACCCGAAGATGTAGTTTTCTTTCTCTTTGTTCCTTTACATTTTTTGCCCTTACCGAAAGCAACCTGAATGTTCCTGACCATTTCGAACACGAGTTTTCCACTGTAAGATTTTGGTGCAGTATATTTTCGGATTGTGTTATCAAATTGTTCTTTCATCTTCCTGTACTTGTGTGTATCTGTCAAGAACTGCCGATGTCTCATGTACACTGTTTTTCTGGATGAAGTGAGGTATAAAAATCCAATTCCATCCACGCACCTTACACAACCTTTCTTCCCTTTCATTTGTCTTGATAATGTAAACAGTTCGGGATAATCATGCACGATAACGAATATTATTGCTCTTAGAGTGAAATACTCCTGCTTGTACTCGTCTCATGTACGTACCCCTTAATTCCACAGTTTTGCCATATCTTCTATTAGAGGTTCCAAGAACACATCCATTTCGATGCCGGGTTATTTCGGACCTTGTATAAGAATAGATAACAAAATATATTTCCTTTTGTGATACAACCACGTCGGTAGATTGTACATCGTTAAGACCACGGGCCATGTGTTGTGTATGCTCCTTTTTCATCAAACGGATTCATTCCGTATGTACCCAAGGCAAACCTTACATTTCTGATTTCCTTTGCAAACTCTAGATACTGAATATCAAAAATTTCCACTAAGTTGAATCACTAGGGTGTCGAATATGTTTTTCATTCTTTCTGCGCTGCTCGGAATGCCAACGCATAAGTTTAGCCTCCCTAGGGTTTGAGAACAAACGCTTCAAGCAATCAATTACTAGAACGTACCACATCACCAAGGCAGGAATTTTTCTCTTATTCTTCCTGCCTGCATCGTCAGAAGTATCGTCATCGTCACCTTCAGGGCCAATAATATTCTTCTTATTCTTCAGGATTTCATTCATGTTGATAACATACTGGTATGTGTAGTCCTTCTTGTATCTACTGATACCACAAATGGGGCATCTAGTTGCGAGCTCAAGCTCTTTGCGATATAGAATACAATGGTTCATACAAGCGTGTATTTTTGTCACACCTAGTGACGTGGAGCAAAGAAGTTTCTTCCCTTTATAAGTGCTTCTGGGCAGTTTATTAGGATTTGGAAGAATTTCTGCCAAAAGATTCAAAAGATCAGAGAAACCACAATCAGACCATCCGTGTGTGTCTTTCAACTTTAGTAATTCTAGGACTGCACACAATGTAGTAAACTCTTTATCACAACCCTTTGATTCATCATATAAGAGCTCCGTCGCCGCATTTTACAATATCTCCATTTTACTTAAACCTTTACTTGCTCCCATAGAAATCAATAGATGTGGTTCGATGTGATGCAACATATCCTCACAATCAAACTCATCACTCATCATCCTGATTGTCACTACCATAATCGATATGAGCATTATCATCATCAGAACCTCTCTCATCATCTTTATCCACCTCATGTGTATCTAACTCACCATACTCTGTCCATGTTGTGTAGTTTTTTAACCCCTTTTCACCAAATGAGATTGGATTACTATAGTATCTATCCAAGCAATCTTATTTTCACAGTCGGAACATGGACATAATATGTCATCTATCTTTTACATCTTCGCATGTCTCTTGGACGCTTCAATAAAGTTTGCAACATTTTGAATGTACATAGGATCAGGTCTTGGCATATTGTACATCCACGCTCGGTGGTCCATCTTCTATGTCAAACTGTAAAAATAAAAATATGATAGTAATGATTTCTTGAATGCAAGTGAAGGCTGAAAGTTGAACACAAGGTTCATAAAACAAGCGTACAGTGATGACACTTGGAGGTGAGGACGACAATGTGCGTGCGCTTGGAGGCGAGGGTGAGGACGGCGACGTGGGCTCGGCAGCGAGGGAGAGGACGGTGGAGGCGGCGACGGCCAGGATGGCGGCGGCGACGAGGGGCAAATGTATTTTTTGGCAGCCTGACGACGTCGATGTGAAATCTCCCGAGTTAGGTCTTTCCGGTGTTGAGCGGTGCTTTGTATAGTCGTCCATTATCACAGGCGGATTTTAAGGTGTTCTATATTAAAAACCGTCTGTGATAATTGCCTCTTCATAGGTCTGCTCTTCAGTTTATTCTTCCTTTGCTTCATTTTTTATTTAGGTTCCAATGTGAATACTCAAACATGTATAGATTCTGCAGATTAAGTCCAAACCTGTGATAAACAGTCTTTACAGGTGGTTTCACGAAAGGTTAAGACCGCCAGTGATAACTTTTTCACAGGCGGTTTAAGTTTCCGCCTGTGAAAATTGCTGATTATCACAGAGTCTTCGTTTCAGACAGTTTCGAAAACCTCGTGTGATAATACATTTAGAGCCGTCTGAGATGAAGCTTGTTGTAGTAGTGCACGCTCCCCTCTCCCGACCAACTCGAGTTAACTGAGCACTTGTTCCTTCTTCCTCTTATTCTCCAGCTAACATGTCTGAGTGGACGACATCCCGTACGAGCTCTGGCCAGATCTCCGAGTATGCCATGCGCGGGCTGCTTTCATCGAGGGAGTCTAGGGTCGTTCGCTTTTGGATGGAGAGAGCACGCCCGCACCGCGCGACGATGAGGTCGTGTCGTTCCTCGCGCCCACACGCGCGAGTATGGGATCCCGGTGCATCCATTCATCTGGCGACTTCTTGAGGAGTACAGTGTCAAACTCCATTAGCTGACGCCGAAAGGCATCCTCCACATGTCGGTGTTCATCACCCTGTGCGAATCTTTCCTGAAGGTAGCGCCAGATCTGAACCTGTGGAGGTTCTTTTTGGGGGTGCAGGCTTCAGCGAACAACTCCCCAGTCCCCAACTTTGGCAGTGCCTGCGTCCAACTCCGCTTGCAGCAAACGCGCTACATCACCGTCCCCTCCGGTTGTTGCTCAAGGGATGACACCAAGGATGGTTCCACATCCAAAATGCGGCACCCAAGCTCCCACGCTTCACCGGCAATCCTCCGGTGCTGAAGGCGTCCTGGCGTGAAGGAGTCTCCGACTGCGAGACGACCGTGCTGGCGCCGCTTCTCACCCGGTTGGAGGATCTTCAAGGAAGAGGCCTCACCGGCGCGACCATTCTCCATGTCTTCGTGGAATGGAGGATTCAACCCCTTCGGGTTCGAGGGCACCCGAAGTGAGAGTATCTCGACCCGACGGACCCGAGTAGGGTGTCAGAGGTGGAGCTCTCTTCCTCGGAGATGGCTGATAGGATGAGGTAGATCTCGGAAGTGGCCTCAGCGAATGACGCCGACCTTACCACACGCCCCTTTTCCATGAACCCGCTCTTCGCTCGTTTTTGCATCGACCCGCCTGGGTCGTCCCCAGCTTGGGATGCCCCTAGAGAGCGGGCATCCGGGCACGCTCCCGATCCGGTGCTGAGAAAGAGGAAGGTGAGAGGTGTGCCACTCATAACCTTGGATCGAGTCTGACCGTGAAGGTCGAGGTTGGTGCGATACTGCGCCGCTCCAAGAGGTACGGGCTTTCTTCGCATCGTGATAGCATTCGATGGTGAGGATACACGATCTTCTTACTATGGGCCCGGAGTCGACCGGGGCCCTGGCTGCTGATGCCGTCGGTTCAGCCGTCGATTTAGCGCTGCCACTTCCTACCTCTGCTAAAGTTGGGACGTTGTCGAGGGGCTCAGGTTCCCCGTCGGCGTTTGTGCCCGATGACGGGGGCGGCAGGCCAGGGGTTTGTTGCGGCTTCGTCTGGCCCTCCGAAGATGAGCCCCTTGTCAACCATCGAGGTGGTCAGGGATGAGTCCACCCAGGGACTGAACCCTGGTGTTGGTCGAGAGAGGTCCGACCTTCCCCCTGGGAGCTTGGCCTCCGAGCGCGAGTCGCCGGTCACGGGACCCGCTTGGACGGTTCCGACCTCGCCCGCGAGGTTCTTGCTCCCGGCGTCGAGGAGCCGTTGGTGGGGTCCCTACGTAGGAGAGCGAGAGGCCGTCAGTGGCACGCCCACCGGAGCCGTGGGTTGGCCCGCTTGTCAGGGGCAAGGTGACCGGTTGTACACTGGGGATTCGTAGGATTCCTGAGTCGCTAGCGAAGAAGCCTAGGATCTGTAGGTGTGCGGCTTGGCCCTGGAAATGAGCGGGGGCGTACTCCAGCCAACCACCGTTGCCGACGGTGAACTCAAAGTCACCGAAAAACATCTTCGTGTCGGGCATGAAGGTCGATCGTGGTGGAGCCATCGAGGAAGCATAGAATGGAATGCACAGCAGTCCCTCTTCATGGCGCGCCAACTATCGGCATTCAGATTTTTGACTAGTATCAATTGTGTCGCGTGTTTGTTCTCGAGGTGGCCTAACTACAAAGACAAAGGATTTATACTGGTTCGGGCAAGGTGCCCTACGTCCAGTCTGGGTGTCTCACTGTTCTTTATTGAAAATGGGGTGGTTCTCTTAAAAGTGAGAGTTTCCTCTCGAGGGGGATGATCGATTGCCCTTTTATACTCATCTCCGCTGGCTCCCTCTTAACTCTTCACAAGTGGGGAGGGAGTCGTGGCTACAGGTCGCCCGTCCTACCATACGTCGACCGGAGTTCTCGACGAGGCCGCCGTATTGGGAAGTCGTCGTTCCGCCTACTCCCATCTTACCGAGGGGAGGGCCGTACCGAGGCGCACGCGTACCCTGTGCACCCCTCCTCCTCCGTTCCATCGGACGTGATGGGTCTTTAATGTGCACGTCAGGGGAAAGCACTCAAGTGCTCCCCACTTGGTCGTGGCGGCGACTGCTGCGCATTGAAGGTCGTCTGCACCATCTTCTACCGTGCTCGGGCTCGGGCCTTCTCTTCAGTTTCCGCCCATCGCCCGGACGCTGTGGGGAGAGTCGCTCCCCCCCCAGAGGTTGTGGTCGGGAACTCCGTCACTAGGCACAGGTGAACCTGTACTGTGAAACTAGTTCGAAGCATGTGGGCCAGAATCGTTTGGACCGGAAGCTTTAAACCAAAACAATCTGATCCCAAACCACTTTGGTGCTACAACCAAACTAGACCAGCCTATTTTAATATGCCAGCCTGTTTCAGCCCATCCAAAATCGACCCAAAACAGAAACCGAACTTTTGGAACCAGTTTTGATCTGAACCATTTCTAGGTTTAGCTGTGAGAAGCCTCTTTGTACATCTCAGATGGATGTTGGTGTAAACAACGCCACGGAGTCTCTCGTGTGTGTGGGTGCGCCGCACGCCATGAGCGATGGCGGAGTTGTGTGTGTGCATGAGTAGATTAGCTCCCCGTGAATGGCTCGAGTGGTTCGACTCTCAATCAGCTTGCATCGGCGAGCGCATGAACGTTGGTCCAAGTCAGAAGGAACGAATGTGTGGCACCGGTTCCTGCAGAGAACGCTGTAACACCCGAACGAGCAACTCGGCTTGCACGGCGTCGCTGAGCGGGACGTGTGGATCGTGCGCGTGATGGCCGGCGTGGAGGCGGTGACTCCCTGGCCTATAAGAAGCCCCTGTAACCTCTTGAATTGGGGTGAGCTGGTAAATAAAGTGACAATTGTGGTCAGTGTTCGTCGCTGGCGGGAGCTCCTCTGTTCCTCTCTGTTTCCTACGTTTTGAGTGTGAGTAGAAATTTGATCGTCCCAACAGTTGGTATACAGAGCCAGTGCATTAAGAGCGAGAGATGGACACCCTGCTGGCAAAGAAAAAGTCGCCGGGCACACCGAGTTCCGGCAGCTCTGGTGTGGCAGAGAGATTCGTCCCAAATTCGACCGTGATCGAATTGCTGATGCCCACAAAAACAAATTACTTCGAATGGGATTTGGTGATGCAGGTTAGGTTAGAGGCACTCGGATTGTGGGACGCCGTTAAGTCCATCGCTGCTGATCACCGGGAGGACAGGCTCGCTCTGGCTGCAATTCTGCGTGTGGTGCCATCGGAGCTCAAACCAGGCCTGGCGGTGAAGAGGACAGCTTTCGAAGCTTGGGAAGGCATCAGGAGAATGTGGATGGGCGATGTAAGGGTAAAGGAGGCAAATGTGCAGCTCCTATTGCGGCAATTTGAGACAATTGAGTTCACCGACGGGGAATCCGTTGATGAATTTGTTGTTCAAATTATCAGGATTGTTGGCAATTTGCGCGAATTGGGAGAGAAGATCGAAGAAAGTCGCATCGTGAAGAAGATTCTACGCGTCCTCCCATCAAAATTCAACCAGATTGCATGTGCAATCGAGATGCTCCTCGATTTGAACTGAATGACAACCGAAGAGCTCGTTGGTTGTCTTCGGATTGCGGAAGATCGGTGTGCTACCAAGGCTCCTATGGAGAAGGTCGAGGGACTAATTCTCACGGAGGAACAATGGGAGGCTTGACAACGTCAGCATGGCAAGAGTAGACGGCGGAGCGGGAATTGCTTGAATGGGGGTGAGGAATCGCACGGCGGCGTAAAGAACGGCAGCCGCAGCGATGGTGACACCGACGACGACGACGACAACAACAGCACCATCTCAGACAACAGCAGCCGCAACAAGAACCGTTATCAAGGGAGATGCTTCGATTCCGGTGAACGCGGTCACATGGCAAGAGATTGTCGCCGAAAGAGAAAAGAGACGACGCTCCTCGCCGACATTGATGAATTGCTGGCGCTGCTGTGAAGACGATGTCGCCGTGTCGTAGTTTAGGGGGTGTATGTTGGTGTAAACAACACCATGGAGTCTCGTGTGTGTGTGGACGCGCCGCACGCCATGAGCGATGGTGGAGTTGTGTGTGTGCGTGAGTAGATTGGCTCCCGGTGAATGGCTCGAGTGGTTCGGCTCTCGATCAGCTTGCATGGGCGAGCGCACGAACGTTGATCCTAGTCCGAGGGAAGGAGTGCGTGGCGCTGGTTCCTGTGGAGAACGCCGCAACGCCCAGACGAGCAACTTGGTTTGCACGGCGTCGCTGAGCGGGACGTGCGGATAGTGCGCGTGATGACCGGCGTGGAGGCGGTGACTCCCTGGGCTATAAGAAGTCCCTGTAACCTCTTGAATTGGGGTGAGCTGGTAAATAAAGTGACAATTGTGGTCGGTGTTCGTCGCCGGCGGGAGCTCCCCTGTTTCTCTCCGTTTCCTGTGTTTTGAGCGAGTAGTAGAAATTCGATCGTCCCAACAATGGACTCTTAACTTTAAATATATCGTCAAATCCCTTCAGACGACAATGGATGGATTAGCATAACAAAGTATATCATACTACAAAGTAGACCACTCCCTGGGCTATAAGAAGCCCCTGTAACCTCTTGAATTGGGGTGAGCTGGTAAATAAAGTGACAATTGTGGTCGTGTTCGTCGCCGGCGGGAGCTCCTCTGTTTCTCTCCGTTTCCTGTGTTTTGAGCGAGTGAGTAGAAATTCGATCGTCCCAACAATGGACTCTTAACTTTAAATATATCATCAAATCCCTTCAAACGACAATGGATGGATTAGCATAACAAAGTATATCATACTACAAAGTAGACCTCATTCTTACTGTCGGGGCTATGGTAGCTAGCTGACAGTAGGGCAGTAAACCTATCCCGTGAGTGGACCTCTCAAACGAGACCTCTCAATATCAAGCTCGGTAAAAAATCGAGCCAAGTCTGGAATCCACTCGATCCTACAGTCAGGCTCGAGCTCGGCTTGATAAGCCTCGTTTAAACAATCAGGCTCCGTTGAAGCCCGCCGAATTCAAGCTCGAGAGGCTTGTTTAAATAATAAAAATAAATAATAATTAAGTAAAAATAATAACAAATAATGTTTATAATATTTAACTTATCAAAACGAGGCTTACCGAGCTCGAACTTGTCAGACTCGCGAGCTTTGACTTAAGCTCGAGTTTGGCTTGTTTATTTTTTCGAGCCCAGCTTGAATCAAGCTTTTAACGAGCCGAAGTCGAATAGCTCACGAGCCTCGAGCTTTAATGACAGCCCTACCCGTGAGGAAGAGAAAGAAAGTCTAATGTTGATCAATGTTGTCACATTTGATTCTAATCAATTGTGACTTACCATAATATTGTGTGCCTAACAAACTTTGAATGTGCTCGATTGGTTACTTAACATTTTCATGATAAACTATTGACTGTGCTACAATATCTTTGACTTCTATTTGTTTGGCCAGCACAACTACAACTTGGCATACTGGTACCTCACAATCACATGTTACGGACTCGTATATTTGCCAAGCTTTGGCTATGCTAAGGTATGGTGAACAATTTATCCGACACACCTTTAATAAAGTTTGATAAAGATGTGATTCACTGTTTGATAATCAGCCAAAGACACCCTCTTAGTTATATGTGTAATAAAGTTTCAAAAAGTTAAGTGTACGACGTGTTGACTCTTCTCAGAGAGGTTGAACATGACTTAAGATCTGGTCTCCATATGTGTTTGCCGACACAGATGCCGCAGGGCTGATTGACATGATTGATTTGTTTATTTCTGCTTGCTATACTGTTTCTGTAATCTTTGAAATTTTATTCTCATATTGAAGAGAGTTTTTTCCCTCACCTAATTTATCGGCAAGAAGAAACAGTTTTAAACCAGAAATGAAATAGAAAATGATTTGTTGCATAATATGAAATTATTCCGCAAGACCAGAGCCCTAAATGGAAGTTGACGACAGCTAAACGGCAAATTGCCCGCTCTTTTCTTGCCACTGCACCAACCTATGTTATCGGCACCCGCAAAGCCCATAAGATCCAACCTATGTTATGGGAACGAACAATGATTCATATATGAAAAAAGTACAGAATAGAGCAAAGATTAACCAACCCAGATGTCAAAACTGCTTAGGGTTTGTTAAAACTGCATAATCTATACCACTCGCTATCTTTCCAGTTTCCATACACACAAAGGGTGAACCAGGCCAAATGAAAAGAAATAAAGAAATAAATATTCGAGGGGGCACAGTAAAAACTTTGATCTAATTTATTATGTTTTCTGGGAATACAAATCACTCAAGTATTTCTGTATTTGAATACTTTCTTTGTTTAATCAAATGGAAATAATACTCCGGTGCGACTACCGGAGAATAGGTTATACTCCTGGATGTTTGTCTCCTCCATTGAGCATGGCTGGCCTTGAGCTATCTCTGGACTTGTCGCCACTGGTCGCTCACACTGCTTCTCTTTGGATGCAGCTGGGGCTAGAGGGGCTATTGGCAGATTGAACTGGAACAAGGAGAAAGGTGTGCTGTCATCCTCCTCCTGTTTGGAATTGTCTCCTGAACAGACATTTTGGGGCACTACTATACTGCTTGGTGGGATATCATGTTTCTGCTGCCTCTCTGGATTCATGGCCACCGGTGCTCCATTCCTACACAGGGGGCCTGGTGGCATGGTATGAAAGCTCACCGGAGCATTGTGGACTGGCTGCGGAGGTACATAACCAAATTCAGAACCTGGGTAAGGATGAATATTATTGCTGTACTGCACTGGGAAGTCAACACATGGACTCCCAGTGACTCCATATCTAACAGGAGCCACAGGGCTAGTGTAGAAGTGGCTAGGCTGAGGGTACGGTATGTATCCATTAGTTGGAACTGACAAGGGATAACTGTGGAAACCCACAAATGTTGATGAGTATGGTGGTGCCTGCACCTTTTGGTGATGCAACAGCTGGTCCTGGAATGGGGCCACAATACCAAACCCAGTTTGGTTGCTATCAGGTCGCTGAATGTTTTCTGGTTTGAATTCTCTGAAACCATTTCCTGCACACATCTCAAGCAATGAACGGGAACCATTTTTTGTTGGTGGACCACCTGGGCTGCTATTGTTCCTTTCTGAAGATTCTTCCGAGTCAGACGTTGATGAGGATTCTGCGTTCTGGGCACTCAGTGAGATCATGCTGCTCATGCTGCTATCTTTGTCTCCCTCGCTTAGACATGAAGAGCTGTCCGAACTGGTTAAGTTTGTAGTTTGACCAGTGTTCTTAGTCAAGCAGCAGTCAGTCTTGTCCGCCACATGAGTTCCATTATTGCAAGCAGCTTGATTTTTTTCACCTTCTTCACATGGCTGATCTGTGGACTTGCAGGATTCCTCAGATTTCTTAGAACAAACCTCAGAAATTGATTCACACACTCCCTCAAGCTTTCGGCATTCCTTGGTATCCTTTGAACCTTCCAGTTGATTAGACCGGTCAGCATCACGGGATGCCTCAGTGGCATTATTTGCATTCCCCAAGTTAGCTTTCTTCCTTGCATCCATTGGCTCCCATATTTGTTTTGGACCTGCGTTCTTGTTTGGTGTACCACCAACACGACCTCCTTTTGACACTACGAAACTATCCAACGGATAGCACCTGCGGTACTGCAACCTGGGCTTCTCAACCACAGTTTTCCTCGCCATCTTCATCTCCCTGCTTGGTCTAGCTATTGTGGGAAAATATCTGTAGTCTTCCTGATGGCCACAACTGCAGGGGTTGTACCTATCTCTTCTCCGATTATTTGCACTGAAAATAGAGTTGTAGCCTTTAGTTACATTCCTAGTCCTCTCCCTAGACTGATGCTGAATATCTCCAATGTCCCCACAGTCATCTTGGCAATGTTCATACCAATAGCTCCTGTCTTGTTCTTGAGTGAAATCTCTCCTATGTCTTAAATTTTGTCTCGATGATTTAGACTGCTCACATAAGAATGAATCCTTGCAATCTGCGGGAACAAGTTTTGCTGTATCACATTGATACTCATTACTTAGTTCATCAATTTCCCTGCCTGAAGATTGATCAACATAGGTATCAGGGCAGTAATTTGCCATAGCCAAACCTTTATCTCCATCTGCGCTTGATGAATATCTGGAGTCTTCAATATTTCGTGACTGATTATTAGTTGGTGTTGCAGGCTTAATTAGAGATGGTGGTGGTGTATCATCTGAACTCTTTGATTGAACTACTGTTTTCTCCTTATCTTTGTCCTTTCCTTTCAGCCTCTCTTTTCTTCTATGCTTCTTCTCTCTCTCTTTTGTACGTCTCCTCTCCCTGCGCTCTTCTTCTTCACGCTTTTCTTTCTCTTCTTCCTCAAGAAGCTTGGTCTGCAAGAGGATAAACTCAATTTTAGTATGTCAACAAAGGCAATGCAACTTTTGAGTTGTTCCTTTCAATTTTCTCTATCAACTATCAGCATAAAGTGCATACCTGTTTTTCCAATGTGATTATTTCCTTGCAAGCAACATGAACTCGTTCTTCCAACAGTTTAAGTGCAAGGGACACAAAAACACTATGCGCATTTTGCCGGGCTGTGCCTTCTCTAAAAGCCTTCTCAACCTGTAGATGCACAAATAAAGTAGGAGATTAACATTGGGCTAGTTCACCTAAATTTCTAAAGAAACTTACTTATTTACAGTATAACTGTTCTACTGACAACACCGACCATATAATCTTTGGTACAAATAAAAACATCAAATATGCTGGTCATTTAAAAGTGTGAAAAAGTGCTAAAATAGTATACTACCTCCGTTCTGCAGGTTATTTAAAAGAGTGAATACAACAACAACAAAGCCTTTGTCCAAAGCATGTTGGGGTAGGCTAGACATGAAACCCAACTCCGCCTATGTTGTTGCAAGACATAGCCGGTCCCAAGCCCGGGTAAAGGAGGAGTTGTGATAGGCTTGGCGAGCCAACAACTACACTCAGTCATTCTCATGGAAATGAAACCCAATAAAAATTTAAAAGAGTGAATAACATCAGAAAATAAGCACTCAGTGTACTATGCTAAATGGTTCTTTCGGAAGTTTGACAAAAAGGAATATATTTCTGGTAATACTGTGACTCTTAAAGAACAATGCCAATCCTACTTCACTTACGAATCATGAAAGCATATAAGTAGACAAAGTTTTTATATAGTCAACATCAATAAAGGAGTTTCTTTCTTTCCTCAACTGTTAGTTAATTACTATGCATCCAGCGCCATACACTACCTGTTCTTTAAAGATCACAGCGGCAGCATCCAGGAGAAATTCTCTTGCAAGTTCAGGGCTCTTAGCATGTTTCTGTGGATGAACAGTATCACTATCAGGATCATTCCCATCTCTGTCCATAGCATCATCTTCCTGCTCATGTGTGTCAATGATCAGTTATCTGAATTCTCAGAACACTACATGCTCAAGTGCTGAGTAACAAATAATCCAATCATTTTTTATCATAATTATATAAAATAGAAGCCACTTACATCTTCTTCCTCTGCTTCTTCGGCATGCTCAAAGAAACTTCTAATACCTTCACCTTTAGTGATCGTCACAAATCCATCACGCACAATCAGCCTGCGGTGAACACATGATTGACCCTTCAAGGCATGTGCCTTCACACAGAACTCTGTGCAGTGGCCATCCAGCCATGCCCTTAGTGTAACAAAATAATCTTCAAACTGATCAAGATCAAGGCCTTTCCTTTGGACTTGCCCCTTCGATCCCACATTTTCAAAGTTCAGAATATCAGATTTTCCTTCATCTGTTCCAATAGCCCACTCAAAACGATCATAAGATCCATCTTGCTCCAAGAAAGATTGTTGCCAATCAACAATAACAGCATCCTTGAACACCTACAAAATATGCAAAGCAGATGTTAACACACGGGATGAGCTGCTCATAAGCAAGGCATGTCACCTGCTACGCAACAAAAGGGAGAAAGAAAGGAATTCTTTTTCTCCATAAAATTTACTAACCGCAAAAAGAAAAGAAAAAGGACAGAACGAAAATGACCATGAACTCAAGATACAAAAGATGTCAGGATGGTAATGGAAAGCACCAGTGCTTATCCTAAAACGGTAAACGGTAGACAGTCGGCGGAGGTTCGTTTACCGTTTAGCCTGTCTAGACGGTGTTTAAACAGATAAAACGATTTATAATGCAGCTACCCTGTTACAACAAGTAAAATATGTAACTTTAATCTATAAATTCCCACCTTCACAACTAAAGGACATAACTTGCACTGCATCACATTGAGATTATTTGGATCAATTAGAACCAATACTTCTATTGAGTTTTAGCTGTTCTGCAGCCCACAGACATGCAAATCTATGAAGTTATGAAAGAAAAGGATGATAAAAGATGCAACTCCCAGGTGCCATATGTATACTCTCTGTTCCTGGGCTGAGAGCGCAAGCAAGGGGATGGAGCTGCATGCTTCGCGTGGGGGCTCAGAAGCAGGGGGTGGGGGTGGGGGTGGCGGACAACCAAGCTGTGCGCTGGCGGTGGTCTTTGGCGGATGACTTTGATTGCGAGCCGGAGAAGGCGGAGGCGTACCGGCGGCAGCGAAATGGCGACAGATCGAAGACTACAACAGACCCATGTCAGCGAAAGCGATAGGAGTCTTCGAGCGCGTGCAGCTTAACGGGCCAAGAGAACCCAGTTCTAACATTTTCACTTTGGTTAAACAGGTCAAAACACGTTTAAACACAAATAAAAACCGTTTCATTTATACCGTTTAAATAGTTGTTGACCCGTTGATGGGTCAACCATTTACATGTCTGTTTAGGGTCTAAACTACATAGCAAGTGTATGTTTGCCGTTTAAACACGTTTAGACGGTTGTTTAGGATAACACTAGAAAGCACCCTGACCTCACACATGAAAGTTGTATCTGCAACACAGAACCAACTAGTGCAGCGAGGTTCCTTTCGCATGCGCTTTAGTTCCTTCAGCTCCTTGAATTCACGAATAACATTCCTTCTGCAGTCTCTGCAAAACCTCTTGCTGTCAAACCTGTTTCACAGGAATTTCATCAAAAAAGTTAGATTGAATATAATGTAAATGAGTCAATATTCAAAAGTAAGAACATCTCAACAAAAGGTTGCTCTTGGTAACAAGGACTTCGGAATCAATATTTAGCAAAGCATAGGAACAACGAAATCTGCCTATGTTGTAATGACATAGCCGGTCCCAAGCCCGGGTAAAGGAGAAGGGGTTATGATAGGCTTGGCGAGCCAACAACTACACTTAGTCATTCTCATGGAAATGAAACCCAATAAAATTTGTTGGGGCATAACCCTCTTAGCGACGCGCCATATCGGAACCCGGATATGGTGTTAAGTGGGCAAGGGTCGAGTCACCACCGCCTTAGTGACACGCCGTATCGGAACCCGGATATGGTGTTAAATGGGCAAGGGCCGGATCGCCACCACCTTAGTGGCGCGCTACATCATTACCCGGATGTAGTGATAAGTGAGCAAGGGTCTTTGCATCTTACTTGACGGGTGCAAAGGACAAGATACCAAGGCCGGTCATGTGGTGGGCACTAAAAAAACATAAAGTGCCAACAAAGTACATTACCCTTATCAAGGATGTGTACAATAATGTTGTGACAAGTGTGCGCGTAAGTGATAGTGAGACCGATACATTTCTCATCACGATAGGACTATACCAAGGATCAGCTTTGAGCCCATACATCTTTTCCTTAGTGATGGATGAGGTGTCGAAAGATATACAAGGGGATATCCCATGGTGCATGCTCTTTGCCGATGATGTAATGTTGGTAGATGAAACTAGGGATAGCGTTGATAAGAAATTAGAGCTATGGAAACAAACCTTAGAGTCAAAGTGGTTTAGACTTAGTAGGACCAAGACCGTGTATATGAGGTGTGACTTAAGTGGTGTTGGTTGTGAAGAGGAAAATGTTAGTCTACAACATAGTTATTAAGGCACTAAGGCAACATAAGACGACATACCCCCTTTTTATCTTTTAAGCGGTAAGGCGTAAGGCGACGCCTTACTAATATATAAATATAGCAAAATATAATAATAAAATCTCAAATGTAGTAGCATCTACTGGTAAAATCTGTCAATTAAAAAAAGGAAAAAAACAAGAAAAGAGATGGCTGCATGTGCCTTATTTTAATGGCCCATCCAGCCCACTACCACCAGCCCAACACTCTAATTTACCCTAACCCTACAAGAACTCCACCCGCTGCTTCTCTCTCCCCGTTTCTTCGCCTAGGCGCCGCCGCCGCCACCTCCTCCACGCCCGGGCGCCGCCACCGCCGCCTCCTCTACGCCCGGGCGCTGCCGCCTTCCCCACCTTACACAGGGATCTAAGGCGACGGGACGCCTTACGCTCCCCTAGGGGACTTGCCACTTATGCGTCACTTAAGCGACGCCTTGACATCCATGGTCTACAAGGACAAATAGTACTTAGGCGGGACTCTTTTAGATACTTAGGATCAATGTTACAAAGCAATAGCGATATTGACAAGGATATTTGCCATAGGATCAAGGTAGGGGGGATGAAATGGAGACAAGCCTCTAGAATCCTATGTGATAGTAAGGTCCCACAAAAGCTAAAAGAGAAGTTTTATAGGACGGTGATTAGACCCAATGCTATATGGGGCAGAATGTTGGCCAACTAAAAGGCAACATGTCCAACAAATGAGTGTCGCGGAGATGCGCATGCTGCGGTGGATGTGCGAACACACAAGAGACCGAATTAGCAATGAGGCGATTCATGATAGGGTAGGGGTAGCACCAATTGAAGAGAAGTTAGTCCAACATCGACTAAGGTGGTTTGGACATATCCAGCGAAGACCTCCAGAAGCACAGGTTAATAGTGGGACTTTAAGAGGTAGAGACAATATTAGGAGGGGTCAGGACGACCAAGGTTGACTTGGGAGGAGGCGATAAAACGAGACTTGAGAGATTGGAATGTATCTAGTGACTTAGCTCATGATAGGACTGCATGGAAAGTAGCAATTCATGTGCCAGAATCTTAGTTTTTTTGTTACTTTATATCTCTTCCTCTCTTTTACTCCATTTAAAAGATAAAATAATAAAAAAATTGTTGGGTTTGATGTCTAGCCGACCCCAACGTGCTTGGGACAAAGGCTTTGTTGTTGTTGTTGTATAGAAACAAAGAAAATGTTTCTTGTTTAAACAAATATTGATTAGCTTTTCAGCATGTTAATATGTGCCATCTTTGAAAAAAAAGGGGTCAACATACACAGGCATAAAAATTAAATTGGTTCCGAGTTTAAATAAGAAATAGGAAGCTTTATGCATAGCTTTTAGATGGTATGTCACATATGTGGAAAAAAGAAATTGGATCAATGTACACAAAAAAAATGGGAACCAAGTTACAATAGCACTCAGCTGAAAAAATCTGAGGATTTTATATGGAATACAAGAAGCATAGAATTTCAATAATTCAGTAATGTAATGGTATCATCATGCCCACTGATAATGTAATTAAAACAAAATGGGTCTGTTTTATCGGGAAAAAAATAAGTCCTAGATGGAAACAAAATCAACATATCATTGAAATAGGATCCCCCTCATTATTGCTGATTTTTCTCGCCCGGATTTCCAACAGTGGGTGCAGCCTGCAAGGCAGGCAGCATGGAAGGTGGTGGCTGGGCGAGTCGCCATGGTGTCCAAGCCGAAGCGCCTGGACACCTAGGCGGTGCCTACTCTGTGGGGCAAAGAAAAATAAACATTGGTATCAAACACTGTATCTAACAGTAGAAGTCTGATACACTGACCTATGCATTAGTCTTTCAATGAAGTCTTCTTCCTTCATTCTTAGCAGAGATGATCTACTTTCTTCACCCAGTGCTAACCAAAAATCCACCAGAGTATCACAGGAAAGGCGAGCTGTGTGCAACGCACATGTGTCTCGTGTTCCATGGCCCCTACCGTAGTTAGGTATCACTGGGCTAATCCACCCTCTGCCACCCCCACCACATGCATCAGGGTAAAGCATTTCACGTTCACGTTCCCTTGCTCGTGCATTGTCAAATACCTAGTAAAGACAATATGGAATTCACTGGAGTAAAAACTTCAGCATGGCTAAGGGAAAGCCAGATGTAGACAATTCATGAAAACCCATCATATGTGCCGCGGGAGGGGGGTGTAAAAAGCTGCTGTTTAGGCTTACATTCTGGAGTATATGAAGGGACTTTGCATTTATAAAGCAATTAAGAACAGTTAAGATGCCATCCTTTGTTGTTGAAAGGCCTCCCCAAGGATGAACTGATGGGTCCTGAACTTCTGCTTCAACTTCCCGAATCCTTGGCTCGCCCAAACTTTCTTGATGCAATGACTTCCCATACATGACTATTTGTGCATAACTTTCCAAAAGCAGCCCATTGCACCTTGAACAGTACAGGTTCTTGCGGGCATGCTCGATGAGGGTCTGTTTATCGAGTCTCAGCAGCTCATTCCGTTGGCAAGGTGACAGGGCACTCCAAAACTGTAACACAATGAATTCATAGGAATGAAAAAGAAAATCAGTCTATACATCAGCAAATATTGAAACTTTACATAGCTCAATAGCATGGGAAAATGAATATCAATTATCTCAAGGTTGAATAATGCAGTTACTTGTACATTCAATAAATCAATGTTTGACTGGTGACAACCCCAAAGTACAATTTCATGCTGATCATAATCATCATTGATCAGTTTCTAATGCTGCACAAGTTTTCAATACATGGAACTCCAGCTTAACCAAACAAAATAGAGCACTGTTTCAAATTAATAGTTCCACTTAATCCATTACCGGTTATAAACTCAGGGCTACTAAAACCTTTCCAAAAAAGAATTCTGTGTCACATCAATACTCAACCTTCCAATTACTACCGCAGACTAAACTTTGTAAGAAAATATTTGGCAAAAGCCAATATATACTAGGAATTATTTTATCTCACCCCTGTGATTCTATCTGATAAAATGTTTGACTCTAACCTCAATACATAATAATGTACTAGCTAAACGTACTTGACAGCCCCAGATAAACGTACTAGCTAAAAGGTACGTGATAATGTGTCTCTAGTCCATATTTCCTAACTAAGTGCCAATAATTAAGTTTCAAATTTTGGATAGTCACGCTCACTGCTATGGCCAGTTAGTGCAGCAGCAATGTCATTAGCAACCGCTCTGGTCCATTTCATCCATGCCTCCAAACAAGACAGACCAATCGGATCCTTGAATTAAGTGGCTAGTTGCTTCAAGAACATTGACACTCTCTGTATCGGGTTTGACGCCACATGTCTGTTAGCACCGCTGCAACATCAGCAGTAACGGCTTTGGGGCTCAGTGTATACAACTGTCTGGACAGGACAAACTATCCTCCAGTCGAGGTGACACCTTCCCGTCCAAGCCCTAATATTTAATCTGCAGAATTCAGGATGTTCCAACAGCACTGGACAGTTAGCACAGCAGCAACAGCATCAGTAACGGCTCGAACCCACCTGACAAACTAATCAGAATTCTTCATTCAACCAAGGCGCTTAACTGCTCCATGCAACACCCATAGTCAGCATCACTAGGAGTCTATGCCAGGTGAGAAGCTGGAAGCAATCCAACCCAACCCGCCCATCACGGAATCCTCCGACAGGAGAGCTACCACGCAAACCCACCCCTTACAGACCGTACCAGCGCTCTCTAGAACTACCCCACAAGCGCCGCGGATCGTCGCAGCACGGCCTCGGACAAGCGAAGGACCCCACAAGGGGAGCAGGACGGCCTCCTCAGATCCGCGAGGGTGGCTCGGCACGGGTCAGCGGGCGGGCAGATCCAATCGGGGGGCGAGCACGGGTGGGGCGGCGTGCGGCGGTACCTTGTGGAGGCGGTCGAAGGTGATCTCCTCGCGCCGGCGCGACCAGATCGCCGAGGACGGCGCCGCCTCCGCGACCATCGCGAGCGCCAGGTCGCTAGTGGGGCGGTCGGAGGCAGTCGTCGTGGTGGCCGCTCAGCGGCGAGCGGCGGCGGCGGCGTCCGATCCAGCGGCCATCTGCGACGACGAGGAGGAGTTGCGAAAGGGATCTGGGACGAGACGAGATGGGGAAGAAGGGGTTTGCCTTCGATAAACTGGTGAGCTGGAAGGGAGGAAGGATGCGATGAGACGATGAGGTCAGGGTGTGCTTGTGCTGGCTCCTGCTGCGATGAGGTAAAAAAAAACAAAACACCAACGAACTGGAATTAATTTGCCGCGGGAGAAATGTGGAAAAATGAAAAGAGGAGGGAGACGACACGACGATTGATAGGGGGGAGATGCAAGGACTTTTATTTTAGATGCTCGGCCGATGTTCTTGATTGATGTCATCATCTTTTCTTTTATTTATTTCTTTCTTTGAGGAGGAAAATGTTACTTATTACAAAATCATTTTATTATTTTCTCAGAATTCTTAGATACAAATGTTGAGACCTAAAACGAACATCGTGAATCAAGTGCTCGCTGGAAAACCTATTGCTAACTCCACGGAACAAATAAAAGAATATATTATTGTTATACGTGATTGTGTGTCTAAGAAATATAGTTATAGCATCCAAATTAATAGGAGATGTAATGTCGCCACAGCATTGGCGTGATGAACTTGTGCCCAACAGTGAGATAACGTCTCCGAGGTAGAAGGATCATGTTTGAATAATCTATGATAGTCAAATTTTATCATAAATCTTGTCTCAATGCGTTCTATAACAAACCATATAATCTATAAAAGTCAAATTCTATCATAAATCTATGAAAAACATCACAAAGCAATGTTTGTGATTCAAATGGGTGGCCCATGTCGGTCGTCTTATATTTTTATTTGTAACTGTTGTGCTTGAGTACGATTTTAATCTGTCATGATCTCTATTTTCACTTTGACAGTTACCGAGTTCCGCCATAGAAAATGGCCAACATTGGAGCATGAATGGACCATTTGCAAATTCATGGCGAAAATTCATAAATCGTGACACATGTTGCCGTGTTTATAATGTTTTTCATAAACACCACCTGAAAATTTCAAAAATTAAAAGATTTGTTGTAGTGTAAACTCCACCATGCGAGTCCCCTTCCTCACCGACGAAAGTGGGGCCTAATCTTGCTTGTTGCTTGCCTTAGATGACTCGGAGGAGACAAGAGTGACCCCTCAACCTACTGCATGCCATGCTTTCCCGAGCTTGAGGTATCTCTTTCTCTATCCTCCATGTAGATCTAGATCAAGACAAAATGCGGGACAATGGGTGACGGGTTAACGTACCGTGGATACTCAAAAGGCAACCGGGCAACCAATCACGAGTGGACACGTGGCTCCACGGGCCCCAACCTAGAGCCAAGACTCAGAATGACACAACCGCAAGACTTGACCCCGAGGAGTGAGCCAACCTCCAAGGTCGGAAGAGACGTCTGACCTTCAAGCCTGGCCAACAAGACCGGAGGAAAGAGTGGCTAGAGCCCGGACCGGAGACAGGCGAGAGACTTGAGTACCGACGTGACGGAACAAGTGGGAGGCCACACGCGACAAGACAAGGATGACGTGCCATCATCACCACTCGTCCCATCACGCTCGGCGCGGGTGTACAGAGACGAAAAGGGACGTAGACCATAGACTAGACGGAAGCAGGTGTACTCATCGCTCCTGCACCGCTTGGGGCCACCTTAGGCACTGACACACCATTTAAATCCTCGCTCCATTTATGAGGAGCCGACGTGTAGGTATAGGCGTCCAGCCTATAAAAGGGAAGCTTGGAACCTCCCCTAGCACGGCGAAACAGCTCGTACATGCGCGACACTTAGGCATTCTCTTTGCTCTTGCACATGGGATAGCCTCGCTTGTAACCACGGTTTCTTGAACCGCCTAAGCTAATACAAAGATGACGAACACTCCAGGTTGGATGTCGGACACGTTGTCTGAACTAGTATAAATCATTGTCTTAATTAGGTAGCCATCCAGACATAAAATGCAAAACATTCAATTAATGGCCGGTGGTAAAAACACCAACAGTTGGCGCGCTAGGTACGGGGCCGCTTCACATCTTCATTCTTTTCTGTGATGGATTTCGTGAGCTCAAGCTTTTGCATCAGTGAGAAGCTCCGTTTCAGCAGCCTCGAGTTTGTCATCGCCCCCGATAACTGGCTCGAGGCTGACATCGTTTTCACACCAACAGTAAGATTTCTGCAACACTTCAAGTCTTCAACACATAACCTTGCTAGATCTAATTAACCAATGTTCATGATCAAATAGTGATGAAAAATAAATAATCTTGTTAGATCTAAATATTCAAAAATCAATGCCTACAAAAATAGTTTCTTTTTTCTATTATAATAGAAATTTAGTTTATTATTAATCCACATGTTACATGAAATCCACATGTTAATATTCGGGTACGGGTAAGCGGATATGGATATGATATTTTCTTACCCGATAAAAAATATCCATTGGGTTTTATCCGTTACCCGAACCCGTACCCACGGGTATAAATTCCTACCCAAACCCGTACCCATCGGGTCAGATATCTGCGGGTATGCGGATAATGGATATCCATTGCCATCTCTAGTCCGTGGTGAGTGTTTCTGAGTCCTTTTGGAACTAAGTCTTGAAGGACCAGACTAGTACGCCCTTGTGGACTGGACTAGTCAGCTCGATGAGACTAGTCTGTTTCTAACAGGAACAAGAGTTTTTGTGTGAGTTCATACTAGTCCATTGTGGGTCAAACTAGTCATTTTGGGATTTAGAGGTGGCTGCTGGGACTAAGTCCTAGATGGCCGGACTTGTCCACCCTTTGAGGCCGAACTAGTCCAGTGGACCAGACTTGTCCGTTCTCAACTGGAACAAAAGGTTATGTCTGAGATCGGACTAGTCCGTTCTTGGACGGACTAGTCCATGGTGTTGTGATTGTTTGAATTCAAAAGAGGCGGGGGACTTTGTGGTTGGTCAAGAGTGACATCACCGTCCCCACAGGTCGGACTAGTCCGGGGTTAAAGGTTGGACTAGTCCGCACTTTTTCTAGTGGCAACGGCTAAGGCATCAACTAGAACGCTAGCGCCACCATAGCCTTCCAAGAGCCCTCCTAGCCCTTTATCTTCATTTCTTTGAGCCCTAAGAATGAATCTTGAGGGTTTGTGAGATTTGGGAAGACTAGAGAGAGGGGTGTGATTTGTTTCGAGTTCTTGGTTGATTCTCTCACTGTGACTCGTTGAGTTGAGTTGATTTGGGTGTTGATTCACAATTTCTTTGAGCTATAATCTTGTGGGAGCCTTAGATTGTGAGTTGCCACATGAATTGTTGTGATCTCTCCGTGATCTAATGGAAGAACAAGCCAACCTTTGTGGTGGCTTATTGAGGATAGGGCTGAGAGCAACCCGGTCCTTTGTGGACTCCTCAACGTCGACGTAGCCTTCTCCGTGTCACACCCGGTTTCTCCGAAGAACAACCGAGTGAATATCACATGTATGCCAGGATCATTTTCTCATACATGTGATGACAAATAGTGAAACATCATTTATTACAAGCCAGGTGTCGAATATAAATAAGTCTTACATAGCATATGTCTCGATGGACAATAGTAAGTTCATAACATATAAATAAAATAGCAGTGGAATATTATTCTTATGGGCTCCGTCACAGGCGTTGCCCGGGGGACTCCATGAACCTAGAAACCTTCTTCGGGTCCAAAGTCTTGATCATTAAACACCACATCATTCTCTTGACCTGAGCAGCAATATAAACCAACAAATATGCAAGGTTGAGTACCGATGGTACTCAGCAAGTGTGGAAAAGTTATGTCATGCATGGCTAGAACAAGGAGAGGTTGAACTCATGGTTGAAGCACTACGCAACTATTGCCTACCACCTTAGCTTATTAAGCACCTACATTACTACACAGGTGAAATGGTCCCAATCTCCCATCCCATCATCATAATCAAATAACCATAACATCATTTCCAATGTTAAGCTCCCCGCTTAACATCCTCAACTTCCAAAGCCATCATCCTCTAATCATGAATAAGTCCAAGCCGCTCTTGACCGTGAGCACGACTGTCATGACAGTTTTGACTCTGCAGAGTTTACACCACTGTACCCACATGTAGTGATTTCATCCCCCGTTGCCGGGTGGACTAAAATAACCTCCATTATGCCAGTGGCTACGAACCACATTCACACTTCCCAGGTGTGTAGCCAGGAGATCACTACGAAGCCTTTACAAAGGGATTCCCGACGAGCGTGGGCCCACTGAGGTTTCACCCCTAACAACATACAAGAGGCTCCAACCCCGCTGCAGTGGCACCCTCTTGAGCCTTGCGGTTCATATGGTAGTCCAGCTGACACCTATTCCCCGCACCATCCAACACACACATACTACGTATGGGATACACCTAATTAATTGGCCAAGCTGCCCCATCTCAGCATGTGGTTGGCACGGTAAAGCCAGGTTACATGCTCCATGAACCGGTCCTTAGGATCCAGGCAAGTACTAAACACAAACCCGAGTCTCGTGCACCCAACACCAACCAAATCATCCAACTTGCCTTGATCCCTACCTCTACATAACTCATAATATCTCATTCAAGAATAAGGTAAGCAAGTTGATGATATCATATCCCGCTTATCCCATTCTAAGCATGGCTAAGCATAAGTAATATGAGTGAATGACATAATAAAGCAAAATCCCATCCCAAGCTACAAGGAAAACAAGGTAATGCAATTCTAGGGAAACTTACTAGCATGGGTTTCACATTTCAATTGACAATGCAAATAATTCTGTCTACACATCCTAGCATAGGATCAAAGTGGTCAAGGACACTTGCCTTCTTCCTGCTGCTCTGGGAATGGATAGTCCTGATCTTGGAAGGGAAGAACTTGCTCTGGGGCAGGTTCTACTCATGCCAACACACATAGCAAAAGAAAACAACAATCCATAAGACATAGTTCACACTTTCACTCCACACATACATACATATGAAAATCATTCACATTTCTATGTGTTGTGTTTACTCTACATGTGTTGATTTTTGATCTACATGCACTTTTAAACATATGTATATGATTTCTAACTTTTGTATTCAGATTTTCTGTTTGCACATTATATATGAATTTCCAATTTAAACAACTTCTTTAATACACTCTTTAGCTACCAAGTTTGCATGGAAGGTAACTTCCTACTTCAAATGGGTTTTCATATCTTCTACCAATTCTAAACTGAAATCTTTGGATTTGGAAACTTCATTTATCATTTTCTAGTTATGCATACCTAGTTGCTATATTTTCAGATTTATTTCCTATGCCTAAATGTGAACTTTATTATGGAAATAGTAAGACACCTCATCTAAACAGAATAGGTTCTGATATAAAATATTAAATAATATATTTTTGAACTTCTTCTGTGATATGAACTAATTTAAATTCATTTTTCCAATTTCAGAATTATTTCCTAGCCTAAAATATGTTTCTATAACTAATAAATGTGAACAATCAATTAGACAGATCCATTTCAGCTTAAAATCTATTTTTAACTCACTCCAAAGTTTTCCAAGTGCTAGGAGAGTTTAAATTTGAATTTTACAATGTGTTTGTCCCATCCTTTAAATTTTAAATACTAATCACATATTCAAATTCCTAAATTTAATATCATATAGGGTTAAAAAGTAAACCCACCCCACTACAGGGTCTATTATATTATTTTAAGAATTTTCAGGGGCCTAACTATACATAACAGAGGGGTTTTGCTAATTTTTATTAAGTCCAGGGGCTAAAACTGATTTTTAATTGAATTTACATGAATTTCTGAAGTTCTAGGGGCTAGATCAGAAGTTTCCGGGGCTAGCTCGTATTTTCCGAGATCCCCAGGGGGTAGCGCGTAAGAATCCCGGTCTTTATAACGCGGGGCTGACGTGGACCGTCCGATTTAAAACAGACGGCTGAGATTATAACGTCGAACCGGTACGCGGGGATTTCAGTTCTACCGTGCGATTTAAAATAGACGGCGCACAAGCGGCCACGTCGCTCTGACCGTCCGCGGGCGGCGCTGCCCGGCGGCGCGTGGCAGCGGGAGGCGGCGATCTCGCCGAAAAACTTCGGATCTTCGTCTATTCTTCCTAAAACTGGGATTTCATGGCATAGATCGGTAGAGGGGAGGTCGGGGATCTCACCTCGGGGTTTTTCTTGAGCTCGGAGGTCCTGGAAGGCGGTCAGCGACGAGGTCCGAGGTGAATTCACGACGATGCTCGTCGGCGCTGTGTCTGAAGCGCAAACCACTGAGTTTTCTGCACCTGTGTGATTCCCCGGAGGCGGTGGAACACGATCGGCGCGTTAGATCAGAGAACCCGAGCAAAGATCGAGAGAAAACGGTGATCGGAGCTTTGGTTCTCACTGGGAGGAAAAACAACCGATCGCGGGTGAAAATCGGGACGATGCCGGTGTTTATATAGCTGGGGGAGGGCGACGTTCGGTTGGGATCGAGCTAGAGTCGTCCAAAACCGAAATTCAGCTGGGATACGCGGGTATCCGGGGTGGTTTCGATTCGGGGGAGAGAGGAGTCCCGGTCGGCCGAGCGTGCGCGTGAGGAGGAAGAAGATGGCGGGCCCCACACGTCAGTGAGAAGAAAACGGGGCGCGCGGCTGCGGGCTGGCGCGGGGGCGAGGTGGGCCGGCTGGTGGGTTTCGGCCCACTGGCCGGTTTTCTGTTTTTCTTTTTCTTTTTTCCATTTCTTTTCTGGTTTGAATTTGAATTTGAATTCCAAATTAAATTTGAATTTCTGCACCACATGCAATATGTCCAAAATTTTTTAAATTCCCCTCTTTACAGGATTTTGGGGTGTTTCTACCTCCCTAAAAAGAAATCTCGTCCTCGAGATTGGTGGTCCTAGAAAAACAATTCCCGAAATTGTGCCTTAAGCTCGTCTTCTCGCTCCTATGTGGCTTCCTCTTCCGAGTGATGCTTCCACTGCACCTTGCACATCCGGATTCTTTTATTTCTTGTGAGGCGTTCCATTGTCTCCAAAACCTTGACCGGTTGCTCGACATAAGACAGATCCTCGGCTACTTCAACCTCATTCATGGGTAACATCTCTTCAGGCGTCCTTAGACATTTTTTGAGCTGTGACACATGGAATACATCATGCACATCCGATAGGCGAGCCGGCAGTTCTAGTTGATATGCCACTTCACCTTTCCTCTCCAGAACTTGAAAGGGTCCGATATATCGAGGTGATAACTTCCCTTTCACCTTGAACCGATGAAGTCCTCGGATAGGGGACACCTTGAGGTAGACATAGTCCCCCACGTTGAAAACGAGCTCTCTTCTCCGTACATCGGCATAGCTCTTTTGTCGAGTCTGTGCTATCCTCAAGTTGTTGCGGATTTCCCTCACTTTGGCCTCGGCTTCTTGTAACACCTCGGGCCCAAACACTTTACTTTCCCCCGTTTGGTTCCAAAATAGGGGAGTTCTGCACTTCCTCCCATACAAAGCTTCAAACGGTGACATCTTCATACTAGCCTGATAGCTGTTGTTATAGGAGAACTCCGCATACGGTAAGTTCTTATCCCAACTCCGATTGTTTTTGAGTGCACACGCTCTTAGCATATCCTCAAGGATCTGATTGATTCTTTTCGTCTGCCCGTCAGTTTGGGGATGATAGGCAGAACTAAAATTCAGATGGGTTCGCATGGTTTCATGCAGCTTCTGCCAGAACCTTAAGGTGAACTGTGTCCCTCGATCCGACACTATCTTCTTTGGCACTCCATGGTAACACACGATCCTTGACATGTACAACTCTGCCAATTTGGATCCGCTGTAGCTTTCTTTCACGGGGATGAAATGAGCTACCTTGGTTAGCCTGTCGATGATGACCCATATCGAATCATATCCTGATTGGGTCCTAGGCAATCCCACTATGAAATCCATACCGATTTATTCCCATTTCCATCCGGGCACTTTGAGTGGTTGCAATAATCCCGCGGGTCGTTGATGTTCTGCTTTCACCAACTGACATGTGTCACATAGGGCAACATGTTCCGCGACATCTCGCTTCATGCCATACCACCAATACCTGCTCTTGAGGTCCTGGTACATCTTCGTACTCCCAGGATGAATGGAATAGTCGGAATCGTGAGCCTCCTTCAAAATCAATTCACGGATCTCCTTTACTTCAGGCACACATATTCTTTTACTGTGCCACACCGTACCTTGTTCATCCTCTCTGAAACCAGGGGCTTTATTTTCCTTGATGAGTTGTCTGATTTCTTGTATCTTCTCGTCATTCTTTTGACCATCGCGTATGTCTTGCTCTAGTGTGGAGTCCACTTCCATGGCGATGGCTTCACCACTTTTCAACAGGCATAGATTGAGTCTTATAACATTGTCCTTCAATTCTGCAGGCATGTCCTTCAAGCTCAACCTATTGACCTGCACCTTCCGGCTTAGAGCATCCGCCACAATATTCGCTTTCCCAGGATGATAGTTGATTCCCACATCAAAGTCGTTGATTAGCTCTAACCATCTCCTTTGTCTGAGGTTGAGATCTGGCTGTGTGAAAATGTACTTTAAACTCTTATGATCCGTATATATCTCTGTCCTCTTCCCCATCAAGTAGTGCCGCCAAATCTTCAACGCGTGTACCACTGCGGCTAGTTCTAGGTCATGTGTAGGATAGTTCTTTTCGTGTTTCCGGAGCTGCCGGGATGCATAATCCACGACATGCCCTTCTTGCATGAGAACACATCCTAACCCGTTTCAAGAGGCATCGTAGTACACCGAAAAGTTCTTCTGCATATCTGGCATAACTAGCACTGGGGCTGTTGTCAATCTTTTCTTTAGCTCCTGAAAACTCGTCTTGCACTGCGGCGTCCATGTGAATGTGATTCCCTTCTCCAAAAGTTTGGTGAGGGGTCTCGAGATCTTGGAGAATCCTTCAATAAACCGTCGATAGTATCCAGCCAATCCCAAGAAGCTTCGAACTTCCCCGACATTCTCAGGGGTCTTCCACTTCTGTACATCCTCAATCTTGGCGGGATCTACGGAGATTCCTCCCTCCGAGATTATATGTCCTAAAAAGGGAACTCTCTTCAGCCAAAACTCACACTTGCTCAACTTGGCATATAGTTGGTGTTCTCTCAGCTTCTGCAACACCAACCTTAGATGTTTCTCATGTTCTTCTTCATCTTTGGAGAAGACGAGAATGTCATCTATGAAAACCACCACAAATTTATCCAGATATTCCATGAATACCTTGTTCATGAGATACATGAAGTATGTCGGGGCATTAGTTAGCCCGAAAGGCATGACGGTGTATTCATAGAGTCCGTACCGAGATACGAAAGCTGTCTTTGGAATATCCCTTTGCCTTATCTTAAGTTGGTGGTATCCCGACCTGAGATCAATTTTCGAGAACACACAAGCTCCCCTCAACTGATCAAACAAGTCTTCAATGCGGGGTAATGGGTACTTGTTCTTGATGGTTACTTCATTCAAGGCACGGTAGTCTACGCATAACCTTTGGGTTCCGTCCTTCTTGGGCACAAATATCACTGGAGCTCCCCATGGTGAGGAACTAGGACGAATATACCCCTGCTCCGTCAATTCTCTCAAATGATCCTTGAGTTCTCCCAGCTGCTTGGAGTCCATCCGATAAGGTCTCTTGTATATCGGAGCTGTTCCAGGCACTAGCTCAATCGCGAATTCCACTTCACGATCGGGAGGCATACCTGGCAACTCCTCCGAAAAAACGTCTGGGTATTCCCTGATAATCCTGATCTCCTCCACTTTCACCTCAACTTGATTTAATATAATGTCCCTCCTAGGCTCTTGCATTGTTATAAACTTTACTCTTGTGCCACTAGGGTGAGTTAGTTCCACCGTTCTGGTCGAACAATGGATGATTCCCTTATGTTTGGTCAACCAATCCATGCCCAAAATAATATCGATCCCTTGTGAATCTATCACTATGAGGTTGGCAGTAAATACTACCCCATTAATGTCTAGATTCACCTTGGGACACACTTGTCTTGTCCTTATTTCTCCACCTGGAGAGTTTACTGCTAGCATATGGTTCATTTGTGTTGTGGCTAGATCATGCTTCTTAACAAACCCTTGGGCAATGAACAAGTGGGTAGCACCAGAATCGAACAACAGGGTTGCAATGTGTAAATTGGCAGGAAACTTACCAACTACCACGTCGGGTGCCTCTTGAGCTTCTTCCATGGTCACGTGGTTCACCCGTCCTCGCATCACATTCTGCTGTTGCGACTGCACGGGCTTCTTCTTTGTGCACTTATGGGCGTAGTGCCCCACTTCACCATAGTTAAAGCATTGCACCCCAACCTTAGGTGCCTGGCCTTTGTTATCTTGGGGTTGATTTGGGGGTCCTTGTACTGCTGGTCGAGGTTGGTATGTAGGGCGAGGCTGCTGTACAAACTGACGTCGTGGTGGTGCTGGTGCTGCCGGAGGCCTGAAGTTCGGGTTGTACCCTCTCGGTGCTGAGTAGGGTACCGCAGCACGGCTCGTCTGCCCTGCGGATTGCTGCATCAGACGTGGGCGGGTGTTGCTACCCGAGGCTTGGTGTGACCATCCGGCCTTCCTCTTGTTTTCATTTTCCAAGGCCTTCAGCTTCCTTTCCACAACAAATGCTCTGTCCACCATCTTTTGAAAACTTTCATACTCGTTGGAGGACATTGCACACTGCATTTCTGCTGTAAGTCCTTCCACGAAGCAATCCTGTTTCTGCTCATCAGTCTCTATGTCCCGTGGTGCATAACGAGATAGTTGGGTGAATTTAGTGAGGTATTCCCTCACCGTCATGTTCCCTTGCTGCAGTCCCAAGAACTCCTTCCTCTTGTTTTTGAGTTCACCCCTTGGTATGTAATGGTTGCGGAAGCTACGCTTGAACTCTTCCCAAATGATGTTCTCAGGGTCATGATGGGCGACCACGTAAGCGGTCCACCAATCAGCAGCAGGTCCATGCAATTGGTGGGAGGCAAACAACACCCTCTCATACCCTTGGAATTGTATAATCCTCATCTTGCTCTCAATGGTCTTTAGCCAATCATCTGCCTCTAGAGGTTCAGCAGCACTTGCAAACTTTGGAGGTTGAGTCCCTAGAAACTCACTCAACCTTGGTTGGCGTGGTGCAGCTTGTGGAGGTGGAGCTTGGTGCAAGTTGGCCACCACTTGAGTCAGGTTCTGGATGAGCTGATTTTGATTCTCAAGCATTTGGTGGATGGGATCAACTCCTTCACGGCGACCACCCCTGTCTTGGCCTCCAGAAAGATGAGGGTTGCCGGCCTCATCGTTGTTGTTGGCGGGGTTGGCACCACGACCCTTTCCTTTTCCGTCCATCTATCATGATCAGCCAAATGTCAATTTAAAGCATTACGTATTATCTTACCAATTTTACTTGTTTTACACTTCGAAATGTTGAGGCCTTGTTGTATTTATATTTTCTGAGGGTTCATGTCTTACGCAAAAATAAATGCACTATTAGTTTCATAGGGGTTCACACATCAAAGCAAAGCAACCTGAAGACGAGGTTGTGGACAATTGCTCATGGCTTCCACAACTCACGTCACACACCACACATTAACACACCATTATCTAAGGTATTGACTCGCCTACTCGATAACCTACTGAACTATGGGGAAGTACTCTACACGACACATATCACTGAGTTGGCTCCTCGGAATCTTCCTCATTATTGCGGCTGCCTTCTGACTCCGCTTTGGGTGGGGAGGCTGTTGGTGGAGAAGTGCGACGATGCCTGATCGCCCGGCGATCTGGGGAGTCAGGAGTCCATGTGTCATTCACGATGACACACAGTTCATTCCCATCTCCTCTTTCTCTCGCCCTCAAGCTGGCTCGAAGCAACGCCTCAGTCTCCTTCAAGGTGTCACGTACATCTTGAAGCTTCTGTTGACACTCCTGCAGTCGAGTGCTGAGCATAGCAGCATCCTCCAAGCACAAGTCCATGTGCTCATGGGAAGTCCCCTGCTGCACTGGCGGGTACTTGTACTCTGTTGTACCACTCTCACGCTGGAGGACATACATGTGCTCAGTCCTGTCCAGGTGACGACGATAGATGTGACTCTGACAGGTGATTGCCTCCCAGGTTACATCCTTCTCCGCATCGACCTGTGTCGCTCGACAAGCGGGAGAGCGGTGGATCTTAAGCAGCTGATTTTCATGGATAATCCTCATTTCCGAACTCCATTCTTCCCGCTTCTCCCGGATGGTCCGGGTGGAGCTTTAGTGTATGATTAGCTTGCCCGTATTGCCGGCGGCTTGGAGCATGCGTCGAAGACGGCGCAACAAGCCTCCTACTACCAATCCGTAGGAGAGATACGTCACCGGACGACTCTCCTCTCTCAGGGCAAGGACAACTACGGGAACTCTCCCTCCGGTGGACTTGCGAGCGGTGCGGATCATGCGAACCATATAAAACATAAAGCATTCAAACTTAAGTTAGATAAAATTTTAAACAAAAACCCTATTTTGAATAAAAGTTGGGGCAAGATGAAGAAAGTGACCCCATTAAATAACACTTTTCAACCCACACCTTGTAAAATAGTTTTTAAGAAAATAGGGTCCTTAAATACGTCCATTTCTACCTAGGTCCACGTTCTTACGGGCAACCTTGGCTCTGATACCACTTCTGTCACACCCGGTTTCTCCGAAGAACAACCGAGTGAATATCACATGTATGCCAGGATCATTTTCTCATACATGTGATGAAAAATAGTGAAACATCATTTATTACAAGGCAGGTGTCGAATATAAATAAGTCTTACATAGCATATGTCTCGATGGACAATAATAAGTTCATAACATGTAAATAAAATAGCAGCGGAATATTATTCTTGTGGGCTCCGTCACAGGCGTTGCCCAGGGGACTCCATGAACCTAGAAACCTTCTTCGGGTCCAAAGTCTTGATCATTAAACACCACATCATTCTCTTGACCTGAGCAGCAATATAAACCAACAAATATGCAAGGTTGAGTACCGATGGTATTCAACAAGTGTGGGAAAATTATGTCATGCATGGCTAGAACAAGGAGAGGTTGAACTCATGGTTGAAGCACTACGCAACTATTGCCTACCACCTTAGCTTATTAAGCACCTACATTACTACACAGGTGAAATGGTCCCAATCTCCCATCCCATCATCATAATCAAATAACCATAACATCATTTCCAATGTTAAGCTCCCCGCTTAACATCCTCAACTTCCAAAGCCATCATCCTCTAATCATGAATAAGTCCAAGCCGCTCTTGACCGTGAGCACGGCTGTCATGACAGTTTTGACTCTGCAGAGTTTACACCACTGTACCCACATGTAGTGATTTCATCCCCCGTTGCCGGGTGGACTAAAATAACCTCCATTATGCCAGTGGCTACGAACCGCATTCACACTTCCCAGGTGTGTAGCCAGGAGATCACTACGAAGCCTTTACAAAGGGATTCCCGACGAGCGTGGGCCCACTGAGGTTTCACCCCTAACAGCATACAAGAGGCTCCAACCCCGCTGCAGTGGCCCCCTCTTGAGCCTTGCGGTTCATATGGTAGTCCAGCTGACACCTATTCCCCGCACCATCCAACACACCCATACTACGCTGGGGATACTCCTAATTAATTGGCCAAGCTGCCCCATCTCAGCATGTGGTTGGCACGGTAAAGCCAGGTTACATGCTCCATGAACCGGTCCTTAGGATCCAGGCAAGTACTAAACACAAACCCGAGTCTCGTGCACCCAGCACCAACCAAATCATCCAACTTGCCTTGATCCCTACCTCTACATAACTCATAATATCTCATTCAAGAATAAGGTAAGCAAGTTGATGATATCATATCCCACTTATCCCATTCTAAGCATGGCTAAGCATAAGTAATATGAGTGAATGACATAATAAAGCAAAATCCCATCCCAAGCTACAAGGAAAACAAGGTAATGCAATTCTAGGGAAACTTTCTAGCATGGGTTTCACATTTCAATTGACAATGCAAATAATTCTATCTACACATCCTAGCATAGGATCAAAGTGGTCAAGGACACTTGCCTTCTTCCTGCTGCTCTGGGAATGGATAGTCCTGATCTTGGAAGGGAAGAACTTGCTCTGGGGTAGGTTCTACTCATTCCAACACACATAGCAAAAGAAAACAACAATCAATAAGACATAGTTCACACTTTCACTCCACACATACATACATATGAAAATCATTCACATTTCTATGTGTTGTGTTTACTCTACATGTGTTGATTTTTGATCTACATGCACTTTTAAACATATGTATATGATTTCTAACTTTTGTATTCAGATTTCCTGTTTGCACATTATATATGAATTTCCAATTTAAACAACTTCTTTAATACACTCTTTAGCTACCAAGTTTGCATGGAAGGTAACTTCCTACTTCAAATGGGTTTTCAGATCTTCTACCAATTCTAAACTGAAATATTTGGATTTGGAAACTTCATTTATCATTTTCTAGTTATGCATACCTAGTTGCTATATTTTCAGATTTATTTCCTATGCCTAAATGTGAACTTTATTATGGAAATAGTAAGACACCTCATCTAAACAGAATAGGTTCTGATATAAAATATTAAATAATATATTTTTGAACTTCTCCTCTGATATGAACTAATTTAAATTCATTTTTCCAATTTCAGAATTATTTCCTAGCCTAAAATATATTTCTATAACTAATAAATGTGAACAATCAATTAGACAGATCCATTTCAGCTTAAAATCTATATTTAACTCACTCCAAAGTTTTCCAAGTGCTAGGAGAGTTTAAATTTGAATTTTACAATGTGTTTGTCCCATCCTTTAAATTTTAAATACTAATCACATATTCAAATTCCTAAATTTAATATCATATAGGGTTAAAAAGTAAACCCACCCCACTACAGGGCCTATTATATTATTTTAAGAATTTCCAGAGGCCTAACTATGCATAACAGAGGCGTTTTGCTAATTTTTTGTAAGTCCAGGGGCTAAAACTGATTTTTAATTGAATTTACATGAATTTCTGAAGTTCCAGGGGCTAGATTAGAAGTTTCCGGGGCTAGATCGTATTTTCTGAGATCCCCAGGGGGTAGCGCGTAAGAATCCCGGCCTTTATAACGCGGGGCTGACGTGGACCGTCCGATTTAAAACAGACGGCTGAGATTATAACGTCGAACCGGTACGCGGGGATTTCAGTTCTACCGTGCGATTTAAAATAGATGGCGCACAAGCGGCCACGTCGCTCTGACCGTGCGTGGGCGGCGCTGCCCGGTGGCGCGCGGCGGCGGGAGGCGGCGATCTCGCCGGAAAACTTCGGATCTTCGTCTATTCTTTCTAAAACTGGGATTTCATGGCATAGATCGGTAGAGGGGAGGTCGGGGATCTCACCTCGGGGTTTTTCTTGAGCTCGGAGGTCCTGGAAGGCGGTCGGCGACGAGGTTCGAGGTGAATTCACGGCGATGCTTGTTGGCGCTGTGTCTGAAGCGCAAACCACCAAGTTTTCTGCACCTCCGTGATTCCCCGGAGGCGGTGGAACACGATCGGCGCGTTAGATCAGAGAACCCGAGCAATGATCGAGAGAAAATGGTGATCGGAGCTTCGGTTCTCACCGGGAGGAAAAACAGCCGATCGCGGGTGAAAATCGGGACGATGCCGATGTTTATATAGCCGGGGGAGGGCGGCGTTTGGTTGGGATCGAGCTAGAGTCGTCCAGAACCGAAATTCAGCTGGGATACGCGGGTATCCGGGGTGGTTTCGATTCGAGGGAGAGAGGAGTCCCGGTCGGCCGAGCGCGCGCGCGAGGAGGAAGAAGATGGCGGGCCCCACACGTCAGTGAGAAGAAAACGGAGCGCGCGGCTGCGGGCTGGCGCGGGGGCGAGGTGGGCCGGCTGGTGGGTTTCGGCCCACTGGCCGGTTTTCTGTTTTTCTTTTTCTTTTTCCATTTCTTTTCTAGTTTGAATTTGAATTTGAATTCCAAATTAAATTTGAATTTTTGCACCACATGCAATACGTCTAAAAAATTTTAAATTCCCCTCTTAACAGGATTTTGGGGTGTTACACTCCGTGAAGCTGAACCACGGGATAAATCTTGTGTCTCGCACTCTCGATTTGTCTGTCGTTCTTTGTTAGATCACTTTAGGGTTCTTCGCACTTTTCATCTTAATCTTGCGATCCACCTAGTTCTAGCTATTTGCTTTTCGTACAACTTCATAACTAGATTTCTAGGTTATAATACTTCGTTACTCATTAAGTAGATCAGTGGAGAACTCCTAAAAATCTGTGCTTTGGCATTTTTCTTTCCTGTGACCGGACTAGTCCGCCCCTAGCCGGACTAGACAGCACGCTGCTAGCTGATTAGTTTTTATTAAGTCAAATTTTTTAGGTGTTTCACCTATTCACCCCCTCTAGACAACTTTCAATTGGTATCAGAGCCTAACTCTCCCAAAGAGATTAACCACATGGAGAGGAGATGGGGGGAAACGGCAAGAGGGGGTTGCCGATTGTCGACACCACCGACATCGGTGAGAGCGGCTTCAACGGCGGGCAAAGATTCAAGTCTTCACCCAACAAGACCGGCAAGACCACCAAGGACAAGCCGAAGCCTCCTCCCTTCGACATCGAGACCGATGATGAAGATGAAGAATTGAAGCGCCTTGCAGACCTTCTTCAAAGAGCAAAAGAAGAAGCAAGGAGGAGGAGAAGACTTGAGAAGGAGAAGAAGCTCGAAGAGCACTGCACGCGATATCCTTTTAATTATGAGCGCTTGAATTCTCATTCAAACTACTTGTCTATTCCTTTAGGCAAACCTCCACATTTCGATGGGACTAATTATACCATGTGGAAACATAATATGACATTGCATTTTATTCTCTCAATCCTACACTTTGTCATATTGTTTGCACAGGTGTAGATATCCATGTGGATGATGAAGAGCTTACCCCAGAGCAAGAACAACTAATCCACCGCAATGCTCAAGTTGCAGCCGTGATAAACTCGTCCTTGAGCCAAGAAGAGTTCAACAAGGTGGATGGGTTGGAGCAAGCCATGGAAATTTGGTATACACTCAAGATTGCACATGAAGGCAACCATTTTGTGCGGGAAGCGAAGATTGAGATGATCGATGGGGAACTTAGAAGATTTGCCATGGAAGATGGCGAGACCCCTCAAGAGATGTACAACCGACTCAAGACCCTCAATAATAAGAGTCGGCCGTACGGGTGCAAGAAGTGGACGGACCATGAAGTGGTCAAAAGGATGTTAAGAGCTTTCATGCCTCGCAACATGACACTTTGCACCCTCGTCCATGAAAGTCCAAACTTCTACAAAATGACTCCGGATGAGGTGCTTGGCAGAATCATCAACCACGAGATGATGGAGATGGAAGCACACCACATCAATGACCTTGCTAAGGTCACATCCTCCAAGAATAAGGGTGTTGCTCTCAAAGCCTCCCCCTAGTCCAAAGACAAAGAGGTACAAGCTTCAAGTGACGATGAAGAAAGTGAGGAAGAAAGTACCAACATGGGCAATGAGGAGTTGGCCTTTTTCATCAAGAGATTCAAGAGAATGATGAAGAAAATAAGAGGGTCAAACTATGAGACCAAGGGAAGGACAAGAGCAAATCAAGAACCAAGAGGGCTTGCTACAATTGTGGCGAGTATGGGCACTACATTATTAATTGCCCAAACGAAAAGGAAGAAGACAAGAAAAAGAAGAACAAGGATGAAAATCCTCAAGAGAGGAAGATGTTCAAGAAGAAGAAGGCACATGGGCACACTCATGTTGGCATGGAGTGGGGCTCCAACGATGAGTCCTCCTCCAATGATGAGGCGGAAGTGACAACCGTCGCATCAAGAAGCCAACGATGAAGAAGACTCTCTTGCCAAACAAGGGAGAGTGGAAGAGCTCAAGCCACACATGCCTCATGGCAAAGGAGGGAAAGCAAAAGGTTAAACTAAACTCTCCTTGCGTTCTAATAAAGATGAAGATTTTGATAGTGCTAGTGAGAATGAGTAGATGTTTGATGGTTTGAGCAAAAGTGCTTTAATTAAAATGAAATGGCTCTCCTATGAAATCTTAGACAAGGAGAAACTTCTTGAGAAACAAGATGATTTGCTTGTCAAGGAGAAGCAAAAGAATCTTGACCTTGAGAAGCTTCTCGAGCTTGAGAAGGAGAAGAACAAGGCACTTGAACTTGAACTTGCGGAAAGCAAGGAGACCTCTTCATGTCTCAAGAGTTTGATTGTTGTGCTCCAAGATGAGCTTGTGCGTTTGAACAAAGCTCACAAGAATCTTGAGTCACTATTCGCAACTCTCAAGTCAAGTGTTCCCTCTTCCGCCTCAACAAGATCAAACTTGTCTAATGTGGAGTCAAACACTAAAACTTGCAAATGTGCAAATCTTATACTTAACTTAAAAAATGAGCTCAACATGGCAAAGAGCAAGAGTACACCTAAGGGTGGCATTTTTTATAAGGAGAAGATCAAGTATGCACGTAGCGCATACTCGATCGCAAGGTCTCCCTTGATCAAAGATGGTCTTGGCTATTCAAGGGTAGGAAAGAAAAATGCTAGAATTCTCAAGAATAACAAGATGCATATTATTTTTGTCAAGTAAGGATAATACCAAGCCAAGGATGAATATCATGCATCTACTTCTCTTGAAATTGTCAAATTTGATAAAGACGCTAAAAATGCTAAAAGTGTCAACTTGACTATGTTTTATGATTTTGATGCATCTTATGTACTTACGAGAATCAAATTTGGTTATGTATATGCTAAATATGTTGGGCCACTACGCAAGAGCCCAAAGCCTTGTTTTTGGTGCCCAAACACCTTGTCACTATACTCAAAGGACCCAACCAAGCTTGGGTACCTAAAACCAAAGCCTAAACTTGTTTTGTAGGCTTACTCCTCCGGCGGTACAAAATGGGTGCTATATAGTGGATGCACCAACATATGACCGGAGCGAGAAGAATGTTTGTGGAGTATGAAGAAAACAATGATCCAAGTCAAGGTATCTACTTTGGTGAAGCCAAGGGAAGGTACTAGGTATGAGTAAAATTTCTATTTATCCACAACACGCTATTTCTCATGTTATGCATGTTGAGTCACGACTATAATCTTTTAGCCATATCTCAATTATATGTAAAATGTTATAATTGCTTATTCACTAACGAAGGCGTGGTTGTCACTAGAAGAATTGTAACTCAATTTCCCTCAAGGGTGTTGTCACACCCGGTTTTTCCGAAGTACAACCAAGTGAATATCACATGTATGCCAGGATCATTTTCTCATACATGTGATGACAAATAGTGAAGCATCATTTATTACAAGCCAGGTGTCGAATATGAATAAGTCTTACATCGCAAATGTCTCAATGGACACTAATGCTTCATCACAAGTAAATAAACTAGCAGCGGAATATTATTCTTTAGGGCTCCATCACAGGCGTTGCCCGGGGGTCTTCATGAACCTAAAAGCCTTCCTCGGGTCCAAAATCTTGGTCATTATACACCACCTCATTATCTTGACCTGAGCAGCAATATAAACCAACAAATATGCAAGGTTGAGTACCAATGGTACTCAGCAAGTGTGGGAAAATTATATCATGCATGGCTAGAACAAGGAGAGGTTGAACTCATGGTTAAAGCACTATGCAATTAATACCTATCACCTTAGCTTATTTAGCACCTACATTACTACACAGGTGAAATGGTCCCAATCTCCCATCCCATCATTATAATCCAATAACCATAACATCATTACCAATGTTAAGCTCCCCGCTTAACATCCTCAACTTCCAAAAACCTTCACACCTCTAATCATGAATAAGTCCAGGCCGCTCTTAACCGTGAGCACGGCTGTCAAGACAATTTTGACTCTGCAGAGTTTGTACCACTGTACCCACAAGTAGTGATTTCATCCCCCGTTGCCGGGTGGACTAAAAGAACCTCCATTATGCCAGTGGCTACGATCCACATTCACACTTCCCAGGTGTGCGGCCAAGAGATCACTATGAAGCCTTTACAAAGGGATTCCCGACGAGCGTGGGCCCACTGAGGTTTCACCCCTAACAGCATACAAGAGGCTCCAACCCCGCTGCAGTGGCCCCCTCTTGAGCCTTGCGGTTCATATGGTAGTCCAGCTGACACCTATTCCCCGCACCATCCAACACACCCATACTACGCCGGGGATACACCTAATTAATTGGCTAAGCTGCCCCATCTCAGCATGTGGTTGGCACTGTAAAGCCGGGTTACATGCTCCATGAACCGGTCCTTAGGATCCAGGCAAGTACTAAACACAAACCCAAATCTCGTGCACCCAGCACACAACCAAAACATCCAACTTGCCTTGATCCCTACCTCTACATAACTCACAATGTCTCATTCAAGAGTATGGTATAAACTGATGATCCCATTTCCCAAATATCCCATTCTAAGCATGGCTAAGCATATGCATGTAAATAATTGACATGACAAAATAAATCCCAACCCAAGCTTCAAGGAAACAAGGTAATGCAATTCTAGGGAAACTTTCCTAGCATGGGTTTCATATTTAACTTGACAATGCAAATAATTCTATCTACACATCCTAGCATAGGATCAAAGTGGTCAAGGACACTTGCCTCCTTCTTGCTGCTCTTGAAATGAGTAGTCCTGATCTTGGAAATGAATAACTTGTTCTTGAACAGGTTCTACTTCATACCATCACACATAGCAAAAGAAAAACAACAATCCATAAGACATAATTCACACTTACACTTCATACAAACCATACATTCATATTTATAAAAGTTCTTTATCATTATATGTGTTGTGGTTACTTTATGTGTGTTAAGTTGTGGCTTGCATGTACTTTTAACCATGTATATATATGATTCCTATTTTTGGTGTCCACATTTATATTTGCATACAATGTGCCTTCACAACTTCTATCAACCCTAATCTGAATTCTTTGTATTTTAGAAACTCCATTTATCATTTACTAGTTGCTATATTTTCAGATTTATATTCCTATGCATAATTGTGTATAAAATTAGTAACACACATCATCTAAACAGTATAGGTTCTGGTCCTAAATAATTTAATAACATATTTTAACCTTGGCCTCTGATGTAAACTATTTCATAATTATTTTCCCTATTTTTCTATAACTATTCTTTACTTAAAAATGTGTCCCTATACTAAATAATGTGATTAATAAATGAAACAGATTCATATCAGCCCAAAAATATATTTTTATCTCACTCCAAAGTTTTCTAAGTACTGAGAAAGTATTTAATTAATTTTGACAATTATGTTTGTCCCACTTTTTAATTTTTAAACACTAGTTACATATTCAATTTTCTAAATTAATTACTAAACAGGGTTAAAATAATGAACTCACCCCATTACAGGGTCTATAATATTATTTTCATAATTTCCAGGGGTCTAGCTACACTTATCAGAGGTGTTTTTCTTAATTTCTATTAAGTCCAGGGGCTAAAACTGATTTTTAAATGAATTTACATGATTTTCTGGAGTTCCAGGGGCTAGATCTGAAGTTTCCGGGGCTAGCTCTCAATTCCAGAGAACCCCAGGGGGTAGCACGTAAGAACTCCAGTCTTTATAACGCGGGGTCGACGTGGACCGTCCGATTTTAAACCGACGGCTGAGATTATAAGATCGAACCGGTACGCGGAGTTTTAAAGTCTACCGTGCGATTTAAAATAAACGGCGCACATGCGGCCACGTCGCTCTGATCAAACGCGGGCGGCGCTGCCGGTGGCGCACGGCGGCGGGAAGCGGCGATCTCGCCGGAAAGTTTCGGATCCTCGAGAATTCTGCCTAGAACTGTGATCTTATGGCCTAGATCGGTAGAGGAGAGGTCAGGGATCTCACCTCGGGGGTTTTCTCGAGCTCGGGGGTCCTGGAAAGTGATCGGCGGCGAGGTCCGAGGCAAAACCACGGCGAAGCTCGTCGGCGCTGTGTTTACACCGTAACTCTCCGAGTTTTCTGCACCTGCAAAGTTCCCCGGAGGCGGTGGATCAAAACCAGCGAGTTAGATCAGAGTTTCCGAGCTTAGATCGGCCAGAATTCACCGGCGAAGTCTCGGTGCTCACCGGAGTGAAAATCGGCGATCGCGTGAGGAAAACTGATCGGAGCTGGGGTTTTTATAGCCGGGGGAGGGCGGTGGGTCTGTTGTGATCGAGTTGGAGTCCTCTGGGTCCAGAATTCGGCTGCGGGATGCGGTTTCCCGATCGGTTGCGATCGCGCGCGCGGGAGAGAGTCCGGGGTCGCGGGGTTAGGGATGACATGTGGGTCCCACCCGTCAGCGAGGGGCAGCGCAGCGCGCGCGGGGGCGGGCTGGCGCGGGGGTTGCTGGGCTGGCTGGCGGTTTCGGCCCACTGGCCAGTTTTTTTCCCGATTTCCTTTTTCTTTTTCCATTTCTTTTCTGTTTTGGGTATAATTTGAATTCCAGTTTGAATTTGAATTTTTGCAAAACATGCAACACGTCCAAAAATTTCTAAATTCCCCTCTGAACATGGTTTAGGGTTTTAAATCAAAATTTGGGTTTTGACTAAAAATTTGGGGTGTTACAGCTCTACCCCCCTTAAAAGAAATCTCGTCCTCGAGATTGGTGTTTCTAAGAAAACAATTCCGGAAATTGTGCCTTAAGCTCATCTTCCCGTTCCCAGGTGGCTTCCTCTTCTGAGTGATGCTTCCACTGCACCTTGCACATCCGGATTCTTTTATTTCTGGTGAGGCGTTCCATCGTCTCCAAAATCTTGTATGGTTGCTCGGCATAAGACAAATCTTCAGTTACATCCACTTCATTCATGGGTAACACCTCTTCAGGCGTCCTCAGACATTTCTTGAGTTGTGACACATGAAATACATCGTGCATGTCCGATAGATGAACCGGTAACTCTAGTTGGTACGCCACTTCACCTTTTCTTTCCAAAACTTGAAAGGGTCCGATGTATCGAGGTGACAACTTCCCTTTCACCTTCGCCTCGGCTTCTTGTAGCACTTCTGGACCAAACACTTTACTTTCTCCTGTTTGGTTCCAAAATAGAGGAGTTCTGCACTTCCTTCCATACAAAGCTTCAAACGGTGACATTTTCATACTAGCTTGATAACTGTTGTTATAGGAAAACTTCGCATACGGTAGGTTTTTGTCCCAACTCCTATTGTTTTTGAGTGCACATGCCCTTAACATATCTTCAAGGATCTGATTGGTTCTTTCCGTCTGCCCGTCAGTTTGGGGATGATAGGCAGAGCTGAAGTTCAGATGGGTTCCCATGGTTTCATGCAACTTTTGCCAAAACCTCGAGGTGAACTGTGTCCCTCGGTCCGACACTATCTTCTTTGGCACTCCATGGTAACACACAATCCTTGACATGTACAATTCTGCCAATTTGGATCCGCTGTAGCTTTCTTTCACCGGAATGAAATGAGCTACCTTGGTTAGCCTATCAATAATGACCCATATTGAATCATACCCGGATTGGGTCCTAGGCAATCCCACGACAAAATCCATGCTGATTTCTTCCCATTTCCATTCAGGTACTTTAAGTGGTTGCAGTAATCCCGCGGGTCGTTGATGTTCTGCTTTCACCAACTGACATGTGTCACATAGGGCAACATGTTCCGCGACATCTCGCTTCATGCCATACCACCAATACCTGCTCTTGAGGTCCTGGTACATCTTCGTACTCCCAGGATGAATGGAATAGTCAGAATCGTGAGCCTCCTTCAAAATTAATTCACGGATCTCTTTTACTTCTGGCACACAGATCCTTTTCCCGTGCCACACCGTTCCTTGTTCATCCTCTCTAAAACCAGGAGCTTTATTTTCCTTAATGAGCTGTCTGATCTCTTGTATCTTCCCATCATTCTTTTGGCCCTCGCGTATGTCTTGCTCGAGTGTGGAGTCCACTTCCATGGCGATGGCTTCACCACTATTTACTAGACATAGATTGAGTCTTATAACCTCGTCCTTCAATTCTGCAGACATGTCCTTCAAACTCAACTTATTGACCTGCACTTTCCGACTCAAAGCATCGGCCACGACGTTTGCTTTCCCAGGATGATAGTTGATGCCTATATCAAAGTCATTGATTAGCTCTAACCATCTCCTTTGTCTGAGGTTGAGATCTGGCTGTGTGAATATGTACTTCAAACTCTTATGATCCGTATATATCTCTGTCCTCTTCCCCATCAAATAGTGCCGCCAAATTTTCAACGCGTGTACCACTGCAGCTAGTTCTAGGTCATGTGTAGGATAGTTCTTCTCGTGCTTCCAAAGCTGCCGGGATGCATATGCCACGACATGTCCTTCTTGCATGAGAACACATCCCAACCCATTTCCACAGGCATCGCAGTACACTGTGAAATTCTTCTGCATGTCTGGCATAACCAACACTGGGGCTGTTGTCAATCTCTTCTTTAGCTCCTGAAAGCTCGTATCGCACTGTGGCGTCCAGGTGAATGTGATTCCCTTTTCCAACAGTTTGGTGAGAGGTCTCGAGATCTTGGAGAATCCCTCAATAAACCGTCGATAGTATCCAGCCAATCCCAAAAAGCTTCGAACTTCCCCGACATTTTCAGGGGTTTTCCACTTCTGGATATCCTCGATTTTGGCGGGATCTATGGAGATTCCTCCCTCCGAGATTATATGTCCTAAAAAGGGAACTCTCTTCAGCCAAAACTCACACTTGCTCAACTTGGCATATAGTTGGTGTTCTCTCAGCCTCTGCAACACCAACCTTAGATGTTTCCCATGTTCTTCTTCATCTTTGGAGAAGACGAGAATATCATCTATGAAAACCACCACAAATTTGTCCAAATATTCCATGAATACCTTGTTCATGAGGTACATGAAATATGCCGGGGCATTGGTTAGCCCAAAAGGCATGACAGTGTATTCATACAGTCCGTACCGAGATACGAAAGCTGTCTTGGGAATATCTGATTGCCTTATCTTGAGTTGGTGGTACCCCGACCTGAGATCAATTTTTGAGAACACACAAGCTCCCCTCAACTGATCGAACAAGTCTTCAATGCGTGGTAATGGGTACTTGTTCTTGATGGTTACCTCATTCAAGGCACGGTAATCCACGCATAACCTTTGGGTTCCGTCTTTCTTGGGCACAAATATCACCGGAGCTCCCCATGGTGAGGAACTAGGGTGAATATACCCCTTCTCCGTCAATTCTCTCAAATGATCCTTGAGCTCTTCTAGCTGCTTGGAGTCCATTCGATAAGGTCTCTTGTATATCGGGGTTGTTCCCGGTACTAGCTCAATTGCGAATTCTACGTCACGGTCGGGAGGCATACCTGGCAACTCCTCCGGAAAAACATCTGGATAATCCCTGATAGTCCTGATTTCCTCAACTTTCACCTCCACTTGATTTAATTTAATGTCCCTCCTAGGCTCGTGTATTGTTATTAACTTTACTCTGGTACCACTGGGGTGAGTTAATTCCACCGTTCTGGTCGAACAATGGATGATTCCTTTATGTTTGGTCAACCAATCCATACCCAAAATAATATCTATCCCTTGTGAGTCTATCACTATGAGGTTAGCAGTAAATACTACCCCATTAATGTCTAGGCTCACTTTGGGACACACTTGTCTTGTCCTTATTTCTCCACCTGGAGAATTTACGGCTAGCATATGGTTCATTTGTGTGGTTGCTAGGTCATGTTTCTTAACAAACCCTTGAGCAATGAACGAGTGGGTAGCACCAGAATCAAACAGCAGAGTTGCAAGGTGTAAATTGGCAGGAAACTTACCAACTACCACGTCGGGTGCCTCTTGTGCTTCCTCCATAGTGACGTGGTTCACCCGTCCTCTCACTACATTCTGCTGTTGTGGCGGCGCAGGCTTCTTCTTTGGGCATTTATGGGCGTAGTGCCCCACTTCACCACAGCTGAAACATTGCACCCCAACCTTAGGTGCTTGGCCTTTGTTGTCTTGGGGTTGGTTCGGGGGTCCTTGCACCGCTGGTCGAGGTGGATATGCGGGGCGAGGCTGCTGCACAAACTGACGTTGCGGCTGTGCTGGTGCTGCGGATGGCCTGTAGTTTGGGTTGTACCCTCTTGGTGCTGAATAGGGTACCACAACACGGTTCGGTTGCCCCGTAGGTTGTTGCATCATACGTGGGCGGGTGTTGCTCCCTGAGGCCTGATGTGACCACCCCGCCTTCCTCTTATTCTCATTTTCCAGGGCCTTTAGCTTCCTTTCCACCACAAACGCTTTGTCCACCATCTTTTGAAAACTTTCATACTCATTGGAGGACATGGCACATTGCATCTCTGCGGTAAGTCCTTCCACGAAACAATCTTGTTTCTGCTCATCAGTCTCTATGTCTCGTGGAGCATAACGGGATAGTTGAGTAAATTTAGTGAGGTATTCCCTCACCGTCATGTTTCCCTGCTGCAGTCCAAAAAACTCCTTTCTCTTGTTTTTGAGTTCACCTCTTGGGATGTAGTGGTTGCGGAAGCTACGCTTGAACTCTTCCCAAGTGATGTTCTCAGGGTCATGATGGGCGGCCACGTAGGCGGTCCACCAATCAGCAGCAGGTCCCTGCAATTGATGAGAGGCAAACAGCACCCTCTCATACCCTTGGCATTGTATAATCCTCATCTTACTTTCAATGGTCTTCAGCCAATCATCTGCCTCGAGAGGTTCAGCAGCACTTGCAAACTTTGGAGGTTGAGTTCCTAGAAACTCACTCAACCTTGGTTGGCGTGGTGCCGCTTGTGGAGGTGGAACTTGATGCAAGTTGGCCACCACTTGAGTCAAGTTCTGGATGAGCTGATTTTGGTTCTCCAGCATTTGGTGGAGAGGATCAACTTCTTCACGGCGACCACCCCTGTCCTGGCCTCCAGAAAGATGAGGGTTGCATGCCTCATCATTGTTGTTGGCGGGGTTGGCAGCACGTCCTTTTCCTCTTCCGGCCATCTGGCAGAATCAACCAATGTCAATTTGATATCATTTAGTATCATCTTACTACTTTCATTTGTTTATACTTTGAAGTGTTGAGGCTTTGTTATACTTTTACGAGGGTTCATATCTCACACCAAATAATTGTACTATTATTTCCTGTGGGTTCACACACCAAAGCAAAACAATCTGAAGACGAGGCTGTGGACAATTGCTCATGGCTTCCACAACTCACGTCACACACCAAGTATTATCACACCATTAACTACGTAACGACTCGACTACTCGACCTCTTGCTAGCTAGGGGAAAGACTCTACACTACTCGTCCTCTTGAGCTGGCTCCTCGGGATCTTCCTCCTCATTTCGACTACCTTCTGACTCTGCTTTTGGTGGGGAGGCTGCTGGTGGAGAAGTGCGACGACGCCTGATTGCTCGGCGATCCGGGGAGTCAGGAGTCCATGGATCACTCACGGTGACACACAGTTCATTCCCATCTCCTCTTTCTCTCGCCTTTAGGCAAGCTCGCAGCAACGCCTCCGTTTCCTTCAGGGTGTCTCGGACATCCTGAAGCTCTTGTTGACACTCCTGCAGTCGAGTGCTGAGCATAGCAGCATCCTCCAAGCACAAGTCCATGTGCTCATGGGAAGTCCCTTGCTGCACCGGTGGGTACTTGTACTCCGTGGTACCACTCTCACGTTGGAGGACATACATGTACTCAGTTTTGTCCAAGTGGCGACGATAGATGTGACTCTGGCAGGTGATGGCCTCCCAGGTGACATCTTTCTCCGCATCAACTTGTGTTGCTCGACAAGCTGGAGAGTGGTGAATCTTAAGCAGCTGATTCTCGTGTATAATCCTCATTTCCGAACTCCATTCTTCCCTCTTCTCCCGGATGGTCCTGGTGGAGTTATAGTGGATGATGAGCTTGCCCGTATTGCCGGCGGCTTCGAGCATACGTCGAAGACGGCGCAACAAATCTCCTACTGCCAATCCGTAGGAAAGGTACGTCGCTGGATGACTTTCCTCTCTTTCGGCAAGGGCAACTACGGGAACTCTCCCTCCTGTGGACTTACGAGCGGTGCGAATCATGCGAACCATCTAAAACAAAAGAATTTAAAATTAGGTTAGATAAATTCTCGAACAAAAATCCTATTTTGAATGAAAGTTGGGGTAAGATGAAGAAAATGACTCCTTTAATAACACTTTTCCACCCACACCTTGAAAAATAGTTTTTAAGAAAATAGGGCCCTTAACTACGTCCATTTCTACCTAGGTCCACGTTCCTACGGGCAACCTTAGCTCTGATACCACCTCTGTCACACCCGGTTTTTCCGAAGAACAACCAAGTGAATATCACATGTATGCCAGGATCATTTTCTCATACATGTGATGACAAATAGTGAAGCATCATTTATTACAAGCCAGGTGTCGAATATGAATAAGTCTTACATCGCAAATGTCTCAATGGACACTAATGCTTCATCACAAGTAAATAAACTAGCAGCGGAATATTATTCTTTAGGGCTCCATCACAGGCGTTGCCCGGGGGTCTTCATGAACCTAAAAGCCTTCCTCGGGTCCAAAATCTTGGTCATTATACACCACCTCATTATCTTGACCTGAGCAGCAATATAAACCAACAAATATGCAAGGTTGAGTACCAATGGTACTCAGCAAGTGTGGGAAAATTATATCATGCATGGCTAGAACAAGGAGAGGTTGAACTCATGGTTAAAGCACTACGCAATTAATACCTATCACCTTAGCTTATTTAGCACCTACATTACTACACAGGTGAAATGGTCCCAATCTCCCATCCCATCATTATAATCCAATAACCATAACATCATTACCAATGTTAAGCTCCCCGCTTAACATCCTCAACTTCCAAAAACCTTCACACCTCTAATCATGAATAAGTCCAGGCCGCTCTTAACCGTGAGCACGGCTGTCAAGACAGTTTTGACTCTGCAGAGTTTGTACCACTGTACCCACAAGTAGTGATTTCATCCCCCGTTGCCGGGTGGACTAAAAGAACCTCCATTATGCCAGTGGCTACGATCCACATTCACACTTCCCAGGTGTGCGGCCAAGAGATAACTACGAAGCCTTTACAAAGGGATTCCCGACGAGCGTGGGCCCACTGAGGTTTCACCCCTAACAGCATACAAGAGGCTCCAACCCCGCTGCAGTGGCCCCCTCTTGAGCCTTGCGGTTCATATGGTAGTCCAACTGACACCTATTCCCCGCACCATCCAACACACCCATACTACGCCGGGGATACACCTAATTAATTGGCTAAGCTGCCCCATCTCAGCATGTGGTTGGCACTGTAAAGCCGGGTTACATGCTCCATGAACCGGTCCTTAGGATCCAGGCAAGTACTAAACACAAACCCAAATCTCGTGCACCCAGCACACAACCAAAACATCCAACTTGCATTGATCCCTACCTCTACATAACTCACAATGTCTCATTCAAGAGTATGGTATAAACTGATGATCCCATTTCCCAAATATCCCATTCTAAGCATGGCTAAGCATATGCATGTAAATAATTGACATGACAAAATAAATCCCAACCCAAGCTTCAAGGAAACAAGGTAATGCAATTCTAGGGAAACTTTCCTAGCATGGGTTTCATATTTAACTTGACAATGCAAATAATTCTATCTACACATCCTAGCATAGGATCAAAGTGGTCAAGGACACTTGCCTCCTTCTTGCTGCTCTTGAAATGAGTAGTCCTGATCTTGGAAATGAATAACTTGTTCTTGAACAGGTTCTACTTCATACCATCACACATAGCAAAAGAAAAACAACAATCCATAAGACATAATTCACACTTACACTTCATACAAACCATACATTCATATTTATAAAAGTTCTTTACCATTATATGTGTTGTGGTTACTTTATGTGTGTTAAGTTGTGGCTTGCATGTACTTTTAACCATGTATATATATGATTCCTATTTTTGGTGTCCACATTTATATTTGCATACAATGTGCCTTCACAACTTCTATCAACCCTAATCTGAATTCTTTGTATTTTAGAAACTCCATTTATCATTTACTAGTTGCTATATTTTCAGATTTATATTCCTATGCATAATTGTGTATAAAATTAGTAACACACATCATCTAAACAGTATAGGTTCTGGTCCTAAATAATTTAATAACATATTTTAACCTTGGCCTCTGATGTAAACTATTTCATAATTATTTTCCCTATTTTTCTATAACTATTCTTTACTTAAAAATGTGTCCCTATACTAAATAATGTGATTAATAAATGAAACAGATTCATATCAGCCCAAAAATATATTTTTATCTCACTCCAAAGTTTTCTAAGTACTGAGAAAGTATTTAATTAATTTTGACAATTATGTTTGTCCCACTTTTTAATTTTTAAACACTAGTTACATATTCAATTTTCTAAATTAATTACTAAACAGGGTTAAAATAATGAACTCACCCCATTACAGGGTCTATAATATTATTTTCATAATTTCCAGGGGTCTAGCTACACTTATCAGAGGTGTTTTTCTTAATTTCTATTAAGTCCAGGGGCTAAAACTGATTTTTAAATGAATTTACATGATTTTCTGGAGTTCCAGGGGCTAGATCTGAAGTTTCCGGGGCTAGCTCTCAATTCCAGAGAACCCCAGGGGGTAGCACGTAAGAACTCCAGTCTTTATAACGCGGGGTTGACGTGGACCGTCCGATTTTAAACCGACGGCTGAGATTATAAGATCGAACCGGTACGCGGGGTTTTAAAGTCTACCGTGCGATTTAAAATAAACGACGCACATGCGGCCACGTCGCTCTGATCGAACGCGGGCGGCGCTGCCGGCTGCGCACGGCGGCGGGAAGCGGCGATCTCGCCGGAAAGTTTCGGATCCTCGAGAATTCTGCCTAGAACTGTGATCTTATGGCCTAGATCGGTAGAGGAGAGGTCAGGGATCTCACCTCGGGGGTTTTCTCGAGCTCGGGGGTCCTGGAAAGTGATCGGCGGCGAGGTCCGAGGCAAAACCACGGCGAAGCTCGTCGGCGCTGTGTTTACACCGTAACTCTCCGAGTTTTCTGCACCTGCAAAGTTCCCCGGAGGCGGTGGATCAAAACCAGCGAGTTAGATCAGAGTTTTCGAGCTTAGATCGGCCAGAATTCACCGGCGAAGTCTCGGTGCTCACCGGAGTGAAAATCGGCGATCGCGTGAGGAAAACTGATCGGAGCTGGGGTTTTTATAGCCGGGGGAGGGCGGTGGGTCTGTTGTGATCGAGTTGGAGTCCTCTGGGTCCAGAATTCGGCTGCGGGATGCGGTTTCCCGATCGGTTGCGATCGCGCGCGCGGGAGAGAGTCCGGGGTCGCGGGGTTAGGGATGACATGTGGGTCCCACCCGTCAGCGAGGGGCAGCGCGGCGCGCGCGGGGGCGGGCTGGCGCGGGGGTTGCTGGGCTGGCTGGCGGTTTCGGCCCACTGGCCAGTTTTTTTCCCGATTTCCTTTTTCTTTTTCCATTTCTTTTCTGTTTTGGGTATAATTTGAATTCCAGTTTGAATTTGAATTTTTGCAAAACATGCAACACGTCCAAAAATTTCTAAATTCCCCTCTGAACATGGTTTAGGGTTTTAAATCAAAATTTGGGTTTTGACTAAAAATTTGGGGTGTTACAGGTGTGCACGAGAGAAAGCTTTACCTCGTGGACTTCACCGCTGATAAAACTCAACTTGATACATGCTTGATGGCAAAGACCAACATGGGATGGTTGTGGCACCGTAGACTAGCCCATGTTTGTATGAGGAATCTTCAAAAACTTCTAGAAGGCAATCACGTCCGAGGTCTTAAGAATGTTTTTTAGAAAGATAGGCCTTGTATCCCATGCCAAGTAGGGAAACAAGTTGGAGCAGCTCATCCCGCCAAGAATGTGATGACAACAATGAGATCATTGGAGATGCTGCACATGAACCTTTTCGGCCCCATTGCTTACATAAGCATTGGCGATAACAAATATGGTTTAGTTATTGTTGATGACTTTTCCTGCTCTACTTGGGGTGTTTTTCTTGCATGACAAAGGTGAAACTCAAGGTTTCCTCAAGACTTTCTTGAGAAGAGCTCAAGATGAGTTCTCTTTGAGAATCAAGAAGATAAGAAGCGACAATGGCACGAATTCAAGAACACCCTAGTAGAAGAGTACTTGGACGAGGAGGGCATCAAGCATGAGTTTTCGACACCCTACTCACCCGAACAAAATGGGGTGCCCGAAAGGAAGAACCGGACTCTAATAGAGATGTCAAGAACCATGCTTGATGAATACAAGACATCCGATCAGTTTTGGGCGGAAGCGTTCAACACCGCTTGACATGCAACAAACCGTCTCTACCTCCATTTCCTATTGAAGAAAACTCCATATGAACTTCTAACGGATGAAGAAGAGGCACCATGTATGGCATTGAGAAGGATGGCATTGGTGATATACGTCCACAAGAGCAACAAGGCCCCAATGATCCATCCTCATCACAAGAGATGCCCCAAGCACAAGTGTAAGGGCCCAAGTTTTTCACTTGGTAAAAGTGTTCATCACACCCACACCTCACCTCATTTGTGGTAATCACATGAACACAATTGAAGAGCAAGTAACCACCGTAAATAGATTTATTAGGAGATGAACTCACAAAATGCAAAGGTGGTTGTCGAAGTGTTCGCTACGACACTTCCCCAGGTCTGCTCGGAAGCAGCCCGCGGAGATTCTTTTTTTGGAGGGGCTAGTGGTTATCGAAGGTCGGAACACAACGACGAGAGGGACACAACGATTTACGTGGTTCGGGCCGCCCGAGCGTAATACCCTACGTCCACGGGAGTGCTTGTTGTATTGCTTGCGCGTGTGAGAGAGTGAGTTGGCTGGGTTGCAAACCCTTTGCCCAGAGGCTACCCTGGTCCTTTTATATCCCAAGGTCGGGGCAGTTGCAATGTGGCCTGGGGCCTGACAGGTGACCCCGCGGCTATCTGTGCCCTATACATGAGCTAGGCATTTACAGCTATATGCATTGTCACTGTCGATGGAGTTAAGGCGTGTCGCCTATACCGTCAGGTGCTTCTGACCGGGTAGCAGGTGATGATGAGGTAGTCGTCTTGTCGTCGTGTCTCCTCCGCACCGTGGGGCGGTACTGTTGCGCCACCACGCCTCGTCGCCCTTTCTTTCACCGTAATTGTGAGCAGACGAAGGACAGAGGCGTGCGCCGCGCACCATGCTTCTGGGGAAGGCGCAAACCTTGAATGCACGGCCTGACCGCAGACCTTCCTCTTTACTCCTTCGCATCTGCTCGGTTCTTGTCGGCGCGGCGTCTGAGTGGCTGGCCCCCGGGACACGCGTCTCCACCGGAGCTATCTTGCGGAGTAGCGAGGGGCCCGGAGTCGCTGGACACATGGTAGCACTGGAGCCCTCCCATGCTGGAGATCGGGCCCGAAGCCATAGGACACGTGGCACCTATGGAGCTCTCCTTTCGGGAGGCACGGCTTGGAGGTTCCTGTCACGTGGCACCACCGGAGCCCTCCATGGCGGGAGGTTGGGCCCGACACCATTGGACATGTGCGGCTTCAAAGCCATCCCCAGCCGGTATTGAGGCTCAGATCTTGAAGACACATGGTAGCCTCGGAGCCCTCCTTAGTAGGTGGTCGGACCCGAGGCCTAGGGCACGTCTCTTCTCATGAGTGCTCTCTAGCAGGTAGTTTGGCCCAACATTCAGGCTGGGTCTCTGTCTTCTGCATACGTGCTGGCACACGCCTTCTTTTGCTCATACACACAGGGGTACCCGGTCTTTGTAACACCCCAAAAATCTTGCTAAGATCCTAAATCATGTTAAGAGGGGAATTTAAAATTTTTTGGACGTGTTGCATGTTTTGCAACAATTTAAATTCAAACTGGAATTCAATTTAAACTCAAAACAGAAAAGAAATAGAAAAAGAAAAAGGAAAACAGAAAAAACCGGCCAGTGGGCCAAAACCCACCAGCCGGCCCACCCAGCAACCGCGCCAGCCCGCAGCCGGGCGCGCCCCCTTCCTCACACTGACAGGCAGGGCCCGCCAGCCCTTCTTCTACCTCGCGCCCGCGCCCGCGATCGACCGAACTCTCTCTCACCCCGAATCCAAACCGACCCGTATTTCTGCGTATCCCAGCCGAATTTCGATCGGGGGCGACGCAAACTCGATCTAAACCACCCCGCCGCCCTCCCCCGTCTATAAAAACCCTGGCCTCGTTCTGTTTTTCCCACGCGATCCACCGTTTTTACTCCGGTGAGAACCCGAGCCTTCTCCGGCGAATTCTGGCCGATCTACGCTCGGAAATTCCGATCTAACTCGCTGGTCTTGATCCACCGACTCCGGGGAACCCTGCAGGTGCAGAAAACTCGGTGACTTGCGGTTCAAACACAGCGCCGACGAGCCTCGGCGTGGTTTCACTTCGGACCTCGTCGCCGACCGCCTTCCAGGACCTCCGAGCTCAAGAAAACCCCCGAGGTGAGATCCCCGACCTCCCCTCTGCCGATCTATGCCATAAAATCACAGTTCTAGGAAGAATTCACGAAGATCCGAAACTTTCCGGCGAGATCACCGCCCCCCACCGCCGTGCGCCGCCGGGCAGCGCCGCCCGCGCTCAATCAGAGCGACGTGGCCGCTTGTGCGCCGTTTATTTTAAATCGCACGGTAGAGTTTAAATCCCCGCGTACCGGTTCGACGTTATAATCTCAGCCGTCGGTTTAAAATCGGACGGTCCACGTCAGCCCCGCGTTATAAAGACTGGAAATCTTACGTGCTACCCCCTGGGGTTCTCGGGAAATAAGAGCTAGCCCCGGAAACTTCTGATCTAGCCCCTGGAACTTCAGAAAATCGTGTAAATTCATTTAAAAATCAGTTTTAGCCCCTGGACTTAATAAAAATTAGGAAAAACTCCTCTGTTATGTGTAGCTAGACCCCTGAAAATTGTTAAAATAGTATTATAGACCCTGTAGTGGGGTGAGTTTACCTTTTTAGCCCTATTTAATATTTAAATTAGGAAATTGAATATGTGGCTAGTGTTTAAAATTTAAAAAGTGGGACAAACATATTGTCAAAATTAAATTAAAAACTTTCTCAGTATTTAGAAAACTTTGGAGTGAAATGAAAATATATTTTGGGCTGAAATGAATCTGTTTAATTTATTATTCACATTTAGGGACACATTTTTAAGTGAAGTATAGTTCTGGAAAATAGGGAAAATAATTGTAAAATAGTTTACATCAGAGGAAAAGGTCAAAAATATATTAGTAAATATTTTAGATCAGAACCTATTCTGTTTAGATGATGTGTCTTGTTATTTTCATAATAAAGTTCACATTTAGGCATAGGAAATGAATCTGAAAATATAGCAACTAGTAAATGATAAATGGAGTTCTAAAATCCAAAGAATTCAGTTTAGGGTTGGTAGAAATTCTGAAGACACATATGAAGAAGGAAAATACCTTTCATGCATACTTGGTAGCTAAAAGGTGTAGTAATTGAATATAAGGAATTTATTTAAATTGGAAACTCATATATATAGTATGTAAGTATAAATGTGAACACAAAAGTAGGAATCATATACACATGATTAAAAGTACATGTAAGCCAAAGGTCAACACACATAGAGTAAACACAATACATAGAAGTTGTGAATGGCTTTGTTACATATGAATGTGTGGTTTGTATGAAGTGGAAGTGTGAACAATTTCTTATGGATTGTTGTTTTTCTTTTGCTATATGTGATGGTATGATGTAGAACCTGCTCAAGAGCAAGTTATTCCTTTCCAAGATCAGGACTACCCATTTCAAGAGCAACAGGAAGGAGGCAAGTGTCCTTGATCACTTTGATCCTATGCTAGGATGTGTAGATAGAATTATTTGCATTGTCAAATGAAATATGAAACCCATGCTAGGAAGTTTCCCTAGAATTGCATTACCTTGTTTCCTTGTAGCTTGGGTTGGGATTTATTTTATCATGTCATTTATTATTATGCATATGCTTAGCCATGCTTAGAATGAAATATTTGGGATATGAGACCATCAGTTTATTTTACCATACTCTTGAATGAGATATTGTGAGTTATGTAGAGGTAGGGATCAAGACAAGTTGGATGTTTTGGTTGTGTGCTGGGTGCACGAGACTCGTGTTTGTGTTTAGTACTTGCCTGGATCTTAAGGACCGGTTCATGGAGCATGTAACCTGGCTTTACCGTGCCAACCACATGCTGAGATGGGGCAGCTTGGCCAATTAATTAGGTGTATCCCCAGCGTAGTATGGGTGTGTTGGATGGTGCGGAGAATAGGTGTCAGCTGGACTACCATATGAACCGCAAGGCTCAAGAGGGGGCCACTACAGCGGGGTTGGAGCCTCTTGTATGCTGTTAGGGGTGAAAACTCAGTGGGCCCACGCTCGTCGGGAATCCCTTTGTAAAGGCTTCGTAGTGATCTCCTGGCTACACACCTGGGAAGTGTGAATGTGGTTCGTAGCCACTGGCATAATGGAGGTTCTTTTAGTCCACCCGGCAACGGGGGATGAAATCACTACATGTGGGTACAGTGGTGTAAACTCTGCAGAGTCAAAACTGTCATGACAGCCGTGCTCACGGTCAAGAGCGGCTTGTACTTATTCATGATTAGAGGAGTGATGGTTTTGAAAGTCGTGAATGTTAAGCGGGGAGATTAACATTGGAAATGATGTTATGGTTATTTGATTATGATGATGGGACGGGAAATTGGGATCATTCCACCTGTGTAGTAATGTAGGTGCTTAATAAGCTAAGGTGATAGGTATTGATTGCGTAGTGCTTTAACCATGAGTTCAACCTCCCTTTGTTCTAGCCATGCATGACATAACTTTCCCACACTTGCTGAGTACCATCGGTACTCAACCTTGCATATTTGTTGGTTTATATTGCTGCTCAGGTCAAGATAATGAGGTGGTGTATAATGACCAAGACTTTGGACCCGAAGAAGGTTTCTAGGTTCATGGAGACCCCCGGGCAACGCCTGTGACGGAGCCCACAAGAATAATATTCCACTGCTAGTTTATTTACTTGTGATGAACTTATTATTGTCCATCGAGAAATTTACTATGTAAGACTTACTTATATTCGACACCTGGCTTGTAATAAATGATGCTTCACTATTTGTCATCACATGTATGAGAAAATGATCCTGACATACATGTGATATTCACTTGGTTGTTCTTCGGAAAAACCGGGTGTGACAGAAGTGGTATCAGAGCCAAGGTTGCCCATAGGAATGTGGACCTAGGTAGAAATGGACGTACTTAAGGGCCCTATTTTCTTAAAAACTATTTTACAAGGTGTGGGTTGAAAAGTGTTATTTAAGGAGTCACTTTCTTCATCTTACCCCAACTTTCATTCAAAAGAGGATTTTTGCTTAAAAGTTTATCTAACCTAAGTTTAAATGCTTTTTGTTTTAGATGGTTCGCATGATTCGCACCGCTCGCAAGTCCACAGGAGGGAGAGTTCCCGTAGTTGCCCTTGCCTAAAGAGAGGAGAGCCGTCCGGTGACATACCTTTCCTACGGATTGGCAGTAGGAGGCTTGTTGCGCCGTCTTCGACGTATGCTCGAAGCCGCCGGCAATACGGGCAAGCTAATCATCCACTATAACTCCACCAGGACCATCCGTGAGAAGAGGGAAGAATGGAGTTCAGAGATGAGGATTATACACGAAAATCAGCTGCTTAAGATCCACCGCTCTCCAGCCTGTAGAGCGACACAGGTCGATGCGGAGAAGGATGTTACCTGGGAGGCCATCACCTGCCAGAGTCACATCTATCGTCGCCACCTGGACAGGACTGAGTACATGTATGTCCTCCAGTGTGAGAGTGGTACCACGGAGTACAAGTACCCGCCAGTGCAGCAAGGGACTTCCCATGAGCACATGGACTTGTGCTTGGAGGATGCTGCTATACTCAACACTCGACTGCAGGAGTGTCAGCAAGAGCTTCAGTATGTTCGGGACACCCTGAAGGAAACGGAGGCATTGCCGCGAGCCTGCTTGAGGGCGAGAGAAAGAGGAGATGGGAATGAACTGTGTGTCACCGTGAACGATACATGGACTCCTGACTCCCCAGATCGCCGAGCGATCAGGCGTCGTCGCACTTCTCCACCAGCAGCCTCCCCACCCAAAGCAGAGTCAGAAGGCAGCCGAAATGATGAGGAAGATCCCGAGGAGCCAGCTCAAGAAAACGAGTAGTGTAGAGTCCTTCCCTTAGTTAGTAAGATGTCGAATAGTCGAGTCGTTACGTTAAGTTAATGGTGTGTTAATGCTTGGTGTGTGACGTGAGTTGTGGAAACCATGAGCAATTGTCCACAGCCTCGTCTTTAGATTGTTTTGCTTTGGTGTGCCCACATGAAATAATATTGCATTTACTTTTTGTGTGAGAAATGAACCCTCAGAAAAGTATAACAAAGCCTCAACACTTCAAAGTGCAAACAAATGAAAGTAGTAAGATGATACTAAAATGCTTTCAAATTAACATTGATTGATTCTGCCAGATGGCCGGAAGAGGAAAAGGACGTGCTGCCAACCCCGCCAACAACAACGATGAGGCATGCAACCCTCATCTTTCTGGAGGCCAGGACCGGGGTGGTCGCCGTGAAGGAGTTGATCCCCTCCACCAAATGCTGGAGAATCAAAATCAGCTCATCCAGAACTTGACTCAAGTGGTGGCCAACTTGCATCAAGTTCCACCTCCACAAGCTGCACCACGCCAACCAAGGTTGAGTGAGTTTCTAGGAACTCAACCTCCAAAGTTTGCAAGTGCTGCTGAACCTCTGGAGGCAGAAGATTGGCTTAAGACCATTGAGAGCAAGATGAGGATCATACAGTGCCAAGGGTATGAGAGGGTGCTGTTTGCCTCTCATCAATTGCATGGACCTGCTGCTGATTGGTGGACCGCCTACGTGGCCGCCCATCATGACCCTGAGAACATCACTTGGGAAGAGTTCAAGCGTAGCTTCCGCAACCATTATATTCCAAGAGGTGAACTCAAAAACAAGAGGAAGGAGTTCTTGGGACTGCAGCAGGGAAACATGACGGTGAGGGAATACCTCACTAAATTTACTCAACTATCCCGTTATGCCCCACGGGACATAGAGACTGATGAGCAGAAACAAGATTGTTTCGTGGAGGGACTTACCGCAGAAATGCAGTGTGCAATGTCCTCAAATGAGTATGAAAGCTTCCAAAAGATGGTGGACAGAGCATTTGTGGTAGAAAGGAAGCTAAAGGCCTTGGAAAATGAGAATAAGAGGAAGGCCGGGTGGTCACATCAAGCCTCAGGGAGCAACACCCACCCACGTCTGATGCCGCAACCTGCAGGGCAGACGAACCGTTCTGCGGTACCCTACTCAGCACCAAGAGGGTACAACCCGAACTACAGGCCTCCGGTAGCACCAGCACAGCCGCAACGTCCGTTTGTACAGCAGCCTCGCCCCGCATATCCACATCGACCAGCAGTGCAAGGACCTTCAAACCAACCCCAAGACAATAAAGGCCAAACACCTAAGGTGGGGGTGCAATGTTTTAATTGTGGTGAAGTGGGGCACTATGCCCATAAGTGCCCAAAGAAGAAGCCCGCGCAGCCACAACAGCAGAATGTAATGAGAGGACGGGTGAACCACGTCACTATGGAGGAAGCGCAAGAGGCACCAGACGTGGTAGTTGGTAAGTTTCCTGCCAATTTACACCTTGCAACCCTGCTGTTTGATTCTGGTGCTACCCACTCGTTCATTGGTCAAGGGTTTGTTAAGAAGCATGACCTAGCAACCACACAAATGAACCATATGCTAGCCGTAAACTCTCCAGGTGGAGAAATAAGGACAAGACAAGTGTGTCCCAAAGTGAACCTAGACATTAATGGGGTGGTATTTACTGCTAACCTCATGGTGATAGATTCACAAGGGATAGATATTATCTTGGGTATGGATTGGTTGACAAAACATAAAGGAATCATCCATTGTTCGACCAGAACGGTAGAACTAACTCACCCTAGTGGCACAAGAGTAAAGTTCATAACAATACACGATCCTAGGAGGGACATTAAATTAAATCAAGTTGAGGTGAAAGTTGAGGAAATCAGGACCATCAGGGAATATCCAGATGTTTTTCCGGAGGTGTTGCCAGGTATGCCTCCCGATCGTGAAGTGGAATTTGCAATTGAGTTAGTGCGTGGAACAGCCCCGATATACAAGAGACCTTATCGGATGGACTCCAAGCAGCTAGAAGAACTAAAGGATCATTTGAGAGAATTGACGGAGAAGGGGTATATTCGCCCTAGTTCCTCACCATGGGGAGCTCCGGTGATATTTGTGCCCAAGAAGGACGGAACCCAAAGGTTATGTGTGGATTACCGTGCCTTGAATGAGGTAACCATCAAGAACAAGTACCCATTACCCTACATTGAAGACTTTTTTGATCAGTTGAGGGGAGCTTGTGTGTTCTCGAAAATTGATCTCAGGTCGGGATACCACCAACTCAAGATAAGGCAATCTGATATTCCCAAGACAGCTTTCGTATCTCGGTACGGACTGTATGAATACACTGTCATGCCTTTCGGGCTAACTAATGCCCCGGCATACTTCATGTATCTCATGAACAAGGTATTCATGGAATATCTGGACAAATTTGTGGTGGTTTTCATAGATGACATTCTCGTCTTCTCCAAAGATGAAGAAGAACATGAGAAACATCTAAGGTTGGGGTTGCAGAGGCTAAGAGAACACCAACTATATGCCAAGTTGAGCAAGTGTGAGTTTTGGCTGAAGAGAGTTCCCTTCTTAGGACATATAATCTCGGAGGGAGGAATCTCCGTGGATCCTGCCAAAATCAAGGATATACAGAAGTGGAAGACCCCTGACAATGTCGTGGAAGTTCGAAGCTTCTTGGGATTGGCTGGATACTATCGACGGTTTATTGAGGGATTCTCTAAGATCTCGAGACCCCTCACCAAACTGTTGGAGAAGGGAATCACATTCACATGGACGCCACAGTGCGAGACGAGTTTTCAGGAGCTAAAGAAAAGATTGACCACAGCCCCAGTATTGGTTATGCCAGATATGCAGAAGAATTTCACAGTGTACTGCGATGCCTCTGGAAACGGGTTGGGATGTGTTCTCATGCAAGAAGGGCATGTCGTGGCTTATGCATCCCGGCAGCTCCGGAAGCAGGAGAAGAACTATCCTACACATGACTTAGAACTAGCCGCAGTGGTACACGCGTTGAAAATTTGGCGACACTATCTAATGGGGAAGAGGACAGAGATATATACGGATCATAAGAGTTTGAAGTACATTTTCACACACCCAGATCTCAACCTCAGACAAAGGAGATGGTTAGAGCTAATCAATGACTTTGATGTGGGCATCAACTATCATCTTGGGAAAGCAAACGTCGTGGCCGATGCTTTGAGTCGGAAAGTGCAGGTCAATAAGTTGAGCTTGAAGGACATGCCTGCAGAATTGAAGGACGAGGTTATAAGGCTCAATCTATGCTTGGTAAATAGTGGTGAAGCCATCACCATGGAAGTGGACTCCACACTCGAGCGAGACATCCGCGAGGGTCAAAAGAATGACGAGAAGATACAAGAGATCAGACAACTCATCAAGGAAAATAAAGCTCCTGGTTTTAGAGAGGATGAACAAGGAACGGTGTGGCACGGGAAAAGAATCTGTGTGCCAGAAGTAAAGGAGATCTGTGAATTGATTTTGAAGGAGGCTCACGATTACGACTATTCCATTCATCCTGGGAGTACAAAGATGTACCAGGACCTCAAGAACAGGTATTGGTGGTATGGCATGAAGCGAGATGTCGCGGAACATGTTGCCCTATGTGACACATGTCAGTTGGTGAAAGCGGAACATCAACGACCCGCGGGATTATTGCAACCACTCAAATTGCCTGAATGGAAATGGGAAGAAATCGGTATGGATTTCATAGTGGGATTGCCTAGGACCCAATCAGGATATGATTCGATATGGGTCATCATCGACAAGCTAACCAAGGTAGCTCATTTCATCCCCGTGAAAGAAAGCTACAGCGGATCCAAATTAGCAGAGTTGTACATGTCAAGGATCGTGTGTTACCATGGAGTGCCAAAGAAGATAGTGTCGGATCGAGGGACATAGTTCACCTCAAGGTTCTGGCAGAAGTTGCATGAAACCATGGGAACCCATCTGAATTTTAGCTCTGCCTATCATCCCCAAACTGACGGGCAGACGGAGAGAACCAATCAGATCCTTGAAGATATGCTGAGGGCATGTGCACTAAAAAACAATCGGAGTTGGGACAAGAACTTACCGTATGAGGAGTTTTCCTATAACAACAGCTATCAAGCTAGTATGAAGATGTCACCGTTTGAAGCTTTGTACGGGAGGAAGTGCAGAACTCCCCTATTTTGGAACTAAACAGGGGAAAGTAAAGTGTTTGGTCCAGAAGTACTACAAGAAGCCGAGGCGAAGGTGAAGGAAATTCGCAACAATTTGAGGATAGCACAGACACGCCAAAAGAGCTATGCCGATATACGAAGAAGAGAGCTCGTTTTCAACGTGGGAGATTATGTCTATCTCAAGGTGTCCCCTATCCGAGGACTTCATCGGTTCAAGGTGAAAGGGAAGTTGTCACCTCGATACATCGGACCCTTTCAAGTTCTGGAGAGGAAAGGCGAAGTGGCGTATCAACTGGAATTACCGGCTCGCCTATCGGATGTGCACGATGTGTTCCATGTGTCACAACTCAAGAAATGCCTGAGGACGCCTGAAGAGGTGTTACCCATGAATGAAGTGGACGTAGCTGAGGATTTGTCTTATGCCGAGCAACCATACAAGATTTTGGAGACAATGGAACGCCTCACCAGAAATAAAAGAATCCGGATGTGCAAGGTGTAGTGGAAGCATCACTCAGAAGAGGAAGCCACCTGGGAACGGGAAGATGAGCTCAAGGCACAATTTCCGGAATTGTTTTCTTAGAACCACCAATCTCGAGGACGAGATTTCTTTTAAGGGGGTTAGAGCTGTAACACCCCAAAAATCTTGTTAAGATCCTAAATCATGTTAAGAGGGGAATTTAAAATTTTTTGGACGTGTTGCATGTTTTGCAACAATTTAAATTCAAACTGGAATTCAAGTTAAACTCAAAACAGAAAAGAAATAGAAAAAGAAAAAGGAAAACAGAAAAAAACCGGCCAGTGGGCCAAAACCCACCAGCCGGCCCACCCAGCAACCGCGCCAGCCCGCAGCCGCGCGCGCCCCCTTCCTCACACTGACAGGCGGGGGCCGCCAACCCTTCTTCTACCTCGCGCCCGCGCCCGCGATCGGCCGGACTCTCTCTCACCCCGAATCCAAACCGACCCGGATTTCTGCGTATCCCAGCCGAATTTCGATCGGGGGCGACGCAAACTCGATCTAAACCACCCCGCCGCCCTCCCCGTCTATAAAACCCCCGACCTCGTTCTGTTTTTCCCACGCGATCCGCCGTTTTTACTCCGGTGAGAACCCGAGCCTTCTCCGGCGAATTCTGGCCGATCTACGCTCGGAAATTCCGATCTAACTCGCTGGTCTTGATCCACCGCCTTCGGGGAACCCTGCAGGTGCAGAAAACTCGGTGACTTGCGGTTCAAACACAGCGCCGACGAGCCTCTCCGTGGTTTCACTTCGGACCTCGTCGCCGACCGCCTTCCAGGACCTCCGAGCTCAAGAAAACCCCCGAGGTGAGATCCCCGACCTCCCCTCTGCCGATCTATGCCATAAAATCACAGTTCTAGGAAGAATTCACGAAGATCCGAAACTTTCCGGCGAGATCGCCGCCCCCCACCGCCGTGCGCCGCCGGGCAGCGCCGCCCGCGCTCGATCAGAGCGACGTGGCCGCTTGTGCGCCGTTTATTTTAAATCGCACGGTAGAGTTTAAATCCCCGCGTACCGGTTCGACGCTATAATCTCAGCCGTCAGTTTAAAATCGGACGGTCCACGTCAGCCCCGCGTTATAAAGACTGGAAATCTTACGTGCTACCCCCTGGGGTTCTCGAGAAATAAGAGCTAGCCCCGGAAACTTCTGATCTAGCCCCTGGAACTTCAAAAAATCGTGTAAATTCATTTAAAAATCAGTTTTAGCCCCTGGACTTAATAAAAATTAGGAAAAACTCCTCTGTTATGTGTAGCTAGACCCCTGAAAATTGTTAAAATAGTATTATAGACCCTGTAGTGGGGTGAGTTTACCTTTTTAGCCCTGTTTAATATTTAAATTAGGAAATTGAATATGTGGCTAGTGTTTAAAATTTAAAAAGTGGGACAAATATATTGTCAAAATTAAATTAAAAACTTTCTCAGTATTTAGAAAACTTTGGAGTGAGATGAAAATATATTTTGGGCTGAAATGAATCTGTTTAATTTATTATTCACATTTAGGGACACATTTTTTAAGTAAAATATAGTTCTAGAAAATAGGGAAAATAATTGTAAAATAGTTTACATCAGAGGAAAAGGTCAAAAATATATTAGTAAATATTTTAGATCAGAACCTATTCTGTTTAGATGATGTGTCTTGTTATTTTCATAATAAAGTTCACATTTAGGCATAGGAAATAAATCTGAAAATATAGCAACTAGTAAATGATAAATGGAGTTCTAAAATCCAAAGAATTCAGTTTAGGGTTGGTAGAAATTCTGAAGACACATATGAAGAAGGAAAATACCTTTCATGCATACTTGGTAGCTAAAAGGTGTAGTAATTGAATATAAGGAATTTATTTAAATTGGAAACTCATATATATAGTATGTAAGTATAAATGTGAACACAAAAGTAGGAATCATATACACATGATTAAAAGTACATGTAAGCCAAAGGTCAACACACATAGAGTAAACACAACACATAGAAGTTGTGAATGGCTTTGTTACATATGAATGTGTGGTTTGTATGAAGTGGAAGTGTGAACAATGTCTTATGGATTGTTGTTTTTCTTTTGCTATATGTGATGGTATGATGTAGAACCTGCTCAAGAGCAAGTTATTCCTTTCCAAGATCAGGACTACCCATTTCAAGAGCAGCAGGAAGGAGGCAAGTGTCCTTGATCACTTTGATCCTATGCTAGGATGTGTAGATAGAATTATTTGCATTGTCAAATGAAATATGAAACCCATGCTAGGAAGTTTCCCTAGAATTGCATTACCTTGTTTCCTTGTAGCTTGGGTTGGGATTTATTTTATCATGTCATTTATTATTATGCATATGCTTAGCCATGCTTAGAATGGAATATTTGGGATATGAGACCATCAGTTTATTTTATCATACTCTTGAATGAGATATTGTGAGTTATGTAGAGGTAGGGATCAAGGCAAGTTGGATGTTTTGGTTGTGTGCTGGGTGCACGAGACTCGGGTTTGTGTTTAGTACTTGCCTGGATCGTAAGGACCGGTTCATGGAGCATGTAACCTGGCTTTACCGTGCCAACCACATGCTGAGATGGGGCAGCTTGGCCAATTAATTAGGTGTATCCCCGGCGTAGTATGGGTGTGTTGGATGGTGCGGGGAATAGGTGTCAGCTGGACTACCATATGAACCGCAAGGCTCAAGAGGGGGCCACTGCAGCGGGGTTGGAGCCTCTTGTATGCTGTTAGGGGTGAAACCTCAGTGGGCCCACGCTCGTCGGGAATCCCTTTGTAAAGGCTTCGTAGTGATCTCCTGGCTACACACCTGGGAAGTGTCAATGTGGTTCGTAGCCACTGGCATAATGGAGGTTCTTTTAGTCCACCCGGCAACGGGGGATGAAATCACTACATGTGGGTACAGTGGTACAAACTCCGCAGAGTCAAAACTGTCATGACAGCCGCGCTCACGGTCAAGAGCGGCTTGGAGTTATTCATGATTAGAGGAGTGATGGTTTTGAAAGTTGTGAATGTTAAGCGGGGAGCTTAACATTGGAAATGATGTTATGGTTATTTGATTATGATGATGGGATGGGAAATTGGGATCATTCCACCTGTGTAGTAATGTAGGTGCTTAATAAGCTAAGGTGATAGGTATTGATTGTGTAGTGCTTTAACCATGAGTTCAACCTCCCTTTGTTCTAGCCATGCATGACATAACTTTCCCACACTTGCTGAGTACCATCGGTACTCAACCTTGCATATTTGTTGGTTTATATTGCTGCTCAGGTCAAGATAATGAGGTGGTGTATAATGACCAAGACTTTGGACCCGAAGAAGGTTTCTAGGTTCATGGAGACCCCCGGGCAACGCCTGTGACGGAGCCCACAAGAATAATATTCCGCTGCTAGTTTATTTACTTGTGATGAACTTATTATTGTCCATCGAGACATTTACTATGTAAGACTTACTTATATTCGACACCTGGCTTATAATAAATGATGCTTCACTATTTGTCATCACATGTATGAGAAAATAATCCTGGCATACATGTGATATTCACTTGGTTGTTCTTCGGAAAAACCGGGTGTGACAGTCTTGAGGGTACCAACAGTGGCCCCTGGGCCCATCTGCATAGAGACGAAGGCTCTTGCGGATGGGGCCTCCGTCTAAAATCCCGCATGGTGGTCTTCCGACCTTGCTTCAGCCGAAGAGACTCCTCCACTGTCACAAACAGGGGCCTCTTCATTGTTGGAGGGTCGTGGGGGGCGCACGTTGCGTGCAACTGCCACATTACTTGCGACGGTTCCCAACACGATCCCTGCTCTTCCTCTTGTCAAGCTTTTTCGGGGAACTGCTTTTGCCTATCGTTACCGCGGTGCCTTTTGCCCGCATTGTCTGCCGAATGGGCCTTGGCGCCTTTGCTCTTGGGGGTACAGCCAATGCGGGCGCGGTTCCATCGGGCACGTCGCACTCAGCGGTTCTCGAAGGGTCTAGGGCAAATAAAGAGACCCTGTGTTGTTGGCAGGAGTCTTCTCCTTCATTTGCTCCCTTGCGTTTCCCCTTCCTTATTTTTGCTCCCATCGCCTTGTCTCCTTGCTTTCTCTTCATGCTCCAATGGCGTCGAACCTTCGAGAGTCTCGTCTCCAAAGCCCTGGCAATGTGAGGCGCGTGAGGCGCCTGATCGACTGGCAAGCGCCTCAGTACGGTGGGAGGATTCACCGCGGATCCCCCCCGCTCGTAGGCCTTGAGCCCGGCGAGGTCATCGTCTTCATCGGGTACATATTGGCGGGGCTCCCCTTCCCCACTTCTTCCTTCTTCCAGACCCTGCTGGAGTTCTACGAGCTCCAGCTTCAGCACCTAATGCCGCACTCCCTCATGCTGGTGTCAATCTTCGTCCACCTCTGCGAGATGTTCGTGGGGGTGCGACCGTCCGTGCGGCGGTTCCGAGCGTTCTTCGTCCTATGGTGGTAGGGGAGGGGCCCGAGCTTCCTGGGTGCCTACTACTTTCAGCACCGTACCAGGTCCGTGGTGACGTACATCTCTCCCTTCTCCCCCAACAAGTGGGAGAACTGGAGGGATGACTGGGTCATTGTGAAGACCGACGTCTACGACCGGCTAGATCTGCCGACTTCTCCTCCTTCGACCATGCGGACCGACTGGGAGAAGATGCCACACCTTGAGAGCGCCTACTCCCTCGTGCTGGCGAGAATTAAGTTCCTGGCGGACCAGGGGTTGTCCTCACTCATGGTGTTGGCTGACTTCCTGGGTCGACGCATTGCTCCCCTCCAGAGTCATTGCCGCACGGCCTGGATGTACACTGGCGAGAACGACTCCATCCGTTTGGAGCGTGGTCCCACGACCAATCTGAAGATGGAGCTCCTGGATGCCATTTTGGGAAAGCTATGTGCCAATGTTGGAACCAGCCCGGTCCCCGACGATCTCATCATCCCACCGGCGTCATGTTTGCCCATCTTCATGGATCATGAGCTGAGATCGCAGCTCCTGAAGACGATGCCGACGCTGGACGACATCGACATCGCTCCCCAACAGGCTGGCGATGCTTCACGAGGAATAACAATCCCTGGGGCGACTAGAGCGAGCAATGGGAGGACTGCTTCCTCCGATCCGGCCTCGACTGCTCCAAGTACTGCCACGCCGGGCTCCGTGGCTCCGACTTCCTCCGCCCCAAGCCTAGACAAGGGGAAGGCGCCGGCGGCCCCCCGGCCTAGCTCTCCCAGTAAGAAGCGGAGGTTGACTCGCGTGAACGGGAGCTTCATCTCGGCGTCTAGCTCTGTGGCGCCTGCGGCACCCCAAGCGCACCAGAGGTTGGTCTGAGGGGCGCAACCGAATGTTGCGTGGTCGGTTCTGCATCCGAGCCCGCAGAGGGAGCCCCTGCAGCTCCAGCACCTCTGCCGTCGATGAAGAGGCCAGCTGTAGCCGGAGGTTCTGATGGCTCGGGAGGCCCGAGCAAGCGTTTTTGAGCCGCTTCATGGAGCTTCGCTGGCCCTAGGTAGATCATCCGAGGCCAGCCTTTGCTGCTTTTGTCTCTGCTTTGAGGTTGTCTGCTGACCTCTGTTCTTTACGCAGGGCTCCGTCCGCAGGTGCTCCTGGGAGCGCCCCGGTGCCTGTGGTGTCTAGCGATCCGTCGGCGACTTGTGGGACTGCTCCAGTCCAAGGCACGGACCCTCCAGCGCCGGCGACGTCCACGCCGCCTGCCTCTTCTACTGACGTCCCTCCGGCGGCTCCTGGTGTAGGGGACCCCAGCCAGGATCCTCCGTCAGTCCAGGCTTCAGGGCCTAGCCTCGGGCCGGTCGTGGCTGATGAGGCTCCGCCGGCTCATGGCGACGAGCCTGCTTCTGCCGCCGACCAGGGCGCGTTGGATGCCGTGACCCCTACCCCGGAGGGTAGCACTCCTCAGCCGTAAGCTCACCCATCTCCTTCTGAGGCCCAAGCCGAAACTTCCCTGGGTCCCTGCGTCTTGGTGCCTACTCCGGCGTCCAACGACATCCTGGAGGACGATGCCCAGGAGGCTTCGGTACGCGTCTTGCGGGTCCCTTTTTCTAAGACCGTGGCTTCAGCTTAGGCAAGCCTCCGTCGGGTTCATCTGGCGCTGGATCAGGAGCAGGGAGCCATCCGGCAGGAGGAGGAGCGCCTCATTGGTTGGGAAAGGTTGCTCAAGCCTTGGACCCAAGATACACAAAGGAGGTTGGAGACTAAGGAGGCTTGCCTGCGGGAGGAGCAGAAACTGACCAACCGGCAGCGGGACCTGGTTGATTAGTTGGACGAGCAGCCCAAGAAGCTCTGGGTAGAAGCCAAGGAGGCCCACAAGGTGGCCAACGATCGCCTCACAACCTTGGAGGAGCTACGGCTAGTGCTGGCTCATCGTGAGATCGCTATAGGCGAGCGCGAGCTGGTGGAGAAGGAGGTTTCATCGCGCTTGCAGCGGGAGCAGGCCGAGCTGAAGTATCGGGCCGACGACTTGGACTGCCAGCAGGCCTCTCTGAGCAAGGAGCGGGAGAGGCAGATGAAGGAGCGCTAGGACCTCCTGGCTGCAGATTTCGACACTTCGTTTCGCAAGGAGGGACTGCAGCGCCGTGCCCGTGAGCTTGATGCCCGGGTGGCGAAGTTGGCTGCCAAGGAGAGAAGACTCTCCGAGAGCGACGCAGCAGCCCTGGCAGAGGCACGGCGCGAGCTTCGAGAGCTTAGGGCCTCGTGCACGGCGGAGGTCCAGCAAGTCTGGGACTTCCTGGGCCGTGCCGAGTCAGCACTGGTGCCCTTCGGCTTCAGCCCGGTGCGCGGCGGCAAGCCTTCGCAGGAGATGAGCCAAGTGCTCCCTGCGCTTGACTCTGTAGGGTTGAAGATGGAAGCGTTGGAAGACGTTGTTGTCAACCAGTTGGAGACGGAGGGAAAGGCCCTGGCTAAGGAGTTGGCAACACATGTGTTGACCTGCTTTCGAAGCTGGGACCCCAGTGTTTCCTTGGAGCCGTTCGTCCAAGGCCCCGTCGCTGCGAGGGAGGCGGCAGCCCGGTCTGCGGTCGAAGACTTAGGAGCCCTCGTCACCGAGCGGTTTAGGCATAGTACGGGCGAGTCCTAGGCGGTCCCCGACCTTTGTATCTTTCTTTTATCTTTTGTATCTTGTGTCTTGTGCTGATGAACGAAAGACTTTTTGTTGGCCTCTCATCCTTCAGCCACTCGGGGCAGGGTCCGGTAGGCAGAGCCACTTTTAGCTTCCACGAGGCCTCCTGGTCCTTGATGCCGCAAGAACCGGAGGCTCCATGATTTGTCAAAGTGGTTGATGCTTCCTTGTTGATTGCTGTATATGTGTACCCTCTTCCTTCTTGCACGTCTGTGAGACCTATGTGTGCTAAATACATTGGCTATGACGATAAAAGTTTTAAATTCTGCCAAAACACTCTTTTTGTCAAGGTCTGACTCTAGGTCCGAGCTCCGACAAGATCCGACGTAAGGTCCGACTTGCTATGGCTAGGTCTGACATGTGTTTGGTTAGCTCCGGTGGTAGCTCCGGCTAGTTTTGGTAAGTTCCGGTGCTAGGTTCTGCTAGCTTTGGTATGCTCTGGCTCAAGGTCCGGTTAGCTTTGGCAAGGCCCGGAGCTAAATCACAATGGTTCATTTTTTACCATACAAATATTTTGAACTTGCTTTACATCTATGCAAAGTTTGCTTAGTATTCTTTTACTAAGTTTTTGAAGTGGTATGGCTGTTTACGGTGGTTAACATTTTGCTATGGTTTGCAACATGCTTATGTGAGGTGTTCACATAAGGTGTTGTGGTTTTGGGAACTAACATGAGTCAAATCGCGGACTTGTGCTCGAAAGTATTGGTTGTTTATTCATGTGCAGGTTTTGCTTGAGTTCAAGATATGGCTGGTGACGGGATCCATTGAACTAGTTTTAGGGAGAAGATGAGGTTCAACAACCAAGTTCGGGAGAAATTATGGTTGAGTTGATGGGGAGGTGGCGCAACATGTTTGGATCAAGAACAATGCATATGAAGGTACCGTGGACGTCGTTGGAAGGTGTTTGCACGTGTGCATAGATGTGGCAACATGGTTCCAAGGCGTGATGAAGAGATGTGGACGTAAAGAATTGGTAGGAAAGGTACAACCGGCTGGATTATGGACTCAGGCTGCGGCTGAGTCAGTTATGGCTCAAATATGGAAAGATTTGAGTTAGTTATGATAGGATTTCGTGTGGGACACGAAGTTGAGTTGTTTTAGGAATGTGGGATACATTCCTAAGGTGTTTAGAAGTCTTAAGATTGCTTCTATCTGCGTATAGAAGAGTCTTGAGCAGTTATGGAAAGTTTCAATTCAGAAACTGAGTAGGATTAGAGTCCTAGTTTGAATTGGGTTGGCCTCTGGGCTGGTTATATAAGCAAGGGAGGCCTGAGCTCATGGGAAGATGACCTTGGGATGTTCCTCTTATGTTTTGATCAATAAAATTCGTAATTTAGAGGAGCTTTTGTGCCTTGTTTGTCCGAGTTGTTTTTGTCAAGTCTTTCTCGTCGGGTTTCTGGACAGCACGACAGTGTTTTGGTGTTTTGATCATAAGTCGAGTTTTACAGATCCGATTGACGTGATTCTTTTTGGGTTGTCTTTACAACTTGATTATATATCGTCTATGAAAATTTCACGGTTGTTGGATTTGTAGTTTCTGATCTACAAGAGTTTCTTTGCAGTATTGCAGATCTGTTTTTTACTCGAGTAGAACAGATTGACCCTCGTTTGATCTTTCGATCATAACTTGAGTTTTTCTTGATGTATTTCCGTGATTCTTGTTGTACTGTATTTGTGACTTGATTCTCTATAATATATACCACTTTTGTCACGGTTGAACACATTTAGATAAGTCGCATACACGGTTCCTTTAACAGATCGATTTTTTGCCGAGGGGTTTTTTGTTGCTTCCGCTAAAAAGTTTAGATCTACCATTCACCCCCTCTGGTAGCTTATCATGTGCTCTTTGAATGTGGCCTAGAGGGGGGTGAATAGGCCTTTAAAGGATTCCTGCACACTTAATAAAGTTATCAGAAACTTGACTGACCGGACTAGTCCGGTTGTGTGGGCGGACTAGTCCGGTGTGCTGACTTATTTGAGTTAATTAAGTGTGTCTCACAAATTTAATCTTTTAGCAGCGGAATGAGAACAACAGTTTTTATAAATTAAATTTATTGTATGGATGCACGTGCAAACTTATAAGGAACTCAAACGATGACTAGCAAACTAGTGATCTAATGTATCGAAATGTAAAACAAATGAGAGACAAGAGACACGAATTTTTACCGAGGTTCGATCTCACCAAGAGATCTACGTCCTCGTTGAGGAAGCTCACACAGAGCCGGGTTCCCAACCCTTTCCCTCTTCAAGTCACCACAAAGGCCGACTTGACTCCACTATCACGGGTAATCACCGAGTTTGTGGGGCAACCTCACACGTTGAGGGCTCCCACAAGAATTACAGAGAAGGTGATCAAATACACTCAAAAAGATTACAATGCATAATATGAGTGTAGAGAAATCAAACCCCAAGAGCTCACAACAAAAGAACGACGATCTCTCAATCCCAAATCCAAGTATTTGATTGATCTTGGCCTTTTTGCACCTTATGGGGAGATGTGTTTTTGGGCTCTTGGGACAGGTGGCGGCGCTAGGGTTCAAGTTTTTGACAATATGTGTCGTGTCCTTTCAGGGAAAAGACGAAGGACCTCTTTTTATAGGGTTTCCCAAAAAGTTACCATTGTTAAACCTACTACCGGACTAGTCCGGTATATGATCGGACTTGTCCGGTCTACTTCCAGTGGGTTAACAGGACTAGTCCGGTCCACAAACCGGACTTGTCCGGTGCTATGTGAAATGGGGTTTCAGAAACTTCAGCGGACTAGTCCTGTCGCTTGGATGGACTAGTCCGTAGTCCTCTAAAGAGGACAACAGAGACATGACCGGACTAGTCCGGTCTAAAACCGGACTTGTCCGGTTGCATTCCAGTGAGCTGACCGGACTAGTCCGGTTCACAAGGCGGACTAGTCCGGTGCACTATGTCTGCGTCTTCCAGAAAGTTAAACGGACTAGTCCGGTCCATGAACGGACTAGTCCGGTTTTCAGGGGATTTTAGTTGATTTTTAAACCCCTTACCCTTATGCAAAGTCATGAGCTCTTGGGATGTGTCTCTCACACACACCCTATACATTTTCATCTACTTTGTTCTTCCAAATTCCACTAAAGTCTTCCTTTTCGGGCACCACTCTATTTTTCATCTTTTTGTGCGCACCTAGCTAGTTCACTTAGTTTGTCCTGCAATCATTTCGTTAGGATCTCATATGCTTGTCATCAATTAGCCAAAACCCACAAGGGATTTCCTAGATGCACTTTCAATCTCCCCCTTTTTGGTGATTGATGACAACCATTTGAGATATCACAATTGAGAATAAAAGGTTGATTTTCATAAGGTGTGCACATATGAGAATAATAAAGAATTCACAAAAAGCTTCTCACATATGCACACACCTTATGGTGGGGTGCCCAACAGGTGTGTGATAAACAAAATGTGATAGAATAAAGACAAACAATAGTGAACATATAGTGCATCACACATAAGAAAAGAAATAGTGCATTACAAGATTTTAAAATAGGTACATGTCCTTGACCACAAAAGAGCTTAATAACTAATACTAGATAGAAATAGTCCAAATCTAATCTCAATCTCTCCCCCTTTGGCATCAAGGCATCAAAAAGGGAAAAATCGAGGGGAATCACTCATCGCTGCCTCCTCCGTCAGTCTCAGTCTGATTTTCATGTTCACTGACTTCGGCATCCACGGGAGCAGGATCTTCCTCTGAGTCCTCGGAGACGGGCGGTGATCCAACGGGCTCAATCTCAAGCTTTGCACAGATAGATTTGATATTGGCATTGACGTATTGTTGATGTTTCTTCCTTGCAAGCTTTTCCTTGCGCTGCCTGTCTTCGATCTTGCGGCAGCAGGCAAAGATGGAGGAGAGCATCTTGAGGATGCCGCTGGATGATTCTTGGGCAGGTGGAGATCCAGGAGGAGCAGCTGTAGATCTAGTGTCATCATGAGCTTGCTTTGATCTCCTCTCCACTGGTGGAGAGGACGGGGCAGTTGGAGCCGGAGGGAGAGTGTACTCGGTGGGTTTTTGCGGCTTCAACCCCGTATGCTTGACATCCTTGACAAACTCAAGTCCCGTCACTTTCTCAATCATGTACATGATATACGGTGCGTATCCACAGGACCTATTGGGGGTAATTGAGATGTTCACAATGTCGTTGTAGATATACTCAAAGACATTGAATGGTCTCCTCCCACTAATGACCTTCATGAGAGTCCTCAAGGTTCCTTGTATAGTTCCTGCATCTCCATCCTTCGGAGCTATAGTCTTTCTCAAGACTCTATTTAGGACCACAAAGAAGGGCTTTAGATATTTGATGGTGGGAGGAACATATGGCATCCTTGTGTCATAGAGAAATTCAAGTTTCTCCTTCTCCAGGGGTTTCAGATTATGAATGACCAGTTCATGATCCAAAGTGTGTTGGAGGTGAAGAATCCTAGCAAATTCATCATACGTGACACTATACCTTGAACCATGAGTCATCCAAGTAAGACTGTCTCCATCATCCCGAGCAAAGTAGAGAGTGGAGTAAAACTGGGTAATTACTTCATTGTTCCAGTCATACTCAAAGGATAGCAGGTCCGTCAGACTGTGCCTCTCTAACGCCTCCACCATCTAACAAAAGGCAGGATACCTCTTCGACTTCAGATATTCAACATTTAGCCATTGACTCTCTACTACAGGGTTCTTCATCTTCATGTACACATGCTCGTAGTAGTCTGCATGGAAGTTGCTCCAGAACCTTGGATCAGAGCATTGCTTAGGTCGGTCATACACTTGAATCTTCCTGAAATTATCAGCTAGCTCACTCCCTTTTCCAGTGAAATCCTCACTTGAAGGTTGCATGTTGCGGTGAATAGGTTTTTTCATCTTCAAGGGCCCAAGGGGACCACTAGCAAGTCCCTTCCCTTTATTGAGAATTCTTTTTGGCCCTGACGAGCCCTCAACAGCATCTTTCCTTAGAGGCCTTTTGCCAATGACTTTCCTCTTCTTAGGTTGATTGTCGTCGGAGGGTGGAGAGTCGACATTGACATCATGTCTCTTCTTCATAACTCTCTCCTTGGTCCTCCTCACTTTCTCGCGTTGAACGTCTTCATCAATGTGAAAGGAGCTGTCATCTGAGCCTGAAGACATGATGCCTGATAAGGAGTTCAAGGATTAGATGCAAATGGACTCATTATCGACTTCAAATGGGAACGTAGGGGTTCAACTGTCAGAGACCGGACTTGTCCGGTTTCAGAGTGCGGACTTGTCCGGTGGACCGGACTTGTCCGCCTCTGTGCGCCGGACTAGTCCGGCCTGGCATAAGAACCCTAATGTTTCATTTGAATCAAATCTCCTATCTAAGGGCACAAGGGTAGGAACATGGTAGGAATACATCTATTGAGGCAATGTACATCCTTTTGAAATCAAAGAAAACTAGCTAGAACTAGAAAAGTTGAGATTTTGGTTTAAAGGGGGAAATTTACCAAGATTTGAAGATTCGCGTCGAAGAAGTGGAAATCAGTCCGGAGGAGGGAGACCACTCGTCAAGGGGAGTCTTTTTCGCGGAGAAAAACTCGATTTTGAGGGTTCAACCAAAAAATCACTTTTGGGGCTAGGGTTTGGAAGAGGAGAGGGAGAGCAAGTCTAATGAGGGGTGAGGGAGAGATCTGGGCCGGCCAAGTGCTTCTATATGCGACTGACCGGACTAGTCCGGTCATGGTAGCGGACTAGTCCGGTGCCCCTGAATTAACCTAACTGTGTCTATCCGGACTAGTCCGGTCGACAACCGGACAAGTCCGGTTCCAGCAGACTTGATGCAGATAATAGAGTTTAGAGGTGATCCAAGGACACTAATTTTGCAAATAGTCTTGGTGATTACGACCAGTAGGCAATCAACAATCAAACAATGGTTATAATCCTCAAGATTTCTTCATAAAAATAGTTTTCTGAGTAGAAAAGGAGAGGAGGAGCATTTTTAATAATACAGAGGAACATTTTAAGTTGCAACCAGGTATGCAATGTTTCAAGCCACATTTCGAGAGTCAAGAATGTTTAGCTCATTTCTTAGTTCACAGAACCTTTTCTCATCTAATGGTTTGGTAAAAATATCCGCAAGTTGTTTTTCAGTCCTAACATGTGAAATAGCAATGTCACCTTTTAATGAATGATCTCTAAGAAAGTGATGACGGATATCTATGTGTTTAGTTCTTGAGTGCTCTACAGGGTTGTGTGCAATCTTTATAGCACTTTCATTATCGCATAGAAGCGGGATATGACTTAGATTGTAGCCGTAGTCCCTAAGAGTTTGTCTCATCCAAAGTAGTTGCGCACAGCAACTACCAGCTGCAACATACTCCGCTTCCGCTGTGGAAAGAGCAATGGAGTTTTGCTTTTTAGATGACCAAGAAACTAGGGACCTACCAAGAAATTGACAAGTCCCTGACGTGCTCTTTCTATCGACTTTGCATCCTGCATAGTCGGCGTCGGAATACCCTATCAAGTTAAACTTGGATCCTTTGGGATACCAAAGGCCCAAGTTGGGTGTGTGCACAAGGTACCTTAGGATTCTTTTTACAGCAATTAAGTGACACTCTTTAGGTGCGGCTTGAAACCTTGCACACATGCAAACACTAAGCATAATATCTGGCCTAGATGCACATAAGTGTCTTGATGGGCTTGGCTTTGTCCATATTGAATTTCTTGAGAATGTCTTGTGTATATTTAGTTTGTCTTATAAATGTACCTTCTCTCAGTTGCTTCACTTGAAATCCCAAGAAGAACTTCAATTCACCCATCATTGACATCTCGAACCTGTCTGTCATTATTTTGCTAAATTCTTCACAGAAGGACTTGTTAGTGGATCCAAAGATAATGTCATCAACATAAATTTGACATACGAATAAATGATCATTAAAATGTTTAGTATAGAGTGTATAGTCAGCTTTACCAATTTTGAATCCATTTTGAATCAGAAAATCTCTAAGGCACTCATACCAGGCTCAAGGAGCCTGTTTGAGGCCATAGAGAGCCTTACGCAGTTTATAGACATGGTTGGGATACTCCTGATCTTCGAACCCCGGTGGCTGCTCCACATAGACTTCCTCCTTTATCGGACCATTGAGAAAGGCACTCTCGACGTCCATTTGATACAACTTAAAATTATGGTGAGTAGCATATGCCAATAAAATGCGAATGGACTCAAGTCTAGCTACAGGAGCGAAGGTTTCATCGAAATCCAAACCTTCCACTTGAGAATAACCTTTGGCCACCAACCTCGCTTTATTTCTTGTCACTACTCCACGTTCATCTTGCTTGTTCTGAAAGACCCATTTGGTTCCAACGATGTTCGCCCTTGGTCTTTCCACCAACTCCCACACTTCATTTCTTTTGAAGTTGTTCAGCTCCTCTTGCATCGCAATCACCCAGTCTGGATCCCTTAAGGCTTCTTCTACCCTGTATGGCTCCAGAAAAGACACAAAAGAACAGTGTTCACAAAAATTTGCAATTTGAGATCTAGTAGTTACTCCCTTAGCAATATCTCCAATGATATTGTTGACAGGATGGTCCCTTTGCACACACTGATGTACTCTTGGGTGTGGAATTTGTATAGTTGCTTGTTCTTCATTGTCTTCATGTGTCATGTCTCCCCCTAGATCATTGCTTCCATGATCATCTTGATTTTCTTGATCTTCCTCAACCTGATCTTGTGTAGGAGCTCCCCCTTGATCATTGCTTCCTTGTTGAAATTCATCTTGTGTCTCCTCTCGTGGTAGGATATCACCAAGTGCCATTTTCTTCAGCGCTTCACATGGGGCTTCCTCCTTATCTAGCATAGACTTGTCGACTTGCTCCACTTGTGAGCCGTTAGTTTCATCGAACACTACGTCACGCGCTACTTCAACAAGGCCGGACACCTTGTTGAAGACACGATAGGCGTAGGCATTCGATTCATATCCGAGCAAGAATCCTTCATCGGACTTCGAAGCAAACTTCGAGGCCCTTGGTTTCTTGTTCAGAATAAAACATTTGCAACCAAAAACTTTGAAATAGGAAACGTTAGGCTTTTTACCCGTGAGAAGCTCATATGGAGTTTTCTTCAGTAGTCGATGAAGGTACAACCGATTTGTGGCATGACAAGCGGTGTTCACCGCTTCTGCCCAAAATCGGTCTGACGTCTTGTATTCATCCAACATTGTTCTCGCCATTTCGATCAATGTTCTGTTCTTCCTTTCGGCCACCCCGTTCTGTTGAGGAGAGTAGGGTGCCGAGAATTCATGCTTTATACCTTCTTCATTGAGATATTCTTCAACTTGGGTGTTCTTGAATTCTGTCCCATTGTCACTTCTGATATTCTTTACGGTTGACGAGAATTCATTTTGAGCTCTTTTCAAGAACTTCTTGAGGATTCCCCGAGTTTCTGATTTATCATACAAGAAAAATACCCAGGTAAATCTTGAAAAATCATCAACAATTACTAAACCATATTTGTTACCGCCGATGCTTATGTACGCAATTGGACCAAAGAGATCCATGTGGAGAAGTTCCAGCGGTCTAGCGGTGGTCATCACATTCTTGGCGGGGTGTGGTGCTCCAACCTGTTTTCCTGCTTGACAAGCGCTGCATGGCTTGTCTTTTTCAAAAACCACATCCTTAAGACCACGGATGTGACCACCTTTTAGAAGTTTCTGTAGATTTCTCATTCCAACATGGGCTAGCCGTCTATGCTACAGCCATCCCATGTTGGTCTTTGCAACCAAGCAAGTGTTGAGTTCGGCTTTATCTTTGTTGAAGTCAACAAGATAAAGCTTTCCCTTCAACAATCCCTTGAATGCAATCGAGCCATCGCTTCTTCTAAAGACGGTCACACCCTCATTAGTGAATAAACAGTTGTAACCTTTGTCGCATAGTTGAGATATTGATAAAAGATTATAATCTAGAGAGTCTACGTGTAAAACATTAGATAAGGTGTGTTGAGAGGATATTTCAATGTTACCACTACCAAGAACCTTTCCTTGGCTGTTGTCTCCAAAGTATATACCTTCACTTGGATCCTTGTTGCACTCGTATTCCACAAACATACCTCTCTCTCCGGTCATATGATTTGTGCATCCGCTATCTAGCACCCACTTAGATCCGCCGGAGGAGTAAGCCTGCAAAATAGAATTATTTCTGGGTTTTAGGTACCCAAGCTTGCTTGGGTCCTCTCAGGTTAGTCACAAGAGTCTTGGGCACCCATACACAAGTTTTCAAGTTCTTGTGGCGTGGCCCTGTATATTTAGCAATTACTTTTCCATACTTGTTTTTCATGAGAACATAAGAAGCATCAAATGTATGGAACAGTGTTTGTAGCTCAGATTCATGGGATTTTTCTTTAACAAAAATGATCCTATTCTTAGCATGATTAGAAGCAGACATGTGTTTGTTCCTGTCAAAGCCAAGACCATCTTTGACATTGGGAGGTCTAGTGATCATATATGCACTTCGTGCATATTTGATCTTCTCCTTACCAAAGATGCCGTTTTGAGAAGAATGCATGTCATGTGGGGTTGAAGCATTAGAAATTACATTCTTCTTACTAGAACAAGTGCAGGTTCTTATTGTTGTCGAGCTCATGTCTTTGGAGGAAGAGCTCTTGGAGGAAGAGGAGTCACTTTGTTTGAGCGACTCAACTTGCACCTCAAGGATTTTGTTAACTTTTGACAAGTTAGCAAGTTCTTCCTTGATTGCAATGTGCGAGTCCTCTAACTTTGAGTAAATTTCCTTACTCAAGGCTAGCTCTAACTCAAGTGACTCATTCTTCTCTCTCTCTCAAGCTCAAGAAGCTTTTCAACTTCTTGATATCTCTTCATCTCACGGATGAGCATATCTTCTTGTCGGTTGACAAGTTCCTCCTTTTCAAAGATTTCGTTTGACAACATTTCCATTTTCTTTAAAGCAATTTTACTTAGCCCTCTAAACAATTCTTCATTGTCACTAGAGCTATCAAAGTCATCAATGGAGGAATTTAGCACAGGAGGAGTAAGTCGAACCTTTTTCTTGCCTTCCTTAGCCATAAGACAAGTGTGGTTGTTCATATCCCGTCCTCCCATGTTCGGAAAGAGTGTGGCTCTCATAGTTGGTTTCTTGACTGCGAAAGTGGCCATCTCTTCTTCTTCATCGGAGGAGGACTCGTCGTTTGAGTCCCACTCCTTCCCAATGTGAGCTTGATGGGCTTGTCTTCTTTTTCTAAAATTTTTCTTTTCTTGAGATCTTGTTTCCTTCTTTTTGTTTTCTTCATAAGTACAGTCCACCATGAAGTGACCATACTCTCCGCAGTTGTAGCTAGTGCGTCGAGCCTTGGATTTTCCTTTATCCTTGCTTTTGCCTTCATGTGAATTGTTGCCGTGTCTTCTCTTCATCATGCGTTTGAACTTTTTGATGAAGAGTACCATTTCTTCGTCATCAAGATCGGTGCTCTCGTCGCTTGTATCTCCATCGTCTTGGTCTTCACGAGTTTCTTTGAGTTTGGGTCTGCATGTTGCTTTGAGAGCAACTTCTTTCTTTTTGGATGAGGTGAGTTCGGCTAAGTCTTTGACGTATTGGGCTTCTTTATCCATCATTTCATGATTTATGATCTTCCCTAGTAATTCATCAGGAGTCATTTTGTGAAAACCGGGGCTCTCTCTGATCATTGAGCAAAGTTTGACATTTCTTGGCATAAAGGCTCTAATCATTCTTTTGACCACTTCATGATCTGTCCATTTCTTACTTCCATAGGCACGGATTTTGTTGATGAGTGCCTTCATCCGATTGTACATGTCTTGAGGTGATTCGCCTTCTTCAATAGCAAATCTCCCCAACTCTCCTTCTAGCATCTCAATTTTGGCTTCACGTACAGACCTATTTCCTTCATGAGCTGTCTTGAGGGTATCCCAGATTTCTTTTGCACTTTCTAACCCATCGATCTTGGTGAATTCCTCTCTGCTTAGTGATGATGTGATCACGGCGACGGCTTGTGCGTTTTTGTGAATCTCTTGTTCTTGTTCTGGAGTGAGTTCATCATCCGTGTCCGGAATATCGATGCATGTGCAAACAATGTGCCACAGACTAGGGTTCAGGGATATCAGATGCATCTTCATGTTGTACTTCCACATGGTGTAGTCACTTCCGTTAAACTGTGGGGGCCTTCCCATAGGAATAGAGAGATAATGATTATTTGAATTGAGACGGTTGTAGTTGTAAGGATATCGGGAGTAGTTGTGATGACCACTCCCCATCGTCTTTTCTTCCTCTTTTCCCTTTTGTGCCATTAACTTCTTTCTCAGTAATGTCTTTAGCTGTCTCACTTCATCATCGTCATGTGGATTTTCTTTCAGCACATCGAAGGCTTTGGCTTCTTGCTCCTCATCGTTGTTGTTCATATTCGGGATATCGTTGTTCTTCTCAGAGGCCATTGATCTCTCCGAGATGTGAGTCTCGTTGGTGGAGAACTTGGCTCTGATACCAATTGAATGTGGCCTAGAGGGGGGGGGGTGAATAGGCCTTTAAAGGATTCCTGCACACTTAATAAAGTTATCAGAAACTTGACTGACCGGACTAGTCCGGTTGTGTGGGCAGACTAGTCCGGTGTGCTGAATTATTTGAGTTAATTAAGTGTGTCTCACAAATTTAATCTTTTAGCAGCGGAATGAGAACAACAATTTTTATAAATTAAATTTATTGTATGGATGCACGTGCAAATTTATAAGGAACTCAAACGATGACTAGCAAACTAGTGATCTAATGTATCAAAATGTAAAACAAATGAGAGACAAGAGACACGAATTTTTACCGAGGTTCGATCTCACCAAGAGATCTACGTCCTCGTTGAGGAAGCTCACACAGAGCCGGGTTCCCAACCCTTTCCCTCTTCAAGTCACCATAAAGGCTGGCTTGACTCCACTATCACGGGTAATCACTGAGTTTGTGGGGCAACCTCACACGTTGAGGGCTCCCACAAGAATTACAGAGAAGGTGATCAAATACACTCAAAAAGATTACAATGCAGAATATGAGTGTAGAGAAATCAAACCCCAAGAGCTCACAACGAAAGAACGACGATCTCTCAATCCCAAATCCAAGTATTTGATTGATCTTGGCCTTTTTCCACCTTAGATGTATGGGGAGATGTGTTTTTGGGCTCTTGGGACAGGTGGCGGCGCTAGGGTTTGAGTTTTTGACAATATGTGTCGTGTCCTTTCGGGGAAAAGACGAAGGACCTCTTTTTATAGGGTTTCTCAAAAAGTTACCGTTGTTAAACCTACTACCGGACTAGTCCGGTATATGATCGGACTTGTCCGGTCTACTTCCAGTGGGTTAACCGGACTAGTCCGGTCCACAAACCGGACTTGTCCGGTGCTATGTGAAATGGGGTTTCAGAAACTTCAGCGGACTAGTCCTGTCGCTTGGATGGACTAGTCCGCAGTCCTCTAAAGAGGACAACAGAGACCGGACTTGTCCGGTTGCATTCCAGTGAGCTGACCGGACTAGTCCGGTTCACAAGGCGGACTAGTCCGGTGCACTATGTCTGCGTCTTCCAGAAAGTTAAACGGACAAGTCCGGTCCATGAACGGACTAGTCCGGTTTTCAGTGGATTTTAGTTTATTTTTAAACCCCTTACCCTTATGCAAAGTCATGAGCTCTTGGGATGTGTCTCTCACACACACCCTATACATTTTCATCTACTTTGTTCTTCTAAATTTCACTAAAGTCTTCCTTTTCGGGCACCACTCTATTTTTCATCTTTTTGTGCGCACCTAGCTAGTTCACTTAGTTTGTCCTGCAATCATTTCGTTAGGATCTCATATGCTTGTCATCAATTAGCCAAAACCCACAAGGGATTTCCTAGATGCACTTTCACTCTTCGATCCTACAATTGGTATCAGAGCTATGGTGCTCTAATCTTTGTGATTTGCACGTGTTTTGACTAATCATCATGGAGAAATACTCCACAAAACCTTGTGTTTTCAGTGGCATTGTTTTTTAGGTTTGGAAGGCACATATGGAGGCTTTCATCCAGGCGCAAGGCTTCACCATATGGGAAAAGGTGTACAAGCCTTATGACGTGCCGCCAAACGATTAAGTCATGGCTACAAATGTCACACCCGGTTTTTCCGAAGAACAACCAAGTGAATATCACATGTATGCCAGGATCATTTTCTCATACATGTGATGACAAATAGTGAAGCATCATTTATTACAAGCCAGGTGTCGAATATAAATAAGTCTTACATAGCAAATGTCTCGATGGACAATAATAAGTTCATCACAAGTAAATAAACTAGCAGCGGAATATTATTCTTTAGGGCTCCGTCACAGGCGTTGCCCGGGGGTCTCCGTGAACCTAGAAACCTTCTTCGGGTCCAAAGTCTTGGTCATTATACACCACCTCATTATCTTGACCTGAGCAGCAATATAAACCAACAAAATATGCAAGGTTGAGTACCAATGGTACTCAGCAAGTGTGGGAAAATCATATCATGCATGGCTAGAACAAGGAGAGGTTGAACTCATGGTTAAAGCACTACGCAATTAATACCTATCACCTTAGCTTATTAAGCACCTACATTACTACACAGGTGAAATGGTCCCAATCTCCCATCCCATCATCATAATCCAATAACCATAACATCATTTCCAATGTTAAGCTCCCCGCTTAACTTCCAAAACCATCAATCCTCTAATCATGAATAAGTCCAAACCGCTCTTGACCGTGAGCACGGCTGTCATGACAGTTTTGACTCTGCAGAGTTTGTACCACTGTACCCACATGTAGTGATTTCATCCCCCGTTGCCGGGTGGACTAAAAGAACCTCCATTATGCCAGTGGCTACGAACCACGTTCACACTTCCCAGGTGTGTAGCCAGGAGATCACTACGAAGCCTTTACAAAGGGATTCACGACGAGCATGGGCCCACTGAGGTTTCACCCCTAACAGCATACAAGAGGCTCCAACCCCGCTGCAGTGGCCCCCTCTTGAGCCTTGCGGTTCATATGGTAGTCCAGCTGACACCTACTCCCCGCACCATCCAACACACCCATACTACGCCGGGGATACACCTAATTAATTGGCCAAGCTGCCCCATCTCAGCATGTGGTTGGCACTGTAAAGCCAGGTTACATGCTCCATGAACCGGTCCTTAGGATCCAGGCAAGTACTAAACACAAACCCAAGTCTCGTGCACCCAGCACACAACCAAAACATCCAACTTGCCTTGATCCCTACCTCTACATAACTCACAATATCTCATTCAAGAGTATGGTAAAATAAACTGATGATCTCATATCCCAAATATCCCATTCTAAGCATGGCTAAGCATATGCATAATAATAAATGTCATGATAAAATAAATCCCAACCCAAGCTACAAGGAAACAAGGTAATGCAATTCTAGGGAAACTTCCTATCATGGGTTTCATATTTAAATTGACAATGCAAATAATTCTAGCTACACATCCTATCATAGGATCAAAGTGGTCAAGGACACTTGCCTCCTTCTTGCTGCTCTTGAAATGGGTAGTCCTGGTCTTGGAAAGGAATAACTTGCTCTTGAGCAGGTTCTACATCATACCATCACACATAGCAAAAGAAAAACAACAATCCATAAGACATAGTTCACACTTCCACTTCATACAAACCACACATTCATATTTATGAAAGTCATTCACCCTTATATGTGTTGTGGTTACTTTATGTGTGTTGAGTTGTGGCTTGCATGCACTTTTAACCATGTGTATATGATTCCTACTTTTGTGTCCACATTTATACTTACATACTATATATATGAGTTTCTAATAAATTTCTTATATTCAACTACTACACCTTTTTACTACCAAGTGTGTATGAAAAGTGTTTTTCTTCCCCATATGTGCCTTCATAATTTCTACCAACCCTAAACTGAACTCTTTTAATTTTAAAAACTCCATTTATCATTTACTAGTTGCTATATTTTCAGATTTATATTCCTATGCATAATTGTGTATTTTATTATGAAATTAGTAATACACATCATCTAAACAGAATAGGTTCTGGTCCCAAATAATTTAATAACATATTTTGACCTTTGCCTCTGATGTAAACTATTTCATAATTATTTTCCCTATTTTCTAAAACTATTTATTACTTAAAAATATGTCCCTAATTGTGAATAATAAATTAAACAGATTCAATTCAGTCCAAAATATGTTTTTATCTCTCTCCTAAATTTCCTAAACACTGAGAAAGTCTTTAACTTAATTTTGACAATATGTTTGTCCCACTTTTTAATTTTTAAACACTAGTTACATATTCAATTTTCTAAATTAAATACTAAATAGGGCTAAAATGATGAACTCACCCCATTACAGGGTCTATAATATTATTTTTAGAATTTCCAGGGGTCTAGCTACACTTATCAGAGGTGTTTTTCCTAATTTTTATTAAGTCGAGGGGCTAAAACTGATTTTTAAATGAATTTACATGATTTTCTGGAGTTCTAGGGGCTAGATCAGAAGTTTCCTGGGCTTGCTCTTATTTCTCGAGAACCCCAGGGGGTAGCACGTAAGAATTCCAGTCTTTATAACGCGGGGCTGACGTGGACCGTCCGATTTTAAACTGACGGCCGAGATTATAACATCGATTTAAACCCTACCATGCGATTTAAACCCTACCATGCGATTTAAAAAAAACGGCGCACAAGCGGCCACGTCGCTCTGATCGAGCGCGGGCGGCGCTGCCGGCGGCGCACGGCGGCGGGAAGCGGCGATCTCGCCGGAGACTTTCGGATCTTCGAGAATTCTTCCTAGAACTGCAATTTTATGGCATAGATCGGTGGAGGGGAGGTCGGGGATCTCACCTCGGGGGTTTTCTTGAGATCGGAGGTCCTGGAAGGTGATCGGCGGCGAGGTCCGAGGCAAAACCACGGCGAAGCTCGTCGGCGCTGTGTTTACACCGCAAATCACCGAGTTTTCTGCACCTGCAAGGTTCCCCGGAGGCGGTGGATCAAGACCAGCGAGTTAGATCGGAGTTTCCGAGCTTAGATCAGCCAGAATTCACCGGAGAAGTCTCGGTTCTCACCAGAGTAAAAATCGGCGATCGCGTGGGAAAAACAGAACGAGGCCGGGGTTTTTATAGACGGGGAGGGCGGCGGGGTGGTTTAGATCATGTCCGCGTCGGCTACGAACAGAACTCAGCGGGGTTTACGTCGAAATCCCGATCGGTTTTGATTCGGGCGCGGGGGAGTTCGGCGCGGCGCGAGGTAGACGAAGATCTGTGGGTCCCGCCTGTCAGCGTGAGAAAGCGCGGGCGCGCGGCTGCGGGCTGGCGCGGGGTAAGTTGGGCTGGTGGGTTTCGGCCCACTGGCCGGTTTTTTTTTCTGTTTTCTCTTTTTCCATTTCTTTTCTGATTTGAGTTTAATTTGAATTCCAGTTTGAATTTGAATTTTTGCAAAACATGCAACACGTCCAAAAATTTTTAAATTCCCCTCTTAACATGATTTAGTGTAGAATCAAAAGTTTGGGGTGTTACAGCTCTACCCCCCTTAAAAGAAATCTCGTCCTCGAGATTGGTGTTTCTAAGAAAACAATTCCGGAAATTGTGCCTTGAGCTCATCTTCCCGTTCCCAGGTGGCTTCCTCTTCTGAGTGATGCTTCCACTGCACCTTGCACATCTGGATTCTTTTATTTCTGGTGAGGCGTTCCATTGTCTCCAAAATCTTGTATGGTTGCTCGGCATAAGACAAATCCTCAGCTACATCCACTTCATTCATGGGTAACACCTCTTCAGGCGTCCTCAGACATTTCTTGAGTTGTGACACATGGAATACATCGTGCACATTCGATAGATGAACCAGTAACTCTAGTTGATACGCCACTTCGCCTTTCCTTTCCAAAACTTGAAAGGGTCCGATGTATCGAGGTGACAACTTCCCTTTCACCTTGAACCGACGAAGTCCTCTGATAGGGGACACCTTGAGATAAACATAGTCTCCCACGTTGAAAACGAGCTCTCTTCTTCGTACATCGGCATAGCTCTTTTGGCGTGTCTGTGCTATCCTCAAGTTGTTGCGAATCTCCCTCACCTTCGCCTCGGCTTCTTGTAGCACTTCTGGACCAAACACTTTACTTTCTCCTGTTTGGTTCCAAAACAGGGGAGTTCTGTACTTCCTTCCATACAAAGCTTCAAACGGTGACATTTTCATACTAGCTTGATAGATGTTGTTATAGGAGAACTCCGCATACGGTAAGTTCTTGTCCCAACTCCTATTGTTTTTGAGTGCACATGCCCTTAGCATGTCTTCTAGGATCTGATTGGTTCTTTCCGTCTGCCCGTCAGTTTGAGGATGATAGGCCGAACTAAAGTTCAGATGGGTTCCCATGGTTTCATGCAGCTTCTGCCAGAACCTTGAGGTGAACTGTGTCCCTCGATCTGACACAATCTTCTTTGGCACTCCATGGTAACACACGATCCTTGACATGTACAATTCTGCCAATTTGGATCCGCTGTAGCTTTCTTTCACGGGGATGAAATGAGCTACCTTGGTTAGCCTATCAATGATGACCCATATTGAATCATACCCTGATTGGGTTCTAGGCAATCCCACGATAAAATCCATGTTGATTTCTTCCCATTTCCATTCAGGCACTTTGAGTGGTTGCAATAATCCCGCGGGTCGTTGATGTTCTGCTTTCACCAACTGACATGTGTCACATAGGGCAACATGTTCCGCGACATCTCGCTTCATACCATACCACCAATACCTGCTCTTAAGGTCCTGATACATTTTCGTACTCCCAGGATGAATGGAATAGTCAGAATCATGAGCCTCCTTTAGAATCAATTCACGGATCTCCTTTACTTCTGGCACACAGATTCTTTTCCCGTGCCACACCGTTCCTTGTTCATCCTCTCTAAAACCCGGAGCTTTATTTTCCTTGATAAGTTGTCTGATCTCTTGTATCTTCTCATCATTCTTTTGACCATCGCGTATGTCTTGCTCTAGTGTGGAGTCCACTTCCATGGCGATGGCTTCACCACTATTCACTAGACATAGATTGAGCCTTATAACTTCGTCCTTCAATTCTACAGGCATGTCCTTCAAGCTCAACTTATTGACCTGCACTTTCCGACTCAAAGCATCGGCCATGACGTTTGCTTTCCTGGGATGATAGTTGATGCCCACATCAAAGTCATTGATTAGCTCTAACCATCTCCTTTGTCTGAGGTTGAGATCTGGCTGTGTGAAAATGTACTTTAAACTCTTATGATCCGTATATATCTCGGTCCTCTTCCCCATCAAATAGTGCCGCCAAATTTTCAACGCGTGTACCACTGCGGCTAGTTCTAGGTCATGTGTAGGATAGTTCTTCTCGTGCTTTCGAAGCTGCCGGGATGCATATGCCACGACATGCCCTTCTTGCATAAGAACACATCCCAACCCGTTTCCAGAGGCATCGCAGTATACCGTGAAGCTCTTTTGCATATCTGGCATAACCAGCACTGGGGTTGTTGTCAATCTTTCCTTTAACTCCTGAAAACTCTTCTCGCACTGTGGCGTCCATGTGAAGGTGATTCCCTTCTCCAATAGTTTGTTGAGAGGTCTCGAGATCTTATAAAATCGCTCAATAAACCGTCGATAGTATCCAGCCAATCCCAAGAAGCTTTGAACTTCCCCGACATTTTCAGGGGTCTTCCACTTCTGTATATCCTCGATTTTGGCAGGATCCACGGAGATTCCTCCCTCCGAGATTATATGTCCTAAGAAGGGAAATCTCTTCAGCTAAAACTCACACTTGCTCAACTTGGCATATAGTTGGTGTTCTCTTAGCCTCTGCAACACCAACCTTAGATGTTTCTCATGTTCTTCTTCATCTTTGGAGAAGACGAGAATGTCATCTATGAAAACCACCACAAATTTGTCCAGATGTTCCATGAATACCTTGTTCATGAAATACATGAAGTATGCCGGGGCATTAGTTAGCCCGAAAGGCATGACGGTGTATTCATACAGCCCGTACCGAGATACGAAAGCTGTCTTGGGAATATCAGATTGCCTTATCTTGAGTTGGTGATATCCCGACCTGAGATCAATTTTCGAGAACACACAAGCTCCCCTCAACTGATCAAACAAGTCTTCAATGCGGGGTAATGGGTACTTGTTCTTGATGGTTACCTCATTCAAAGCACGGTAATCCACGCATAACCTTTGGGTTCCGTCCTTCTTGGGCACAAATATCACTGGAGCTCCCCAAGGTGAGGAACTAGGGCGAATATACCCCTTCTCCGTCAATTCTCTCAAATGACCCTTGAGTTCTTCTAGCTGCTTGGAGTCCATCCGATAAGGTCTCTTGTATATCGGGGCTGTTCCAGGCACTAGCTCAATTGCAAATTCCACTTCACGATCGGGAGGCATACCTGGCAATTCTTCCGGAAAAACATCTGGATATTCCCGGATAATCCTGATCTCCTCCACTTTCACCTCAACTTGATTTAATTTAATGTCCCTCCTAGGCTCGTGTATTGTTATGAACTTTACTCTTGTGCCACTAGGGTGAGTTAGTTCCACCGTTCTGGTCGAACAATGGATGATTCCTTTAAGTTTGGTCAACCAATCCATGCCCAAAATAATATCGATCCCTTGGGAATCTATCACTATGAGGTTAGCAGTAAACACTACCCCATTAATGTCTAGATTCACCTTGGGACACACTTGTCTTGTCCTTATTTCTCCACCTGGAGAGTTTACGGCTAGCATATGGTTCATTTGTGTTGTTGCTAGGTCATACTTCTTAACAAACCCTTGAGCAATAAACGAGTGGGTGGCACCAGAATCAAACAGCAGGGTTGCAAGGTGTAAATTGGCAGGAAACTTACCAACTACCACGTCGGGTGCATCTTGTGCTTCCTCCATAGTGACGTGGTTCACCCGTCCTCTCATTACATTCTGCTGTTGTGGCTGCGCGGGCTTCTTCTTTGGGCACTTATGGGCATAGTGCCCCAATTCACCACAGTTAAAACATTGCACCCCAACCTTAGGTGCTTGGCCTTTGTTGTCTTGGGGTTGGTTCGGGGGTCCTTGCACTGCTGGTCGAGGAGGATATGCAGGGCGAGGCTGCTGTACAAACTGACGTGGTGGCTGTGCTGGTGCTGCCGGAGGCCTGTAGTTCGGGTTGTACCCTCTTGGTGCTGAGTAGGGTACCGCAGCACGGTTCGTCTGCCCTGCTGGTTGCTGCATCAGACGGGGGCGGGTGTTGCTCCCTGAGGCTTGATGTGACCACCCGGCCTTCCTCTTATTCTCATTTTCCAAGGCCTTTAGCTTCCTTTCTACCACAAACGCTCTGTCCACCATCTTTTGGAAACTTTCATACTCATTTGAGGACATTGCACACTGCATCTCTGCAGTAAGTCCTTCCACAAAACAATCTTGTTTCTGCTCATCAGTCTCTATGTCCCGTGGGGCATAGCGGGATAGTTGAGTAAATTTAGTGAGGTATTCCCTCACCGTCATGTTTCCCTGCTGCAGTCCCAAAAACTCCTTCCTCTTGTTTTTGAGTTCACCTCTTGGGATGTAATGGTTGCGGAAGTTACGCTTGAACTCTTCCCATGTGATGTTCTCAGGGTCATGATGGGCGGCCACATAGGCGGTCCACCAATCGGCAGCAGGTCCATGCAATTGATGAGAGGCAAACAGCACCCTCTCATACCCTTGGCACTGTATGATCCTCATCTTACTTTCAATGGTCTTCATCCAATCATCTGCCTCCAGAGGTTCAGCAGCACTTGCAAACTTTGGAGGTTGGGTTCCTAGAAACTCACTCAACCTTGGTTGGCGTGGTGCAACTTGTGGAGGTGGAACTTGATGCAAGTTGGCCACCACTTGAGTCAAGTTCTGGATGAGCTGATTTTGATTCTCCAGCATTTGGTGAAGAGGATCAACTTCTTAACGGCGACCACCCCGGTCCTGGCCTCCAGAAAGATGAGGGTTGCATGCCTCATCGTTGTTGTTGGCGGGGTTGGCAGCACGTCCTTTTCCTCTTCCGGCCATCTGGTAGAATCAACCAATGTTAATTTGGAAGCATTTAGTACCATCTTACTACTTTCATTTGTTTGTACTTTGAAGTATTGAGGCTTTGTTATTCTTTTCTAAGGGTTCACTTTTCACACAAAAATAAATGCAATATTATTTCATGTGGGTTCATACACCAAAACAAAACAATCTAAAGACGAGGCTGTGGACAATTGCTCATGGCTTCCACAACTCACGTCACACACCAAGCATTAACACACCATTAACTAATCGTAACGACTCGACTATTCGACATCCTTCTAATTTAAGGGAAAGGCTCTACACTACTCGTTTTCTTGAGCTGGCTCCTCGGGATCTTCCTCTTCATTTCGGCTGCCTTCTGACTCTGCTTTGGGTGGGGAGGCTGCTGGTGGAGAAGTGCGACGACGCCTGATTGCTCGGCGATCCGAGGAGTCAGGAGTCCATGTATCATTCACGGTGACACACAGTTCATTCCCATCTCCTCTTTCTCTCGCCTTTAAGCAGGCTCGCAGCAACGCCTCCATTTCCTTCAGGGTGTCCCGGACATCCTGAAGCTCTTGTTGACACTCCTGCAGTCGAGTGCTGAGCATAGCAGCATCCTCCAAGCACAAGTCCATGTGCTCATGGGAAGTCCCTTGCTGCACTGGTGGGTACTTGTACTCCGTGGTACCACTCTCAGTTTTGTCCAAGTGGCGACGATAGATGTGACTCTGGCAGGTGATGGCCTCCCAGGTGACATCTTTCTCCGCATCGACCTGTGTTGCTCGACGAGCTGGAGAGTGGTGAATCTTAAGCAGCTGATTCTCGTGTATAATCCTCATCTCCGAACTCCATTCTTCCCTCTTCTCACGGATGGTCCTGGTGGAGTTATAGTGGATGATTAGCTTGCCCGTATTGCCGGCGGCTTCGAGCATACGTCGAAGACGGCGCAACAAGCCTCCTACTGCCAATCCGTAGGAAAGGTACGTCACTGGACGACTCTCCTCTCTTTCGGCAAGGGCAACTATGGGAACTCTCCCTCCTGTGGACTTGCGAGCGGTGCGAATCATGCGAACCATCTAAAACAAAAAGCATTTAAACTTAGGTTAGATAACTTTTTAAACAAAAATCCTTTTTTGAATGAAAATTGGGGTAAGATGAAGAAAGTGACTCATTAAATAACACTTTTCAACACACACCTTGTAAAAATAGTTTTTAAGAAAATAAGACCCTTAAATACGTCCCTTTCTACCTAGGTCCACGTTCCTACGGGCAACCTGGCTCTGATACCACTTCTGTCACACCCGGTTTTTCCGAAGAACAACCAAGTGAATATCACATGTATGCCAGGATCATTTTCTCATACATGTGATGACAAATAGTGAAGCATCATTTATTACAAGCCAGGTGTCGAATATAAATAAGTCTTACATTGCAAATGTCTCGATGGACAATAATAAGTTCATCACAAGTAAATAAACTAGCAGCGGAATATTATTCTTTAGGGCTCCGTCACAGGCGTTGCCCGGGGGTCTCCGTGAACCTAGAAACCTTCTTCGGGTCCAAAGTCTTGGTCATTATACACCACCTCATTATCTTGACCTGAGCAGCAATATAAACCAACAAAATATGCAAGGTTGAGTACCAATGGTACTCAGCAAGTGTGGGAAAATCATATCATGCATGGCTAGAACAAGGAGAGGTTGAACTCATGGTTAAAGCACTATGCAATTAATACCTATCACCTTAGCTTATTAAGCACCTACATTACTACACAGGTGAAATGGTCCCAATCTCCCATCCCATCATCATAATCCAATAACCATAACATCATTTCCAATGTTAAGCTCCCCGCTTAACTTCCAAAACCATCAATCCTCTAATCATGAATAAGTCCAAGCCGCTCTTGACCGTGAGCATGGCTGTCATGACAGTTTTGACTCTGCAGAGTTTGTACCACTGTACCCACATGTAGTGATTTCATCCCCCGTTGCCGGGTGGACTAAAAGAACCTCCATTATGCCAGTGGCTACGAACCACATTCACACTTCCCAGGTGTGTAGCCAGGAGATCACTACGAAGCCTTTACAAAGGGATTCCCGACGAGCGTGGGCCCACTGAGGTTTCACCCCTAACAGCATACAAGAGGCTCCAACCCAGCTGCGGTGGCCCCCTCTTGAGCCTTGCGGTTCATATGGTAGTCCAGCTGACACCTACTCCCCGCACCATCCAACACACCCATACTACGCCGGGGATACACCTAATTAATTGGCCAAGCTGCCCCATCTCAGCATGTGGTTGGCACTGTAAAGCCAGGTTACATGCTCCATGAACCGGTCCTTAGGATCCAGGCAAGTACTAAACACAAACCCAAGTCTCGTGCACCTAGCACACAACCAAAACATCCAACTTGCCTTGATCCCTACCTCTACATAACTCACAATATCTCATTCAAGAGTATGGTAAAATAAACTGATGATCTCATATCCCAAATATCCCATTCTAAGCATGGCTAAGCATATGCATAATAATAAATGTCATGATAAAATAAATCCCAACCCAAGCTACAAGGAAACAAGGTAATGCAATTCTAGGGAAACTTCCTATCATGGGTTTCATATTTAAATTGACAATGCAAATAATTCTAGCTACACATCCTAGCATAGGATCAAAGTGGTCAAGGACACTTGCCTCCTTCTTGCTGCTCTTGAAATGGGTAGTCCTGGTCTTGGAAAGGAATAACTTGCTCTTGAGCAGGTTCTACATCATACCATCACACATAGCAAAAGAAAAACAACAATCCATAAGACATAGTTCACACTTCCACTTCATACAAACCACACATTCATATTTATGAAAGTCATTCACCCTTATATGTGTTGTGGTTACTTTATGTGTGTTGAGTTGTGGCTTGCATGCACTTTTAACCATGTGTATATGATTCCTACTTTTGTGTCCACATTTATACTTACATACTATATATATGAGTTTCCAATAAATTTCTTATATTCAACTACTACACCTTTTTACTACCAAGTGTGTATGAAAAGTGTTTTTCTTCCCCATATGTGCCTTCATAATTTCTACCAACCCTAAATTGAACTCTTTGGATTTTAAAAACTCCATTTATCATTTACTAGTTGCTATATTTTCAGATTTATATTCCTATGCATAATTGTGTATTTTATTATGAAATTAGTAATACACATCATCTAAACAGAATAGGTTCTGGTCCTAAATAATTTAATAACATATTTTGACCTTTGCCTCTGATGTAAACTATTTCATAATTATTTTCCCTATTTTCTAAAACTATTTATTACTTAAAAATGTGTCCTTAATTGTGAATAATAAATTAAACAGATTCAATTCAGTCCAAAATATGTTTTTATCTCTCTCCTAAATTTCCTAAACACTGAGAAAGTCTTTAACTTAATTTTGACAATATGTGTGTCCCACTTTTTAATTTTTAAACACTAGTTACATATTCAATTTTCTAAATTAAATACTAAACAGGGCTAAAATGATGAACTCACCCCATTACAGGGTCTATAATATTATTTTCAGAATTTCCAGGGGTCTAGCTACACTTATCAGAGATATTTTTCCTAATTTTTATTAAGTCCAGGGGCTAAAACTGATTTTTAAATGAATTTACATGATTTTCTGGAGTTCCAGGGGCTAGATAAGAAGTTTCCGGGGCTAGCTCTTATTTCCCGAGAACCCCAGGGGGTAGCACGTAAGAATTCCAGTCTTTATAACGCGGGGCTGACGTGGGCCGTCCGATTTTAAACTGACGGCCGAGATTATAACATCGAACCGGTACGCGGGGATTTAAACCCTACCGTGCGATTTAAAATAAACGGCGCACAAGCGGCCACGTCGCTCTGATCGAGCGTGGGCGGCGCTGCTGGCGGCGGGAAGCGGCGATCTCGCCGGAGACTTTCGTATCTTCGAGAATTCTTCCTAGAACTGCGATTTTATGGCATAGATCGGTGGAGGGGAGGTCGAGGATCTCACCTCGGGGGTTTTCTTGAGCTCGGAGATCCTGGAAGGTGATCGGCGGCGAGGTCCGAGGCAAAACCACGGTGAAGCTCGTCGGCGCTGTGTTTACACCGCAAGTCACCGAGTTTTCTGCACCTGCAAGGCTCCCCGGAGGCGGTGGATCAAGACCAGCGAGTTAGATCAGAGTTTCCGAGTTTAGATCGGCCAGAATTCACCGGAGAAGTCTCGGTTCTCACCGGAGTAAAAATCGGCGATCGCGTGGGAAAAACAGAACGAGGCCGGGGTTTTTATAGACGGGGGGGGGGGGGGGGGGGCGGCGGGGTGGTTTAGATCTTGTCCGCATCGGCTACGAACAGAACTCAGCGGGGTTTACGTCGAAATCCCGATCGGTTTCGATTCGGGCGCAGGGGAGTTCGGCGCGGCGCGAGGTAGACGAAGATCTGTGGGTCCCGCCTGTCAGCGTGAGAAAGCGCGGGCGCGCGGCTGCGGGCTGGCGCGGGGTAAGTTGGGCCGGCTGGTGAGTTTCGGCCCACTGGCTGGTTTTTTTCTGTTTTCTCTTTTTCTTTTTCCATTTCTTTTCTGATTTGAGTTTAATTTGAATTTGAATTTTTGCAAAACATGCAACACGTCCAAAAAATTTTAAATTCCCCTCTTAACATGATTTAGTGTTTTGAATCAAAATTTTGGGGTGTTACAACAAACATGAGAGATGTCGACAACAATAAAGCACGAAACTTGATCGTACAAGGATTAACTCAAAGTGACTTTGACCGTGTTGCGCACCTCCGATCTGCATACGATGTGTGGAAAGCACTTTGTGACTATCACGAAGGATCCAACACGATCAAAGAGGTAAGACAAGATATGTTCAAGAAAGAATACATGCGCTTCGAGATGCAACCCGGTGAGTCAATCGATGACCTCTTTGCTCGCTTCAATAAAATTCTCATCAACTTGCGTAGTGTCAACGTAAATTTTTCAGATGCTAAAAATGATAGGCAATTACTAAGTGCATTAGACATGTAAATTTGGAAGATGAAAGTTACATCTATTCATGAATCTACTGTCATGAGTACACTTACATTAGATGTGCTATATTCTTAGTTAAAAACTCATGAAATTGACATAATATCACGTAAGAACCCCAACAAGTCTCTTGCATTTGTTTCACAACGTGACATGCCTAGCTCTAGTCAATCTTAATCTTGTGGTACACTTTCTTTGTTGTCCTCTCTAACGCTTGAACAGATTGAAGAGTTTTCAGAGGAAGAACTTGCACTCATCTCTACTCGGTTCTCAAAAGCATTGCAAAATGTGAGAACTAGAAGGAGAAGAAGTGCCTGACCTCAACAATGCTTTCAATGTGGTAAGACAGGACATTTTCGTACGGATTGTCCTAACATTTCAGGTCCTACTTCCCGTGATGAAAAGCAAACTAGGACGAAGCACTCCTCTGCAAACGATAAGAAAAAGAAGAAGGATTTTATAGGACGCCAATTGATAAATAGTTTTATCTACGCACTTCAAGAACTTGGCTCGAGCGATGTGGACATCGGAAGTGACAAAGATGAAGATGATTTGGCAAACTTATGCTTCATGGCGGGTAAGTCAAGTTCAAGTATGGAGGAGGAAGAACACAACAACGACAATGAAGAGGTATGTCCTACTTGCGAAGAAATATGTGATGCTATTTCTCGTGCTACTGTTATAGTTAAGAAAAAGGACAAAAAGATTAGGGACAATGCTGTTAAAATTGAGTCACTAGAATCTGAAATTAATCGTTTGAAATCTTTGATTCCTAGTGATGATTCTTGTTCCTCATGTGATTTAATATATGAACAATTGTCCTCTCTAAGAAGTGCACATACCTCCACACTTGATAAACTTGAGTTAGAGATTGAAAAGAACAGAGAGCTTGCTGCACTTAATGATAAAAACTTGAAAGATGCTTGTTGTTCTAAAAATGATTTGCATTGTTCTACTTGTGATGATCTTAATAAGAAACTACAAGATGCTATGAATGAGATTTTGATATTGAACAATGCTTTACGTTCTCATGAAGTTAAGTATTGTTTCAATTGCAAACTAAAAGAAAAAACTTCATGTAAAAACTGCCTAGACTTGTCTAAGAAACTTGATGACATGAATAGGACATTAGAGCGGTTTTATAATGGGAATAAGAATCTGAACTTGCTATTGAATTCTTCTAAATCTTGCAATCATAACACTGGTTTAGGTTTTGATTCCCATGCTCATGCTAAAGCACATCCACCTAAAATTGTAAAGTCATTAGGAAGTGGTTTGATTAAAATAGTTTCTAAAAAAAATAAGTGGTTTTTAAATCTGCAAGAGTGTTGTCTCATTCGTTTTCAAATAAACATGTTGTCTGCTCATCTATACATGAACATAAAGTTAAATTTCATTGTACCTACTATGGTAGATATGGTCATGTCATAGATTTTTGTTAATAGACTAGCTAAGCAACAGAAAAAGGAAAGAATGATTGCTAGATCACATAACAACTGTGCAAAACATGTTGCATGTGCTGAACTGAATGTTAGGAATATGCAACCTGCTGTAATGAGTCAAAAACATGCAAAGTTTGCTTCCGGACCTACTATTTTTAGTGCTACTCATGTAATACCTCGTAGGTCAGTAGTTAGATACAAAAATCCTCAAACTTTGGCTCATAAACCTGCTGTTTTATATCAGCCTTTACATGTTACTTCTGCTAGATGTCGTGTGACTCAGTACTGGATTCCTAAATGCCTTTTGACTAACCCCAGTATTGAGTCATCGACGTATTGTACTTCTATGCTGGTTACACGCTTGAGGAAGGAGAACATTTGGATTGTGGATTTAGGATGCTCACGCCACATGACCGGTAACAAAGAATGGTTCTCCTCCCTCTCTTTTGTGTCACATGTAGAAAATGTTACTTTTGCCGATAATTCTTCAACTACTATAATTGCTAAGGGTTTGGTTAGAGTAAATAATCACTACACTTTAAAAGATGTGCCACTTGTTAAAAATTTGAAATATAACTTGCTTTCTGTTTCACAATTGCTAGATGAAAATCTGGAAATTATTTTCACTAAAACGTGTTGCAAGGTTGTAGATTCAAATAGTGAGCTCATTTTTAATATGTCTCGGTTTGGAAGAGTTTTTAAAGCTGATTTTGATATATCATCCTCTAAGCATAGATGTCTAGTTGCTAATGATTCAAAAAACTTATATCTTTGGCATCGTAGACTTGGTCACGTAGGCTTTGATCATCTCACACGTGTTAGTGCTCTTGATCGCATACGTGGACTGCCTAAGCTTAAAGGGGACAAAGAAATTGTGTGCTCTTCTTGTAGACATGCTAAGATGGTTGCATGTTCACATGCTCCTCTCACAATGACCATGACAACTGAACCGGGTCAACCTTTGCACCTTGACATTGTAGGACCTTCACGTGTTCAATCCTTCGGAGCTAAATGATATGTTCTTGTGATTATTGATGACTATTCTAGATACTCTTAGGTTTATTTTATGGCATCTAATAATGAAACTTTTAGTCACTTTAGAACCTTATTTCTTAGATTATCAATTGATCACCCATGATCTTTAAAATCAATTAGAAGTGATAACGAAACCGAATTTAAAAATCAATCGTTTGATCACTTTTGTGCTGAAAATGGAATAGATCATCAATTTTCTTCACCATATGTACCTCAACAAAACGGTGTTGTAGAGAGAAAGAACAAAATCTTAGTTGAGATGGCTAGGACTATGCTTGATGAATATCAAACTCCTAGAAAATTTTGGGCTGATGCAATTGCAACTGCTTGTTATGTCTTAAATCGTGTTTTCTTGCGTGCTAAGCTAGGTAAAACACCATATGAACTTCGGTTTGTACATAGACCTAGTCTAACACACTTTCAGGTCTTTGGTTGCAAGTGCTTTGTTAAGAAACATGGTAATCTTGATAAATTTGAACCTAGATCCATTGATGGCATGTTTCTTGGTTACCCATCTCATACTAGAGGCTACCGTGTGCTTTTACATGACACTAACAAAACTGTGGAGACTTGTGAGGTTTCTTTTGATGAAGCTAGCCCAGGTACTAGCTCTAATATTGCAGGACCAGACCCATATCCGCAGGGGGAGAGTATTTTCATCGAAGAAGTGATGCCGCTGCCCGAAAATTTAGGAGCTAATGACATTGTTCCATCTCCTGATTTTCATTCCCAACCAGCACCGATGACCACCATTACTGGTCCAGATCGTCCTCAAATCACAAGTTCTTCAATTTGTGATGAACATGAAGAAGAAGGAGCTTGTGAATTGTCTACTCCCCTCCGAGTCCTCAAAAGTCATCCTCCACAACAAATGATTATAAGCTTGCACGAACGAGTCACACGATCCAGGTTTTATGATCCAAACTCTCACACTCATTCTGCATTTGTTACTTCTTTTGAACCCGAAGATATATCACACGCAGTCACTAATGAATTTTGGATTATTGCCATGCAAGAGGAGTTAAAATTTTTTGAAAGAAATAATGTTTGGAAACATGTACCTCCACCTTAAGGTCACACTCTAATCGGAACTAAATGGGTGTTTAAAAATAAACAAAGTGAGGATGGGGTTGTGGTTAGGAATAAGGCTAGGTTGGTTGCTCAAGGTTTCACACAAGTTGGACTAGATTTTGATGAACCTTTTGCTCCTGTTGCTATATTAGAAGTCATAAGAATTTTGTTAACATTTGCTGCATCTAAAGGTTTCAAGTTATATCAAATGGATGTTAAAAGTGCTTTTCTAAATGTCTACATAGATGAGGAGGTTTATGTCAAGCAACCACCGGGTTTTGAAAATCCAAATTTTCCTAATCATGTTTACAAACTGTCCAAAGCCTTGTATGGTCTTAAACAAGCCTCTAGAGCATGGTATGATAGGTTAAAAACATTCTTACTTGAAAAGAGGTTTACCATGGGCAAGGTTGATAAAACTCTTTTTGTGCTTAAGAATGGCAATGACTCATTATTCGCTCAAGTGTATGTGGATGATATTATCTTTGGTTGTGCTTCTCATGATCTTGTGTCCAAGTTTTCAGCTATGATGAGTTCAGAATTGAGATGAGTATGATGGGAGAACTCACATACTTTTTGGGGTTGCAAATCAAGCAAACCAAGGAGGGTACTTTTGTGCATCAAACAAAGTATACAAGAGACCTTCTTAAGTGCTTCAACATGGAGAAAAGCAAGTCTCTTCGGACACCAATGGGTACAGCAACGACACTTGAACTTGATGAAGATGGTGAACCTGTGGATCAAAAAGAATATAGAATTATGATTGGATCACTTTTGTACCTCATGGCATCAAGACCGGACATACAATTCAGTGTATGTCTTTGTGCATGATTTCAAGCATCCCCACGTGCTTTACATCGTCAAGCCGTCAAAAGAATTCTCAGCTACTTATAAGGAACTCAAGAATTTGGGATGTTTCTTCCTTCTTCCTCAATCGTTACTTTGAAAGCTTTTTCAGATGCTGATTTTGGGGGTTGTAGAATTGATAGGAAAATTACTTCGGGTCCTTGTCATTTCCTTGGTAATTCAATTGTTGCTTGGTCCTCTAGAAAACAAAATTCAGTTGCACAATCCACATCCGAATCTGAATATGTAGCTGCTGCCAGCGCTTGCTCACAAATTCTTTGGATTGTTCAAACACTTAAGGACCCTGGGGTTGATCTAGATAGTGTTTCACTATTTTGTGATAACACTAGTGCCATTTACATTGCTAAAAACCCCATGCAACAATCAAGAGCAAAGCACATTGACATTAGGTATCACTTTCTCCGTGATAATATTGAAAAAGGAAACATTGTGCTTCACCATGTAGATACCGAACAACAATTGGCTGACATTTTTACAAAACCTTTGGATTCCACTCGTTTTTGTTTCATTCGTAGTGAAATAGGGGTTATGCATCCTCATGGCTTAAATTGAGGGGGAGTTTTGAAACTTGGGGAGTCTATGTGTGAATCTGAATTTAAAATAATATGAGCATAGTATTTCATACATATATGACTTTGGGATTCCTTTTATATGCTGAAAGTTCTTACTACATTACTCATATTATACATTTTGTAGTTTTTGCCATAACTAGTAGTTGGAATAATGTCACACCCGGTTTTTCCGAAGAACAACCAAGTGAATATCACATGTATGCCAGGATCATTTTCTCATACATGTGATGACAAATAGTGAAGCATCATTTATTACAAGCCAGGTGTCGAATATAAATAAGTCTTACATCACAAATGTCTCAATGAACACTAATGCTTCATCACAAGTAAATAAACTAGCAGCGGAATATTATTCTTTAGGGCTCCATCACAGGTGTTGCCCGGGGGTCTTCATGAACCTAAAAACCTTCCTCGGGTCCAAAATCTTGGTCATTATACACCACCTCATTATCTTGACCTGAGCAGCAATATAAACCAACAAATATGCAAGGTTGAGTACCAATGGTACTCAGCAAGTGTGGGAAAATTATATCATGCATGGCTAGAACAAGGAGAGGTTGAACTCATGGTTAAAGCACTACGCAATTAATACCTATCACCTTAGCTTATTAAGCACCTACATTACTACACAGGTGAAAAGATCCAAATCTCCCATCCCATCATCATAAACCAATAACCATAATCATCATTTCCAATGTTAAGCTCCCCGCTTAACTTCCAAAACCATCAATTCTCTAATCATGAATAAGTCCAGGCCGCTCTTAACCGTGAGCACGGCTGTCAAGACAGTTTTTAACTCTGCAGAGTTTGTACCACTGTACCCACAAGTAGTGATTTCATCCCCCGTTGCCGGGTGGACTAAAAGAACCTCCATTATGCCAGTGGCTACGATCCACATTCACACTTCCCAGGTGTGTGGCCAAGAGATCACTACGAAGCCTTTACAAAGGGATTCCCGACGAGCGTGGGCCCACTGAGGTTTCACCCCTAACAGCATACAAGAGGCTCCAACCCCGCTGCAGTGGCCCCCTCTTGAGCCTTGCGGTTCATATGGCAGTCCAGCTGACTCCTATTCCCCGCACCATCCAACACACCCATACTACGCCGGGGATACACCTAATTAATTGGCTAAGCTGCCCCATCTCAGCATGTGGTTGGCACTGTAAAGCCGGGTTACATGCTCCATGAACCGGTCCTTAGGATCCAGGCAAGTACTAAACACAAACCCAAGTCTCGTGCACCCAGCACACAACCAAAACATCCAACTTGCCTTGATCCCTACCTCTACATAACTCATAATAGCTCATTCAAGAGTATGGTAATGTAAACTGATGATCTCATGTCCCAATTATCCCATTCTAAGCATGGCTAAGCATATGCATGTATATAAATGACATGACAAAATAAATCCCAACCCAAGCTTCAAGGAAATAAGGTAATGCAATTCTAGGGAAACTTCCTAGCATGGGTTTCATATTTAACTTGACAATGCAAATAATTCTATCTACACATCCTAGCATAGGATCAAAGTGGTCAAGGACACTTGCCTCCTTCTTGCTGCTCTTGAAATGGGTAGTCTTGGTCTTGGAATTGAATAACTTGTTCTTGAGCAGGTTCTACTTCATACCATCACACATAGCAAAAGAAAAACAACAATCATAAGACATAGTTCACACTTCTACTTCATACAAACCACACATTCACATTTATGAAAGTTTTTTTACCATTTTATGTGTTGTGGGTACTCTATGTGTGTTGATTTGGGGCTTGCATACACTTTTATTTACATGTGTATGATTCCTACTTTGGTGTTCATATTTATACTCACATACTATATATGTATATACATGTATATATGTGTGTTTCAGTTTTAAATAAATTCCTTATATATTAAACTACCAAGTATGTATGAAAAGTATTTTTCTTCTCCATATGTGCCTTCATAATTTCTATCAACCCTAAACTGAATTCTTTGTACTTTAGAAACTCCATTTATCATTTACTAGTTTCTATATTTTCAGATTTATATTCTTATGCATAATTGTGCATTTTATTATTAAATTAGTAATACACACTACCTAAACAGATTAGGTTCTGGTCCTAAATAATTTAAGATCATATTTTGACCTTGGCTTCTGATGTATACTATTTCATAATTATTTTCCCTATTTTTCTTTAACTATTCTTTACTTAAAAATGTGTCCCTATACTATTAAATGTGAATAATAGATGAAACAGATTTATTTCAGCCCCAAAAATATATTTTTATCTCACTCCAAAGTTTTCTAAGTACTGAGAAAGTTTTTAATAAATTTGACAATTATGTTTGTCCCCCTTTTTAATATTTAAACACTAGTTACATATTCAATTTTCTAAATTAAATACTAAACAGAGCTAAAATAATGAATTCACCCCATTACAGGGTCTATAATATCATTTTCATAATTTCTAGGGGTCTAGCTACACTTTTCAGAGGTGTTTTTCTTAATTTCTATTAAGTCCAGGGGCTAAAACTGATTTTTAAATGAATTTACATGATTTTCTGGAGTTCCAGGGGCTAGATCTGAAGTTTCCGGGGCTAGCTCTCAATTCCAGAGAACCCCAGGGGGTAGCACGTAAGAATTCCAGTCTTTATAACGCGGGGCTGACGTGGACCGTCTGATTTTAAACCGACGGCTGAGATTATAACATCGAACCGGTACGCGGGGTTTTAAAGTCTACCGTGCGATTTAAAATAAACGGCGCACAAGCGGCCACGTCGCTCTGATCGAGCGCGGGCGGCGCTGCCGGCGGCGCACGGCGGCGGGAAGCGGCGATCTCGCCGGAAACTTTCGGATCCTCGAGAATTCTGCCTAGAACTGTGATCTTATGGCCTAGATCGGTAGAGGGGAGGTCAGGGATCTCACCTCGGGGATTTTCTCGAGCTCGGGGGGTCCTGGAAAGTGCTCGGCGGCGAGGTCCGAGGCAAAACCACGGCGAAGCTCGTCGGAGCTGGATTTGCACCGTAAGTCTTCGGGTTTTCTGCACCTGCAAAGTTCCCCGGAGGCGGTGGATCAAGACCAACGAGTTAGATCAGAGTTTCCGAGCTTAGATCGGCCAGAATTCACCGGCGAAGTCTTGGTGCTCACCGGAGCGAAAATCGGCGATCGCGTGAGGAAAACTGATCGGATCGGTGGTTTTTATAGCCGGGGGAGGGCGGTGGGTCTGTTGTGATCGAGTTGGAGTCCGCTGGGTCCGGAATTCGGCTGCGGGGACAGGTTTCCCGATCGGTTGCGATCGCGCGCGCGGGAGAGAGTCCGGGGTCGCGGGGTTAGGGATGACAGGCGGGTCCCACCCGTCAGCGAGGGGCAGCGCGGCGCGCGCGGGGGCGGGCTGCGCGGGGGTTTGCTGGGCCGGCTGGGGTTTCGGCCCACTGGCCAGTTTTTTTCTGGTTTTCCTTTTTCTTTTTCATTTCTTTTCTGTTTTGAGTATAATTTGAATTCCAGTTTGAATTTGAATTTTTGCAAAACATGCAATACGTCCAAAAATTTCTAAATTCCCCTCTGAACATGGTTTATGGTTCTAAATCAAAATTTGAGTCTTGACTAAAAATTTGGGGTGTTACAGCTCTACCCCCCTTAAAAGAAATCTCGTCCTCGAGATTGGTGTTTCTAAGAAAACAATTCCGGAAATTGTGCCTTAAGCTCATCTTCCCGTTCCCAGGTGGCTTCCTCTTCTGGGTGATGCTTCCACTGCACCTTGCACATCCTGATTCTCTTATTTCTGGTGAGGCGTTCCATTGTCTCCAAAATCTTGTATGGTTGCTCGGCATAAGACAAATCCTCGGCTACATCCACTTCATTCATGGGTAACACCTCCTCAGGCGTCCTCAGACATTTCTTGAGTTGTGACACATGAAATACGTCGTGCACGTCCGATAGATGAACCGGTAACTCTAGTTGGTACGCCACTTCGCCTTTTCTTTCCAAAACTTGAAAGGGTCCGATGTATCGAGGTGACAACTTCCCTTTCACCTTAAACCGACGAAGTCCTCTAATAGGGGACACCTTGAGATAAACATAGTCTCCCACGTTGAAAACGAGCTCTCTTCTTCGTACATCAGCATAACTCTTCTGGCGTGTCTGTGCTATCCTCAAGTTGTTGCGAATCTCCCTCACCTTCGCTTCGGCTTCTTGTAGCACTTCGGGACCAAACACTTTACTTTCTCCTGTTTGGTTCCAAAATAGGGGAGTTCTGCATTTCCTTCCATACAAAGCTTCAAACGGTGACATCTTCATACTAGCTTGATAACTGTTGTTATAGGAAAACTCCGCATACGGTAAGTTCTTGTCCCAACTCCTATTGTTTTTGAGTGCACATGCCCTTAACATATCTTCAAGGATCTGATTGGTTCTCTCCGTCTGCCCGTCAGTTTGGGGATGATAGGCAGAACTGAAATTCCGATGGGTTCCCATGGTTTCATGCAACTTTTGCCAAAACCTCGAGGTGAATTGTGTCCCTCGGTCCGACACTATCTTCTTTGGCACTCCATGGTAACACACAATCCTTGACATGTACAATTCTGCCAATTTGGATCCGCTGTAGCTTTCTTTCACAGGGATGAAATGAGCTACCTTGGTTAGCCGATCAATAATGACCCATATTGAATCATACCCGGATTGGGTCCTAGGCAATCCCACGACAAAATCCATGCTGATTTCTTCCCACTTCCATTCAGGTACTTTGAGTGGTTGCAGCAATCCCGCGGGTCGTTGATGTTCTGCTTTCACCAACTGACATGTGTCACATAGGGCAACATGTTCCGCGACATCTCGCTTCATGCCATACCACCAATACCTGCTTTTGAGGTCCTGATACATCTTCGTACTCCCAGGATGAATGGAATAGTCGAAATCGTGAGCCTCCTTCAAAATTAATTTACGAATCTCCTTTACTTCTGGCACACAGATCCTTTTCCCGTGCCACACCGTTCCTTGTTCATCCTCTCTAAAACCAGGAGCTTTATTCTCCTTGATGAACTGTCTGATCTCTTGTATCTTCTCATCATTCTTTTGTCCCTCGCGTATGTCTCGCTCAAGTGTGGAGTCCACTTCCATGGCGATGGCTTCACCACTATTTACTAGACATAGATTGAGCCTTATAACCTCGTCCTTCAATTCTGCAGGCATATCCTTCAAGCTCAACTTATTGACCTGCACTTTCCGACTCAAGGCATCGGCCACGACGTTTGCTTTCCCGGGATGATAGTTGATGCCTACATCAAAGTCATTGATTAGCTCTAACCATCTCCTTTGTCTAAGGTTGAGATCTGGCTGTGTGAATATGTACTTCAAACTCTTATGATCCGTATATATCTCTGTCCTCTTCCCCATCAAATAGTGCCGCCAAATTTTCAACGCGTGTACCACTGCAGCTAGTTCTAGGTCATGTGTAGGATAGTTCTTCTCGTGCTTCCGAAGCTGCCGGGATGCATATGCCACGACATGTCCCTCTTGCATGAGAACACATCCCAACCCGTTTCCAGAGGCATCGCAGTACACCGTGAAATTCTTCTGCATATCTGGCATAACCAACACGGGGGTTGTTGTCAATCTCTTCTTTAGCTCCTGAAAGCTCGTATCGCACTGTGGCGTCCAGGTGAATGTGATTCCCTTTTCCAACAGTTTGGTGAGAGGTCTCGAGATCTTGGAGAATCCCTCAATAAATCGTCGAGAGTATCCAGCCAATCCCAAAAAGCTTCGAACTTCCCCGACATTTTCAGGGGTTTTCCATTTCTGGATATCTTCGATTTTGGCGGGATCTACGGAGATTCCTCCCTCCGAGATTATATGTCCTAAAAAGGGAACTCTCTTTAGCCAAAACTCACACTTGCTCAACTTGGCATATAGTTGGTGTTCTCTAAGCCTCTGTAACACCAACCTTAGATGTTTCTCATGTTCTTCTTCATCTTTGGAGAAGACGAGAATATCATCTATGAAAACCACCACAAATTTGTCCAGATATTCCATGAATACCTTGTTCATGAGGTACATGAAATATGCCGGGGCATTGGTTAGCCCGAAAGGCATGACAGTGTATTCATACAGTCCGTACCGAGATACGAAAGCTGTCTTGGGAATATCAGATTGCCTTATCTTGAGTTGGTGGTATCCCGACCTGAGATCAATTTTCGAGAACACGCAAGCTCCCCTCAACTGATCAAACAAGTCTTCAATGCGGGGTAATGGATACTTGTTCTTGATGGTCACCTCATTCAAGGCACGGTAATCCACGCATAACCTTTGAGTTCCATCTTTCTTAGGCACAAATATTACCGGAGCTCCCCATGGTGAGGAACTAGGGCGAACATACCCCTTTTCCGTCAATTCTCTCAAATGATCCTTGAGCTCTTCTAGCTGCTTGGAGTCCATTCGATAAGGTCTCTTGTATATCGGGGCTGTTCCCGGTACTAGCTCGATTGCGAATTCCACGTCACGGTCGGGAGGCATTCCTGGCAACTCCTCCGGAAAAACATCTGGATATTCCCTGATAGTCCTGATTTCCTCAACTTTCACCTCCACTTGATTTAATTTAATGTCCCTCCTAGGCTCGTGTATCGTTATGAACTTTACTCTTGTGCCACTAGGGTGAGTTAGTTCCACCGTTCTGGTCGAACAATGGATGATTCCATTATGTTTGGTCAACCAATCCATACCCAAAATAATATCTATCCCTTGTGAATCGATCACTATGAGATTAGCGGTAAATACTACCCCATTAATGTCTAGGTTCACTTTGGGACACACTTGTCTTGTCCTTATTTCTCCACCTGGAGAATTTACCGCTAGCATATGGTTCATTTGTGTGGTTGCTAGGTCATGCTTCTTAACAAACCCTTGAGCAATGAACGAATGGGTAGCACCAGAATCAAACAGCAGAGTTGCAAGGTGTAAATTGGCAGGAAACTTACCAACTACCACGTCGGGTGCCTCTTGTGCTTCCTCCATAGTGACGTGGTTCACCCGTCCTCTCATTACGTTCTGCTGCTGTGGCTGAGTGGGCTTCTTCTTTGGACACTTATGGGCGTAGTGCCCCACTTCACCACAGCTGAAACATTGCACCCCAATCTTAGATGCTTGGCCCTTGTTGTCTTGGGGTTGGTTTGGGGGTCCTTGCACTGCTGGTCGAGGTGGATATGCAGGGCGAGGCTGTTGTACAAACTGACGTTGCGGCTGTGCTGGTGCTGCGGGAGGCCTGTAGTTTGGGTTGTACCCTCTTGGTGCTGAATAGGGTACCGCAGCACGGCTCGTCTGCCCCGTAGGTTGCTGCATCATACGTGGGCGGGTGTTGCTCCCTGAGGCTTGATGTGACCACCCAGCCTTCCTCTTATTCTCATTTTCCAGGGCCTTCAGCTTCCTTTCCACCACAAATGCTCTGTCCACCATCTTTTGAAAGCTTTCATACTCATTGGATGACATTGCACACTGCATCTCTGCGGTAAGTCCTTCCACGAAACAATCTTGTTTCTGCTCATCTGTCTCTATGTCTCGTGGAGCATAACGGGATAGTTGAGTGAATTTAGTGAGGTATTCCCTCACCGTCATGTTTCCCTGCTGCAGTCCCAAAAACTCTTTCCTCTTGTTTTTGAGTTCACCTCTTGGGATGTAATGGTTGCGGAAGCTACGCTTGAACTCTTCCCAAGTGATGCTCTCAGGGTCATGATGGGCGGCCACGTAGGCGGTCCACCAATCAGCAGCAGGTCCCTGCAATTGATGAGAGGCAAACAGCACCCTCTCATACCCTTGGCATTGTATGATTCTCATCTTACTTTCAATGGTCTTCAGCCAATCATCTGCCTCCAGAGGTTCAGCAGCACTTGCAAACTTTGGAGGTTGAGTTCCTAGAAACTCACTCAACCTTGGTTGGCGTGGTGCAGCTTGTGGAGGTGGAACTTGATGCAAGTTGGCCACTACTTGAGTCAAGTTCTGGATGAGCTGATTTTGATTCTCCAGCATTTGGTGGAGAGGATCAACTTCTTCACGGCGACCACCCCGGTTCTGGCCTCCAGAAAGATGAGAGTTGCATGCCTCATCATTGTTGTTGGCGGGGTTGGCAGCACGTCCTTTTCCTCTTCCGGCCATCTGGTAGAATCAACAAATGTTAATTTGAAAGCATTTAGTATCATCTTACTACTTTCACTTGTTTGTACTTTGAAGTGTTGAAGTTTTGTTAAAATCTTACGAGGGTTTTATATCTCACACCCAATAAATGCACTATTATTTCCTGTGGGTTCACACACCAAAGCAAAACAATCTGAAGACGAGGCTGTGGACACTTGCTCATGGCTTCCACAACTCACGTCACACACCAAGCATTATCACACCATTAACTACGTAACGACTCGACTACTCGACCTCTTGCTAGCTAGGGGAAAGACTCTACACTACTCATCCTCTTGAGCTGGCTCCTCGGGATCTTCCTCCTCATTTCGGCTACCTTCTGACTCTGCTTTGGGTGGGGAGGCTGCTGGTGGAGAAGTGCGACGACGCCTGATTGCTCGGCGATCCGGGGAGTCAGGGGTCCATGGATCACTTACGGTGACACACAGTTCATTCCCATCTCCTCTTTCTCTCGCCTTTAAGCAAGCTCGCAGCAATGCCTCCGTCTCCTTCAGAGTATCTCGGACATCCTGAAGCTCTTGTTGACACTCCTGCAGTCGAGTGCTGAGCATAGCACCATCCTCCAAGCACAAGTCCATGTGCTCATGGGAAGTCCCTTGCTGCACCGGTGGGTACTTGTACTCCGTGGTACCACTCTCACGTTGGAGGACATACATGTACTCAGTTTTGTCCAAGTGGCGACGATAGATGTGGCTCTGGCAGGTGATGGCCTCCCAAGTGACATCTCTCTCCGCGTCAACTTGTGTTGCTCGACAAGCTGGAGAGTGGTGGATCTTAAGCAGCTGATTCTCGTGTATAATCCTCATCTCCGAACTCCATTCTTCCCTCTTCTCACGGATGGTCCTGGTGGAGTTATAGTGGATGATGAGCTTGCCCGTATTGCCGGCGGCTTCGAGCATACGTCGAAGACGGCGCAACAAATCTCCCACTGCCAATCCGTAGGAAAGGTACGTCACTGGACGACTCTCCTCTCTTTCAGCAAGGGTAACTACGGGAACTCTCCCTCCCGTGGATTTACGAGCGGTGCGAATCATGCGAACCATCTAAAACAAAAGAATTTAAAATTAGGTTAGATAAAATTTCAAACAAAAATCCTATTTTTGAATGGAAGTTGGGGTAAGATGAAGAAAATGACTCTTTTAATAACACTTTTTCACCCACACCTTGGAAAATAGTTTTTAAGAAAATAGGGCCCTTAAATACGTCCATTCCTACCTAGGTCCACGTTCCTACGGGCAACCTTGGCTCTGATACCACCTCTGTCACACCCGGTTTTTCCGAAGAACAACCAAGTGAATATCACATGTATGCCAGGATCATTTTCTCATACATGTGATGACAAATAGTGAAGCATCATTTATTACAAGCCAGGTGTCGAATATAAATAAGTCTTACATCACAAATGTCTCAATGAACACTAATGCTTCATCACAAGTAAATAAACTAGCAGCGGAATATTATTCTTTAGGGCTCCATCACAGGTGTTGCCCGGGGGTCTTCATGAACCTAAAAACCTTCCTCGGGTGCAAAATCTTGGTCATTATACACCACCTCATTATCTTGACCTAAGCAGCAATATAAACCAACAAATATGCAAGGTTGAGTACCAATGGTACTCAGCAAGTGTGGGAAAATTATATCATGCATGGCTAGAACAAGGAGAGGTTGAACTCATGGTTAAAGCACTACGCAATTAATACCTATCACCTTAGCTTATTAAGCACCTACATTACTACACAGGTGAAAAGATCCAAATCTCCCATCCCATCATCATAAACCAATAACCATAATCATCATTTCCAATGTTAAGCTCCCCGCTTAACTTCCAAAACCATCAATTCTCTAATCATGAATAAGTCCAGGCCGCTCTTAACCGTGAGCACGGCTGTCAAGACAGTTTTTAACTCTGCAGAGTTTGTACCACTGTACCCACAAGTAGTGATTTCATCCCCCGTTGCCGGGTGGACTAAAAGAACCTCCATTATGCCAGTGGCTACGATCCACATTCACACTTCCCAGGTGTGTGGCCAAGAGATCACTACGAAGCCTTTACAAAGGGATTCCCGACGAGCGTGGGCCCACTGAGGTTTCACCCCTAACAGCATACAAGAGGCTCCAACCCCGCTGCAGTGGCCCCCTCTTGAGCCTTGCGGTTCATATGGCAGTCCAGCTGACTCCTATTCCCCGCACCATCCAACACACCCATACTACGCCGGGGATACACCTAATTAATTGGCTAAGCTGCCCCATCTCAGCATGTGGTTGGCACTGTAAAGCCGGGTTACATGCTCCATGAACCGGTCCTTAGGATCCAGGCAAGTACTAAACACAAACCCAAGTCTCGTGCACCCAGCACACAACCAAAACATCCAACTTGCCTTGATCCCTACCTCTACATAACTCATAATAGCTCATTCAAGAGTATGGTAATGTAAACTGATGATCTCATGTCCCAATTATCCCATTCTAAGCATGGCTAAGCATATGCATGTATATAAATGACATGACAAAATAAATCCCAACCCAAGCTTCAAGGAAATAAGGTAATGCAATTCTAGGGAAACTTCCTAGCATGGGTTTCATATTTAACTTGACAATGCAAATAATTCTATCTACACATCCTAGCATAGGATCAAAGTGGTCAAGGACACTTGCCTCCTTCTTGCTGCTCTTGAAATGGGTAGTCTTGGTCTTGGAATTGAATAACTTGTTCTTGAGCAGGTTCTACTTCATACCATCACACATAGCAAAAGAAAAACAACAATCATAAGACATAGTTCACACTTCTACTTCATACAAACCACACATTCACATTTATGAAAGTTTCTTTACCATTTTATGTGTTGTGGGTACTCTATGTGTGTTGATTTGGGGCTTGCATACACTTTTATTTACATGTGTATGATTCCTACTTTGGTGTTCATATTTATACTCACATACTATATATGTATATACATGTATATATGTGTGTTTCAGTTTTAAATAAATTCCTTATATATTAAACTACCAAGTATGTATGAAAAGTATTTTTCTTCTCCATATGTGCCTTCATAATTTCTATCAACCCTAAACTGAATTCTTTGTACTTTAGAAACTCCATTTATCATTTACTAGTTTCTATATTTTCAGATTTATATTCTTATGCATAATTGTGCATTTTATTATTAAATTAGTAATACACACTACCTAAACAGATTAGGTTCTGGTCCTAAATAATTTAAGATCATATTTTGACCTTGGCTTCTGATGTATACTATTTCATAATTATTTTCCCTATTTTTCTTTAACTATTCTTTACTTAAAAATGTGTCCCTATACTATTAAATGTGAATAATAGATGAAACAGATTTATTTCAGCCCCAAAAATATATTTTTATCTCACTCCAAAGTTTTCTAAATACTGAGAAAGTTTTTAATAAATTTGACAATTATGTTTGTCCCCCTTTTTAATATTTAAACACTAGTTACATATTCAATTTTCTAAATTAAATACTAAACAGAGCTAAAATAATGAATTCACCCCATTACAGGGTCTATAATATCATTTTCATAATTTCCAGGGGTCTAGCTACACTTTTCAGAGGTGTTTTTCTTAATTTCTATTAAGTCCAGGGGCTAAAACTGATTTTTAAATGAATTTACATGATTTTCTGGAGTTTCAGGGGCTAGATCTGAAGTTTCCGGGGCTAGCTCTCAATTCCAGAGAACCCCAGGGGGTAGCACGTAAGAATTCCAGTCTTTATAACGCGGGGCTGATGTGGACCGTCTGATTTTAAACCGACGGCTGCGATTATAACATCGAACCGGTACGCGGGGTTTTAAAGTCTACCGTGCGATTTAAAATAAACGGCGCACAAGCGGCCACGTCGCTCTGATCGAGCGCGGGCGGCGCTGCCGGCGGCGCACGGCGGCGGGAAGCGGCGATCTCGCCTGAAACTTTCGGATCCTCGAGAATTCTGCCTAGAACTGTGATCTTATGGCCTAGATCGGTAGAGGGGAGGTCAGGGATCTCACCTCGGGGATTTTCTCGAGCTCGGGGGGTCCTGGAAAGTGCTCGGCGGCGAGGTCCGAGGCAAAACCACGGCGAAGCTCGTCGGAGCTGGATTTGCACCGTAAGTCTTCGGGTTTTCTGCACCTGCAAAGTTCCCCGGAGGCGGTGGATCAAGACCAACGAGTTAGATCAGAGTTTCCGAGCTTAGATCGGCCAGAATTCACCGGCGAAGTCTCGGTGCTCACCAGAGCGAAAATCGGCGATCGCGTGAGGAAAACTGATCGGATCGGTGGTTTTTATAGCCGGGGGAGGGCGGTGGGTCTGTTGTGATCGAGTTGGAGTCCGCTGGGTCCGGAATTCGGCTGCGGGGACAGGTTTCCCGATCGGTTGCGATCGCGCGCGCGGGAGAGAGTCCGGGGTCGCGGGGTTAGGGATGACAGGCGGGTCCCACCCGTCAGCGAGGGGCAGCGCGGCGCGCGCGGGGGCGGGCTGCGCGGGGGTTTGCTGGGCCGGCTGGGGTTTCGGCCCACTGGCCAGTTTTTTTCTGGTTTTCCTTTTTCTTTTTCATTTCTTTTCTGTTTTGAGTATAATTTGAATTCCAGTTTGAATTTGAATTTTTGTAAAACATGCAATACGTCCAAAAATTTCTAAATTCCCCTCTGAACATGGTTTATGGTTCTAAATCAAAATTTGAGTCTTGACTAAAAATTTGGGGTGTTACAAATAATTATTTACACTAAACCTGGTCATGATCGAACTTTCTTGTTGTTTTAAACTTGTTGCATGCTCACAAGTGCTTTTAATAATAAAAAAAATAATCAATCAACTATTCACATGTTGAGCTTTTATGTTCAAATGAAAAATTGAGAAAAAGATCAAGAGAATATGCATGCATCACACTTCTTTTGATATGGCTTATCATTGCACTTAGATATGAACTTGGAAGAAGTTGTGTATGACTAAAACCATGTACTTAAGCTTCTGATTGTCAAATGACATAGGTTTGACTTGATTGGTTAGAATAAGACTGATGGGGCATATAATCTCTTGCAAATGTCATATGATCTGAACTTGTGCTTTGAAAAATAATTAAAATGCAGCAACAAGTGTCATGCTTTCAGTTCTTGACATAGTTAAGTTTGTGAGATCATGACTTGCTTAAATTGAAAATTACACTTGATCTCTAGCATGGCTTACACTACTTTATGTATATCATTGATGTGATAGTGTAAGTTACACTTGGATGAGCTTTGTTTTATATGTATATGTTATAAATATGCTCGTAACAATTAAAATTTCTCTTTTGAACCTTGCTGAATACATTGTCAAAGGGGGGGGGGAATTGATCACACATTGCACGATTCTTCTCAGGGGGAGAATTTTTGTTTTTCTTCTCATTTTATTTCTGATTTACAAAGGGGGAGAAATATCTATAGGGGGAGAAATTTTTGTTTCGAATTATTTTTTCTCATTTGATTGTTTTCAAAACTTTTCATGTGAATAAGCCAATGTTCGGATTTTAAGTGGTGTTGCCAATGCATTCATCAAGGGGGAGATTGTGAGATCTATGTTTGCTGAATACATTGGCTATGACGATAAAAGTTTTGAATTCTGTCAAAACACTCTTTTTGTCAAGGTTCGACTCTAGGTCCGAGCTCCGACAAGATCCGACGTAAGGTCTGACTTGCTATGGCTAGGTCCGACATGTGTTTGGTTAGCTCCGGCGGTAGGTCCGACTAGCTTTGGTAAGTTCCGGTGCTAGGTTTTTCTAGCTTTAGTAAGCTCCGGCTCAAGGTCCGGTTAGCTTTGGCAAGGTCCGGAGCTAAATCGCAATGGTTCTTTTTTTACCATGCAAATGTTTCGAACTTGCTTTACATCTATAGAAAGTTTACTTAGTATTCCTTTACTATGTTTTTGAAGTGTTATGGCTGTTTACAGTGGTTAACATTTTGCTATGGTTTGCAACATGCTTATGTGAGGTGTTCACGCAAGGTGTTGTGGTTTTTGGAACTAACGTGAGTCAAGTTGTGGACTTGTGCTCGAAAGTATTGGTTGTTTATTCATGTGCAGCTGTTGGTTGAGTTCAAGATATGGCCGGTGACGGGATCCGTTGAACTAGTCTTAGGGAGAAGATGAGGTTCAACAACCAAGTTCGGGAGGAATAGTGGTTGAGTTGATGGGGAGGTGGCGCAACATGTTCAGATCAAGAACAATGCATATGAATGTATCGTGGACGTCGTTGGAAGGTGTTTGCACATGTACAAGGAGTGCACGGACGTGGCAACATGGTTCCAAGACGTGATGAAGAGATGTGGACATAAAGAATTGATAGGAAAGGTCCAACCGGCTGGATTATGGACTCAAGCTGCGGCTGAGTCGGTTATGGCTCAAATATGGAATGATTTGAGTTAGTTATATAGGATTTCGTGTGGGACATGAAGTTGAGTTGTTTTAGGAATGTGGGATACATTCCTAAGGTTTTTGGAAGTCTTAAGATTGCTTCTATCTGCGTATAGAAGAGTCTTGAGCAGTTATGGAAAGTTTCGATTCAGAAACTGAGTAGGATTAGAGTCCTAGTTTGAATTGTGTTGGCCTCCGGGCTGGTTATATAAGCAAGGGAGGCCAGAGCTCGTGGGAAGACAACCTTGGGATGTTCCTCTTATGTTTTGATCAATAAAATTTATAATTTAGAGGAGCTTTTGGGGCTTGTTCGTCCGAGTTGTTTTGGTCAAGTCTTTCTCATCGAGTTTCTGGACAGCACGACAGTGCTTCGGTGTTTTGATCATAACTCGAGTTTTACAGATTCAATTAACGTGATTCTTTTTGGTTTGTCTCCACAACCTGATTATATATCATCTGTGAAAATTTCACGGTCATTAGATTTGTAGTTTATGATCTACACGAGTTTCTTTGCAGTGTTGCAGATCTGGTTTTCACTCGAGTGGAACAGATTGACCCTTGTTTGATCTTTCGATCATAACTTGAGTTTTTCTTGACGGATTTCTGTTATTCTTGTTGTCGTGTCTTTGTGACTTGATTATGTATAATATATACCACTTTTGTCACGGTTGAACACATTTAGATCAGTCGCATACACGGTTTCTTTAACAGATTGATTTTCTGCCGAGGGGGTTTTTGTTGCTCCCGCTAAAAAGTTTAAATCTACCATTCACCCCTCCTCTGGTAGATTTTCACGTGCTCTTTGATCCTACAACGTCACAGGGGTCTGTCCGTCTTGCTTGGCTTGACCATTCATGACGGCCCCCTGGCAGGTGTGCCCAAATGATTGGGGACAACTGCCAAAAGACGAAGACACCAGCTCTGGAGCCTTTGGGGGACGCCAGCTTTTGGGGCTCCGAGAGTGGCCCCATGGGAAATCTGGGGTTCCAGCCCCACGGACCGGAGCCTTGTGGTCTGCACATACACCGGAAGGAAGGGGTAACCGTGCTGTGTAGTTGTACTTTCTCTGCTCGATGACCCTATTATGGCTTATGGTTTTCTGCTAAGCTACGGGACCTGGGCAATTTGGTGTAGTAGTGTCCGGACCCTGGTTACTATCCTTCCCAGGGTGGTGTGCCGTCTGGGCCCTCAGCACTTGGGTGCTGCACTGAAGAGGCAGAGTGTGCATGCTTAGGGGACATGACCAAGCTAAGCGGGCCACACACACTGGACCTCCCGCTGGCTAGTCACTCCGAAGAGGGGAGGCGTCCTTCTGGCGCCACCGGACCTGAATAGAAAGGTAGCCAAAGGGGGTCCAGAGACAATACAGGTGCCTCAAGCGTTTCCGTCTTGAAGCTGGTCAGCATAACTTTGGCCAAGACCGAGACAGAGAAACACAATTATGTACACGTCAAGAGGTATGCAAAAATGTACGCAAGCTTGAAAGGAAAGCTGCAAAATTGTAGCTGTGCATCAGGGAGGGCAGCTGTTTTCTTTATCATGGTGCTACTTAGGAGGAGTCAGGCTGTACAGGTGTTCAACGACCAACTCCGGGATGACAAGGGTAGATAGACCCCCCTGAGTTTAGTTGATCCGAGCATTGGTCCTAGGCACTATGGCCCTTTTACAGAAAAAGACTGCCCTACCCTAAGCTACGGGTAGAACTTACGGAGGTGCTCAATGTTCCAAGGATTTGGAATTGGGTCGCCATCCTCCGTGGCGAGGCGGACGCATCCTGGTCGGCAAACTTGTGTCACTCGGAAGGGACCTTCCCAGTGGGGGGAAAGCTTGTTGGATCCCTCCGGGAAAGTATTCTCCAAAGCACCAGGTCGCCCACCTGCAGCTCTCTGCTCCGCACGGACCGCTGCTGGTAGCGCCGAAGCGCCTGGCGGTATCTCGCGTTCCAGATTGCAGCCTGACATCTGTGCTCGTCGATGAGCTCGAGATCTTCATGCTGGATCTGGTCCTGTGTGGCTTCGTCGTATGCCTTGACACGAGGGGAGCCCAAGGTGGTCTCTGGAGGGAGGACGGCCTCGGCTCCGTAGACCAGGAAGAAGGGAGTCTCCCGTGTGGCTCGGCTGGGTTATGTCTGGCTATCCCATAGTGTGCACGAAAGCTCATCAATCCAATTGGCACCATGCTTTTTCAGGCCAGCGTAAGTACGCGTCCTGAGGCCCCTGAGTATCTCAGCATTGGCTCTCTCGATCTGGCCGTTGCTCTCTGGGTGAGCAACGGAAGCATAACATACCTGGATAGCGAGGTCCTCACAGTATTCTTGGAATGCTGGACTGGTGAACTGGGTCTCGTTGTCGGTGATAATCCTGTTCGGGACCCCGAACCTGCAGATGATTGACTTGATGAATTTTACTGCGGACTGCTTGTTGATGGTGACTACAGGGGTTGCTTCCAGCCACTTGGTGAACTTTTCTACGGCGACATAGAGGTACCGGTACCCTCCGACGGCTCTGGGGAATGGCCCCAAGATGTTCAGCCCCCATACTGCGAATGGTCATGATGGCGGGATCATCTGCAGCGTCTGTGCCGGTCTGTAGGTCTGCTTGGCGTGGAACTGGCACGCCTTGCATCTTTTGACCAGCTCGACGGCATCCAGGAGAGCTGTTGGCCAGTAGAAGCCATGTCGGAAGGCTTTACCAACCAGCGTGTGGGATGAAGCATGGTTACCGCACTCACCTTCATGAATCTCTGCGAGCAGCTCGTAGCCCTCCTCCCGGGTTATGCACCGCAATAGAACGCTGTTGGTGCCACGCCGGGTTATCCCCATCTACCAGTGTGTATCTCTTAGCCATATGAACGATCTGTTCAGTGGGTACATGTTCATCGGGAAGGATATTGTCTTTCATGTAGGTCCGGACCTCCGTGATCCATGCATCGGGTCCTACTTGAGCTTCTGGATCTTGGGCGCCGGGTTGCACGAAGTCCTCGGTGACGCATAAGATCCTTGGCGAGCGCCATGGTTGCAGGGCCGCCCGGGACTTCTAGCTTCAAGGTGCTGGACTCGCCCCCTTCGCCTGGTTCGGCAGGCCAAGCTGTTGGACGCAACAACTTCCTTTCAAACGCACCTTCGGGGATCAGAGCCCATGTAGAGGCTTTCGTTGAAAGGTCGTCTGCCACCATGTTGTTGGCGCGGGGGATATGGCACAACTCCAAGGCATGGAACTCTTTCTCCATCTTCTGCACATGGATAAGATAGGCAGCTAGCTGAGGATCATTACCAGAGCACTCACGCTTGACTTTCTTGATGACAAGCTGGGAGTCTCCTTTGACTAGCATCTGCTGCACGCCCAAGGAAAGGGCAGTACTCATCCCAAATATGAGGGCTTCGTACTCCGCCATGTTGTTCGTAGCCTTGAAGTCGAGGTGCACCATGTACTTGAACTGCTCTTCCGCTGGCGAGATGAGCAGGACCCCTGCTCCGGCACCTTGCCTGCGCGAGGAGCCCTCAAAGTAGAGTGTCTAGTGGGGTCTGGTGAGCACCGGAGGTCTGGGCTCCGGGTCGCCATTGTCTTGACCCTCTGGGTGGCATGGAGACGGGGTCCATTCCGCCACGAAGTCTGCCAATGCCTGGCTCTTGACGGCGTGGCGAGGAAAAAAGTCAAGGTCGAACTCCGCCAGCTCAGCTGCCCACTTTGCTATGTTCCCCGTCGTATTGTGGCTGTGGAGCACCGTTTTCAGTGGGTAGGTCGTTACCACCGAGACCTTGTGAGCTTGGAAGTAGTGGCGGAGCTTCCTTGACACGATCAGCACTACATAGAGCAGTTTGTGGACCTCCGAATACCGTGTCTTGGCATCGTGGAGGACCTCGCTAATGTAGTAGACTGGTCGCTGGGTGGTCCGGACCCTCTCGTAGGGATCCGGAACATCTTCCTTCATTGGTAGGAGGACTGCAACTTCTTGGTCTTGGAGTTCGGCCTTCGGGAGCTGGGACCCAGGAGCATCCTGGACCAGAGTTACGCCAAGGTCTCCTGTGGGGTTCGGGTCCTGAGACTTGCGACCGGCAGTAGGCTCTTTGCTTGGTGTTTGGAGTCGCTCGGGTTCTGGCCGCTCAAACGACCAGGACCATGCTAACAACTTCTTCCTTTGTGGAAGTGTAGAGAAGCAGGTGTTCACCTGGCTCTGGAGCTACCATGATTGGTAGCGAGGTGAGGTACTGCTTCAACTCTTGGAATGCCTTGTCGGCTTCTTCAGTCCAGACAAAGGGTTCAGAGTTGTATGCGACTTGACTTTCACCACGATGTCATCAATGTACACCTCCACTAAGTCCCTTATTAGGTCCCCGAATGTCTTACGCATAGCATGCACAAAGGTAGGCATAGCGTTTAAGGCCATAAGACATAACAATAAAGGTCCTCTACTGTTATAAAGGCAGTGTGCTCTTCATCTTCTTTAGACATAGGTATTTGATGAAAACCGGAATAAGCATCTAGGAAGCACAGACGACCTTCACGCTCGCTTGGTGTGACGCCCTCAATTCTGTGGAAAGCCACGGAACCGAGAACTAATGCATATGTGTGCCCAGGATGTTCATCACACATACACATACGTTCCACAAACTGAGTTCAGATTATATATTACCACGAATAACAAAGTTTATTACAACACCTCATGAGTCTTGGACCCATGCTCACAGCGGAAATCTTAATTCTATGCAGCGGAAGTCCTTATTTAAATGCGGAAGCAAAAACTAATGCGGAAGCAAAACTAAGCAGAAGTGACTCCATCTCTACTCCCTCCACAGGCAAGGTTGAGAACAGATCACATGCCATAATGCTCTATTCGGTCTTCATAGTAGTCTTCTCTTGCTGTTGATGAAGAAATAATAATGCAAGTTTGAGTACAATGATGTACTCAGCAAGTGCGGGAAAACACATGATATGCAGCTCATTAAACAAGGTAGGCATAAAAGGTTTATTTGCAGAAAAGCAGTTCTGTAAAACCATGATAAAACAACAACTTAAGTTTAAATGTAATCCCAACATGTATTAAATTACCAACATACCTCCATCACTTCCCGTGTTCCATCCGAACATTAACCAATCTTTTATTCATATTTCACGAATACCTCCTCGTATTCGCTACCATCTCTCCTCATAAAACAACCACGTTTCGCACCGAGACCAATCTCATGTCATGACCCATCAGTCATGCAACCATCTCATCTCCCGGACTCAACAGTCCCAAACCAAACCATAACCAATAACCATAACCAAGAACCTTCCCAATAACCATTCCAATAACCATCCCAGTAACCATCCCATCTAATCATGGCAGTTTAGCCAGGTGCTCGTGACCGTAAGCTCGGCTATCATGATAGTTTTAGTAACTCTGCAGAGTTTGCACCTCTTTACCCACAAGTTTGTGATTTCGTCACCCGTCGGCGACTGCAGAACCTCCATTTTACCAGTACACAACCGTCGGTGTATGGTCAAGAGATCACAAAATAGCCTTTACAAAGGGGTTACTAGATGTATGGACTCACTAAGGTTTCACCGGCAGGCTACAATCTCCAATTCTCCCACCCACAGGCCCCCTCTTGTGCCATGCAGTTCCCAGGACAGTCCTCACTCGACTCCCATTCCCCGCACCTTCCACAGTCCATAACACCCTAGCAACTTACCTAATTACTCAGCTAAGCCGCACCCATACTTGGACTTGTGGTGGCACTGTTATCCTGGCATGTGCATGCATGAACCGGTCCTTAGATCTATGGCAAGTAAACCACCATCTCAAGCTACCTCATTCACAAACCCGGGCTTGCCTAGATCTCCCTCCGATCCATTTCCATTGTTAACATCAGTTTCTTATTATCTATATGAGTGCAGTTAGCTAGACACATCTATCTCGCTTCCCAATTCCATAGACTCAGCGAAGCATAAAGCAAAAACCATACCCGACTCATAACTTCCCAGGCGACAAGGGTGGTTCAACCAAAACTAGTAAACTCCTATAAAAGGGTTTCCCATCATGTTTGACTCAGCACACACATCTTTTCGCAAAACAAAATTGTTTTACCCAAAACATAGGATCAACATGGTCAAGGAGCACTTGCCTTGTTCTTGCGGTTTTGGTTGTTCTTGATTCTCAAAACCTTGTTGCTGCAGCTCGTCGTAGACAGCTTCCTGAGTTTGTCCTGCTATGTAGGATTCACGTGCATACAAATTCACAGCAATCAATATCATGCACAAACCCTAAACTAGATGCGATGATGCACATGCATGCTATCCTATTTATTAGATTGATCTGTTGTTCTTGCATGGCTTGCATGGTCAGAGGTGTTTGGATCAAAGATGAACGTGGCGATGATCTTGTCTTTAGATCAAACTGATCATCGTGTGTTCTGCCCACGAAAAGGCTTCTGTTCGAAAGGAATCGAAGAACAGATGCAAAGAGATGAACAAAATGATGCCGTAAGGTGGTATTGAAGTCCTACCTCACGCTCTTCTTGTCTTCGGGGTCCTCCTCAGACCGCTTGGTTCTCCTCCGATGATCTCCCTTGTTGTGCTTCGGCGATGTTTTGCTCGGCGAGTTAGGGCTAGGGCTCTAAGTCGTCGGCTTAGGAGTTGAAAGAGAAGTTCGTGGTTTCGGCCAGAGGTTTTGGGTTCTATTTATAATCGGGAAGAGAAGAGTCCTAATCTGATTGGATCCCGAATAAGAGTCTTATTCAGATCTTTGTTAGATCCTGACGTCTTACCTTCGGTAACCATCGTGGATTTTAGATCGGTTTCTGTTGCGTACCGGTGTCCTTACGCGTAACAGCTGCTCCAGAACTCGTTACCTCCGTGATGATGAGCTCCGGAAGCTCCACGTGTCCTCCGGGCCTGGTATCTCCTCATCCGCAGAGACGAGCTCCGGTTGTGCCGCGTGTCAATCGATCGAGACCTCCCTCTTCTTCGGAGATGAGCTCCGCGCACGCCACGTGTAGGTGCCGGTCTTTCCGCTCTCCTTTCCTCAGGGACATGCCCCGAGGTCGACACATGTTTAGCTGCGACGGACCTTCCGGTGATAAGCTCCGGTGGCGACACGTGTTCGATAGATCCGGACTTCTCTGAGATGAGCTCCGAGATTGACACGTATCCCGCGCGACTGGTCCTCTTATTTCCGCGAGGGCTAGCTCCGAGGATGACACGTGCCCTCTGAAAAATGCCTTTGCTTCTTCCGCAGAGGCTAGCTCCGCGGCAGCACGTGTCCCACAGGGTCGGACCTCTTTCCAATTGCGGAGGTGACCCCCGAGCCTGCCACGTAGCTAGTTTAGCGGCGGACCTCTCCCAAATTTCTCGGGGATGAGCTCCGAACACGCCACGTGGTCTGCTGGCCGTGGAAGTTGCCTTCGGTGCTCTCGGAGAGCTTTATTGGCTATCCTTTTGATACTTGTCTCTGTTCCTACTTTTCTTAAAATGTTTTTCTTCTTCATAAAACATGAACATATGCTGACACCCGAGGTGAGGGTGTCACACTTGGCGTCTTGGCACTCCATCTCCTGACCATCGCTGACCTCCGGGTCAGCCTTTTGCTTGCCCTCCCATTGGCGGAAGGGCGCTCCATCCCGGCGCTACTGTTGGACCTCTCGGAGGCGCCCCGCTAGCTTCTGTATTTCCCGGCACTCGCTGGCGCTGTGCCGTTTTGAGTCGTGAACCGGGCACCGCTGGTTGCCGTCATCGCTGTCAGACGGCTGTCGCGGGCGCTTGTCGGTGCGCGGCCCCCGGACCCCTGCAGCTACTAGCGAGTTGAGCGTGGTGACGACCAGGTGGTCGACGTCGTTGCTCCACTGCTTGGAAGCGAACAGAGAAGACCCCATGCACGGGGGGATGTGGAGGAGCACGCGAGAAGCTAGCAGTGCACTCTCCGAGCTGGCCTCAATCGGTGCTTGCAACGCTGTTACAACCGAAGGCTGCCAGGAGGCAACAGGCAACGCCGCCGTAGGGACTAGCGCCGGCGCAGACGGTCTCTCTTTGGGACCAGAGGATGCTTCCTGCTCCCTCTGCCGCTGGTGGCGCGAGGGGCGGGAAGAACCTCCGACTGATTGGATGTCCACCATTGTGGGCTTCACGAACAGCTCCAAAAACCAAAAGTCCCCTTCCTGGCGCACCAAATGTTGAAGTGTTCGCTATGACACTTCCCACGGTCTGCTCGGAAGCAGCCCACGGAGGTTCTTTTTTCGGAGGGGCTAGTGGTTATCGAAGGTCGGAACACAACGGCGAGAGGGACACAACGATTTATGTGGTTCGGGCGGCCGCAGTGTAATACCCTACATCCACGGGAGTGCTTGTTGTATTGCTTGCGCGTGTGAGAGAGTGAGTTGGCTGGGTTGCGAACCCTTTGCCCGGAGGCTGCCCGGTCCTTTTATAACCCAAGGCCGGGGCAGTTACAAGGTGGCTCGGGGCCCAACAGTTGGCCCCGCGGTTATCTGTGCCCTATACATGAGCTAGGCATTTACAACTATATGCATTGCCACTGTTGGTGGAGTTAAGGTGCGCCGCCTGTCCCGCCGGGCGCCTCTGACCGGGTAGCAGGTGATGATGAAGTAGCCGTCTTGTCGCCGCGTCTCCTCAGCGCCGCGGGGCGGCACTGTTGCATCATCACACCTCGCCGCCCTGTCTTTCACCGTAATGGTGAGCAGACAAAGGACGGAGGCGTGCGCCGCGCACCATGCTTCTGCGGAAGGCATGAACCTTGAATGCACGGCCTGACAGTGCACCTTCCTTTTTACTCCTTGGCACCTGCCCGTTGCTTGTCGGCGCGGCGTCCGGGTGGCTGGTCCCCGGGACACGCATCTCCACCGGAGCTATCTTGCGGAGTAGCGAGGGGTCCAGAGTCGCTGGACACGTGGCAGCACTGGAGCCCTCCCATGCTAGAGGTCGGGCCCGGAGCCATAGGACACGTGGCACCTCCGGAGATCTTCTTGGCGGGAGGCACGGCTCAGAGGTTCCGGTCACGTGGCAGCGCAGGAGCCCTCCCTGGCGGGAGGTCGGGACCGGCACCATTGGACACGTGCAGCTCCGGAGCCATCCTCGGCCGGTAGTGAGGCTTGGAGCCTGAAGACACGTGGCAGCCTTGGAGCCCTACTTAGTAAGTGGTCGGACCTGAGGCCTAGGGCATGCCTCTTCTCATGAGTGCTCTGTGGCAGGCAGTTGGACGCAGCCTGTGGGCTGGGTCTCTGTCTTCTGCATACGTGCTGGCGCACGCCTTCTTTTGCTCATACACGTGGGGGTACCCGGTCTTGAGGGTATCGACAGTGGCATTTCCCACGTACGTCATGGAGGGGCAGAGTACATGATTAACTCCTAAAGTTTGTTAGGAAGGCGCAGGACAAATTTCACCCAAATCAAAAACCTTTTGAGGTACTTTTGGGTACAATCTAGTTTGAACTTAAATTTTAAATTCAAACTTCTTTCATCGCATGAATTCAAAAGTGGGATTAATATTCACACTCAGTACATTTTTATGAGCTCATACACCAATTTTCACTCCATTTGGAGTTGATCTTGACATGAGTTAACTGTGGCAAATTCAAATTTAGTTTGAATTTCAAACATCACATTTGTTGCAATTGTAATCAAATCACTAGACACTTTGAATCATTCAAATTAAGAGGGCCAAAAATGGGGTTTGATCAAATTACCAAGGAAAGTGTGGTCACAATATTTAGAGCAGTAGGAAAATTCAATTTTGTGGGACAAATTTGATTTGTGGACCCACATGTCAGTCACACAACCGAGTGAGGGCCAAAAATGGGGTTTGATCAAATTACCAAGGAAAGTGTGGTCACAATATTTAGAGCAGTAGGAAAATTCAATTTTGTGGGACAAATTTGATTTGTGGACCCATATGCCAGTCACACAACCGAGTGAACAGAGTTTCCACCGAGGCACTCGGGTTCCTGCGTGCGCGCCTGCGAACGCCATGGCGGGGAGCTGCTGCCAGCAGCTGTTCTCAGTTCCTGGCCGCTGAGCACACATCCTAGCCGCCTTATCTTCGCCCCTGGACGGTCCAAAACTCATTTCGCCACTGCTTTGTCCTTCTCCCGCACAGAAAACGCGCCGCACGTCGCCGCATCACCGAAGCTCTCTGCTCCACACCGTGGACCGGTCGAACCCGGAACTGTCACGCCAAACTGAGGCCGCAAACGAGATAACCGATCTGTCCTCGACGTTCTTGCACCGGTTCCAGCCTGTGACCGATGTTCCTCGAGCTTCTCCGAGCCGTTCCTTCTTCCTCGAGTTGATACCGCCGCACCTCCATAGATCACCGTCGTCCGACCGTCTCAGAGCCGCTCCGGTGCCACCAATTGCACCCAGAGGTTAGCATCGAGGTCTAGTAGCTTATCCCAAACCCCTAGCCCCTTTGTAGCACCGGCTATCCGGAATTTCACGATTTCCGGCTCACCGTATAGAACGCAGACCAACCAAAACGTGAAATTCCTCTCGCACGATTGATCAACCGTTTAGCCGGCCTAGCTAGAGCTAGAGTAGCACCCATCGATCACCTAGGCCTAATTCTAGCGGGGATGATCCATCCGGTGAGCGTAGCACCGAGTTTTCACTGCCGCCGGTGAAAACGGCTCGGGTCACCGGTGAAGTCCACTTTTCTGACAATGTCCGGCCAAAAGGAGGGCAGGGTTAGCTTCTCCGTGCCCCAGTGGTGCTTTCTGACCCTTTAGTTGGTCGTGTTCGCTGCCGAGATGCGTGATCACCATCGGACCCAAAAAAAATTCCGCCGCCGCTGTCGCCGATGAGGTTGCCCGCGATGCCGAGGTGCACGGAGTTGTTCGGCTTGTGTATCACGGTCTGAGGAATGTGAAGGAGGAATCCGTTTGAGAAATCATCCGGTGTAGACCGAGAAAAATGCGCGCCACTGCCTCTGTTCGTCGCGCGCTCGGGCGCCGGCGAGAGGTTGAAGACGACACTGAGTTGTGGGCCCGGTTGGTAGTAGTTTAAACAATTCGAATTGAGTTTCCAGTTTTCACTCCAAAACATTAGAAACCCATAACTTTTGCTAGGAGTGTCCAAATCGAGTGAACCAAATTTTGTTGGATTCAGCTCTCTGAGTAATTTCCAGCAAAAGAAGTTTCACTCCATGAAACTATTTATTTCTCCAGAATTAGTTCTCCAAAATTTAAAATTTTAGTGGAAAATTCTGCAATATGGCCAGGATGTTCCTTGTAATATCCCGGAGCCACCATAAAAATTTCAGATCCATCCGAGCTCATTTGATCCACCTAATGGTGTGATTAAGTAAACTGGTCCAGAGAAAAAGAAAAATGTCCAGAATCATTTTTCGGATTTTCTCTGAACTTGTTTAGCTCAAATCTTTTGCTAGGATTCTTAAAATTAGATGAAACCAATTCCATTAGAACCACCTAAAAATCTAGTTTCCATAAAGTCATGGCTTGCTCCATGAAAATCCTAAGAAAACCATAAGAGCTCTAATTATGGCCAAATACACATTTATTTGTGCAGGGCTCAAATGAGCTTTGCTTCAAATAAAATTTGGCCAAGTCACTCTTTAGGTTGTCTCCAGACCACAGTAAAAATTTCAGAGTCAATAGGACTGTCTATCTATACTTACAGTCTTCAAATTATCAAAATAGCCCAAATGCATTTAAATTGACACGCATCATATTTTCATTTTTGTGTAGTCGCTAAGATTGAAGAAGATCCGGAGGTTCTAGACTTCATCACTCCAGAAGAACAATTAGCTAACAACCATCAGCAAGGCAAGCTTCGGTTTGCATTAACCGTTTATAAAGTCTTATGTTTTGCTCACTTACTTTATGCCTTTTCTAAAATTGTGCATTAGAGTCTTGGATTGGAAACCCAAATGCATAGCCAAGAGAACCAGGTTTTTTGGTCTTAGAATTTGAAACCTCGAGTAGCCACTGAAATGCTAAAATGGTATATGTTTCGGTACAAGTCAAGTAGTTGGAACTACTCGCGATAATAGGCTCGAGGCACACTACTCGGTTAGAGATAGACAATGATTCACATGGCAAGAAAATGAGACCGAGCGGAGAGTAAGGGCAGCAATACTTTGGGCCCTGGGTGCCATAGCTCTACTTGTGTCGATTGAGGACCGAGCCGTGTGCGGGCCTATTGAACAAGCTAGAACAGTACCGAAGACCTACTGGGTATACGGGAACCGGGAAACCAATGTAATTCGGGTAGCGATATGTTGAGGCATTGCTTATCGTACAGAGGGTAGGTTGAGAGCAGCGAGGTGTAAATCGGCTAGCGGGCACTGGGGATGCTCCGCGTATAGACCTCCTGCTCGGTACGATATGACCAGTTCAACACTTGGCTAACGGATGGAAGGTGGTCACGTACGATGTCCGTGATGGTTGCTGTAGGCAACATCGAGTACTTGCGTACGTGACGGGTTATTTGGGTAACCCTGCAGATGTAAATCGATTATAATCGCCGTCCCTCGCGGTCAGTGGGTACCACTTGTTCACTGTACCGTGACGTAGAAAGAACAGGCTAGTGTCATGTTAAAATGTTGCTAGATGAAAGCTTTACATTGTTTGTTAATGAAATTCTTTAGTTTATAGCCAATTAAAGTTCTTTTTAACCTTAGGCAAAGCACATAAGAGAAATGTGTTTCTTGTTTGATTGCGGCTTTCTTATGTGTCTTGGCACAAGGTTCCCCACTAACTTGAGGCTATAACTTGAAAGTAAAATTTCACTAATTAGACGTGTCTTTTGCAACATACTTTCCTATTACACTGCAAACCTAACATGTAAAGTTTCATTTTTAGGTGAGACGGGTCAGTCTTGCTGAGCCATCGTGCTCACTGCTTGTGTTCGAAGCGTTTGTAGGGTGCTATGAGGAGGAGGCTCCCGAGGAGGAGATGAACCCCCAAGAGGGAACTACAATCAAGTGGGATCCCTTCACGCCACCGTGTTAGTGTGCGTGTGTGCTAGTGAGAACACGTTCATGGGACGAATGTGAACTCTTTTGCTTAGTCTACACCCGCAAGTGTATACTTAACATTATTTTAATGTAACTATGTTTATAAACAAGTTTTTGTAATAAAATTTTGCTTCCGCTTATTTATCGCCTTTTATGTGTGTTATCCGGTGCTGTGCAACGTAGCACACCTCAGCAAGATCCTAGTTTGTCGGGACCATCCGGTCCTCACAACAAGATCAAGCTCAAGTTCCACAAGATCAAGAACAAGATCAAGATCACCATGATCAAGACATTGAAGATCAAAATGGTGACAATGATAAAGTGGGAGATGAAGACGTAGAAGGAGATGAAGAAGTTGACTCAAGACCAAGTGTACCACACCCAAGAGTCCATCAATGTGTTCAACGGGACCATCCCATTGACAACATACTTGGAGACATCTCCAAGGGGGTAATGAATCGCTCTCGTATGCCTAATCTTTGTGCTCACTACTCTTTTATGTCTTCTTTGGAGCCATTTAAGGTTGAAGATGCCCTATGAGACCCAGATGGGTGATGTCCATGCAAGAGGAACTCAACAACTTCAAAAGAAACAAAGTGTGGGAGCTAGTGAAAAGACCAAATGCCAACGTGGTAGGCACCAAGTGGGTCATTTGCAACAAGCAAGATGAGCATGGTGTGGTGACAAGAAACAAAGCTATACTTGTGGCCAAGGGGTACTCACAAGTCGAAGGTTTGGATTTCGATGAAACTTTTGCTCCTGTAGCTAGGCTTCAATCTATTCGCATATTATTGGCCTATGCTACTCACAATGATTTCAAGTTGTATCAAATGGACGTGAAAAGCACCTTCCTCAAGAGTCCAATCAAGGAGGAGGAGTATGTGGATCAACCGCCCAGCTTCGAGGATGATAAGTATCCTAACCATGTCTTTAAGATTCATAAAGCTCTCTACTGCCTCAAACAAGCTCTTAGAGCTTGGTATGAGTGCCTTAGAGATTTCCTCATTGACAATGGTTTAGGATAGGAAAGGCCGACTATACACTCTTTACTAAAAACTTGGATGATGACTTATTTGTATGCCAAATTTATGTCGACGACATAATATTTGGTTCTACTAACCAATCTTTTTGTGAAGAGTTTAGCAAAATCATGATTCAGAGGTTTGAGATCTTGATGATGGGAGAATTGAAGTTCTTTCTAGGTTTCCAAGTAAAACAACTCAAGGAAGGCACCTTCATATGTTGAACCAAGTACAATCAAGATATACTTAAAAAGTTTGACATGGAGAAGGCCAAGCCCATCAAGACGCCAATGGCGACAAATGGACATCTCGACCTCAACCAAGACAGCCCTAGCATGGATCAAAAGGTATACCGTTCCATGGTTGGATACCTTCTTTACCTTTGTTCATCTAGGCCCGATATTATGTTAAGTGTATGCATGTGTGCAAGGTTTCAAGCCGCTCCTAAGGAGTGTCACTTGACAGACGTATAGAGAATCTTACGCTATTTAGTTCATACACCTAACCTAGGGTTGTGGTATCCTAAAGGGTCCAAGTTCAATCTCATTGGATACTCCAATGTGGATTATGCCGGATTCAAAGTAGATAGTAGAAGTACCTCCGAGACTTATCAATTCTTGGGTAGGTCCCTAGTATCATGGTCATCTATGAAACAAAATTCTATTGCCTGATCCACAACCGAAGCGGAGTCTGTCGCAACTGGAAGTTTTTGTGCACAACTCCTTTGGATGCGACAAACTCTAAGAGACTATGGCCTCAATATGAACCATATTCCACTCCTATGAGAAAATGAGAGTGCCATTAAGATTGCCCATAACCCCGTTGAACACTCTAGGACCAAACACATTGACATCCGACACCAGTTTTTGAGAGATCAATGAATAAAGGGGGGGGCATTGTCATTTCACATGTGAGAACCAAAAACCAACTAGCCGATATCTTCACCAGACACTAGATGAAAAATGCTTTTGCGAACTCAGGAATGAGGTAAATATCCTTGATTCTCGAAATGTGGCTTGAGACGTTGCACATCTGATTGTTAGTTGTTTATTCTCTTCAAAATTATGCATGTTTTCAAAAACTTATCTCCCTCAATTTTCTATCAAACTATTTTCGATTATTGTCTCCTTGAATCATGGTCATTGTATGATTGCTTGTGTGCTCTACTCGCCATATTCATTGAGAATAATTGTGAAAACTTAGTCCATATGGACCATTCCTTGCAAATCTCTCAGTATATATGAGAATTTGCTGTCTAGGACCGGACTAGTCCGCCCTTAGGGCCGGACAAGTCCGGCTACCTAGACAAGTACAAACAGGCTCAGAAAAGTCCACACCAGACTAGTCTGGCCTGTCACCGGACTTATCCAGACTACCAGATAAGTCCGGACCTAGTCTGGCGATCGGACTTGTCTGGTATTCCCTAGCGGACTACTCCGGACCTTGGGGGCTTAACCCAAGCGCCGGGCACGACTTCCTCCATTCCATCCAAACGCATCTCACTTGCGCCCCTCCCTCAAACTCGTCTCCATTGGCGATTTTTGAGGATTCCCACCAAAATATTCAAACAATCCGAGCCTTCAACTCTTTGAAGCCTTGAGAAGTCAATCCCCGGACTTCTCCGCCCTCCAATCCGGTGTTTTTTTGGATTTTAACCTTCAAGGTACGTTCTTGAGCAAAACCTAATCCTTTCAAATCCTTCATTTTTAGGTTGTTTCCCCATAACCTAGATCCCTAGTGCTTCATAAACACATTGTAATTCTTTCCTTGCGTTATTGCGACTTATTATTGAGATTTGTAGAAAAATACCTTAGTTAGGGTTTAACACTAGGTGGTCCGGACTAGTCTGGACCCAAGGTGGACAAGTCCACTCCTGACTGGACTAGTCCAGCTAGAGACTGGACAAGTCCGGCCTAACCTAGGGTTAACTCCTAACTTAGTGAATTTGCTGCACTTCTATCGCAATAACCTTCTGTTCTCAACTCATACCTTCTCTTAATTGTTCTTTTAGCATGTCTCAGCGTGATGACTCTCCTCCTCTCTCCGACTCGGAGCAAGAGGTGCTCACCAAGAGCCTTATCACAGTCGGGAAGAGGAGGACGCGATAATCGCTCAAGAGCTAGCTCGCCGTGAAGCTAGAACCAAGAAGAAGCATGAAAGAGAGGCAACACAAGCTCAAGTAGCAGAAGAGCACACTAGTCGAAGGAAAAGGCTAGTTACAGTTGGAGAAAAGGAAAGGGCCCAAGCGGCCGATAAGCGCAAAGGTCCGATGACAGAAGGAGAGACAACTAAGGTCAAAGGAAAGGCCCCAATCAAGAAGGTGCCCGCCAATAAGGCCGCACCAAGGAAGAAAGCACTTGTCTGTAGGGGGTTAGTCGTCCGAGACTGTCCGTGGGGTCAAGTGCTCCCCCACGAGGCCCCATTGGACCCTTGGTCATGACTCCTCCTATGCATAGCCCCAACCGACAACCAGAGCTTTCAAGCAACATGGAAAAGACTCCGAGAAGGCGAAGAGATTCAGAGAAAAGGATCCCTACAAGTACGAGAATGCCACACCAGATCATTGCTTCTGGTGTGACTTCCATTGCGATTACTATCGCTTGGTATACTTGAGGATGAAGACACCGGCTGTAGATGCTCAGTGAGTCGACTGGCCCTATATAGAGAAGAAAAATCACCAAGCTTTCAATGCAGTCATACAAGCAGTTGATAATCATGGCCTCAAAGAAGTGCTTGGGTTCAAATATGATTGGAACACGAAGGTTGTGGCTCAGTTTTACACCACCTGCTACTTCTCCACCTTTGGAAACAGGAAAATCTCCTGGATGAGTCAATACTCCATCCTATATGATGAGTTTGCAATAATTCTTGGACTTGAGGAATTTCTGAACCATGAGTTGATCATTCAAAACCTCACGACAATGGATTGGGGGAAATGGAATTCATGTATGAGGTTGGCTTTTACGATCCCCCCCACAACCAAGATCCTTCGTCCTTTCTTTAGTGCGTTAAATCGGATTTTGAGAAAGACTCTAGCACCTAAGGACTGGGATGCGGGGATGATCCAAGGCTACCTCTGGCACTTGATGAAGCTAATTGTTGAAGATGAGAAGTTCAACGTATTTGACTATATCTACAATGACATCTTCAACATATCCCACACCCCAACTGCTCGTGTGGATATGCTCCATTCATTATGTGCCTCATTGAGAAGGTATCCGCCTTGGAGTTCGTGAAGGATGCCAAGCATAGACCCCTTCATCCTCAAATCCCTCCCATCGTGCCGAAGATAGGTAGAGCTTCTAGGAGGGGTGCCTCCAATGCATCTCCTCCTCCCGCTCCCACCTCTTCCCCCTCCGATGATTCATTAAGTGCTATTCTCAAGTTCTTGAAGTCTATCTTCACTTCTTGCCGAAAATTTGAAGTCAAAACTCACAAGATGGCTAGAAGGCAATACAAGTACCTGAAGAAACTCTGTGAGAAGGCGGACATTGCTATGTCCCTGGAGGCTTCCGATGACAAGGAGTTAACACCTTTCCCGGATCTCATGGAGGCGGAGGCTGCTCTCCTTGGTGATGGGGGTGGCCCTTCTAGTGCTGCTCCCGCCGTTGAGGAAGAAGAGGAAGATCAAGACGACGAGGATGGAGAGGAAGTTGAAGAAGCAACCCAAAGTGATGAAGACCGTGGTTAGGAGAGTGAGAGCGATGATGAGTAGAGTTAGGCTCTCTCCTTTCTTCTCCCTTAGTCTTTTCCTTTTTGGTGCCTTGATGTCAAAGGGGGAGATTGAGGGGGAGTACCATGGACTATGTCACATTTCGAAAAACTTTGGTTGTAACGTTGCTACATTTTTATATTTGGGTTGTAATATCTTTGTGCTATGTTACTCTATGTTGATCTTATTAAATATCACTCTACTTTAAATTATGTTATTGTTCCATATGTGTGATGATCCTTAATTCCGATTGAGATGCATGTTTCACTTCTATTTATCACATCTCAACACTTGCATCACACGTAGACACCCCACCATAACACACAATTGTATAAATATCTCATAGAATCCACTCTTGTGCATTACTTTTATTGCAAATTATTCATGCACGCATTTAGGGGAGCTCTTTATACACTTGTGCATTATGAAAACCAACTCATTTACATTTTTATCAAAAATCTCAACGTGTTGTCATCAAATCACCAAAAAGGGGAAGATTAAAAGTGCATGCAGGCTAAATCCCCATGAGTTTTGATGATTAATTATAACACTTAAGGGACTAATGAGAACTACAAGTGTAAGTATAGGTGATTAAATGATGGACGGAGATGGATGCACCCAAAAAGGGAAAAGAGGAGAAAAAAGCGGAAATACTCAAGAGTAGAATTTAGGATTTTTAAATTTATTTGCGTTGAGTTTAGACTTTTGGTAGGACTGTGTTCATTGTGTCAAAGTGTTGAGAATCATCTAAGAGCTCTTAGTCCATGTTAGGTTAGTTGGAGAGAAGACTTGAGGCAGCCCTAAGAACAGGGTCGGACTTGTCTGGTCTAGAAGAACGGACTAGTCCGGCCACATCAGACTAATCCGATGTTAGGCGGACCAAGAGGTTCTTTGTGAGTCCGGACTTGTCCGTTCTGGGACGTACTAGTCCGTGGTGAGTGTGTCTAAGTCCTACTAGAGCTAATTCTTGAAGGACCGGACTAGTCCGCTCGATTAGACTAGTTCATTTCTAACTAGAATAAGAGTTTCTATGTGAATTTGGACTAGTCCATTGTGGGTCAGACTAGTCCGTTTGGGATTTGGAGGTGGCTGCTAGGACTAAGTCCTAGAAGGCCGGACTTATCCGCCCTTTGAGGCCGGACTAGTCAGGTGGACCAGACTTGTTCGTTCTCAACCGGAACAAAAGGTTCTGTGTGAGATCGGACTAGTTCGTTATTGGACGGACTAGTCCATAGTGTTGTGACCATTTGAATTCAAAATGAGGCGGTGGACTTTGTGGTTGTTCAAGAGTGACATCACCGGTTCCCACAGGCCGTACTAGTCCAGGGTTAAAGGCCGGACTAGTCCGCACTTTTTCTGGTTACAACGGCTAATTGTCGGGACCCCTATAAAAAGGGGATCTCCGGGCCTCTAAGGCATCAACTCGAACCCTAGCGTCGCCATAGACTTCCAAGAGCCCTCCTAGCCCTTTCTCTTCATTTCTTTGAGTACTAAGAGTGAATCTTGAGGGTTTGTCAGATTTGGGAAGAGTAGAGAGAGGGGTGTGATTTGTTTCGAGCTCTTGGTTGATTCTCTCACTGTGACTTGTTGAGTTGAGTTGATTTGGGTGTTGATTCGCAATTTATTTGAGCTGTAATCTTGTGAGAGCCTCAGATTGTGAGCTGCCCAACAAATCGTTGTGATCTCTCTGTGATCTACTCGAAGAACAAGCCAACCTTTGTGATGGCTTGTGAGGATAGGGTTTAGAGCAAACCGGTCCTTTGTGGACTCCTCAACATGGACGCAGGCTTCTTCCTGAAGATGAACCACGAGATTAATCTTGTATCTTGCACTCTCGTTCTTCGTTAGATCACTTTAGAGTTCTTCACACTTTTTGTCTTAATCTTGCGATCCACCTAGTTCTAGCTATTTGTTTTTTGTGTTTTTTTTGTGTAACTTCATCACTAGATTGCTAGGTTATAATACTTCATTACTCATTATGTGGATCAGTGAAAAACTGCTAAAAATCTTTGCTTTGGCATTTTTCTTTTCTGTGACCGGACTAGTCCGCACTCTGCTAGCTGATTAGTTATTATTAAGTCAAATCTTCAGGTGTTTCGCCTATTCACTTCCCATCTAGGCTACTTTCATGAGGTCTAAAGGCTAGGAGATCGGTTCGAAGGGCTTGAGCTCCGCCATGTTCCCTGACGGGACAACGAGATGGCCAACCTTCTAGCCAAAATGGCCTCAAGTCGTGAGACCCCTCCTCCTGGTGTCTTTGTTGAAGATGTACACGAGCCGTCCGTTTGAGCCTAACAAGATGGCTCAAGCTCCCAAGCGGTAGAGAAGCCCCGGTCGAGGGAGGACAAGGGTAAGGCCAGCCTTTCTCTTGACTTCTCTGTCCTCACGATCGAACAAGGTTGGGAGGTACCCTTCATCAAGTATTTAAAACACGACGAGCTCCCGTCCGAAGAAACCGAAGCCAGCCGCGTCGCTCGGAGAGCTAAGTCCTTCGTTATCGTTGGCGACGAGCTTTTGCGGTGCAGCATCACTGTGATCCTCCAGTGATGCATCCCGACCGTCCAAGGGTGGGACCTCCAGACCACTCCCATCACGTGGCCTTTTGCCGTTTGGGGGCTTGACCTCCTCGGACCCTTCAAGAAGGCGCCCAGGGGATTCATTGTTCTCCTAGTAGCCATCGACATGTTCACAAAGTGCATAGAAGCAAATCCTTTCGTCTTGATGAAATCCGAACAAGCGGCGAATTTTATCCAGAACATTGTGTACTGTTTCAGGGTGCCCAATTCCATCATCACCGACAAAGGAACACAATTCGCTAGTAAGAACTTTCTGGAGTTATGCAACGAATTCAACATCCGGGTCGACTGGGCTTTAGTGGCTCACCCCCAGACCAACGGACAAGTTGAACGAGACAACTGCCTGAACCTGCAAGGGCTCAAACCTTTCACTTTCGATCAACTCAATAAGTCCAGTGGGCGATGGGTCGCCGAACTACCCTCCATCCTCTAGAGTCTGTGCACCACACCCAACCGGGCGACCAGCTTCACGCTATTCTTCATGACTTATGGGTCGGAAGCAGTCCTCATAACTGAGCTCCAATACCGATCTCCCTAAATGAAAGCCTACGATGAGGTCCGGTTTGAAGAAGCCAGGCATGACTCCATTGACGAACTAGATGAAGCTCGTGACGTCGCCCTCCTAAGAATGGCAAAGTAACAACAGGCACTTCGCCGCTACCACTCGCAACGGGTCCAAACCCGAGCATTCCAGGTCGACGATCTGGTCCTCTGAAGGATCGAAACCAATAAGGACAAGCACAAACTATCCTCCCCGTGGGAAGGCCTTTACGTGGTGGCGAACGTCCTACGGTCTGGCGCGTACCGACTAAAGGATGCCAACGAGAACATCTTCCCCAACGCCGGGAACATCGAATACCTTAGACGGTTTTACCCATAGCAACCCTGACCTCCGAGCGAAAAGAAGTAAGTTGGAAGCCAAAAGATAAGTGCCCTCGTCGTCAAGCCCGGGCGCATCATCTTGTCTAAAAGGGCAATGCCTCTGACCTCGAATAGCCAGAGCCCAGGCGGATCCGCGTGGCTCAAGTGCCACAAGGTGAACCGACCAACTTGGTCACCACGTGCCACTCGGGGGCTACTTTCCTCAAGGCACTTACAAAAATTTTCTATGTACTTCATTCGCGCTTCGCAACCTACGGATAGAACTGCGAACGTTCTCGGAGCTACGGATTGAGCAGAGTGTAGGAACAAAAGCAACATGTTGTTTTTTCTGACCTAGGCTTCGCGACCTAATAGAACTATGAAAGTTCTCAAAACTATGAACCAAAAACACAACGCAAAGGAAAAATCTCACAAGTAGAAAAAATTTCTGCTTTTCTTCATTAGAAGAGCCATTAAGGGTTAGTACATTTGCGTTACAAGGAAGTATTCCACTTTTCTTCATTAAAAGAATCACGAAGGGCCAATACATTTACAATACAAGGGAAGAAGCCAGATAACCGAACAAAGGCTTACAGGAGGATGGTTCTCAATAAGAAAATTGATGATTACAAGCAACATCCTCAATTCAGCGTTCTTGCAAGCTCACTTACCCCCGGGAAGCGTTCTTGCAAGTTCACTTGCCTTTGGTTATCCCCTCTGCTTGTAATGTTTTGACTCGCATCTATACCATGACGACTCACTGCTCGTATGCCTCCATGACGTCTCAGCACCGCTATCCTCAAACGACGGACGACCAGTCTGCAAGGAACGGAAGCGTCAGACCTTCATCACAGAGATGAAGCCGGTATTGAAGCCAGTTCCCCACAAACTTCAGTAGCGGCAATAAGAGGGTGCCTCCGCCCATCAGGATCTAGGAGTCAGAAGTCGGCGTCTGCACCTAGAAGGAACGCTATCATAGTTCGAAGCAAGTCTCGCTAGATGGGAATACCATGCATTTTCTCCTTCAAAATCTTCTCCTAACTCGCGTTACCGAGTCTTGCAGGGAAGCAGGAGTGAAAGAGGAAAACACAGGCATGAAGACCTGCGTCCGAAAGGGCCATTTATATAGCAGACGCACGACGGCAACGAGTAAAGGCACCGGGGCCCACGAACGCATGCACGCACCCCGTAGCAATACCTTCCTTCTGCAGAGCGACCGCACGCCTCCCAAAACCTCAGGACACGACGCCTGCCATAATTTCTGTCAAACGAACCCGCCTCTTCAATATCTGCGATGATTTGAAGAGTCGCGCGCCACCGTTTCCCCTTCTACCAATCGGCTCTCTCTCACGTCCTCTTGCCTACCTATAACGTGACATTGACGGACCATACAAATTGAAGGCCCAGGTAAGTAGATAAGTTTTTATGGCCCACTTCCAGGGTCTGATCAAGGTTTTGGGTTCTAATGTATACCTATCATGCATATCAAATGGACCGCCCCGAACGAACCCGAGTGAGGGGCAGACGATGCAAGGTGGCCATCAATAGCGCACTTGGGAGCTTTGACGCTCCCGACATCTCTAAGTTTGATATCCAAGTCTTATCTTGGTGACTCCCGGTAACCCCCCGAAGGGTCGGCATCGAGCCGCCCGGGCCCGTGAATGGCCCGGGATTCACGTGAGTGTACCAAGAAGGATCTTATGGAATGCGGGCATCGAGCTTTGATCAGGTCAACCTGATTCCCCAACCCTTGTGGAAAAGTAGCGATGTTCCATATGGATTAACCCGTTAGGCAAATCACCGAGTTCGAGAATTCGGCCATCGAGGTAAATTCATGTTCGAATCAACCCCTCTAAGTTCGCGAACGGTTTGCGGACAGGGAGCGGAGCGGATTCGCTAAACAAACCAAGCGCAACCTGCGAAGGGAGGGCTCAGGGTTATCGAATGACTCAAAAGTCACGATGGGCTCAGCGCCTAAGGCTTTAAGCTCGGACGTAGCCACGAAACAAAACGAAACAATGATCTCACACATCTTTCGTTTTTTCTTATCCTTTTCAGGAGCTCCGACGTACACACGAATATGCCTCCAAATGATTTAGAAGGAAATCGGCCGAAGGCCCGGGGGCTACTTATGGGGTAACGTATCCTGGGTACCCAAGAGGCAACCAACCAACCAGTCACAAGGGGACACATGGCTCCGTGGGCCCCAACCTAGGGCCCAGACTTAGGATGACGCAGCTGCAAGACTCAACCCAAAGGAGTGAGCCTACATTCAAGCCCGGCCAACAAGGCAGGAGAAAAGAGCAACCTAGACTAAAGCCCAGACCAGAGGCAGGCGAGATAGCATAAATACCGACGTGGCGGAACGAACCATAGACTAGAACGGAGCAGGTGTACTCATCGCTCCTGCACCGCTTTGGGCCGCCTTAGGCGCTGACACACCATGTAAATCCCCGCCCCATTTATGAGGATCCGGCGGGTAGGTATAGGCATCCGAGCTATAAAAGGGGAGGCTCGGAACCTTCCCTCGCATTACAAAACAACTCTCACACACACACGACACTTAGACTTTCTCTTCGCTCTTGCACGGGATGTCCTCGCTTGTAACCACAGTTCCTTGAACCGCCGAAGCTAATACAAGGTCGACGAACACCCCAAACTGATCGTAGGACATGTTGTCTGAACCAGTATAAATTATTGTCTTTATTAGCTAGCCATCCAGACATAAAACACGAAGTATTCAATTACTAACCGGTGGTAAAAACACCGACAATGGGGGGAGACAACGAAGGAGGTGAAGAGGCATACAATGATCCTTACCAATGTGTTGCATGGATCTAGAGTTACAAGCCTTGTGACTGGCTGGTATGTACACCAATGAGGACAAGTCATATGCACATCCAACCTGATGCAGTGCACAAAATGACCGGATACATACATAAAATGCCCATCATACAACCAACAAACACGAGCTAGTTATGCGATCTGAAGATACCTTACCCAACTAAACAAGCAAGAATTGTTTTTTTTCATCCTAAGCCATCTCATCTACAAGTGGATAGGGTAACTTCATTGTGCCTAGACCTACGGTGTCAACGCAGCTGCCTCCTTTTTGGTCTTCCTTTTTTGGCTCTATTGTTCTTGCTAGTGACTAGAGGGAGAAGGAACTTGCCTCTCTAGTTTTAGTATTAGTAGATCGAGCAAAAAGTTTAAGGTTTAGGTCTTCCTATGTTGAAGGTTTTTTTTGGTGTTGGAGCTTTAGTGTTCCTTTTCCTCTCTGGTCACGATGAGGATGTAGGGTGTTAGATCTTGTTATTTGAATGAAGTTTTGCGTCTCTTATTAGTATGGTTAAAAAGGACTTGGTTCCTTTTCAATTTGTACTCTACTGCATCGATTTAAATCAACAGTAAGGGGAGTTGTCGAAGTGTTGCAATGACACTTCCCCCAGTCTGCTCAGGAGCAGCCCGCGGAGGTTCTTTTTTAGGATAGTCTTAGTGGATTTGAGTGTCGGGTCATGATGGTACGATGAACACAGGGATTTACATGGTTTGGGCTGCCTGAGCGTAATACCCTACGTCCACGGTGAGTTGGTTCTTCTTTACTGGAGTCCGAGCGTGGCTCGAGCTTGAGAGCTTACAAGTGTTAGAGTTGTACGATTTTGGGGATAAGAATCGAGATCCTTTTGCCCGTTGGCTCTCAGCTCCTTTTATAGCTCAAGGCCAGACAGACTTACAAATGGGCCCGGGGCCTGACAGGCGGCCCTGGTATAAGCAGCACCCCCTACTACGGCTAGAGCACCTATTGCGGGTAGTAGCTTACTTGATGAAGCCGTAGGGCGCGTCACCTTGTCACATCGCCCTCCTTAAGTGCTTCCTGACAAAGGCAGTAGGAATATGTGTTGTCCCGCGGTGCTGCACTGTTGTTGCCGTCAGAGCGCCGTGCGACTGGTCTCTGCTGCAACACATGCCTTTACCGGGATACACTGGATTGCCTGTCTGGGGAACACACGAGCCTTAAATGTGTAGTAAGGCCGCCCATGCTCTTGTTTACTCCTGAAGCCAACGGCCATCACTTGGTGGTGTTGGCACGTGTTGCACTCGGAGCTGGCCATCTGTCGCTAACCTGATGCGAACATTTCTTGCATTGTTGGCGAAATCTGGATCGAAGCGGTCCAATGCCTTCCATGCCTCACCATCGGACGGGTGCACCATGACTCTGAGGTTCTCATGTACACCTTCTTTGTGCCATCTCGTATGTCTGGCAGTTCTATTTGAGAGAAACAAATGCTTCAATCGAGGTGTGACAGGTAAGTAACGAAGCTGCTTATGTGTGACTTCAGTCTGTACATGCTCTCCTTCGTCATTATCAACCTCGATAAACCTTGATTTGCCACATTGTAAGCACTTCTTCTCGTTGGCGTGCTCTTTCTAAAAAAGCATACAATTGTCTAGGCAGACATCAATCTTCTCATATATCATACCAAGACCAGAAATAAATTTCTTGGTCTTCTACATATCTTTCGGCACTTTATGCGGTTGAGGAAGGATATCGCTGATCAATTTGATGAGATTGTTGTACAGTTGTTAGAGAAGAAATACTTAGACTTAATTGCCATAAGTCTGGTCATGAAAGTAAGAAGAGTCACTTTTATGTATTCATGCAACGACTCCTCTGAAGCTTTGAGAAGCTCAAAGAACGTTTGAACCTCCGTTGTAGGAGCATCCTCCGTCAACTCAGGATCTATGGCTTCAAGCATCTCGTCCATCCTATCGACTCCCATGCTAAAATCCACCACTTCATCTTCTACAGCTTCAGAACGTGTCTCACCGTGAAAGTACCATACCTCATAATTTTGTATGAAACTGTTTCGACACAAGTGAAACATCAACGTCACCTTGTCAAAAAATTTCGCATTCTGACATTTGGTACATGGGCACCACACCTTGCTGCTGTTGCACAACGAAAAAGCTCATTGTATTAGTACATTTTTATTTCTTGTCCCGGCCACTACAACTAGGTAGATAGGTCCTTAACCCACCTAAGAGTGACCGAGGTAACGTGCTTATGACGAGACACGGTGTCTGAATCTGGACAAAATTTCAGTAGCATAACCCCGCTGTTCTCCAACTGCACGTCCAAAAATGGTGCAGCAAAGAATATTAGGGTTATGGTGTTGAAATCACATCCAGATCCAGACCCTGTACCTAACTCATCAAAAGCACGTCCTCGGTCACTCTCAGATTGTCCGAAAAGGGGCAATTCCAAACCTGCACGCCTCACATGTGAGACATACAGATTCGAAACGGGTAATAAATTTCTATAGGTTATGTTACTTATTTTCATTTTTCAGTCATTTACAAGATAGAAAAGAACAAGAAAGAGGAGGTAAGTTGGTTAGAGTTGAAAGTTCAAAGGGGCGACGCTCACCGTTGAAAGTTACAAGTCATTGTCGCCGTTCGCCTTCGTGCTCGTCTCGACACATAAGTTGCGACTAAAACCATCTGGGTCGTGCCGGGTCAGGCCGAGTTGGGCCTTACAGGGTCGACCGGATTGGGCCTTGCCTTAGTCGGGCCGGGTTGGGCCGTGCCAGGTCAGGCCAGATTGGGTCGTGCGGGGTCGGGCCGGGTTGGGCCTTGCCGGGTCGAGCCGGGTTGGGTCGTGCCGGGTCGAGCCTTATTGGGTCATGCAGGGTCAGGCCGGTTTGGGCGTGCCGGGTTGGACCGGCTCGAAACCTATTAATATAAGTATAAATAGTACCCACTTATAATCAATCAATTAACTAATTATAATCTAATTGAACAATTTGAAACATAATAAACAATTAAATAATTTGAACAATAGTAAGCTGGCGGGCAGGGTAGGCAAGGAGCCGGCGGGCGAGGCGTGCAGGGAGCCAGCGGCGGTGGGCGGGGCCGGGGCGGGAGCCGGGGGCGGCAGGCAGGGAGCCGGCTGCGGCAGGCGGGGAGGCCGGGGTGGGCGCCGGTGGCGGCGGAACCGGTCGGGGACGGCGCAGGCGTCAATGCCCGTGCCGACCCTGACCCGGGCGGGTTGAATAAGCTAAACTAAACTAATTTAAAGTAATTAAGCTAAACTTAAGTAATTAAAACATAATAACAAACTAAACTAAACTAGTTATAAAATAAACTAAACTAATTAAAATAACCTAATTACAAATATATATATATATTTAAAGTAAAACTAAACTAAAATAAACTAATATAAGCTAATTAATTAAAACTAATAAAAAAACCTCAATGGGCTGGGGCGGGGCGGCGTCGGGTCGGCACGGGGCCGGGTCTGCGGCGGGGCGGTCGGGGTTGACGGGGTTGGGGCGGGGCGGTCGGGGGCGGGAGGGCCGGTCGGGACGGCGGCAGCGCGAGGGGACGGCGATGGCGGTGGGGAGCGGGGAGGCAGGGGTGGGCGGCGGCAAAGGTGTGCGGGGAGGCTGGAGTGGGTGGCTGTGGCGGCGCACAGGTAGGCCGGGGTGGGCGGCGGCGGCGGAGCGCAGGGAGGCCGGGGTGGGCGGCGGCGGTGGCGGAACCGGTCGGGGACAGCGCGGCGTGAATGCCAGTGCCGACCCCAACCTAGGCGGGTTGATTAAGCTAAACTAAACTAATTTAAAGCAATTAAACTAAACTAGTTAAAACATAATTATAAACTAAATTAATTATAAATAAACTAAACTAATTAAAATAACCTAATTACAACTATATATTTAAAGTAAACTATAAGCTAATTAATTAAAACTAATTAAAAAACCTCAATGGGCCGGGGCGGGGCGGCGCCGGGGTGGTCGGGGCCGACCGGGTCGGGGCTAGGCGGTTGGGGGCAGGAGGGCCGGCCGGGGCGGCGACGGTGGTGGCGCGCGGTTAGGCCGGGGTGGGCGGCGACAAAGGCACGCAGGGAGGCCGAAGTGGGTGGCGGCGGCGCGCTCGTAGGCCGAGGTAGGCGGTGGCGCGCAGGGAGGTCGGGGTGGGTGGCAGCGCCGGCAGAACCAGTCGGGGACGGCGCGGGCATGAATGCCGGCGCCGACCCCGACCCGAGCGGGTTGAATAAGCTAAACTAAACTAATTTAAAGTAATTAAACTAAACTAAACTAAGTAAAACATAATTGCAAACTAAACTAATTATAAAATAAACTAAACTAATTAAAATAACCTAATTACAACTAAATATTTAAAATAAACTAAACTAAACTAAAATAAGCTAATTAACTAAAACTAATTAAAAAAACCTCAATGGGCCGGGGCGGCGCCGGGTTAGGGCGGGGCCGGGTCTGCGGTGGGGCGGTCGGGGCCGACCGGGTCGTGGCAGCGCCGGGTCGGGGCGGGGCCGTCGGGGCTGGCGGCGAATGGCTGGCCGGGGTAGCGGCGGGGGCTGGATCGGGCGGCGCTAGGTGGCCGGGGCGGGGCACTGGGGGGCGGACGGGGCGGCGCTGGGCGGACGGGGCGGGGCACTAGGGCGGTCGGCGGGCAGGGTGGCGGCGACTGGGCCGGGGCGAGGCTGTGCCGCAAGGGGGCGGTGCGGCGGCGGCGGCCGGGGCGGGGCGGGGTGGCGCCTCGAGGGGGCGAGGCGGCGGCGGGGCGTGCAGCAGGGGCGGCGTCGAGTTGGGCGGGGCAGGCGTGTAAGTGGGGTGGGTGGACGGCCCCGCGACGGATAACTAGGGCATTATTTACGACGGTGCGGATCAACGTCGTGAATAATGGTCTTATTCACGACGGGGACAGGCACCGTCGTGAATAATTGTCTTATTCGCAACGGTCACGGCCTATCGTCGTAAATAAGACAATTATTCACGACAGCCTGGGTCAGCCATCATGAATAAGACCATTATTCACGACGGCTGCTTTCGACCATCGTAAATAATTTTATTAACGACGGTACCGTCGTTAATAAAATTGACCGTCGTTAATTTGTCTTTTTCCTGTAGTGTAGATGGACCACTCGTCGCATCATAGTGCTCCTTTAAGGACAGAATCGTGAGTACCGGCAATCACAGGAACACGTTTGACATTGCGGTGAAGATCGATCAACTCACTACAGCAAAACATATTATTTTCATTGGCCCAAAGTAATTTCATGGGTCCTCATGAAAATAAACATAATTTCATGAGCCGGGACCCAGCTCACGATAATAAATTATATTTTCGTGGCCCAGGAGGAACCACACGAAAATACAGTCTAATTTTGCCGGCAAGGAAGCAAGTACACGAAAATGTAACACCCTTAGTTCTAATCAAGGAAACTAGGGCATAATTTAAACTTTGAATCATGTTGAACATGTGGAATCTGGTTGAAACATGAAACAAACAAACTCAAATTGAAAAAAGTAGAAAAAAAGTCATAGCAACTTGGCCCGAAACCCACTTTACAACCCAGCGGCCCACTCCTTCCCCAGCCTAGCTAGCACATTGGATACTCCTTTTCTCTCTCTGACCGGTGGGACCCACACGTCATCCTCTAGTTTTCTCTTTTTTCTCCCAAAACCCTAACCTTTTTTTCCCTTTTCTTCTTCTCCTCCCATCGGAACCCCCATCGCCAACTGTCGCCCTCTCCACTCGACCTACCGCCGCCCTTCCTTGCTCCACCCCGCCGTGATGCTCCTTGCGCTCTGCCAGCCAACTCGCTGCGCCTCTCCTCGATCACCGCCGCTCTCGCCGCGTTCCTCAACCTCCGCCTCGCCTTCCTCCACCCGGCCAACCCACCGCTCCTCCCTCAGCGCCGCCCGCCGCCGATCTCCACCGCAGCGGCTCAAACCTCCGCCACCCTAGCCTCGCGCCCTGGCCAGCGCGCTCCTCCCAGTAGCTAGTCAGCTCCCACCGGCTCCACCTCCTCCTGCCCTCTTCCACGGCGCCGGCCTCCTCCTCCGCAACCGCCACCCGCACCGCCTCTCCCTCACCCACCTCCCCTCCTACCGGACCCCGACCCCAGCACCCCGAGCGGCCGTAGCCCCTGCAGCTACCTTCTCCATGCTGATGCCGGCGATGAGGTGCTAATCCAACTCCCCGGCCCCAACCCTAGCCTGGGGGGGCGGGGGGGGGGGGGGGGGGGGGGGGGCTTTGCCCTGCTGCCGGCCATCGACCCCGCGCCATACGTATCCTCATAGTTCTACACCTTCACCGTCACCTCGTACGGCCTCATGCTGCGGTGCATCCTCGCGGGCCGCCCCGACTCCGCCGACGAGGTCCGCGTCGCTACCTCGCCCTCCGTGCTCGCCTCGTGGCGGGCGGTCTGGAAGGACTGGAAATGAGGACACCGTCGACCGCATCAAGCAGTCATGGCCTGTTGGGGCTAAATTCTACAATATTCCTGAATCATTTGTTTGCGTCTGTGTTGCTGCATGCCTTGTCTGTAAGGCTGTGCCTGCTGGGCAGCCTGATTCTGCAATTTCATCACCTGGGCGAGGGAAGCGGCGATGCAGGTTTGAATATACAGAGACGTTGGATGTGCCTGCTCGAGATGTGCCACACAGGTTACAACAACTGGCTGCCAAGCATAAGGTTGTTCTTTGTATCAGGCAGAAGTATATAAGGTATAAGCCACTCATGGCTGAGGTCAAGGAATTATGCTTACCACCGTGCTAGAGTGCCAACTCCAAGTTCTGGCAGTGTTGCATCCTCCGCGAGTAATTCCGAGGGCTGAGGTTGTTTAGGCAAATCGTGCAGCATGAGCTGGAGGTTGAGATGTCACGGTCACAGGTGCCTTGAATGCATGTGCTATTGCCGCTGATAGGAAGGTGAGTGAGTAGGTCCATGCCTTTGTGGTTAAGTGTGGTTGTGGATCTAGTCCTTGGATCGATGTTGCGTTGATAGACATGTGCGTCAAGTGTGGTCGGTCTGGAGACGCACATCTGCTATTTGAACAATGGCGGCATGTGGAAAGCTTTCACATCGCATGGAGTTCTTCGCCGCTGGCTATTGTCAGAGATGGGGAAGGGGAGTGATGTGGAGAAGCTATGCAGGCGTTGAACTGTTGTTTGGATTCAGCAAGAGGTTCCTTGATATTAGGGTGAAGGCAGAGACAGTGCAAGCGAACCCGAAGGTGGTATTTGGGTTCAGGGATGCATTTGTTAGTGTTGTGAAGGGGTTGCAGCTATTTGGTATTGAGGTTTCTGTGCCTGAATTTGAGGCTGTTGAGGTCCCCTTGACGGTAACAGTGCATTGTGGCATGGATTCGGGCGAGGCAAAGGTGGAAAAGAAGAAGAAAAAGGCTAGGAAAGCCGCATTGATTGAAGGTGAGAAGGAAAGGGCCAAGGCTCCCAAGCATGAGAAGAAGGTAAAGAAGGACAAGAAGGAAAAGGAGAAGACCCACGGCTACCTCATCAAGCTCTGGTCCCTGGAGCCGTCGCTCGACACTTCCACCTGGTCGCTCCTCCTCAAGAACTACGACCACTTCAGCGTCCGCACCGGCCACTACACCCCGCTTCCCTCTAGCACTTGCCGCTCAAGCGCCCCCTCGCCAAGCACCTTCGTTACGGTGTCATCAACCTAGACAAGCCCTCCAACCCTCATATCTGACAAACTCTGGTGAGGTTTTCTGCCCTTCACGATGTTCCACCGATTTTGCTCGGTTTTTCCTTTGAGCTAACCACCTCGACACCTTTGTCTTTCTCTAGAACGCGTCTCGGAACCGAAGAACGCGCGAGAAGGATATCCCAACGGTGATCCCGACGACGCCCGAAGAGTGTCACCATTCCTCCACGCCGCAAGTCGTCTTACTCTCCTTCCCGGGCCGCACGAACCCTCCAGAGTATACGTGTACAAGTGATGATCAAGAAACAACGTGAAGACTTTGAAGATCAAGAGTTCGACCACTGGACTGAGCAACGATATAAGAAAAAGGCAAGTGTCCTTGACCACTTTGCACCTAAGCTAGGATGTGTAGTTTTGCATTGTCGTATGAATTATGAAACCTATGCTAGGAAGTTTCCCCTAGATTTTCATTATCTTATTTCCTTGTAGCCTGGGTTGGGAGTTACTCATTATGCTATTTATTTATATTATTCATGCTTAGCCATGCTTAGAGTGGTATAACTGGGATATGAGATCACCACCTTGATTATTTACCCCTAAATGGAATATTGTGAATTATGATAGAGATAGTAATCTAGGCAAGCTGGATGCTTTGGTTGGTGTTACATGCACGAGACTCGGGTTCGTGTTTTAATGTTTGCCTAGGTTCTAAGGACCGGTTCATGGAGCATTTAACCTGGCTTTATCGTGCCACCACATGCTGAGATGGGGCAGCTTGACCAGTTAATTAGGTGTATTTCCGACGTAGTGTGGGTGTTTGGATGGTGCAGGGAATAGGTGTCAGCTGGACTACCATAGTAACCGCAAGGCTCATGAGGGGGCCACTGCAGCGGGGGTTGGAGCCTCCTGGATGCTGTTAGGTGTGAAACCTCGATGGGCTCATACTCGTCTGGAATCCCTTTGTAAAGGCCTCGTAGCGATCTCCTGGCTACAGACCTAGGAAGTGTGAACGTGGTTCGCGGCCACAGGCATAATGGAGGTTCTTAGTCCACCCGGCAACGGCAGATTAAATCACTACTTGTGGGTAAAGGGTACAAACTCTGCAGAGTCACAATTGCCATGACAGCCGTGCTCACGGTCAAGAGCGGCTTGGACTTCTTCATGATTAGAGGATGGTGAAGTGAGAGGTTGAGGATGTTACGCGGGGAGTTTAACAATGGAAATGAAGTTATGGGATTGGGACTACTTTACTCATGTAGTAAAATAGGTGTTTAATAAGCTAAGGTGATAGAATTTAATTGCGCAGTGCATTAACCATGATTTCAGCCTTTTCTTGTTAAATGCCTACATGTCATCAATTTCCCACACTTGCTGAGTACTTTATGTACTTATGCGCTTTCCTTTTTTCATTTATTATAAATGTTGCTCAGTGAAAAGAGGATCAGATGAAGATGGTGTAAAGGTCACGTTGCTGCCAATCGATTTGCCCTGTGGACGACCCTACAAGTTTTTCCTCTTCCGCTGATGTTCAAAACTTATTTAAGGTATAAATGACATTTATATTCGATATAAAACTGTTTATCACTAATTGTCCTACATGTATGATTAAACCGATCCTGGCATACATGTAGATTGCGGCCGGTTTTACTTATATAAAATCGGGTGTGACAGAAAATCTGATCAAATTTCATGGACCAACAAGGAAGCATACGAAAATATAAACTTATTTCATGGGTACGAGAAAGCACATGAAAATAACATATAATGGTCCGCATCTCGGCTCAGGAAATTAAGTCGGGTATGCGTTGAGCCCAATTCCCTTTCTGCACACAGTTCTTCGGACGCGCCCGACCTGACCGGACGCTGCCGTGGGCTCCTCTAGGCCCCGCCACCGCCGCTGCGCCGCTCCCTCCACCCTGTGCCGCGTCGCCGCCCGGCCACAAGCGCCGCGCCGCCGCCCGACCCGGAGCGCCGCACCGCCATCCACCGCCCGGCTCGGAGGGCCGCGACACCACTCGGCCGCTTGCCTTCCTTGCCCCTCGCCCGAGCTCCTACGAGGATAAATTCAAAGGTTGTACAAAGTTGCTACCAGCAGGAGCTGGATGGGGAGAGGGGAAGAGGAAAAGGGGAGGCCAAGGAAGTACGGGCCGGACGGTAGCCTGCTGCGGCCGCTGAAGGCAAGGCAGATCTCGGCGTCGGTTCTGGACGACGCAGGCTGGGTTTCGTCAGCCGCGCCAACCGCGTCGGTGGTCATGTCAGCGCCGGCCCCGCAGATGCAGCTCGGTCCACTAGGTACGTCCTCCCTCCTGATGCCTCAGATGGGCTCCTTAATTCGGCCATTTTTTTCCATAATTTGGTGTTATTTTGATCTGATATTGGAATTCGGGATGAACTGAGAGGTACAGTTTTTTTAGTCCAGTGAGAGAGACAAGTGTGTGTGTTTGGCGCTTCTGCTATCTTTGGTAGATCAATAGGTGAACGGAAAGTCTGAAAGAGAAATGCAACTAGTTTTAAGTAGTTCTGCTTGGACCAGTATTTAGGCATGCATAAATAGCAAGTGCAATCGGAGCCTCTGAAAGCAGGCATCTGTGCCGTGTTAATAGCTTGCACATGATTCATGTTTTGGATTGGTCGATGAGATGGAGTGAGTTGGATGTCTACTTAGTTACTTGTGGTTGGACAGTTTACTATTGCTGATAGTGATATTAGGTCAGTTTGTGGCTCTCGGAAGCATAGTCTTTAGGAGTAAAATAGATAAAGTTGATTGGGTAGATGGGTGTGGGTTACATGTGTCATGATAGCTCATAACTTCTCTAAGGATCTCATAACTTCTCTACAAGTATTAATTTTGGCACAGCAGCTCAATTTTAGCACTCAGTCTGTTGCCGGTACAGCTACTGTAACAACTTCTTATTGTCTGAATTCAGCAGGGTTCTTGCTCATACTTCTTTGCAACAACATAAACATAATACCTAACCGCTAGACATAATCATTCGTTTCTCATTAATCTGGACACATGGAAAAAATACTAGTTTTAATGCAGTAGTTGCAAATGTTTTTTTTTTGCTTTTGTGATGTGGCTTCTAGTTGTAAACTTGTACTACTGATTATGCACCACCATGCTTTACAGAAGGCAGCGGCAGAGTACTCGGACTATTCATTCCTCCTCAAAATTCTACTTTCCATCATACTGAGACATCATAATCTTTCCATTGATGGCAGGTGAATTGGTAGCTTGTGCATCTGGTGTAAACTTTACACTCATATCATCAATGTTGCTGCCGGCGAGGTATGATGCCACTTGTCTCTTGGTAAAAGAACTATTTAATAGCTTGGTATTAATAGTCGCTTTTACACAATGATATCAATATATACCCTTTCTGAAATACAATTATGCGTGATTCAGTCACCAACTTGGTTTAGTTATTTGCTAGGATGTCAATACGAAGGTTATATCTTTCTCCCAACAAGGTCCAGGAGCAATATGCATCCTATATGCAAATGGTGTGGTTTCAAATGTTACTCTTCGTCAACCGGGTTCTTTAGGTGGAACGGTGGCATATGAGGTTGGTTGATCTTCACTTCATGATCAATATCCCTGTTTACTCTTTGAGTCACCCTAGCTTTTAGTATATACTGGATGTATGGCACACACGGTTCATTTAAGAATTGAAGGTCATTGATTGAACTTCGTTGTTACTTGTATAATAGATATTGTATTGATTGATATGTCAAATTCTTGTGAGTGTGTTCACTGAAAAAGAGTTCTTATGCAAGTTATTTATTTTGGGGTGAAGACTGAAGTTGAGATTATTGCTAACAAACGTCTTTCCGTATATGCTGTTGTGATTACTTAAAATTTGTACTCCCTCCAGTTCCAAAATTATTCCCATAGTTATGTGCAGTTGAGTTCGATCTCGCCCACAATAATGGCGCATTATTCATATTTTCTGATTTAGCCAAGATTCTCATGTTTAAACTCTGGTATTGACCTCACTAATGCACTTAGTGAAAATTATTCATGTTTAGGCATGGCCTATCATAGGTTATTGGCTAGGTAATGTCATCATCAAGCAGCCCTCTTCCTTTCCGACTAAAAACACTCTAACAGTGAATAAACACCTTGTAAAGCACTTTCGATAGGCTTGATAGAACCGTGAAAAGTGGCCAGCACGGCCTGAGGACACTCTGCCCAAAATGGACCAGTCGTATGGGGGCCAGACTGCTGGGCAGCAGCAATCCGACCAGCAATTCTTTTCGCTTCGTCATCAGCATTATGACAAACATCTGAAAGCGAAAAACGTAACATTAATATAAAAACAATTTCTTCCTTTAATGCAGGTTTAAAAAATAACCATGCATGGTCGCTCATCGATTGGACCTCAGCAACAAGGAAATCTGCGTTGAGAACCGACTGATCTTGTTTGAAACTTGAGCCTCTAACTAAAAAGTTCTTCGCGTTTGTGTATGGTGTTCTTGAGTGAGACGTTCAAGTTGAGCCATCCAATGTTTTTTCACCTCATGCTAGGCACACAATTTTTTTATGACTTTTTCGAGTCTATAACGAACTCCACAAGTCAGTTGCAAACTCCAAGGTTACCGACTGCCAAAGTTTTTCTATGACTTCTTTTCAGTTTACAACCGACTCCACGAGTCAATTGCAGACTCGGTGGCTACCGGTTCTGAAGTTTTCTATGACTTTTTCGAGTCTACAACCGACTACACGAGTCAATTGCAGACTTAGAGGCTACTGTCTCCTGAAATTTATCTACGACTTCTTTGAGTCTACAACAAACTCCATGAGTTAACTGTAGACCTGGGGGCTACTAGCACTCAAAGTTTTTATACGACTTTTATGAGTCTACAATGGACTCCACGAGTTAATTGCAGACTCGAGGGCTACCGGCTCTCGAACCTTTGTCATTAAAGCAAGTTTACAAGGAACCTTATACCTCGTGTTGACATGGAAAACAAGCAAGCCCACAAGGGCAAACATGGGAGGAACGTCGATGCTTGATCATGTTGAAGATAGTAAAGCTAAGTTGTTGATCCCAACGCCAGTATCAAATGAAGCACCTTCGGTAGAAGAAGATCAAGCTCAAGATGTTGTTTAGAGAAGCTAACATGAAGATGGAGCTCAAGATGAAGCTTCAACTCGCCTATAAGTGGTACATGAAAGACAAGTTGAGGATGAATCTTCAAAAGCTGCAACTTCTCTACACGATCAAAGGACGCACCCACTTGGATAGATGATTGAAAATATTCATCAACGTGTCACTCATATCATAAGTAGTGTCACACGGTACAGGTTAGTTGAATCTGATTTTCATTCAGCTTTTGTTATCTATCTCCTTTGAACCCCATGCAACATACTGGAACGAAGCACAATCATAATAGTTACCAATTTCTCAGTGATAATATTGAAAAGAGAACATAGTACTTCATCATGTGGATAGTGAACATTAAATTGGCAAACATTTTCATAAAACCTTTACATTCTTCTCGTTTTGCTTTTCATTCGAGAACTTGGGGTCTCTATCCACTCGGCTTGTGTTAAGAGGGAGTCTTGGAATCTTTGAAACATTTGTACCATATACGTGATTTTAACCTTAAGGATAATGATGACCATTCGATTTCAAACATATATGACATTTAAAGCCGTGTTCAAGCTACAAGTTATTTGCTACTTCACTCATGTATTTATATGATGTAGTTTGGGTCATGACTAGTAAATGGAGTGAAAACTTGAACTGGATCTTGTCACGATTGAACTTTTTTGAGTATCTTGATCTTGATCATGTTCGCAATGCAGCTTTACAAAAATACTAAAGGCATCATGATAAGTTAAATAAGATCATACGCCCTTGAGATAGTGAGCTAGTAAGACTTAGTTTTTGTGAGATGTGTTGAAAAATCAGCACCAGTTGTTAACACTCGTAGTTAGAGCTCAACTATGAAAAAGCTCCAAAAAGTGGTCATTGCATCATCAGCAATGTATACCAAAATTATAGCATGTTATGAGTCCGCCGAGCAGCCACTAAGCGTTAATAAATTTAAACCCGAATTAAGAGTGGTCCATAGTATTGAAAGCCAATTAAGTTATACAGTAACAATAAGCAGTATTTTACTCCTACTGCAACAAGTAAAGTGTGCTATCAAACATATTGACATTAATTTCTATATTGTAAAGTAGAAAAATCCAATATCATATCATCAGTTTTAAGCATATGTAAGTATAGCAAATGCTCGTGGATCTACTTACTAAATTCATAGCACACGACGTTTTTAGAGAACACACAGCCTTTATGAGTTTAAGGTAATCCTATGATCTTTGGATACTTAGAGGTCAAACTAAGTATTAGAATATATTTATAATAAATAGACTGAACATTGTGGTTATTGAGTCTGGTAATGCGTAACTGGCTACTATGATACGATGTGCCTTATGTACTAACCATGAAGAAAAGAGTGTAAGATTAGACTTAATAGAATTAAGTTAGCTCTTGATTCATGGATATTATGGGAGGAGGATTGTTGGACTGATCTGTGATCGGACTTGGTCAAAGCTCATTAATTCTCCTGATCTGGTACACACACAACCCATCTGGTTGTGTGTTCCCTCTCACCTGTGCCATACAAATAGAAGGGCGAGTAGAGGCACGTGAACCAACAGTCATCGTGTCCTAGTACGCCCCATAACACTCAATCCAATCTGATAGAGAGCACAGCAGTGAGAAAAAAGATCCTAGCACCACCACGCCCTTCCACCGAGGTTCCGCCGTTGTTGTCGCCTCCATTCTTCTTGTAGCTGAACTCAGGTCCCCTGCTAATTACTAATTAGTCTCTCTGATATGGATCAAGTAACAAATAAATATAGAGACAATTATGTTTTGACCATAGTTTTTTAGTCTAATTATGATCTAGACCCCGATTTTGAAGTTTTGTGTTTTTACTATAATTTTTTGGGTCAATTGTGTTTTAGCCATAATTTTAAAAGTAAATTGTGACCTGGCCCCTGTTTTTCAGGTTTTGTGTTTAGTCACAACTTTTCTTGGCCCAACCCACCGTTAGCAACAGATTCCTGACTTCGTTACAAATAAATCTGATAAAAAGAAGAAAATCGGAGGAAAGAAGATATTGATCAAAATACCCCCGTATTCACACCCGATTCAGAAAAATCTGAGGCCGGGGCGGCAGAGGCAGGGCGGCGCGGCGGCTGAGGCGGGAAGATCGGCGTGACGGCTGAGGCGGGCGCGGCGGCGCTGCATCGGGCGCGGCGCGGGGCAGCAGAGGCAGGGCGGCGTGGCGTGGCGCGGCGGCAGAGGCGGGCAGGGGCGCGGCGGCTCGTGCTCGTCGCGGCGGCCAAATGCGGCTTCTCCGTCGGCCTCGCCGTCCTGCTGGGCTTGCTCTTCAGCAACGACCATGGCTTCTGGTTGGGTCTCATCGTGGCCATCACCATGGCGCCGGGGCGTGACTCCACATGGGCCCTGGGCATCGCGCGCGCCCACGGCACCGCCCTGGGCTCCGTCTACGGCGTGCTGGGCTGCCTCCTCATCTCGCAGCGGCATCTCCTGAGTCCTGACCATGGACCTACGATTCCTGGCCCTACTCCCCTGGATGGTCCTCGCCACCTTCCTCAAGCGCAGACCGCGCCTACAGCCCTGCCCGTGGCGTCGTGGCCGCGCTGTCGGCCACCATCATCATGGTGCGGCGGTACGACGAGCCACCCATGACGTTCACCGTCGCGCGGTTGGTGGAGACCTTCGTTTTCATATTCTGCGTCAACTTGGCGGACCTGGTGTTCCAGCCCGGAGGGAGGCCGTCGGTGCAGGCCAAGGCGCAGCTCACCCGCTGCACCACGGCGCTCTCACACTGCTTTACTGCTCCATCTGATGACAACCCGTCCCGTTCTTCTCGTCAATCCTTGAGGAGGGTGCAGCAGCAGCTGGCTCTGCTGAGGAAATACATGGCGGAGACCAGGAGTGAGCCCACATATCTGTGGCTGCCGCCGTTCCCTGCGTCCACCTACGACAGGATAGAGGGCAGCCTGAGCAGGATGCCATGGACTTCAACAGGCTCGTCTCCACCTCTCTCAACCACGACTGCCGCCTCTTGCTGTCAAACAACTCGCCATTATCGGTTCAGGATGACCTCGAAGCCGGACACATAGCCAAACGCAGCACAAACTGCAGCTGCTGCAAGGAGGGATACACGCTTTATTTGGATATGAATTCTGAAGTTATATTATGTATGCGGATGTGTTAGTTCATGTGAGAGATATATGGGAAATATTGTTAAATTGTTGTTAAAATTATGTTACTTTTTAATTTTTTAAAGCATGTCCAAATTTTCAAATTTGGCAAAAAATAATTGAATTTGTTTACATTATGTTGTTGCTGAAATTTTTAATCCATTAAGTCAAAATTATGGTACAAACATAATAGCGATATAAAAACAGTGGTAAAATTATAAAAGATATATTTGTCCATCTACCATAAATTTAACACCGTTAAGAGCACTTAATGGACTTGTGGTAATGGTGTGCTTCAGTTGAAAAAAACTTGTGGCTAAAACACGAAATCTGAAAAACAGGGGCTAGATCACAATAAGGTTCTAAAATTATGGCTAAAACACAATTGGACTTAACTTTTTTTCATCTGAAGGTTTACCACAGCTTTCTAATACCGTCAGTTGAGGTGGAATAAACAGAATAATAAAAAGAAAAAATATTTGGAAACTGAAAAAGACCAAAATGCCCCTCACTTCTTTTCGTTCCATCCGATCGATCCAGCAACCCGATGTCGAGAAAAAATATTTTTTTGGCGAATTACATGTCAAAAAAATTGTACAAACACAATATTTAACATCAAAATTATGTAGAATCACAAAGGGTAAATTTGTCTTTCAACGTCAAAGTTAACACCGTTATGAGCACTAAATGGACGTGTGATAATCTGGAAGTTCGGGGTGAAAAAAAGTGTGGTAAAAACTCGAAATTTCAAAATTGGGGTCTAGATTATAATTAGCCTCTAAAATTATGGTCAAAACGCCAATGCCCGTAAATATATCAGCGGGACCAAGAATTATGGCCACTAGGATCTAATTTGTCTAACAATAAACTCACACAGCTCCCCGCAACGGGCAAATTCTGGAGACACATATTTTTTGCAATTTTTTGAAGTTATTAAATCCAGATAACAAGGTTAGATTCGTGGGCACCTCGAGGTAGAACCACTTGTTCAATATAGTGGATACATTCCATCTAGCATCTGATGGTGGAAAATAGTCACAAGGCAAAAAAATATGCTAATCCACCTATGTCGGTACCCTACAGACCGAGTACCCCCCGCATACAGGCATAAAGTGGCTTCGGACCCCGCCTCCCTGTCGAGACGGGCTCTGGCGCTGCCATATGTCCTCCGGCTCCGGACCTGCCTCCCCGCTAAGGAGAGCTCCGGAGTTGCCACGTGTCCTTCGGCTCCGGACCTGTCCTCCCCGCTAAGGTGGGTTGCGGAGCTGCCACGTGTCCTCTTGCTCCGGACCACGCCTCTCCGTTGAGGTGAGCTCCGGAGCTATCACGTGTCCTCCAGCTCATGACCCGGCCTCCCCGCTGAGGCGGGGTCCGGTGCCGCCACGTGTCCTTCGGCTTCGGACCCGACCTCCCCGCTGAGGCGAGCTCCGAAGCTGCCACGTGTCCGCTGGCTCCAAACCCAAACTTCCCGCTAAGGCGGGTTCAGAGGTGCCACGTGTCCCATGACCCGCCATGGGCTATTGGCCTCAAGTGTCGGAAGACGTGACCAATACAATCACGCATTCAAGACTCGCGCGTTCCCCAAGGACATAACGCGCAACGCACGCTTCGGCCCACATCTACCAGGAATTATAGTGACACGACAGGATGGTGTGGCGTGACAACGGCAACAACAGTACAGCGCTGCGCAGCTGACCGAGTAGGTTGCAGCGACAAGATGGAGGCTTCTTCCGTCATCATCAACCGCTACTTAGCCTGGGAAGCTCAACGTATCAGGCGGCACGCCTTAACTCCATCAACAGTGGATACTACAAGTAGCCATTAATACTCTAGATTGTGTATAGGGTACTGACCACCGCGAGGCCACCTGTTGGGCCCCAGGTCTTAGTGTAACTGCCGGCCTTGGGCTATAAAAGGATTGTGCAACCTCCGAGAGAAGGGACGGGCAATCTAAACTTCACGGATCCATCTAGACAAGCTCAGGCTTGGAAACATACAACAATACAAGACACTCTCCCATGGACGTAGGGTATTACCCTCCGGTGGCCCGAACCACATAAATCCTCGTGTTCACCTCGTGTTCTTCAGGCGCGAACGGTCCAGGGACTTAGCCCCTCCAAACAACGAACCTTCGCAGGCTGCTCCAGTAGCGGTACCGGGAAAAGTGTCGTAAACCCACTTCAACAACCTATTATCTCAATCAGGTGAAGTTGATGATTAGTTAGTCCTTGGCAATAACTTGTAGAGAAACAACGTTGCTTGGGTGACTTGATTTCTCTGTTAGTTGATGCCACCCTACATCTTGACTAGGGGCACTGTAACACTCAGATTTTTGAATAAAAACAAAAAGAGTCGGCGCATTTTGTGTGTGCAAGAGTGTGAAAATTACAAACGCCCCCTCACCTATTTAAACCCCAAAAATCCCCACAGTTTTCATTGCCCGATTGCTTCCGAATCAAATTGGTAAGACCGCCGCCCCTCGCCGATGATGATTCTTCAAAATTCCATTCAATAGTTGGATTCTAACGTATCCTACACCTTCACAAGAATCGAGACCCGACTGCCTCCCCGACAAAGACCGCTGGCGTCCACCGCAAAACGTCGTCGCTGACCATCATCCAGACCATTCGGGTCCCAAAATAACCGTCTAGGTGAGTTCCCCATCGTGTCATCTACGTTTTTATGCAAAAAGATCGAGGAACGGTGAGGTTTTTGCTAAGAACCGATGAACTACGGCGAACCGTCGCCGCTCGCCGGCGACAGCCGCCGCGAGCGCCATGTTCTCAAAATTCGGGGCGACGTGGATGAATCCTTGCCATTGATCCCTCATGAACAGCTAGGATTATATCCCACGTACCCCTTCAGTTATTTTAAATCAGGGCCTTTCATCTCAAATCCGACAGCCCACGTTTAAATATTGCATAACTGTTGGAAACTTTACAGATAGGACCCCAAAGTGTTAAAAGAATGCAAATTAGGCCTTGTACTTTATAGAATGGACCTTAGACATTACATAAATTAAGAAAACTGTTATAAAATATCCAAACTAATGGTCCCCATAGGAATATAGTTTATGTAAACTCATTAAAAAAACCTGTAAAGATATAAAATTATATTTTCAACCCTGTAACAATGCATATTAACATTTTAAACTTTATAATTAATCAAAACCATGTAAATATATCCTGAAAATTTAGGAAACACCTAAATCAAATCTATTTTCATATTATAAAACATATATATGTTCTGAAATTGTAAATAAATATCTTTTAGGGCTGGAAATATATTCTAAGTAATGTAATATGCTGAAATCAAAATAGAAACAATATATATTGCAGAAAATTAGCAGAAATTATCTAAAATGCATAAATAAATTCTGAAAATACATTAAAAGCAATATATACTTTATAAATGGTTATAAAATTACTTTTAGAACAATATCTAGGTCTAAAATCACAATAAAATTAGTATATATACCTATATACACTCTAAATATTATTATAAATTGCTATAAAGTTAGAAATAAATGTTTTGTCATAACAAAAATTAAATATAAAGACATATATCATGTTATTAACCATTTTATTCTCAATAACAAATGAAATAATATATAATCATATGTATATAACTAAAATACATAGAACTTATGAATGATAAATAATATAGCTCTATACTTGTAAGTTTGCATGCTCGCCACAACACAACATGGTGACACGTGTGTGAGCAATTCCTGACCACAATAAAAAGGTGCCCTCGGTCTTCTCGTCCCTCTTTTTCCTTCTCCCTGCCTTTGCTCTTTTCCTCTCTGCACTCTCCGCTCTTTGCCACGTATGTCGTAGCCATACCTGCCCGCCACCGAGCTCGCCGCCACACCACCTCACAGCTATGTGAGAATGGAAGAAATTCGACTTTCATATAATATTTTAATAAAATTCTATGTAATGATCTAGGTTTCAAAGAAAAAAAGGGACAATGGGAGCTCGGGCGGACATCACTCCACACCACTCCATTCTCCGACCCCTACTACGAAGAGCTTGGGTTTTACCTTTTCTTTCTCAAAGCCAGCCATCGGACCTTCATAGGCTTCACCGAGAAATTTGCCATCCTTAGTGAACAAGAGGTCGATTGCTTCTTCAAACCACTCTGTCACAACCTTTCGCACCTTCTAATGTTTCATTTGGGCAGGAAAACCCAATTTGGCACATGATTTAAAACCTTTCTCGCCGCCGGCCATCACCATGTAGCACCTCCATGTCGCAACACCTTGCGGATGGTTTCTTCACCACCTGACCATGTGTCGGTTTTCCCACGGACTCCACAAAGCTCGTCGACCCGTCCCCAATCCTCCTCATGGTACATGCCGGGAGATTGATGCCGCTGAAGTCACCAAGCTGCCACCGGCCTGCTCCCAGTGAGCACTCCTCCTTGCCGACCCCTCGACCGAGTTCTCTTCGTCGCATAGACCGTGGTGCCCGAAGGAATTGCGGGATAGTCGCCGGCGACCGGCCGACCGCCATGGCCATCGGGTTGGGTGCGGGGATCCCGTACACTGCAGGATCCCATGTGGCAGCCCCACAGCCATCTGTGTGGCTCGTGCGTGAGTGTCTAGCATTTTTCCAAATGATTTCCTATACATATAATATTCCAGAAAAAGCGTAGAAATTTATAAAAATAAAAAATTCCTAACAACGTGAAAAAATGTGAATATACTTTTATAGACCCCTTATGACCAGGTCTATAATCTAGGGATGTTTACTTTGTATGAACTTCTCATGTATTTTGTTAAAAATGCATTAAGTACTCATTCTTGGAAATTATATTGTGCACAATCTAACCATTAGAGAACCCTAATATTTTGCATAGTGATTACAAATATGTAAATTAGATAGAAGTAAAAATATAATCTAATTCCAACATATATATTGTTCAAATATAATTATTGTTGGATTTTTTCAATTTAAATTGTAGAATTTACAGATGAGCTTAATAAACTCTCAAACTTGGTGATAAAATATTTCAACATGTTACACACATACTTTAAGTAAGCTATGTCCAAAATATAAATGTAATTTAGTTTAATGAACTAATCACATATAGTTAATTAGTAGAAATTCCATTTTCAATAAAAGAAATATTACAAATGAATGTCAATTGGTTTAAAAATTCATCTGAGATCAGAAAACTGTAGCATATGCTCCAGGATTTATTTATGAAATTATATTAGCTAATCCACAATTAACTTTATTTCAACAGTAATTAACCACATGTTCTTGTGCATATTGATAAAACATGTGTATTGTGTACATTAGAGCCGCCTACGTCGGTTAAGGACCATACTGTAGTCACCTCTTTGATAAATATTGAATGTACATGTTGCATGCTACTGATATGGTCACTAGTAGACTGATGTAACCTGACCATCCTGTTGTAGAAAATCATTCCATTGTCTTAAGTTGGAGTCAGAGTGAGCAGAAGGAGAAATCTACTAGCGGATAACGTGCGAGACGTGTAGGGACCCTCTGTCGGAGTGTGAGCTGCGACACTCCTCCCGGCCTGCTACAGGAGTAGCCCGCGGAGGTTCTTTGTTTGGAGGGGCTTGGCATCCCTAGCGTGATCCGGCCAGAGAGAGCGGGTGAACACCGAGATTTACGTTGTTCGGACCGCCGGAGCGTAATACCCTACAACCACGGGAGTGTTGCTGTATTGCTCGTGCGTATGAGCGTGGGAGTCGCTGAGTTGCGAACCCTTTAACAGAAGGACACCCTGGTCCTTTTATAGTCCAAGGCCGGGGTGGTTACAATGTGGCTTGTGGTACAACATGTGGCCCCGAAGCTATACGAACCCTATACATGATCTAGGGTTTTACACTCATAGTAGAGTAGTCGTTGGGGGAGTTAAGTCCCGCCACCTGGCGCGTTGAGCGCCTCTGTCCGCGTGTCATGTGATGATGAAAACGCCGTCTTGTCTCCGCGTCTTCTCGCTTTGCTTGGACGGCTCTGTGCCGTTGGGCGGCACTGTACCGCTGTGACACCTCGCCGCCCTATCTTGTCACCGTAATGGTGGACAGGCGGAGGACAGAGGCGTGCACCGTGCACCATGCTTCTGGGCAAGGCGCGAGCTTTGAATGCACGGCCGGACAACATACTTCCTCCTTGACTTCGTCAACCCATGACCCACGACGGTTCGTGGGGCACGTGGCGGCTTCGGAGCTCTCATCGATGTGTTCGGAGCCAGGAGACATGTGGCAGCTCTGGACCTTAACTCAAAGGGGAGGCTCGGACCGGATCCCAGGGCACGTGTGGGCTCCAGAGCTCTCCTGAGCAGGGAGGAGGTTCAGGGCCCACCGACACATGGTAGCTCTGGACCTCGCCTCAGCAGGGAGGCTCGTACTTCGGAAACAGAAGCGGTGGCGAGATTCCAGCATAGTAGGTGTGTAGTTGTACCTAGGAGACGAAAAGGTTGCACGTACCTAGCGTAATGAGCATATTTGCCAGTCAGAGCGGCAACACGTCGTTGGAGTAGTGGACGCGTGTCTACCCTTGACCGGCAGGTCATTGCGACGTGCTCGAGTGGTTGCCTCGGAGTATTTACTGGGGCTGCCCTTGGGCCGGCCGCTGCAGTTCCAACACGCCGCATTTCTCGGGAACCGTTGAACGTTCCTGAGAGGTTACCCGCCTGACCTCCAGTGTCTTACGGGTGGACTCGGTCCTACCCATCATTGGTGGAAGCGAATAGCCCGTGGCGTGCGACAGTGGAAACCCAAACGTCGTGCCTGTTGCCCTGCCAGAGGTCATAGGCGTTCCACCACGCCGCTTTTCTCAGGAATCGTCGTACGTTCCCGAGAGGTTACATGTCTGGCTCCTAGCGTCTGACGGGTGGACCTAGGTCCTACCCATCATTGGTGGAAGCGAATAGCCCGCAGGGTGCGGTGGTCGAAACCCAAATGCCGTGCCCATTGCCTTGCCAGAGGTCACGGGCGTATAAAGGGAGGCCTTCTAGAGAAGGGCGGTACCTTCTTGCCCCTGGCAGTCTTCACCTTGCGCGCTGAAAGCATTCACTTCCTAGCGCTCCCATCCACCTCACGCCTCATGCCCTCGCACCGGTGGTCGTCTTCGTCCACTTTTGTGAGATATTCGTGTGCGTGCGGCCCTCAGGGCGGCTCTTCAGGGTGTCCTTCTCCTTGACGGTTCTGGATAGAAGCACAAGCCATACGGATGGCTTGCTGATAGTAGAGGAAGCCGTTAGGGACAAGATCCCTGAAGGACTTGTTGGAGGAAGGCTTGACCTCCCTGAAGGACTTGTTGGAGGAAGGCTTAACCTCCCTGAAGGACTTGACGGAGGAAGGCTTAACCTCCCTGAAGGACTTGACGGAGGAAGGCTTGACCTCCCCGAAGGACTTGACCTTCTTCTGGTCACGCCGATATTAGGGAGGGTCAGGTACTTGACGGAGGAAGGCTTGACCTCCCTGAAGGTCTTCACCTTCTTCTGGTCCCGATAGATCGTCCTTCTCCGGCCAGGCGTCTGGACCACCCGACACTGGACGCCATCGACGTTGTTGTGGGGCAGATCGGCGATGCCTCATAGAATTTGAGGCATCAGACTGATCTATTTGCTAGCCATCCCTTGGGATACAACATCGGATTGCTTCTTTGTAGAGAGTGGCTTGGGGGAGAAGGGGCAACCAAGTCTGCCATGGGGACAACCAAGTCTTCCATGGAGCAGGAGATTGCTCAATTTGTATCCCCCTTTGTACGCCGAAGCTCTGCCATTACTGAAGACTTTTTTTGTTTCAAGTCTTGTGTGTTGAGTTGTTGATTTAGACTTTGGATCCTTGGCAGCGCAAAGGTCCGAAACGACTTAGCCGAGGTGGATAGCTCTTTTCCGATGTCCTGAGCTTGTTCCTCCGGGTCCTTAGCAGCGTAAGGACCCACAACACTCCGGCAGTGTGGCTAACACACTTGTCAGGTCCTTGGCAGCGCAGAGGCCCGAGAGGACCTCGACCAGTGTCTTCAGCATGTCGTAGCTGGAGCTCCTAGTCTTTTGCTTGGTGCTGTAGTGGTCCGACGTCCTGCCTATATGGTTTATTGTAATGGCCCCTGGGAAGGTGTGGCCTTCGAGTTGGGGCACACCTACCAAAAAGAGCGGAGGAGGAAGGACGTCAACATCGGTCCTCCTAGGAGTTCCGGGACACCAGAGACCTGTTTGGACCCACAGTCATGGCAGAAGAAAGGGAGTAGTCATGCTCTTTGGCTAGCCTTTCCTGTTGTTAGTCTTGCCGCGAGCAATGGGACAACCAAAGGGTCCCAACTTATGGTTAAAACTTTACTCATGGGTACGGGCCGTCTAGTTCACTGGTACTGAGCTGTAGCGCTGAAGAGGTAGGGTGCGCACGCTTGGGGTACGGAACTAGACAAAGCAGGCTACACACACTAGACATCCCGTTGGCGTAAGCCTTTCGGGGGAGGGACCATTCGGCGCCGTATGGCCCCCGAGCAACGAGCCAACCACAGGACCTACGTATACACCACAGGTACCTCAAGCAGACCCGCATGCATAAGGATAGCACATCTCTTACTAAGGATAGCACATGAAAAAGCAGGTGGCCATACGGCCAGAGCAGTATTGGAAAGAAAGCACGAAAAAGAGAGGGGGCAATGTCCAGGGTCCGGTTACTTTTTTGTCCGTAGGCGTGTACCTCCCGACCCCCATGTACTCAATTGTAGTGCAGGGGAGGCAGTCCAACAGGCTTAGGGTACGGAACCAGACTAAGCAGGTTGCCCGTCCTGGACCTCCCGTGGGCGTTAACCTTTCAGCGAGAGGACCTTCCAGTGTTACGGGACCTAGGACAAGTAGGTAGGACAGGCTCCGAACATGCCATTTACAATTGATATGCATGAGTGAGCATAAACTGTAAAGAGTACGCTGGATAAGACAAAATTTTCTCATTTCAGGTTTCCCTCATAGGAGGAGACATGCCATACAAGAAGACAGTGACCCGCTCCGGATGACAAGAGTAGCAGAACTCCTACGGAGCTTAGCTGTTCTAAGCGTTGTTCCTAGACTCTATGACACCCTTTCAGAGAAAAAAGAATCCTACCGCTGCGCTAAGGGTTGAACTTACGGAGGCGTTCTATGTTCTTAGATTGGGTAGAGGTACCTGTCGGTACCCGCGATATGGGGTACCCCCGCGCACAGGGGAAAATACCTGAGGATCTCGCCCTTCTCCGCAGGGAGAGCTCCGAAGGCGCCACGCGTCCAGCGGGCCCGGACCTCCCTCTCCTCAGAGGAGAGCTCCGGGCTCGCCACGTGGCCTGCAGAAGCCGGACCTCCCCCCTCCGCGGGGGAGAGGTCCAAAGGCGCCACGTGTCCAGCGGGGCCGGACCTCCCTCTCCTCAGAGGAGAGCTCTGGGCCCGCCACATGGCCGACAGAAGCCGGACCTCCCCCTCCGCGGGGAGAGGTCCGAAGGCTCCACGTGTCCTGCGGGGCCAGACCCCCCTCTCCTCTGAGGAGGGCTCCGGGCCCGCCATGTGTCCAGCAGAACAACGTTGCCTGCCCCCGAGCGGTAGGCAGCGGGCGTAAAGACGCCCCATACCTTGCACGTACAAGGTATTCAAGGCCCGCGCCTTCCCAAGACGCGGAGACGCGGAGCACGCCTCTGTTAGGTGCCATTGCGCCCAGTCGCATCACAGACTGGCGCGCGGTGTCAAAACCTGCCAGCCAATAAACACAGCGACAAGACATCCCCTGCCGCCTATGCCGTCATCAACCACTATGACTAGCGTGCGGCATGGGCAGGGCGGCAAGACGAAGACTCAGAAACCTTCGCCAGAGACAACTACCGACATAACTGCAGATACGATAGTCAGCAGGCAATCTCCCCGGGACCACCTGTCGGGTCCCTGGCCCCCTTGTAAGCCACACGAGCCTTGGACTATAAAAGGCTCGGGTAGGCGACGTTAGCAAGGGTTTGCACTCCAGCAACTCACACCCTAAGCGTAACTCATCCTCAAGCTCAGGACTCCGGTTCTGAGCATCAGGCAATACAGCGAGCACCTCAGCTCACCGTGGACGTAGGGTTTTACGCTCCGGCGGCCCGAACCACGTAAAACTCGCCGTGTCAAGCTCCTCCCTAACTCGTCCCTACGCCCAAGCTCTCCGCAAGCGACTAGCCCCTCCGAAAAGAACCTCCGCGGCTGCCTAGAGCAGGTCCGGGGGAAGTGTCGACCACACACTTCGACATTTGGCGCGCTAGGAAGGGGGTTTTTCCTTGCGCGACTAGCTTCTGCCGACGAAGATGACCAAGCTTCCTTCAGCGGCAAGCTCTCCTCCCCCGCGTTCATGACGGACCGTGATTAGCGGGGAGTACGTGTCGACACACTCTGGACGGAGTGTGTCAGCGCAAGCTGGAAGCCAGCAGCCGCCTCCGGCAATGCCGACTCCGGCAATGCAGGCTCCAGCCAGTGTGAGATCTTCTGCAGCGCTGAGCGTTCCCCACGGGGGCGCGCTAGCTGCAGCAAGAGCGCTATTGCGCAACCCACCTGCTGGGGACGCGCCTCAGGCAGCGACCCGACAGTGGATTCGCGAAGTAGATCGTCTCGTCGTCGCCGCCGCAAACCCTCGACTTCAGCGGGGACGACGCCCCGGCCAACCGGCTGTGTCGCTGACGCGCACACCAACGGTTGACGGGCAGACGGCGGACTCCAGCTCCACCAGGCTCCCATCGACGGACCTGAGGGCAGAGCTGGAACGATGCCACTTGGGCCAAGATGCCCGAGTGTTCCTTGAGCGACGACGAGAAAGCGTCGCAACCAAGAGGCAGGCGACAGCATGACGTCAGCCTCGACCCAGCCTGAGGCGAAGACCTTTGCCACGTGATCTCTGCCCCAGGCATACGCCGCGCAGCATATGCCACAGCCATATGCCCTGCAAACGGCATCCCTGGTCTATGGTGCAGCTTTGCCCATACCAGGGCACACAGTGTCAGCGGTGAACCAAGCGTTCGCGGCACCAACGCCTGCAGCAATAGGAGCAGGATGTGCGGCCCTGGCGCCCCACCTTCGCTTCGCGAGGTGGCCGCGCAAGTTTTGGCCGCACCTGCCCGAGAAGTACGACGGCAGCGTCAACCCGGCGGAGTTTCTCCAGATCTACTCCACCGCCGTACTTACCACAGGAGGGGATGAGGCTGTCATGGCCAACTACTTCCCCGTCGCCTTGACCGGCCCAGCCCGGTCTTGGCTCATGAACCTCCCTCAGGGTTCCATAACTTCCTGGGGAGAGCTCTGCTGGCAGTTCACCGCCAACTTCGGCAGCTCCTACACCCAGCCTGGCACGGAGCTCGACCTCCACGCCATCCAGCAACATCCTGGGGAGTCGCTGCGCTCCTTCATCCAGCGGTTGTCCCAGGTGCGGAACACCATCCCACACATCCAGAACGCTTCTGTGGTGGTGGCGTTCCGGCAAGGCGTTCGGGACAAGAAGATGCTCGAGAAGCTCGCGACTAGAGAGGTCCGCGACGTCTCGGAGCTCTTCAGCCTGGTGGACAAGTGTGCCAGAGCAGCCGAAGGGCGGAACTGGCACTCACTGCCAGCCTCCGAGCCAGGGGGGCAGCCAGGATCTGGCGCCGCTTCCTATGGAAGCGGCAGGAAGATCAAGAACAGAGGCGGTGGCAAGATGAAACCGCCAGCCGCGGCCCCCGTTGCCGCAGTAGCGGCGCCCAGTGGAGCTCGGGGGCCGCACCCCAACAAAAGGCCGCGACAGTCACCGGCTCCAGACGGGGGCCAGGGCGAGCTATGCCCCGTGCACGGCACCAGTTACCATACTGCTGCCGAGTGCCGGGAAATCCAGAAGCTCGCGGAGTGCTTCCGGAAAGGGAAGCAGCTTCTAACTGATGCCCCACCCTACCGTCAAAGGGAGGGCAAGCAGAAGGTCGACGCCCCAGACGACGTCGACCACTAGGTGGAGTTCCAGGAGCCTCAGCGCGTCGTGAAGGCGGTGCGCAATCATGAGAGCTCCAGCTCCAGTGATGACGAGCACCGGAAGATGCTCTACGTCATCTACGGTGGGTCCGCTGACCCATCGTCCCGAAGCGCGGTTAAGACCTTGCGCCGAGCGGTAGCGTCGGTGGCTCCCCTCCCGAGTGCCGCACCGCACCTCAGGTGGATGGGAACCCCCATCAGCTTCGATGCCACCGACTACCCCAGGAACATGGCTGGGGCCGGCCAACTACCGCTCTTGGTGGCCCCCACCATCACCAACGTGAGGATGTACCACGTTTTGGTGGATGGCGGGGCTGGACTGAACCTCATCAGTCGCGCAGCTTTCCAGAAGCTGCAGATCCCGATAGCCAAGCTCACCCCATCGAGCCAGTTCTCAGTGGTAGGGCCGGGACAGGTCGTTCCCTACGGCCACATTAGCCTCCCAGTGACCTTTCGGGCACCGGACAGCTATCGGACAGAGTACATTCTGTTCGACGTGGCGGAGATCGACCTCCCCTTCAACGCCATAATTGGCAGGCCAGCCCTGTACCGATTCATGGCAGTAGCCCACTACGGCTACCTCGTCTTGAAGATGCCTACACCAACAGGCGTCCTCAGGATTCGTGGAGACCGTGCTGCCGCAGTATCAGCCTTGGAAAAGCTCCAAGCGCTTACAACACCTAGAGCACCAACCCCCGGCAGTGCAGAACCAAACCGGCTCCACCCGAGTGCACGCCACCGTGCCTATACCACAGCACCCCGTGTGCAACCCCTCGACGAGGGCGACATCCCCTTGAGGCTCGTCCATATCAGCGCCGATGCCACCCAGACCACCCGGGTAGCCGGGGGCCTGGATAGCAAATAGGAAGGCGCGCTCGTCACCTTCTTCTGGCACAACGTCGACGTGTTTGCATGGCAGCCATCGCAGATGCCGGGGATCCCTAGGGAGGTGATCGAGCACCACCTAAAGGTCTTCCCCGACGCCCGGCCAGTCCAACAGAAGCCCCGCAAGCAGTCCATCAAGCGGCAAAACTTCATCCGCGAAGAAATCAAGAAGCTGCTGGACGCTGGCTTCATACGGGAAGTCCACCACCCCCGGTGGTTGGTGAACCCTGTTGTTGTCCCGAAGACCGGCGGGAAGCTCCGAATGTGCATCGACTACACCAGTCTCAATAAGGCATGTCCTAAAGATCCATTCCCTCTCCCTAGAATAGATCAAATAGTAGACTCGACATCAGGCTGCGATATGCTGTGCTTCCTAGACGCTTACTCGGGTTTCCATCAGATCCCTATGTCTAGAGAAGATGAAGAGCACACCTCCTTCATCACAGTAGACGGTCTGTACTGTTATGTCTCTATGCCTTATGGCCTAAAGAACGCTCTCCCTACCTTCGTACGTGTAATGCACAAAACCTTCGGGGAGCTGATAAGAGACTTAGTTGAGGTGTATGTCGACGACATCGTTGTTAAGGTCAGGCAGAGTTCATCCCTACTAGATAACCTGGCCTTAGTCTTCGATAAGCTGCGCTCTACGCGTACCAAGCTGAACCCCGACAAGTGTGTGTTCGGTGTATCCTCTGGAAAACTCTTAGGATTCTTGGTCTCACATCGAGGAATTGAGGCTAACCCAGAGAAGATCAAAGCCATCGACTTGATGCGGCCCCCCGCCCGCATCAAAGAAGTCCAGAAACTCACGGGATGCCTAGCCGCGCTGAGTCGGTTTATACCGAGGTTAGCAGAGCGAGCACTCCCCTTCTTTAAGCTCCTGCGCAAATCCGGCCCATTTGCTTGGACCAACGAAGTAGAAGAAGCTTTCCAGGAGCTGAAGCAACTCCTGACGACCCTACCCGTAATGGTAGTCCCCGAGCCCGAAGAGCATCTGTTGCTCTACATCGCGGCGACGGCTGAAGTGGTGAGTATGGTCCTCGTCGCAGAGCGGCCGGACCCCTCATCACCACAGCCTGCTCCGGTAGCAGGAGACAGATACCAGAAAACCCTGGAGGTCCAAGACGACCCCCCGGGTCTCCGAGCCAACCCCCCGGAGGTCCAAAACGGACCCTCGTACCCCCAAAACAACCTCCCGGAGGACCAGCAGGACCTCCCGGAGGTGCAACAGGACCCCCGGAGGTCCAACGGAACCTCCCGGATGTCCAACGGGACCTCCCGGAACCCCCGGGAACTCAGCGGGACCTCCGGCCGGAGGTCCAAGACGGCTCGGGAGCCTTCGAGTATCAGCTCCCGGCAGCCTCCCTGGGCCCACCGACCTCCCGCAGGCCTGAGCCCATGGATGAATATATCTTTGACCTGGAAGGGAGGGTCCGGACCATCCAGAGGCCTGTCTACTACATCAGCGAGGTCCTCCATGACGCCAAGACAAGGTACCTGGAGGTCCATAAGTTGCTGTATGCAGTGCTCGTGGCGTCCAGGAAGCTCCGCCTCTACTTCCAAGCCCACTGGGTCTCGGTGGTCACCTCCTATCCGCTGAAGGCTGTCCTCCACAGCCCCCATGCGACTGGTAATGTCGCCAAATGGGCCGCGGAGCTGGTGGAATTTGAGCTAGACTTCCTTCCTCGTCACGCAGTCAAGAGCCAAGCACTGGCTGACTTCGTGGCTGAGTGGACGCCAACGAAGGTTGACCCAGGGGGCCATGAAGACGGTGAACCAGGGCCCCGAGCTCCGGCCTTCACCGGGCCTTACTGGACGCTCTTCTTCGACGGCTCCTCGTGAAAGCAGGGGGCCGGTGCTGGCGTACTGCTTCTCATGCCATCGGGGGAGCAGTTTGGGTATATGGTGCGTCTCAATTTCAAGGCAACCAACAACATGGCAGAGTATGAAGCACTCATTTTTGGCCTAAAGACAGCCCTATCTCTAGGCGCTCACCAGTTGTTGGCACAGGGCGACTCCCAGCTAGTTATCAAGCAAGTTAAGGGTGAATTCTCCTTGTATGACCCACAGCTAGCTGCTTATCTGCTCCATGTGCAGATGTTGTAAAAAGACTTCCTCTTCTTGGACCTGTGCCACGTACCGCGCGCTGGCAATGCCGCAGCTGACGACCTCTCAATGAAGGCCTCCACCGGAGCCCCTGCGCCCGAAGGAGTCTTTGAGAGGACGTTGCTGCGGCCCACAGCCCGGCCCGCCGAGCCGGGCGAAGGGGGCTGGACCAGCACCTCGAAGCTGGCGGTCCCGGCGGCCCTGCAGCCATGGACGCCGCCAAGGATCGTAAGCGTCACTGGGGACTCCGTGCAACCCAGCGCTCAAGATCCAGAGGCTCAAGTCAGACCCAATGCATGGATCACGGAGATCCGGGACTACTTGAAAGACAATATCCTCCCTGATGAACGTGTATCCGCTGAATGGATCGTGCGCATGGCTAAGAGATACGCGTTGGTAGAAGGGGATCTCTACCGACGTGGCGCCAACCACGTCCTATTGCGGTGCATAACCCAGGGGGAAGGCTGCGACTTGCTCGCTGAGATCCATGGAGGCGAATGTGGGAGTCACTCTTCCTCACGCACGCTCGTCGGTAAAGCCTTCCGGCATGGCTTCTACTGGCCGACAGCACTCTAAGATGCCGTCAAGCTGGTCGAGAGCTGCAAGGCGTGCCAGTTCCACGCCAAGCAGATCCATACACCGGCTCAGACGGTACAGATGATCCCGCCCTCATGGCCGTTTGCTGTATGGGGGTTGGACATCCTGGGACCATTCCCCAGAGCCGTCGGGCGATTCCGGTACTCTATGTCGCCATCGACAAGTTCACCAAGTGGCCGGAAGCCACACCAGTCACCACCATCAACAAGCAATCCGTAGTAAAGTTCATCAAGTCGATTGTCTGCCGGTTCGGGGTCCCAAACAGGATCATCACTGACAATGGGACCCAATTCACTAGTGCAGCGTTCCAAGACTACTGCGGAGACCTCGGCATCCAGGTGTGCTATGCCTCTGTTGCTCACCCAAAGAGCAATGGACAAGTTGAGAGGGCCAACGCAGAGATTCTTAGGGGCCTCAAGACTCGCACATATGCCAACCTGAAGAAACATGGTGCCAATTGGGTGGATGAGCTTCCGAACACACTATAGGCTAACCGGACATCCCAGAGCCGGGCCACCGGAGAGACACCCTTCTTCATGGTGTATGGGGCCGAAGCCGTACTTCCCCCAGAGATCACCATGAAGTCTCACCGTGTCCGGGCTTACGACGAAGCCGCGCAGGACAACCTCCGACGTGGAGAAATCGACCTCATCGACGAGGTTCGATTGCATGCAGCACTCCGTAACGCACGGTACAGACAAGCGCTCCGCCGCTACCAACAGAGGTCTGTACGTGCCCGGGAGCTGCAGGAAGGTGACCTGGTGCTGCGGCGCATACTTTCTCGCGAAGGAACCCACAAACTCTCCCCTAGTTGGGAAGGTCCCTTCCGAGTCACGAAAGTGTGCCGTCCCGGGTGCGTACACCTTTCCACCGAGGATGGGGACCCGCTCCCGAACCCTTGGAACATAGAACACCTCCATAAGTTCTACCCCTAGAGCAACAATAGGACAGACTCTTCTTTTTGTAATAGATTCCATAAAGTCCAGGAACAGTGCTCAGAGTAGCTAAGCCTCAGGGGATGGTCCAGGACTACGTTCAGCTTCGCCTGGTTCCGACCCCAAGCGCGTAGAGTCTTGCTTCCCTTCTTAATGGGGCGGGTCGTGGCCTCCATGTTTAGCCTGCCTTCCTCCTATGGAAATCTATACGAAAAGAAACATGTCCTATGTTGCTCTTCCTTGGTGCTCATTTAATTTACGTATTAAATTTTTATGACTGCACTTCTGGCGCATGCCCACCATGCGCTCAGCTCCCTCTTCTCATTCTCACCTTTAGTCGGCATTTGCTGCCCTACCAAAGGCGGTGGAGTTGGAGGTACCTGCCGATAGCCAGGGGGACCCCGAGCTCCTGGCACTTCGCGCACGGTAGTCCCCAAGCACCGTATAAGTGGATGGGGACCGTAAGCCAAATAAGACTACGAGATAGAGGAGGGGGAGCCCTCAAGGAGAATTACGTTTCCCTTACTTGTGTGCAGGACCTCTCGGCCTCAGCTCCCCGCAGGAGTATGGTAGGTACATCCATCCAATGGAACGCACCTACCAGGGGGCCGCTACGGGATCGCGCAAGACCAAAACTCCAAGGTAAGACCGAAGAACCCAGACCTCACCACTTCCGCAGGGGCGAGACCCGAAGGTCCCACGTGTCCAGCGGGGCCGGACCTCCCTCTCCTTGGGGGGGGGGGGGGGGGAGCTCCGGGCCCGCCGCGTGGCCTACAGAAGCCGGACCTCCCCCCTCCACGGGGAGAGGTTCGAAGGCTCCACGTGCCCCGCAAGCCCGGACCTCCCTCTCCTCAGAGGGGAGCTCCGGGACCGCCACGTGGCTAGCAGGCCCGGACCCCCCCCCCCCCCCCCATTTTCATGAGGCGGGTCCTGGAGACCTCCGAGACCCTTAATATAGTAAGGACCCGAGGAAGGTGTCTGTGCAAAACTTCGAGATTGGTCAAGGCCTCCGAGTACCTTGCGGAGCTAAGGACTCGGCCAGGTAAAACCAGGAAGAAGACTAAAGCATGCAGACACAGAAGAAAACAAGAGTCTGTTCATACAAGGCTCCATGAGCTGGGCTACAGACTCAACAAAAATAAAAAAGGAGGTACATGGCCTTGTGGCCACGGGGGCAGATGCCTAGGAGTCCCCGGACTCCCGTTAGAACCTAGAGGCCACAAGGGCGGCCACATCCTCGACCTCGGCCCTTGCAGCTTCCTCCCGCTCGGCAACGGGTCCTAGACGGACTGGCTCCAGAGAGAAGGAAGGGTCTTGGCTCCGGAAGCACGCCAGTACGTGCATAGCGACCTCCTTCACCAAGCCCTTTCCTTCCACCTCAAGCTCGTCGGCAATCACCGCTTCGAGCCGGCCCAGCTTGCTGCCGATGGACTCAAGTGCCGGGATTGCTTCGGACATCTCCTGCGCCGGAGCCTCCATCCGCACCGGGATGAAACCAAGAGGAGCCAAGGCGGACCCCGCCTTGGCAATAAAACCCCAGACCGCCTGGGCCTCGGTAGACCGCGAAGACTGGAGCTTCTCTACCTCTTGGCGAGCCGCCAGCTCGCGATCCAACGCCGCCTGGCGCTCCTGGGAGAACTGCTCCTCCCTCGCGGCAGCAGCCGACTCACGGAGCTCCAGCTCCTCGGCCCGAGCCCTCAGCTCGCCCTCTTTGGCCTTCAGCCATGCGGCGATCTTCTCCTCCTCGGCCGCCGCAGCACGTTCCCGATCGGCGACGGCGCACTCTCGACGAGCTACCTGTAGCCGCAACTCCTCCGCGGCGGCAGAACGCGCCTCGGCTTTGGCTTCAACATGGGCCAGGGCCTCGCGGTAGGAAGCACGAAGCCGCCGGGTCTCTGACTCCAGGCGGCTGATGGCTTTCTTCTGAGTGTCAAGCAGAGCACTCATGGCCTCAAGTCTTGACTGCCTCGAGTCAAGATCCGCCCTAGCCTCCTGGGCCCGCTGCTGCCAGCTAAGAAGGCGTTCCCTCTCTCCGGCCAGCGCCCCCCGCTCCCACTCGAAGGCGGCTTGGAACTGTCGGGCGCTGGTCTGGACACGCCCCAGGGCATCCCACATGGGCGCCGGGACAGAGGGGACAGGAGCCACGCCCCTGACCTCCCCTGTCGAGTCTATGACCGGCGGAGGAGCCGGTGCTTCAGCAACCGGAGCGGGACGCTGTCCTGAGGGAGCCAGGGGGCCAGCAGGTGCACCTACAGCGGCCCTTCCAGTCTCAGGACCGGATTTCTGGGCTGGTGAAGGAGGGCGGACAGGTGCGGATGCGGCCACCGCGGAGGGTGAACTGGCCGGCACAGAAGAAGCCCCCGCCAGCTTGGGGGCCATGGGAGCCACCGCGGTTCCCAGATGTTGTGGCGCGGAGCCTCCGCCAGTTGGAGATGGCCGGGTAAGAGGCCCGCCCCCGGCAGCCGGTCGGTCCCTGCAAGAAAAGAAAGCTCTCAGGCTAAGAGAGGGGACGAGAACGCAGCCCCTACAAACCAGAAGGAGCAACGCTTACTGGGCGACATGAGCGCTCCAACGGGCTTGTAGCCCCGGCCCCTGGGCCGTAGTTGAACCGCCAGGACCTGCGGCTGGAACGGTCGTGGGCCGTGGCGTCTGGACCCCCGGCACACTCCCCGGCGTCGCCCCACCAGCGTCCGTCCTAGAAGTCCCTCCGCTTGAGGAAGGATGACGAGGCGCTTGGGGTTCTTCGGACTGCTGCTGTCCGGGAAGAGACCCGCTGGGGTGGGACACCCGGGGCCTCTTCGGGTCGCCACCTGATGGACCAGCACCCCTGGGAGATGGGTGCAAGGGTGCTCCGGCTCCCTGACTCGGCGCGGGCGGCGCTCTCGGAGGGGACCGGGCGCGTTTCTTCTCTGGATGCCCGGGGGCCGGCTCCTTCCCCTTCCCCTTGTCGGTGGCTTGAGTTCCGTCGGCTCTTGGGACGGGTTGGGCAGCAACAGACGCCTCGCGCCTCGATCCGGAGCGCTCGGTTTTTGGGATCGAGATACCCCGGAAGGCATCCCCAACCTGCCGGACGGCGATCCCGATGTCGTCGAGGTTCGGCATCTTCCGCAGAAGCTCTGACCTCCTCTGTGGCTCCAAGAAGAGGGGGGTGGCAGAGGACGGAAGGGCGGGGTCGCCACTGGGAATGAGGTCGCCGCTCACCTTGCTCACCATCTCGTACAGCTCCTCGTCGGAAGGATCAGAGCCGGGGCCCCTCTCCAGCCTGGTAGAGTCCTGCTCGCCAGTATAGTACCACGCGGGGTGACTGCGCTGCTGCAAGGGCGCAATACGGCGCGACATGAATTCCATCAGCACCATCAGAGATGTTAGCCCCTCGTTGGCCAAGAATCGGATCCGCTCCAAGACCAGGGCGTACTCCTGCTCCAACTCTAGGACCTCCTCCCAGAAGCGGCGCTCAGTGGTTGGGCCAGCGGTCGGGAGCTGTAGGCGATCGTGCTCGTCGGTTTGCACTACCACCCAGCTCTCCCTCCAGTTTTCCCACCTTGACGCGCTGAAAGGCAGAAGGTACCCAGAGACCTTCGGGTCCTTGCAGCGATGCTGGAAGTAGTACGCCCCCATCTGGGTCTTCGAGCCGCGTCCAGTCGTCCGCAACACAAAGAAGTAGAGAAAGAGCGTCACAGAAGCGTGCACCCCCACAAACATCTCGCAGAAGTGGACGAAGACAGCGACCATTGAGAAGGAGTTGGGAGAGAGGCGGTGGAGCTGGAGCCCATACGTCTCCAGCAATGTGACAAAGAAGGAAGAAATTGGCGGGACGAACCCCGCCAGAGCATAGGCAGTAAAGAAGACCATCTCCCCCTTTTCCAGGAGCAGGGGGAGAGATCCCAGGCGGAGCCGACGTCTTTGTTTCTCCGTGTGCCAGCCCAGCAGCCTGCGCACTGGCCCAAGCTCGGCGGAACGAACGAGGCGCGTCGGGAGCAAGTTGGAAGCCATGGCGGGGGAGAGCTCAAGGACAGGAAGGCCAAGGCGCAAGAGTTCAAGGAAAGAGCGAGCGCTAGGGAATGCGAAGGGAAGCCGCGATGCGGGTAAGATCACCTTTTAAAACTTTCCAGGAACGATTCGAGGTGTTTTGAAAACCTTCGAATACACCGCATCGGCGACCGCATTGGCTCCGAGACCGGGCGCCGATGACTGGTGGACCCAAGCCGCCCAGCTGAAGCGGTGGGTCAAGGAGTCAGTCTCCCAAGAAGACGAGCCGGCAAGGCGCTTCGGCGGTTCCAGAAGAAAGCGCCACGACGTACAGAAGTGGCAGCCTTGGGAACCTCCGCAGTAAAGGCAACCGTCAAGTGGGCGCACGCTCCCACGATCCCGCGACTGTTCGTGCTCCGGCAGCGGTCAATGCGGGACTTAGAGAAAGTGCGCGGGACAGGAGAGACGGAGGTCCCACCTCAGGCTAACTATCTCCCCCGAGATGGGCCCGGGGGCCACTGTCGGTACCCGCGATATGGGGTACCCCCGCGCACAGGGTAAAATACCTGAGGATCTCGCCCTTCTCCGCAGGGAGAGCTCCGAAGGCGCCACGCGCCCAGCGGGCCCGGACCTCCCTTTCCTCAGAGGAGAGCTCCGGGCTCGCCACGTGGCCTGGAGAAGCCGTACCTCCCCCCTCCGCGGGGGAGAGGTCCGAAGGCGCCACGTGTCCAACGGGGCCGGACCTCCCTCTCCTCAGAGGAGAGCTCCAGGCCCGCCACGTGGACGACAGAAGCCGGACCTCTCCCTCCGCGGGGAGAGGTCCGAAGGCTCCACGTGTCCTGCGGGGCCAGACCCCCCTCTCCTCTGAGGAGGGCTCCGGGCCTGCCATGTGTCCAGCAGAACAGCGCTGCCTGCCCTCGAGCGGTAGGCAGCGGGCGTAAAGACGCCCCATACCTTGCCCGTACAAAGGTATTCAAGGCCCGCGCCTTCCCAAGACGCGGAGACGCGAAGCACGCCTCTGTCAGGTGCCGTTGCGCCCAGTCGCATCACAGACTGGCGCGCGGTGTCAGAACCTGCCAGCCAATAAACACAGCGACAAGACATCCCCTGCCGCCTCCGCCGTCATCAACCACTACGACTAGCGTGCGGCATGGGCAGGGCGGCAAGACGAAGACTCAGAAGCCTTCGTCAGAGACAACTACCGACATAACTGTAGATACGATAGTCGGCAGACAATCTCCCCGGGACCACCTGTCGGGTCCCGGGCCCCCCTTGTAAGCCACACGAGCCTTGGACTATAAAAGGCTCGGGTAGGCGACGTTAGCAAGGGTTCGCACTCCAACAACTCACACCCTAGGCGTAACTCATCCTCAAGCTCAGGACTCCGGTTCTGAGCATTAGGCAATACAGCGAGCACCTCAACTCACCGTGGACGTAGGGTTTTACGCTCCGCCCGAACCACGTAAAACTCGCCGTGTCAAACTCCTCCCTAACTCGTCCCTACGCTCAAGCTCTCCGCAAGCGACTAGCCCCTCCGCGGGCTGCCCAGAGCAGGTCCGGGGGAAGTGTCGACCACACACTTCGACAGTACCCTATTCTCCATAACTAGGCGGACGCACCTGGGGCGACATACTTGTGTTGCATGGATGGGACCCTCCTAGCCGGTAAGGGGCGGGGGGGGGGGGGGGTTGTCACCCCTTCTCGAAAAGGTATTTGCCAAAGCACTAGGTGGCCCCACCTTGGGCTGTCTACTCCGTGCGTACCGCTGCTAATATCGCTGGAGTGTTTGGTGGTGTAGCGTGTTTCGAGCAGCCGCTAGTCATGTTTCCTCGTCGACGAGGTCGATATCTTCACGTCGGAGCTGGTCCTGCATAGCTTCACCATATGCTCGAACGTGGGATGAGCCCATGGTGGTTTCCGGGGGGAGGTCGGCCTCAACCCTCTACACCAGTGTAAGAGGGCGTTTCCCTTGTCGCACGACGGGGGGAGACGTCTGGTTAGACGTGGATCGTCTTGTGTTGCTCGTTGTCAGAGCTGGAGTCAGAGTCGGAGTGGCCGTAGACGGCTTTCAACGCCCGTTCGGCGTCTTGATACTCCATCTCTTGCTCAGCACTGGCCTCAGGTTTGGCCTTTTGTTTTCCCTCCCGCTGGCGGGAGGGAACACCGTCTTGACGCGACCGCTGTTGTTGCAGCTCACGGAAGCGCTCCACAAGCGTCTTGATCTCACAGGAGTCGCTGGCGCCGTGGCGGTTGGAGTTGTGCACCGGGCACCACTGGCCGTCGTCGCTGGCAGACGACGGTCATGGACGCTTGTCGGTGCACGGGGCTCGGGCCCCACTGGACGCTGCAAGGGCGGCAGTGGGTGCTCCAGCCAGAGGCTTGTTCTTGCCTCCGGTCTTGTTCTTCTTGCTGCTGCGCGGAGCTGCAGCTTGTCCGGCACTCCCTGCCGTGGAGGCAGGTCGTGAGTGTCAGTCTCGACCTTCTGCCGCCCTGGCGCACTTGTCAGCCAGGCTGAAGAGCTCGGAGACGTCCTGGACGTCATGCGTGGCAAGCTTCTCGAGCATCTTCTTGTCGCGGATGCCCTGCTGGAAGGCGACGACGACGGAGGCATTGGAGATGCGCGGGATGGTGTTCCTAACCTGGGAAAACTGCTGGATGAAGGACCACAACGACTCCCCATCGCACTGACGCACGGCATGGAGGTCAAGCTCGGTGCTGTGGCGCGTGTAGGAACTCCCGATGTTGGCCGTGAATCTCCAGCACAACTCTTCCCAGGACGTGATGGAGCCTGGGGGAAGGTTCATGAGCCATGACCGGGTAGTGCCGGTTAGGGCCACGACAAAGTAGTTGGCCATGAAGGCCTGACCCCCTCGTGCAGCTAGGATGGAGGTGGAGTAGATTTGCAGGAACTCAACGGCGTTGACTGTCCCGTCGTATTTCTCTGGCAAGTAGGGCTGGAACTTGGGTGGCCAAACCACCATGCGAAGGTGTGGGGCAAGCGCCATGCAACCCCTCACTGTTCCTAGAGAGGTAGGGGTGTGCGGGGCACGTCCCGCTGGTACGGCGCTCGAGGAGCCGTACTCTTCTTCGAGGTTATGACACCTCCCTCGACGTCGCTCAATGGTGATTCCACCATCCTCGCTTGCGTGGCGACGGTTTAGCTGAACCTGAGGTCAGCTGTTGCCATCGCACGCGTGGCTGCTATCCCACGGGCCACCATCGGCGTACGCGACTGGGCCAGCGAGGGTTCATGCCGCCGTCTCCTGTATGCAGGAGAGTTCATGGCTGCGGCTACATGGTGGTTGACGTCGTGTCGCCACTGCTCTGCTGCCTCGAGGGTGGCTCCTTCGCCCGGAGGGTTGTGGAGAAGTGCACGCACTGCTGCTAGCACGCTCTCTGGGCTTGGACGTGGTGGCACTGTCGCCACCGTTGGGGTAGTGGGCCGCCGTGAAGTAGCGGCCGCTAGGGGCGGAGGTCTCTGAGGGGGCAGCGACCGTCTGGTCGCCGGCCTGGCCAGACCTGGGCACCATGGGCGCCGCAGGCATGCCGACCGACTGGTCGCCAACCCGGCCAAACCTACCCACCCTGGAGCGGGAGGTGGCCTCATCGTCTCTTGCTTGGAGACGACGGCTAGTAGGGCGAGAAGTATCGCCGAGAGGGGTGATGTTCACCATGGTCGCCTAGAGAGCGTGAAGAGCCCCCTTCCTGGCACGCCAAATGTAGGAGTGTGAGCTGCGACACTCCTCTCGACCTGCTAGAGGAGCAGCCCATGGAGATTCTTTGTTCGGAGGGGCTTGGCGTCCCTAGCGCGATCCAACCCGAGAGAGAGGGTGAACACCGAGATTTACGTGGTTCGGGCCGCCGGAGCATAATACCCTACGTCTACGGGAGTGTTTGCTGTATTGCTCGTGCGTATGAGCATGGAAGTCGTTGTGTTGCAAACCCTTTATCGGGTGGACACCCTGGTCCTTTAATAGTCCAGGCTGGGGCGGTTACAATGCGGCTTGGGGCCCGACAGGTGGCCCCGAAGCTATATGAACCCTATACATGATCTAGAGTTTTACACTCTGAGTAGAGTAGTCGATGGGGGAGTTAAGTCCCACCGCCTAGTGCGCTGAGCGCCCCTGTCCATGTGTCAGGTGATGATGAAGACGCCATCTTGTCGCCGTGTCTTCTTGCTCTGCTTGGACGGCTCTGTGCCGTTGGGCGACATTGTACCGCTGTCACGCCTCGCCACCCTGTATTTGTCACCATAATGGTGGACAGGCGGAGGACGGAGGCGTGCGCCGTGTACCATGCTTCTGGGGAAGGCGCGAGCCTTGAATGCACGACCTAACAATGCACTTCCTCCTTGACTTCGTCGACGCACGGCCAATGATGGATTGTGGGGCACGTGGCGGCTTCGAAGCTCTCATCGACGGGTTCGGAGCTAGGAGACACGTGGCAACTCCGAACCTTACCTTAGTGGGGAGGCTCGGACCGGACCCTAGGGCACATGTTGGCTCCAGAGCCCTCCTCAGCAGGGAGGAGGTTCAGGGCCCACCGACACATGGCAGCTCTGGACCTCGCCTCAGCGGGGAGGCTCGGACCGGTGCCTAGGGAATGTGTCGACTCCGGAGCCCTCCTCAGCATGGAGGAGGTTAAGAGCCCACAGACATGTGGCATCCCCGGACCTCACCTCAGCGGGGAGGCTCGGACTGGAGCCCAGGGCACGTGTCGGCTCCGGAGCCCTCCTCATCAGGGAGGAGATTCAAAGCCCACCGACACGTGGAAGCCCCGGGCCTCACCTCAAAGGGGAGGCTTGGGTCGGAGCTAAGGCCACGTATCGGCTTCGTAGCCCAAACGCATGTGGCATCCCTGGGCTGACCTTGGGGCCAAGGGCACGTGGATACTTTGGCACCCGCCTCAGCGGGGAGGCGAGGCATGGACTGTGTTTTTCCCTACATATGGGGGTACCATGTCTGCAAGGTACCGACACCCTCCACATGAGTTGATAAACTTTTTCGACATTGGGGTGTTTTGTGAAAGGTTTCGCGTATGACATCTGGGAAGTGTGTTTAAGTACGGCTTTTGGAAGTGCATACGTGTCGTGCAACACAGATTTTCCTTGAAGGGTAAAACAATTTGAATAACCATCTCTCATGGTTATTGACTACCGCTTGTTCATTTTGTTGAATCCTAGTAAGAACTTAGTTGTGAATTAATGAGATCAACATTGTATTGGAGTTACTTAACTGCTTGCAAACTTTTAGGTTATTAGTCATAGTTACTAATTAAATTTACTTTTTCTTAAGCATTTAAATTGGTTGTTGGATCCACATTTAGGCTAGTTCTTTTACAAATGGCCGCCTATGTAAAACCACTGCATGTTAGTAGATAGCTTAGTGAGTCATTGTCGAGTAAGACTTGCTGAGTATTAGTTGCTCAGTGTTTTTTGTTACATGTTTTTAAGTAATTATTATTATGATGTTGATGATGCTATGAAGGGCTGCCTAACAAGGTGCCACCCTCTAAGGTTTAGTGGTTTCGGTGGGAGCCCTGCTAATTGTTGCGGCTTGCTCTATGCTGCTAGTGTGAAGTATCCATTGGCAAGAGATTTCTATTGTTTTATAGCCTAGGTATCATCGAGTTGTATGTTATAGTTCTGTTACGATTCTGTTATTTTCAAACTCTGTTTTAAATATGTGCATTCTAATGTAACTTAGTCAAATGATCTTTTATTCTAAATATTTTTTATAATCCTTTCGTGGTGCTATTAGGTATCATAGCATGGCTGTGTACCTCCCAGTTATGTAAAAGGTGAGTGCAAACTCTTTTATATCACCTTGATGCTATTGAGTTTAACAATGTGCCAGTTATCGAAAAAAGATATCACAACACGCCGCACACCATCCGATGTGATCATGTGTTGTGAATCCCGGACCATCACAAGTGTCTGCACGTAAATATCCTTGTAGCAGCAGCGACTCCAGCTTAGAAGCCGCCCGACAAGGAACAGGGTGGAGCAGTCAGTTACTTTGTACTCGGAAAGTGTGTGCCCGTCCTCAAGCTGCCGCCCACCGTATATAAAAGTCGCTGGTCATTCGGGGCCGTACCCTGGCTTTCTTTGACGTAGTAAACCGTGTACATAGATGGTGATTAGTGTGAGGGCCTGATCCGCATCACGGGGCTGTGCCGCTCGTCCGAGAATCGCATTGGGTAGTGCCGTGCGATGCAGCACCCAACAACGCACGAGTAAATGAACCATATTACATAAAATATTTGCGAAAGCGTACAAAGAGTCAACTTTACAATTACTTTATCTCAAATACTACTACAGCGGAAGACTACAACTCTCACGACTCATTTCTAACTCAGCAACCAAGAAATCGTCCATCCGACGGACGTTTCTTACTAGCAACACAAATAACAAACCGCAACGGCAAGGTTGCTCATTAGTATCCACTCGGAGGGTTCCGAGTCTCATCGGACGACCGTACTCATAGCATAGAGTCAATACCTGCAAAACAACTAGTATAGTATCCGTGAGCATAAAGCTCAGCAAGACTTAACCGTCGAACTTAATCATGAAACTCTACATGAAGGTTAAAACATAAAGTAGGATAGCAAATTGCATAATAAAACTCGCCTTAAAGTGGATCCTTATTCTCAGGTCTTATTAGCAGCAAATTAACAGTAACCTTGGGCACCTCACATCGGGAGTCCACAATCAAACAAGAAAAGTTTTTCCTTGATGCAACTTGCTCACGGTAGAAATGAATCGAGTTTGCACTAATCTATTCATACAACGTAACATCACAATACTAGTATCAACTTTAAACCATGGTGATTATTTCTTATCTCATGCAAGTTCTTACTACGTCACGTCTGTGAGAACAAGTATGCTTAAATATCCGCGAGCGATGGTGATTCAAACCAAAAGACGCCCAGACTACACGACACGTATGCCCACACTCGATGTTGCCTACAACAACCATCCCGAACATCGTACGTGGCAGCCTTTCCCAAGTTTCACCTACGTTGAATTGATCCGACCGTGCCGTACAGTAGCCTCACCTCATGGTGCACCTACCGACATGAGATGTCATGAGAGAGTTACCCACATACTGCACACCAGCCGTTCGCCTGAGACGACCGGAAAAGTCTCAACGCAAGCTTCCCGAGGTACATCGGTTTACTGTGTCCCATATAGCCAACATGAGTCCGGTACACAACTCAAACTTGCTTAACAGGGCCGCACATGGATCGGTCCTTGACCGACATGGACAGGTCTAACGCACCCAGACCCCTATGTCCTGTTGCTCAAACAACCGGCCTGGTCTCAACTTCACTTGCTAACAAATTTCTTGAACCAATCCCGTGTGCCCCTTTTTCTCCTATTCATGCGAGTAGCGTCCAACCACTCGACTTCTACCGAGTCCTACTTAAGTATTGCAGTTTTTACACGATGAAAAGACATCTACCCAATACTCCGTGGGTTTCTTTGGTCATGCAAGAGGAGTATCAAAGCATCTAGACCTAATGCACATATTATTTCTTAAGGACCGAAGAGCACGTGAAAATCTACCAGAGGGGGTGAATGGTAGATTTAAACTTTTTAGCGGAAGCAACAAAACCCCCCTCGGCAGGAAATCGATCTGTTAAAGAAACCGTGTATGTGACTAATCGAAATATGTTCAACCATGACAAAAGTGGTATATATTATATAGGATCAAGTCACAAAGACATGACAATAAGAATCATGAAAATCCATCAAGAAAAACTCTAGTTATTATTGAAAGATCAAACGAGGGTCAATCTGTTATACTCGAGTAAAAACCAGATCTGCAACACTTCAAAGAAACTCGTGTAGATCAGAAACTACAAATCCAATGACCATAAAATTTCCACAAATGATATATAATCAAGTTGTGAAGATAACCCAAAAATAATCACGTCAATTGGATCTGTAAAACTCGAGTTATGATCAAAACACCGAAGCACTGTCGTGCTGTCCAGAAACTCGACGAGAAAGACTTGACAAAAACAAGTCGGATGAACAAGACACAAAAGCTCCTCTAAATTACGAATTTTATTGATCCAAACATAAGAGGAACAGGCCATGGTTGTCTTACCACGAGCTCTGGCCTCTTTTGCTTATATAACCAGCCCGGAGGCTAACCCAATTCAAACTAGGACTCTAATCCTACTCAGTTTCTGAATCGAAACTTTCCATAACTGCTCAAGACTCTTCTATAAGCAGATAGAAGCAATCTTAAGACTTCCAAACACCTTAGGAACGTGTCCCAAATTCCTAAAAAACTCAACTTCGTGTCCCACACAAAATCCTATCATAACCAACTCAAATCTTTCCATATCTGAGCCATAACCGACTCAGCCGCAGTCTGAGTCCATAATCCAGTCGGTTGGACCTTTCCTACCAATTCTTTATGTCCACATCTCTTCATCACGCCTTGGAACCGTGTTGCCACGTCCATGCACTCCTTGCACACGTGCAAACACCTTCCAACGACGTCCACCATACCTTCATACGCATTGTTCTTGATCCAAACATTCAACCACAATTCCTCCCAAACTTGGTTGTTGAACCTCATCTTCTCCCTAAGACTATTTCAATGGATCCCGTCACCAGCTATATCTTGAACTCAAGCAACACCTGCACATGAATAAATAACCAATACTTTCGAGCACAAGTTCGCGACTTGACTCACGTTGGTTCCAAAAACCACAACACCTTACGTGAACATCTCACATAAGCATGTTGCAAACCATAGAAAAATGTTAACCACCGTAAACAGCCATAACACTTCAAAAACTTAGTAAAATAATACTAAGCAAACTTTCCATAGATATAAAGCAAGTTCGAAAGATTTGCATGGTAAAAACAGAACCATTGCGATATAGCCCCGTACCTTGCCAAAGCTAACTCGACCTTGAGCCGGAGCTTACCAAAGCTAGCAAAATCTAGCACCGGAACTTACCAAAACTAGTCGGACCTACCGCCGGAGCTAACCAAACACATTTCGGACCTAGCCGTAGCAAGTTAGACCTTACGTCAGATCTTGTCGGACCTCGGACCTAGAGTCGGACCTTGATAAAAAGAGTGTTTTGGCAGAATTCAAAACTTTTATCATCATTGCCAATGTATTCAGCACACATAGTTCTCACAATCTCCCACTTGATGAATGCATTGGCAACACCACTTAAAATCCACATGAAAAGTTTTGAAAACAATCAAATGAGAAAGAAATTTCGAAACAATAATTTCTCCCCCTATACATATTTTCTCCCTTTGTAAATCAGAAATAAAATGAGAAGAAAAACAAAAATTCTCCCCCCTAAGAAGAATCGTGACAAAACACTTGTGAATCGTGCAATGTGTGATCAATTTCTCCTCCTTTGATAATGTATTCAGCAAGGTTCAAAAGAGAAATTTTAGTTGTCATGAGCATATTTATAACACATACATATAAAACAAAGCTCATCCAAGCCATACTATCAAGTAACTTACACTATCACATCAATGAGATACATAAAGTAGTGTAAGCCATGCTAGAGATCAAGTGTAATTTTCAATTTAAGCAAGTCATGACTCACAAACTTAACTATGTCAAGACCTGAAAGCATGACACTTGTTGCTGCATTTTAATTATTTTTCAAAATACAAATTCAGATCATATGACATTTGCAAGAGATTATATGCCGCATCAGCCTTATTCTAACCAACCAAGCTAAGCCTATGTCATTTGACAATCAGAAGCTTAAGGACATAGTTTTAGTCATACACAACTTATCCCAAGTTCATATCTAAGTGCAATGATAAGCCATCTCAAAAGAAGAAGTGCGATGCATGCATATTCTCTTGATCTTTTTCTCAATTTTTCATTTGAACATAAAAGCTCAACATGTGAATTGTTGATTGATTATTTTTTCATTATTAAAAGCACTTTTGAGCATGCAACAAGTTTAAAACAGCAAGAAAGTTTGATCATGACCAGCTTTAGTGTAAATAATTATTCCAATTACTAGTCATGGCAAGAACTACAAAATGTATAACATGAGTAATGTAGTAAGAACTTTTAGCATATAAAAGGAATCACAAAGTCATATATGTATGAAATCCTATGCTCATATTATTTTAAATTCAGATTCACACATAGACTTCCAAAGTTTCAAAACTCTTCCTCAATTTAAGCCATGAGGATGCATAACCCCTATTTCACTACGGATGTGTAAAGGTACCAAAAATATGAATACAAAGAAACTCTTGCTTGTGCAAAGTTGGTTTCATATGTATGAAAAATGGGACTTGTTAAAACTTTTCCACATGTGATAACACACATGAGGGCTTTCTTCACACAAGTTCAAATATCTATTTGAAGACTTCGAACCCAAGAGGGATCAAAAACCAAAGTGGGAAGTCCCCATTTGTGTGAGAAAGCTAAAGTCAGATTTTGAGAAAACAAATTGTTCCACTCAAAAATTCAAATGAGAGTAACACAATGATTTTCAAACCGTTGTGTTAAAAATCCCATTTGCAGCAGCCAAATCAAAGATCAGATTTCATATTTGAATTCCTTGGGTCCCAATTAGGGGGTAGGCAAAGTTTCATGAATTTTTGGAAATGTTTCCTACCCATTTTTCAAATGGACTTTTAATTGCATAGGAATTCAAATTCAAATATGGATTTGGAAAAAACTTGTCCAATTCTTCAAATTCCATTCATATTATATTTTTCCACATTTGAATGGAGTTGTTTGTCAAAGTGTGGAGATATTTGTGAGAAAAATTGGAGGGGATAAGGGGTACAGTGGGGCCCACATGTCATAGGGCTAAATTGACTTGCACCCTAAGTCTTGTGCTCTGCTTTTCACACCACCGAAGCATTTCCCCAGGGCGACACCGAGCTGCTCGCGCCACCTCCGGGGTTCCACCTCCTGCTCACAATCGAGCTCGGCCTGATCCTTATGCACCGAGCGCACCAAAGGAAGTTTGCCTCCCTCACTCGCTCACGTCATCTCGGTGGTTCACTCGTGCAAGAACAGAAACCAGAGCTCACCGCCTCGCTCTACTTTTCCCGATCACCGGCCCCAACCGAGCCTTGGTTGCTCGCGCCGGCAGCACAGAAAAGCAGCGCCCGCGCATGCTCTACCACGTTACTTCCACAACACTGAAGCTCCTAGCCCGTGGCGCGCACAAGTCAGCAACTGGCGCCAAGAAACGAAGCTCACCGGCGGAAACTGAAGTCGGTCTCCGTGGACAACGAGCTACGGACCTCTTCATTGTCCCTTCTCTTCACGAAAAAGGTGTGCCATAACCTCCAACTCGTGTAGCTGCAAACTGTATAGCGATTGATCAACCGGGTGAGGAGAATTTCTAGGTTTTCCGAAACATAGTGTATTCGGGTAGAGCTCGGTCTATAACGAAATTCATGTTACTCGGTTAGCTACTGGCCGAGCCAACTTGCAAGCACCTTCCTCACATCCTAGCGCTCCTCCTCGACCAAGAATCAAGCTAAATGATCCAGAAACGACCGTGTTCTTGCTGTTTTTCGGGCCGCCGTGGAAAAACATCTCGGGTCACCGTGGAGCTCGATGTTGCCGGCCTTTTCACGAGGTTTGGCGGCCATTTTTGACACCCTCAAGCTCCCACGGTGCTCTCCGATCAATTCCAGACCGTTTTGATGCGGTGTAGCAGATTTCCGACCACGCCGGAACCCTAACGGCCACTGCCGCCATCGGGCACCCTATTTCAGTGATCTACGGCCGCCGGCGACACCGTAGATGGGTTCAGCACCACAAATTAAGGGAGGGCGGCGAGTTTGAGGTCAGGGGATGGCTGGGAAGGCTGTTCTGGTGACGCTCACGGAGGGCGCCATCGCGGCCTCTGTTTGGCGTGAGGAAGAAGACGATCTGCCGGGTGGGACCCACTAGCAGGCGTTTAAACATTTTAGGATTTCCAGTTTTCAGTTCAACCTTTGAAGATACACAACTTGGTGTAGGAATGTCCAAAAATTGTGAAACACAATTTGTTGGATTCCTCTCATAGAGTACTATCCAGGGGTACAGCCCAATATTTATGAAAATCCCTGGTTTTGGCTCATTAATTCATATAAGGAAAATCTTGTAGGAATTTTTCCAGGAGTTCTGTGTATTGGAAAATTCCCAAATTTGGGCACGAGATTCTTCCAAAAATACTTGAAATCCAGTAAAATTTTCAGAAGCATTGGACCTGATTTGCTTGGCCAAATGTGGTGCTAATTTCTTATGTCTCTGCAAATTGGAAATAAATAGAACATAGGGCAATTTCAGATTTTCCCAAACTTTAGAACCTCATAACTTTTGCTAGGAATATCCAAATTTTGTGATTCAAATTGGGTTGGATTCATATTGAATAGATATATCCAAATATGCAAACCAATTTGTATGAAACTCATTATTTAATTCTGGAACATTCTTTAAAGCTTTTCAGCAAAAGAATTTTTGAGGGAGTTTAGTTCATCCACAAATCCTCAAATTTTGTCAGAATGTTCCTTAGGATGTTAGTGAACTCCTGTAAAAAGTTCATATCATTTGGAGTTGATTTGTTTAGGGCAATTAAGATTTTAAGTTGCTGTGTTCAAATGAGTACAGAAACAATTTCAGAAAATTTCCAAAACTTGGAAATTCAGTTCTAGGAAATCCTTAGCTCCAAAAATCCTAGGAAAATTCATGCATACTCCCTGAGCTATGTTTGAAAGTATAGTTCACTTGAATTTGCATTAAAGTGCCAATTTATTCAGGATTAATTCCTTTCTGCCTAAATGCTTAGGGAATTGTTCTGAGTGATCTATTCATTGAAAAATTCTAAATTTTGGTCCAGATGATTTTCTTGTGACAAGGAACTCACAAGAAAATTTCCAGCTCCATTGGAGCCCTGGATAAGTAATGTTCTGTTCAACTTCATTAGGTGATCACCACCCAAGTGATGAACCCCACTTATCACTTGATCATAATACTTAAACCCAAACCCAATCCACTAGCACCAGTTTCATTTTAAATTCTTAAACAGAGTTCCAGTTTTAAACTTGTCTTTAGAACTTGTTAGCAAAAGCTTTACAAGTAAACATATGTGCATATTCATTACGTGTAGCATATTCATTACTCGAGTGGGCAGTTTCCTACTCGTGAAACGGGGTTAAGGGGGATCAATCGGAAGAGTTAGGAATTGATCCTCATAGTTGGGAATGGAGACCGGGCAGAGGATGGAAGGATCAAGGACGTGGTCCTGTGAACCTAGTCTATGTCTGAGCCGATTAAGGCCCGTTCTCGTGTGCGGCACCGCTGGACAAGTTTGAGATGTGTACCAGATGCATACTGGCTATATGGGACCCAGGAAACCGATGTAACATGTTAACCTGGGTGTCGAGGCATACCTCACCGTCTGATACCGATGCTGAAAGGATAGAGAAGTCGGCTCTACGAAGGTTTGTCATAGAGAGGCTTAATCCCAGTCGGTGGGACCGGTTCGACATTTGGGTGTCGTGTGAAAGGTTGCCACGTACGACGTCAGTGATGGTTGCTTTGTGCAACGTCGAGTACGGGCGTACGTGTCGTGTCAGCCGGGTGTTTTCGATTGCAATCACCGTCGCTCGTGGTAGTGAGCGTACTTGTACACTGAGTCGTGACGTAGTAATAAACTAGGAAAACCTTAATACTGCTTCGTGAGTAATCCTCATAATGGAGATGAGGAATGATCAACACTTTCACTATATTTATTTTCCACCTTCGGCTAGTAGCGTCGAGGCAAAGCTTTTCTTGTTTGATTGTGGAGTCTCGACGTTGTTGGCGCAAGGTCTGTATGAGTCTAGGGTAGCTCATTAAAGTTACTTTCACCTCGGGCAAGTGACATCGAGATAAAGCGTTTCTTGTTTGATTGTGGAGTCTCGATGTAAATTGCGCGAGGTCTATAAAAGTTGCTTAAAACTTGAAGTAAGGACTCTCCTTTAGCTCAAGTTCCTCCTTTGTGCAAACTGCTATATTCAACCCTCTATTTTCACCATGTAGAGTTTCATGACTAGGGTGACGGTTAAGTCTTGCTGAGCTTCATGCTCACGGATACTACATGAGTTGTTTTGCAGGTAATAACGGTCCGCTGATATGTACGGGTGTCCGATTAGACTCGGAACTCTCCGAGTGGTGAACTCATGGCAACCCCTGCCGCTGCTATTGTGATAGTGTTGCTAGCGAGAAGGGTCCGCGGGTTGGACACCTTCTCTGTTGCTTAGCATAGGTATGAGATGTGAGTTGTAATAGTCTTCCGCTGTAGATTATTTTGAGAAATATTTGTAAAACTTACACTTTGTAAGCTTCCACATGATTTATGTAATATGATGCTTTATTATGTGTGCTGTTGGGTGCCGCATCGCACGACACCACCCAATGCGATTCCCGGGCGAGCGGCACGGCCCCGTGATCGGGACCGGGCCCTCATAGGATGAAACAAAAATGAGTGAAATCCAAAGGTTCTGTAAAAATGTCAGCCAATTGTTGTTCGATATCTACATGGTGAAGCACAATGTTTTCTTTTTCAACATTATCACGGAGAAAGTGATACCTAATGTCAATATGCTTTATTCTCGAATGTTGCACGGGGTTTTAGCGATGCAAATGGCACTAATGTTATCACAAAATAGTGGAACACTATCTAGATCAACCCCATAGTCCTTAAGTGTGTGAACAACCCAAAGAATTTGTGAGCAAGCGTTAGCAGTAGCTACATATTCAGATTCAGCTGTGGATTGGGCAACTGAATTTTGTTTTCTAGAGGACCAAGCAACAAGTGAATTACCAAGAAAATGACAAGCACCCAAAGTACTTTTCCTATCAATTCTACAACCCCCAAAATCAGCATCCGAAAAAGATTTCAAAGTAACAGTTGAGGAAGAAGGAAGAAAAATCCCAAATTCTTGAGTTCCATGTAAGCACCTGAGAATTCTTTTGACGGCTTGACGATGTGAAGCACGTGGGGAAGCTTGAAATCGTGCACAAAGATATACGCTGAATTGTATGTCCGGTCTTGATGCCGAGAGGTGTAAAAGTGATCCAATCATACTTCTATATTCTTTTTGATCCACGGGTTCACCATCTTCATCAAGTTCAAGTGTCGTTGTTGTACCCATTGGTGTCCGAAGAGACTTGCTTTTATCCATGTTAAAGCGCTTAAGAAGGTCTCTTGTATACTTTGTTTGATGCACAAAAGTACCCTCCTTGGTTTGCTTGATTTGCAGCCCCAAAAAGTATGTGAGTTCTCCCATCATACTCATCTCAAATTCTGAACTCATTATAGCTGAAAACTTGGACACAAGATCATGAGAAGCACAACCAAAGATAATATCATCCACATACACTTGAACGAATAATGAGTCATTGCCATGCTTAAGCACAAAAAAAGTTTTATCAACCTTGCCCATGGTAAACCCCTTTTCAAGTAAGAATTTTTTAACCTATCATACAATGCTCTAGGGGCTTGTTTAAGACCATACAAGGCTTTGGACAGTTTGTAAACATGATTAGGAAAATTTGGATTTTCAAAACCCGGTGGTTGCTTGACATAAACCTCCTCATCTATGTAGCCATTAAGAAAAGAACTTTTAACATCCATTTGATATAACTTGGAACCTTTAGATACAACAAATGCTAACAAAATTCTTATGGCTTCTAATCTAGCAACAGGAGCAAAAGTTTCATCAAAATCTAGTCCTTCAACTTGTGCGAAACCTTGAGCAACCAACCTAGCCTTATTCCTAACCACAACCCCATCCTCACTTTGTTTATTTTTAAACACCCATTTAGTTCCGATTAGAGTGTGACCTTGAGGTGGAGGTACAAGTTTCCAAACATTATTTCTTTCAAAATTTTCTAACTCTTCTTACATGGCAATAATCCAAGATTCATCAGTGAGGGCGTGTGATATATCTTTGGGTTCAAAAGAAGTAACAAATGCAGAATGAGCGTGAGAGTTTGGATCACAAACCTGGACCGTGTGACTCATTCGTGCAAGCTTCCAATCATTTGTTGTGGAGGATGACTTTTGAGGACCCGAAGGGGAGTAGAAAATTCAAAAGCTCCTTCTTCTTCATGTTCATCACAAATTGAAGAACTTGTGACTTGAGGACGATCTGGACCAGCAATGGTGATCGTCGGTGCTGGTTGTGAATCAAAATCAGTAGCTGGAACAATGTCATTAGCTCTTGAATTTTCGTGCAGAAGCATCACTTCTTCATCTTCTTTGATGAAAATACTCTCCCACTGCGGATATGGGTCTGATCCTACAATATTATAGATAGTACCTAGGCTAGCTTCATCAAAACAAACCTCACAAGTCTCCACAATTTTGTTAGTGTCATATAAAAGCACACGGTAGCCTCTAGTATGAGATGGGTAACCAAGAAACATGCCATCAACGGATCTAGGTTCAAATTTATCAAGATTACCATGTTTCTTAACAAATCATTTGCAATCAAAGACCCAAAAGTGTGTGACACTAGGCCTATGTCCAAATCTAAGTTCATATGGTGTTTTACCTAGCTTAGCATGCAAGAAAACACGATTTGAGACATAACAAGCAGTTGCAATTGCATCAGCCCAAAATTTTCTAGGAGTTTGATATTCATCAAGCATAGTCCTAGCCATCTCAACTAAGGTTCTGTTCTTTCTCTCTACAACACCGTTTTGTTGAGGTACATATGGTGAAGAAAATTGATGGTCTATTCCATTTTCAGCACAAAAGTGATCAAATGGTTGATTTTTAAATTTGGTTCCGTTATCACTTCTAATTGCTTTGAAAGATCCTGGGTGATCAATTGATAATCTAAGAAATAAGTGTCTAAAGTGAATAAAAGTTTCATTCTTAGATGCTATAAAATAAACCCAAGAGTATCTAGAATAGTCATCAACAATCACATGAACATACCATTTAGCTCCGAAGGATTGATCACGTGAAGGTCCTACGGTGTCAAGGTGCTAAAGTTGACCCGGTTCAGTTGTCATGGTCATTGTGAGAGGAGCATGTGAACCTGCAACCATCTTAGCATCTCTACAAGAAGAGCACACAATTTTTTTTGTCCCCTTTAAGCTTAGGCAGCCCACGTATGCGATCAAAAGCACTAACACGTGTGAGATGATCAAAGCCTACGTGACCAAGTCTACAATGCCAAAAATATAGTCTTTTGAATCATTAGCAACTAGACATCTATGCTTAGAGGATAACATATCAAAATCAGCTTTAAAAACTCTCTCAAACTGAGACGTATTAAAAATGAGCTCACTATTTGAATCTACAACCTTGCAACAATTTTTAGTGAAAATAATTTCCAGATTTTCATCTAGCAATTATAAAATAGAAAGCAAGTTGTATTTCAAATTTTTAACAAGTGTCACATCTTTTAAAGTGTAGTGATTATTTACTCTAACCAAACCCTTAGCAATTATAGGAGTTGAAGAATTATCGGCAAAATTAACTTTTTCGACATGTGACACAAAAGAGAGGGAGGAGAACCATTCTTTGTTACCGGTCATGTGGCGTGAGCATCCTGAATCCAAAATCCAAATGTTCTCCTTCCTCAAGCGTGTAACCTACATAGAAGTACAATACATCGATGACTCAATACTGGGGTTAGTCAAAAGGCATTTAGGAATCCAGTACTGAGTCACACGACGTCCAGCAGAAGTAACACACAAAGGTTGAGATAAAACAGAAGGTTTATGAGCCAAAGACTGGGGATTTTTGTACCCAACTACTGACCTACGAGGTGTTACATGAGTAGCACTAAAAACAGTAGGTACAGAAGCAAACTTTGCATGTTTTTGACTCATTACAGCAGGTTGCATATTCCTAACATTCGGTTCAGCATACGTAACAGGTTTTGCACAGTTGTTATGTGGTCTATCAATCATTCTTTCCTTTTTTTTGTTGCTTAGCTAGTCTATAACAAAAATCTATGACATGACCATCTTTACCACAGTAGGTACAATGAAATTTAACTTTATGTTCATGTCTAGATGAGAAGACAACATGTTTATCTGAAACCGAATGAGACAACACTCCTGCAGATTTAAAAATCACTTCTTTTTGTTTAGGAACTTTTAATCAAACCACTTCCTAATGACTTTACAATTTTAGGTGGATGTGCTTTAGCATGAGCATAAGAATCAAAACATAAACCAGTTTTATCATTGCAAGATTTAGAAGAATTCAACAGCAAGTTCAGATTCTTATTCCCATTATAAAACCGTTCTAGTGTCCTATTCATGTTATCAAGTTTCTTAGACAAGTCTAGACAGTTTTGACATTAAGTTTTTCCTTTTAGTTTGCAATTGGACCAATACTTAACTTCATGAGAACGTAAAGCATTGTTCAATATAGAAATTTCATTCATAGCATCTTGTAGTTTCTTATTAAGATCATCACAAGTAGAACAATGCAAATCAATTATAGAACAACAAGCATCTTTTAAGTTTTTATCATTAAGTACAGCAAGCTCTCTGTTCTTTTCAATTTCTAACTCAAGTTTATCAAGTGTGGAGGTATGTGCACTTCTTAGAGAGGACAATTATTCATATATTAAATCACATGAGGAACAAAAATTATCACTAGGAATCAAAGATTTCAAATGATTAATTTCAGATTCTAGTGACTCAATTTTAACAGCATTATCCCTAAGCTTTTTGTCCTTTTTTCTTAACTATAACAGTTGCACGAGAAATAGCATCACACATTTCTTCACAAGTAGGACATACCTCTTTATTATCGCTGTTGTATTCTGCCTCCTCCATACTTGAATTTGACTTGCCCGTCATGAATCATAAGTTTGCCAAATCATCTTCATCTTCATCACTTCCAATGTCCATATCGCTCGAGCCAAGTTCTTGAAGTGCGGAGATAAAACTATTTACCAATTGGCATCCTATAAACCCTTCTTCTTTTTCTTATCGTTTGCAGAGGAGTGCTTCGTCCTAGTTTGCTTTTCATCACGGGAAGTAGGACCTGAAAGGTTAGGGCAATCTGTATGAAAATGTCATGTCTTACCACATTGGAAGCACCATTGAGGTCCGACCCTTCTTCTCCTTCTAGTTCTCATATTTTGCAATACTTTTGAGAACCGAGTAGAGATGAGTGCAAGTTCTTCCTCTGGAAACTCTTCAATCTGTTCAAGGGTTAGAGAGGACAACAAAGAAAGTGTACCACAAGATGAAGATTGACTAGAGCTGTAACACCCCAAATTTTTAGTCAAGACTCAAATTTTGATTTAGAACCATAAACCATGTTCAGAGGAGAATTTAGAAATTTTTGGACGTATTGCATGTTTTGCAAAAGTTCAAATTCAAACTGGAATTCAAATTATACTCAAAACAGAAAAGAAATGAAAAAGAAAAAGGGAAAACCAGAAAAAAACTGGCCAGTGGGCCGAAACCCCAGCCGGCCCAGCTAACCCTCCGCGCAGCCCGCCCCGCGCGCGCCGCGCTGCCCCTCGCTGACGGGTGGGACCCGCCTGTCATCCCTAACCCCGCGACCCCGGACTTCTCCCCCGCGCGCGCGATCGCAACCGATCGGGAAACCGCGTCCCGCAGCCGAATTCTGGACCCTGAGGACTCTAACTCGACCACAACAGAACCACCGCCCTCCCCCGGCTATAAAAACAACCGATCCGATCAGTTTTCCTCACGCGATCGCCGATTTTCGCTCCGGTGAGCACCGAGACTTCGCTGGTGAATTCTGGCCGATCTAAGCTCGGAAACTCTGATCTAACTCGTTGGTCTTGATCCACCGCCTCCGGGGAACTTTGCAGGTGCAGAAAACCCGAAGACTTACGGTGCAAATCCAGCTCCGACGAGCTTCGCCGTGGTTTTGCCTCGGACCTCGCCGCCGAGCACTTTCCAGGACCCCCGAGCTCGAGAAAACCCCCGAGGTGAGATCCCTGACCTCCCCTCTACCGATCTATACCATGAGATCACAGTTTTAGGCAGAATTCTCGAGGATCCGAAACTTTCCGGCGAGATCGCCGCTTCCCGCCGCCGTGCGCCGCCGGCAGCGCCGCCCGCGCTCGATCAGAGCGACGTGGCCGCTTGTGCGCCGTTTATTTTAAATCGCACGGTAGACTTTAAAACCCCGCGTACCGGTTCGATGTTATAATCTCAGCCGTCGGTTTAAAATCAGACGGTCCACGTCAGCCCCGCGTTATAAAGACTGGAATTCTTACGTGCTACCCCCTGGGGTTCTCTGGAATTGAGAGCTAGCCCCGGAAACTTCAGATCTAGCCCCTGGAACTCCAGAAAATCATGTAAATTCATTTAAAAATCAGTTTTAGCCCCTGGACTTAATAGAAATTAGGAAAAACACTTCTGATAAGTGTAGCTAGACCCCTGGAAATTCTGAAAATAATATTATAGGCCCTGTAATGGGGTGAATTCATTATTTTAACCCTGTTTAGTATTTAATTTAGAAAATTGAATATGTAACTAGTGTTTAAATATTAAAAAGGGGGACAAACCTAATTGTCAAAATTATTAAAAACTTTCTCAGTACTTAGAAAACTTTGGAGTGAGATAAAAATATATTTTTGGGCTGAAATAAATCTGTTTCATCTATTATTCACATTTAATAGTATAGGGACACATTTTTAAGTAAAGAATAGTTAAAGAAAAATAGGGAAAATAATTATGAAATAGTATACATCAGAAGCCAAGGTCAAAATATGATCCTAAATTATTTAGGACCAGAACCTAATCTGTTTAGGTAGTGTGTATTACTAATTTAATAATAAAATGCACAATTATGCATAAGAATATAAATCTAAAAATATAGAAACTAGTAAATGATAAATGGAGTTTCTAAAATACAAAGAATTCAGTTTAGGGTTGATAGAAATTATGAAGGCACATATGGAGAAGAAAAATACTTTTCATACATACTTGGTAGTTTAATATATAAGGAATTTATTTAAAACTGAAACACACATATATATATGTATATATATATATAGAATGTGAGTATAAATATGAACACCAAAGTAGGAATCCTACACATGTAAATGGAAGTGTATGCAAGCCCCAAATCAACACACATAGAGTATCCACAACACATAAAATGGTAAAGAAACTTTCATAAATGTGAATGTGTGGTTTGTATGAAGTAGAAGTGTGAACTATGTCTTATGATTGTTGTTTTTCTTTTGCTATGTGTGATGGTATGAAGTAGAACCTGCTCAAGAACAAGTTATTCAATTCCAAGACCAAGACTACCCATTTCAAGAGCAGCAAGAAGGAGGCAAGTGTCCTTGACCACTTTGATCCTATGCTAGGATGTGTAGATAGAATTATTTGCATTGTCAAATAAAATATGAAACCCATGCTAGGAAAGTTTCCCTAGAATTGCATTATCTTGTTTCCTTGTAGCTTGGGTTGGGATTTATTTTACCATGTCATTTATTTACATGCATATGCTTAGCCATGCTTAGAATGGGATATTTGGGACATGAGATCATCAGTTTATATTACCATACTCTTGAATGAGACATTGTGAGTTATGTAGAGGTAGGGATCAAGGCAAGTTGGATGTTTTGGTTGTGTGCTGGGTGCACGAGACTTGGGTTTGTGTTTAGTACTTGCCTGGATCCTAAGGACCGGTTCATGGAGCATGTAACCCGGCTTTACAGTGCCAACCACATGCTGAGATGGGGCAGCTTAGCCAATTAATTAGGTGTATCCCCGGCGTAGTATGGGTGTGTTGGATGGTGCGGGGAATAGGAGTCAGCTGGACTGCCATATGAACCGCAAGGCTCAAGAGGGGGCCACTGCAGCGGGGTTGGAGCCTCTTGTATGCTGTTAGGGGTGAAACCTCAGTGGGCCCACGCTCGTCGGGAATCCCTTTGTAAAGGCTTCGTAGTGATCTCTTGGCCACACACCTGGGAAGTGTGAATGTGGTTCGTAGCCACTGGCATAATGGAGGTTCTTTTAGTCCACCCGGCAACGGGGGATGAAATCACTACTTGTGGGTACAGTGGTACAAACTCTGCAGAGTCAAAACTGTCTTGACAGCCGTGCTCACGGTTAAGAGCGGCCTGGACTTATTCATGATTAGAGAATTGATGGTTGTGAATGTTAAGCGGGGAGCTTAACATTGGAAATGATGATTATGGTTATAGGTTTATGATGATGGGATGGGAGATTTGGATCATTTCACCTGTGTAGTAATGTAGGTGCTTAATAAGCTAAGGTGATAGGTATTAATTGCGTAGTGCTTTAACCATGAGTTCAACCTCTCCTTGTTCTATCCATGCATGATAAAATTTTCCCACACTTGCTGAGTACCATTGGTACTCAACCTTGCATATTTGTTGGTTTATATTGCTGCTCAGGTCAAGATAATGAGGTGGTGTATAATGATCAAGATTTTGGACCCGAGGAAGGCTTTTAGGTTCATGAAGACCCCCGGGCAACGCCTGTGATGGAGCCCTAAAGAATAATATTCCGCTGCTAGTTTATTTACTTGTGATGAAGCATTAGTGTCCATTGAGACATTTGCGATGTAAGACTTATTTATATTCGACACCTGGCTTGTAATAAATGATGCTTCACTATTTGTCATCACATGTATGAGAAAATGATCCTGGCATACATGTGATATTCACTTGGTTGTTTCTTCGGAAAAACCGGGTGTGACAAGAGCTAGGCATGTCACGTTGTGAAACAAATGCAAGAGACTTGTTGGGGTTCTTACGTGATATTATGTCAATTTCATGACTTTTTAACGTAGAATATAGCACATCTAATGTAAGTGTACTCATGAAAGTAGATTCATGAATAGATATAACTTTCATCTCCCAAATTCACATGTCTAATGCACTTAGTAATTGCCTAGCATTTTCAGCATCTGAAAAATTAACGTTGACGCTATGCAAGATGCTGAGAATTTTATTGAAGCGAGCAAAGAGGTTATCGATTGACTCACCGAGTTGCATCTCGAAGCGCATGTATTCTTTCTTGAACATATCTTGTCTTACCTCTTTGATCCTATTGAATCCTTCGTGGTAGTCACAAAGTGCTTTCCACACATCGTATGCAGATCAGAGGTGTGCAACACGGTCAAAGTCACTTTGAGTTAATCCTTGTATGATCAAGTTCCGTGCTTTGTTGTTGTTGTCGACATCTCTCATGTTCGTAGCCGTGACTTGATCGTTTGACGGCCCATCATAAGGCTTGTACACCTTTTCCCATATTGCGAAGCCTTGCGCCTGGATGAAAGCCTCCATACGTGCCTTCCAAACCTGAAAATCAATGTCACTGAACACACAAGGTTTTGCGGAGTATTTCTCCATAATGATTAGTCAAAACACGTGCAAATCACAAAGATTAAAGCACCGTGGCTCTGATACCAATTGTAGGATCAAAAAGCACGTGAAAAGCTACCGTAGGGGGTGAATGGTATATTTAAACTTTTTAGCAGAAGTAACAAAACCCCCTAGGCAGAAAATTGATCTGTTAAAGAAACCATGTATGCGACTGATCTAAATGTGTTCATCTGTGACAAAAGTGGTATATATTATAGATAATCAAGTCAATAATACACGACAACAAGAATCACGGAAATCCTTCAAGAAAACCTCAAGTTATGATCGAAAGATCAAACATGGGTCAATCTGTTCTACTCGAGTAAAAACCAGATCTACAACACTGCAAAGAAACTCATGTAGATCAGAAACTACAAATCCAATGACCGTGAAATTTTCACAGATTATATATAATCAAGTTGTGAAGACAAAGAAAAAATAATCACGTCAATTGGATCTGTAAAACTCGAGTTATGATCAAAACAACGAAGCACTGTCGTGCTATCCAGAAACTCGACGAGAAAGACTTGACAAAAACAAGTCGGACGAACAAGCACAAAAGCTCCTCTAAATTATGAATTTTATTGATCAAAACATAAGAGGAACATCCCAAGGTCGTCTTACCACGAGCTCTAGCCTCCCTTGCTTATATAACCAGCCCGTAGGCCAACCCAATTCAAACTAGGACTCTAATCCTACTCAGTTTCTGAATTGAAACTTTTCATAACTGCTCAAGACTCTTCTATACGCAGATACAAGCAATCTTAAGACTTTTAAACACCTTAGAAACATATTCCACATTCCTAAAACAACTCAACTTCGTTTCCCACACGAAATCCTATCATAACCAACTCAAATCTTTTCATATTTGAGCCATAACCGACTTAGCCGCAGCCTGAGTCCATAATCCAGCCAGTTGGACCTTTCCTACCAATTCCTTACGTCCACATCTCTTCATCACACCTTGGAACCATGTTGCCACGTCCATGCACTCCTTGCACACGTGCAAACACCTTCCAACGATGTCCATGATACCTTCATATGCATTGTTCTTGATCCAAACATGCTGCGCGACCTCCCGATCAACTCAACCACAATTCTTGCCAAACTTGGTTGTTGAACCTCATCTTCTCCCTAAGACTATTTTAATGAATCCCGTCACCAGCAATATCTTGAACTCAAGCAATACCTGCACATGAATAAACAACCAATACTTTCGAGCACAAGTCTATGACTTGACTCACGTTAGTTCCGAAAACCACAACACCTTACGTGAACTCCTCACATAAGCATGTTGTAAACCATAGCAAAATGTTAACCACCGTAAACAGCCATAACACTTCAAAAACTTAGTAAATGAATACTAAGAAAACTTTCCTTAGATGTAAAGCAATTTTGAAACATTTGTATGGTAAAAACAGAACCATTACGATTTAGCTCTGGACCTTGCCAAAGCTAACCGGACCTTGAGCCGGAGCTTACCAAAGCTAGCAGAAACTAGCACCGGAACTTACCAAAGCTAGTCGGACCTACCGCCGGAGCTAACAAAACATATGTCGGACCTAGCCATAGCAAGTCGGACCTTACGTCGGATCTTGTCAGACCTCGGACCTAGAGCCGGACCTTGACAAAAAGAGTGTTTTGGCAGAATTCAAAACTTTTATCGTCATAGCCAATGTATTCAGCATACATAGGTCTCACAATTTTCTAACCAACGTAGTGCATACAAAGTAAAAACTTAAAAGCTGTTAAATGCAAACCGGAGCTTGCCTGTTTTGTAGGGAGTAATATATATAATCAGTTAGTGATCTTCTATCCCTTGATCCTCCTGAGCTCGATCAACTGATCCATACTTCAAGGGATGAACTCCGTCGTCGTGAGCACTATCGACATGTATATGCATAAGTTTTTATAATGCAAATTAGATGATTAAAGACTTAAACTTGATAATAATAGGGGAATGTGTTGGGGTTATAAGAATGAGTTTGGGGTACCTGTTGTGCAGAGGAAATAAGGAAAAACCCTCTGTGCATAAGAAGTTCCATTCACATGTTCTATGGTTCCTAATGGACATGTGAGATGAGCTGAAAAGATTTGAATGAAACTAAAGATCAGGAACTCCAATGACTTCAAAATTTTTACAGGAAGTCATACACTACACAGTGACTTAGCTTGCCAAATTTCAGCTAAAGTGAATGGAAATTGTGTCCCAAATAATTCCCACAATATTTTCTATGTAGTTCCCAAATACATAAGAATGGGGAACAAGGACAAGAAGATCTAATGCTCAACTTAAGCTGAAACTTTGCCTGTGAGTTACTGGTCACAAGAAAGTATTTTGATCCAAAATTCAGGACTTTCACTTGAGTAGTTCCTCCAGAATAATTCTCTAAGCAGTTATGCTACAAGGAATAAATTTTGATGTAATGTGCATTTTCATGCCCAATGGAGTGAACTAAAATTTCAATTATGACACATAGAGCATGCCTGAATTTTCCTCTGATTTTTGGAGGTATGAATTGCCCAGAACTGATTTTATAAAGTGGGATCATTTTCTGAAAAGTTTCTGGACAATTTTGAGCACAGCAGCTTGTACTCTGAAAATTCCTACTCAAATCAATTCCAAATAAGCTTAAACTTTGCTAGAATATCAATAATATCCTAAAGAATATTCTGGCAAAATTTGGGAATTTTTGGATGAACCAAACTCCCTCAATAATTCTTTTTCAGAAAATATTCAAAGCATTTCCAGAATTTATTATTGAGTTTCATACAAATGGGGGTTCATATTTGGATAGATCTTTTCAAACTGAATCTAACCCAATTTTAATCACCCAGTTTGGAGTTTCTACACAAAGTTATCAATTTCCAAAGTAGTAGCTAAATCTGGAATTAAATTCCTATTGGAAATAGCTGGATCCACGGTTTTAAACTGCAGCCAATGGGATGCGAGAACACACGGGGCTAACGCAGCCACACGGATCCCTAGCCACAACCGATCCTGGATTTAAATTTGACTCGTTGATAGTGGGACCCGCACCATGTCTTCAACCTCCCGCCTCCCTCTCGCACACGTGGCTCCCCCTCGCCGGACTGAGGCGGAGGCTCACCGCCTGGGAGTTTTAGGCTATTGGAAATCCATCTGTGAGCTCGGTGTGGGCGCTAGAGGACCGGAAGTGTGCCGGCGACGTGCAGCGGCCTTGGGACAACTTTGGCGCCGACGACCGGCCAATCTAGCACCCCAAACGCTCGGGTAAAAGGCTCTACAGCACCAGTGAACCTTTAGGATGACCTTCGTGTACGCAAGCTAGCTCGGGAAAGCCTCTAAACGGGTTGTCACCGTGCACCCGAATGGTGCCGCCGGTTTTGTGCTCGGGAAAACTGAAATTGGGCTGTCTACGTGCGTTTCCGAGCTAGGGTTGCAAAGAGAATTTGGTCACCAGCTAGTCTAGCTCATGTGCGCAATATTTGGTGACCTAAGACCGAAATTGAGAAAGATTTTGATGACTTCGTACCAGAACGTCGGTTTGTGCACGTCGGAGCAAAAATCCCGAATTTGAGCTCGGTCGTCCACGGCTTGATCAATGAGTTGGGGAGGAGCAGGACAGAGGTCTAGTGTGTCCCTTGGGGTGCTTGCTCGGCCGTGAAACCCCTTGGTGTGGGCTGTCCACGAGAGCCCGATCGTCGGTCGTGTTCGGTCGCCGCACGAAGAAGCGGTTCTCGGGTCCTGGCAGCCGGAAGTCACTCGGTTTTGCGCCGAGGAAGTGGGGAAGGATCGCCCAGTGCGGTTTTGATGCTCGGGGTGGCTTTGTGCGTGTTGGTTTTGCCGGTCCCTCGCTCGATCAACGGAGCGGCAGTGAGCGGCGTTGTTTCCTGTTCTTGCTCGCGAGGACGAAGCAAACACTCGGTGGCTTGGTTTGTGAGTGAGAGGATCACGTCGGGAGCTAAGGAAGCCCCAGAAGCTCTCACCAGCACGATTGAAGCAACGAGGAGGTGACTCGGCGGCAGGTCGGTGGCGCTCTGTAGGGCTTCGGTGGAGTCTCAATCTGTGCTCGACACTGAACAGAGGAAAGACTTCGGGTGCAAGTCGAAGTGGCTCAATGACAGGTGGGGTCCACTTAATTTTGTCCCCCCAAAAGATCTCCTCCATGTTAATCCCCACAATCTGATATTTCTGAGGTTTAAAAGTGCCTGGGATTTGAATTACCCGAATTCAGTTTGAATTTGGCTTGCAAATTTGAATTCAGCTCAAATTTGGAATTTCTCCTATTTAACCCCTTTTTAGCCCACCCAAAAATCAGAAGGTTGCCATCCCAAATTTCATCAAATTCAAAGGTATGAGGCTGCATGTGTATTCAAAAGTTTGGCAACAATTTGAGGTGAGCATTTTGAGTTCAAAATCTGATTTTAACCTCCACCATGCAAAGGAGTAATTCACACATGGTGTTTAAATCCACATTGGTTCAACACATTCAAATGAATATTTGCCCTATTTTATTGAACACCTATGTACACCATCCCGTGTAGAAAAGTTTTAGTAAGTCCCATTTTCATGAACTCGAAACTCATGGCATTCAAGGTTCGATCTATTTCATATACATTTTTGGGACTTTTACGATTAGTCATATGCCAACCAAGTATTCTGTGTAACAATCTAGTTGGGGGCAGCAGCCATATGTTGGACCATTTGGAGATGTCGGAATGATATAATATTTGATAATATCAATTATACTTTATTTATGCAAGCTATTTTCAAGGGAACGTATTGGCTGTGATATTGGACACTGTTACACCATGATGAAAAGATAAAGAAGATGTTTTATAAGGCAAACAGACTATTGGACAACTGCATTAGAGATATTCGTCAAACAAGGTTGGAAACATAGCAATTTGTCAATCATAATAAATATTTGAGTGTGATTCCCCTTTGTAATCAACGATAAGGCTGAAATTTTTAATAATTCGGTGGTTGTATACGTTGTAGAGGCTGAATTTTTTTCCATTATCTAAAAAAAAGTATTCTGTGTAAGCAAGTTAGCAGGCTTAAATCACTGACGTTTATGTTTTCTGTTGTTTGATGCTCTGGTTATGTCGTTGTTGTGTACTGTACTAGATTTCATTCTTTGAGGAATCTAGATGTCAAAAATTTCTTTAGAGGTGCAAGTAATTAATGTGAAGTAGAAACAGATATTATCATTTGGATTTACCTGTTAAGATGATACCCTATTTCTAGATTTGATTAGAAGCCCCGTACCTGATGGTCTTAGTTTCTAAACGACGGTTGGGTCAGTGTGCCGGGGCTCTAGGCAAGCCTCGGAGCGGGGGCTGGTCACTTTTTTTTTCTTTTTTCACAAAAGGACGCTCTTATGCCATTTTATATCTGCATTGTTTTTAAAACACACGACCCAATACAGAGAAGATAAATATAAAAAAGAAAATTACAATCAAATATGATAAACTGTTCTTCTCCATCTTAACTATTGCTCCCATTAAGATCTGAATAGGCTCTAATCACACATAGATTTCTGAGTCCAATCCAGATCTGTAGAGATGCATGCTTAAAAACATCGAAGGCGTTATACCCTGAGTCTAATCTAGAGCTGTTCCAGCGTCGCCAACAGTTGACACATCCATATCCTTCATAAGCCCTTTACACTGCTGCACGTGAATCTTGATGCTACACCCACTTGAATGATAGAGTAGATGGTGTTTATTCTATATATATAATTCTTAAAATACATATGCAACAACCTTATTGTCTATTGTAGTGATTTATAAATGATCTTATGCGCCCCGTATGTTGCCCTAGCGAACGGGTCCAGAAAGCGTTGAACTGGGCCACATGAATCGCTTAGCCTTTGTGCATCATCTTCGTCTTTAATTGCTCACCAAAGCCGCGATCTCCTCCTCGAACCTCTCCATCACTTGCTTTTGCAGCAGCATGGACACAACGATGATTCCTCACTGTTCGTGTTCCGGCACGTCCCATTGAAGCTGCATGGCGACACCTATAGGTGGCCAACGGGCCGTGCGGGGCCGGCCCGAGCCCGGCTGGGCTCGGGCCATAAAAACCTCGGCCCAGCCATGGCTCGTTTATATATTTTATTTGAGTTTAAACGGGCTGTGTCGGAGCAGGCCCCCACAGGCTAACCGGGCCATATCACCGGGCCAAACTTAAACCGGCCGTGCCGTGCCAGCCCGACGGGCCGGAGGTTAAGGCCCGAGCATGATCCGCACCGGGCTCCGCGCTGGCCAAGCTCAGTTTTTCGTGCCGGGCCGTGCTCGTGCCGGGCCATTTTTGCCGGGCTTCATACCGGCCTGATTAGCCTCGCGGCTGAGCACGACGGCGTAGCCTAGCGGCCTCTCACAGAGCTCGCCGGCAGCGACGTCGACGGCGTGGTAGACGAGGGCGTTTCCGTTGTACCGGTGCGGGATGCTGTGCTCCCACCTCCGGCGAACGTTCTCCAAGAAAGTGAGTCGCGTTCGCTTGCCGGCCAGCGCGTGGCCCCATGCTGCGGTCCGGCACCGCCAGATCGCCGCCGTCAGTAGTTCGAACCGAGTGCATGACGCGCCGAGATCTTCCGGGAGACGGCTTCGAAGCGCTGACGCCTCAGCCGGGCCGAAGAAGAAGTATCGGCTCGCCATGCTGGCCGGTGGCGTCGCACGGGAAGGTTCCATGAGCATGGCCAAGAGCTTTTGTTGCACGTAAGCGGGGGACGGTGGCGAGCGAGCCATTAGTTGCTCTCTACCACGGGCAGCACACCTGGAGCAGCCTCGCCGCGTGCCACGGCAGCTATTGCCTCCATGAACTGGACCATGTCGTACCCATCAGCGATGCAGTGATTGAAGTGCATGCCCATGACAAATCCTCCACATTGGAACCGTGTCACCTAGATTCATCAATGCGTGCAGGATGTAAAATCAAGTTTAAAACTTTTGCAGAGTTCATGTAATAGTAAATAACTCAACAAATGAATCTATACCTGCGTGAAGACGATTGGCTTGCCAACAACGACCTTAGTGTTGCCGACATCGGGCAACAGCTCCTCAAGACACGGGTACGGCGGCACCGGCGGCGTTCCCAGGTCCTCGAGCCGTGTCGCGACGTCGGCTTCAACCAAGGGAACACCTTCCGCCGTGCAGTCCACAACCAGCTTATGCCCTGTGGTCTCTCGCATCAGGCCAGCGACGGGGTAGTAGTACACGAGAACATCGTCCAGAGCAGCCCTGATGGCCCTCGCCGGATGCTCCGGCGACGTATGGCCATCGATGTCACGGAGTTTGAAGAACTCAACTACGGGGATGTAAATCCTAACACCAGCATGGTCATCCATGTCGGACAGGGTCTTCGTCTCGTTTGGCGTTGGCCGGGATGGGACCACCAGCTCGGTCTTGCCACGGAGTGCCGTGAAGATAACCATGGTTTATGTGAATATAAGATGAAGTTGTCTTAGATGCAGAAGCTAGCTTGGATGGATGGATGACAAGCTGTGTTAGTTGATGTTCTTATCAGAGTGCATATATATAGGTGGCTAGGCTATGAGAACTGCTGAACAATTACGCGACTTGGTGTGGGGTTACACTTCACACGTTGTTTTGGCATTGCAGTAGCCTTTTAAACAGCAGGATGCAATAGCATGACAACATAGAGTAATACAAGAGCACAATCTTAATATTGGAGGAAGATATACGTACGAATTAGCATTAAAGGGTCAATATACAGTTAGAATATACATATTAGCAATAAAAATAAGACACCAATCCATCCTCACCGGCTAATTAAAATATCCAGGGTAATAGGAGAAAACAAAAAATTAACCAAACATACCCACACAAATGAATATGTATTTCTCGTCTTTGTTCTATTATATATATGTGACCAAGAAAAGGAGCCAGCATGCCTTGGTTCTCAAATATGGTAGAAATTACCACATTAACAGAAAAATAGGAAATAAAAATTACATACTAGTATCATTAAAAAATTAGACCAAAACACCTATATACATATTTTTAAAATTACCCATCATAGTCATTATAAAAAATATTGACTGGCTTTTTCTTAATCATCCATTAGTGCCATTACAAAAAATTGGCCAAAAGCTATTACTGTCATTAAATCATGTAAGATAATATAATATTATATATAATTAGAATGTTGATACTAGACACAGAAATGTGTGCAATGAACTACCAGTTATAAGAAAATACTTAAGTTTCATGCATAATCTTGCATCTCATAGACCAAAATTGCAATTCAAAACTATTTTCTCATATAAAATATAATAGTAAATGAAATCTATATATGGACTAATATGTAATTATGGATGGCATAGTTTGGGATCCATGTGTCCACCAACGTACTCTGTATATTCTAGATGGCTGTAGTGTCAGATGAGAGAACTATAACAGGGAGGATGTCTCGAATTCGGAGGTCACCAAATCTCATGGTGCATGCAATAAAAATCAGAAGCCATACACGTGTTGTTGCCCTTCAGCTCCAGGTTACAGCATTATCCAGGTCGAAAGCAAGATTTTTTTTTCGAAAACCGGAAAGCAAGATATAGCCATTATATCTCTCTGATATCTCAAGTCCACGACGTTAGATACGAAGCAATGTAAAGTTGCAAGCAAAAACAAGAATTAAGTGAATCGATCAAGGAGAAGATGATGCCCATAGATGAAAACTTTGTGTACATGAAAATACTGTTATATGATAGGAATATGTTTACATTATTTCTAATAAAGAAAAGAGATTTATTAGCAATAAATTGATAGAAGGATTAGGGGGCAATTATTTGATCATTGTATTGATCCGAGGCAAGATACATATCACTACAGGAATCCAGTAAATTTACGACGGTCCGAAACCGTCGTAAACTAGAGAAAACCACCGTAAATTAGTTATTTAATTATGACAGTTTTTGGTTATTTACGATGGTTTCTGACCGTTTCCAGTTATTGGTCGTAAATAATGTTATTTACGACGGTCACCATCGTAAATAACTAACTTACGACGGTCGTTCCTAGCCATCATAACTTATAGGCCGTCACACATGGCCGTGCTACGTGGTGGGCTCAACACATTACTTACGACGGCTTGGACCCCGGCCGTCGTAAGTTAAGTAGGTTAACTTACGACGGGTTGGACCCGGCCGTCGTAAGTTAATTAGGTTAACTTACGACGGCCCTGTATAGCTGGCCGTCGTAAATAAAGTTTTTAATTTTTTTTAAAAAAATAGAATACAGATAACCTGACACGATGGTCAGCTCACAGAAAAGTTTATATACGCATCCAAAATATAAAACATTTAAAATATTAAACAAAAAAGAGATCCACTTGCTAAACACTACTCCTTCCACTCGCTCCGGAGCCGAAGAATCCATCTCCGCGACCTCCTTCCGGTGCTGGTAGCTGTGGTGGTGGAGTTTGAGCCTCCGTTGCTGATCTCTGCAATGTAAATAAATAGATAAAATGAGTTTGAGCTTGTACGACCCTCTCCCCCTACTCTCACTCCCCCCCTCTCCCTCCCCCGCACTCTCACTTTCTCCCTCGCCCTCTCTCTACGACTCTCTCTCTCACCTCCCTCTCTCTACCACCCTGTCTCTCTCTCCCTCTCTCTTTCCCTTTTCACTCTCACTCTCTCCCTCTCCCTCCCCCTCTCTACCAATATCTCTTACTCTCACTCCCTCTCTCTATCCCTCCCCCGCACTCTCACTTTCTCCCTCGCCCCCTCCCTCCCCTCTCTCTATGACTCCCTCTCTCTCTCACCCCCTCTCTCTACCACTCCGTCTCTCTCTCCCGCCCTCTTTCCCTTGTCACTCTCACTCTCTCTCCCTCTCCCTCCCCCTCTCTACCACTATATCTTACTCTCACTCCCTCTCCTCCCTCTCACTCTCACTCTCTCCCCTCAACTACACTAAGTTTTTCTTAGATTAGAAAAAACAAATAAAAAACACATTACCTAGATATCTGAATGTCCGTGTGGTGGTGGCACTTGTGGCGGAGTCAACTATGACGGCCGCCACATTGGGATCGGAATCTGTTGCCCACTCTGTCGAGCTAAAGCATGTAATTGCAAAATATTAAAACAAATATACTAATGCAATGATATGAATTTAAATTAATTTGTATTCAATTACTTACCTCCATCGCCGCCTGCATCTGAGCCATGTAGGCGGCCTGCTGCTCCTGTGCGGCCCGGGCTAGATCCCTCTACCTCTAGAGCTCCTCCCTCTCTCTCCGGATCTTGTCTCTCCCTACGGAGCTCCTCTATCTCGCTCTGGGAGGGACGACGACTTGTCTGCCGATGGAGGAACCCTCGATCAATGGAGTGACAATCGAAGGTCACGCGACCCTCGAGTCGATAACTCCATCGAAAATAACAAACCTACAAAAGAATAAAACAATAATAATGAGAAGAAGCAAGTTTTTAAAGAAATAAAGAAAATGACCAACTAACTATCCATGTGCCTTCCCGCCTCCGCTAACGTAAACGGCTTGAGGGTCGATTGGCGCATTTTCCCAATCGTACCATTCGTCGTGTATCCTCACGGCCTCTCGCCCATACTTTTCCTAAAAGGAGTAAAATTACGTATTGGTAACAATAAATTAGTAACAACTGAATTGATAAGTTTTGATAACTTACCAGTCGATCGACCGTGACCTGACTGCACTCCCTAGGCTGGGATGGGTCCTTATACCCCGCTTCCAGACTTGTGTGGCGGTCGGTACCTGAACGGTCTCGCGCTCCTGTAGATATGTGTTAGTATGCTAATTAGATTATGAAAACATACAAAGAAGTGTTATTATTCTTACCATGCGTTTAACCAAAAGCACATGGACAGAGAGCTCAGTATGCTTCGGGCCGACCCTCTAGCTAGGAAATACTGACCTGCACATATTTATTATGTCATTGACATACCATTTACATAACCATGTATTGAAATAATTGAACACAAACAACTTACCTCCGCGTACTGCTCCTCCATCAAGTACGTGTCCGAGGCCTTCCTAAACGGCCCCGACTGGTGCTCCTAGTGCCGCTTGAGGTACTCGTTCACGGATTGAATACGAGCGTACGACAACGCTTGCGTTGCAAGCTTCCGCGCGTTCCTATTGAATACGGCTCTAGCACATGATCCAACATGCTCTGGCTCGTGTTTTCTAAACGGTACCTCAGTTATAAGAAAACAAATATTGAAGAGATATGCAGTAACAATTGAATCAAGTTGAAGAACAATAATTTACAAAATTTTATTGAGCAGACTTACCATAAAATCCGAGCACACAGCCCCCTGAAGGTTGTTGCGCGCCTCGTAAGAGAAACTAGCGTAATCGTCCCACGACGTCGCAGAGACCCCGTCGATCACACCAGTATAGTGCAGATGCACTAAAGACCAGATGCAACAGGACGCCTGTCTATGGTGCCCCTGACCCGTGAACGAGTAGTCGTACCAGAAGTTGCAAGGATTTAGTGAACTTATTAATGTACCCAGAAACAAAAGAATCTGAAAGTTGAATATTATGTGATAGTTTGCTTACGTGTCTCCGACCGGGCGAATAGTGACACGCTCTGTAAGAACTGGAGAAGGGGACATAAATTGCACCCTCCTCGTCCGCCATGTAACACCCTCAAATTCATTTCCATGCATTGCATACATTGTTCATGTATAGAAACATTATAAAAGAAGTATAAATGGAGAAAGAACTATATAAATGGAGAAAGAACTATAGAAATGGAGAAAGAACTATAGAAATGGAGAAAGAACCATAGAAATGGTGAAAAAAAACCATAGAAATGGAGGAAGGAACCATAGAAATGGAGAAAGAACCAAAGAAATGGAGGAAGGAACCATAGAAATGGAGGAAAAACCAGAAATGAAGAATGGGACATAGAAATGGAGAGGGAAATGTAGAAATAGATAACGGGGCATAGAAATGGAGAGGGGAATGTAGAATTGGAGAATGAGACATAGAAATGGAGAGGGGAATGGAGAAATGGAATAAGTGACATAGAAATAGTGAGGAATGGGAAAAAGATAGCTGAAATGAGCCATTCCCAAATTTCCCCCAAAAATTTCTAAATTCCCCAATTCCCCAAAAGGGGAATTTTTCCCACATTTTGGGGATAAAATCCCCAAGGCTGCCACACCACAAGAGATAAGTTTGTTAAGATCCAGAAAAATAATAGAACTCTTATTTGAGCTCCAATTGGAGTAGGACTCCTCTTTCCCCCCTTATAAATATAACCCCCACCCCCTTGGCCGACCCCTCTCTCTTTTGTCCGTCCCCCCTGCTGCCAAGCCCCCTTCCTTACTTCCAAGTCACCAAGTTCCCCCTTTCCAGAATTTGGCCGCTGTCGAGCCCGTCGAGCCCCGCCGTCGCCGGAGAAGAAGCGTAACGATCTGTCCTACCAAAATTTGCCATTGCTAGGAGGAAGGCCCTGCCACCAAAAGGAAGTGAGGTAGGTCCCCATTACCCATCTGACGATGTCGCCGCTGTTTCTACACATCCGATTTCTTCGCCCCTTTCGAGCAGAAACTTTTACGTGTGGACAGGTCGCGTTTTGATCAATTTTTATTAGTGGAATTGATCTAGATCTTGAGTCAAGATCATCACCACGTTCACCCTTGATCCCTACACCCTTGTTCATCATAAAACCCCATGAAAGCCCATTAAAACATGCACCATAGGATTTGCATCCATCTACTCCATTGCGTCTTGAATAAAGTTTGTGCATGATAATTGATTGCTGTAAATAATTTTGTATGTGCGTGATCGTGAGTAGAAGAACAAGCTCAAGAGGCCGTCTACGAGGAACTATAGCACCAAGACTTCAAGACGCTTGAACAACAAGAATCACGGGAGCAAGGCAAGTGCCCCTTGACCATATTGATCCCATGTCTTGAAACTATTTTGTTTGCGAAAACTCGTATGCTTGAGTCAACTTGATGGGACACCATTTTATAGGAGTTTACTAGTTTTGTTAACCATCCTTGTTGCCGGGAAAGTTGATGAGTCGGGTATGGTCGTTTTTACTTTTTGCTTAGCTTAATTTACGGGATACGGGAAGCTGAATTAAAACATGTCTAGCTACTGCACTCATATGAATAATGATGATGAGAATTTGATGATGTTAAAGAGCATGGAATCGGGGAGATCTATGCAAGCTTGGTTCGTGGATGTTGCTGAATGAGATGGTGGTTTACTTGCAGTAGATCTAAGGACCGGTTCATGCCAGCACATGCTAGGAAAACAGTGCCACCACAAGTCCAAATATGGGTGCGGCTTAGCTGATTAATTAGATGTGTTGCTAGTTTGTTATGGACCGTGGATGGCGCGGGGAATGGGAGCCGAGAGGGACTGCCCTGGGAACTGCATGGCACCAGAGGGGGCCCGTGGGTGGGAAAATGGTGATTCGAGCCTGCTGGTGAAACCTCAGTGAGTCCATACATCTAGTAGCCCCTTTGTAAAGGCTATTTTGTGATCTCTTGGCCATACACCAACGGTTGTGTACTGGTATAATGGAGGTTCTGCAGTCGCCGACGAGCGACGAAATTACGAACTTGTGGGTAAAGTGGTGCCACCTCTGCAGAGTATAAAACTATCATGATAGCCGTGCTTCCGGTCACAAGCACCTGGCCAACTCACAAGATTAGAGGGAAAACCTGGGATGGATATTCGGTATGGTTATTGGGAGTGGTTTATGGACTGTTTTGAGTCATGACATTGAGTTTGGTTTTGGTTATATGAATATGAGATGGTTATGAATATTTATGAGCATGAGATGAACTTGAGAAAGATTAATGGCTGACTGAGACTTGATAAATGGTGAATTATGGTAAAAGAATAATGATGAAAGAATGTTGCTGATTACTTGGTTATATTGGGATTTAATACATCTAGACTTAGTTGCTGTTTTTACCATGTTTGTGAAATAAAATTTGCTTGCTGCAATGAACCTTTTTATTCCATACCTTGTTGAAAACTACATGTCATACTTTTTCCGCACTTGCTGAGTACGACATGTACTCACCCTTGCATTATCACATAAACATCAGCAACAGGAGAAGAGTACTTCAAGGACCATGTGGAGTACTAGGTATGCGAACTACCATCAACATGCCTGTGGAGTTGAAGATGGAGCCTGCTGTCTTTGGTCACTTTCCACTGTCGTTTAGAGTCTTCCGCTACAAGAATAAGATATACATTCATGAGTGAGACATCGAGTCATTGTAATAAAGTACTTAAACCCTATTTATTCGTGGTTATATTCTGAATTCAATTTGTGGATTACATGTGTATGTGTGATGAACATCCTAGGCACACATATGCATTCACTTGGTTCTATATTCGGAACCGGGTGTCACAGATTGGTATCAGAGCCACGTTGACTGTAGGATGCAAGACTAGGTAGAATGGACACTCTAAAAAACATAGGAACACCCCTCTAAACTGCTATTTTCGAAAATTGCTTGCTGGCTGCACTTTACTTGTCAATTCAGCCACCGCAAAGTGCTATTTTCAGCCCCTCCTGTTCTGTTCTTTTGGACAGCAACACCTTTGCTTTCTTGCTCCATAACTTCTTAAGTTTTGGAGTTATTTCTTCCTTCTCTAAAGTTTCTCATGTCTTATTTATAGATGCCGCTGATCTGGAGCACAACATGCATATGAACTCATCCACCACCACGTGGGAGTGCACTTAACCCCACTGAGGTGTCCGATGGACCATATTGGGAGGAGGTGAAGATGGAACCTCATGATGAAGAGGAAGTCGATAGCTCTATGCATGAGGAAGAGGACCCGTAAGAGGTGGAACCATTCGAAGACGATATGGAGGATGATCCACAAGAACGGCATTGGTACGCACCACAGGAGGAGTTTCACGCAGGCCTACACCCCGTGGAGCCTCATGAAGCCATGACGGGAGGAGATGAACCCGAGGAGGAGCCACCCCTTGCTGAGACCAATAATGAAGGTGATGAATGGGCCAACCATTCAGTTCAAGAATTTCGGTCCGATGGAATGGAAGGAGGACACATATCTAAGGAGCTCAAAGAGTTCCTGGATTGCTGTAGCTTATACCCGGAGTATCTCCTCAAGAAAGTCCCTCGTTTCGGACATGAAGAGTGGAAGGCTGAAGTAACCATCCTATCTAACGGTAAGGTTGTCACTCGAAACTTCGCACCCACATGGAGAGCTACAAGGGCAGAAGCTATCGATGATGCTACATCGGAAGCACTCACCGGACTGTGCTACGCCTTCCATGAGCAGCTTGAGGACACCATTTTTGAGCTGCACCCATATCGTAAGAGTGGTACAAGGGAGATAATTGGACCCCATGTAACAGCTCTTTCCAACCCACAAGCTGCTGACAAGTCTCAGAGATTGCTCGTGGAGTTAGGAAACGGCTACACAAGCGTACAAGAAGAGATCCGTTACCTCCACAAGAAGCTGTACTTGCTGGAAAAACAGGAGGAGACTCGTGCCAACGCGAGAGCAAATGGAGCACCAGCGTCATGTAACCCTACATGGACTGCCGACTCACCATGGCGTGCACCCATGTATGGACCACCCCCGTCACACGGCGAGAACAGCATCGGTTCTTACGATTAAGTTTAGGTTTCCATTGAATAAAGCTGTAATAAGAACGCTTAGACCGCAGTAGCTTGAATAAGAGTGGTGTGCTGAATTTTTGTGATGATTGCTTATGTTTGCATGTTTGGGTGTGAGTTGTGGGACGCTTCGACGAATGCCCACATTCACATATAGTAGAGAGATGTGGGATGCTTTGGCACTTGTTCACATCCTCATATAGGCTGAAATTAGTAAAGGAGTTGCATAGTTCATACACCTTGATGCATATAGTTGGGAAATTGCTTCTTTCAAATCTGAATTCTAGCTCCTACAAATATAGTATGTCCGAAAGTAAGCCTGAAAACAAGGGGGTATACTTTCTTGCCAACCTTATTGTCTTGGATTCCCAAGGGAGTTGACATAATACTTGGAATGGATTGTTTAAGCAAGCACAACGGAGTGATGCTGAGAGGATCGTGCAGTTGACAAGTGGGCACGGTACTCGTATTGAGTTCGAGGCAGCCCAACCGACAACCGAGAAGGCAGCGCTGAACCACATCGAAGAAGCGACATCGGAAAGCATTTCGATGGTTTGAGAATATTCAGATGTGTTCCCGGAAGAACTTCCAAGTATGCCACCTGACCGGGACATTGGATTTGCTATTGATTTAGTACCTGGAACTGCACCTATAGCGAAAAGGCCGTATAGGATGCCCGCTAATGAACTAGTGGAGCTTAAGAAGCAAATTCAGGAGCAGCTAGAAAAGGGTTTTATACGCCCAAGCTCGTCACCATGGGGAGCCCCCGTGCTCTTCGTAGACAAGAAGGATGGGACCTAAAGGATGTGTGTGGATTATAGGTCTCTCAATGAGGTGACGATCAAGAATAAATACCCGCTGCCCCGTATAGAGGACCTGTTCGACCAAATGAAAGGTGCCCGAATTTTCTCCAAGATTGATCTTCGGTTGGGATACTTCCAGCTGAAGATTAAGCCCTCCAACATACCCAAGACTGAATTTCAAACACGGTATGGTTCGTCTGAATATACCGTTATGTCTTTTGGGTTAACGAATGCACCCGCATACTTTATGTACCTCATGAATAAGGTCTTCATGGAGTACTTGGACAAGTTCATCATGGTTTTCATCGACGATATCATGGTATATTCGAAAAGCGAGGAAGAACATAAATAACACTTTAGGTTGACGTTACAGAAACTGCGAGAGCATCAACTGTATGCAAAGTTCAGCAAGTGTCAATTTTGGCTAAAGGAGATATCGTTCCTAGGCCACATCATCTCCAAGGGAGGAGTATCGGTTGATCCCGGAAAAGTGGGAGACGTTTTAAAGTGGAACCAACCGTAGAATGTGAGAGATATTTGGAGTTTCCTTGGGATGGCTGGATACTACCGCCGGTTCATCATGGATTTATCCAAAATAGCGAAGCCTATGACTGAATTGCTAATGAAGGGAAAAGCATTTCAGTGGACACCAGTGTGTCAAGAAAGCTTTGAGGAGCTCAATAAGAGACTAACCACAGCGCCGGTTTTGGTATTGCCAGACGTGAGCAAAAGCTTCGACATATATTGTGACGCATCAAGACAAGGGCTTGGATGTGTACTCATGCAAGAAGGAAAAGTGGTGGCCTATGCGTCGAGACAACTAAAGAAACATGAGCTGAATTACCCCACAATGACTTGGAACTTGCAGCCGTGGTACATGCCTTGAAGATTTAGAGGCATTATATCCTTGGCCACCGATGAGAGATCTATACGGATCACAAAAGCCTCAAGTATATATTCACGCAAACGGATCTGAATTTGAGGCAACATCGATGGTTGGAACTCATCAAGGATTATGATGTTGGAATCAACTATCACCCCAGAAAGGCCAATATAGTAGCTGATGCATTGAGCCGAAAGAGAGAATGTCACCAACTCACGGTTCGGGAGCTGCCGCCCGAGCTGCGCAAGGAGTTCGAACGGTTACATCTCGGGTTCTTGAACGAGATGGAAGTGATAGAACTGAACTCCTCGTTGGAACAAGAGATACGATATGGCCAAGAGAGGGATGAGGAAATCAAGGAAAGAACCCGACAAGGCATAGAAAAGGATTTCAATGAAGACGAGAAAGGCACACTTTGGTTAGGGAAAAGGATTTGTGTGCCTAACGTGAAGCACATCCGTGACACGATGTTAAAGGAGGCACATGACTCACCTTATTCCATACACCCCGGCTGTACAAAGATGTACAAGGACCTGGAAACTTGCTATTGGGGGATGGTATGAAAAGGGACATAGCTGAATATGTCGCCTTATGCGACACGTGCCAATGGGTGAAGGCTGAACATCAAAAACCCGCTGGATTGTTGCAGCCATTGAAAGTACCCGAGTGGAAGTGGGAAGACATCAGCATGGATTTTATTGTCGGATTGCCATGTACTCGGTCTGGTTACAACTCCATTTGGGTTATCGTGGACCGATTGACGAAAACAGCCCATTTCCTTCCTGTTAGAACCACGTACCGCGTCGCAGAACTAGCCGAGCTGTAGATGAAGCAAATCGTGTGTCGCCATGGAGTTCCGAATAGGATAGTGTCAGATCGAGGTACTCAATTTACCTCTAGGTTCTGGAAGAAGCTGCATGAAGCTATGGGTACACGACTGAATTTCAACTCCGCTTATCACCGCAAACAACTGAGAGGACAAATCAAATTTTAGAAGACATGTTGAGAGCTTGCGCCTTGAAACATGGGCGTAGTTGTGATAGGAGCTTGCCGTATGATGAATTCTCATACAACAACAGCTACCAAGCCAGCTTGAAGATGTCACTTTTCGAAGCATTGTATGCTAGACGGTGTAGAACGCCACTGTTCTGGAATGAGACCGGAGAGAGTCAAGTGTTTGGACCCAAAGTGCTGCAAGACGCCGAGAAACAAGTCCAAATGATATGAGAAAACTTGAAGGCTGCTCAGTCACGAAAAAAAGGTTATGCAGACAATAGGCGAAGAAAATTGACCTTCGAAGTGGGAGACTTCGTGTATCTTAAGGTATCGCCTATCTGAGGCCAACGACGGTTCAACGTCAAGGGCAAGTTAGCACCTCGCTACATCGGGCCATTCAAGATTTTGGACAAGCGAGGAGAAGTAGCCTATCAACTAGAGATGCCAACACACCTCTCTGACGTGCACGACGTGTTTCACGTATCTCAACTCAAGAAGAGCTTAAGAGTACCAGAAGAACATGTTTCACGTATGCCAACACACCTCAAGGCAGAATTCCCTCATCTATTATCCACTCTATCGAATCTCGAGGGCGAGATTCGGTTTAAGGGGGGTAGGTTTGTAACACCCTTAAATCCATTTCCATGCATTGCATACATTTTTCATGTAGACAAACATTATAAAAGAAGTAGAAATGGAGAAAGAACTATAGAAATGGAGAAAGAACTATAGAAATGGAGAAAGAACCATAGAAATGGAGAAAAGAACCATAGAAATGGAGAAAGAACCATAGAAATGGAGGAAGGAACCATAGAAATGGAGAAAGAACCATAGAAATGGAGGAAAAACCACAGAAATGGAGAAGGGAATATAGAAATGGAGAATGGGGCATAGAAATGGAGAAGGGCAATGTAGAAATGGAGAATTGGACATAGAAATGGAAAATTGGACATAGAAATGGAGAGGGGAATGTAGAAATAGAGAATGAGACATAGAAATGGAGAGGGGAATGTAGAAATGGAGAATGGGACATAGAAATGAAGAGGGGAATGGAGAAATGGAACAAGTGACATAGAAATGGTGAGGAATGGGAAAAAGATAGCTGAAATGAGCCATTCCCAAATTTCCCCAAATTTCCCCCAAAATTTATAAATTCCCCAATTCCCAAAAAGGAAAATTTTCCCCACATTTTGGGGATAAAATTCCCAAGGCTGCCGCATCATAAGAGATAAGTTTGTTAAGATCCAAAAAGAAATTGAATAGGACTCTTATTTGAGCTCCAATTGGAGTAGGACTCCTCTTTTTCCCCCTTATAAATATAACCCCCACCCCCTTGGCCGACCTCTCTCTCTTTTGGCCGCCTCCCTGCTGCCAAGCCCCATTCCTTGCTGCCAAGTCACCAAGTTCCCCCCTTTCCGGAATTTGGCCGCCGTCGAGCCCTGCCCTCGTCGGAGAAGAAGCCTGACAATCTGTCGCCACTGCTGCCATTGCTAAGAGGAAGGCCCTGCCACCAAAAGGAAGTGAGGTAGGTCCCCATTACCCATCTTACGATGTCGCCGCTGTTTCTACACATCCGTTTTCTTCGCCCCTTTCGAGCAGAAACTTTTACGTATGGGCAGGTCGCGTTTTGATCGATTTTTGACGGTGGAATTGATCTAGATCTTGAGTCAAGATCATCACCACGTCCACACTTGATCCCTACACCCTTGTTCATCATAAAACCCCATGAAAGCCCATTAAAACATGTAAGAACGCGTACAATCTGGTTTAATCAAACAGCACCATAGGATTTGCATCCATCTACTCCATTGCATCTTGAATAAAGTTTGTGCATGATAATTGATTGTTGTAAATTTTGTATGTGCGTGATCGTGAGTAGAAGAACAAGCTCAAGAGGCCATCTACAAGGAACTACAGCACCAAGACTTCGAGACGCTTGAACAACAAGAACTACGGGAGCAAGGCAAGTGCCCCTTGACCATATTGATCCCATGTCTTGAAACTGTTTTGTTTGCGAAAACTCATATGCTTGAGTCAACTTGATGGGACACCATTTTATAGGAGTTTACTAGTTTTGTTAACCATCCTTATCGCCAGGAAAGTTGATGAGTCGGGTATGGTCATTTTTAGTTTTTGCTTCGCTTATTTTGCGGGATACGGGAAGCTGAATTAAAACATGTCTAGCTACTGCACTCATATGAATAATGATGATGAGAACTTGATGATGTTAAAGAGCATGGAATCGGAGAGATCTATGCAAGCTTGGTTCGTGGATGTTGCTGAATGAGATGGTGGTTTACTTGCCGTAGATCTAAGGACCGATTCATGCCAGCACATGCCAGGAAAACAGTGCCACCACAAGGCCAAATATGGGTGCAGCTTAGTTGATTAATTAGGTATTTTGCTAGCTTGTTATGGACCGTGCATGGCGCGGGGAATGGGAGTCAAGAGGGACTGCCCTGGGAACTGCATGACACAAGAGGGGGCCCATGGGTGGGAGAATGGTGATTCGAGCCTGCCGGTGAAACCCCAGTGAGTCCATACATCTAGTAGTCCCTTTGTAAAGGCTATTTTGTGATCTCTTGGCCATACACAAATGGTTGTGTACTGGTATAATGGAGGTTCTGTAGTCGCTAACGGGTGACGAAATCACGAACTTGTGGGTAAAGTGGTGCCACCTCTGCAGAGTGTAAAACTATCATGATAGCCATGCTTCCGGTCACAAGCACGTGGCCAACTCACATGATTAGAGGGAAAACTTGGGATGGATATTCGGTATGGTTATGGTATGGTCATTGGGAGTGGTTTTGGGACTATTTTGAGTCATGACATTGAGTTTGGTTTCAGTTATATGAATATGAGATGGGTATGAATATTTATGAGCGTGAGATGAACTTGAGAAAGATTAATGGCTGATTGAGACTTCATAATGGTGAATTATGGTGAAAGAATAATGATGAAAGAATGTTGCTGATTACTTGGTTATATTGGGATTTAATACATCTAGACTTAGTTGCTGTTTTTACCATGTTTGTGAAATAAAATTTGCTTGCTGCAATGAGCCTTTTTATTCCATACCTTGTTGAAAACTACATGTCATACTTTTTCCGCACTTGCTGAGTATGACATGTACTCACCCTTGCATTATCATATAAACATCAGCAACAGGAGAAGAGTACTTTGGGGACCATGTGGAGTACTAGGCGTGCGAAGTACCGTCAACATGCCTGTGGAGTTGAAGATGGAGCCTGCTGTCTTTGGTCACTTTCCGCTGTCGTTTAGAGTCTTCCGCTGCAAGAATAAGATAGACATTCATGAGTGTGACATTGAGTCATTGTAATAAACTACTTAAACCATATTTATTCATGGTTATATTCTGAATTCAGTTTGTGGATTACATGTGTATGTGTGATGAACATCTTCGGAACACATATGCATTCACTTGGTTCTATTTTCAGAACCGGGTGTCACGTGCCGCCTCTGCTCTGGGACCAGTTTGGTGACCTGGAAGTCTGCTCACCACTGGAGCCCGGTGGCTCCACGCTAGGCGCCTCCGCGGCAGCCATAGGCAACCACGAAGGCTTTGGCGGCACCCTAGCCTCTGACTCTGACTCAGATGACTCCGAGTGAGACTGCAAAATAGAAGTATAAATAAGAATAGTCAATTGCTAAGTGATATATAAGATAACGTAATTTCCAATCAAAATGTACCTCCGTGCGCTGTAAGGCCACAGGTCTGCCCGTTAGGTCTGGGACGTGTCTCAACAGCTAAGAGCGTCTGTTCTCACCTGACGAACTACCCCTAAAAAGAGTGTCCCGTAGGAAGCCCCTAGCCCCCTTCCCTGTCCCCTTTTGTGATGACATCCTGTTGTAAGGAGTAATTGATACATATGCTAAGGAAATATACAAAGTTACGATAATTTAGTGAAAAAAGCTACTTGGAGTCAGTTTCAGAATTCATCAACATCACAAACCCTACTCCTTAAATCAGACCATCGATTTTGTTTCATATTTTGTTTCCGTTTTTATTTGCACATATCAGAAGTCTCTACATCATCATCGTCTCCAACCAAGTGATTGAGTTCAACACCAGGCTCGACGGAAAACGAGTCTAGCAACTCTTGTTCTTGATAAACCTCATCAACGTCATTGATATCATGGTAGTCATCATATCTTGGAGTATATAACCGCTCACAAGGATTCACCTTATGTACCACCCACCAAGAATTAAGCTTTTGACATGGATAAGGTAAATAATACATTTGCTCCACTTGGTGTGCAAGAACAAATGTACCGTAGCCTCGTAGTCATTCATTGTGTTTGACTTCCACCATGCCAAATTCGTTTTGTCGTGTTCCATGATTGTTGTCAAACCAATCACAATCAAAGAAGACGACTTGAAGTTCCTTATTTCCGGCAAAACTAAATTCAAGGATTTTGTTACTGATCCCATAGTAATTAGTTTCGCGGCCTTGAGAGACAATTGCCCTCGTCAGAACTCCAGTATTACATGTTGTCGTGAGAGGACGAAGAACTTCAAATTGAGTTATACGAAATCAAAACCCGTTGATGTCATATCGGCCATAGCTTCTAACTTTGACCAGTCCATAGGAAAGTTGTCGCAAGTCTTCATGGACGTCGGGCTCTTTCACGCACTGTAAAAACTACGAAGTTATAAGAATACTTTATAATACTTAAAAGCTATAAGAATAACTTATAAATACTCATAAATTAACGAGAAAACGTTACATATTCTTGGAACCAGGAAAGGAAATTAGGTCGTCCATTTATTCCATCCCGTCGCATTATTTCTACTTGTTTGCTCGTAGGTTGATGCCTATGTTTCTAATTTTGCTTGTGGAACTCACTGGATGGAAAAAACTTTCATGAATATAAATGTTGCATAATGTGCTGATAAGAATCAATGTTAGGACAAAAACTTAATCAAAATATTTGTCCGTCCCATCTATATTAGCATACATGTAGAGGAAAGCGGCCAATCTTTCATCTACGGTACAATTGTAGCTCCGACTACCATCAACAGTAGTGCTCTTGGTTGCAAAAATAGAGAGATTGTTGCAAGGTGGATGTTCATCCATATTGTATCGCATCGCCGAAGTATTTACATTGTGTTGCTCTGCAAAGTAAACACTTGAAAAGCATCTCACTTCCTTAAGAGTAAATGCTTCGGCGATGCACCCTTCCACCCTTGCTCGGTTGCCAACCATTGGCTTCAAATATCTAAGTGCTCTTTCAATGTGATACATCCATTTATATTGCACAGGACCGCACACTTTAGCCTCAAATGGAAGATGGATAATAGATGTTGCATCGGATTGAAGAAACCTGGAGGAAATTTTTTTCCATCTTGCATAATAGTACCGGTATCTCCTCCAACTTATTTATCATATCTACTGTGATTTCTTTAGCAAAGAGTTGTCTATAGAAGTAGCTAAGCTCGGCTAACACCTTCCACACCGCATCATCAAAATAGCCACGAAACATAACAGGTAGGAGTCTTTCCATAATTATGTGATAATCATGACTTTTCAATCCAGTGAGCTTTCCCGTCGTCACATTCACGGCTCGTTTCAGACTAGCTGCATAACCATATGGGAATTTCAAACTTTTCAACCATTTCATGACTTCTTTCTTTTCTTTAGATCCAAAATAGAAAGAAGCACGTGGCTTACCACCGCTTTTGAAGAGCTCAAGAGTTGGACAGTTACAAAGCTCTGTCAGATCCTTTCAAGCCTTTATATTGTCTTTCGTTTTGCCTGTCATATCCATGCATGTGTTTATTATACATTCGACCATGTTATGCTCCCGATGCATAACATCAATGTTGTGCATTAAAATCAAGGACTTCACATATGGGAGCTCCCAAATTCCAAATATATGAGTCCAATTATGTTCCTCTTCGTAACCTACAAAATATCCAGGACGACTTTCATCTGCCACCAATTTGTTCAACATATCAGAAACTTCTGACCTATTTTGATGTTTTGGTGGTCCCTTTGTTACAACTGTGTCCTTTCTGAAGACATTCTTCTGTTGTCGAAACACGTGATTTCGAGGCAACCAACGTCTATGACAATTGAAGTAGCATATCTTGCCTCCATGAGAAAGTCGAAAGCAATCCGTATCCGAAGCACATATCAGGCACGTCAAACAACCGTGAGTGCTCTATCCGGAAAACATACCGTATGCTGGAAAATCATGGACATACCATAAGTAAGCAGCCCGCAGGTTTAATTTTTGCTTCTTGTAACAGTCGTACGCTTCGACTCCTGTCCACAAAGTTTTCAGTTCTTCAATCAACGGTTTCAACATCACGTTTAGACGTAGCCCAGGATGATCTGGTCCAGGTATGATGAGACAAAGAAACAGGAATTCATACTTCAAACAAAGAGATGGTGACAGGTTGTATGGAATAACAAAAACGGGCCAACAAAAGTATGACATGGCGTTTGTACTAAACGGCGAGAAGCCATCCGTCGCCAAAGCGATGCGAACATTTCTCGCATCACTGGCAAGGTCTGGATCAAAGTGGTCCAGCGTCTTCCATGCCTCACCATCGGCCGGGTGCGTCATGACTCCATTGTTCTGATGTACACCTTCTTTGTGCCATCTCAGGTGTTTGGCTGTTCTTTTTGAAATAAATAATAGCTTTAATCGAGGTGTCAGTGGTAAGTAACGAAGTTTCTGATGTGTGACTTATGTCATCACATTATCACCATCGTCGTTAACAACTTCGACAAACCTCGATTTACCACATTTTAAGCACTTGTTCTCTTTCGCATGCTCTTACCAAAAAAGCATACAATTGTCTGGACACACATCAATCTTCTCATATTTCATACCGAGACCAGACAACAATTTCTTTGACTGATACATATCTTTAGGTACTTTGTGGGGCTGTGGAAGGATATCGTCAATCAATTTGATTAGGTCGTTGTAACAATTGTTGGAAAAGAAGTACTTGGACTTAATTGCCCATAAGTCTGGTGATGAATGTAAGAAAGGTCACTTCTGTGTGTTCATGAAGTGGCTCTTCTGAAGCTTTAAGAAGCTTGAAGAACGCTTCTACCTCCATTGTTGGATGATCCTCCGTAGCCTCTAGTTCAATAGCTTGTAGCATCTCATCCATCCGATCAACCCCCATGTTGTCAGCATCCTCTTGCACTTCTTGTACGACTTTAGAAGTTTTTTTGACGTGAAAACTCCACACCTCATAATGTGACGTGTAACCGTTTTGGCACAAGTGTATAGAAAGAGTCATTTTATCGAGCCACTTTGTGTTTTGACATTTCGTACATGGGCATCGCACCTTATCGATCGTCGACAATGAAAAGGCTCGATCGACAAAAGCATCTATCTTTGCAAACCATTCATCTGAGTGACTACCTTTCTTAATCCAACCAGTGTACATCCAACTACGGTCTTCACCCATGTTTGAGGCTACGGATTAGAGACAGGGAAAATATCGTTAATTTATACTTCTATTAGGATAGATAGGCTCTAAAACCACCCAAGAGTGACCGAAATCAACGCGCTTCTGACGAGATGCCAGATCCGAATCTAGGGAAAATTTTGGCAGCATAACCCCGCTGTTCTCCGACTGCACACCAGATAATGGTGCAGCAGAGAACATCAGGGTTACGCTGTCGAAATCTCATCTGGATTCAGACCCGCATCTCGTCATTGGCACACCCTCTTGTAAGTGCATCTAGGTATCCCCGTGGGTTTTGGATGATTGATGACGATAACTAAGAGACTAATAAGCTGAGATGATCATAAGCACAGGATATTTCCAAGGCGGACACCTAAACTCTCAAAAAGGAAAATGATGAAGAATGATGTTGGAGACTCGAAGAATAGAAATTAGGGTTTCATTTGAGTCTTTAGTAGGCTAGCCGTGTAAGAGTGAGAGTGTGTGTGTCAAGTGCATTGAGATCATAGAAGAGAGCTCAAAGCGTTAGAAGTGTCGAATCCTTAGTGGAGAGTGCTAGTGAGGTAAACTCGCATAGTCCGGACTTGTCCGGGCCAGAGGCCGGACTAGTCCGGAAGTCCTACGGCTTAGTCCATTTTGGGGCGTACTAAGAGTTCCTGACTGAGTTCGAACTTGTCCGTTTTGGGACGGACTAGTCCGTTTCTCTCTTTGTGAGAGTGTTTTGGGACTAAGTCCTGGTAGACCGGACTTGTCCACCTCAGTGGCCGGACTAGTCCGCGCTAGCCAGACTTGTCCGTTTTCACACGGACCAAGAGTTCCTATGTGAGTTCGGGCTAGTCCGTTCTGAGGCAGACTAGTCCGTATGGTTGTGAGATGAGAGATCCCACGGCTAAGTCATGGTGGGCCGAACTTGTCCGCCTTAGTGGTCGGACTAGTTCGGGTCCTCCGGACTTGTCCGTTCTCACTCAGACAAAGAGTTCCTGTGTGAGTTTGGGATAGTCCGTTTTGAGGCGGACTAGTCCGTACAGTTGTGAGATGAGAGCTCCCATGGCTAAGTCTTGGTGGACCGTACTTGTCCGCCTTAGTGGCCGGACTAGTTCGGGTCCTCGAGACTTGTCCGTTCTCACCCGGACAAATAGTTCCTGTGTGAGATCGGACTAGTCCGAACTTTTGGTAGGTGACAACGGTTGGCTGTCGGGACTTCTATAAAAGGAGATGCCCCGACTTCATTTAGACACCCCTAGAACCCTAGCGCCGCCATAGCCATCCTAGAGCCTCTCCAAGCCTTCTCTCTTGCCTACTTAGCCTCTAGGACAAATTCTTGAGTGGATTTGGGTGTGTGAGGAGAGGAGAAGGAAGAACTTCGCGTTTAGGCTCTTGGAGTGATCTCGTGCACTTGGTGTGAGTCTTTGTGACATGTGGCTTGTTAGATCCGTGAAGTCTTGTGGACGTGATCAAGTGGGAGCCTCGGATTGTGAGCAACCCCAAAACTTTGTAAGTTCACCCTTGAGATAGTGAAGAACCGGGTTGGCCTTAGTGGCGACTTGGTGAGGAAAGGGTTGTTAGACCCGATCCTTTGTGGACACCTCAACAGGGACGTAGATTACTTAGTGGAATCGAACCTCGGGAAAAAATTCTTGTTTCATTGCTGCATTTACACTTCATTGACCATTAGAATTGCTTAGGGTTAGCTTCGATAATTCCGCTTTTATAGTATTCATTGTTACAATCTTGAGATCCACTTTTATATCCTATCAAATTTGTCATATTAAATTACTAGATAGTTTATCTATACTTTATTGAACTAAAATCTGAAGAAAAACCCATAAAAATAAAGTTTAGGCTTTTTCAGAAGTCTGATCGGACTAGTCCGCCCCTGAGCCAGACTAGTCCGGCCTTTTAAGGCTTTTTCAGCTGGCTGACCGGACTAGTCCGCCCCTGAGCCAGACTAGTCTGGCCCCTGTGTTTCTAATCTCGTTTAATTAAGTTATTTCAGGTATTTTAGCCTATTCACCCCCCTCTAGGCAATTTCAATTGGTATCAGAGAAGGTCTCTCCATAAAGAGTCTAACCACTCGGAGAGAAGATGGCCGGAGATGAGGGATACGAGATTCCGCTGACGTTGCAAGGTGAAAACACATATGACAAGAAAAAGATCGCTGATGTGCTGAAAGACCACTCAAGTGACGATGAAGAAGTTCACCAGCTCAAGGCACGACTTCGCAAGAAGCTAGGTCACTCAAGTAAAGAGAAGAAGAAGATGAAGGATCAAGAAAGGAGTGGTCAACCGAACTACTCCCAATATCCTTTCAACTATGAGCGATTAACTTCTAACAATCATTACTTATCTATTCCTCTTGGCAAACCTCCTCAATTCGACGGAAATGATTACTCAATGTGTAAGCGTAATATGAAGATGCATCTAATATCCTTAAACCCTAGCTTGTGGCAAATTGTCTTAACAGGTGTTCATCTTCCAATAAATGAAGAAGACGTTACCTCGGAGTAAGCCATCCTACTTCATCGCAATGCTCAAGCAGTTGGGGTCATCACCTCATCCTTGACTCGAGAAGAGTTCAACCAAGTCGATGGATTAGAGGTGGCCAAAGACATATGGGACACACTCAAGACAGCGCATGAAGGCAACCGAGTCATTAGGGAGGCCAAGATCGAGATGATCGAAGGAGAACTTGGGAGGTTCACCATCATGGATGGTGAGTCCCCTCAAGACATGTACAACCGTCTCAAGGTCCTCGTCAACAAGATCCGATCTTATGGATGCACCCGGTGGACGGATCATGAGGTGGTGAAGAGGATGCTTTGGGCATTCATGCCTCGAAACATTGCTCTTTGCTCCTTGATCCGTGAGAGCCCGGGATATGCTCAAATGACCCCGGAGGAAGTGCTTGGAAGAATCATTAACAATGAGATGATGGAGAAGGAAGCCATGTTCTACGGTGACCTCCAAAGGCTCGCCTCCTCCAAGAAAAAAGATGTTGCTTTCAAAGCAACATCCTCATCACAAGACTTCGAAGAAAGTGATGATGAGGGTCTCGACACCGATGAAGAAGAGGCACTATTCATCAACAAATTCAAGAGGATGATGAGGAGGAAGGGGAGCAACCATTATGAGAACAAGAACTAGGAATGGTCCAAGCCCAAGACGAAAAGAGCATGCTACAACTGTGGTGAATATGGACACTTCATTGTGGATTGTCCATATGAAGAGAGTAAGAAGAAGAGAGATGGCAAGGTTCAAGAGAAGAAATTCCTCAAGAAGAAGAAGCCATCAGGACACGCTCATCTTGGGAAGGAATGGGACTCAAACGAAGACTCATCCTCCGAGGATGAAGAGAAAGTGGCAACACTTGCCATTGGAAAGGAGCAAGCTCTTCCTAAACCTTGAAGACTTCAAGTCTACATGACTCAGGGCTAAGGAGGGAAGAAGAAAGGTTAAATCTAAATCATCCTCCTCTACTTCTTCACTTGATAGCTTTGATAGTAGTATGAAAATGAATCCATGCTTAAGGATCTAAGTAGGAGCACCTTGAAAAAGATGAGATTGTTGTCGGAAGAAATCTTTGAGAAGGATAAACTCATCAACCATCAAGAAGACATTCTCATCCTTGAAAAGGAGAGATGTCATGAGCTTGAATAGCTCCTTGAGGTTGAAAGGGAAAGAAGCAAGGCACTTTAGCGTGAACTCGCTTTGAGCAAGGAAACATGCTCAAATCTTGAGGACACAACTATTGTGCTCAAGGATGAAATTGTTAACTTGACAAAAGTCAACAAGATCCTTGAAACACAAGTTGAGACTCTCAAGATCAATGCACCTTCTTCCTTATGATTCCACCCTTCTAAAAAAATTCTTCCGAAGCAACTCAAACTTGCAAGTGCTCAAACTTAATCCTAAAACTTAAAGATGAACTCAAGTTGGCACAAAACAAGCAATCACCAAAAGGTGGGATCTTTGACAAGGAAAAATTGGCATATGCACGAATTGCGTATACCAATGTGCGACGTCCGCAATTTCATAATCATGTATGCATTCATATTTTATATAGAGAAACATTTTAAAATAAGTGGAAATAGAGAAAGAATAAAAAAGATATCCAAAAAGAGCCAAATCCAGTTCACAGAGAGCACCGAAGGCAACTTCCCGCGGCCGCTGGCCACATGGCACCTTCGGAACTCATCCCCGCAAAGGGGGAGAGGTCCGCCGCTAAACTGGCTACGTGGCAGGCTCGGGACTCATCCCCACAAAGGGGGAGAGGTCCGACCCCGTGGGACACGTGTTGCCCCCGGAGCTAGGCTCTGCGGAGGAGCGAGGCTAGCCCCGCAGGACACGTGTCGCCTTCGGAGCTAGTCACTGTGGACGAAAGAGGACCAGCCGCGCGGGACACGTGTCGCTCTCGGAGCACACCATCGAGAGGTCCGGTCCTACTGGACACGTGTCACCTCCGGAGCTCATCTTCGGGAGGTTCGACACTACCAGACACGTGTCACCTACAGAGCTCATCTCCGGGAGGTACGACACTACCAGACACGTGTTACCTCCGGAGCTCACCTCCGGGAGGTCCGTCACTGTTGGACACGTGTCGACCTCGGAGCTCGTCTCTGAGGAGAAAGGAAGTCTGGCGCTACTGGACACATGGCATTCTCGGAGCCCACCTCCGAAGAGAGGGGAGGTCCGGCTCTGACACGTGGCACATTCGGAGCTCACCTCCGAAGAGATGGGAGGTCCGGCACTGACACGTGGCGCACGCGGAGCTCGCCTTTGAGGAAGAGGGAGGTCTCGCCCGCCTGACACGCGGCACAACCAGAGCTTGTCTCTGCAGAAAAGGGAGCGCAGGTTCATGCTGGACACATGGGGCCTCCGGAGCTCATCACCATGAAGGTAACGAGATTTGAAGCAGTTTTTTTTTCTGTACGCATGGGAATCCCCGATACTGAGGAAACCGACACGATTTCCATGATGTTACCGCACCGAATCAATTGAAGATAAGTTGTTAAGATTCAAAAACAATTTGAATAGAACTCTTATTCGAATTCCGATCAGATTAGGACTCTTCTCTTCCCGATTATAAATAGAACCTGAAACAACCCCTTGGTCGTAACATCTTTTCTAAGCCAACAACTTAGAAGCCCTAGCCCCCAAACTCACCAAGCTAAACCCCTTCGCCAAAGTTTGACCACCGGAGACACCGCCGACGAGCCCAGACACGATCGCCATCGTCGGAGGAGAGCCGACGATCTGTCTTGATAGGAAAAGGACCCCGAGACCAAGAAGAACGTAAGGTAGGTCTCCAATACCACCTTACAACATCATCGCGTTTTCTTTGCATCTGTTCTTTGATCCTTTCGAACAGAAGCTTTTTTGTGGACAGATTACGTGTTGATCGGTTTGATCTAGATCTTGAGTCAAGATCATCACCACGTCCACATTTGATCGGAACACCTTTGCTCATCGTAAAACATGCAAGCCATGCAAGAACACGTACAAACTGATCTAATGAAACGAGCACCATAAGAATAGCATGCATATGCATCATTGCATCTTGAGTAAAGTTTGTGCATGATAATTGATTGCTGTGAATCTTGTATGTGCGTGGTCGTAATTAGAAGGACAAGCTCAGGGAGCTATCTACGATGAGGCCGCAACACCAAGATTTCGAGATCCAAGATCAATAGAAGCCGCAAGAACAAGGCAAGTGCCCCTTGACCATATTGATCCCATGTTTTGGAAAACTGCTTTGTCTGTGAAAAGGTGTCTGTTCTTGAGTCAACATGATGGGAAACCCTTTCATAAGAGTTTACTAGTTTTTTTAACCACCCTTGTCGCCGGGAAAGTTAATGAGTCGGGTATGGTTTTTGCTTTTATGCTTCGCCGAGTCCATGGGATATGGGAAGTGAGATAGATGTGTCTAGCTAACTGCACTCGTATGAATAATGTTAATGAGAAACGGGTATTGTTAATGAACATGAATCGGAGGGAGATCTAGGCAAGCTTGGTTTGTGGATGAGGTAGAATGGGATGGTGGTTTACTTGCCGTAGATCTAAGGACCGGTTCATGCCAGCCATGCCAGGATAACAGTGCCACCACAAGGCCAAATATGGGTGCGGCTTAGCTGACTAATTAGGTAAGCTGCTAGATTGTTATGGACCGTGGAAGGCGTGGGGAATGGGAGTCGAGTGAGGACTGCCCTGGGAACTGCATGGCACAAGAGGGGGCCCGTGGGGTGGGAGAATTGGAGATTCTAGCCTGCTGGTGAAACCTTAGTGAGTCCATACATCTAGTAACCCCTTTGTAAAGGCTATTTTGTGATCTCTTGGACATACACCGACGGTCGTGTACTGGTATAATGGAGGTTCTGCAGTCGCCGACGGATGATGAAATCACAAACTTGTGGTAAAGTGGTACAAACTCTGCAGAGTCGAAAACTATCATGATAGCCGACCTTACAGTCACGAGCGCCTGGACAACTCACATGATTAGATGGGATGGTTTTGGGATAGTTTTGGATGGTTTGGTTTTGGTTATGGTTTGGTCTTTGGATTTGGTTTTCGGGACTGTTGAGTCCGGGTAATGAGAATGGTTGCATGGCTGTTGAGTCATGGCAATGAGATTTGGTCTCAGAATGAGACGGAATTGAATATGAGATAAAATGGTAGTGAATACGAGATGGTATTCATGAAATGGTAGTGAATACGAGATGGTATTCATGAGCAAAGTTGAGAAAGATTAATGTCTGGTTGAGACATGGAACTGGATGAATCATAATGGAGGTATGTTAATGTTTAAATACATGTTGGGATTTCATTCACTTAAAGCTAAGTTGTTGTTTTTATCGTGTTTTGAGAAATAAACTTTGCTTTCTGCAATGAACCTTTTTATAACTTCCTTGTTGTGAGCTACATATCATATTTTCCCGCACTTGCTGAGTACATTATGTACTCAAACTTGCATTATCATACATCATCAGCAACAGGAGAGGAGTACTATGAAGACCCCGTGGAGTATTAGGAGTGTGATCCACCGTCAACTTGCCTGTGGGGATGGAGTAGATATGGAGCCGCTGCTGCTGCTTAGATTGCTTCCGCACTAGTTAGAAGACTTCCGCTGCTAGAATAAGACTTCCACTGTTAAGATAAGACTTCCGCTACTAGAATGAGTCCAAGACTCATGAGACATTGTAATAAACCCTGTTATTCGTGGTTATATATATTCTGAATTCAGTTTGTGAAGTATATGTGTATGTGTGATGAACATCCTGGGCACACATACGCATCGGTCTCGGTTCCGAGGGGTTTCCTCTCAGAATCAGGGCGTCACACAATGTAAGACCTCCACATGTCAAAGATGGTCTTGGCTATTCTCGGGAGTGGAAGCAACATGCTAAAACTCCCAAGAATGGGAAATACTTGATTGTATTTGTTAGTGAGGGTTCATCCAACAAACAAAATGTAAAGAACATTGCAAACTCATCTAACATGCCTAAAAATGAACCTCATCCTTTGTTCCATGACTTTGATGCTTCATATGTTTTATTGAGAAACAAATTTGGAAAGATCTATGCTAGGTATGTTAGGCCACTCCGCAAGAGTCCAAAACCTTGTGTGTGGGTGCCCAAGTGCCTCTTTACTAAATGAAAGGACCCAACTCCGTTTGGGTACCAAAAGGTAAGGCATAACTCTATTTTGTAGGCATACTCCTCCGGTGGATCAAAATGGATGCTCGATAGTGTATGCACAAACCATATGACCGGAGAGAGAAGGATGTTTGTGGAATATGAAAAAAATTAAGATCCAAGTGAAGGAATATACTTTAGGGACAATAGTCAAGGGAAAATCCTTGGCACCAGTAAAATTGCTATTTCTCCCCATCATACTCTTTCAAATGTTTTGCATGTTGACTCCCTTGATTATAACCTTCTATCCATATCCCAACTATGTGATAAAGGTTATAATTGTATTTTCACTAACGAGGGTGTGACTGTCTTAAGAAGAAGTAATGACTCAATCGCCTTTAATGGCATGCTCAAGGGAAAGCTTTACCTTGTGGATTTCACCATGGATAAAGCTCAACTTGACACGTTCTTATTGGCGAAGACCAACATGGGATGGCTTTGGCATAGACAGCTAGCCCATGTTGGGATGAGAAACTTGCAAAAACTTCTTAAGGGAGAACACATTCGAGGCTTGAAAAATGTTGTTTTTGATAACGACAGGCCATGTAGTGCTTGTCAAGCCAAAAAGCAAGTTGGAGCTCAACATCCATCCAAAAATGTCATGACGACCACAAAACCTTTGGAGCTACTTCACATGGACCTTTTCGGTCTAATCGCCTACATAAGTATTGGCGGTAACAAATATGGTCTTGTGGTTGTAGATGATTATTCTCGTTTCACTTGGGTGTTCTTTTTGCATGAAAAAGGAGAAACTCAAGGTGTGCTCAAGAAATTCTTGGGAAGAGCTCAAAACGAGTTCTCCTTAAGAATCAAGAACATAAGGAGCGATAACGGCACCGAGTTCAAGAACACTCAAGTGGAAGAATACTTGGATGAAGAAGGCATCAAACATGAGTTTTCAGCCCCCTACTCCCCTCAACAAAACGGGGTGGCTGAGAGGAAGAATAGAACTCTCATTGAGATGGCAAGAACCATGCTTGATGAGTACAAGACATCGGATCAGTTTTGGGCGGAAGCGGTTAACACCACTTGCCATGCCATAAACCGGTTGTACCTTCATCGACTTTTGAAGAAGACGTCCTATGAACTTCTAACCGGTAACAAACGCAACATCTCTTATTTTCGTGTCTTTGGGAGAAAGTGTTATATTCTCAACAAGAAGCCTAGGACTTCAAAGTTTGCTTCAAAGTCCAATGAAGGCTTCTTGCTTGGTTATGACTCAAACACCTACGCCTATCGTGTTTTCAACAAAACTTCCGGAATTGTTAAAATAGCGAGAGACCTAGTGTTTGATGAGACTAATGGCTCCCAAGTGGAGCAAGTTGATCAAAGTGTGCTAGATAAAGAAGAGTCTCCACAAGAAGCACTTAAAAGGATGGCACTTGGAGACATTTTTCCTCAAGAACATCCTCAAGACTAATGATCATCCAACAAACGAAGATACATCTCCCTCCCATGATCAAGCTCAAGATGAGCAAGGCCAACCTCAACAAGATCATGTGAGACCTATGTGTGCTGAATACATTGGCTTTGACGATAAAAGTTTTGAATACTACCAAAACACCTTTTTAACAAAGTCCGACTCTAGGTCCGAGCTCCTGCAAGGTCCGACGTAAGATCCGACTTGCTTTGTCTAGGTCTGACTTATTTTGGCTAGGTCCAACTTGTTTTTGCTAGCTCCGGTGCTAGGTACGACTAGCTTTGGTAAGTTCCGTGCTAGGTCCAACTAAGCTTTAGTAAGATCCGGCGCTAGGTCCAACTAGCTTTAGTAAGCTCCGGTTAGATTTGGTAAGGTTCGGAGCTTGATTGCAATGGTTCTGCTTTTAACTTGCAATGTTTCGAACTTGCTTTACTCTTATGGAAAGTTTGCTTAGTATTATTTTACTAAGTTTTTGGTGTGTTTTGGTGGTGGCTGATATCATTTTGCTATGGTTTGCAACATGCTTTTGTGAGGTGCTCACGTAAGATGTTGTAGTTTTAGAATTAACGAGAGTCAAGTCGAGGACTTGTGCTCGGAAGTATTGGTTGTTTATTCATGTGCAGGTGTTGCTTGAGTTCAAGACATGTCTGGTGACGGGATCCATTGAACTAGTCTTAGGGAGAAGATGAGGTTCAACAACCAAGTTCGGGAGGAATTGTGGTTGAGTTGATCGGGAGGTTGCGCAGTATGTTTGAATCAAGAACAATGCATATGAAGGTATCTTGGACGTCGTTGGAAGATGTTTGCACGTGTTCAATGAGTGCATGAACGTGACTGCATGGTTTCAAGGCGTGATGAAGAGATGTGGACGTAAAGAATTGGTCGGAAAGGTTCAACTGACTAGGTTATGGACTCAGGCTGCGGCTGAGTCATGTTTGACTCAAATATGAAAAGTTTTGAATTGGTTATGATAGGATTTCGTGTGGGTCACGAATTTGAGTTATTTTAGGGATGTTTGGGACGTTACTAAGGTGTTTGGAAGTCTTAAGATTGCTTCTATCTCCGTGTAGAAGAGTCTTGAGCAGTATTGGAAAGTTACAGTTTGAATCTAAGTAGGAGTAGGAGTCCTGTCACACCCGGTTTTTCCGAAGAAACAACCAAGTGAATATCACATGTATGCCAGGATCATTTTCTCATACATGTGATGACAAATAGTGAAGCATCATTTATTACAAGCCAGGTGTCGAATATAAATAAGTCTTACATAATAAATGTCTCGATGGACAATAATAAGTTCATCACAAGTAAATAAACTAGCAGCGGAATATTATTCTTTAGGGTTCCATCACAGGCGTTGCCCGGGGGTCTTCATGAACCTAAAAACCTTCTTCAGGTCCAAAGTCTTGGTCATTATACACCACCTCATTATCTTGACCTGAGCAGCAATATAAACCAACAAATATGCAAGGTTGAGTACCAATGGTACTCAGCAAGTGTGGGAAAATTATATCATGCATGGCTAGAACAAGGAGAGGTTGAACTCATGGTTAAAGCACTACGCAATTAATACCTATCACCTTAGCTTATTAAGCACCTACATTACTACACAGGTGAAATAGTCCAAATCTCCCATCCCATCATCATAAACCAATAACCATAATCATCATTTCCAATGTTAAGCTCCCCGCTTAACTTCCAAAACCATCAATTCTCTAATCATGAATAAGTCCAGGCCGCTCTTAACCGTGAGCACGGCTGTCAAGACAGTTTTGACTCTGCAGAGTTTGTACCACTGTACCCACAAGTAGTGATTTCATCCCCCGTTGCCGGGTGGACTAAAAGAACCTCCATTATGCCAGTGGCTACGAACCACATTCACACTTCCCAGGTGTGTGGCCAAGAGATCACTACGAAGCCTTTACAAAGGGATTCCCGACGAGCGTGGGCCCACTGAGGTTTCACCCCTAACAGCATACAAGAGGCTCCAACCCCGCTGCAGTGGCCCCCTCTTGAGCCTTGCGGTTCATATGGCAGTCCAGCTGACTCCTATTCCCCGCACCATCCAACACACCCATACTACGCCGGGGATACACCTAATTAATTGGCTAAGCTGCCCCATCTCAGCATGTGGTTGGCACTGTAAAGCCGGGTTACATGCTCCATGAACCGGTCCTTAGGATCCAGGCAAGTACTAAACACAAACCCAAGTCTCGTGCACCCAGCACACAACCAAAACATCCAACTTGCCTTGATCCCTACCTCTACATAACTCATAATAGCTCATTCAAGAGTATGGTAATGTAAACTGATGATCTCATGTCCCAATTATCCCATTCTAAGCATGGCTAATCATATGCATGTATATAAATGACCTGACAAAATAAATCCCAACCCAAGCTTCAAGGAAATAAGGTAATGCAATTCTAGGGAAACTTCCTAGCATGGATTTCATATTTAACTTGACAATGCAAATAATTCTATCTACACATCCTAGCATAGGATCAAAGTGGTCAAGGACACTTGCCTCCTTCTTGCTGCTCTTGAAATGGGTAGTCTTGGTCTTGGAATTGAATAACTTGTTCTTGAGCAGGTTCTACTTCATACCATCACACATAGCAAAAGAAAAACAACAACCATAAGACATAGTTCACACTTCCACTTCCTACAAACCACACATTCATATTTATGAAAGTTCTTTACCATTATATGTATTGTGGTTACTTTATGTGTGTTGATTTGGGGCTTGCATACACTTTTATTTATATGTGTATGATTCCTACTTTGGTGTTCATATTTATACTCACATACTATATATATATATACATATATGTATATATGTGTGTTTCAGTTTTAAATAAATTCCTTATATATTAAACTACCAAGTATGTATGAAAAGTATTTTTCTTCTCCATATATGCCTTCATAATTTCTATCAACCCTAAACTGAATTCTTTGTATTTTAGAAACTCCATTTATCATCTACTAGTTTCTATATTTTCAGATTTATATTCTTATGCATAATTGTGCATTTTATTGTTAAATTAGTAATACACACTACCTAAACAGATTAGGTTCTGGTCCTAAATAATTTAAGATCATATTTTGACCTTGGCTTCTGATGTATACTATTTCATAATTATTTTCCCTATTTTTCTTTAACTATTCTTTACTTAAAAATGTGTCCCTATACTATTAAATGTGAATAATAGATGAACCAGATTTATTTCAGCCCAAAAATATATTTTTATCTCACTCCAAAGTTTTCTAAGTACTGAGAAAGTTTTTAATAAATTTGACAATTATGTTTGTCCCCCTTTTTAATATTTAAACACTAGTTACATATTCAATTTTCTAAATTAAATACTAAACAGAGCTAAAATAATGAATTCACCCCATTACAGGGTCTATAATATCATTTTCATAATTTCCAGGGGTCTAGCTACACTTTTCAGAGGTGTTTTTCTTAATTTCTATTAAGTCCAGGGGCTAAAACTGATTTTTAAATGAATTTACATGATTTTCTGGAGTTCCAGGGGCTAGATCTGAAGTTTCCGGGGCTAGCTCTCAATTCCAGAGAACCCCAGGGGGTAGCACGTAAGAATTCCAGTCTTTATAACGCGGGGCTGACGTGGACCGTCTGATTTTAAACCGACGGCTGAGATTATAACATCGAACCGGTACGCGGGGTTTTAAAGTCTACCGTGCGATTTAAAATAAACGGCGCACAAGCGGCCACGTCGCTCTGATCGAGCGCGGGCGGCGCTGCCGGCGGCGCACGGCGGCGGGAAGCGGCGATCCCGCCGGAAAGTTTCGGATCCTCGAGAATTCTGCCTAAAACTGTGATCTCATGGCATAGATCGGTAGAGGGGAGGTCAGGGATCTCACCTCGGGGGTTTTCTCGAACTCGGGGGTCCTGGAAAGTGCTCGGCGGCGAGGTCCGAGGCAAAACCACGGCGAAGCTCGTCGGAGCTGGATTTGCACCGTAAGTCTTCGGGTTTTCTGCACCTGCAAAGTTCCCTGGAGGCGGTGGATCAAGACCAACGGGTTAGATCAGAGTTTCCGAGCTTAGATCGGCCAGAATTCACCGGCGAAGTCTCGGTGCTCACCGGAGTGAAAATCGGCGATCGCGTGAGAAAAACTGATCGGATCGGTTGTTTTTATAGCCGGGGAAGGGCGGTGGGTCTGTTGTGATCGAGTTGGAGTCCGCTGGGACCGAAATTCGGCTGCGGGAACGAGTTTCCAATCGGTTAAGATCGAGCGCGCGCGCGGGGAAAGAAGTCCGGGGTCGCGGGGCTCGAGTTAGGGATGACAGGCGGGTCCCACATGTCAGCGAGGGGCAGCGCGGCGCGCGCGGGGGCGGGCTGCGCGGGGGTTAGCTGGGCCGGCTGGGGTTTCGGCCCACTGGCCAGTTTTTTTCTGGTTTTCCTTTTTTCTTTTTCATTTCTTTTCTGTTTTGAGTATAATTTGAATTCCAGTTTGAATTTGAATTTTTGCAAAACATGCAATACGTCCAAAAATTTCTAAATTCCCCTCTGAACATGGTTTATGGTTCTAAATTAAAATTTGAGTCTTGACTAAAAATTTGGGGTGTTACAGCTCTACCCCCCTTAAAAGAAATCTCGTCCTCGAGATTGGTGTTTCTAAGAAAACAATTCCGGAAATTGTGCCTTAAGCTCATCTTCCCGTTCCCAGGTGGCTTCCTCTTCTGAGTGATGCTTCCACTGCACCTTGCACATCCTGATTCTCTTATTTCTGGTGAGGCGTTCCATTGTCTCCAAAATCTTGTATGTTTGCTCGGCATAAGACAAATCCTCAGCTACATCCACTTCATTCATGGGTAACACCTCCTCAGGCGTCCTCAGACATTTCTTGAGTTGCGACACATGGAACACATCGTGCACGTCCGACAGATGAACCGGCAACTCTAGTTGGTACGCCACTTCGCCTTTTCTTTCCAAAACTTGAAAGGGTCCGATGTATCGAGGTGACAACTTCCCTTTCACCTTGAACCGACGAAGTCCTCTGATAGGGGACACCTTGAGATAAACATAGTCTCCCACGTTGAAAACGAGCTCTCTTCTTCGTACATCAGCATAACTCTTCTGGCGTGTCTGTGCTATCCTCAAGTTGTTGCGAATCTCCCTCACCTTCGCTTCGGCTTCTTGTAGCACTTCGGGACCAAACACTTTACTTTCTCCTGTTTGGTTCCAAAATAGGGGGGTTCTGCACTTCCTTCCATACAAAGCTTCAAACGGTGACATCTTCATACTAGCTTGATAACTGTTGTTATAGGAAAACTCCGCATACGGTAGGTTCTTGTCCCAACTCCTACTGTTTTTGAGTGCACATGCCCTTAACATATCTTCAAGGATCTGATTGGTTCTCTCCGTCTGTCCGTCAGTTTGGGGATGATAGGCAGAACTGAAATTCAGATGGGTTCCCATGGTTTCATGCAACTTTTGCCAAAACCTCGAGGTGAACTGTGTCCCTCGATCCGACACTATCTTCTTCGGCACTCCATGGTAACACACAATCCTTGACATGTACAATTCTGCCAATTTGGATCCGCTGTAGCTTTCTTTCACAGGGATGAAATGAGCTACCTTGGTTAGCCTATCAATAATAACCCATATTGAATCATACCCGGATTGGGTCCTAGGCAATCCCACGACAAAATCCATGCTGATCTCTTCCCATTTCCATTCAGGCACTTTGAGTGGTTGCAGCAATCCCGCGGGTCGTTGATGTTCTGCTTTCACCAACTGACATGTGTCACATAGGGCAACATGTTCCGCGACATCTCGCTTCATGCCATACCACCAATACCTGCTTTTGAGGTCCTGATACATCTTCGTACTCCCAGGATGAATGGAATAGTCGGAATCGTGAGCCTCCTTCAAAATTAATTTACGAATCTCCTTTACTTCTGGCACACAGATCCTTTTCCCGTGCCACACCGTTCCTTGTTCATCCTCTCTAAAACCAGGAGCTTTATTTTCCTTGATGAGCTGTCTGATCTCTTGTATCTTCTCATCATTCTTTTGTCCCTCGCGTATGTCTCGCTCAAGTGTGGAGTCCACTTCCATGGCGATGGCTTCACCACTATTTACTAGACATAGATTGAGCCTTATAACCTCGTCCTTCAATTCTGCAGGCATATCCTTCAAGCTCAACTTATTGACCTGCACTTTCCGACTCAAGGCATCGGCCACGACGTTTGCTTTCCCGGAATGATAGTTGATGCCTACATCAAAGTCATTGATTAGCTCTAACCATCTCCTTTGTCTAAGGTTGAGATCTGGCTGTGTGAATATGTACTTCAAACTCTTATGATCCGTATATATCTCTGTCCTCTTCCCCATCAAATAGTGCCGCCAAATTTTCAACGCGTGTACCACTGCAGCTAGTTCTAAGTCATGTGTAGGATAGTTCTTCTCGTGCTTCCGAAGCTGCCGGGATGCATATGCCACGACATGTCCCTCTTGCATGAGAACACATCCCAACCCGTTTCCAGAGGCATCGCAGTACACCGTGAAATTCTTCTGCATATCTGGCATAACCAACACTGGGGCTGTTGTCAATCTCTTCTTTAGCTCCTGAAAGCTCGTATCGCACTGTGGCGTCCAGGTGAATGTGATTCCCTTTTCCAACAGTTTGGTGAGAGGTCTCGAGATCTTGGAGAATCCCTCAATAAATCGTCGATAGTATCCAGCCAATCCCAAAAAGCTTCGAACTTCCCCGACATTTTCAGGGGTTTTCCACTTCTGGATATCTTCGATTTTGGCGGGATCTACGGAGATTCCTCCCTCCGAGATTATATGTCCTAAAAAGGGAACTCTCTTCAGCCAAAACTCACACTTGCTCAACTTGGCATATAGTTGGTGTTCTCTCAGCCTCTGTAACACCAACCTTAGATGTTTCTCATGTTCTTCTTCATCTTTGGAGAAGACGAGAATATCATCTATGAAAACCACCACAAATTTGTCCAGATATTCCATGAATACCTTGTTCATGAGGTACATGAAATATGCCGGGGCATTGGTTAGCCCGAAAGGCATGACAGTGTATTCATACAGTCCGTACCGAGATACGAAAGCTGTCTTGGGAATATCAGATTGCCTTATCTTGAGTTGGTGGTATCCAGACCTGAGATCAATTTTCGAGAACACACAAGCTCCCCTCAACTGATCAAACAAGTCTTCAATGCGGGGTAATGGGTACTTGTTCTTGATGGTTACCTCATTCAAGGCACGGTAATCCTCGCATAACCTTTGAGTTCCATCTTTCTTAGGCACAAATATTACCGGAGCTCCCCATGGTGAGGAACTAGGGCGAACATACCCCTTTTCCGTCAATTCTCTCAAATGATCCTTGAGCTCTTCTAGCTGCTTGGAGTCCATTCGATAAGGTCTCTTGTATATCGGGGCTGTTCCCGGTACTAGCTCGATTGCGAATTCCACGTCACGGTCGGGAGGCATTCCTGGCAACTCCTCCGGAAAAACATCTGGATATTCCCTGATAGTCCTGATTTCCTCAACTTTCACCTCCACTTGATTTAATTTAATGTCCCTCCTAGGCTCGTGTATCGTTATGAACTTTACTCTTGTGCCACTAGGGTGAGTTAGTTCCACCGTTCTGGTCGAACAATGGATGATTCCTTTATGTTTGGTCAACCAATCCATACCCAAAATAATATCTATCCCTTGTGAATCGATCACTATGAGGTTAGCGGTAAATACTACCCCATTAATGTCTAGGTTCACTTTGGGACACACTTGTCTTGTCCTTATTTCTCCACCTGGAGAATTTACCGCTAGCATATGGTTCATTTGTGTGGTTGCTAGGTCATGCTTCTTAACAAACCCTTGAGCAATGAACGAATGGGTAGCACCAGAATCAAACAGCAGAGTTGCAAGGTGTAAATTGGCAGGAAACTTACCAACTACCACGTCGGGTGCCTCTTGTGCTTCCTCCATAGTGACGTGGTTCACCCGTCCTCTCATTACGTTCTGCTGCTGTGGCTGCGTGGGCTTCTTCTTTGGACACTTATGGGCGTAGTGCCCCACTTCACCACAGCTGAAACATTGCACCCCAATCTTAGATGCTTGGCCCTTGTTGTCTTGGGGTTGGTTTGGGGGTCCTTGCACTGCTGGTCGAGGTGGATATGCGGGGCGAGGCTGTTGTACAAACTGACGTTGCGGCTGTGCTGGTGCTGCGGGAGGCCTGTAGTTTGGGTTGTACCCTCTTGGTGCTGAATAGGATACCGCAGCACGGCTCGTCTGCCCCGTAGGTGGCTGCATCATACGTGGGCGGGTGTTGCTCCCTGAGGCTTGATGTGACCACCCAGCCTTCCTCTTATTCTCATTTTCCAGGGCCTTCAGCTTCCTTTCCACCACAAACGCTCTGTCCACCATCTTTTGAAAGCTTTCATACTCATTTGAGGACATTGCACACTGCATCTCTGCGGTAAGTCCTTCCACGAAACAATCTTGTTTCTGCTCATCTGTCTCTATGTCTCGTGGAGCATAACGGGATAGTTGAGTGAATTTAGTGAGGTATTCCCTCACCGTCATGTTTCCCTGCTGCAGTCCCAAAAACTCTTTCCTCTTGTTCTTGAGTTCACCTCTTGGGATGTAATGGTTGTGGAAGCTACGCTTGAACTCTTCCCAAGTGATGCTCTCAGGGTCATGATGGGCGGCCACGTAGGCGGTCCACCAATCAGCAGCAGGTCCCTGCAATTGATGAGAGGCAAACAGCACCCTCTCATACCCTTGGCATTGTATGATTCTCATCTTACTTTCAATGGTCTTCAGCCAATCATCTGCCTCCAGAGGTTCAGCAGCACTTGCAAACTTTGGAGGTTGAGTTCCTAGAAACTCACTCAACCTTGGTTGGCGTGGTGCAGCTTGTGGAGGTGGAACTTGATGCAAGTTGGCCACTACTTGAGTCAAGTTCTGGATGAGCTGATTTTGATTCTCCAGCATTTGGTGGAGAGGATCAACTTCTTCACGGCGACCACCCCGGTTCTGGCCTCCAGAAAGATGAGAGTTGCATGCCTCATCATTGTTGTTGGCGGGGTTGGCAGCACGTCCTTTTCCTCTTCCGGCCATCTGGCAGAATCAACAAATGTTAATTTGAAAGCATTTAGTATCATCTTACTACTTTCACTTGTTTGTACTTTGAAGTGTTGAAGTTTTGTTAAAATCTTACGAGGGTTTTATATCTCACACCCAATAAATGCACTATTATTTCCTGTGGGTTCACACACCAAAGCAAAACAATCTGAAGACGAGGCTGTGGACACTTGCTCATGGCTTCCACAACTCACGTCACACACCAAGCATTATCACACCATTAACTACGTAACGACTCGACTACTCGACCTCTTGCTAGCTAGGGGAAAGACTCTACACTACTCATCCTCTTGAGCTGGCTCCTCGGGATCTTCCTCCTCATTTCGGCTACCTTCTGACTCTGCTTTGGGTGGGGAGGCTGCTGGTGGAGAAGTGCGACGACGCCTGATTGCTCGGCGATCCGGGGAGTCAGGGGTCCATGGATCACTTACGGTGACACACAGTTCATTCCCATCTCCTCTTTCTCTCGCTTTTAAGCAAGCTCGCAGCAATGCCTCCGTCTCCTTCAGAGTATCTCGGACATCCTGAAGCTCTTGTTGACACTCCTGCAGTCGAGTGCTGAGCATAGCAGCATCCTCCAAGCACAAGTCCATGTGCTCATGGGAAGTCCCTTGCTGCACCGGTGGGTACTTGTACTCCGTGGTACCACTCTCACGTTGGAGGACATACATGTACTCAGTTTTGTCCAAGTGGCGACGATAGATGTGGCTCTGGCAGGTGATGGCCTCCCAAGTGACATCTCTCTCCGCGTCAACTTGTGTTGCTCGACAAGCTGGAGAGTGGTGGATCTTAAGCAGCTGATTCTCGTGTATAATCCTCATCTCCGAACTCCATTCTTCCCTCTTCTCACGGATGGTCCTGGTGGAGTTATAGTGGATGATGAGCTTGCCCGTATTGCCGGCGGCTTCGAGCATACGTCGAAAACGGCGCAACAAATCTCCCACTGCCAATCCGTAGGAAAGGTACGTCACTGGACGACTCTCCTCTCTTTCAGCAAGGGCAACTACGGGAACTCTCCCTCCCATGGATTTACGAGCGGTGCGAATCATGCGAACCATCTAAAACAAAAGAATTTAAAATTAGGTTAGATAAGATTTCAAACAAAAATCCTATTTTTGAATGGAAGTTGGGGTAAGATGAAGAAAATGACTCCTTTTATAACACTTTTCCACCCACACCTTGGAAAATAGTTTTTAAGAAAATAGGGCCCTTAAATACGTCCATTTCTACCTAGGTCCACGTTCCTACGGGCAACCTTGGCTCTGATACCACCTCTATCACACCCGGTTTTTCCGAAGAAACAACCAAGTGAATATCACATGTATGCCAGGATCATTTTCTCATACATGTGATGACAAATAGTGAAGCATCATTTATTACAAGCCAGGTGTCGAATATAAATAAGTCTTACATAATAAATGTCTCGATGGACAATAATAAGTTCATCACAAGTAAATAAACTAGCAGCGGAATATTATTCTTTAGGGCTCCATCACAGGCGTTGCCCGGGGGTCTTCATGAACCTAAAAACCTTCTTCAGGTCCAAAGTCTTGGTCATTATACACCACCTCATTATCTTGACCTGAGCAGCAATATAAACCAACAAATATGCAAGGTTGAGTACCAATGGTACTCAGCAAGTGTGGGAAAATTATATCATGCATGGCTAGAACAAGGAGAGGTTGAACTCATGGTTAAAGCACTACGCAATTAATACCTATCACCTTAGCTTATTAAGCACCTACATTACTACACAGGTGAAATAGTCCAAATCTCCCATCCCATCATCATAAACCAATAACCATAATCATCATTTCCAATGTTAAGCTCCCCGCTTAACTTCCAAAACCATCAATTCTCTAATCATGAATAAGTCCAGGCCGCTCTTAACCGTGAGCACGGCTGTCAAGACAGTTTTGACTCTGCAGAGTTTGTACCACTGTACCCACAAGTAGTGATTTCATCCCCCGTTGCCGGGTGGACTAAAAGAACCTCCATTATGCCAGTGGCTACGAACCACATTCACACTTCCCAGGTGTGTGGCCAAGAGATCACTACGAAGCCTTTACAAAGGGATTCCCGACGAGCGTGGGCCCACTGAGGTTTCACCCCTAACAGCATACAAGAGGCTCCAACCCCGCTGCAGTGGCCCCCTCTTGAGCCTTGCGGTTCATATGGCAGTCCAGCTGACTCCTATTCCCCGCACCATCCAACACACCCATACTACGCCGGGGATACACCTAATTAATTGGCTAAGCTGCCCCATCTCAGCATGTGGTTGGCACTGTAAAGCCGGGTTACATGCTCCATGAACCGGTCCTTAGGATCCAGGCAAGTACTAAACACAAACCCAAGTCTCGTGCACCCAGCACACAACCAAAACATCCAACCTGCCTTGATCCCTACCTCTACATAACTCATAATAGCTCATTCAAGAGTATGGTAATGTAAACTGATGATCTCATGTCCCAATTATCCCATTCTAAGCATGGCTAATCATATGCATGTATATAAATGACCTGACAAAATAAATCCCAACCCAAGCTTCAAGGAAATAAGGTAATGCAATTCTAGGGAAACTTCCTAGCATGGATTTCATATTTAACTTGACAATGCAAATAATTCTATCTACACATCCTAGCATAGGATCAAAGTGGTCAAGGACACTTGCCTCCTTCTTGCTGCTCTTGAAATGGGTAGTCTTGGTCTTGGAATTGAATAACTTGTTCTTGAGCAGGTTCTACTTCATACCATCACACATAGCAAAAGAAAAACAACAACCATAAGACATAGTTCACACTTCCACTTCCTACAAACCACACATTCATATTTATGAAAGTTCTTTACCATTATATGTATTGTGGTTACTTTATGTGTGTTGATTTGGGGCTTGCATACACTTTTATTTATATGTGTATGATTCCTACTTTGGTGTTCATATTTATACTCACATACTATATATATATATACATATATGTATATATGTGTGTTTCAGTTTTAAATAAATTCCTTATATATTAAACTACCAAGTATGTATGAAAAGTATTTTTCTTCTCCATATATGCCTTCATAATTTCTATCAACCCTAAACTGAATTCTTTGTATTTTAGAAACTCCATTTATCATCTACTAGTTTCTATATTTTCAGATTTATATTCTTATGCATAATTGTGCATTTTATTGTTAAATTAGTAATACACACTACCTAAACAGATTAGGTTCTGGTCCTAAATAATTTAAGATCATATTTTGACCTTGGCTTCTGATGTATACTATTTCATAATTATTTTCCCTATTTTTCTTTAACTATTCTTTACTTAAAAATGTGTCCCTATACTATTAAATGTGAATAATAGATGAACCAGATTTATTTCAGCCCAAAAATATATTTTTATCTCACTCCAAAGTTTTCTAAGTACTGAGAAAGTTTTTAATAAATTTGACAATTATGTTTGTCCCCCTTTTTAATATTTAAACACTAGTTACATATTCAATTTTCTAAATTAAATACTAAACAGAGCTAAAATAATGAATTCACCCCATTACAGGGTCTATAATATCATTTTCATAATTTCCAGGGGTCTAGCTACACTTTTCAGAGGTGTTTTTCTTAATTTCTATTAAGTCCAGGGGCTAAAACTGATTTTTAAATGAATTTACATGATTTTCTGGAGTTCCAGGGGCTAGATCTGAAGTTTCCGGGGCTAGCTCTCAATTCCAGAGAACCCCAGGGGGTAGCACGTAAGAATTCCAGTCTTTATAACGCGGGGCTGACGTGGACCGTCTGATTTTAAACCGACGGCTGAGATTATAACATCGAACCGGTACGCGGGGTTTTAAAGTCTACCGTGCGATTTAAAATAAACGGCGCACAAGCGGCCACGTCGCTCTGATCGAGCGCGGGCGGCGCTGCCGGCGGCGCACGGCGGCGGGAAGCGGCGATCTCGCCGGAAAGTTTCGGATCCTCGAGAATTCTGCCTAAAACTGTGATCTCATGGCATAGATCGGTAGAGGGGAGGTCAGGGATCTCACCTCGGGGGTTTTCTCGAGCTCGGGGGTCCTGGAAAGTGCTCGGCGGCGAGGTCCGAGGCAAAACCACGGCGAAGCTCGTCGGAGCTGGATTTGCACCGTAAGTCTTCGGGTTTTCTGCACCTGCAAAGTTCCCCGGAGGCGGTGGATCAAGACCAACGGGTTAGATCAGAGTTTCCGAGCTTAGATCGGCCAGAATTCACCGGCGAAGTCTCGGTGCTCACCGGAGTGAAAATCGGCGATCGCGTGAGAAAAACTGATCGGATCGGTTGTTTTTATAGCCGGGGAAGGGCGGTGGGTCTGTTGTGATCGAGTTGGAGTCCGCTGGGACCGAAATTCGGCTGCGGGAACGAGTTTCCAATCGGTTAAGATCGAGCGCGCGCGCGGGGAAAGAAGTCCGGGGTCGCGGGGCTCGAGTTAGGGATGACAGGCGGGTCCCACATGTCAGCGAGGGGCAGCGCGGCGCGCGCGGGGGTGGGCTGCGCGGGGGTTAGCTGGGCCGGCTGGGGTATCGGCCCACTGGCCAGTTTTTTTCTGGTTTTCCTTTTTTCTTTTTCATTTCTTTTCTGTTTTGAGTATAATTCGAATTCCAGTTTGAATTTGAATTTTTGCAAAACATGCAATACGTCCAAAAATTTCTAAATTCCCCTCTGAAAATGGTTTATGGTTCTAAATCAAAATTTGAGTCTTGACTAAAAATTTGGGGTGTTACAAGTCCTAGTTTGAATTGGGTTGGCCTTAGGGCTGGTTATATAAGCAAGAGAGGCCAAGGATCGTGGGTACACGACTTTGGGGCTGTTCCTCTTGTGTTTTGATAAATAAAATTCGTATTCTAAAGGAACTTTTGTGCCTTGTTCGTCCGACTTGTTTCAGACAAGTTTTTCTCGTCGAGTTTCTGTTCAGCACTACTTTGCTTCGGTGGTTTTATCATAACTCGAGTTTTACAGATCCAACTGATGTGATTCTTTTTGGGTTGTCTTCACAACTTGATTATCTATCATATTTGAAAATTTCACGGTCATTGAATTTTTGGTTTCTGATCTACACGAGTTTCTTTGCAGTATTCCAGAACTGTTTTTTCTCGCGTAGGACAGATTGACCTTTGTTCGATCTTTCGATCGTAACTTGAGTTTCTCTCAACGGATTTTCATGATTCTTGTTGTGACGTCTTTGTGACTTGATTCTATATAATCTATACTATTTTTGTCATAGTTTAACATGTTTAGATTAGTCGCAGACACGGTTTTCTGCTAAGGGGTGTTTTGTTGCTTCCGCTGAAAAGTTTTTATCTACCATTCACCCCCCTCTGGTAGCTTTACACGTGTACTTCAATCCTACAATTGGTATCAGATCCAGGTTGCTCTAATCTTTTGATTTGCACGTGTTTTGAATAATCATCATGGAGAAATACTCCGCCAAACCTTGTGTGTTTAGTGGTATTGATTTTCAGGTTTGGAAGGCACGCATGGAAGCTTTCATCCAGGCGCAAGGCTTTGCAATATGGGAAAAGGTGTAGAAGACTTACGATGTGCCTTCAAACGATCAAGTCATGGCTACAAACATGAGAGATGTCGATAACAACAACAAGGCTCGAAACATGATCATTCAAGGACTAACTCAGAGCGACTTTGACCGTGTTGCACACCTCCGATCGGTGTACGATGTGTGGAGAGCACTTTGTGACTACCACGAAGGATCCAACACGATCAAAGAGGTAAGACAGGATATGTTCAAGAAAGAATACATGCGCTTTGAGATGCAACCCGGTGAGTCCATTGATGACCTCTTTGCTCGCTTTAATAAAATTCTCAGCAACTTGCATAGCGTCAATGTTAATTATTCAGATGCTGAAAATGCTAGGCAATTACTAAGTGCATTAGACATGTCAATTTGGGAGATGAAAGTAACATCAATACGTGAATCCACTGTCATGAGTACTCTTACATTAGATGTGCTTTATTCTAAGCTAAAACTCATGAAATTGACATTATATCACGCAAGAATCCAAATAAGACTATTGCATTTGTCTCACAACGTGATATGCCTAGCTCCAGCCAATCATCTAGCAATACACTTGCTTTGCTGTCTTCACTAACTCTGGAACAGATTGAGGAGTTTCCAGAGGAGGAGCTAGTACTTCTTTCTACTAGCTTCTCAAAAGCATTGCAAAATGTGAGAACTAGAAGGAGAGGAAACTCCGGACCTCAATGCTTTGAATGTGGTAAGACAGGACACTTTCGTACAGATTGCCCTAACCTTTCAGGTCCTTCTAACCGTGATGAAAAGCATAATAAAGTCAAGTCCTCTTTTGGCAACACCAACAAGAAAAAGAAGGGTTTTACAGGACGCAAACTGATAAACTGTTTCATCACCGCACTTCAAGAACTTGGCTCGAGTGATGTAGACATTGGAAGTGATGAAGATGATCTGTCAAACTTGTACTTCATGGCGGGCAAATCAAAATCAAGTATGGAGGATGTAGAACACAACAGTGACAACAAAGAGGTATGTCCTACTTGCGAAGAAATGTGTGATGCTATTTCTCGTGTCACTATTATTGCTAAGAAAAAGAACAAAAAGCTTAGGGACAATGCTGTTAAAATTGAGTCACTAGAATCTGAAATTAATCGTTTAAAATCCTTGATTCCTAGTGATGATTCTTGTTCCTCATGTGATTTAATATATGAACAATTGTCCTCTCTAAGAAGTGCATACACCTCCACACGTGATAAATTTGAACTTGAAATTGAAAAGAACAAAAAGCTTGCTGCACTTAATGATAAAAACTTGAAAGATGCTTGTTGTTCTACAATTAATTTGCATTGTTCTACTTGCGATGATTTTGATAAGAAACTACAAGATGCTATGAAAGAAATTTCTATATTGAACAATGCTTTATGTTCTCATGAAGTTAAATATTGTTCCAATTGCAAATTAAAAGGAAAAACTTCATGTGAAAATTGCCTTGATCTATCAAATAAACTTGATAACATGCATAGGACATTAGATCGGTTTTGTAATGGGAATAAGAACCTAAACTTGTTGCTCAATTCTTCCAAGTCTTGCAATGATAAAACTGGTTTAGGTTTTGATTCACATGCTCATGCTAAGGAACATCCACCTAAAATTGTAAAATCATTAGGAAGTGGTTTGATTCAAACAGTTACTAAACAAAAAGAAGTGGTTTTTAAATCTGCAGGAGTGTTGTCACATTTGGGTTCGAATAAGCATACTGCATGCTCATCTAGACATGAACACAAAGTTAAATTTCATTTTACCTATTGTGGTAGAGATGGTCATGTCATAGATTTTTGTTATAGACTAGCTAAACAACATAAAAGGGAAGAATGTAAGCTAGATCTTATAACTCTCATGCAAAATTTGCTGCACATACTAAACCGAATGTCAGGAACACGCAACCTGCTGTTATGAGTCAGAAATATTCAAAGTTTACCTCCGGAGCTCCAGTTTTTGCCTCTGGAGCTTCAGTTTTTGCCTCCAGAGCTACTGATTTTCGTGCTACACAAGTAACACCTCATAGGTCAGTAGTTAAGAACAAAAAATCTCAAACTTTGACTCATAAACCTGCTGTTTTATCTCAACTTTCGCATGTTATTCCTGTTGGACGTTGTGTGACTCAGTACTGGATTCCTAAATGTCTTTTAACTAACCCTAGTATTGAGGCATCGACGTATTGTGCTTCTATGTAGGTTACACGCTTGAGGAAGGAGAACATTTGGATTGTGGATTCAGTTTGCTCACGCCACATGACCGGTAACAAAAGAATTGTTCTCCTCTCTCTCTTTTGTGTCACGTGTAGAGAATGTTACTTTTGCCGATAATTCTTTAACTCCTATAATTGCTAAGGGTTCGGTTAGAGTAAATGATCACTACACTTTGAAGGATGTGGCACTTGTCAAAAATTTGAAATACAACTTGCTTTCTGTTTCACAATTGCTAGATGAAAATCTGGAAATTATTTTCAATAAAAACTGCTGCAAAGTTGTAGGTTCAAATAGTGAGCTTATCTTTAACATGTCTCGGTTTGGAAGAGTTTTTAAAGCTGATTTTGATATGTCTTCCTCTAAGCATAGATGTCTAGTTGCAAATGATTCCAAAGATTTATATTCTTGGCATCGTAGACTTGGTCACGTAGGCTTTGATCATCTCACGCGTGTTAGTGCTCTTGATCGCATACGTGTGCTGCCTAAGCTTAAAGGGGACAAAGAAATTGTGTGCTCTTCTTGTTGACATGCTAAGATGGTTGCAGGTTCACATGCTCCTCTCACAATGACCATGACAACTGAACCGGGTCAACTTTTACATCTTGACACCGTAGGACCTTCACGTGTTCAATCCTTCGGAGGTAAATGGTATGTTCTTGTGATTGTTGATGACTATTCTAGATACTCTTGGGTTTACTTTATGGCATCTAAGAATGAAGCTTTTAGTCACTTTAGAACTTTATTTCTTAGATTATCAATTGATCACCCAGGATCTTTAAGAGCAATTAGAAGTGATAATGGAACCGAATTTAAAAAACAATCGTTTGATCACTTTTGTGCTGAAAATGCAATAGATCATCAATTTTCTTCACCATATGTACCTCAACAAAACGGTGTTGTAGAGAGAAAGAACAGGACCTTAGTTGAGATGGATAGGACTATGCTTGATGAACATCAAACTCCTAGGAAATTTTGGGCTGATGCAATTGCAACCGCTTGTTATATCTCAAATCATGTTTTCTTGCGTGCTAAGCCAGGTAAAACACCATATGAGCTCAGGTTTGGACATAGGCCTAGTGTCACACACTTTAGGGTATTTGGTTGCAAATGCTTTGTTAAGAAACATGGTAATCTTGATAAATTTGAAGCTAGATCTGTTGATGGCATGTTTCTTGGTTATCCATCTCATACTAGAGGCTACCGTGTGCTTTTACTTGATACCAATAAAATTATGGAGACTTGTAAGGTTTCTTTTGATGAAGCTAGCCCAGGTACTAGTTTCAAATATTGCAGGTCCGGATCCATATCCGCAGGGGGAGAGTATTTTCGTTGAAGAAGAGGAAGAAGTGGTGCTGCTGCCCGAAAATTCAGCAGCTAATGACATTGTTCCAGCTCCTGATCTTGATTCACAGTCAGCACTGATGTCACACCCTGTTTTTCCGAAGAACAACCGAGTGGATATCACATGTATGCCAGGATCATTTTCTCATACATGTGATGACAAATAGTGAAGCATCATTTATTACAAGCCAGGTGTCGAATAAATAAGTCTTACATAGCAAATGTCTCGATGGACAATAATAAGTTCATCACAAGTAAATAAACTAGCAGCGGAATATTATTCTTGTGGGCTCCGTCACAGGCGTTGCTCGGGGGTCTCCATGAACCTAGAAACCTTCTTCGGGTCCAAAGTCTTGGTCATTATACCCCACCTCATTATCTTGACCTGAGCAGCAATATAAACCAACAAATATGCAAGGTTGAGTACCGATGGTACTCAGCAAGTGTGGGAAAGTTATGTCATGCATGGCTATAACAAGAGGAGGTTGAACTCATGGTTAAAGCACTACACAATTAATACCTATCACCTTAGCTTATTAAGCACCTACATTACTACACAGGTGAAATGGTCCCAATCTCCCATCCCATCATCATAATCAAATAACCATAACATCATTTCCAATGTTAAGCTCCCCGCTTAACATCCACAACTTCCAAAACCATCAATCCTCTAATCATGAATAAGTCCAAGCCGCTCTTGACCGTGAGCACGGCTGTCATGACAGTTTTGACTCTGCAGAGTTTGTACCACTGTACCCACATGTAGTGATTTCATCCCCCGTTGCCGGGTGGACTAAAAGAACCTCCATTTTGCCAGTGGCTACGAACCACATTCACACTTCCCAGGTGTGTAGCCAGGAGATCACTACGAAGCCTTTACAAAGGGATTCTCGACGAGCGTGGGCCCACTGAGGTTTCACCCCTAACAGCATACAAGAGGCTCCAACCCCGCTGCAGTGGCCCCCTCTTGAGCCTTGCGGTTCATATGGTAGTCCAGCTGACACCTACTCCCCGCACCATCCAACACACCCATACTACGCTGGGGATACACCTAATTAATTGGCCAAGCTGCCCCATCTCAGCATGTGGTTGGCACTGTAAAGCCAGGTTACATGCTCCATGAACCGGTCCTTAAGATCCAGGCAAGTACTAAACACAAACCCGAGTCTCGTGCACCCAACACACAACCAAAACATCCAACTTGCCTTGATCCCTACCTCTACATAACTCACAATAACTCATTCAAGAGTATGGTAAAATAAACTGATGATCTTATGTCCCAAATATCCCATTCTAAGCATGGCTAAGCATATGCATAATAATAAATGACATGATAAAATAAATCCCAACCCAAGCTACAAGGAAAACAAGGTAATGCAATTCTAGGGAAACTTCCTAGCATGGGTTTCATATTTAACTTGACAATGCAAATAATTCTATCTACACATCCTAGCATAGGATCAAAGTGGTCAAGGACACTTGCCTCCTTACTGCTGCTCTTGAAATGGGTAGTCCTGGTCTTGGAAAGGAATAACTTGCTCTTGAGCAGGTTCTACATCATACCATCACACATAGCAAAAGAAAAACAACAATCCATAAGACATGGTTCACACTTCCACTTCATACAAACCACACATTCATATTTATGAAAGTCATTCTCATTTCTATGTGTTGTGGTTACTCTATGTGTATTGATTTTGGCTTACATGCACTTTTAAACATGTGCATATGATTTCTACTTTTGTATTCATTTTTATGTTTGTATATAATATATGAGTTTCCAATTTAAATAAATTCCTTATATTCAATTGATACACCTTTTAGCTACCAAGTGTGCATGAAAGGTATTTTTCTTCTCCATATGTGTCTTCAGAATTTCTACCAACCCTAAACTGAATTCTTTGGATTTTAGAAACTCCATTTATCATATACTAGTTGCTATATTTTCAGATTTATTTTCCTATGCATAAATGTGTACTTTATTGTGAAAATAGTAAGACACATCATCTAAACAGAATAGGTTCTGGTCCTAAATAATTTAATAACATATTTTGACCTTTGCCTCTGATGTAAACTATTTCACAATTATTTTCCCTATTTCCTAGAACTATTCTTTACTTAAAAATGTGTCCCTAAATGTGAATAATAAATTAAACAGATTCAATTCAGCCCAAAATATGTTTTTATCTCACTCCAAAGTTTCCTAAATACTGAGAAAGTCTTTAATTAAATTTTGACAATATGTTTGTCCCACTTTTTAATTTTTAAACACTAGCCACATATTCAATTTCCTAAACTAAATACTAAATAGGGCTAAAAAGGTAAACTCACCCCACTACAGGGTCTATAATATTATTTTCAGAATTTCCAGGGGTCTAGCTACACTTATCAGAGGAGTTTTTCTTAATTTTTTATTAAGTCCAGGGCTAAAACTGATTTTTAAATGAATTTACATGATTTTCTGAAGTTCCAGGGGCTAGATCAGAAGTTTCCGGGGCTAGCTCTTATTTCCCGAGAACCCCAGGGGGTAGCACGTAAGATTTCTAGTCTTTATAACGCGGGGCTGACGTGGACCGTCCGATTTAAAACAGACGGCTGAGATTATAACGTCGAACCGGTACGCGGGGATTTAAACCCTACCGTGCGATTTAAAATAAACGGCGCACAAGCGGCCACGTCGCTCTGATCGAGCGCGGGCGGCGCTGCCGGCGGCGGGAAGCGGCGATCTCGCCGGAGACTTTCGGATCTTCGAGAATTCTTCCTAGAACTGTGATTTTATGGCATAGATTGGTGGAGGGGAGGTCGGGGATCTCACCTCGGGGGTTTTCTTGAGCTCGGAGGTCCTGGAAGGTGATCGGCGACGAGGTCCGAGGTGAAACCACGGCGAGGCTCGTCGGCGCTGTGTTTACACCGCAAGTCACCGAGTTTTCTGCACCTGCAAGGTTCCCCGGAGGCGGTGGATCAAGACCAGCGAGTTAGATCGGAATTTCCGAGCTTAGATCGGCCAGAATTCGTCGGAGAAGTCTCGGTTCTCACCGGAGGAAAATTGGCGGATCGCGTGGGAAAAACAGAACGAGGCCGGGGTTTTTATAGACGGGGAAAGGCGGCGGGGTGGTTTAGATCAAGTCCGCGTCGCCTACGAACGGAATTCGGCGGGGATGTGCAGGAATCCGGGTCGGTTTTGATCCGGGGTGAAAGAATCCTGGCGCGGGCGCGAGGTAGAAGAAGGACTGGCAGGCCCCGCCTGTCAGTGGGAGGAAGCGGCGCGCGCGGCTGCGGGCTGGCGCGGCGCTGGTTGGGCCGGCTGGTGGGTTGCGGCCCACTGGCCGGTTTTTTTCTGTTTTCCCTTTTCTTTTTCTATTTCTTTTCTGATTTGAGTTTAATTTGAATTCCAGTTTGAATTTGAATTTTTGCAAAACATGCAACATGTCCAAAAATTTTTAAATTCCCCTCTTAACATGATTTTAGGGTCTTAACAAAATTTTGGGGTGTTACAACTGATGACCACCATTGCTGGTCCAGATCCTCCTCACGTCACAAGCTCATCTATTTGTGATGAACATGAAGAAGAAGAAGCTTGTAAAGTGTCCACTCCCCTTCGGATTCTCAAAAGTCATCCTCCACAACAAATTATTGGAAGCTTGCATGAACGAGTTGCATGATCGGATCACTTTTGTATCTCACGGCATCAAGACCGGACATACAATTCAGCGTATGTCTTTGTGCACGGTTTCAAGCCTCCCCACGTGCTTCACATCGTCAAGCCGTCAAAAGGATTCTCAGGTACTTACATGGAACTCAAGAATTTGGCATTTTTCTTCCTTCTTCCTCAACCGTTACTTTGAAAGCTTTTTCCGATGCTGATTTTGGGGGTTGTAGGATTGATAGGAAAAGTACTTCTGATGCTTGTCATTTTCTTGGTAATTCACTTGTTTCCTGGTCCTCTAGAAAACAAAGTTCAGTTGCACAATCCACAGTCGAATCTGAATATGTAGCTGCTGCTAATGCTTGCTCACAAATTCTTTGGATTGTTCAAACACTTAAGGACTATGGGGTTGATCTAGATAGTGTTCCACTATTTTGTGATAACACTAGTGCCATTTGCATTGCTAAAAACCCCGTGCAACATTCGAGAACTAAGCACATTGACATTAGGTATCACTTTCTCCGTGATAATGTCGAAAAAGGGAACATTGTGCTTCACCATGTAGATACCGAACAACAATTGGCTGACATTTTTACAAAACCTTTGGATTTCACTCGTTTTTGTTACATTCATAGTGAAATAGGGGTTATGCATCCTCATGGCTTAAATTGAGGGAGAATTTTGAAACTTGGGAAATCTATGTGTGAATCTGAAATTAAAATAATATGAGCATAGTATTTCATGCATATATGACTTTGTGATTCCTTTTTCATGCTGAAAGTTCTTACTACATTACTCGTGTTATACATTTTGTAGTTTTTACCATGTCTAGTAATTGGAATAATTACTTACACTAAATCTGGTCATGGTCGAACTTTCTTGCTGTTTTGAACTTGTTGCATGCTCACAAGTGCTTTTAATCATAAAGAATTAATCAAGTAATCAACTCACATGTAGAGTTTTTAGGTTCAAATAAAAAAATAAGAAAAGATCAAGAGAATATGCATGCATCGCACTTCTTATTTTGAGATGGCTTATCATTGCACTTAGATATGAACTTGAAAAGAGTTGTGTATGACTAAAACCATGTCCTTAAACTTCTGACTGTCAAATGACATAGGCTTGGCTTGGTTGGTTAGAATAAGGCTGATGCTGCATATAATCTATGGCAAATGTCATAAGATCAAAATTTGTGCTTTAAATGATAAATAAAATGCAGCAACAAGTGTCATGCTTTCAGGTCTTGAAATAGTTAAGTTTGTGAGATCATGACTTGCTTAAATTGAAAATTACACTTGATCTCTAGCATGGCTTATACTACTTTATGTATCTCATTGATGTGATAGTGTAAGTTACTTGATAGTATGATTTGGATGAGATTTGTTTTATATGTATATGTTATAATGTGGTCATAACAAATTAAAATTTCTCTTTTGTACCTTGATGAATACATTGTCAAAGGGGGAGAAATTGATCACACATTGCACACATTCACAAGTGTTTTGGCACGATTCTTCTCAGGGGGAGAATTTTTGGTATTTTTATTTTTCTTCTCATTTTATTTCTGATTTACAAAGGGGGAGAAATTGTTTTCAAAACTTTTCATGTGAATAAGCCAATGTTCAGATTTTAAGTGGTGTTGCCAATGCATTCATCAAGGGGAAGATTGTGAGACCTATGTGTGCTGAATACATTGGCTTTGATGATAAAAGTTTTGAATACTACCAAAACACATTTTTAACAAGGTCCCACTCTAGGTCCGAGCTCCTGCAAGGTCCGACGATAGGTCCGACGTAAGGTCCGACTTGCTTTGTCTAGGTCTGACTTATTTTGGCTAGGTCCGACTTGTTTTTGCTAGCTCCGGTGCTAGGTTCGACTAGCTTTGGTAAGTTACGTGCTAGGTCCGACTAAGCTTTAGTACGCTTCGACGCTAGGTCAGACTAGCTTTGGTAAGCTCCGGTTCAAGGTCCGGTTAGCTTTGGTAAGGTTCGGAGCTTGATTGCAATGGTTCTGCTTTTAACTTGCAATGTTTCGAACTTGATTTACTCTTATGAAAAGATTTCTTAGTATTATTTTACTAAGTTTTTAGTGTGTTTTGGTGGTTATGGCTGATATCATTTTGCTATGGTTTACAACATGCTTATGTGAGGTGCTCACGTAAGATGTTGTAGTTTCAGAACTAACAAGAGTCAAGTCGAGGACTTGTGCTCGGAAGTATTGGTTGTTTATTCATATGCAGGTGTTGCTTGAGTTCAAGACATGGCTGGTGACGGGATCCATTGAACTAGTCTTAGGAAGAAGATGAGGTTCAACAACCAAGTTCGGGAGGAATTGTGGTTGAGTTGATCGGGAGGTTGCGCAGTATGTATGAATCAAGAACAATGCATATGAAGGTATCTTGGACGTCGTTGGAAGATGTTTGCACGTGTGCAAGGAGTGCATGGACGTGGCTGCATGGTTCCAAGGCGTGATGAAGAGATGTGGACGTAAAGAATTGGTCGGAAAGGTTCAACCGACTAGGTTATGGACTCAGGCTGCGGCTGAGTCGTGTTTGACTCAAATATGGAAAGTTTTGAGTTGGTTATGATAGGATTTCGTGTGGATCACGAATTTGAGTTGTTTTAGGAATGTTTGGGACGTTACTAAGGTGTTTGGAAGTCTTAAGATTGCTTCTATCTGCGTGTATAAGAGTCTTGAGCAGTATTGGAAAGTTACAGTTTGAATCCAAGTAGGAGTAGGAGTCCTAGTTTGAATTAGGTTGGCCTTAGGGCTGGTTATATAAGCAAAGGAGGCCAAGGCTCGTGGGTACACGACTTTGGGGCTGTTCCTATTGTGTTTTGATAAATAAAATTCGTATTCTAAAGGAACTTTTGTGCCTTGTTCGTCCGACTTGTTTCAGACAAGTTTTTTCTCGTCGAGTTTCTGTTCAGCACTACCTTGCTTCTGTGGTTTTATCATAACTTGAGTTTTACAGATCCAATTGATGTGATTCTTTTTGAGTTGTCTTCAAAACTTTGTTATATATCATATGTGAAAATTTCACGGTCATTGAATTTGTGGTTTCTGAACTACACGAGTTTCTTTGCAGTATTCCAGAACTGTTTTTCTTGCGTTGGACAGATTGACCTTTGTTCGATCTTTTGATCGTAACTTGAGTTTCTCTCAACGTATTTTCATGATTCTTGTTGTGACGTCTTCGTGACTTGATACTCTACAATCTATACTAGTTTTGTCACAGTTGAACACGTTTAGATTAGTCGCACACACGGTTTCTTTAACAGATCGGTTTTCTGCTGAGGGGTGTTTTGTTGCTTCCGCTGAAAAGTTTTTATCTACCATTCACCCCCCCTCTGGTAGCTTTACACATGTACTTCGATCCTACTGTTAAAAACATTAAAGTCAAGAAGGAGGATTGGATCAAGGGGGAGACGAAGAAAAGAGCGACAATGAAGATGAAGATCAAAGAGTTCAACCACCTCATCTAAGAGTGCACCAAAGTGTTCAACGGGATCATCCCGTCGACAACATACTAGGAGATATCTCCAAAGGGGTGACCACCCGCTCTCGAATGGCTAACTTTTGTGAACATTACTCTTTTGTTTCCTCTTTGGAGCCCCATAAGGTAGAAGAAGCACTACAAGATCTAGATTGGGTGGTGACAATGTAAGAGGTATTCAACAATTTTGAAAGAAATCAAGTATGAGAACTCGTGAAGCGACCCAACGCAAATGTTGTGGGAAGCAAGTGGGTATTCCGCAACAAGCAAGACGAGTATGGGGTTGTAACAAGAAACAAGGCAAGACTTGTTGCAAAGGGATATGCACAAGTAGAAGGTTTGGATTATGATGAAACTTTTGCTCCCATAGCTAGGCTTGAATCAATTCGTATCTTGCTTGCGTTTGCTACTCACCATGATTTCAAGCTATACCAAATGGATGTGAAAAGTGCCTTCCTCAATGGTCCGATCAAGGAGGAAGTGTACGTGGAGCAACCACCCGAATTTGAGGACGATAAGTATCCTAACCATGTCTTTAAACTTCGGAAAGCCCTCTATGGCCTCAAACAAGCTCCTAGAGCTTGGTATGAGTGTCTTAGAGATTTTCTTATTAAAAATGGTTTTAGGCTAGGAAAGCCCGACTATACACTCTTCACTAAGCATTTTAACAATGATTTATTCGTGTGCCAAATATATGTCGATAACATTATATTTGGTTCTACTAACAAAGTTTTTTGTGATGACTTTTCAAAGATAATGACTGAAAGGTTCGAGATGTCAATGATGGGGGAATTGAAGTTCTTCCTAGGATTCCAAGTCAAACAACTCAAAGAAGGAATGTTCATAAGTAAAACTAAGTATACTCAAGACATACTCAAGAGGTTCGACATGAACAAAGCCAAACCCATCAAGACTCCCATGGGAACCAACGGACATCTTGACCTTAATGAAGATGGTCCAAGTGTGGACCAAAAGGTATGTCATTCCATGATAGGTTCTTTGCTTTACCTTTGTGCATCTAGACCCGACATAATGCCTAGTGTTTGTATGTGTGCACGGTTCCAAGCCGCTCCTAAGGAGTGTCACTTGACGGCCGTTAAGCGAATTCTTAGATATTTGGTTCACACTCCTAACCTAGGACTTTGGTATCCCAAGGGATCCAAGTTCAATCTCATCGGATACTCCGATGCCGATTATGAAGGGTGTAAGGTAGATAGGAAGAGCACGTCGGGGACTTGCCAATTCCTTGGTAGGTCCTTGGTTTCGTGGTCTTCAAAGAAACAAAACTCCATTGCCTTATCCATAGCCGAAGTGGAGTACGTCGCAACCGGGAGTTGTTGTGCACAACTCCTATGGATGCGACAAACTCTTAGGGACTATGGTTACACTTTGAGCCATACTCCACTCCTATGTGACAATGAGAGTGCCACCAAGATTGCTCACAATCCCGTGGAGCATTCTAGAACCAAACACATTGATATCCGTCACCATTTCTTGCGAGATCACTCTATCAAGGGAGATATCGTTATCTCTCATGTTAGGAGTGAGAAGCAATTGGCAGACATCTTCACCAAACCCCTTGATGAGAAACACTTTTGTGACCTAAGGAGTGAACTAAATATCCTAGATTATCGAAACGTTGCTTGAGTCGTGCACATCTGTTTGTTGCTTGTTTATAAACTTCAAAAAATCGCATGCTTTCAAAATATTACCCTAATCTCTCTTACTTAATGAAAACTATGTTCAAAAGGATTCTTTGTCAAATATGGTCATTGTTTGTTTGATGTATGCTTACTGACCACGTTTGCCAAAGATATTTGCAAAAACTTGTCCAAAAAGGATCATATTCTTGAGCTAAAATTCAAATTATATGAATTTCAGCATATAGCCGGACTAGTCCGTCCATGGGACGGACAAGTCCGGGCTGTCTAGGTCGGACTTCTCAGCGGACAAGTCCAAACTGGACTAGTCCGCCTGGGAGGTCGGACAAGTCCGGCACCGGAGAAGTCCGGCTCTGGTCCGCCAACCGGACTTGTCCGGGCACCAGGCAGGACTAGTCCGACCCCTGGGGACTTAACCTCCTAGGGGCGGCCAGACCCCTCTCTCTTCACGGACTAGTCCGCTCTCAACTCTCTCTCAAGCAGGAAATGCCCCATTCGCGATTTTCGCTTTTCTCCACCAAAAATCTTGACCAATCCATGGATTGGAGCCCTAAGGAGTGCGGAAATCCTTCCCCGTGCTTCATTGCTCAAGTTTCGACTTCGATTTCATCACATTTGAAGATTTCAAGAGGTATTCTTGACCTAACCCAAAATCTTTACTTTTCTTCATTCTTAGGTCTTTTGCTAGAATCCTCTTCACAAATGTTGTTCCTAGTGTCATCGTAGCCTAGGAGTATTGCGACCTGATTCAAAGTTTTTGCGAAAAATTGTTAGGGTTAGGGTTCTTCCTGTGCAACCCGAACTAGTCCGGTTTTTGGGCGGACAAGTCCGTTCTCGGGCGGACTAGTCCGACCCCTTAACAGACAAGTCCGGTTTACACAGGACAAACTCCAACTTTAGCCATTTTTAGTGAATTCTTTCACAATACTCCACTTCCTTGACCTCTTATCTCTTGTTTCTCAAGAAATATGTCAGACTCCGACCAAAGCTCTCCTCTTCCAAGTCCCACAGCTGAGGAGGCTTGACAAGCCCTTCATCGGCGCATTGCCGAAGAGAGGGCGACAAAGGAGGCCCAAGCGGCTAAGGATGCTGTCAGTCGAGAGGCAAGAACAAAGAAGAGACACGATCTTGACAAGGAGGCACAAATTGCCCAAGCCATTGAAGAATCCTTGGCGGATCAACGGAAAAAGAAAAGGGCCGAACGTGAAGCCCATAGCTCCTAGGCTGCTAGTGCCGTAGAGCCCAAGAGGAAGAGGCTGGTCACTTTGGGAGAGAAAGAGCGGGAAAAGGAGAAGGAATCCAAGGGTAGGGTTATTCGTGACCCGAAGAAAGGCAAGGCTCCACTTCCTGAGGAGCCCAAGAACAAAAAGGCAACTGCCAAGGCACCGACAAAGAGGGCAGGAGGGATAGTAATCAGGGAGAAAGGGCAACCGAAGCCCATCGGCCCCCTGAAGATGGCTGCCCCTGCTAGAGATCCAAACCGGTAGCCCAACAATCTGACATATGTGTTCAAAGGAAAGGGGGCTGAGAAGGCGAGAAGGCTGAGAATGGATAAAGTCTATGACTGTGAGAAATACACAGCCGACCCTAGGTTATGGTGTGACTTCCATTGCCACTACTATCGCCTAGTGTACCTAAAAATGAAGACTCTAGTCGCTCAAGCTCAATGGGTAGATTGGGACTACATGGCCAAAAGGAAGCACAAATCCTTTGATGTCGTGATTGAAGCCGCAGAGCGCCATGGAATCAAGAAAATCATGAGCTTCAAGTATGACTGGAACATCGAGGTGATTGTGCAGTTTTACACCACCGTGTACTTCTCCACCTACGGTGACTAGAAAATCACCTGGATGACACATGGAGAGCAATACTCAGTCACTTATGAGAGGTTTGCTTAGATACTTGGCCTTGAGGAGCACCTGGACCATGAGATTATCATTTCCAACCTCAAGGCAGTGGATAGGGATCAGCTTGACTACATGTATCCTAGTCATGTTCCCTATGAGGCCAGGCTTGCTAGGAACACCAAGCCTTTCTATAGCATCCTCAACCGGATTTTGAGGAGAACTATTGCCCCTAAGGATAGAGATGCAGGGGTGATTCAAGGAAACTTAAGGCATCTCCTCCTGTTGATAGATGGTGAAGAGAAGTTCAACCTTGTTGAGCACATCTATGACGACATCTTCAACATCTCTCACACTCCCAACCGCTCATGTGGGTATGCACCATATATCATGTGCTTAATTGAGAAGGTGTCGGGGATTGTCTTTGTCAAGGATGTCACTCATTGACCTCTCCGTCCTTAGCTACCCCCTATTGTGCCAGAACCCTCCAGAAGGAAAAATGCTCAACCTCCTTCCAGCTCAGCAGCCCCTCCTAGCTCAGTGGCTCCCTCATCACCTCCTCCTCCGCAGTCAATGAGCGGATTCTTCAAGTGCTTCAACGCACTCTTCGCCTCTTATCGGTGTGTGGAGGTCCGAACTCGACGCATGGAGAGGCGTCAGGAGAAGTACCTCAAGGCTGTGTGTGACAAGTCTGAGGTACCCATGTCTCCTCCCGAGGAGAGTGATGGGGAGCTCACTCCATATCCAGATTTCACCGCTGATGAGCTCACCCAGTTTAGGGAAGATGGAAGCTCCTACAAGGTCGTGCCTCCATCCACCGCCGCCGACGACGTGGAAGATGATACGGAGGCAACGGAGAGCGATGAAGGTGGTGATGAAGAAGAAGACGATGAAGATGACGAGTAGACTTAGGCGTATCTTTTTCCTTTTTCCTTTTTGGTTCCTTGATGCCAAAGGGGGAGATATGGAAGAGGATGTCTTTTATCATCTTCTAGTATTGTAATAGATCCTTGGACATGACTATCTCTATGTTTTATGCATTGTGTCTCTTTTGTATAAGACTACGTGTTCGATATTATGGCTTATATTTGATCATTGTTGCTCTTTGCTATGTTTCATTGTCTTATCACATTTTTTAGCACAACACGTAGGCACCCCACCATAACATGTGAGTGTATGTCAATTCTCCTCTTTTACTGTTGCATACATCCAGGGGGAGTTAAGCATACACACACTTGTTGTGAAAATCAAATTTTTACCTTTTATGTTGAAACTTAATGTGTTGTCATCAATCACCAAAAAGGGGGAGATTGTAAGTGCATCTAGGTATCCCCGTGGGTTTTGGATGATTGATGAAGACAATTAAGAGACTAATGAGCTGAGATGATCATAAGCACAGGATATTTCCAAGGTGGACACCTAAACTCTCAAAAAGGAAAAGGATGAAGAACGGCGTCGAAGACTCGAAGAATAGAAATTAGGGTTTCATTTGAGTCTTTAGTAGGCTAGCCGTGTAGGAGTTAGAGTGTGTTTGTAAAGTGCATTGAGATCATAGAAGAGAGCTCAAAGCGTTAGAAGTGTCGAATCCTTAGTGGAGAGTGCTAGTGAGGTAAACTCGGGTAGGCCGGACTTGTCCGGGTCAGAGGCCGGACTAGTACGGAAGTTCTACGGGTCCGTTTTGGGGTGGACTAAGAGTTCCTGAATGAGTTCGGACTTGTCCGTTTTGGGACGGACTAGTCCGTTTCTCTCTTGGTGAGAGTGTTTTGGGACTAAGTCCTGGTAGACCGGACTTGTCCGCCTCAGTGGCCGGACTAGTCCGCGCTAGCCAAACTTGTCCGTTTTCACACGGACCAAGAGTTCCTGTGTGAGTTTGGGGTAGTCCGTTCTGAGGCGGACTAGTCCGTATGGTTGTGAGATGAGAGATCCCATGGCTAAGTCATGGTGAACCAGACTTGTCCGCCTAAGTGGACGAACTAGTCCGTGTCCTCCAGACTTGTCCGTTCTCACCCGGACAAAGAGTTCCTGTGTGAGTTCGGGCTAGTCCATTCTGAGGCGAACTAGTCCGTACGGTTGTGAGATGAGAGCTCCCACGACTAAGTATTGGTGGACCATACTTGTCCGCCTTAGTGGTCAGACTAGTCCGGGTTCTCCAGACTTGTCCGTTCTCACCTGGACAAATAGTTCCTGTGTGAGATCGGACTAGTCTGGTGTGAGGCGGGCTAGTCCAGACTTTTGTTAGGTGGCAACGGTTGGCTTTCGGGACTTCTATAAAAGGAGATGCCCCGGCTTCATTTAGACACCCTTGGAACCCTAGTGCCACAATAGCCATCCTAGAGCCTCTCCAAGCCTTCTCTCTTGCCTACTCACCCTTTAGAACAAATTCTTGAGTGGATTTGGGTATGTGAGGAGAGGAGAAGGAAGAATTTCGTGTTTAGGCTCTTGGAGTGATCTCGTGCACTTGGTGTGAGTCTTTGTGAACTGTGGCTTGTGAGATCGGTGAAGTTTTGTGGACGTGATCAAGTGAGAGCCTCGGATTGTGAGCAGCTCCAAAACTTTGTAAGTTCACCCTTGAGACAGTGAAGAACTGGGTTGGCCTTAGTGGCGACTTGGTGAGGAAAGGGTTGTTAGAACCGGTCCTTTGTGGACTCCTCAATGGGGACGTAGATTCCTGAGTGGAATCAAACCTAGGGAAAAAATTCTTGTGTCATTGTTGCATTTACACTTCATTGACCATTAGAATTGCTTAGGGTTAGCTTCGCTCATTCCGCTTTTATAGTATTCATTATTACAATCTTGAGATCCACTTTTATATCCTGTCAAATTTGTCATATTAAATTACTAGATAGTTTATCTATACTTTATTGAACTAAAATCTAAAAAAACCCATAAAAATCAAGTTTAGGCTTTTCTAGCAGTCTGGCCGAACTAGTCCGCCCCAGAGCCAGACTAGTCTGACCTTTTAAGGATTTTTCAGCAGGCTGACCGGACTAGTCCGCCCCTGAGCCAGACTAGTCCGGCCCCTGTGTTTCTAATCTCGTTTAATTAAGTCATTTCAGGTATTTTAGCCTATTCACCCCTCCCCCTCTAGGAAATTTCACCTCTCGGTCACTCTCAGGCTGTCCAAAAAGGGATAATTCCGAACCTACCCGGCTCACATGCATAACGCATGTGAGACGGGCCGATTCGAAACTTGGTGATGCATATTCTAAAAGTTTACGTTGCTCAATCATTTTTGAGTCATTTATCTGAGAGAGAGGAAAGAACAAAAGATAGGGAGGGAGGGGGTAAAGAATAGGGGTGACCGTCAACTCGTGGGTCTACGTCCATGCGACCTAATCCTTCGGCATGTCCGGGGTCTCAAGAACAACGGGAGAAGGACGAAGCCAAAGCCCACCGGCCTTTCGGCGGCTCGGGCACCAGACATGGGTCGTTGGGAAGGCCTTGTACCCTTCTATGACAGGTCACGGTGGTTGAGCGATCAAGCGTTGGAGGGAGGTCAGTCGGGCGTTGAGCCCAGACCGACAGCTCTTGTCGAGCGTCTCTCCGCATCCTTGGGTGCTCGAAGCTCCGTGTATGTCTCGTGTACACCGTCGTTTTCCAACGAGCGCTTCGCATCCGCACCAGCATCGTTCGCCTCAAAGCCCGGCTCGATAGATGTTCTACTATTAATTATCGTATTACATGCTCTCACGACGGTGTATATAGCTAAACGTCGTGAAGCAAATAATTATCACTTAATTTTCAAACAATTTTCATGCAAGTAATTAATAAACAAAACATAATTATTAAAAAATGACTCAAAGAGCGCGTGAAGTCCGGCGGCGGCGGCGGGGTGGGCTGCCAGAGGCCAAGAGGGGGGCCCGCTAGGGGGCTAGGGGGGCAGCGGGGGCCGGGGACGGTGCGGCGGCTCGGAGTCGAGCGAGGGCGGGTGTAAGTGCATCTAGGTATCCCCGTGGGTTTTGGATGATTGATGATGACAATTAATAGACTAATGAGCTGAGATGATCATAAGCACAAGATGTTTCCATGGCGGACACCTAAACTCTCAAAAAGGAAAAGGATGAAAAACAGTGTCGAAGATTCGAAGAGTAGAAATTAGGTTTTCACTTGAGTCTTTAGCGGGCTAGCCCTGTAAAAGTGAGAGTATGTGTGTGTCAAGTGCATTGTGATCATAGAAGAGAGCTCAAAGTGTTAGAAGTGTCAAAACCGTAGTGGAGAGAGGTGGAGAGATAAAATTGGGCAGGCCGGACTTGTCCGGGCCAGTGGTTGGACTAGTCCGTAAGTCCCCCTGGCTTAGTCTGTTTTGGGGCGGACTAAGAGTTCCTGACTGAGTTCGTACTTGTCCGTTTTGGGACGGACTAGTCCGTTTCTCTATTGAAAGGAGTGTTCTAGGACTATGTCCTGGTAGACCGGACTTGTCCGCCTCAGTGGCCGGACTAGTCCGGGCTAGCTAGACTTGTCCAGTTTCACCCAGGCAAAGAGTCCCTGAGTGAGTTTGGGCTAGTCCGTTCTGATGCAGACTAGTCCGTATGGTTGTGAGATGAGAGCTCCCACATATAAGTCTTGGTGGACCGGACTTGTCCACCTCAGTGGCCGGACTAGTCCGGGTCATCCAGACTTGTCCGTTCTCACCCGGACAAAGAGTTCTTGTGTGAGATCGAACTAGTCCGGGTCCTGACAGGACTAGTCCGGACTTTTGGTAGGTGGTAACGGTTGGCTTCGGGACTTCTATAAAAGGAGATGCCCCGACCTCATTTAGATACCTTTGGAACCCTAGCGCCGCCACAACCTATCTAGAGCCTCTCCAAGCCTTCTCCATTGCCGACTCACCCTCTTGAATCAAATCCTAAGTGAATTTGGGCGTGTGAGAAGAGGAGAAGGAAGAACTTTGTGTTTAAGGCTCTCGGAGTGATCTCGTGCACTTGGTGTGACCTGTGGCTTGTAAGATCCGTGAATCTTTGTAGAAGTGATCAAGTGGGAGCATCGGATTGTGAGCAGCCCCAAACTTTGTAAGTTCACCCTTGAGATAGTGAAGAACCAGGTTGGCCTTAGTGGCAACTTGGTGAGGAAAGAGTTGTTAGACCCGGTCCTTTGTGGACTCCTCAACAGGGATGTAGATTCCTGAGTGGAATCGAACCTCGGGAAAAGAAATCCTCAGTGTCTCTCTTGCATGTACATTTCTTTAAAGATCAATATTGCTTAGGGTTTGTTTTAATTATCTCTTGATTAGAGTATATATCATCATAATCTTGCAATCCATTTCGAAATTCTATCACACTTGTCATATAGGATTGCTAGTTGTTTCATCCACATTTTGTTAAACTAAAATCTGGAGAAAAACCCAAAAAAACCAAGTTTTTAGTCTTTCCAGCAATTTGACCAGATTAGTCCGCCCCTAAGGCAGACTAGTCCGGCCCTTTTAGGATTTTCAGCAAGCAAACCGGACTAGTTCGCCCCTGAGCCAGACTAGTCCGGCCACTGTGTTTTAATTTTATTTAATTAAGTCATTTCAGGTATTTTATCCTATTCACCCCCTCTAGGCAATTTCAATTGGTATCAGAGCAGGTCTCTCCATTAAGAGTCTAACCACTCGGAGAGAAGATGGCCGGAGTTGAGGGATACGAGATTCCGCCGACGACACAAGGCAAAAACACATATTACAAGAAAAAAGACGCTGATGTGCTGAAAGATCACTCAAGTGATGATGAAGAAGTTCGCCAGCTCAAGGCACGACTTCGTGAGAAGCTAGGTCACTCTAGCAAAGAGAAGAAGAAGCCAAAGGATCAAGAAAGGAGTAGTCAACCGGACTACTCCCAATATCCTTTCAACTATGAACGATTAACTTCTAACAATCATTACTTATCCATTCCTCTTGGCAAACCTCCTCAATTCGATGGAAATGATTACTCAATGTGGAAGCGTAACATGAAGATGCATCTAATATCCTTAAACCCTTGTTTATGGCAAATTGTCTTAACAGGTGTCCATCTTCCAAAGAATGAAGAAGACGTCACCCCGGAGCAATCCATCCTGCTTCATCGCAATGCTCAAGCAGTTGGGGTCATCACCTCATCCTTGACTCGAGAAGAGTTCAACCGAGTCGATGGATTGGAGGTGGCCAAAGATATATGGGACACACTCAAGACGGCGCATGAAGGAAACCGAGTCATTAGGGAGGCCAAGATTGAGATGATAGAAGGAGAGCTTGGGAGGTTCACCATCATGGATGGTGAGTCCCCTCAAGACATGTACAACCGTCTCAAGGTCCTCGTCAATAGAGATCCGATCTTATGGATGCACTCGGTGGACGGATCATGAGGTGGTGAAGAGGATGCTTCAGGCATTCATGCCTCGAAACATTGCTCTTTGCTTCTTGATCCGTGAGAGCCCGGGATATGCTCAAATGACCTCGGAGGAAGTGCTTGGAAGAATCATTAACAACGAGATGATGGAGAAGAAAGCCATGTTCTACAGCGACCTCCAAAGGCTTGCCTCCTCAAAGAAGAAAGATGTTGCTTTCAAAGAACCATCCTCATCACAAGGCTTCGAAGCAAGTGATGATGAGGGCCTCGACACTGATGAAGAAGAGGCGCTCTTCATCAACAAATTCAAGAGAATGATGAGAAGAAGGAAAGGAAGAAACCATTATGAGAACAAGAACAAAGAAAGGTCCAAGCCCAAAATGAAAAGAGCGTGCTACAACTGTGGTGAATATGGACACTTCATTGTGGATTGTCCATATGAAGAAAATAAGAAGAAGAAAGATGGCAAGTCTCAAGAGAAGAAATTCTTCAAGAAGAAGAAGCCATCAGGACACGCTCACCTTGGGAAGGAATGGGACTCAAACGAAGACTCATCCTCCGAGGATGAAGAGAAAGTGGCAACACTTGCCATTGGAAGGAGCAAGCTCTTCCCAAACCTTGAAGATTTCAAGTCTACATGTCTCATGGCTAAGGAGGGAAGAAGAAAGGCATACTCCTCCGGTGGATCAAAATGGGTGCTCGACAGTGGATGCACAAACCATATGACCGGAGAGAGAAGGATGTTTGTTGAATATGAGGAAAACGAAGATCCAAGTGAAGGAATATACTTTGGGTACAATAGCGAAGGGAAAATCCTTGGCACCGGTAAAATTGCTATCTCTCCCCATCATACTCTTTCAAATGTTTTGCATGTTGACTCGCTTGATTATAACCTTCTATCCATATCCCAATTATGTGATAAAGGTTATAATTGTATTTTTACTAACGAGGGCGTGACTGTCTTGAGAAGAAATAATAACTCAATCGCCTTTAAGGGCGTGCTCAAAGGAAAGATTTACCTTGTGGATTTCACCACGGATAAAGCTCAACTTGACACGTGCTTAATGGTGAAGACCAACATGGCATGGCTTTGGCATAGAAGGCTAGCCCATGTTGGGATGAGAAACTTGCAAAAATTTCTCAAGGGAGAACACATTCGAGGCTTGAAGAATGTTGTTTTTGATAAGGATAGGCCATGTAGTGCTTGTCAAGCTGCAAAGCAAGTTGGAGCTCAACATCCATCCAAAAATGTCATGACGACCACAAGACCCTTGGAGCTACTTCACATGAACCTTTTCGACCCAATCGCCTACATAAGCATCGGCGGGAACAAATATGGTCTTGTTGTTGTAGATGATTATTCTCGTTTCACTTGGGTGTTCTTTTTGCATGACAAAGGAGAAACTCAAGGTGTGCTCAAGAAATTCTTGAGAAGAGCTCAAAATGAGTTCTCCTTAAGAATCAAGAACATAAGGAGCGAAAACGGCACCGAGGTCAAGAACACTCAAGTGGAAGAATACTTGGATTAAGAAGGCATCAAGCATGAGTTTTCAGCCCCCTACTCCCCTCAACAAAACAGGGTGGCTGAGAGGAAGAATAGAACTCTCATTGAGATGGCAAGAACCATGCTTGATGAGTACAAGACGTCGGATCGGTTTTGGGCGGAAGCGGTTAACACCGCTTGCCATGCCATAAACCGGTTGTACCTTCATCGACTTTTGAAGAAGACGTCCTATAAACTTCTAACCGGTAACAAACCCAACATCTCTTATTTTCGTGTCTTTGGGAGCAAGTGTTATATTCTCAACAAGAAGCCTAGGACTTTGAAGTTTGCTTCAAAGTCCGATGAAGGTTTCTTGCTTGGTTATGACTCAAACACCTACGCCTATCGTGTTTTCAACAATACTTCTGGAATTGTTGAAATAGCGAGAGACGTAGTGTTTGATGAGACTAATGGCTCCCAAGTGGAGCAAGTTGATCAAAGTGTGCTAGATCAAGGAGAGGCTCCACAAGAAGCACTTAAAAGGATGGTACTTGGAGACATTTTTCCTCAAGAACATCCTCAAGACTCAAATGATCATCCAACAAACGAAGATATGTCTCCCTCCCATGATCGAGCTCAAGATGAGCAAGGCCAACCTCAACAAGATCAAAATGATCAAAGTCAAGAGGGAGGATTGGATCAAGGTGGAGACGAAGAAAAGAGCGACAATGAAGATGAAGATCAAAGAGTTCAACCACCTCATCCAAGAGTGCACCAAAGTGTTCAACATCATCATCTCATCGACAACATACTAGGAGATATCTCCAAAGGGGTGACCACTCGCTCTCGAATGGCTAATTTTTGTGAACATTACTCTTTTGTTTCCTCTTTGGAGCCCCGCAAGGTATAAGAAGCACTACAAGATCCAGATTGGGTGGTGGCCATGCAAGAGGAACTCAACAATTTTGAAAGGAATCAAGTATGGGAACTCGTGAAGCGACCTAACACAAATGTTGTGGGAACCAAATGGGTATTCCGCAACAAGCAAGACGAGTATGAGGTTGTGACAAGAAACAAGGCAAGACTTGTTGCAAAGGGATATGCACAAGTAGAAGGTTTGGATTATGATGAAACTTTTGCTCCCGTAGCTAGGCTTGAGTCAATTCGTATCTTGCATGCTTTTGCTACTCACCATGATTTCAAGATATACCAAATGGATGTGAAAAGCGCTTTCCTCAATGGTCTGATCAAGGAGGAAGTGTACGTGGAGCAACCACTCGGATTTGAGGACGATAAGTATCCTAACCATGTCTTTAAACTTTGGAAAGCCCTCTATGGGCTTAAACAAGCTCCTAGAGCTTGGTATGAGTGTCTTAGAGACTTTATTATTAAAAATGGTTTTAGGATAGGAAAGTCTGACTATACACTCTTCACTAAACATTTTAATGATGATTTATTCGTGTGCCAAATATATGTCAATGACATTATATTTGGTTCTACTAACAAAGCTTTTTGTGATGAGTTTTCAAAGATAATGACCGAAAGGTTCGATATGTCAATGATGGGGGAATTGAAGTTCTTCCTAGGATTCCAAGTCAAACAACTCAAGGAAGGAACATTCATAAGTGAAACCAAGTATACTCAAGACATACTTAAGAGGTTTGACATGGACAAAGCCAAACCCATCAAGACTCCCATGGGAACCAACGGACATCTTGACCTTAATGAAGATGGTCCATGTGTGGACCAAAAGGTATTTCATTCCATGATATGTTCTTTGCTTTACCTTTGTGCATCTAGGCCCGACATAATGCTTAGTGTGTGTATGTGTGCACGGTTCCAAGCCGCTCCTAAGGAGTGTCACTTGACTGCCGTTAAGCGAATTCTTAGATATTTGGTACACACTCCTAACCTAGGACTTTGGTATCCCAAGGGATCCAAGTTCAATCTCATCGGATACTCCGATGCCAATTATGCCGGTTGTAAGTTAGATAGGAAGAGCATGTCAGGGACTTGCCAATTCCTTGGTAGGTCCTTAGTTTTGTGGTCTTCAAAGAAACAAAACTCCATTGCCTTATCCACGGCCGAAGCGGAGTACGTCGCAGTCGGGAGTTGTTGTGCACAACTCCTATGGATGTGACAAACTCTTAGGGACTATGGTTACACTTTGAGCCAAATTCCACTCCTATGTGACAATGAGAGTGTCATCAAGATTGCTCACAATCCCGTGGAGCATTCTAGAACCAAACACATTGATATCCGTCACCATTTCCTGTTAGATCACTCTATCAAGGGAGATATCGTTATCTCTCATGTTAGGAGTGAGAAGCATTTGGCGAACATCTTCACAAAACCCCGTGATGAGAAATGCTTTTGTAACCTAAGGAGTGAACTGAATATCCTAGATTCTTGAAACGTTGCTTGAAGTGTGCACATCTGTTTGTTTCTTGCTTATAAACTTTAAAAATCTCATGTTTTCGACATACTACCCTAATTTCTCTTTCTCTATGAAAACTATGTTCAAAAGGATTCTTTGTCAAACATGGTCATTGTTTGTTTGATGTATGCTTACTGACAATGTTTGCCAAAGATATTTGCAAGAACTTGTCCAAAAGAATCATATTCTTGAGCTAAAATTCAAATTATATGAATTTCAGCATGTAACCGGACTAGTCCGCCCATGGGCCGGAGAAGTCCGGAATATCTAGGTCGGACTTCACAGCGGACAAGTCCAAACCAGACTAGTCCGCCTGGGAGGTCGGACAAGTCCGGCCCCAGAAAGTCCGGCTCTGGTCCGCCAATTGGACTTGTTCGGGCACCTGGCCGGACTAGTCCGGTCCCTAGGAACTTAACCCCCCAGGGGCGGCCAGACCTCTCTCTTCACACAGACTAGTCCGCTCACGCCCTCACTTAAGTCGGAAGCGCCCCTAAATTGGCAATTTTTTATTTCTTCCACCAAAAATCTCATCCAATCCACGGATTGGAGCCCTAAGAAGTGCGGAAACTCTTCTCCATGCTTCGTTGTTCAAGCCTCGACTTCGATTTCATCACATTTGAAGATTTGAAGAGGTATTCTTGAACTAACCAAAAATCCCTCCTTTTCTTCATTCTTAGGTATTTTGCTAGAAACCTCTTCACAAATTTTGTACCTAGTGTCAATGCGATCGTAGCCTAGGAGTATTGCAACTTAATTTGAAGTTTTTGTGAAAAAATTATTAGGGTTATGGTTCATCTTGTATGACCCGGACCAGTCCGGTTTTGGGCGGACAAGTCCGTTCTCGAGCGGACTAGTCCGGTCCTTTAACGGACAAGTCCGATTTACACAGAACAAACTCCAACTTTAGCCATTTTTAGTGAATTTTCTTGCAATATTCCACTTCCTTGACCTCTCATCTCTTCTTTCTCAGGAAATATGTCGAATTCCGAGAAAAGCTCTCCTCTTCCAAGTCCCACGGCCAAGGAGGCTCGACAAGCCCTTCATCGGCGCATTGCCGAAGAAAGGGCGGCAAAGGAGGCCCAAGCGGCTAAAGAAGCCATCCGTCGAGAGGCAAGAACAAAGAAGAAGCATGATCTCGACGAGGAGGCACAAATTGCCCAAGCCGTTGAAGAATCATTGAAGGATCAACGGAGAAAGAAAATGGCTGAACGTGAAGCCCAAAGCTTCCAAGCTGCTAGTGCCTCAGAGCCCAAGAGGAAGAGGCTGGTCACCTTGGGAGATAAAGAGCGAGAAAAGGAGAAGGAGAAGGAATCCGAGGGTTCCTCGTGATCCAAAGAAGGGCAAGGCTCCACTTCCTGAGGAGCCCAAGAACAAAAAGGCAACTACCAAAGCACCGACAAATAGAGCAGGAGGGATAGTAATCAGGGAGCAAGGGCAACCGAAGCCCATCGGCCCCTTGAAGATGGCTGCCCCTGCTAGAGATCCAAACCGGTAGCCCAACAATCCGGCATTTGTATTCAAAGGAAAGGGGGCTGAAAAGGTGAGAAGGCTGAGGACGGATAAAGTCTATGACTATGAGAAGCACACAGCCGACCCTAGGTTTTGGTGTGACTTCCACTGCGACTACTACCGCTTGGTCTACCTAAAGATGAATACCCCAGTAGCTCAAGCTCAATGGGTAGATTGGGCTACATGGCCAAAAGGGAGCACAAAGCCTTTGATGCAGTGATTGAAGCCATAGAGCGACATGGAATCAAGAAAATCATGAGCTTCAAATATGACTGGAACATTGAGGTAATTGTGCAGTTCTACACCACTGTGTACTTCTCCACCTACGATGACCAGAAAATCACATGGATGACTCATGGAGAGCAGTACTCAGTCACCTATGAGAGGTTTGCATAGATACTTGGCCTTGAGGAGCACTTGGACCATGAGATTATTATTTCCAACCTCAAGGCAGTAGACAGGGACCAGCTTGACTATATGTATCCTAGCCATGTCCCCTATGAGGCTGAGCTTGCTAGGAACATCAAGCCGTTCTATAGCATCCTCAATAGGATTCTGAGGAGGACCATTGCCCCTAAGGATGGAGATGCAGGGGTAATTCAAGGAAACTTAAGGCATCTCCTCCTCCTGATAGATGGTGAAGAGAAGTTCAACCTTGTTGAGCACATTTATGATGACATCTTCAACATCTCTCACACTCCCAACCGCTCATGTGGTTATTCACCGTACATCATGTGTCTAATTGAGAAGGTGTCGGGGATAGTCTTTGTCAAGGATGTCACTCATCGACCTATCCGTCCTCAGCTACCCCCCATTGTGCCAGAACCCTCAAGGAGGAAAATTTCTCAACCTCCTTCCAGTTCAGCGGCCCCTCCTAGTTCAGCGGCACCCCCATCATCTCCTCCTCCGCAGTCCATGAGCGGATTCTTCAAGTGCTTCAACACACTCTTTGCCTCCTGTCGGTATGTGGAGGTCCGGACTCGACGCATGGAGAGGCGTCAGGAGAAGTACCTCAAGGATGTGTGTGACAAGCTTGAGGTACCCATGTCTCCTCCCGAGGAGAGTGATGGGGAACTTACTCCATATCCAGAGTTCACCGCTGATGAGCTCGCCCAGTTCAGGGAAGATGGAAGGTCCTCCAAGGTCGTGCCTCCATCCACCACCGCCGACGACGAGGAAGAGGATACGGAGGCCACGGAGAATGATGAAAATGATGAAGAAGAAGACAAAGAAGATGACGAGTAGACTTAGGCGTATCTTCTTCCCTCTTCCTTTTTGGTGCCTTGATGCCAAAGGGGGAGAGATGGGGAGAGGGTCTCTTTTGTTTATCATCTCCTAGTCTTGTAATAGATCTTTTAGACACCTATGTTTTATGTTTTTGGACGTGACTATCTTGTAATAGATCTTTGGACGTGGCTATCTATGTTTATCATGACTATCTTTTATGTAAGACTATTTGTTGGATTTCATGGCTTATATTTGATCATTGTTGCTCCTTGCTATGTTTATTGTCTTATCACATTTTTTGAGAACAACACGTAGGCACCCCACCATAACATGTGAATGTATGTCACTGTCCCTCTTTTACTCTTGCATACATTCAGGGGGAGTTTTGCATACGTACACTTGTTATGAAAATCAAATTTTTACCTCTTATGTTGAAACTTAATGTGTTGTCATCAATCACCAAAAAGGGGGAGATTGTAAGTGCATCTAGGTATCCCCGTGGGTTTTGGATGATTGATGACGACAATTAAGAGACTAATGAGCTGAGATGATCATAAGCACAGGATGTTTCCAAGGCGGACACCTAAACTCTCAAAAAGGAAAAGGATGAAAAACGGCGTCGAAGACTCGAAGAGTAAAAATTAGGTTTCCACTTGAGTCTTTAGCGGGCTAGCCGTGTAAAAGTGAGAGTATGTGTGTGTCAAGTGCATTGAGATCATAGAAGAGAGCTTAAAGCGTTAGAAGTGTCAAAAACGTAGTGGAGAGAGGTGGAGAGGTAAAATTGGGCAGGCCGGACTTGTCCGGGCCAGTGGTCGGACTAGTCCGGAAGTCCCCCCGGCTTAGTCCATTTTGGGGCGGACTAAGAGTTCCTGACCGAGTTCGGACTTGTCCATTTTGGGACGGACTAGTCCGTTTCTCTGTTGAAAATAGTGTTTTGAGACTAAGTCCTAGTAGACCGGACTTGTCCACCTCACTAGTCGGACTAGTCCGGGCTAGCCAGACTTGTCGAATTTCACCCGGACAAAGAGTCCCTGAGTGAGTTCGGGCTAGTCCGTTCTGAGCGGACTAGTCCGTAAGGTTGTGAGATGAGAGCTCCCACAGCTAAGTCTTGGTGGACCTGACTTGTCCGCCTCAGTGGCTGGACTAGTCCCGGTCATCCAGACTGGTCCGTTCTCACCCGGACAAAGAGTTCCTGTGTGAGATCGGACTAGTCCGGGTCCTGACCGGACTAGTCCGGACTTTTGGTAGGTGGCAATGGTTGGCTTCGAGACTTCTATAAAAGGAGATGCCTCGACCTCATTTAGATACCTCTGGAACCCTAGCGCCGCCACAGCCTTTCTAGAGCCTCTCCAAGCCTTCTCCATTGCCTACTCACCCTCTTGAATCAAATCCTAAGTGAATTTGGGTTTGTGAGAAGAGGAGAAGGAAGAACTTCGCGTTTAAGGCTCTCGGAGTGATCTCGTGCACTTGGTGTGACCTTTGGCTTGTAAGATCGGTGAAGCTTTGTAGAAGTGATCAAGTGGGAGCCTCGAATTGTGAGCAGCCCCAAACTTTGTAAGTTCACCCTTGAGATAGTGAAGAACCGGGTTGGCCTTAGTGACAACTTGGTGAGGAAAAGGTTGTTAGACCCGGTCCTTTGTGGACTCCTCAACGGGGACGTAGATTCCTGAGTGTAATCGAACCTCAGGAAAAAATCCTCAGTGTCTCTCTTGCATGTATATTTCTTTGAAGATCAATATTGCTTAGGGTTTGTTTTAATTATCTCATGATTAAAGTATACATCATCACAATCTTGCAATCCATTTCAATATTCTATCACACTTGTCATATAGGATTGCTAATTGTTTCATCCATATTTTGTTAAACTAAAATCTGGAGAAAAACCCATAAAAACCAAGTTTTAAGCCTTTCCAGCAATTTGACCAGACTAGTCCGCCCCTAAGGCAGACTAGACCGGCCCTTTTAGGTTTTTCAGCAAGAAAATCGGACTAGTCCGCCCCTGAGCCAGACTAGTCCGGCCACTGTGTTATAATTTTATTTAATTAAGTCATTTCAGGTATTTTAGCCTATTCACCCCCCTCTAGGCAATTTCAGCGGGGCGCGGCGGCGGCCGGTGCCGGGGGCGGCGGTTGGCGGTGGAAGCGGCGGCGGCGGACAGCGGGCGCCAATGGAGGCGGCGGCGGACGGACAGCTTGGGGGAAGGGCTGAGAGGCAGGCTCGGGGCGTGAGGCGTTGGCCGTGGCGGCACGAGGGGCTGGACGCCTAGGCGTCGCCTAGGCGGCGCCTTGAAAACACTAAATTAACTAAAACACTAAATCGCCTAGGGGCCGGTGCGGCGAGGCCGGGGAGTAAAGCAAAAATTAAATATAACTAAAATCAATCAATTACTAAATTAACTAAATTAAACAACTAATCAATCAATTAAACAACTAATGAATCAATTAAACAACTAATGAATCAATTAACTAAATTAAATAACTAAAATCAGAACCAATTTCTAAATTAACTAAAATAACTAAAATCAATCAATTACTAAATTAACTAAATTGAACAACTAATCAATATGGTGTGGCAGCCGGGTCGGCGGAATCTGGTGCTGCGGTGGCCGAGGCGGTGGATGCCGGGGTGGCCGCGGCCAAGGCGGCGGAGGGCGGGGCGGCGGTGGCCGGGTCGGGTGCGGCCGGGGCGGAGGGCGGGGCGGCGGTGGGGTCCGGCGGCGGGCGGGGCACGCGGTTTTTCGGGTGGGGTCCGGCAGCGGGGGGCTCGGGATCGGCGCGAGCGTGAATGCCCGCGTTGACTCTGGGTCCGCGGGGTATATAGATCCTATTTACGACATCCAAGGTCCAGCCATCGTAAATAAACTTATTTACAACAGCTATAGGGTTAACCGTCATAAATAAATTTAGCCTTCGTAAATTTACGTGTTTCCTATAGTGTATAGGAGGGGAGCCTGACACAGGAGCCATGGCAAACCCTAGCTACATTGGACCTGCCCACACAAGGCCCAAGCCTAATGAGATATTTATTCTAACACTTCCATGCGGCCTGAACTTCGGCCACTGTGAACGTTCAGCCTGGAACAAAAATAAATGAACATTGATGTTAGAAGTGTTTTGGTGAAGATATTCACCTACTGAGAAGTAGTAGGTATATGAAGAACACAATCTATTGCAGTGGCTACCTGTTGCGAACGAAGTACAAATCAAGGGAATGTAACAATCCGATATTTAGCTTCAACACTGGAACAAGAGAAAGTGTTTTACTGCTTTGAAGACCAGGATATTAAATTGTCTACTAGGAACATGTCATAGGCGAAGGTAGAACAGCAATGTCGGTGCATCCTGCCCAATCAGCATCAAAATAAGCCATTAACTCACTGACAAACGATCGATATAACCGAAGTCCAAGATCCATGTTGTCTCGAGTATAACATAATATCCGTTTTACCTAAGCAAGATGAGGTTCACGAGAATCATGCATGTAGAGGTGGACCTGCCACACAACATATGCAATGTCACGATGTGCAAGAGTGAGTTAATTTAGCGAGACCATGGTATTAAGTGGCATTTGAAACAAGTGCACCATCAGAAGATAGCATGGCACATACATCAATTGCAGTAGAACATGAGCTACAATCAACCATGCCAACTCGCTTAAGAATCAGTCATATACTATGGCTAGGAGGAAAAATACCACCATTGCATCGAGTAACTGAACACTACAGGAAACAGTCAATAGGTCGTCGGGGAAATTAAAGTCGTCAGGGCCGACGCATATAAATGAATTATAGGCGTTGGATTTCGGGCGCCGACGCACTTAGTATATAACCGTCGGTTTTAGTGCCGCAACCAACGCCCATAACTATAGGCGTCGGTTAAACCGGCAGATATAATAAGTGCGTCGGTTGGCCAAATGAAACCGACGCTCATACATGATGGATATAATAAGTGCGTCGGTTGGCCAAATGAAACCGACGCTCATACATGCGCGTCCTTTTTCTTTCGCCCTAATTCTCTTCTCTCGCCCGCGCAGCCACCATCGACTCTCACCTGCGCAGCCCGTCCACCTCCTCTTCGCCCGCCGCCGAGAGCTTCGAGCGCCGCGCCTAGATCGAGCTCGCTCCGTGTGCCAGTGCCTCCGACCGCGCGCCGCTTTCCCGGCCTAGCGCGCTGCCTCTCCCCCACGCGCACAGCCTCCTCCTCTCCGAGCTGCGCCGCCTTTCGGTGTTCGAAGGTAAAATCTTGCTGATTTCTTATATTGTGAATGAATCCTTGCATTATGGATGAATATTTGTTGACAATTGTGTTCTTGATGTAGTGAATGTTCTTATTTAGCTAGAGGTGATAGTATCTAAGTGTACAAATGATTATTTATTGATGACTAAGTTCCTATTTTAGTAAACTTTTAGCTTGTATGAATGAAGATTAAAAATGAAGATCTTAGCAATGTGGAAAATGGACATGGTGCTATTAATGCGTCGCACTAATACGATCATGTGAACTTGATTATTTGTTAATAATTTTGGCAATGCTTAACTTGTTAATATGATAAATAAAATTGTATGAATTAGCGTCGGCCCCGACGCCCCAGGGAAACCGATGGTTTATCTATATGCGTCGGCCCCGATGCATTTAACATGTCTAGGGGCGTCGGTTTAAGCGAACTGACACCCATAAGTTAGAGGCGTCGGTTTTTCTGGATCCAACCGACACACATATTAAATGCGTCGGCCAAACTGACGTTTATGTGAAATGTGTCGGCTAAACCGACGATCATACGGCGGGCCCGGCTGGCTCAGGCTCTAAGAGCGTCGGCCCTGGCAAAATCGATGCTCTTAAGAGGGCCCCACTCAAAACCTAATCCCTTCGCCTCTTCTCTTCTCGCCTGCGCCCCCACCCGCCAGCGCCGCCAGCCCGCCGCCTCGCCGGCGCTCCTGCCCGTCGGCGTCCCCTCCGCCTCCCCGTCCGGCCCCCCGTCCGCCCCCCTGTCCGGCGCCCCCGTCCGCCTCGGCCGCCGGCGCCTCAGTCCGCCTCGCCCGCCGCCTCGTTGGCACCCCTGCCCGTCGGCCGTCCGGCGTCCCCTCCGCCTCCCTCGTCCGACCCCCCATCCGCCCCCTGTCCGGCACCCCCGTCCGCCTCGGATGCGTACAACGACAATGAGGACGACCAATTAACCGCGCCTACAGGGTGGATCCGGACTTAGAACTTTCAACTCTGACCAACTTTCCTCCTCTGTCTTGTTCTTTCCTCTCTCGTAAATGATTGAAAAATGAAAATGAGCAACGTAACCTATAGAATTTGAGTACCCATTTCGAATCGGCACGTATCACATGCTATTGGCATGTGAGACGTGAAGGTTCGGAATTGTCCCTTTTTGGACAGCCTGGGAGTGGATCGGGGGGGGGCATGGCTTGTGATGAGACGTGAGTCTGGATCTGGACGAGATTTTGACGGTATAACCCTGATGTTCTCTGCTGCACCATTTTCGAGCGTGCAGTGGAGAACAGCGGGGTTATGCTGCCGAAATTTCGTATGGATCCGGACCACGCGTGTCGTCACAAGCAAGCCCCACTCGACCACTCTTGGGTGGGTTTAGGACCTATATGCCTAATTGTAGTGACCGCCACATAATATGAAAATAAACTAATTATAATGAATTTTCTGCTTTGAAGTTATAAGCTGAAAAATGGATGATGACCGTAAGGTGATGTATGATGGATGGAGTTCAGATGGTGTGTACACTTTGGAATGGGCACAAATCGCAAATGTGTTTGTAAACCAAGCATTTCCTAGTGGTGCTCGTTTTGTGAAGTGTCCGTGTAGCAGGTGCTAGAATCGTCGATGTTTGGAGAGGTCTGAAATGATGCTTTACCTTTGTAAGCATGGATTTATGCCAGACTATCTAGTGTGGCGTGAGCATGGTGAGATGGATCATGCTAGTGAGTCGTACGGAAACGAGAATGAAGATCGGACGGATGAGATGATAGCGGATGTTGGTCGAGAGTACGAAGAGCAGTCACTGCTAGAGGAAGTGAAGAAGTTTTACAAGCTTCATGCCATCGCAGATGAAAAAGTATATGAGGGCACCAATGTGACCGTTCTGCAGGCGGTCACACGACTTATGGGGTTGAAGTCTAAGTTCAATTTTGCAAACAATTGCTACAATGGTATCCTGAAGTTGATCAATGATCTCCTTCCATCAAAACATAAGATGCCGGAAGACATATATCACTCAAAGAAGATTTTGGAAGGTCTGGGCATGAGTTATGATAAAATTGATGCGTGCGAGAATAATTGCATGTTGTTTTGGAAGGAACACCAGAACGATACTCATTGTATGCATTGCAAAGCATCTAGACATGTGAAGGTTTTGAATGATGATGGAGAGGAAATAAGTACAAAGGTACTGGTCAAATGGCTTCGGTACATGCCTATCACGTCCAGGCTTAAACGGTTGTTTCTTTCTCAAGAAACAGCGAAGCAGATGAGGTGGCATTCAGAAGGGTTACGTGAGAGCGATGACAAAGATATTATGGTGCATCCTTCGGATGGCGCGGCATGGCAAGCTCTAGACCGTTTCGATCCGGAGTTTGGTAAAGATCCAAGAAATGTGCGTCTTGGGTTGTCAACAGATGGTTTCACTCCTTTCAACACAAGTAACAGTCCATACTCTTATTGGCCTGTTTTCATCATGCCTTACAATCTCCCTCCCAACATGTGTATGAAAGAAGGATACATATTCCTCGTGGCCATCATTCCTGGTCCTAAACATTCTGGGACAAAAATCAATGTGTTTATGCAACCGTTGATTAAGGAGTTGAAAGAGTTATGGCAAGGTGTAAAGGCATACGACAGTCATCTGAAATGTGAATTTACTTTACGTGTCGCGTATCTATGGTCTATACATGATCTGTTGGCATATGGCATTTGGGCTGGCTGGTGTGTCCATGGAAAATTGTGTTGCCCCATATGTATGGCTGACACCGATGCCTTCAGGTTGAAGTATGGAAGAAAAGTCAGCTTCTTTGATTGCCATCGACGATTCCTTCCTTCAAATCACCCTTACAGGAGTGATACACGATCATTCCGAAAAGGAAAAAGTGTTATAGAAGGACCCCCTTGTTGATTGACAAGCGAACAAAAAATAGCATGACATGCAAAGTTAAAAGAGTCTGCTGAGGGTGGTTTCGAAGGGTATGGTACAGAGCACAACTGGACTCATATTTCTTTTATTTGGGAGCTACCATATGCAAAGGTGTTGCTTTTACCACACAACATAGATTTGATGCACCAGGAGCGTAATGTCGCTGAAAGCATCATAAGCATGTGTTTTGATTTTACCGGGCAAACTAAAGATAATTTGAGTGCAAGGAAAGACTTAGCTGATATTTACAATCGTCTTGGGCTTGAAGTTATAACAAATACAAGCGGAAATGAAAGTAGGCCACGAGCTCCATACTGTGTTGGACCAGAAGAAAGAAAGCAAATACTTAGTTGGTTGAAAATACTGAAGTTTCCAGACCGCTATGCAGCAAACATAAAACGATGTGTTAATCTCAACACCGGTAAACTGAATGGGTTGAAGAGCCATGATTACCACATTATTATGGAGAGACTTATGCCGGTAATGTTCCGTGGGTATTTCAAACCTGATTTGTGGAAGATGTTTGCTGAACTTAGCTACTTTTATAGACATATCTGTGCTAAGGAAGTGTCAAAAAAGATGATGCGGCGGTGGGAGAAAGAAATTGTTGTGCTTGTATGTAAGATGGAAAAAGTGTTCCCGCCTGGATTTATGAATGTTATGCAACATTTGCTGGTGCATTTACCTTATGAAGCATTGGTAGCAGGTCCTGCACAATTCGGGTGGATGTATAGCCAAGAAAGAGAATTGAAGAAACTTAGAGCTACAGTGCGTAACAAGGCAAGAGTTGAAGGTTGTATTGCAGAAGCATTTGCAGCTAAAGAGATTACTAACTTTTCTAGCAAATATTTTTCACGTGCCAACAACGTGAATGCATGTGTCACACGATATCATAATGTAGAAGAGCAATCTACGAGTGAGCTTAAGATTTTTCAATGGAAGGGTAAAGGTGTTGGGGCTGCTAATTCTCATTATATTTCGGCGCAAGAGAGGAACTACATCATGCTTTACATATTTTTCAACAGGAGGAGGTGTTACCATATTTTGAAATGTTTGACAAGTTGTATTGGAAATCTTCACGAAAACCTACACAAAGTCAATTGGATAAGATGCGTTAGCATGGCATAAACGGTGGAAAAAGCTTTGTGGACTGGTTCCGTGAACATGTAATTTTCTATCCGTTTTTTCTTTCAATATTAGTTCACATATTTATCATGAGATGCTAACTTTGTTTATTTATGTAGTGTATGAAAGATGTCAACATCTCCGATGACTTGCGACAGATGTCACATGGTTAATTGAGAGCAACAGAATTTAGCAGGTACGATATCAACGGATATCATTTCCGGACGGCAAGTTTAGAAGCAAGTCGTCCACTTGCTGCCACTATAAACAGTGGAGTAATGATAACTGCCGCAGAGGGTAGTGGAAAAGTGACAGAATACTACGGTGTTCTTAAAAAAATAATAGAGTACACATTTGGCGGTCCAAAAACACTTCAACTTGTGATTTTTGACTGTGAATGGTTTGATCCAACATCGGGCACACAAGTTGATGATTTTGGAATGGTGGAGGTCAACCACAAGTTACGATACATAGCCCATAACAACAATGTTGTACTTGCGAATCAAGTGGTACAAGTGTACTATTTAAGTTATCCTCACCCAAGTTTGAAAAATTGGTGGGTTGTGTATATAGTTAACCCTGAAGTGCACCCTCCTCGTTATGATGAGTATATAGAGATTCAAGAAGATGACGGTATTATCTATCAAGATGAAATCGAGGAAACAGAAGATTTTATGATATCTTCTGGGATAGGACTCGCATAAATAGCCAGTGATACGCTAGAGTTGATGTCTGAAGAACAAGTTGGCCCTTCAAGAAAACGTGTTCGACGATCACAAAGAATTATGGAAAAGAAGAAAAGGATTTCGGAAGAAGAGGAGAGATATGATGAAGAAGAGGAAGAGATGGAAGAGAGTGAAGAGGAAGAGATGGAAGAAGAGATACGTGAATATCTTAATGCACACGTGATAGAAGCAGATTCTAATGCTGATGATTTTTTATTTATATTGTACGCTTTTTTTAGATTTTTACTATTATTGTATACATTCTTTATTTATTATCTAATGTTGTATACTAATCATTTCTATAAAAATGTATGCATATGTTTAAGCTTTTGCCAAGTTTGGGGAAGAAGAAGAGCAAGAAGGGTAGTGGATCTTCGTCCTCCACTCCCAGTTCTACTTCGAGCTAGCAGGACTCTTTTCAGGTACTTGTTTTTACATACATTTCAATATTAATATTAACTGTTTATTGTTTCTTGCTTCTTTACATACTTCTTTATTTATATTTTTAGGGTACTACTTACAGTGGGCAGAGGAAGAGGCAGTTTTTGAGTTGTGTGGCAGAGCTGACGTCGAGCAAGCCTGCACGAGGTTCGAGTCCGACACAGGTGACAGATCGTTGCCCGACATACGACGAGTTGTACGGAGAGGAACCAGAGACTGTCGGGCAGACGCCGGAGCAGGAAGGTGGCTCAGGAGGAGGCTCAGGACGAGGCTCAGCAGGAGGCTTAGGACGACGCAGGAGGAGGCTCAGCAGGAGGCTCAGGACGAGGCTCAGGAGGAGGCTCTGATACTGTTGGGTGGTGGACCTCTTCAGATGGTGGCAATGAGGGGGATGATGAGGACGAAGGTGAAGAGCCTGAAGATCCCGAGCGAGATGCTAGGATTGCAAGAAGGGCAGAGCTAGAAGAGTTAGGACACCCCGATCGATGCCCCTTTAGGTAATATTTTTGATTAATTAATAAGTTCATTATATCTTTTCAATTAACTAATTTTATGTACAGGCTGCGGAGGCACCTTTTATGTGGTGTAAGTAAAAGCATGGACGAGCGGACGATTATAAGGCCGAAGGGTACTAGGTGCTGGGTGGAGCTTGGATGGAGTGGAAAGGGGCATTGACGAGTTGTTAACACCGAGTTAGGAAACGCCGTCCGGTTTTGCTATCCCGGGATGGTTTTAGTAGATGGTCAAAGGATTGCAGCGCATAGTTGGGATCACTATGCGCTTCAAGAGTATGGCGATTTGGGTACATGTCAGGATAGAGTTTGGGAGATCTTCTGGGTAAGTTTGTTTTGATTGTTTCCATTAAATTACATCTTATTGTTATTTGACATTAATTGTTACTTGTATGCATGGTATGTTTCGTTTGGAGGAGGGTGTGAGTCAAGCATATGCTTGTTCATTTTTTCATAATGCAGCAAAAATACGTGTCAAGGACTCCTTCTCTAAGGCACGGATCAAAGCTGTGACCATCTACTACAAGACGGTGATGTTTCAGCCTATGACAAACAAAGAAGCAGCCAAAATTCACCTCACTAGGGAGGAGTACTTGCAGAGTCATGTGGATTGGATTTGTGCCAATATGGAGGCTTGGGAGTGGTTATGCGGGTATTGGGGTTCAGCTGAGTTCAGAAATATTTCTGATAGACACCGAAGAAACCGAAAGAGCAAGCCAGGAAAGCACTTCTTCGGGCCGGATGGTTATGTTCGGATGGAACAAAGGATGGTATGAATTCTTACATTCATACTTAGATTGTTTCAATTAGTTGTATTGATTAAATTGTTGAATTTTGATATTGCAGACAGCTGAAACTGGTACGCCTCCTATGTTTTTCGAGGTTTATCTTAAGGGGCACAAAGGTCTAGACCCGAATCACCCGGAGGTGTTGTGTGACGAGGCATCAACGCAGAAATTGGTACATCTGTTGATTCTTTGTTGCTTTTATCCATCAACTCAATTTATCTTGTATTACATTAATCCGTTAACTAAATGTATCACAATAAAAGTATGTTGAGAGTTTAAGAAGAACCATGGACTTGATTCAAATTATTTGAGAGAGTCGTTGGATGTCGCTGCGGCGTACGATGCCGGCGGAGGTCTACCGCATGGAAGGTATGTGTAAAGATAATGATGATTTGTATGTTAATGAATGTCGATTATTCACACCTGTATTTTTTGTAGACTTGGGTTGGGCGACGGGTACGTAGAGCGTGAGGCTTATGCTAGACGACGGTCGTCCAATGTTAGTGGTAGTCGATTTCAATCTTCTACAGAGGCTGAATTACGAGAAGAATTGAGACGCACAAAGGAGGAGATGCAACAACAACAGCAACAGACACAGATGTTACTGCAACAACAACAGCAACAGACACAGATGCTACAGTAACAGATGCATTATTTGTATATGTCTCAGGTAACATATAATTTTGTATTTAAAAATATTATTCGATTTACAAATGTTTCTACTCAAGATATCACAACTAATTTACTTGATGCAGTTCATGGGTCAAGGTAGCTCTAGTTCTCAGTTTGGTCCGCCGCAGCAACCTTACCTCGACATGATGCCTCGACCAATGCAGCCAACAATACAGATTGGCTCCTCCTCATAGGTAAAACTGCTTATCTTATTGACTTGGGTTATATAATGCAATATCGTAACCATTTGTGTTGCAGGGTTCCGAGAGTGGTCAACCATGTGTTCCACAACCTTACGGATCCATGTCACTGTTGGCTTCTGGATTGCAGCTAAATAATCCAGGTAAACTGTAATTTTCGCATTTGACCACTTTATTCGATTCCAAAATGATTCTAATTATAATCTAACAACTTGAAGCAGTTTTCCCACCGATGCCTTTCCCTCCGGTGCAGACTCATCCATCACAAGTTGGAGACGCAGCGGTATGTATGACTTGTATACTTGTTACAATATTTTCATTATAACATTATATATTAATTAGCACAATATTAAAAAGAAAAGGAAAATACTAGCAGATATATGAAGCGAAAGAGGTAACAAGTGAGAGAGCGAGAGAGGCAGAGATAGATAGAGAGGGAGAGGAAGACATAGAGAGAGAGGGGTACATAGAGAGAGAAAAGAAGTGGTCCTGTGAAGAGGGGTACATAGAGGGAGAGAGGAAGAGATAGATAGAAAAGAAGAGATAGATAGAGAGGGAGCTAGAGAGAAAGAGATAGAGGGAGAGGAGAAGAGATAGAGAGAGTGTGAGAGCGAGTGAGGGCGAGGGAGTTAGGAGTTAGGAGAGTGAGAGGAAATACGAGAGCGTTGATAGTTTTAGTTCAAACCAACATGCTTCTCTTTTTTAAAGTTATGTTACTAAGTTAGTCGAAGTTAACATGTTACATTAATAAGTTTCTATTTTATTTGTTTATCGCAGGGATCTCGTCATGGAACTCCCGAAGGTGTCGATGCTTTCTTTAACATCAACGACGGAGGTGCGAGTGGAGGAGATGGGAGCGCAGGACGTGCGAGTGGAGGCTCCCACGACGACATTTGAATTTCGTTTACTCATTTTCGTACTGTTGTGTTTGTGTTTGAAACGTTTGAAAACTTGTGTACGATGCTATGTTTGAAATGTTGTTGAATTATATCTGTTCTGCTGTATATATCGATGTTTTGTGTGTAAAATGGAGGCTCCTCATCCGGGGAGGGAGAGAAATTAAGCAGTTTTTTTTTAAAAAAAAAACAAGTTATGTGCGTCGGTCTCCTCAAAACCGACCCACTTAAGTGGATTATATGTGTCGGTTCCTGAAGGACCGACGCACACAAATGCGCTCGGTGCGTTCGCCACGTGTCGCTTTATGTGCGTCGGTCCTTTACAAACCGACGCATATAAGTGACTTAAGTGGGTCGGTTCTCTGGACCAACGCATTTAATCCTAAGTGCGTCGGCTGAGAGAAACCGACACACATACACCATAAATGCGTCGGCCCCGATGCACTTAGATGGTAAAGGTGTCCAATATATTTCGTCGGCTAAGTGCGTCGGTTGACCGACGCCTTTACCTTATGTGTGTCGGTTTCTGTAGCCAACCGACGCTCATATGGCCGACGCCCTATTGACGAATTCCTGTAGTGGAAACGCTCAAAAAACAATGAAGACTGCCAAGATCCTTCATGGAAAATTCTGGAGCAAGAGCATCAATCATCCGACGACACAATGAGGCTGAGGAAGCATTCAAAATAATATCATCCATATATAGCAATAGGTATGCCGTGTCTAAGCCATGTTGGTACACAAAGAGAGGTATCTGACTAAGCAACCACAAATCTCACTGATAAAATATGAGACACAAAGCAATTGTACCAGGCACGAGGAGCTTCCTTCAGACCATATAATGACTTGTTCAAGCAATACACAAAATCTAGATGGGCAATATAAATAAAACTAGATGACTTCTCACAATAAATAGTTTCCAACAAAATACCTTATAAGAACGCATTCTTGAGATCAAGTTGATGAACAGGCCAAGCATGAGATAGTGCAATAGAAAGAACGGTGCCAATGATAGCTCACTTCAACACATGGCTGGAGGTCTCACCAAAACCCATGCTTGGTTTTCAAGTAAAACCATGAAGTATCCACCATACACTATAAAGATCAAAAGAGCCATTTGAATGAAACTTGTGACCATAAACCAACTTACCAGTCACAACATTAGCACCTGAGGGCCGAGGAACAATGACCAAAGTATTATTAGCTTGTAGAACAATGAACTCGTCCTTCATTGCATCTCACCAATTGGGTCGGGCGAGATCACCACGATAAGTCTTGGGCAATGGTGACAATGTCAAGACGTGGAGTTCCATGCGTTGGACCAAGAGCCGAAAACCAGTCTTCCTGCAAGCACGCATGGAATTCTCCTTTTACAACGGAGTAAAATGAAGCGCAGTAGTTGGAAGACGAGCTGCACCTGGTGAGTTCAACTGTGCGGTGAAGCCCGGCGAGGCGTGGCTCGACGCGACGCGGATCAGCGAGGCTGAGCAAGACGTGACAAGGCGTGCAGCATGGCCTGGCGAGGTGAAGCCATATGCGGTGGGGCCTAGCGCAGCCTAACGGTGCATAGCTCGAGTGGGGCGTGGCGCGGTGGAGTCAGGTGAGACATGGCTTGACATGGCGGGCTCTGGCATGGGTGGTCTGTCTAGCGTGGTCGGGACAATAGCAACAACCTATAGCAAGGATTCTGTAGGGGAAATGTCCAGACGCACTGTGGTCCGGGTGGTACTGATAATAACCTATAGGACGGGACCAACAGAGGCAGCAACACCAAATCGGGTACCTGTATAAAAGTGAATACTAATAGGCAAAAATGAACAGTCCGAGTCGGACTGTGAGTCCTAGATGCTGAGTAGATTGACAAAGGAGTATTAAACTGAGGTTTCATGTAAAGTTTTGGGTGTATATATGGCATGATTTTAACGTGTAGGCTTATGTAATGAACAAAAGACGTGTGGAATGGGTGTGGTTCTTATGGAATGAGTTGTTAATGTGTTTTGGTAGTTCATGGCTTGTTGGCGTGTGCAACAAGCTTGTGTGAGGCTCTCACACAAGATGTTGTGGTGCTTGAACTAACGAGCTAGAGTCAAGTCTAGAACATGGGATCGCAAGAATGGTTGTTTTCTCTTGTGCATATGTTGCTTGAGGTCATGACATGGATGGTGATGTTGATCCTTGAACTAAACTTAGTGAGAAGTTAAGGTTTAACAATAAAATTCAAGAAGAATTATGGTTGAGATGATCAAAGGTGTCATGCAACATGTTTGAATAAAGAAAGAGGTGCATATGAAGGTACTTGAGATGTGTCAAGTGGTGTTTCAAATATGTGTGGAGGTCATGAGCATAAGTGCAGGTATGGCACGAGGTTGTGACAATTCCAACATGTTTGTACGATAAAAAGTGAAGGTTTTACGTGTTTGAAAGGTGTGCACATGTGCAAGAAGTGTATGGACATGACAACATGATTCCAAGGTGTGGTGAAGGTGTTTGAACATGTGTGGAGGTTGGCACAAGCTTCTGGCATGATTCCAACACATTCGGATTTGAAAAGGTTGGTTTAAGTTAGGTTCGGACGTGAATCCGAGTTGGATTCTGAATTGATTGAATTCGGACGCTCATTGTGCCAGCAAATCAAGCTGTTTTGGAAGGAAAATAGTTGATTCCGAGTTTGGTGCGAGTTTGGATTGGAGGGACCAGGTTAGGGTCAGATTTTGAGTTGTTTGCTCCCATAATTCTTGTGGCTGCGTCTAAAGAGTTTTCAAAGGTTAGGATTCTCATCTATGTGCCAGTAGATAGAGTCAAGTAGATTAGAAGGTGTCCTAGTTGAACAGAACTCCTTTGGAGGTGTCCTAGTTAATTACATAGTCCTGAGTGTTGCATATATAAATAGAGAGGACTTGGCTACGAGGAAGGCATCCTTTGCAGCTGGCTTCCGTTTGTTTTTGAGTAGAAGTCGTCGTTTATGTCAAGATTTTGCATTGTGGTCCAAAAACTTCATTTTTCACCATGGACACTATTTTTCTTCATACTTATTCTGTTTCCCTCATCCGTTTAATTTCAACCGACCTTGGATCACGTTTTGAGTCATAACTTTGGTTCTACCCATCTAATTGATGTGATTCTTTTTATGTTGGTTTCACAACTCAATTTTCTATCATCTATGAAGATTGAAGTTATTTAAGTCACAGTTCACAAGTCACACATGAGTTTTTGCAACTTATGAGATTGGTTCTTTGCTCGGTTAGACTAGACTGACTTTGATCACATTTTTTATCAGAACTTGAGTTATACTCCACCTATTGACGTGATTGCTGTTCCGTTGGCTTCCTAACTCGTTTTTCTACTTTATCTGAAATTTTTATCACGTTTTATGCCATAAAACCTACTCGCACTCATGTGTTTTTAAAGCAGATATGTTTTTATTTGAGGGGTCGACTCTTTTTGCATCATCTACAATTCACCCCCCCTCTGATAGCTGATCTCGTATCCTTCGATCCTGTAAGTGGTATCAGAACAAAGTTGCCATTAATCTAACAATCTTTGTTGCCTTTTAGATTAGATTCAATGGAGAGATATTATGCAAAATCGTGTGTGTTTGATGGGATTGATTTTCAAGTTTGGAAGGCTTGGATGGCAGCTTACATCCAGGCACAAGGCTTTGCCATCTGGGAGAAAGTGTTCAAGCCCTTTTTTGTGCCGTAAAACAATGATGTGACAGTTGCTAACATGTAGGAAGTTCACAACAACTACAAGACGCGCAATTTGATCATACAAAGACTGACCCAATGCAACTTTGATCATGTTGCCCACTCGAAGTCAGCATGTGACATGTGAAAGGCTTTGTGCGACTACCATTAAGGAATATAACACCATCAAAGAAGTGTGACAAGATATGTACAGGAAGGAGTACATGCACTTCAAGATGAGCCCTGCGAGTCGTTAGATAATTTTTTGCACGCTTTAACAAAATTCTCAATAACTTGCCTAGTGTCAAGGTTGTTTATTCGGATGCTAAAAATGGTAGACAACTGTTGAGTGCATTAGACATGTTAATTTGGGAGATTAAAGTCACCTCTATATGTTAATCTACTATTATGAGTACGGTTATTTTAATCTCACGTAAAAAACCCAACCATTCCCTTGCATTTTTTTCACAGCGTGACATGCCTATCTCTAGCCAATCACCATTATGTGGTATATTTGATTTGTTGTCCTCTCTACCCTTGATTAGATTAAGGAGTTCCCAGAGGAGGAGCTAGCACTTCTCTCAAATCGTTTCTGAAAAGCGTTGCAAAATGTGAGAACTAATAGGAGAGAAAGTGATGGCTCTTAAAGATGCTTCAAATGTGGTGAGTCAGAGCATTTTCATGTAAATTTCTCTGACTTTTCAGGTTCTACTTCCTAGGATTAAAATACAACAATGTTCAAGCCCTCCTCCAACAACAACAACAAGAAAAAGATAGATTTTGTGAACCGCAAAATGGTGCACCATGTCCACTTTGCACTTGAACAGATCTAGATGAGCTGTGTGGACACCAAAAGTGAAGAAGAAGACACTTTGCCCAAGAACAACAACAAGATGCAAACAGTAACGAGTTTGTGCCTCATGGCAAGACAAGCTAGCTCAAGCACCATGGAGGACGACAACAACAACGAGGATAACGAGATAAACCCCTCCTATGACGACCTTTTCACATGTTGTTATTCGTTTTTGTACTCTTTTAGAGAAAAGGAACAAGAAAATCAAGAAGTACAACAAAAAAATCGACTCACTGGAATCTAAAATTGAAAGACTTAAAACATTGATTCCTAGTGATGATTTTTGTACTTTCTGTGAACTAATTTACAACCAACTTTCTTCGCTAAGAGGCATGCATAACTTCTTCACTTGAGCACTTGAGCTAGAAACTAAAAAGAATCAAGAGCTGACTGTTTTAAGTAGCAAACATACTAAGGATGCTAGTTGTTCTACCTCTGATTTGCATTGTTCTACTTGCATTGATCTTAATGTAACTACATAATGCTAAGGCTGAAATATTTTACTTTGATCAAGACTTTACATAAAAGTGAAGTTAACTCATATTCTAATTACAAATCTAAAGCAAAAAATTCATGTAAAACTGTCTAGACTTGTCTCAGAAACTTGATGATATACATAGCACTCTAGAGCGGTTTTGTAGTTGAAATGAGAACCTAACCTTACTTCTGAATTCGTACAAGTCTTGCAATGATAAAACTGGTTTTAGTTTTGATTTTCATGCTCATGATAAAACACATTACCTAAGATTATAAAGTCACTAGAAAGTGATTTAATTCAAATGGTTCCTAACTCAAAACAGGTGATTTTTAGGTCTGCCGGTGTGCTGTCTCATTTGATTGAAATAAACAAGATGCAAGCTCTCTAGACATGGAGTGCATTGTCAATTTGGTTTTCTATTTTTAACTTTTGTGGTAAACATTTTCAACACCCCAAAAAGTTTGTATAATAAATCCGTGCAGATGAAAGTCATGGATTGATAAGGAATCAAACCAATACCACATTAAATGAGCAACGGGAAAATACAGAACAGCCGTCTTGCTTACCTTGTTACAAAGCTTCAAATTTCCGTTCCATATTGCTCCAGATAATAAATGGACTGAGGTCATCAAGTGTAATGGTACATCACTGATTTCATTTTGACATTTTTGAATCAAGAATATTTAGTCCTCAACTGTACTAGTACATCGTAATGCGTCAAATAGAATTATTATTTTCATCCAGATAAAATCATTTTCTAGTTTCTTTGGCCCAAACAGTAGCTTCATTGTGTATACTATTTTAATTTCTTATGTATTCAAATTAAGTTAAATCAATTTCTGAAACTGACACTATAGTATAAATTCAGTTTAAATATTATTAATAATTTATGCAGATCGATAAAGGAATCATGTATACAGACAACTGAGGCGTGTAACATGGCACATATAAACTATTTGAATGTTTAGAAAATTTTGAGTGATAATATACTTGTTGGTAGGAATTATCCAATCAAGGTCTGCGCGTGTATGTACAATATTACTTCTATTTCGTTGATGCCTTTTATATCATGTATGCCGGCTTGGAATAAATGCTAAACAAGAGTACCATATGTTTGTAGTCGTCGTACACATGATTCAATACTCGATGACATACTAGTATGGACCATGATTGCTCATTGTAATTTTTCACAAACGGTTAGTCGTAGGTAAAGAATCGTCTGCGATAATGGAGTTACACAGGCGGATAATCTTATGTTACAAACCGCTTGTGATAAACATTCTTCACAGGTAGCTAGTCGTAAGTAAAGAACCACCTGCGATAATAGAGTTACACAGGCGGATAATCGTACCTTACAAACCGCCTGTGATAAAGATTCTTCACAGTCGGCTAGTCGTAGGTAAAGAACCGCCTGCGATAATAGAGTTACATAGGAGGATAATCTTACGTTACAAACCACCTGTGATAAACATTGCTCACAGGCGGCTAGTCGTAGATATTAAACCGCCCGCGATAATGGAGTTATCACAGGCAGATACTCTTACGTTACAAACGACCTGTGATAAAGAGTCTCTACAGGCGCCTAGTCGTACGTATAGAACCGCCTGTGATAACCTTTTTCACAGGCGGTTTAAGTTTCCGCCTGTGAAAATTGCTGATTATCACAGGCGCTTCGTTTTAGACGGTTTTGAAAACCGTGTGTGATAATGCGTTTAGAGCTATCTGAGATGAAGCTTGTATTAGTAGTGTACAATAATCATCCATTTTTCTTGGCGTGAAGAGAGCACCCAGTTTTAGCAATTTTCTCTCTTTCTTACCATTTTGCCAATCCTTTGATGGAGACATTTTTTCAAGCACTGACAACTCCATTTGGGTCTCTCATTAGAGTCAGCCTAACAAGCTAATATACATTTGTGGTTATCTGATTTATTAGCAACAGTTAAGCTGACAACTCCATTTCTAGTAAATTTATTACCGCTGGTGATAAAATTGGATGGTCACAAATTTGCATTAGTATAGTAGCACCATAAATCTTTTTTACATTAGATATGTCCCTTGTCTTAATTGAGCTGATAAGGGTGAGCATATAATTTATTCCAAACATAGAAGTTTAACTCTTTCATATGAAGTGTGAGGGTGAAAATGTATTAGAGATTCATGTGCATACGCGTTGTTACACCCAAGAACAAAAGGAAGAAAGAAAAAGAGCAAACATTACCTTGTATATAAGCATGGGTCTGTTGGGCTCAATGTGGGCCTACCTCGAGCCCAACTAGTGGAGTGTGAAGAAAACAGCCACCCCTACTTCCCGTCCTCCAACCTCCGTCGCTCTCATCGATCGATCGTACAAGGGCGGCGGTGTTCGGCGTGGCTACTGGCTACTTTCGAAGTTGGTCGATATCTCTTTCTCCATTTCACCAAATGGGATGCGCTGCTTCTTCCTTCTCCCCTGTCGTCCTTCCTGATGCTTCCTGCTCCATTTCGTTTGACAGCACAGAGGGGGCAGGACAAGTATGTGGCTGACCATAGGTAAAACAAATCGATTTCCCCTTTCGTTTTTCGTTCAGCGCTTGTAAATCGGAGCCGTTTAGATCTCTGGAACGAAGCATGCTAGTTGCTGAATGTCTGTTGTCTTCTGTACAAATTGCGCTGCAGCAGATCGAACTGCTTTAGAGGGTCTTGGAGGCCGATCCAAGGGAGTCTATAATAACAAAAGTTGGATATCTTTTCGAAACCTTTGCAGCATTTTTTTGTTTGCATTTCGGGAGTTATGGTATTCTGAAGTTCATCTGTTGTGCTGTTCTCTGTGCTACACTACACAGTGCCGGACCAAGCAACAAATCATTTAAAATGAAATAGAGGGAGTATCATAAGCAAGTTCTCTCCAAATCTCTTTCTAAATGTAGCACAAAAATCGAATCACTGAGCCACTCATTCGCAATCCTATTACCCAAATCGGTCTTAATTATTTTATGGACGACACTACGATCCCTTCTGCCTCCTGTGGCCGATAGACATTTATAGGCAATGGATCCGGCCACGTGAGCCCGCACCCATTCAACACATTGGTCTGCTCTTTTTCCTCTGGCAGCCGACGCACACAGCCATGGTATAAAAAATCATGGCGAATTCCAGGGCAGGGAATCTCGGCCGCCATACCATCACTACAACAAAATCACTAAAAACATTCGCCTGTCAACATTTAAATAAGTCAAAAGCGAACTTCCTGCTACGAGATGACTACTATTAAAATGAAATAGTAGTCGATCAAATATCTGACAGTTTATGAAATGATAAGGTGTTGGTTCCCATATAAGCTATCGACAAAATAAGCAAAACAGTTAATTTAAAACCTGACAACCTTAGTTTGTAGCGCAATGTCGGTTTAACCGGCAACTGACAACAAAATCAGATTATACGGTGTTAGATGAAATATTGTCTTTCTGATTTTAGTTTGTATAAGGTTGTAGCTTGCATAAATATATGAGTGTTTTTTTTTGCTTACTAGGCGCTTGCAGTAATATCTAACTGTCACATATCACAAGGTCATCAGGTGCTCCTTTTATCTAACTATTTTCTTTCATTCTAGGTCTTTATAATTTGGTCAGACTAACTTTATTATTGTCAATCATGACAATCTTTTTCAATTAGACTGTTATAAGCTTCTACCAGGGGCTCAACCATCCAACTTGTCAGCATCTCAACATTGCCACGAGAGGCCCTTTCTTCTCCCTGAAAATCAAAGAAGCCCAAACTCAACATGGTGGCCAACCACAATGGCCATGATGAAAGGAAAAGCCAAGTACCCATCAAGACGGTACACGGGAGGAGTACACCAAATTGATAAGTGGACATGTTGGCATTTAAGTTCGGTCAAATCCTGAAAAAGATGGATGCCTCTCAAGCTACTCAATCCATAGGCTCCCGCATGACCTGCAAGGTGTGTGGAAACTGTAGGATCGAAGAGCACGTGAAAAGCTACCAGAGGGGGTGAATGGTAGATTAAAACTTTTCGCAGCGGAAACAACAAAAACCCCTCAGCAAAAAATCAATCGGTTAAAGAAACCGTGTGTGTAAGTGTTTTCAAACGTGTTCAACCATGACAAATCAAGTAGAGAGGTAGAGAATCAAGTCACGGATCTAATGCAACAAGAATCACTTGAAAAATGAAGTAAAACTTGAGATACGATCAAAACATTAAACGAAGATCAATCTGTTCTACCCGATATAAAACAGATTTGCGACGCTGCAAAGAAACTCATGTATCTCAAAAACTACAGATCCGAAACTCGTGAAAATTTCACAGATGATAGATAATTGAGTTGTGAAGACAACCTAAAAGAATCACGTCAATCGGATCTGTAAAACTTGAGTTATGAACGAAACACTGAAGCAACGTCGGTCTGTCCAGAAACGCGACGAGAAAGACTTGACGAAAAACAAGTCGGACGAACAAGGCACAAAAAGCTCCTCGAAACTATGAACTTTATTCAATAGAAACATAAGAGGAATAGCCCAAAGTTCTCTACCCACGAGAGCTCTGGCCTCCCTTACTTTTATAGCCAGCCCTCAGGCTAAACAATCCAATCTAGGACTCTTACTTCTAATTGGACTCGTATCCTAACTTACCATAACTGCTCAGGACTCTCCTATTCGCAGATAGAAGCAATCGTGAGACTTCTAAACACCTTAGGAACGTCCTAAACATTCCTAAAACAACTCAACTTCGTGCCTAGCACGAAATCCTATCATAACCAACTCAAATCTTCCATATTTGAGCCATATCCGACTCAGCCTCAGCCTGAGTACGCAATCCAGCCGGTTGGACCTTTCCGACCAATTCTTTACGTCCACTTCTCTTCATCACGCTTTGGAACAATGTTGCCACGTCCATTCACTCCTTGTACACGTGCAAACACCTTCCAACGACGTACACGCAACCTTCATATGCACTGCCCTTGATCCAAACATGCTGCGCGACCTCCCGATCAACTCAACCACAGCTCCTCCTGAACTTGGTTGTTGGAACCTCATCTCCTCCCTGAGACTAGTCCAAGGATCCCGTCACCAGCCATGTCTTGAACTCAAGCAACACCTGCACATGAATAAACAACCAATTCTTCCGAGCACAAGTCCTCGACTTGACTCACGTTAGTTCGAAAACCACAACACCTTACATGAGCACGTCACATAAGCATGTTGCAAACCATATCAAATGATAACAGCCATAACCACCAAAACACACCAAAAACTTAGCAAATTAATACTAAGCAAACCTTCCCATAAAGCAAGTTTGAAACATTGCGAGTTAAAAGCAAAAACAAGACGCTGCAGTTCTACGAGTTGAACTTCACGGGAGCTCCCTAAAAACAAGCTCCGGACCTCACAGAAGCTCTCCGGACCTTGCAGGAGCTCTCCGGACCTTGCGTCGGACCTTGCCAACACTTGGCGGACCTAACAAAGAACTTGTCGGACCTTGCCACAGAAGAATGTTTTGGCAATATTCAAAACTTTGAATGTTAATGCTAACTTTTATCCTAATTGCTAATGTATTCAGCACACATATGTCTCACAATCTCCCCCTTGATGAATGCATTGGCAACACCAATTAAAATCCGAACATTGGCTTATGAAAAGTTTTGAAAAGCTTTGAAAACTCATTTCTCCCTCTTTATTAATTTCTCCCCATTTTTTAAAATCAGAGAAGGAAGAAAGTGTATAACATATGCAAAGTGTAAAAAAATCTCTCCTTATACATATTTCTCCCCCTTTGACAATGTATTCAGCAAGGTTCAAAAGAGAAATTTTTAAATGTTATGAGCATATTATAACATATACATACAAAACAAAGCTCATCCAAGTCATACTATCAGGTTACTTACACTATCACATCAATGAGATACATAAAGTAGTGTAAGCCATGCTAGAGATCAAATGTATTTTTCAATTTAAGCAAGTCATGATCTCCCTTACTCAACTATTTCAAAACCTGAAAACATGACACTTGTTGTTGCATTTTTATTATTCATAATCATTTAAGGCACAAAGTTGATTATATGATATTTGCAAGAGATTATATGCCGCATCAGCCTTATTCTAACCAACCAAGCCAAGCCTATGTCATTTGACAATCAGAAGCTTAAAGACATGGTTTTAGTCATACACAATTCCTTCCAAGTTCATATCTTAGTGTAATGATAAGCAATCTCAAAAGAAGAAGTGCGATGCATGCATATTCTCTTGATCTTTTCTCAATTTTTTATTTGAAAACTCAACATGTGAGCTGATCACTTGATTAATTTTTTATGATTAAAAGCACTTTTGAGCACGCAACAAGTTCAAAATAGCAAGAAAGTTCGATCATGACCAGATTTAGTGTAAGTAATTATTCCAATTACTAGTCATGGCAAAAACTACAAAATGTATAACATGAGTAATGTAGTAAAAACTTTCAGCCTGTAAAAGGAATCACAAAGTCATATATGTATGAAATACTATGCTCATATTATTTTAGTTTCAGATTCACACATAGACTTTTAAAGTTTCAAAAACTCCGCCTCAATTTAAGCCATGAAGATGCATAACCCCTATTTCACTACGAATGAAACAAAAACGAGTGAAATCCAAAGGTTTTGTAAAAATATCAGCCAATTGTTGTTCGGTATCGACATGGTGAAGCACAATGTTTCCTTTTTCAACATTATCACGAAGAAAGTGATACCTAATGTCAATGTGATTAGTTCTAGAGTGTTTCATGGGGGTTTTAGCAATACAAATTACACTAGTGTTATCACAAAACAGTGGAACACTATCTAAATCAACCCCATAGTCCTTAAGTGTTTGAACAATCCAAAGAATTTGTGAGCAAGCGCTAGCCGCAGCTACATATTTAGATTCGGCCGTGGATTGTGCAACTGAACTTTGTTTTCTAGAGGACCAAGCAACAAGTGAATTACCAAGAAAATGACAAGCACCCGAAGTACTTTTCCTATCAATCCTACAACCCCCAAAATCAGCATCCGAAAAAGCTTTCAAAGAAACGGTTGAGGAAGAAGGAAGAAAAATGCCAAATTCTTGAGTTCCATGTAGGTACCTGAGAATCCTTTTGATGACTTGGCGATGTGAAGCACGTGGAGAAGCTTGAAAATATGCACAAAGACATACGCTGAATTGTATGTCCGGTCTTGACGCCGCGAGATACAAAAGTGATCCAATCATACTTCTGTATTCTTTTTTATCGACCGGGTCACCATCTTCGTCAAGTTCAAGTGTTGTTGCTGTTCCCATTGGTGTCCGAAGAGGCTTGCATTTGTCCATGTTGAAGCGCTTAAGAAGGTCCTTTGTATACTTAGTTTGATGCACAAAAGTTCCTTCTTTTGTTTGCTTGATTTGCAGCCCCAAAAAGTATGTGAGTTCTCCCATCATACTCATCTCAAATTCTGAACTCATCATAGCTGAAAACTTGGACACGAGATCATGAGAAGCACAACTAAAGATAATATCATCCACATACACTTGAACGAATAATGAGTCATTGCCATGCTTAAGTACAAAAAGAGTTTTATCAACCTTGCCCATGGTAAACCCCTTTTCAAGTAAGAATGTTTTTAACCTATCATACCATGCTCTAGGGGCTTGTTTTAGACCGTACAAGGCTTTGGACAGTTTGTAAACATGATTAGGAAAATTTGGATTTTCAAAACCCGGTGGCTGCTTAACATAAACCTCCTCCTCTATGTAGCCATTAAGAAAAGCACTTTTAACATCCATTTGATATAACTTGAAACCTTTAGATGCAGCAAATGCTAATAAAATTCTTATAGCTTCTAATCTAGCAACAGGAGCAAATGTTTCATCAAAATCTAGACCTTCAATTTGAGTGAAACCTTGAGCAACCAACCTAGCTTTATTACTAACCACAACCCCATCCTCACTTTGCTTATTTTTAAATACCCATTTAGTTCCAATTAATGTGTGACCTTGAGGTGGAGGTACAAGTTTCCAAACATTATTTCTTGCAAAATGCTCTAACTCTTCTTGCATGACATTAATCCAAGATTCATTAGTGAGTGCGTGTGATATATCCTTGGGTTCAAAAGAAGCAACAAAAGCAGAATGAGCATGAGAGTTCGGATCGCAAAACCTGGACCGAGTGACTCGTTCATGCAAGCTTCAATGATTTGTTGTGGAGGATGACTTTTGAGTACTCGGAGGGGAGTAGACACTTCACAAGCACCTTCTTCTTCATGTTCGGACCTTTGATTAGGAGAGCTTGTTGATTGAGGAAGGTCCGAACCAGCAGTAGTGACTGTTGGTGCTGGTTGTGGTACAAAATCAGCAGCTTGATCGTTATTTACTTCCGAGTTTTCGGGCAGCAACACCACTTCTTCATCTTCTTCAATAAAAATACTCTCCCCCTGCGGATATGGATCCGGACCTGCAATATCGGAGCTAGTACTTGGGCTAGCTTCATCAAAAGAAACCTCACAAGTCTCCACAATTTTGTTAGTGTCAAGTAAAAACACACGGTAGCCTCTAGTATGAGATGGATAACCAATAAACATGCTATCAACAGATCTAGCTTCAAATTTATCAAGATTACCATGTTTCTTAACAAAGCATTTGCAACCAAAAACCCTAAAGTGTGTAACACTAGGCCTATGACCAAACCGGAGCTCATATGTGGTTTTTCCATGCTTAGCACGCAAGAAAACACGATTTGAGACATAACAAGCGGTTGCAATTGCATCAGCCCAAAATTTCCTAGGAGTTTGATATTCATCAAGCATAGTACTAGCCATCTCAACTAAGGTCCTGTTCTTTCTTTCTACGACACCATTTTGTTGTGGTACTCAGGGTGAAGAGTATTGATGATCTATTCCATTTTCAGCACAAAAGTGATCAAAGGATTGGTTTTTTAAATTCAGTTCCGTTATCACTTCTAACTGCTTTTAATGATCCTAGGTGATCAATAGATAATATAAGAAATAAAGTTCTAAAATGACTAAAAGCTTCATTCTTAGATGCCATAAAATAAACCCAAGAATATCTGGAATAATCATCAACAATCACAAGCACATACCATTTACCTCCGAAGGATTGAATACGTGCCGGACCTACTGTGTCAAGATGTAAAAGTTGTCTCGGTTCAGCTGTCATGGTCATTGTGAGAGGAGCATGTGAACCTGCAACAAACTTAGCATGTCTACAAGAAGAGCACACAATATCATTGTCCTTTTTAAGCTTCGGCAGCCCACGTATGCGATCGAGAGCACTAACACGAGTGAGATGATCAAAGCCTATGTGACCAAGTCTATGATGCCAAAAATATAGATCCTTTGTATCATTAGCAACTAGACACCGATGCTTAGAAGTTGACAAATCAAAATCAGCTTTAAAAACTCTTCCAAACCTAGACATGTTAAACAAAAGCTCACCTTTTGAATCTACAACCTTGCAGCAATTTTTAGCAAAGCTAACCTCTAGATTTTCATCTAGCAATTGTGAAACCGAAAGCAAGTTGTATTTCAAATTTTTAACAAGTGCCACATCTTTCAAAGTGTAGAGATTGTTTACTCTAACCGAACCTTTAGCAATTATGGGAGTAGAAGAGTTATCGGCGAAAGTAACATTTTCTACACGTGACACAAAAGAGAGAGAGGAGAACCATTCTTTGTTACCGGTCATGTGGCGTGAGCAACCTGAATCAACAATCCAAATGTTCTCCTTTCTCAAACGTGAAACCTACACAGCAGCACAATACGTCGATGACTCAATACCGGGGTTAGTTAAAAGACTTTTAGGAATCCAGTACTGAGTCACACGACGTCCAGCAGGAATAACACGCGAAAGCTGAGAAGGTACAGCAGGTTTATGAGCCAAACATCGAAAATTTTTGTTCCCAACTACTGACTTAGAAGATGTGTTATATGTAGCACAAAAAACAGTAGGTCCGGGAGCAAGTTTTTGACTCATTACAGCAGGTTGCAAGCTCCGAACATTCGGTCTAGCAGATTTTGCTTGGTTGTTATGTGATCTAGCAAGTATTCTTTATCTCTTATCGTGTTTAGCTAGTCTATAACAAAAATCCATGACATGACCATCTCTACCATAGTAGGTACAATGAAAAATAACCTTATTATCATGTCTAGATGAGCAAGCAACACGTTTATTAGAACCCGAATGGGACAGTACTCCTGTAGATTTGAAAATAACCTCTTTTTGTCTAGGAGCTGTTTGAATCAAACCGCTTCCTAATGACTTTACAACTTTAGGTGGGTGTGCCTTAGCATGAGCATGAAAATTAAAACCTAAACCAGTTTTATCATTACAAGACTTGGAAGAATTCAGCAGCAAGTTTAGGTTCTTATTTGCATTAGAAAACCGATCTAGTGTCCTATGCATGTCATCAAGTTTATTGGATAGATCAAAGCAGTTTTCACATGAAGTTTTTCCTTTTAGTTTGCAATTTGAACAATATTTAACTTCATGCACACGTAAAGCATTGTTCAAAATAGAAATCTCATTCATAGCATCATTTAGTTTCTTATTCAGATCATCACATGAAGAACAATGCAAATCAATTGTAGAACAACAAGCATCTTTCAAATTTTTATCATTAAGTGCAGCAAGCTCTTTGTTCTTTTCAATTTCAAGTTCAAGTTTATCAAGTGTAGATGCGTGCGCACTTCTTAAAGAGGATAATTGTTCATAAATCAAATCACATGAGGAACAAGAATCATCACTAGGAATCAAAGTTTTTAAACGATTAATTTCAGATTCTAGTGATTCAATTTTAACAGCATTGTTCCTAAGTTTTTTATCCTTTTTCTTTAATATAACAGTGGCACGAGAAATAGCATCACACATTTCTTCGCAAGTGGGACATACCTCTTCATCGTCGCTGTTGTGTTCTGCCTTCTCGGTGCTTGAACTTGACTTGCTCGCCATGCAGCACATATTTGCCATAGCTTCTTCATCTTCATCACTATCGGTGTCCACATCACTTGAGCCAAAATCTTGAAGTGCAGAGATCATACTATGCACTATGTTGCGTATTGATAAATCTTTCTTCTTCTTATTCTTTGCAAACGATTTCTTCGGCCTTGTTTGCTTTTCTTCACGTGAAGTCGGACCTGAAAGGTTAGGGCACTCCGTACGAAAATGTCCTGTCTTACCACATTCAAAACATCGTTGAGGTCCGGAACTTCCTCTCCTTCTAGTTCTCACATTTTGCAATGCTTTTGAGAACCGAGTAGAGATGAGTGCAAGCTCCTCCTCTGGAAACTCTTCAATCTGTTCAAGGGTTAGAGAGATCAGCAAAGAGAGTGCACCACTATATGATGATTGACTAGAACTAGACATGTCACGTTGCGAAACAAATGCAATAGACTTGTTGGGGTTTTTACGTGAGATGATGTCAATTTCATGAGTTTTCAATTTAGAATAAAGCACGTCTAAAGTAAGATAACTCATGACAGTAGATTCACGAATAGATGTAACTTTCATCTCCAAAATTGACATATCTAATGCTCCTAACAATTGTCTAGCATTTTCAGCATCTGAAAAGTTAACATTGACACTACGCAAGTTGCTGAGAATTTTATTAAAGCGAGCAAAAAGGTCGTCAATTGACTCACCGGGTTGCATCTCAAAACGCATGTATTCTTTCTTGAACATATCTTGCCTTACCTCCTTGATCGTATTGGATCCTTCATCGTAGTCACAAAGAGCTTTCCAAACATCATATGCAGATTGGAGGTGTGCAACACGGTCGAAGTCGCTTTGAGTCAATCCTTGGATGATCAAGTTGCGAGCCTTGTTGTTATTGTCAACATCTCTCATGTTCGCAGCCGTAACTTGTTCGTTGGGTGGTACATCGAAGTTCCGGTAGACCTTTTCCCATATGGCGAAGCCTTGCGCCTGTATGTAGGCCTCCATCCGCGCCTTCCAAACCTGAAAATCGATGCCATTGAACACACAAGGTTTTGCGGAGTACTTCTCCATGATGGTTAGTCAAAACACGTGCAAATCACAAAGATTAGAGCACCTTGGCTCTGATACCAATTGTAGGATCGAAGAGCACGTGAAAAGCTACCAGAGGGGGGTGAATGGTAGATTAAAACTTTTCGCAGCAGAAACAACAAAAACGCCTCAGCAAAAAATCAATCGGTTAAATAAACCGTGTGTGCAAGTGTTTTCAAACGTGTTAAACCATGACAAATCAAGTAGAGAGGTAGAGAATCAAGTCACGGATCTAATGCAACAAGAATCACTTGAAAACACGAAGTAAAACTTGAGATACGATCAAAACATTAAACGAAGATCAATCTGTTCTACCCGATATAAAACAGATCTGCAATGCTGCAAAGAAACTCGTGTATCTCAAAAACTACAGATCCGAAGCTCGTGAAAATTTTACATATGATAGATAATTGAGTTGTGAAGACAACCCAAAAAGAATCACGTCAATCGGATCTGTAAAACTCGAGTTATGATTGAAACACCGAAGCAACGTCGGTCTGTCCAGAAACTCAGCGAGAAAGACTTGACGAAAAACAAGTCGGACGAACAAGGCACAAAAGCTTCTCGAAGCTATGAACTTTATTCAATAGAAACACAAGAGGAACAGCCCAAAGTTATCTACCCATGAGAGCTCTGGCCTCCCTTGCTTTTATAGCCAGCCCTTAGGCTAAACAATCCAATCTAGGACTCCTACTCCTAATTGGACTCGTATCCTAACTTACCATAACTGCTCAGGACTCTCCTATTCGCAGATAGAAGCAATCGTGAGACTTCCAAACACCTTAGGAACGTCCTAAACATTCCTAAAACAACTCAACTTCGTGCCTAGCACGAAATCCTATCATAACCAACTCAAATCTTCCATATTTGAGCCATATCCGACTCAGCCTCAGCCTGAGTACGCAATCCAGCCGGTTGGACCTTTCCGACCAATTCTTTACGTCCACTTCTCTTCATCACGCCTTGGAACAATGTTGCCATGTCCATGCACTCCTTGCACACGTGCAAACACCTTCCAACAACGTACACGCAACCTTCATATGCACTGCCCTTGATCCAAACATGCTGCGCGACCTCCCGATCAACTCAACCACAACTCCTCCCGAACTTGGTTGTTGGAACCTCATCTCCTCCCTGAGACTAGTCCAAGGATCCCGTCACCAGCCATGTCTTGAACTCAAGCAACACCTGCACATGAATAAACAACCAATTCTTCCGAGCACAAGTCCTCGACTTGACTCACGTTAGTTCGAAAACCACAACACCTTACATGAGCACGTCACATAAGCATGTTGCAAACCATATCAAATGATAACAGCCATAACCACCAAAACACACCAAAAACTTAGCAAATTAATACTAAGCAAACCTTCCCATAAAGCAAGTTTGAAACATTGCGAGTTAAAAGCAAAAACAAGACGCTGCAGTTCTACGAGTTGAATTTCACGGGAGCTCCCTAAAAACAAGCTCCGGACCTCACAGAAGCTCTCCGGACCTTGCAGGAGCTCTCCAGACCTTGCGTCGGACCTTGCCAACACTTGGCGGACCTAACAAAGAACTTGTCGGACCTTGCCACAGAAGAATGTTTTGGCAATATTCAAAACTTTGAATGTTAATGCTAACTTTTATCCTAATTGCCAATGTATTCAGCACACATAGGTCTCACAGAAACATGGGGCACATAGCAAGCCACTGCGCGCCGTGAGACTCAAGAATAAGAAACGAACTACCTCAACAACACGAATAACGAATTCCGTCCTCGACATAACAACTATAACTGAGAGTCCAAGCCAGACTCTCATTCGACAAAGGCACGGGTAAATTGTGGAAACATTACTCGGAATGAGCCCTTCTTTTCATAATTCTGTGCTTGGACAAAGTAAGGTCAATGAAAATATTAGTAAGAAATTTGTATCTACTGATAAAGTCCTAGAAGTATAGATTATCGTATGGAACCTTTTAATGCCACCCTGAGAAACCAATTGAGCTAAAATAAAATGCCAGAAACCCAAAATGCTCAATTAGTCGTTTTGTTGTGAAACCCAATAATGGAAGGTCTACACAAGACCGTCATATTCTAAAAATGTAGAATAGTCAAAGGAACCTAAGCGGGAGCCACAAGAAGAGGAGGAAGATGACGATGATGAGGAGGATAACAAAGGCAAAGGCGACGCCAAAGAAGACGCTTCATGAGTAGTACAACACCACAATGCTGCCATTTGACACACGACAAAGAACGCCAACCATGTACGAGTAATTCAGAAATTTGTCGAGGTAATTAAGAAATTATATGTCAATATTCCGCTGCCTGGCTCTATGTAGATTCTTATATGCCGAGTACTAGAAGGACATCCACAATAACTAGCAATCAAAGCAAATCAAGATTATCAAGTTGACTGGAGGGTATAGTGTGGTGATTCTCCATAAGCGAGACCCCAAATATCCAACCATCTCGTGTTACGTTAGAGTGCAACAATTCAACCACACCTCTACAACTTGGGGGCAAGCGTGAGCGTCATGCCAAGGTTAGTGTAGTTAACATGAACTTATTTATATGATGGTGGAACTGTTAAATTTTACATGAGTTTCTACAAAGTTAGAAACTAAACTCAAAACAAAAATACCAAACATACATGGTCTTAAACACTTTCCGAATCCAAGCCCCTATACCTATCCAAGAGCCCAACCCACTTCCTGAGCCAAACCGATTGGCTTGCCTAGCCATATTGTGGTCTAGATCCATGATCCCCATACATGGTTTTTCCTTTAAAAGATAAATATAGGAAATCAAGAAAATGCAACCTTTGTAGTTCACCCCCTATCATTTATCATAATTGACTTGTAAAGTTTTCAGGATCTTTCATTTTGATCATTGTTATTGCAAGTCATGATTTATTCTTTTTACTTTCATTTTTCATTTCTTGTTGTACTTTTCTTCTAAACCTCTATCCATGATATTACAAATGATGGCTGCAAGTTAACTGATCCATGCGTGAGGCATTCTTAAACCTAGATTCTCTTTCATAGTGACATTGAGAGCATATAAATTGGTCATAAGGACTCGATTATGGAAAGCAAACATATATGGAGGTTATTTGAATGGTAGATTTATAGAACCAAATGGGGTAGCTATATAATTTCTGTTGTTAAAATCTAGAAACATTTGTAGCGCCACTACAAGAAAAAGCATGATTTACGACGGCTAAGATAATTTATGACAACCTTAGGGTTAGCCGTCGTAAACAAAGTAGTTTACGACGGTCACTTCAGGCCGTCGTGAATTGAGGTTAACTTACGACGGTCTAGTGACGACCATCATAAGTTAATACTAATTTACGACGGCTAACCATAAGACCATCGTAAATTAACTCATCAAGTCAATTGTTACTAATACTATTGTTGTTGAAAAGTATGGGCAGGAGGTCATGAGGATAACGGGAAAGGGTACATTGAGAAAAGGCGCCAATCGACCCTCAAGCCGTGCATGCTAGCGGAGGTGGGAAGACACATGGACGGTTGGTTGGTCATTTTGTTTGTTTCTTTACAATCTTGCTTCTATTGATTATTATTCTTTTATTTTTTGTAGTTTTTCCATATTCAATGGAGTTGTTGACTCGAGGGTAGCGCGACCTTCGATCGTCACTCCATCGACCGAGAGTTCCTCCATTGTCCAGGCAAGTCGTCGTCTCTCCCAGAGAGAGATAGAGCTCCAGAGGGAGAGAGACGAGATCCAGAGGGAGAGAGAGGAGCTCCAGAGAGAGAGGGAGATAGCCCTTGCCGCATAGGAGCAACATGCCGTCTATATGGGAAACTACATGGCTCATATGCAGGTGGTGATTAAGGTAAGTAATTCAATGTAATTTAATTTAAATTTATATCATTCCATTACTATATATATTATAATATTTTGCAATTACATGCCTTAGCTCAATAGACTGGGCACCAGATCCCGATCCCTACGTGGCAGCCGTTAGAGTTGGCCCCGCCACAGGCGCTCCCAACACATGGACATTCAGATATCCAGATAATGTGTTTTTTATTTGCTATTTTCTAATCTAAGAAAAACTTAGTGTGGTAGAGAGGAGAGAGTGAGAGTGAGAGTGAGGAGGGAGAGGGAGGGAGTGAGAGGGAGTGGTAGAGAGAGGGGGAGGGAGAGGGCAAGGGAGAAAGTGAGAGTGCCGGGTGGGAGAGAGAGAGAGTGAGGGGGAGAGGGAGGGAGAGAGAGACATAGTGGTAGAGATAGGGGGAGTGAGAGAGAGAGGGAGTGGTAGAGAGAGGGAGAGTGAGAAATGGAGGGATAAAGTGAGAGTGAGTTGGAAGATCAAACTTCCTCTAACTATTTATTTGCATTATAGGGATCCGCGACGGAGTCTCAAACTCCACCGTCACAACTACCGGTACCGAGAGGAGGGCGCGGAAATGGATTCTTCGGAGTAGAGGGGGTAGTGTTTAGCCTCTACTTGTTTTATATTTTGGATGAATATCTACTGATGTGTGTATATTTATGTGTGTATAACTGTTCTGTGAGCTGACCATCGTACTAGGAGTAGCTGCTTTATGTTACAAAAATAAAACCTTATTTATGACGGCCAGTTATATAGGTTTACTTACAGCAGTCAGCTATTTACGACGGCTTGTGGATCAGCCGTCGTAAGTAAACATATTTTGCTTATGACGGCGTATGGTCCAAGCTGTCATAAGTTAGGTGCCCAGCCCGCCACGTGACACGAGTCTGGGCGACGACCCTTATATGCGACGGCTAGGAACGACCGTCATAAATAACTTACTTATGACGGTGACCGTTATAATTAACATTATTTATGACTAATTAATTCAAATAGATAGAAATTAATTTATAATATTTTTTTGTTATTTACAACGGTTTCTGACCGTTATAAATTGAACGGTACATATATTTTAAGAGCTACTCTGACGTGTCATGAAGTCACCATGCGTTTTGCCGTGTAAAATGATGAGCTTAATGTGGATACAACCCCTCAAATCGTCATTGGCGTGTAAAATGAAGGTCTCCATGCTTTACGGTACAAGAGAGAGGACTAATAAAACACAGATGTACGCCCACTATTTTACTTCATTACTGTTCCTTTTTATTTAATATTGTTTTTAGTTCAAAAATAAACTAATCAACATCAAATAAAAAGTAAGTGAAGGATTATATTTCTGCAACTATTCTTCCCAGATGCATGAACTCAACAGTTTTGTGAGGTACATATAATGTTTATCACAGGCGGTTTGTAACGTAAGATTATCTGCCTGTGTAACTCTATTATCGCAGGCGGTTATTTACCTACGACTAGCCGTCTATGAAACTATATTATCACAGGCGAGTCGTTACCTATGATAACTCGTCTATGAAATTCCATTATCACAGGTGGTTTGTTAGGTACTACATGCTGTTATTTCTAAGTTCCAGGTCAATTTCATATGCACATTCACAAACCGCCTGACAAACATCTCATATACATATGTAAGTAAAATACATCTCAATTTATAGTTTACAAGTTTTTCACTAGAAACCAATTAATTGACGCTCAGTATACTGGCAAAGTTCTGGCACATCAGCTATTACACCTGCGTCATCGAAGAACTGCCCTTTTCGGTGGAAAATTTCATGACATATGAAGAGACACAGTTTACTCGCAATCTTCTCGGCTCCTCCACCACACATATCTCTAGAAACCGGCCATTCTTCGTCCATATTCTTCGTCTGCTGCAATGAAACACATAACAACATTTAGAATGTGTTGGTGACAAAGTAACATAATAGTATTAAAATACGCTAGTTACAATCGAAATGAAACTCAAAAGTTGAAAATACAATATTGACATTAAGGATAACTTACATCCTCACGATTCACTCTATATTCGCAGACGGTCCGAAGATGCTCGCATACATAATACCCGCATAAGACACTCCCAGAAGGCCGCTTGGGAAAAGAATAATATGTTGATATATGCATTGCATCTTTATTAGCAGGTCTCTGACCGCTAAGTTTTCGCGTAAAACCGCCAAGCACTGTCATACAAGGAATGTCATATAAGAGTTGTCAACCTATATATATGCGTGTATATTAAAAGTATTGAATAACCGTACCTTCTAAAATGTCAAGGAAATCTCTATAAGTATCTTGTAAGTAATCGGCTGAGTCCAAGACCGTTGTCAAACCCAGCGTTGGCTTGATGAAGATCATTATGTGGTTTTTACTGCACACGTACAAACACATGTGTTAAGTTAAAAAAACTATTATTTCCATGCCATGTGTTGAACTGTGACACCCTCATTTTTGGTTTCTACATGTATTCATGTTTCATGTAGAGAAAACATTTTAAAAGAAATGGGAACAGAGAAAGAATAAAAAAGATAGCCAAAAAGAGCAAAATCCAGTTCACCAAGAATGCCGAAGACAACTCCCGCGGCCCGCTGCCCACGTGGCGCCTTCAGGGCTCATCCCCGCAAAGGGGGAAAGGTCTGACCCCGTGGGACACGTGTTGCCCCCGGAGCTAGCCTCTGCGGAGAAGCGAGGTCAGCCCGCAGGACACGTGTCACCTTTGGAGCTAGTCACCGCGGAAATCCGAGGATCAGTCCCGTGGGATACGTGTCGATCTCGAAGCTCACCTCCGAGAAGTCCGGTTCTATTGGACCCATGTCGTCACCGGAGATTACCTCCGGGAGGTCCGTCACTGTTGGACATGTGTCAACCTCGGAGCTCGTTACTGAGAAGAAAGGAAGTCTTGCACTGTTAGGACACGTGGCACACCTGGAGCCACCTCCAAAGAGAGGGAAGGTCCGACATTGACATGTGGCGTGCGTGGAGCCACCTCTAAATAGAGAGGAGGTCCCGACCGCCAGGATACGTGGCGCATGCGGAGCTCACCTCCAAAGGAGAGGGAGGTCTCGCTCGCTTGACACGCGTCACAACCGAAGCTCGTCTCTGCGGAAAAGGGGAGACCAGGCCCGGTGGACACGTGGAGCTTCCGAGCTCATCACCGCGGAGGTAACGAGTTCTGGAGCGGTTTTAGCTTTTGTACGCGTGGAAATACCAGTACGGAGAGGAAACCGACACGAATTCCACAATGTTATCGCACCAAATCAACTAAAGATAAGTTGTTAAGATTCAAACGACAATTTGAATAGAACTCTTATTCGAAGTCCAATCAGATTAGAACTCTTTCTTCCCGATTATAAATAAAACCCAGAACCTTTGGCCGCAACCACAAATTTATTTTCCACCTCCTGAGCCGACGACTTAGAGCCCTAGCCTCAACTCGCCGAGTAAACCCTTTGCCGGAGTTCGGTCGAGAGAGAGATCGTCGGAAGAGAGCCCCTACGATCTGTCTGATAGGAGACGGACCTCGAGACCCAGAAAAACGTAAGGTAGGTCTTCAATACTGCCTTACAATATCATCGCGTTTTCCTTGCATCTGTTCTTCAATTCCTTTTGAACAAAAGCTTTTTCGTGGACAGATCACTTGTTGATCTAGATCTAAAGACAAGATCATCACCACGTCCACATTTGATCCAAACACCACTGTTCATCATAAAACCATGCAATCCATGCAAGAACACGTACAAACTGATCTAATAAAAACTGATCATAGGATAGCATGCATATACATCATCGCATCTAGTTAAAGTTTATGCGTGATATTGATTACTATGAATCTCGTATGTGCGTGATCGTATATAGAAGGACAAGCTCAGAGAGCTACCTACGACGGATTACAACAACAAGATTTTGAGCAACCGGAACCGCCAGAACAAGGCAAGTGCCCCTTGACCATATTGATCCTATGTTTTGGGAAACTGATTTGTTTTGCGAAAAGGTGTGTGTGCTGAGTCAAACATGATGGGAAACCCTTTTATAGGAGTTTACTAGTTTTGGTTAAACAACCCTTGTCGCCTGGGAAGTTTATGAGTCGGGTACGCTTTTACTTTTAAGCTTCGCTGAGTCCATGGGATGGGGAAGCGAGATAGATGTGTCTAGCTAACTGCACTCGTAATGATAATGAGAAAACTGATGTTGATAATGAACATGGATCGGAGGGAGATCTAGGAAAGACTGGGTTTGTGAATGAGGTAGCATGAGATGGTGGTTTACTTGCCGTAGATCTAAGGACCGGTTCATGTGAGCACATGCCAAGTATGGGTGCGGCTTAGCTTACTAATTAGGTAAGTTGCTAGATTGTTATGGACCGTGGAAGGCGCGGGGAATGGGAGTCGAGTGAGGACTGCCCTGGGAACTGCATGGCACAAGAGGGGGCCCGTGGGCGGGAGAATTGGAGATTCTAGCCCGCCGGTGAAACCTTAGTGAGTCCATACATCTAGTAACCTCTTTGTAAAGGCTATTTCTTGATATCTTGGCCATACACCGACGGTTGTGTACTGGTATAATGGAGGTTCTGCAGTCGTCGACGGGTGATGAAATCACAAACTTGTGGGTAAAGAGGTGCAAACTCTGCAGAGTATAAAACTACCACGATAGCCGAGCTTACGGTCACGAGAGCCTGACCAACTTCCATGATTAGTTGGATGGTTTTTTGGGATGGTTTGGATGGTTTGGTTTTGGTTTGGGTTTTGGACTGTTGTGTCCGGGTGATAAGATTGGTTGCATGACTGTTGAGTCATGGCAACGAGATTGGTCTCGGTGTGAGACGGAATTATTTATGAGATGAAATGGTTGCGAATACGAGATGGTATTCGTGAGATGGTAGCGAATACGAGAAGGTATTCGTGAGCAAGAATGAGGTTGATTAATGTCTGGTTGGGACACAGAAGGTAATGAACATAACATAGGTATGATTGGTATTCTAGTACATGTTGGGATTACAGTCGCTTAAAGATAAGTTGTTGTTTTATTATGGTTTTTATAAATAACTTTGCTTTCTGCAATGAGCCTTTTTATACCTACCTTGTTGTGAGCTACATAGCATATTTTCCCGCACTTGCTGAGTACATCATTGTACTCAAACTTGCATTATTATCTCATCATCAGCAACAGGAGAAGATTACTATGAAGACCAAGTGGAGCATTAGGCGTGTAATCTGTCCTCAACCTTGCCTGTGGGGATGGAGTATAGATGGAGCTGCTGCTGCTTAGATTGCTTCCGCATTAGTTAGAAAACTTTTGCTGCATAGAAATAAAGGCTTCCGCTGTTAGATTAAGACTTCCGCTGTGAGCATGAGTCCAAGACTCATGAGACATTGTAATAAACTCTGATATTCGTGGTCATATATATTCTGAAATTCAGTTTGTAGATGATATATATATGTGTGATGAACATCCTAGGCACACATATGCATCAGTTCTCGTTTCCGTGGTTTTCCACAGAATTGAGGGCGTCACATGAACTTACTCGAAGTGGTACGGAGCATTTACGAGGTCCTTGTCATCATTGACAAAGTTAAACATGGCATGTCCTATGTAGGATGCAACCTTTGTCCTTTTATCCCACCTTTGGCATGCAATTGATTTTTCAAATTGTTTTTTTTGTCACGCGCTTATATTGTTTTGAGTCCCGTTACACCTGAAAGTCAAAATTCGACTTTGCAATCACTGTAGGGTCAAGGATACCTGTCTTGGACTTCAGCTCTTTATTATCCATGTATTGCATCCTATTGAATAAGTACAAAATTGTTATAATCTCATGACATGTGTATGTGTGTAGTAAGAAAAGCAAATATGAAATATAATAGGCACTTAAAGCACCAGACGAGTAGCATGTTGATTTCGAGCATGCCTCGAAAGAAAAGGCTCCGTAGATCTTCAAAGAGAAGGGCTCGTTTACCTTCTCCAACGCTCTAGAATGCTTCTTTTGGCACAGGAAATATGACGTAAAAATGTTATATTTTGTGTGTCACACCCGGTTTTTCCGAAGAACAACCAAGTGAATATCACATGTATGCCAGGATCATTTTCTCATACATGTGATGACAAATAGTGAAGCATCATTTATTACAAGCCAGGTGTCGAATATAAATAAGTCTTACATCACAAATATCTCAATGAACACTAATGCTTCATCACAAGTAAATAAACTAGCAGCGGAATATTATTCTTTAGGGCTCCATCACAGGTGTTGCCCGGGGGTCTTCATGAACCTAGAAACCTTCCTCGGGTCCAAAATCTTGGTCATTATACACCACCTCATTATCTTGACCTGAGCAGCAATATAAACCAACAAATATGCAAGGTTGAGTACCAATGGTACTCAGCAAGTGTGGGAAAAATTATATCATGCATGGCTAGAACAAGGAGAGGTTGAACTCATGGTTAAAGCACTACGCAATTAATACCTATCACCTTAGCTTATTAAGCACCTTCATTACTACACAGGTGAAATGGTCCAAATCTCCCATCCCATCATCATAAACCAATAACCATAATCATCATTTCCAATGTTAAGCTCCCCGCTTAACTTCCCAAAACCATCAATTCTCTAATCATGAATAAGTCCAGGCCGCTCTTAACCGTGAGCACGGCTGTCAAGACAGTTTTGACTCTGCAGAGTTTGTACCACTGTACCCACAAGTAGTGATTTCATCCCCCGTTGCCGGGTGGACTAAAAGAACCTCCATTATGCCAGTGGCTACGAACCACATTCACACTTCCCAGGTGTGTGGCCAAGAGATCACTACGAAGACTTTACAAAGGGATTCCCGACGAGCGTGGGCCCACTGAGGTTTCACCCCTAACAGCATACAAGAGGCTCCAACCCCGCTGCAGTGGCCCCCTCTTGAGCCTTGCAGTTCATATGGCAGTCCAGCTGACTCCTATTCCCCGCACCATCCAACACACCCATACTACGCCGGGGATACACCTAATTAATTGGCTAAGCTGCCCCATCTCAGCATGTGGTTGGCACTGTAAAGCCGGGTTACATGCTCCATGAACCGGTCCTTAGGATCCAGGCAAGTACTAAACACAAACCCAAGTCTCGTGCACCCAGCACACAACCAAAACATCCAACTTGCCTTGATCCCTACCTCTACATAACTCACAATATCTCATTCAAGAGTATGGTAATATAAGCTGATGATTTCATGTCCCAAACATCCCATTCTAAACATGGCTAAGCATATGCATGGACATAAATGACATGACAAAATAAATCCCAACCCAAGCTACAAGGAAACAGGGTAATGCAATTCTAGGGAAACTTCCTAGCATGGGTTTCATATTTCATTTGACAATGCAAATAATTCTATCTACACATCCTAGCATAGGATCAAAGTGGTCAAGGACACTTGCCTCCTTCTTGCTGCTCTTGAAATGGGTAGTCCTGATCTTGGAAACTGATAGCTTGCTCTTGAACAGGTTCTACTTCATACCATCAAACATAGCAAAAGAAAAACAACAATCATAAGACATAGTTCACACTTCTACTTCATACAAACCACACATTCACATTTATGAAAGTTTCTTTACCATTTTATGTGTTGTGGATACTCTATGTGTGTTGATTTGGGGCTTGCATACACTTTTATTTACATGTGTATGATTCCTACTTTGGTGTTCATATTTATACTCACATACTATATATATATACATGTATATATGTGTGTTTCAGTTTTAAATAAATTCCTTATATATTAAACTACCAAGTATGTATGAAAAGTATTTTTCTTCTCCATATGTGCCTTCATAATTTCTATCAACCCTAAACTGAATTCTTTGTATTTTAGAAACTCCATTTATCATTTACTAGTTTCTATATTTTCAGATTTATATTCTTATGCATAATTGTGCATTTTATTATTAAATTAGTAATACACACTACCTAAACAGATGAGGTTCTGGTCCTAAATAATTTAAGATCATATTTTGACCTTGGCTTCTGATGTATACTATTTCATAATTATTTTCCCTATTTTCCTTTAACTATTCTTTACTTAAAAATGTGTCCCTATACTATTAAATGTGAATAATAGATGAAACAGATTTATTTCAGCCCAAAAATATATTTTTATCTCACTCCAAAGTTTTCTAAGTACTGAGAAAGTTTTTAATAATTTTGACAATTAGGTTTGTCCCCCTTTTTAATATTTAAACACTAGTTACATATTCAATTTTCTAAATTAAATACTAAACAGGGCTAAAATAATGAATTCACCCCATTACAGGGTCTATAATATTATTTTCATAATTTCCAGGGTTCTAGCTACACTTTTCAGAGGTGTTTTTCTTAATTTCTATTAAGTCTAGGGGCTAAAACTGATTTTTAAATGAATTTACATGATTTTCTGGAGTTCCAGGGGCTAGATCTGAAGTTTCCGGGGCTAGCTCTCAATTCCAGAGAACCCCAGGGGGTAGCACGTAAGAATTCCAGTCTTTATAACGCGGGGCTGACGTGGACCGTCTGATTTTAAACCGACGGCTGAGATTATAACATCGAACCGGTACGCGGGGTTTTAAAGTCTACCGTGCGATTTAAAATAAACGGCGCACAAGCGGCCACGTCGCTCTGATCGAGCGCGGGCGGCGCTGCCGGCGGCGCACGGCGGCGGGAAGCGGCGATCTCGCCGGAAACTTTCGGATCCTCGAGAATTCTGCCTAGAACTGTGATCTTATGGCCTAGATCGGTAGAGGGGAGGTCAGGGATCTCACCTCGGGGGTTTTCTCGAGCTCGGGGGTCCTGGAAAGTGCTCGGCGGCGAGGTCCGAGGCAAAACCACGGCGAAGCTCGTCGGAGCTGGATTTGCACCGTAAGTCTTCGGGTTTTCTGCACCTGCAAAGTTCCCCGGAGGCGGTGGATCAAGACCAACGAGTTAGATCAGAGTTTTCGAGCTTAGATCGGCCAGAATTCACCGGCGAAGTCTCGGTGCTCACCGGAGTGAAAATCAGCGATCGCGTGAGAAAAACTGATCGGATCGGTTGTTTTTATAGCCGGGGGAGGGCGGTGGTTCTGTTGTGATCGAGTTAGAGTCCTCAGGGTCCAGAATTCGGCTGCGGGACGCGGTTTCCTGATCGGTTGCGATCGCGCGCGCGGGGGAGAAGTCCGGGGTCGCGGGGTTAGGGATGACAGGCGGGTCCCACCCGTCAGCGAGGGGCAGCGCGGCGCGCGCGGGGGCGGGCTGCGCGGGGGTTTGCTGGGCCGGCTGGGGTTTCGGCCCACTGGCCAGTTTTTTTCCGGTTTTCCTTTTTCTTTTTCCATTTCTTTTCTGTTTTGAGTCTAATTTGAATTCTAGTTTGAATTTGAATTTCTGCAAAACATGCAACACGTCCAAAAATTTCTAAATTCCCCTCTGAACATGGTTTATGGTTCTAAATCAAAATTTGAGTTTTGACTAAAAATTTGGGGTGTTACAGCTCTACCCCCCTTAAAAGAAATCTCGTCCTCGAGATTGGTGTTTCTAAGAAAACAATTCCGGAAATTGTGCCTTAAGCTCACCTTCCCGTTCCCAGGTGGCTTCCTCTTCTGAGTGATGCTTCCACTGCACCTTGCACATCCTGATTCTCTTATTTCTGGTGAGGCGTTCCATTGTCTCCAAAATCTTGTATGGTTGCTCGGCATAAGACAAATCCTCAGCTACATCCACTTCATTCATGGGTAACACCTCCTCAGGCGTCCTCAGACATTTCTTGAGTTGCGACACATGGAACACATCGTGCACGTCCGACAGATGAACCGGCAACTCTAGTTGGTACGCCACTTCGCCTTTTCTTTCCAAAACTTGAAAGGGTCCGATGTATCGAGGTGACAACTTTCCTTTCACCTTGAACCGACGAAGTCCTCTGATAGGGGACACCTTGAGATAAACATAGTCTCCCACGTTGAAAACGAGCTCTCTTCTTCGTACATCAGCATAACTCTTCTGGCGTGTCTGTGCTATCCTCAAGTTGTTGCGAATCTCCCTCACCTTTGCCTCGGCTTCTTGTAGCACTTCTGGACCAAGCACTTTACTTTCTCCTGTTTGGTTCCAAAATAGGGGAGTTCTGCATTTCCTTCCATACAAAGCTTCAAACGGTGACATCTTCATACTAGCTTGATAACTGTTGTTATAGGAAAACTCCGCATACGGTAGGTTCTTGTCCCAACTTCTATTGTTTTTGAGTGCACATGCCCTTAACATATCTTCAAGGATCTGATTGGTTCTCTCCGTCTGTCCGTCAGTTTGGGGATGATAGGCAGAAGTGAAATTCAGATGGGTTCCCATGGTTTCATGCAACTTTTGCCAAAACCTCGAGGTGAACTGTGTCCCTCGGTCCGACACTATCTTCTTTGGCACTCCATGGTAACACACAATCCTTGACATGTACAATTCTGCCAATTTGGTTTCGCTGTAGCTTTCCTTCACCGGAATGAAATGAGCTACCTTGGTTAGCCTATCAATAATAACCCATATTGAATCATACCCGGACTGGGTCCTAGGCAATCCCACGACAAAATCCATGCTGATCTCTTCCCACTTCCATTCAGGCACTTTGAGTGGTTGCAGCAACCCCGCGGGTCGTTGATGTTCTGCTTTCACCAACTGACATGTGTCACATAGGGCAACATGTTCCGCGACATCTCGCTTCATGCCATACCACCAATACCTGCTTTTGAGGTCCTGATACATCTTCGTACTCCCAGGATGAATGGAATAGTCGGAATCGTGAGCCTCCTTCAAAATTAATTTACGAATCTCCTTTACTTATGGCACACAGATCCTTTTTCCGTGCCACACCGTTCCTTGTTCATCCTCTCTAAAACCAGTAGCTTTATTTTCCTTGATGAGCTGTCTGATCTCTTGTATCTTCTCATCATTCTTTTGTCCCTCGCGTATGTCTCGCTCAAGTGTGGAGTCCACTTCCATGGCGATGGCTTCACCACTATTTACTAGACATAGATTGAGCCTTATAACCTCGTCCTTCAATTCTGCAGGCATATCCTTCAAGCTCAACTTATTGACCTGCACTTTCCGACTCAAGGCATCGGCCACGACGTTTGCTTTCCCGGGATGATAGTTGATGCCTACATCAAAGTCATTGATTAGCTCTAACCATCTCCTTTGTCTAAGGTTGAGATCTGGCTGTGTGAATATGTACTTCAAACTCTTATGATCCGTATATATCTCTGTCCTCTTCCCCATCAAATAGTGCCGCCAAATTTTCAACGCGTGTACCACTGCAGCTAGTTCTAAGTCATGTGTAGGATAGTTCTTCTCGTGCTTCCGAAGCTGCCGGGATGCATATGCCACGACATGTCCCTCTTGCATGAGAACACATCCCAACCCGTTTCCAGAGGCATCGCAGTACACCGTGAAATTCTTCTGCATATCTGGCATAACCAACACGGGGGCTGTTGTCAATCTCTTCTTTAGCTCCTGAAAGCTCGCATCGCACTGTGGCGTCCAGGTGAATGTGATTCCCTTTTCCAACAGTTTGGTGAGAGGTCTCGAGATCTTGGAGAATCCCTCAATAAACCGTCGATAGTATCCAGCCAATCCCAAAAAGCTTCGAACTTCCCCGACATTTTCAGGGGTTTTCCATTTCTGGATATCTTCGATTTTGGCGGGATCTACGGAGATTCCTCCCTCCGAGATTATATGTCCTAAAAAGGGAACTCTCTTTAGCCAAAACTCACACTTGCTCAACTTGGCATATAGTTGGTGTTCTCTCAGCCTCTGTAACACCAACCTTAGATGTTTCTCATGTTCTTCTTCATCTTTGGAGAAGACGAGAATATCATCTATGAAAACCACCACAAATTTGTCCAGATATTCCATGAATACCTTGTTCATGAGGTACATGAAATATGCCGGGGCATTGGTTAGCCCGAAAGGCATGACAGTGTATTCATACAGTCCGTACCGAGATACGAAAGCTGTCTTGGGAATATCAGATTGCCTTATCTTGAGTTGGTGGTATCCCGACCTGAGATCAATTTTCGAGAACACGCAAGCTCCCCTCAACTGATCAAACAAGTCTTCAATGCGGGGTAATGGGTACTTGTTCTTGATGGTCACCTCATTCAATGCACGGTAATCCACGCATAACCTTTGAGTTCCATCTTTCTTAGGCACAAATATTACCGGAGCTCCCCATGGTGAGGAACTAGGGCGAACATACCCCTTTTCCGTCAATTCTCTCAAATGATCCTTGAGCTCTTCTAGCTGCTTGGAGTCCATTCGATAAGGTCTCTTGTATATCGGGGCTGTTCCCGGTACTAGCTCGATTGCGAATTCCACGTCACGGTCGGGAGGCATTCCTGGCAACTCCTCCGGAAAAACATCTGGATATTCCCTGATAGTCCTGATTTCCTCAACTTTCACCTCCACTTGATTTAATTTAATGTCCCTCCTAGGCTCGTGTATCTTTATGAACTTTACTCTTGTGCCACTAGGGTGAGTTAGTTCCACCGTTCTGGTCGAACAATGGATGATTCCTTTATGTTTGGTCAACCAATCCATACCCAAAATAATATCTATCCCTTGTGAATCGATCACTATGAGGTTAGCGGTAAATACTACCCCATTAATGTCTAGGTTCACTTTGGGACACACTTGTCTTGTCCTTATTTCTCCACCTGGAGAGTTTACCGCTAGCATATGGTTCATTTGTGTGGTTGCTAGGTCATGCTTCTTAACAAACCCTTGAGCAATGAACGAATGGGTAGCACCAGAATCAAACAGCAGAGTTGCAAGGTGTAAATTGGCAGGAAACTTACCAACTACCACGTCGGGTGCCTCTTGTGCTTCCTCCATAGTGACGTGGTTCACCCGTCCTCTCATTACGTTCTGCTGCTGTGGCTGCGTGGGCTTCTTCTTTGGACACTTATGGGCGTAGTGCCCCACTTCACCACAGCTGAAACATTGCACCCCAATCTTAGATGCTTGGCCCTTGTTGTCTTGGGGTTGGTTTGGGGGTCCTTGCACTGCTGGTCGAGGTGGATATGCAGGGCGAGGCTGCTGCATAAACTGACGTTGCGGCTGTGCTGGTGCTGCGGGGGGCCTGTAGTTTGGGTTGTACCCTCTTGGTGCTGAATAGGGTACCGCAGCACGGCTCGTCTGCCCCGTAGGTTGCTGCATCATACGTGGGCGGGTGTTGCTCCCTGAGGCTTGATGTGACCACCCAGCCTTCCTCTTATTCTCATTTTCCAGGGCCTTTAGCTTCCTTTCCACCACAAACGCTCTGTCCACCATCTTTTGAAAGCTTTCATACTCATTGGAGGACATTGCACACTGCATCTCTGCGGTAAGTCCTTCCACGAAACAATCTTGTTTCTGCTCATCTGTCTCTATGTCTCGTGGAGCATAACGGGATAGTTGAGTGAATTTAGTGAGGTATTCCCTCACCGTCATGTTTCCCTGCTGCAGTCCCAAAAACTCTTTCCTCTTGTTTTTGAGTTCACCTCTTGGGATGTAATGGTTGCGGAAGCTACGCTTGAACTCTTCCCAAGTGATGCTCTCAGGGTCATGATGGGCGGCCACGTAGGCGGTCCACCAATCAGCAGCAGGTCCATGCAATTGATGAGAGGCAAACAGCACCCTCTCATACCCTTGGCATTGTATGATCCTCATCTTACTTTCAATGGTCTTCAGCCAATCATCTGCCTCCAGAGGTTCAGCAGCACTTGCAAACTTTGGAGGTTGAGTTCCTAGAAACTCACTCAACCTTGGTTGGCGTGGTGCAGCTTGTGGAGGTGGAACTTGATGCAAGTTGGCCACTACTTGAGTCAAGTTCTGGATGAGCTGATTTTGATTCTCCAGCATTTGGTGGAGAGGATCAACTTCTTCACGGCGACCACCCCGGTTCTGGCCTCCAGAAAGATGAGAGTTGTTGGCGGGGTTGGCAGCACGTCCTTTTCCTCTTCCGGCCATCTGGTAGAATCAACAAATGTTAATTTGAAAGCATTTAGTATCATCTTACTACTTTCACTTGTTTGTACTTTGAAGTGTTGAAGTTTTGTTAAAATCTTACGAGGGTTTTATATCTCACACCCAATAAATGCACTATTATTTCCTGTGGGTTCACACACCAAAGCAAAACAATCTGAAGACGAGGCTGTGGACACTTGCTCATGGCTTCCACAACTCACGTCACACACCAAGCATTATCACACCATTAACTACGTAACGACTCGACTACTCGACCTCTTGCTAGCTAGGGGAAAGACTCTACACTACTCATCCTCTTGAGCTGGCTCCTCGGGATCTTCCTCCTCATTTCGGCTACCTTCTGACTCTGCTTTGGGTGGGGAAGCTGCTGGTGGAGAAGTGCGACGACGCCTGATCGCTCGGCGATCCGGGGAGTCAGGGGTCCATGGATCACTTACGGTGACACACAGTTCATTCCCATCTCCTCTTTCTCTCGCCTTTAAGCAAGCTCGCAGCAATGCCTCCGTCTCCTTCAGAGTATCTCGGACATCCTGAAGCTCTTGTTGACACTCCTGCAGTCGAGTGCTGAGCATAGCAGCATCCTCCAAGCACAAGCCCATGTGCTCATGGGAAGTCCCTTGCTGCACCGGTGGGTACTTGTACTCCGTGGTACCACTCTCACGTTGGAGGACATACATGTACTCAGTTTTGTCCAAGTGGCGACGATAGATGTGGCTCTGGCAGGTGATGGCCTCCCAAGTGACATCTCTCTCCGCGTCAACTTGTGTTGCTCGACAAGCTGGAGAGTGGTGGATCTTAAGCAGCTGATTCTCGTGTATAATCCTCATCTCCGAACTCCATTCTTCCCTCTTCTCACGGATGGTCCTGGTGGAGTTATAGTGGATGATGAGCTTGCCCGTATTGCCGGCGGCTTCGAGCATACGTCGAAGACGGCGCAACAAATCTCCCACTGCCAATCCGTAGGAAAGGTACGTCACTGGACGACTCTCCTCTCTTTCAGCAAGGGCAACTACGGGAACTCTCCCTCCCGTGGATTTACGAGCGGTGCGAATCATGCGAACCATCTAAAACAAAAGAATTTAAAATTAGGTTAGATAAAATTTCAAACAAAAATCCTATTTTTGAATGAAAGTTGGGGTAAGATGAAGAAAATGACTCTTTTGATAACAGTTTTTCACCCACACCTTGGAAAATATTTTTTTTAGAAAATAGGGCCCTTAAATACGTCCATTCCTACCTAGGTCCACGTTCCTACGGGCAACCTTGGCTCTGATACCACCTCTGTCACACCCGGTTTTTCCGAAGAACAACCAAGTGAATATCACATGTATGCCAGGATCATTTTCTCATACATGTGATGACAAATAGTGAAGCATCATTTATTACAAGCCAGGTGTCGAATATAAATAAGTCTTACATCACAAATATCTCAATGAACACTAATGCTTCATCACAAGTAAATAAACTAGCAGCAGAATATTATTCTTTAGGGCTCCATCACAGGTGTTGCCCGGGGGTCTTCATGAACCTAGAAACCTTCCTCGGGTCCAAAATCTTGGTCATTATACACCACCTCATTATCTTGACCTGAGCAGCAATATAAACCAACAAATATGCAAGGTTGAGTACCAATGGTACTCAGCAAGTGTGGGAAAAATTATATCATGCATGGCTAGAACAAGGAGAGGTTGAACTCATGGTTAAAGCACTACGCAATTAATACCTATCACCTTAGCTTATTAAGCACCTTCATTACTACACAGGTGAAATGGTCCAAATCTCCCATCCCATCATCATAAACCAATAACCATAATCATCATTTCCAATGTTAAGCTCCCCGCTTAACTTCCCAAAACCATCAATTCTCTAATCATGAATAAGTCCAGGCCGCTCTTAACCGTGAGCACGGCTGTCAAGACAGTTTTGACTCTTCAGAGTTTGTACCACTGTACCCACAAGTAGTGATTTCATCCCCCGTTGCCGGGTGGACTAAAAGAACCTCCATTATGCCAGTGGCTATGAACCACATTCACACTTCCCAGGTGTGTGGCCAAGAGATCACTACGAAGACTTTACAAAGGGATTCCCGACGAGTGTGGGCCCACTGAGGTTTCACCCCTAACAGCATACAAGAGGCTCCAACCCCGCTGCAGTGGCCCCCTCTTGAGCCTTGCAGTTCATATGGCAGTCCAGCTGACTCCTATTCCCCGCACCATCCAACACACCCATACTACGCCGGGGATACACCTAATTAATTGGCTAAGCTGCCCCATCTCAGCATGTGGTTGGCACTGTAAAGCCGGGTTACATGCTCCATGAACCGGTCCTTAGGATCCAGGCAAGTACTAAACACAAACCCAAGTCTCGTGCACCCAGCACACAACCAAAACATCCAACTTGCCTTGATCCCTACCTCTACATAACTCACAATATCTCATTCAAGAGTATGGTAATATAAGCTGATGATTTCATGTCCCAAACATCCCATTCTAAACATGGCTAAGCATATGCATGGACATAAATGACATGACAAAATAAATCCCAACCCAAGCTACAAGGAAACAGGGTAATGCAATTCTAGGGAAACTTCCTAGCATGGGTTTCATATTTCATTTGACAATGCAAATAATTCTATCTACACATCCTAGCATAGGATCAAAGTGGTCAAGGACACTTGCCTCCTTCTTGCTGCTCTTGAAATGGGTAGTCCTGATCTTGGAAACTGATAGCTTGCTCTTGAACAGGTTCTACTTCATACCATCAAACATAGCAAAAGAAAAACAACAATCATAAGACATAGTTCACACTTCTACTTCATACAAACCACACATTCACATTTATGAAAGTTTCTTTACCATTTTATGTGTTGTGGATACTCTATGTGTGTTGATTTGGGGCTTGCATACACTTTTATTTACATGTGTATGATTCCTACTTTGGTGTTCATATTTATACTCACATACTATATATATATATACATGTATATATGTGTGTTTCAGTTTTAAATAAATTCCTTATATATTAAACTACCAAGTATGTATGAAAAGTATTTTTCTTCTCCATATGTGCCTTCATAATTTCTATCAACCCTAAACTGAATTCTTTGTATTTTAGAAACTCCATTTATCATTTACTAGTTTCTATATTTTCAGATTTATATTCTTATGCATAATTGTGCATTTTATTATTAAATTAGTAATACACACTACCTAAACAGATGAGGTTCTGGTCCTAAATAATTTAAGATCATATTTTGACCTTGGCTTCTGATGTATACTATTTCATAATTATTTTCCCTATTTTCCTTTAACTATTCTTTACTTAAAAATGTGTCCCTATACTATTAAATGTGAATAATAGATGAAACAGATTTATTTCAGCCCAAAAATATATTTTTATCTCACTCCAAAGTTTTCTAAGTACTGAGAAAGTTTTTAATAATTTTGACAATTAGGTTTGTCCCCCTTTTTAATATTTAAACACTAGTTACATATTCAATTTTCTAAATTAAATACTAAACAGGGCTAAAATAATGAATTCACCCCATTACAGGGTCTATAATATTATTTTCATAATTTCCAGGGTTCTAGCTACACTTTTCAGAGGTGTTTTTCTTAATTTTTATTAAGTCTAGGGGCTAAAACTGATTTTTAAATGAATTTACATGATTTTCTGGAGTTCCAGGGGCTAGATCTGAAGTTTCCGGGGCTAGCTCTCAATTCCAGAGAACCCCAGGGGGTAGCACGTAAGAATTCCAGTCTTTATAACGCGGGGCTGACGTGGACCGTCTGATTTTAAACCGACGGCTGAGATTATAACATCGAACCGGTACGCGGGGTTTTAAAGTCTACCGTGCGATTTAAAATAAACGGCGCACAAGCGGCCACGTCGCTCTGATCGAGCGCGGGCGGCGCTGCCGGCGGCGCACGGCGGCGGGAAGCGGCGATCTCGCCGGAAACTTTCGGATCCTCGAGAATTCTGCCTAGAACTGTGATCTTATGGCCTAGATCGGTAGAGGGGAGGTCAGGGATCTCACCTCGGGGGTTTTCTCGAGCTCGGGGGTCCTGGAAAGTGCTCGGCGGCGAGGTCCGAGGCAAAACCACGGCGAAGCTCGTCGGAGCTGGATTTGCACCGTAAGTCTTCGGGTTTTCTGCACCTGCAAAGTTCCCCGGAGGCGGTGGATCAAGACCAACGAGTAAGATCAGAGTTTTCGAGCTTAGATCGGCCAGAATTCACCGGCGAAGTCTCGGTGCTCACCGGAGTGAAAATCGGCGATCGCGTGAGAAAAACTGATCGGATCGGTTGTTTTTATAGCCGGGGGAGGGCGGTGGTTCTGTTGTGATCGAGTTAGAGTCCTCAGGGTCCAGAATTCGGCTGCGGGACGCGGTTTCCCGATCGGTTGCGATCGCGCGCGCGGGGGAGAAGTCCGGGGTCGCGGGGTTAGGGATGACAGGCGGGTCCCACCCGTCAGCGAGGGGCAGCGCGGCGCGCGCGGGGGCGGGCTGCGCGGGGGTTTGCTGGGCCGGCTGGGGTTTCGGCCCACTGGCCAGTTTTTTTCCGGTTTTCCTTTTTCTTTTTCCATTTCTTTTCTGTTTTGAGTCTAATTTGAATTCCAGTTTGAATTTGAATTTCTGCAAAACATGCAACACGTCCAAAAATTTCTAAATTCCCCTCTGAACATGGTTTATGGTTCTAAATCAAAATTTGAGTTTTGACTAAAAATTTGGGGTGTTACATTGTGCTGGCAGTGATGTACCACTCGTGCATTCTTCTGAGTGAGAAAGTTTATTTACTAAGTTGTGCCGATGTCATGAACGGCTTCCCATTCTCATATTTAGGAGGAACATCCTGAATCTTGTATACCAAAACTCCTGGTTTAACTAAAGCAGTCTCCTGAATATATTTCACACAATCTTCTTCCCACTCCTCAATATTTTCTAATGCTGGCTCATGTGAAGCACGAGATGCATTAGATATTGTAATATTTTTCTTTATTTTTTATAAATATTCTGACACTTCTTTAGAAGGTTCCTTATTTTCGTATGAGCTAACTTTCACAGGCACTGACCGAGGATTAGTCGTCGGAAGTTGGACATTGGCCTGTTGTTGAACATGTTGTTCAACTGATTGCTCTTTACTACCAGCAGCTTGCTCTTGTACTGCTTCAAGCTGTTGTTCAACTGGTTGCTCTTGGTTATCTTTACTAGCAAGGCTACTATCATCCTTGTTGTGACATAGCGGGAGTGGATCTTCCTGGACTTCTAGCGAAGAAGACGGGGCTGTAGTCTTTTGAGATGCAGTTGGGCTAGACCTCGGCTCATCGTCCAACAACACGATATCACGTCGGTGCCAAAGGATTAACTGGTGGACGGCTTGCCCTAGAGTCGTGATCCCCTCAGGTGTGATGTGGTCTATTTCATAATCTTCATAATCATCATGAATGATCTGAAGAATTTGCACCGCGACATAATACAACGAGAGTGGATTGCCGTTGAAGACAAGGTTCGGCTTTGCCATAGCAGCGGCAACCTGTTTTGTTTTGTTCCCTGCTCTCCCTGAGCCTGGCACAGAACCCTACGCTGCTAGGGTAGGAAGTTGGAGATATCAAATACTCCATTGCCGTGGGAACCATCGCTCTATTCTTTGGCGCTAATTGTCCCGATTTCATTAGTTCATCTATTCTTTCTTCCACATATGCCTTGACCATTTGATCAATCGTATCTTCAATTGTCTTCTTGAACTTTTCATGTCTTCTATATAACTCTATCGTTCGGGAAACCATCTCTCCACGACATCTGAGAAGAGATTGCTTGAACCCATCCACCATGTTCAGGGTTGCATCATTCTCCCTCTTTGGCTTGAAGAGACCCTTTTGTTGCTTTTCAATTACTTCTTTCATTTTTTGCTCTACTTGGTTCACAGAGTCGGGCTTTTCAAGTTTGCCCTGGGCTGGTCAAACCTGACCGAGCTAAGACCCACCACTTAGTTCTCTCATAGCAGCCTTGTAGCGGGTCAGGATTGCCCTTACTGATAGTTCCCTCTAATATTTTATTCCATTTCTTAACTAAGGGGGCATATCCGGCAGACCCCAAGCGATGATGGTATTTGTTCTTTTTGACAAGCTCTGACGTAGATTCACTTAGGATTTTAGCCTTAGGTGTGGTCTTTTGATAAACAAATTATTGGCACTGAGCTTGTGTGATTTTTCCCATCTTCTTCGGGCTAGGGACCTTATTGTCCTTAACATAAGCATTCATTTCACTCTTCTAGCCACAAAACTTATTCCCGCAAGAGACCAATGTTGCATTCTTTACAACTTCTCCCATAACTCATTCTTGTCCGCCTTAGGGAATTTTCTCCAATTCTCGGTTGTGATCGGCACAAACTCTCTAACAAGACAACCGCATGCATTTTGGTACTTTGTAACTGAATCTAGTGGTTCTTGGGGAAGCCCACCTTGACTGACACTTGTTATGTATATGATGCAGTTCAATGGACCCTTATTGGGACCTCATTGCCCTCGTTTTCGCTTGACTGAATTTGAGGATTCAACCATTGGAGACGGTTTTAGGAGCCGAAGTCACCCCGTCGTTGTCTTGGCAATTAAGCTAGGTAGAAAAGAATTATAAGGCTTCATATACTTGAGAACCAACATTAACTTAAACTGCTGGAGTTAAGATTCGTGATCCATACCTCGTCGGCAGGATCATATTCTGGGTCGAGATCCTCTTTTTAATTTTTATATTTATAAAAATATCCGATGGACTGTGATACGAGCCTAAACTGCTGGAGTCACTAAAATCAACATCGTTGGCTTCATTGTTACTACCAACACCAGTCTTCTTAGGACTTTCTATGTTAGAACTTGAAAACCGACAGAAGGGTTTTTTTGTTATGGTACTCAGTGATTACAAAGATATCCTAATATGTAAAATCACATTCTAATATATAAAATAGAGTGAACATGGTGGATTTACAAAGGCAAAGTATATCTCTGTAATAGTACTTAGTGATTACAAAGACAACATGAACTACCTGTAACACAACTATTCTAAACAACTAATTGGTGCAGGTATGAACACACACAAAAAATGTAGAAGAAACAACTGAGCTAAATTTTCTTTGCTTTCTGATGTAAAAATTAATTTGCTCTCTGGTCCACCTCCAAACAAAATCTAAACAATTGTCAAGGTCTCTAATCAAGTAATCTAAACAATTTAAACAATCTAAAAGGGGGGGGGCTCGGCGCAGTGGGAGAGCGTCGGCGGTGGGGTACGGTGAGGGTTGATGCCGGAAAGGAGGAGGCGACGCGGGGAGGATTAAGGCGTGGTGGTGTGGCGGCGATGGTGCCGGAGGGGGACAGAAAAGGCACTACAGCAAAAAGACAAATTAACAACGGCCAATTTTATTAACGACAGTACTGTCGTTAATAAAATTGTTTACGATGGGTGAAAGCAGCGATCATGAATAATGGTCTTATTCATGACGGCTGACCTAGACCGTCATGAATAAGCGCCTTATTTACGACGGTTCCTGTCCCCGTCGTGATTAAGACCATTATTCACGACGGTTGAGCCGTATCATCGTAAATAAAGCTATTGTTATCCGTCGCGCGGCCGCCCGCCCGCCCCACTCACGCGCCCGACTCGACGCAGACACCGCCGCCGCCGCTGCATGCCCTGTCGCCGAGACGCCGCCCCGCCCCCTCGAGGCGCTGCCCCGCCCGGGCCCGGCCGCCGCCGACGCCGCCCGCCCCCTCGCGGTGCCGCCCCGCCCCGGCCCAGCCGCCGCCGCCCCGCCCCCTGGCCGCCCCAGTGCCCCTCCCTGGCTGCCTAGCCGCGCCGCCTCGCCCGGCCCCCGTCACTGCTCTAGCCTGGCCACCCGCCCAGACCCGTGGTTTTCTTAATTAGTTTTAATTAATTAGCTTATTTTAGTTTAGTTTAGTTTACTTTAAATATATAGTTGTAATTAGGTTGTTTTAATTAGTTTAGTTCATTTTACAATTAGTTTAGTTTAGTTTGTAATTATGCTTTAATTAGTTTAGTTTAGTTTAATTACTTTAAATTAGTTTAGTTTAGCTTATTCAACCCACCCAGGTCAGGGTCGACGCGGGCATTTACGCTCGCACCGTCTCCGACCGGTTCCGCCATTGCCACCGCCCACCCCGGCCTACCCGCGCGCTGCCGCCGCCACCCACTCCGGCCTCCCCGCGCGCCTTTGCCGCCACCCACCCTGGCCTCCCTGCGCGCCTTTGCTGCTGCCGCCCCGGCCGGCCCTCCCGCTCCCGACCGCCCCGCCCCGGCCGGCCCTCCCGCTCCCGACCGCCCCGCCCCGACCCGGTCGGCCCCGACCGCCCCGCCGCAGACTGAGCCCCGCCGTGACCCGCCACCGCCCCGCCCCGGCCCGACCCATTGAGTTTTTTACTTAATTTTAATTAATTAGCTTATTTTTTAATTAATTGGCTCCCTACCTGCCATGCCCGTCGGGTCCGTGCCCTGCCCGCCCCGCCCGCTAGGTCCCTCCCCTGCCCGCGCTCGACGGCTCCTTGTCCGCTCTGCCCGCCATCTTACTATTGTTTTAATTATTTAATTTTTTATTTTGTTCCGAATTTTTCAATTAGATTATAATTAGTTAATCGATCGATTATGAGTGTGTACTATTTATACGTATATTAACGGGTTTTGAGCCGGTCCGACCCGGCACGATCCAATACGGCCCGACCCGGCACGGCCCAACCCGGGCCGACCCGGCAAGGCCCAATCTGGCCCGACCCGACATGGCCCAACCCGGCCCGACCCGGCAAGGCCCAATCTGACCCGACACGGCATGGCCCAATCCCGCCCTGACCAGGCACGGTCCAACCCGGCACGACCCGGCATGGCCTAATCCCGCCCCGACCTGGCACGGCCCAGATGGTTTTAGTCGCAACTTATGTGTCGTGACAAGCACGAAGGCGAACGACGACAATGACTTGTAACTTTCAACGGTGACGCGTCGCCCCTTTGAACTTTCAACTCTGACCAACTTACCCCCACTTTCTCGTTCTTTCCTATCTTGTAAATGACTAAAAAATGAAAATGAGTAACATAACATATAGGAATTTATTACCCGTTTCGAATCTGTACGTCTCACATGCGATAGGCATGTGAGGCGTGCATGTTCGGAATTGTCCCTTTTTGGACAGCCTGAGAGTGACCGAGGACGTGCTTTTGACGAGTTAGGTACGGGGTCTAGATATGGATGTGATTTCGACAGCATAATCCTAATGTTCTTTGCTGCACCATTTTTGGGCGTGCAGTTGGAGAACAGCGGGGTTATGCTACTGAAATTTCATCCAGATTCGGACACCGTGTCTCGTCATAAGCACGTTACCTCGGTCACTCTTAGGTGGGTTTAGGACCTATCTGCCTAGTTGTAGTGGCCGGGACAAGACATAAAAATGTACTAATAATGATTTATCCGCTTTGAAGGTATAACCTCAGACATGGCTGAAGACCGAACTTGGATGTATTCTGGTTGGAAAAGAATGGGCATCACTCAGAGGAGTGGTTCACCAAGACAAATTCTTTTATACAACGAGCTTTTTCGTTGTGCAACAACAGCAAGGTGCGGTGCCCATGTACCAAATGTCAGAATGCAAAACGACAAGGTGACGTTGACGTTTCACTTGTGTCCAAATGGTTTCATGCAAAAGTATGAGTTATGGTACTTTCACGGTGAAATGCTTGAAGCCATAGATCCCTAGTTGGCGGAGGATGCTCCTACAACGGAGGTTCAAACGTTCTTTGAGCTTCTCAAAGCTCCAGAAGAGCCACTGCATGAACACACAAAAGTAACTCTTCTTAATTTCATGACCAGACTTATGGCAATTAAGTCTAAATATTTCTTCTCCAATAACTGTTACAACGATCTCATCAAATTGATCAGCGATATCCTTCCTCAACCACATAAAGTGTCGAAAGATATGCACCGGTCCAAGAAATTGATTTCTGGTCTTGGTATGAAATATGAGAAGATTGATGTCTGTACAGACAACTGTATGCTTTTTTGAAAAGAGCACGCCAACGAGAAGAAGTGCTTACAATGTGACAAATCGAGGTTTGTCGAGGTTCATAATGACGAAGGAGAGCGTGTACAGACTGAAGTCACACATAAGCAACCTCGTTACTTTCCTGTCACACCTCGGTTGAAGCTTTTGTTTCTCTCGAAAAGAACTACCAGACATATGAGATGGCATAAAGAAGGTGTACGTGAGAACCTCGGAGACATGGTGCACCCGTCCGACGGTGAGGCATGGAAGGCGTTGGACCGCTTTGATCCAGATTTCCCCAACGATGTAAAAAATGTTCGCATCAGGTTAGCGACTGATGGCTTCTCACTGTTCAGTACAAACGCCACACTATACTCATGTTGGCCCGTGTTCGCTGTTCCGTACAACTTACCGCCATCTCTCTGTATGAAGTATGAATTCATGTTCCTTTGCCTCATCGTTCCTTGACCAGATCATCCTGGTTCACGACTCAATGTGATGTTGAAGCTGTTGATTCAAGAGTTGAAATTGTTATGGACATGAATCAAAGCGTACGATTGTCACAAAAAGCAGAAATTCAATCTTCGAGCGGCATACTTGTGGTCTGTTCATAATTTTCCAGCATACTGCATGTTTTCCGGCTGGAGTACTCATGATCGTTTGACATGTCCGATATGTGCTACGGACACGGAATGTTTTCATCTTAGTCATGGTGGCAAGATATGTTACTTCGATTGTCATCGACGTTGGCTACCTCCAAAACACATGTTCAGACAACAGATGAATGCCTTCAGAAAGAACACCGTTGCCACAAAAAGACCGCCGCAACGTTTGAATGGGTCAGAGATATTATCTGTGACACCCGGTTCCGAAAATAGAACCAAGTTAATGCATGTGTGCCCAGGATGTTCATCACACATACACATGTAATCCACAAATTGAATTCAGAATATAACCACGAATAGATAGTGTTTAAGTACTTTATTACATCGACTCATTGTCTCACTCGTGAATCTCTAACTTATTCTTGCAGCAGAAGTCTCTAAACGACAGCGGAAATATCTAGATAGCAGCAGGCTCCATCATCAACTCCACAGGCATGTTGACGGTAGTTCGCACGCCTAGAACTCCACATGGTCCTCGAAGTACTCTTCTCCTGTTGCTGATGTTTATGTGATAATGCAAGGGTGAGTACATGTCGTACTCAGCAAGTGCGAGAAAAGTATGACATGTAGCTTACAACAAGGTAGGAATAAAAAGGCTCATTGAAGCAAGCAAATTTTATTTCACAAACATGATAAAAACAGTAACTATTTCCAGGTGAGTTTAATCACATCATAACCATGTTATATCAGCAACATTCCTTCATTATAATTCACCATTTATCATGTCTCAACCAGCCAATAATCTTTCTCAAGTTCATCTCATACTCATAAATATTCATATCCATCTCATATTCATATAACCGAAACCAACTCATTGTCATGACTCAAAACAGTCCCAAAACCAATCCCAATGACTATACCATAACCATACAGAATAACCATCCCAAGTTTTCCCTCTAATCATGGAAGTTGGCCAGGTGCTTATGACCGGAAGCACGGCTATCATGATAGTTTTACACTCTACAGAGGTGGCACCACTTTACCCACAAGTTCGTAATTTTGTCACCCGTCGGCGACTACAGAACCTCCATTATACCAGTACACAACCGTCGGTGTATGGCCAAGAGATCACAAAATAGCCTTTACAAAGGGGCTACTAAATGTATGGACTCACTGAGGTTTCAACGGCAGGCTCGAATCACCATTCTCCCACCCACGGGCCCCCTCTTGTGCCATGCAGTTCCCAGGGAAGTCCTCCTCGACTCCCATTCCCCGTGCCATCCACGGTCCATAACAAGCTAGCAACACACTTAATTAATCAGCTAAGCCGCACCCATACTTGGCCTTATGGTGGCACAGTTTTTCTGGCATATTCTCGCATGAACCGATCCTTAGATCTACGGCAAGTAACACCATCTCATCCAGCAACATTCACGAACCAAGCTTGTCTAGATCTCCCCGATTCCATGGCCACTAACATCATCAAGTTCTCATCATCATTATTCATATGAGTGCAGTAGCTAGACATATTTTATTTCAGCTTCCCGTATCCCGTGAATTAAGCGAAGCAAAAAGTAAAAACGACTATACCCGGCTCATCAACTTTCCCGGCGACAAGGATGGTTAACAAAACTAGTAAACTCCTATAAAAGGGTGTCCCATCAAGTTGACTCAAGCATATGAGTTTTCGCAGACAAAACAGTTTCAAAACATGGGATCAATATGGTCAAGGGGCACTTGCCTTGCTCACGTGGTTCTTGTTGCTAAAGCGTCTCGAATTCTTGGTGCTGTAGTTCCTCGTAGATGGCCTCTTGAGTTTGTCCTTCTACTCATGATCACGCACATACACAATTTACATCAATCAATCATCATGCACAAACTTTACCCAAGATGCGATGGGGTAGATGAATGCAAATCCTATGGTGTTATTTTATTAAACCAGTTTGTACGTGTTCTTGCATGTTTTAATGGGTTTTCATGGGGTTTTATGATGAACAAGGGTGTAGGGATCAAGTGTGGACGTGGTGATGATCTGGACTCACGATCTAGATCAATTCCACCGTCAATAACCGATCAAAACATGGTCTGTCCACACGTAAAAGTTTCTGCTCGAAGGGGGCGAAGAAAACGGATGCGTAGAAACAGCGGCGACGTCGTAATATGGGTAATGGGACCTACCTCACTTCCTTTTGGTGGCAGGGCCTTCCTCCTAGCAATGGCAGCAGTGGGGAATTTTTCTATGAAAAATTTTGGTAGGACAGATCGTCGGGCTTCTTCTCCGGTGACGGCGGTGCTCGATGGGGCTCGACGGCGGCCAAATTCCGGCAAGGGGGGGAACTTGGCCACTTGGCAGCAAGGAAGGGGGCTTGGCAGCAGGGGGAGGACGTCCAAAATAGAGAGGGGTCGGCCAAGGGGCTGGGGGTTATATTTATAAGGGGAAAAAGAGGAGTCCTACTCTAATTGGAGCTCAAATAAGAGTCCTACTCAATTTTGGATCTCAACAAACTTATCTTTTCAGTTAGGTGCGGCAGCCTTGGGGATTTTATCCCCAAAATGTGGGGAAAATTCCCTGTCGGTACCTGAGATATGGGGTACCCCCGCGCACAGGAAGAAATGCCTAAGGAACTCACCCTTCTCCGCAGGGAGAGCTCCGAAGGCGCCACGCGTCCGGCGGGGCCGGACCTCCCTCTCCTCAGAGGAGAGCTCCGGGCCCGCCACGTGGCATACAGAAGCCGGACCTCCCCCTCCCCGGAGAGAGGTCTGAAGGCGCCACGCGTCCAGCGGGGCCGGACCTCCCTCTCCTCAGAGGAGAGCTCCGGGCCCGCCGCGTGGTCGACAGAAGCCGAGCCTCCCCCTCCGCGGGGAGAGGTCCGGAGGCTCCACGTGCTCCGCAGGCCGGACCCTCCTCTCCTCAGAGAAGGGCTCCGGGCCCGCCACGTGGCCAGAAGGACGGAGCTGCCTGCCCCCTGAGAGATAGGCAGCGGGCGTAAAGACGCCCCATACCTTGCCCGTACAAGGTATTCAAGGCCCACGTCTTCCCAAGACGCGGAGACGCGGAGCACGCTTCTGTCAGGTGCCGTTGCGCCCAGTCGCATCACAAACTGGCGCGCGGTGTCAGAACCTGCCAGCCAATAAACACTGCGACAAGACATCCCATGCCGCCTGCGCCGTCATCAACCACTACGACTAGCATGCGGCGTGGGTAGGGCGGCAAGATGAAGACTCAGAAGCCTTCGACCAGAGACAACTACCGGCATAACTGCAGATACGGTAGATAATAGACAATCTTCCCAGGACCACCTGTCGGGTCCCGGCCCCCCTTGTAAGCTGCCCGAGTCTTGGACTATAAAAGGCTCGGGTAGGCGACGATAGCAAGGGTTCGCACTTTGCAACTCATACACTAGCCATACGATCTCAAGCTGTAACTCACCCCCAAGCTCAGGACCCCGGCCCTGAGCAGCAAGCAATACAGCGAGCTCCATAGCTCGCCGTGGACGTAGGGTTTTACGCTCCGGCGGCCTGAACCACGTAACACTCGCCGTGTCAAGCTCTTACTAACTCGTCCATCTGCGCAAGCTCTCCGCTAGGAACTAGCCCCACCGAAAAAAGAACCTCCGCGGGCTGCCCAGTGCAGGCCCGGGGGAAGTGTCGACTGAACACTTCGACATTTGGCGCGCCAGGTAGGGGGCTTTTCCCTTAGCCCGACGAGTTTCCGCCGACGAAGATGACCAAGCTTCCCTCAGCGGCAAACTCTCCTCCTCCGCGTTCACGGCGAACCGTGACCAGCGAGGAGTACATGTCGACACTCAGGACGGAGTGTGTCGGCACAAGCTGGTAGTCAGCAGCCGACTCCGGCAACGCCGACTCCGGCGATGCAGGCTCAGACCAGTGTGAGATCTTCTGCAGCGCTGAGCATATACCCTGGGGGTGTGCTAGCTGCAGCAAGAGCACTGCTGCGCAACCCACCTGTTGGGGATGCACCCTATTCGGCGACCCAACAGTGGGTCCGCGAAGTGGACCGCCTCGTCGTCGCCGCCGCGAACCCTCGGTTTCCGAGAGGGCGACGCCCCGGTCAACCGGCTGTGTCGCTGACGCGCACGCCAACGGTTGACGGGCAAACGGCGGATTCCAGCTCCTCCAGGCTCCCGTCGACGGACCTGAGAAGGGAGCTGGAACGGTGCCACTTGGGCCAGGATGCCCGAGTGTACCTCGAGCGACGCCGAGAAAGGCGCCGCAACCATGAGGCTGGCGACAGCATGACGTCGGCCTCAACACAGCCTGGAGGGCAGGTCTTCGCCACGCGAGCCCTGCCTCAAGCATATGCCGCGCAGCATATGCCACAACCATATGCGCCGCAAGCAGCGCCCCCGGTCTATGGTGCAGCCTTGCCCATGCCGGGATACGCAGTGCCAAGTGCGAACCAAGCGTTCGCAGCGCCAATACCTGCAGCAGCAGGTGCAGGATGTGCGGCCCTTGCACCCCACCTTCGCTTCGCGAAGTGGCCGCGCAAGTTCCGGCCGCACCTGCCCGAGAAGTATGACGGTAGCGTCAACCCGGCGGAGTTCCTACAGATCTACTCCACCGCCGTACTTGCCGCAGGAGGGGATGAGGCTGTCATGGCCAACTACTTCCCCGTCGCCTTGACCGGCCCAGCTCGGTCTTGGCTCATGAATCTACCTCAGGGGTCCATAACTTACTGGGGAGAGCTCTGCCGGCAGTTCGTCGCCAACTTCGGCAGCTCATACACCCGTCCCGGCACGGAGCTCGACCTCCACGCCATCCAACAACAACCAGGGGAGTCGCTGCGCTCGTTCATCCAGCGGTTCTCTCAGGTGCGGAACACCATCCCACACATCCAGAACGCTTCTGTGGTGGTGGCGTTCCGGCAAGGCGTTCGGGACAGGAAGATGCTCGAGAAGCTCACGACCAGGGAGGTCCGCGATGTCTCAGAACTCTTCAGCCTGGCGGACAAGTGTGCCAGAGCAGCCGAAGGGCGGAACTGGCACTCTCTGCCGGCCCCCAAGCCAGGGGGTCAGCCGGGATCCGGCGACGCTTCATACGGAAGCAGCAGGAAGATCAAGAGCGGAGGCGGAAGCAAGATAAAGCCATCAGCCGCGGTCCCCGTTGCCACAACGGCGGCGCCCAGTGGAGCTCGGGGGCCGCGCCCTGACAAGAGGCCGCGACAATCACCGGCCCCAGACGGGGGCCAGGATGAATTATGCCCTGTGCATGGCACCAGTTATCATACCGCTGCCGAATGCTGGGAAATCCAGAAGCTCGCGGAGCGCTTCCGGAAAGGGAAGCAGCCCCTAACTGATGCCCCACCCTACAGTCAAAGGGAGGGCAAGCAGAAGGTCGAGGCCCGAGACGGCGTCGACCGCCAGGTGGAGTTCCAGGAGCTTCAGCACGCCGTAAAGGCAGTGTGCAATCATGGGAGCTCCAGCTTCAGTGATGACGAGCACCGGAAGATGCTCTATGTCATCTTCGGCGGGTCCGCTGACCCCCCGTCCCGAAGCATGGCTAAGGCCTTGCGCCGAGCGGTAGCGTCGGTGGCTCCCCTCCCAGGTGCAGCACCGCACCTCAGGTGGATGGGAACCCCCATCAGCTTCGATGGCACCGACTGCCCCAGGAACATGGCTGGGGCCGGCCAACTGCCGCTCGTGGTGGCCCCCACCATCGCCAACGTGAAGATGTGCCACGTTTTGGTGGATGGCGGGGCTGGACTGAACCTCATCAGTCGCGCAGCCTTCCAGAAGCTGCAGAACCCGATGGCCAAGCTCACCCCATCGAGCCCGTTCTCAGGGGTAGGGCCGGGACAGGTCGTTCCCTACGGCCACATCAGCCTCCCGGTGACCTTTGGGGCACCGGACAGCTACCGGACAGAGTATATTCTGTTCGACGTGGCCGAGATTGACCTCCCCTTCAACGCCATAATCGGCAGGCCAGCCCTGTACCGATTCATGGCAGTAGCCCACTACGGCTACCTTGTCTTGAAGATGCCTACACCAACAGGCGTCCTCAAGGTTTGTGGAGACCGTGCTGCCGCAGTGTTAGCCTTGGAAAAGCTACAGGCGCTTACAGCAACTAGAGCGCCAACCCTCGGCAGTGCAGAACCAAACCAGCTCCACCCAAGTGCACGCCACCGTGCCTCTACCACAGCACCCCGCGTGCAACCCCTCGATGAGGACGACGTCCCCACAAGGCTCGTCCGAATCAGCGCCGATGCCACCCAGACCACCCGGGTAGCCGGGGGCCTGGATAGCAAATAGGAAGGTGCGCTCGTTGCCCCCCTCCGGCACAATGTCGATGTGCTGCATGACAGCCGTCGCGGAGGCCAGAGATCCCTAGGGAGGTGATTGAGCACTATTTAAAGGTCTTTCCCGACGTCCAGCCAGTCCGACAGGACGGAAAGTCCGCCACCCCCGGTGCTTGGCGAACCATGTTGTCGTCCCGAAGGCCGGCGAGAAGCTCCGGAAGCGTATCGACTACACCGGCCTCAATAAGGCATGCCCTAAAGATCTATTTTCTCTCCCTATGATAGACCAAATAGTAGACTCGATGCCAGGCTGTGATATTCTGTGCTTCCTAAATGCTTACTAGGGTTCCCACCAGACCCCTGTGTCTGGGGAAGTTGAAGGGCACCCTTTACCACAGTAGTCGCCCTGTGCTGTTATGCCCCTATGCCTTATGACCTAAGGAATGCTCTCCCTACCTTCGTAAGTGCAATGCACAAGACCTTAGGAGAGCTAATGGGAGACTCAGTTGGGGTGTGTGTCGAAGGCATTAATTGTCAAGATCAGACAGGGTTCGTCCCTACTAGATAACCTGGCCTTAGTCTTCGTCCATCCGACAAATGTGAGCTTAGTATACCCTCTGGAAAACCCTTAGAATACCTGGCCTCACGCCGAGGAGCTGAGGCTAACCCAGAGAGGGTCAAAGCCATTGGCGCGAAGACCAGAAATTCGCGGGATCCCTAGCTGCGCCGAGTCGGTGTATGCCGGGGTTAGCAAAGCAAAGCTTCTCTAAAGCCCCTACGTAAATCCGGCCCCGCCCGTAATAGGAGCCCCCGAGCCCGAAGAGCGTCTCCTGCTCTGCATCACGGCGATGGCTGCAGAAGTGAGTGTGGTCCTCACCGCAGAGTGGCTGGACCCCATACCACCGTAACCTGTTTCGCTGCAAAGAAACAAGTACCAAGAAACCCCGGAGGCCCAAACCGGACCTCGGATCCCCGACACAACCTCCCGGAGGACCAGCAGGACCTCCCGGAGGTGCAACGCCCCCCCCCCCCCCGGAGGCCCAACAGGACCTCCCGGACGCCCAACGGGACCCCCCGGAGCTCCCGGGACATCAGCGGAGCTTCCCGGAAGGTCCAAGGCAGCCTGGGGACCTCCGAGTATCAAGCACCCGGCGGTCTCCCCAGGCTGAAAGCTATCCTCCACAGCCCCCACGCGACGGACAATGCCGCCAAATGGGCGGCGGAGCTACTGAAGTTTGACCTAGGCTCCCTTTCCCGTCATGCAGACATCAGCCGAGCACTAGCTGACTTATGGCTGAAGTAGACGCATGCTCAGGGGGCCACGAAGACGGTGAACCAGGACCCTGAGCCCTGGCCTTCACCAGGCCTTACTGAGTGCTGCTAGTCGACGGCTCCTTGCGAAAGCAGGGGGCCGGTGCTAGCGTACTGTTCCTCACGACCTAGGGGGGGCAGTCTGGGTATGTGGTGCGTTTCAATTCCAAGGCAGCCAACAACATAGCAAAGTATGAAGTGCTCATCCTCCTTGCTAGTCGTTGGCTCAGGGCAACTCCCAGTCTGGTTATCAACCAAGATGGTGGAGACAGACCTCCTCGCCTTGGACCTGCACCACGTACCGCGCGCTAGCAAGGCCGCAGCTGACGACCTTTCAATGAAGACCCCCACCGGAGCCACTGTGCCTGAAGGGGGCTTCGAGAGGACGTTGCCGCGGCCCACAGCCCGGCCCGCCGAGCCGGGCGAAGGGGGCTAGACCAGCACCTCGAAGCTGGCGGCCTCGGCGGCCATGGACGCCGCCAAGGATCATAAGCGTCACTGGGGACTCCGTGCAACCCAGCGCTCAAGATCCAGATGCTCAAGTCAGACCCGATGCATGGATCACGGAGGTCCGGGACTACTTGAAAGACAATATCCTCCCTGATGAACGTGTATCCGCTGAACGGATTGTGCGTATGGCTAAGAGACACATGGCAGTAGAGGGGGATCTCTACCGACGTGGCGCCAACCACATCCTATTGCGGTGCATAACCCAGGGGGAAGGCTGCGACTTGTTCGCTGAGATCCATGGAGGCGAATGTGGGAGTCACTCTTCCTCACGCACGCTTTCGGTAAAGCCTTTCGGCGTGGCTTCTACTAGCCGGCAACACTCCAGGATGTCGTCGAGCTGGTCGAGAGCTGCCAGGCGTGCCTGTTCCACGCCAAGCAGATCCATACACCGGCTTGGACGGTACAGATGATCCAGCCCACATGGCCATTTGCCATACTAGGGCTGGACATCCTGGGCCTGGGACCATTCTCCAGAACCGAGGATGGGGACCCGCTCCTGAACCTTCGGAACACAGAACACCACTGTAAGTTCTACCCCTAGAGCAACAATAGGACAGACCCTTCTTTTTATAATAAATTCCATAAAAGTCCAGGAACAGTGCTTGGAGCAGCTAAGCCTCAAGGGACGGTCCAGGACTACGTTCAGCTTCGCCTGGTTCCGACCCCAAGCGCGTAGAGTCTTGCTTCCCTTGAGGAGGGTCGTGGCCTACATATTCGGCCCGCCTTCCCCCTATGGAAATTTATATGAAAAGAAACTTGTCCTACGTTGCTCTTCTTTGGTACTCATTTAATTTACTTATTAAATTTTTATGATTACCCTGCTAGCGCGTGCTCACCATGCGTTCAACTCCCTCTTCTCATTCTCATCTTTAGTCGGCATTTGCTGCCCTGCCAAAGGCGGTTGCGTGGGAGGTACCGGCCGAGAGCCAGGGGGGCCCCAAGCCCCCGGCACTTCGGGCACGGTAGTTCCCAAGCACCGTATAAGTGGACGGGGACCGTAAGCCAGATAAGACTAAGAGATAGAGGGGGGGAGCCCCCAAGGAGAATTAAGTTTTCCTTACTTGTGTGCAGGACCTCTCGGCCTCAGCTCCCCGCAGGAGTATGGTAGGCACATCCATCCAATGGAACGCACCTACTAGGGGGCCGCTACGGGATCGCGCAAGACCGAAACCCCAAGGTAAGATCAAAGAACTAGACCTCACAGGGGCGAGGCCCGAAGGTCCCACGTGTCCAGCAGGGCCAGACCTTCCACCTCCTTGAGGGGAGCTCCGGGCCCGCCGCGTGGTCTACAGAAGTCGGACCTCCCCCCCTCTGCGGGGAGAGGCCCGAGGACTCCGTGCCCCGCAAGCCCGGACCTCCCCTCAGGCGGGAGCTCCGGGCCCGTCACGTGACCAACAGGCCCGGACCCCCCTCCGATCTTGTGAGGCGGGTCCTGGAGACCTCCGGAACCCTTAGTATACAGTGAGGACCCGGAGAAGGTGTCTATGCAGATCTTCGAGATTGGTCAAGGCCTCCGAGTCCTTGCGGAGCTAAGGACTCGGCCAGGAAAAGCCAAGAAGAAGACTAGGACATGCAGACACAAAAAGAAACATGAGTCTGTCCAATACGAAGGCTCCACGAGCTGGGCTATAGACTCAACAAAAATAAAAAAGGAAGTACAGGGCCTTGTGGCCACGGGGGCAGATGCCTAAGAGTCCCCGGACTCCCGATGAAACCTAGAGGCCACGAGGGCAGCTAAGTCCTCGACTTTGGCCCTAGCAGCTTCCTCCCGATCGACGACGGGTCCTAGACGAACCGGCCCTAGAGAAAAGGAAGGGTCTCGGCTAAGGAAGCACGATAGAACGTGCATAGCAACCTCCTTCGCAAGGCCCCGACCTTCCGCTTCCAGCTCGTCGGCGATCACTGATTCGAGCCGACCTAGCTCGTCGCCGATAGACTCAAGGGCCGGGATCGCTTCAGACATCGGCCGCGCCGGAGCCTCCACCTGCACAGGGCTGAAACCAAGAGGAGCCAAGGCGGACCCCGCCTTGGCAATGAAGCACCAGACTGCCTGGGCCTCGGCAGTCCGCAAGGACTGGAGCTTCTCTACCTCTTGGCGAGCCGCCAGCTCGCGATCCGTCGCCGCCTGGCGCTCCTTGGAGAACTGCTCCTCCCTCGCGGCGACAGCCGACTCACGGAGCTCCAGCTCCTCGGACCGAGCCCTTAGCTCCTCCACCTTGGCCCTCAGCCGGGCGGTGGTCTTCTCCTCCTCGGCCGCAGCGGCGCATTCCCGATCAGCGACGACGCGCTCTCGACGGGCTACCTGCAGCTGCAACTCCTCCGCGGCGGCGGAACGCTCCTTGGCTTTGGCTTCAGCTTGGGCCAGAGCCTCGCGGTAGGTGGCACGAACCGGCTGGGCCTCTGACTCCAAGCGGCTAATGGCCTTCTTCTGAGTGCCAAGCAGAGCACTCATGGCCTCAAGCCTTGACTGCCTCGAGTCAAGGTCCGCCTTAGCCTCCCAAGCCCGCTGCTGCCAGCTGAGAAGGCGTTCCCTCTCGCCGGCCAATGCCCTCCGCTCCTGCTCAAAGGCAGATTGGTGCTGCCGGGCGTTGGTCTGGACACGCCCCAGGGCGTCCCACACGGGCGCCGGAGCAGGGGGGACAGGAGTTGCGCCACTGGACCCCCCTGACGAGTCTAGGACCGGCGGAGGCGCCGGCGCCTCAACAGCCAGGGTGGGGCGCTGTCCTAAGGAGGCCAGGGGGCCAGCAGGCGCACCTACAGCAGCCCTCCCGGTCTCAAGACCAGACTTCTGGACTGGTGACGGAGGGCGGGTAGGAGCAGATGCGGCCACCGCGGAGAATGAACCCGCTGGCGCAGAGGGTGCCCCCGTCGATTTGGGGGCCATTGGAGCCACCACGGTCCCCAGGTGCTGAGGCGCGGAGCTTCCGTCGGTTAAAGGCGGCCGGATAAGAGGGCCGCCCCCGGCAGCTGGTCGGTCCCTGCAAGAAGAGGAAGCCCTCAGAATAAGAGAAGAGACAAGAGCTCTGCTCCTACAAGCCAGAAAGAGCAACACTTACTGGGCGGCATGAGCGCTCCAACGGGCTTGCAGCACTGGCCTCTGGGCTATAGCTGAATCGCCGGGACCAGCGGCTGGAGCGGTCGCGGAATGGGTCGCCTGGATCCCCGGCACACTTGCCGGCGTCGCCCCACCAACATCCGTCCTGGGAGCCCCTCCGCTTGAGGAAGGATGGCGAGGTACTTGGGCTGATTCAGACGGCCGCTGTCTGGGGAGAGACCCGCCAGGGAGGGACACTCGGGGCCTCTTCGGGTCGCCACCCGATGGACCAGCACCCCCAGTAGATGGGAGCAAAGTAGCTCCGGCACCCTGACTCGGCATAGGCGGCGCCCTCGGAGGAGACCGGGCGCGTTTCTTCTCTAGATGCCCGGGGGCCGGTTCCTTTCCTTTCCCTTTGTCGGCGGCTTGGGTTCCGTCAGCTCTGGGGGAGGGTTTGACAGCAGCAGATGCCTCATGCCCTGACCCGGAGTGCTCGGTTCCTGGAATGGTGATACCCCGGAAGGCATCCCCGACCTGCCGGATGGCGATCCCGATGTCGTCAAGGTTTGGCATCTTCCACAGGAGCTCTGACCTCCTCTGAGGCTCCAAGAAGAGGGGGGTGGCAGAGGGCGGAAGGGCGGGGTCGCCACTGGGAATGTAGTCACCGCTCACCTTGCTCACCATCTCGTTCAGCTCCTCGTCGGAAGGGTCAGAGCCGGGGCCCCTCTCCAGCCTGGTACAGTCCTGCTCGCCGGTGTAGTACCACGCTGGGCGGCTACGCTGCTGCAAGGGTGCAATACGACGCGACATAAAGTCCATCAGCACCATTAGAGACGTCAGCCCCTCGTTGGCCAAGAACCGGATCCGCTCCAAGACCGGGGAGTACTCCTGCTCCAGCTCAGGGATCTCCTCCCAGAAGCGGCGATCGGTGGTTGGGCTGGCGGTTGGGAGTTGTAGGCGATCGTGCTCATCGGTCTGCACTACCACCCAGCTCTCCCTCCAGTTTTCCCACCTTGATGCGCTGAAGGGCAGAAGGTATCCGGAGACCTTGGGGTCCTTGCAGCGATGCTGGAAATAGTATGCCCCCATCTGAGTCTTTGAGCCGCGCCCAGTCGTCCGCAGCACAAAGAAGTGGCGGAAGAGCGTCACGGAGGCGTGCACCCCCACAAACATCTCGCAGAAGTGGACAAAAACAGAAGCCATTGCGAAGGAGTTGGAGGAAAGATGGTTGAGCTGGAGACCATATGTCTCCAGCAGGGTGACAAAGAAGGAAGAAATCGGCAGAACGAACCCCGCCAGAGCATAAGTGGTGAAGAAGACTATCTCCCCCTTTTCCAGGACCAGGGGGAGAGATCCTCGGCGAAGCCAATGTTTCTGCTCTTCTGAGCGCCAGCCCAGCAGCCTGCGCACAGGCCCGAGCTCGGAAGAACGAACGAGACGCGTCGAGAGCAAGTTGGAAGCCATGGCGAAAGAGGGCGCAAGGGCAAGGAAGCCGGGGCGCAAGAGTTCAAGGGAAGTACGAGCGCAATGCGAAGGGAAGCCGCGATGCGGGTGAGATCCCCTTTTAAAACTTTCCAGGGATGGTTTGAGGTAATTCCAAAACCTCTGGAAACATCGCATCGGCGACCTCGTTCGCTCCGAGACCGGGCGCCGATGAAAGGTGGACCCAAGCCGCCCAACTGAAGCGGTGGGTCAAGGAGTCATACGCCCCAGAAGACAAGCCGGCAAGGCACTTCGGCGGTTCCCGAAGAAAGAGCCGCAACGTGCAGAAGTGGTAGTCTTGGGAACCGCCGCAGTAAAAGCAACCATCAAGTGAGCGCACGCTCCCACGATCCCACGGCCGTTCGTGCTCCGGCAGCGGTCAATTCGGGACTTAGAGAAAGTGCGTGGATCGGAAGAGACGGAGGTCCCACCTCGGGCTCGCTATCTCCCCCGAGATGGGCCCGGGGGCCACTGTCGGTACCTGAGATATGGGATACCCCGCGCACAGGAAGAAATGCCTAAGGAACTCACCCTTCTCCGCAGGGAGAGCTCCGAAGGCGCCACGCGTCCGGCGGGGCCGGACCTCCCTCTCCTCAGAGGAGAGCTCCAGGCCTGCCACGTGGCATACAGAAGCCGGACCTCCCCCTCCCCGGAGAGAGGTCCGAAGGCGCCACGCGTCCAGCGGGGCCGGACCTCCCTCTCCTCAGAGGAGAGCTCCGGGCCCGCCGCGTGGTCGACAGAAGCCGAGCCTCCCCCTCCACGGGGAGAGGTCCGGAGGCTCCACGTGCCCCGCAGGCCGGACCCTCCTCTTCTTAGAGAAGGGCTCCGGGCCCGCCACGTGGCCAGAAGGACGGAGCTGCCTGCCCCCTGAGAGATAGGCAGCGGGCGTAAAGACGCCCCATACCTTGCCCGTACAAGGTATTCAAGGCCCGCGTCTTCCCAAGATGCGGAGACGCGGAGCACGCTTCTGTCAGGTGCCGTTGCGCCCAGTCGCATCACAGATTGGCGCGCGGTGTCAGAACCTGCCAGCCAATAAACACCGCGACAAGACATCCCATGCCGCCTGCGCCGTCATCAACCACTACGACTAGCATGCGGCGTGGGCAGGGAGGCAAGATGAAGACTCAGAAGCCTTCGACCAGAGACAACTACCAGCATAACTGCAGATACGGTAGATAATAGACAATCTTCCCGGGACCACCTGTCGGGTCCCGGCCCCCCTTGTAAGCTGCCCGAGTCTTGGACTATAAAAGGCTCGGGTAGGCGACGATAGCAAGGGTTCACACTTTGCAACTCATACACTAGCCATACGCTCTCAAGCTGTAACTCACCCCCAAGCTCAGGACCCCGGCCCTGAGCAGCAAGCAATACAGCGAGCTCCATAGCTCGCCGTGGACGTAGGGTTTTACGCTCCGGCGGCCTGAACCACGTAAAACTCGCCGTGTCAAGCTCTTACTAACTCGTCCATCTGCGCAAGCTCTCCGCTAGGACCTCCGCGGGCTGCCCAGTGCAGGCCCGGGGGAAGTGTCGACTGAACACTTTGACATTCCCCTTTTTGGGAATTGGGGAATTTATAAATTTTGTAGGAAATTTGGGGAAATTTGGGAATGGCTTATTTCAGCTATCTTTTTCCCATTCCTCACCATTTCTATGTCACTTGCTCCATTTCTACATTCCTATCTCCATTTCTATGTCCTATTCTCCATTTTTACATTCCCCTCTCCATTTCTACGTCCCATTCTCCATTTCTACATTCCCCTCTCCATTTCTATGTCCCATTCTCCATTTCTACATTGCCCTTTTCTATTTTTATGCCCCATTCTTCATTTCTATATTCCCTTCTCCATTTCTATGGTTTTTCCTCCATTTCTATGGTTCCTTTCTCCATTTCTATGGTTCATTCTCCATTCCTATAGTTCTTTCTCTATTTCTACATCTTTTATAATGTTTCTCTACATGAAAAATGTATCCAATGCATGGAAATGAATTTGAGGGTGTTACGAACCTACCCCCCTTAAACTGAATCTCACCCTCGAGATTCGATAGAGTAGAGAATAGATGAGGGAATTCTGCCTTGAGGTCTTTCTCACGCTCCCATGTAGTTTTGATTTCCGTGTGATGACTCCATTGTACCTTGCACCAACGGATCACTTTGTTCCTCGTGACCCTTTCCTTCATGTCCAAAATTTTGTCGGGGTGCTCCGCGTAGGTCGGATCCTCTTTAAGCTCGAGCTCTTCCATCGGTACTTGTTCTTCCGGTACTCTTAAGCACTTCTTTAGTTGGGACACGTGAAACACGTCATGCACGTCGGAGAGGTGCTTTGGCAGCTCTAGTTGATAGGCTACCTCTCCTCGCTTGCCCAAAATCTTGAATGGCCCGATATAGCGAGGTGCTAACTTGCCTTTGATGTTGAACCGTCGTTGGCCTCGGATAGGAGATACTTTAAGATACACGAAGTCTCCCACTTTGAAGGTCAATCTTCTTCGCCTATTGTCCGCGTAACCGTTTTGTTGTGACTGAGCAGCCTTCAAGTTTTCTCGTATCGTTTGAACTTGCTTCTCGGCGTCTTGCATCACTTCCGGTCCAAACACTTGGCTTTCTCCGGTCTCATTCCAGAACAGCTGCGTTCTACATCGTCTACCATACAATGCTTCGAAAGGTGACATCTTCAAGCTGGCTTGATAGCTGTTGTTGTATGAGAATTCAGCATACGGCAAGCTCCTATCCCAACTACGCCCATGTTTCAAGGCGCAAGCTCTCAACATGTCCTCCAAAATTTGGTTTGTCCTCTCAGTTTGCCCGTCGGTTTGTGGGTGATAAGCGGAGCTGAAGTTCAGTCGTGTACCCATGGCTTCATGCGGCTTCATCCAGAACCTAGTGGTAAATTGAGAACCCCGATCTGAAACTATCCTCTTCGGAACTCCATGGCGACACACGATTTGCTCCATATACAGCTGGGCTAGTTGTGCAATGCTGTACTTGGTTCTAACAGAAAGGAAATGGACTGTTTTCATCAATCGGTCCATGATAACCCAAATAGAGTCGTAACCCGATTGAGTACGTGGCAATCCGACGATGAAATCCATGCTGATGTCTTCCCACTTCCAGTCGGGTACTTTCAATGGCTGTAACAGTCCAACGGGTCATGATGTTCGGCCTTCACCCGTTGGCACGTATCGCATAAGGCAACATATTCAGCTATGTCCCTTTTCATACCATCCCACCAATAGCAAGTTTTCAGGTCCTTGTACATATTTGTACAGCCGGGATGTATGGAATAAGGTGAGTCATGTGCCTCCTTTAATATCGTGTCGCGTATGTGCTTCACGTTAGGCACACAAATCCTTTTCCCTAACCAAAGCGTGTCTTTCTCGTCTTCCTTGAAATCCTTTTCTATGCCTTGTTGGATTCTTTCCTTGATTTCCTCATCTGTTGCTTGGCCATCTCGTATCTCTTGTTCTAACGAAGAGTTGAGTTCTATCACTTCCATCTCGTTCAAGAACCCGAGATGTAACCGTTCGAACTCCTTGCGCAGCTCGGGCGGCAGCTCCCGCGTGAGTTGCTGACATGCTCCCTTTCGGCTCAATGCATCAGCTACTACATTGGCCTTTCCGGGGTGATAATTGATTCCAACATCATAATCCTTGATGAGTTCCAACCATCGACGCTGCCTGAAATTCAGATCCGTTTGCATGAATATATACTTGAGGCTTTTGTGATCCGTATAGATCTCACATCGATGGCCAAGGATATAATGTCTCCAAATCTTCAATGCATGTACCACGGCTGCAAGTTCCAAGTCATGTGTGGGGTAATTCAGCTCGTGTTTCTTTAGTTGCCTCGACGCATAGGCTACCACTTTTCCTTCTTGCATGAGCACACATCCAAACCCTTGTCTTGATGCGTCACAATATATGTCAAAGCTCTTGCTTACGTCTGGCAATACCAAAACCGGCGTTGTGGTTAGTCTTTTCTTGAGCTCCTTATAGCTTTCTTGGCACACAGGTGTCCACTGAAATGCTTTTCCCTTCATTAGCAATTCAGTCATAGGCTTCGCTATTTTGGAGAAATCCTTGATGAACCGGTGGTAGTATCCAGCCATTCCAAGGAAACTCCTAATATCTCTCACATTATGCGGTTGGTTCCATTTCAAAACATCTCCCACTCTTCCAGGATCAACCGATACTCCTCCCTCAGAGATGATGTGGCCTAGGAACGATATCTCCTTTAGCTAAAATTGACACTTGCTGAACTTGGCATACAATTGATGCTCTCGCAGTTTCTGCAATGTCAATCTCAAGTGTTCTTCATGTTCTTCCTCGCTTTTCGAATACACCATGATATCGTTGATAAAAACCACGACGAACTTGTCCAAGTACTCAATGAAGACCTTATTCATGAGGTACATAAAGTATGCGGGTGCATTCGTTAATCCAAAGACATAACGGTATATTCATACGACCATACCGTGTTTGAAAAGCAGTCTTGGGTATGTCGGAGGGCTTAATCTTCAGCTGGAAATATCCCGACCGAAGATCAATCTTAGAGAAAACTTGGGCACATTTCAATTGGTCAAACAGGTCCTCTATACGGGGCAGCGGGTATTTATTCTTGATTGTCACCTCATTGAGAGACCTATAATCCATACACATCGTTTGAGTCCCATCCTTCTTGTCTACGAATAGCACTGGGCTCCCCATGGTGACGAGCTTGGGCATATAAAACCATTTTCTAGCTGCTCCTGAATTTGCTTCTTGAGCTCCCCTAGTTCATTGGCGGGCATCCTATAGGGCCTCTATGCTATAGGTGCAGTTCCGGGTACTAAATCAATGGCAAATTCAATGTCCCGGTCAGGTGGCATACCTAGAAGTTCTTCCGGGAACACATCTGAATATTCTTGAACCAGCGGAATGCTTTCCAGTGTCGCTTCTTCGACGTGGTTCAGCACCGCCCTCTCGGTTGCCGGTTGGGCTGCCTTGAACTCAATACGAGTACCGTGCTCACTCTTCAACTGCACGATTCTCTGAGCACATTGAATCATTCCGTTGTGATTTCTTAACCAATCCATTCCAAGTATTATGTCAATCTCTTGGGAATCCAAGACAATAAGGTTGGCAAGAAAGTCTACCCCCTTATTTTAAGGCTTATTTTTGGACATATTATATTTGTAGGAGCTAGAATTCAGATTTGAAAGAAGCGGTTCCCAACTATATGCATCAAGGTGTATGAACTAAGCAAATCCTTTATTAATTTCAGCCTATATGAGGATATGAATACGTGCCGAAGCATCTCACATCTCTCCACTATGTGTGGATGTGGACATTCGCCGAAGCGTCTCACAACTCACACCAGCACACAAAAACAAGCAATCATCACAAAAATTTCTGCACACCACTCTTATTCAAGCTACTACGATCTAAACGTTCCTATTACAGCTTTATTCAATGGAAACCTAAACTTAATCGTGAGAACTGGTGCTGTTCTCGCCGTATGACGGGGGTGGTCCATACATGGGTGCACGCCACGGTGAGTCGGCAGTCCATGTAGGGATAGATGACGCTGGTGCTCCATTTGCTCCCACGTTGGTATGAGTCTCCTCTTGTTTCTCTAGCAAATACATCTTCTTGCGGAGGTAACAGATCTCTTCTTGTGCGCTTGCATAGTGGTTTCCTAACTCCACAAGCAACCTCTGAGACTTGCAGCAGCTTGTGGGTTGGAAAGATCTCCTCCATGGGGTCCAATAATTTCCCTTGTACCACTCTTCCGATACGGGTGCAGCTCAAAAGTAGTGTTCTCAAGCTGCTCACGGAAGACATAGCACAGTTCGGTGAGTGCATCCCATGCAGCATCATCGATAGCTTCTGCCCTTGTAGCTCTCCATGTGGGTGCGAAGTGCCGAGTGACAACCCTACCATTAGATAGGATGGTTACCTCAGCCTTCCACTCTTCATGTCCGAGACGAGGGACTTTCTTGAGGAGATACTCCGGGTATAGGCTGCATCAATCCAGAAATTCTTTGAGCTCCCTGGATGTGTGTCCTCCTTCCGTTCCGTCGGACCGAAATTCTTGAACTGAATGGTTGGCCCATTCATCATCTTCATTATTGGTCTCAGCAAGGGGTGGCTCCTCCTCGGGTTCATCTCCTCCCGTCATAGCTTCCTGAGGCTCCACAGGGTGTAAGCCCGCGTGAAACTCCTCCTGAGGAGCATACCAATGCTGTTCTTGTGGATCATCTTCCATGTCGTCTTTGAATGGTTCCACCTCTTCCGGATCCTCTTCCTCATGCATATAACTATTGACTTCATCTTCATCATGAGGTTCCGTCTTCACTTCTTCTCAATATGGTCCATCGGACACCTCAATGGGGTTAAGTGCACTCCCACGTGGTGGTGGACGAGTTCTTATGCATGCTGTGCTCCTAATCACCGGCATCTTTAAATAAGGGATAAAAACTTTAGAGAAGGAAGAAATAACTCCCAAAACTTCAAAAACTATGGAGCAAGAAAGCAAAGGCATTGCTGTCCAAAAGAAGAGAAAAGAGGTTGCTGAAAATAGCTCTTTGCTGTGGCTGATTTGACAAGAAAAGTGCAGCAGCAAGCAATTTTCGAAAATAGCAATTTAGAGGGGTGTGCCTATGTGTGACACCCTCAATTTCATAATCATGTGTGCATTCATATTTCATGCAGAGTAACATTTTAAAATAAGTTGAAACCGGGAAAGAATAAAAAAGATAGCCAAAAAGAGCAAATTTCAGTTCACCGAGAAGCACTGAAGACAATTCCCGCGGCCCGCTGGCCACGTGGCGCCTTCGGAGCTCATCCCCGCAAAAGGGGGAGAGGTCCGCCGCTAACTGGCTACGTGGCAGGCTCGGGGCTCGTCTCTGCGGAAGGGGCGAGGTCTGACCCCGTAGGACACGTGTTGCCCCCGGAGCTAGCCTCTGCGGAGGAGCGAAGGCCAGCCCCGCAGGACACGTGTCGCCTTCGGAGATAGTCACTACGGAAGAGAGAGGACCAGTCGCACGGGACACGTGTCGCTCTCGGAGCTCAACTCTGAGAGGTCCGGCCCCGCCAGACACGTGTCACCCTCGGAGCTCACTTCCGAGAGGTCCAGTCCTATTGGACACGTGTCACCTTTGGAGCTTATCTCCGGGAGGTCCGACGCTGATGGACACGTGTCACCTCCGGGAGGTCCAACGCTGATAGACACATGTCAACCTCAGAGCTCGTGTCTGAGGAGAAAGGAAGTCTGGCGCTACTGGACACGCGGTATTCTCGGAGCCCACTTCCTAAGAGAGGGGAGGTCCGGCTCTGACACGTGGCACTCTCGGAGCTCACCTCTGAAGAGAGGGGAGGTACGACACTGACACATGGCGTACGCGGAGCTCGCTTCTGAGGGAGAGGGAGGTCCCACCCGCCAGGACGCGTGGCGCACGCAGAGCTCGCCTCTGAGGAGAGGGAGGTCTCGCCCGCCTGACACGCGGCACAACCGGAGCCTGCCTTTGCGGAAAAGGGAGGCCCAACCTCCGCTGGACACGTGGAGCCTCCGGAGCTTATCCCTGCAGAAGGACGTGATTCTGAAGCGGTTTTCCTCTATACGTGAGTACCGTTACTGAGGAAACCGACACGAACTCTTCTACGTTGATACTGCACCAAATCTATTGAAGATAAGTTGTTAAGATTCAAAAACAATTTGAATAGGACTCTTATTCAAATTCCGATCAGAGTAGGACTCTTATTTTCCCGATTATAAATAGAACCCGAAACACCCCTTGATTGTAACATCTATTTCCAAGTCGACAACTTAGAAGCCCTAGCCCCCAAACTTGCCAAGCTAAACCCCTTCATCGGAGTTTGACCACCGGTGAGACCGCCGACGAGTCAGACACGATCCATCGCCGGAGGAAAGCCGACGATCTGTTTTTGCTAGAGGAAGGACCCGAAGGAAGTAAGGTAGGTCTCCATTACTGCCTTACGATGTCATCGCGTTTTCTTTGCATCTGTTCTTTGATCCTTTCGAATAGAAGTTTTTCTGTGTGGGCAGATCACGTGTTGATCGGTTTGATCTAGATCTTGTGACGAGATCATCGCCACGTCCACATTTGATCTTTACACCTCTGTTCATCGTAGAAGCCATGCAAACATGCAAGAACACGTACAAACTGATCTAATAAAACAGCACCATAGGATTAGCATGCATATGCATCATCGCATCTTGATTAAAGTTTGTGCATGACAATTGATTGCTGTGAACCTTGTATGTGTGTGATCGTAATTAGAAGGACAAGCTCAAGGAGCTACCTACGAAGGACTACAGCACCAGAACATCGAGACACAAGAGCAACAAGAGCAGCAAGAACAAGGCAAGTGTCCTTGCATGTTTTTGGAAACTGTTTTGTTTGCGAAAATTGTGTGTGTTGAGTGAACTTGATGGGAAACCCTTTGATAGTAGTTTACTAGTTTTGTTAACCACCCTTGTCACCAGGGAAGTTATGAGTCGGGTATGGTCGTTTTTACTTTTTGCTTCGCTAATTTATGGGATATGGGAAGCGATATAGTGTGTCTAGCTAACTGCACTCGTTTGAATAACGTTAATGAGAAACTGATGTTGACAATGAACATGAATCAGAGGGACATCTAGGCAAGCTTGGTTTTGTGGAAGAGGTAGAATGAGATGGTGGTTTACTTGCCGTAGATCTAAGGACCGGTTCATGCGAGCCATGCTAGGATAACAGTGCCACCACAAGGCCAAATATTGGTGCAGCTTAGCTGATTAATTAGGTAAGTTGCTAGATTGTTATGGACCGTGGAAGGCGCGGGGAATGGGAGTCGAGTGAGGACTGCCCTGGGAACTGCATGGCACAAGAGGGGGCCCGTAGGTGGGAGAATTGGAGATTCAAGCCTGCTGGTGAAACCTTAGTGAGTCCATACATCTAGCAGCCCCTTTGTAATGGCTATTTTGTGATCTCTTGACCATACACCGATGGTTGTGTACTGGTATAATGGAGGTTCTGCAGTCGCCGACGGGTGACGAAATCACAAACTTGTGGGTAAAGTGGTGCCACCTCTGCAGAGTGTAAAACTATCATGATAGCCGAGCTTACGGTCACAAGCGCCTGGACAACCCACATGATTAGATGGGATGGTTTTGGAAAGTTCGGTTTTGGTTATTGGAATGGTTATTGGGAGGTTATGGTTTTTGTTTTGGTTTGGTCTTTGGAATTGGTTTCGGGACTGTTGAGTCCGGGTAATGAGATTGGTTGCATGACTATTGAGTCATGACAATGAGCATTGGTCTCGGTATGAGAAGGAATTTAATATGAGATGAAATGGTAGTGAATACGATATGGTATTTATGAGATGGTAGTGAATACGAGATGGTATTCACGAGCTTGAGAAAAGTTGAGAAAGATAAATGTCTGGAAGAGACATGAAAGTGATGAAACATGATGGAGGTATGTTGGTGTTTAAATACATGTTGGGATTACATTCACTTAAAGCTAAGTTGTTGTTTTTATCGTGTTTTGAGAAATAAACTTTGCTTTCTGCAATGAGCCTTTTTATACCTACCTTGCTGTAAGCTACATATCATATTTTCGCACTTGCTGAGTACGTCATGTACTCAAACTTGCATTATCATACATCATCAGCAACATGAGAGGAGTACTATGAAGATCACGTGGAGTATTTGGAGTGTGATTCTCCGTCAAATTTCCTGTGGGGATGGAGTAGGAGATGGAGCCGCTGCTGCTTAGTTTGCTTCCGCAATAGTTAGAAGACTTCCGCTTCTACATTAAGACTTCCGCTGCTAGCATGAGTTTGAGACTCATGAGACAATGTAATAAAACCCTGTTATTCGTGGTATTATTCTGAAATTCAGTTTGTGGATGATATGTGTATGTGTGATGAACATCCTGGGCACACATACGCATCAGTCCAGGTTCCGAGAGGTTCTCTCAGAACTAGGGCGTCACAAGATGGTATCAGAGCCACGTTGACTGTAGGATGCACCCCTAGTAACAGATTGGTATTAGAAGCCACGCTGACCATAGGATGCAAGCTTAGGTAAAATGCATAGATTGGCATTGGAACCACCTTGACTATAGGACTCCCATTGAATAAGCCTGAATAGGAGTTGTGTGCTGAACTTTGTGATGATTGTTGTGCTTGTGTGTTTAGTGTGAGCTGTGGGACGTTTCAAGCGTTGTCCATATCCACACATAGTAGAGAGATGTGAGATGCTTCGGCACTTGTTCACATCCTCATATAGGCTAATATATGTAGCCCATCCACCTTGATGCATATAGTTAGGGGGACCCATCTAAACTTCTAACCACTATTCTACCCAACTCTCTCTCAGAGATGGTGAGAGAAAACGCCGGCCGTCAAGGGAGGAACGTCTGTGGCAACCAAGAGGATGACCACGTTTAGGTTCCTCAAAATGACAACCCCGGGACTGGTGAGAACAACCTGGAACGGTTGATGGCTATGCAGAATCAGCTCATGAAAACCATGATCCAAACTTTGGGTCAGCTGCAAGCCAACAACAACAACCCCGTCCCTGCACCACCGCCACCACTGCTGGCTCACAACCGCTTGGGAGAGTTCATGAGGATTCGACCGCCCACTTTTGCTCAAGCTAATGATCCCATGGAGGCCGATGACTGGTTGAAGTCCATGGAGAAGAAGCTTGCCATAGTTCAGTGCAATGACCGAGAGAAGGTTCTCTTCGCGTAGCACCAACTCATGGGAGCAGCCGCTGACTGGTGGGATGCCCTTTGCAACGCTCATGTCGACCCGGAGACTATTACTTGGACTGAGTTCAAGGAGAGTTTCCGCTCTCATTACATCCCTGCCGGAGTAATGATGCTCAAAAGACAAGAGTTTGAAGGTCTCCGCCAAGGACAGAAGAGCGTGAATGAGTACCTTAACAAGTTCACGCACCTGTCAAGGTATGCCCCCGAAGATGTCAACTCGGATCAACAGAAGCAGTACTTGTTCATGAGAGGGTTGAACAGTGAGATCCAGGTTCAGCTCCTCAACAATGACTATGCGAGCTTCCAGAAGCTAGTTGACAAAGCCATAGCGGTTGAGAGCAAGATCCGAGAGATCGAGCAAGAGGGCAAAAGAAAGATGACATACCAGCCACAAGGGAGCAACGTACGCCCTCGTTACATGCCCCCAGCTGCACCACAGTATGGATCGTCCGCTCCTACTTTTCGCCCTAATCAACCACCACAGCAACGTCCTGCCATGCAAGCACCTCGTGTGCCTTTGCCTCCTGCGCCCTGACCAAACACGGGCGCTTATGTTCAAAACCCCCGTGCCTAATGTACCTGCTGTCGTGGGCAATAAGGCATGCTTTGCATGCGGAGAGACGGGATACTTTGTGAGCCAGTGCCCGAAGAGAGGTCCTGGACAACCAAGCAACGTGCCCAAGCAGAACCCACGGCCGAACGGAGGAGCCAATCAAGGAAACCTTGGACAGCAGAACTACGCTCGCGGTAACGTGAACCATGTCTCTCCCGAGGAAGCGCAATAGGCTAAGGGCGTCGTGATTGGTATGTTCCTTGCCAACTCCAACCCAGCCACCATTTTATTTGATTCTGGAGCATCACATTCATTCATATCATCCAAGTATGTTGCCAAGTATAATCTACCCATATCACACTTGAAATATACTATGTTGGTTAATTCTCCGGTGGAGAGATGAGGACTAATATAGTATGTCCGAAAGTAAACCATAAAATAAGGGGGGTAGACTTCCTTGCCAACCTCATTGGCTTGGATTCCCAAGGGCTTGACATAATACTCGGAATGGATTGGTTAAGCAAGCACAACGGAGTAATCCAATGTGCTGAGAGGAGCGTGCAGTTGACAAACGAGCACGGTACCTGTATTGAGTTTGAGTCAGCCCAACCGACAACCGAGGAGGCGACGTTGAACCACGTCAAAGAATCAACCTTGGAAAGCATTCAAACTGGAATTCAAATTAAACTCAAATCAGAAAAGAAATGGAAAAAGAAAAAGAGAAAATGGAAAAAAAACCGGCCAGTGGGCCGAAACCCGCCAGCCGGCCCAGTTTCCCCCGCGCCAGCCAGCAGCCGCGCGCGCCCGCGCTCTCTCACACAGACAGGTGGGACCCACCTGTCATCCCCAACCTCGCTCGCGCCGACCCCGGACTCCCTCCCGCGCGCGCGCGATCTTAACCGATCGGAATACCGCGTCCCTCAGCCCGAATTCCGGTCCCAGAAGACTCAAACTCGATCACAACTGACCCACCGCCCTCCCCCGGCTATAAAAACCCCAGCCCCGATCGGTTTTTCCCACGCGATCGCCGATTTTTACTCCGGTGAGCACCGAGACTTCGCCGGTGAATTCTGGCCGATCTAAGCTCGGAAACTCTGATCTAACTCGCTGGTCTTGATCCACCGCCTCCGCGGAGCATTGCAGGTGCAGAAAACTCGGAGACTTACGGTGTAAACACAGCGCCGACGAGCTTCGCCGTGGTTTTGCCTCGGACATCGCCGCCGATCACTTTCCAGGACCCCCGAGCTCAAGAAAACCCCCGAGGTGAGATCCCTGACCTCCCCTCTACCGATCTATGCCATAAGATCACAGTTCTAGGCAGAATTCTCGAGGATCCGAAACTTTCCGGCGAGATCGCCGCTTCCCGCCGCCGTGCGCCGCCGGCAGCGCCGCCCGCGCTCGATCAGAGCAATGTGGCCGCTTGTGCGCCGTTTATTTTAAATCGCACGGTAGGGTTTAAATCCCCGCGTACCGGTTCGATGTTATAATCTCAGCCGTCGGTTTAAAATCGGACGGTCCACGTCAGCCCCGCATTATAAAGACTGGAATTCTTACGTGCTACCCCCTGGGGTTCTCTGGAATTAAGAGCTAGCCCCGGAAACTTCAGATCTAGCCCCTGAAACTCCAGAAAATCATGTAAATTCATTTAAAAATCAGTTTTAGCCCCTGGACTTAATAAAAATTAGGAAAAACACCTCTGATAAGTGTAGCTAGACCCCTGGAAATTCTGAAAATAATATTATAGACCCTGTAATGGGGTGAGTTTACTTTTTAACCCTGTTTAGTATTTAATTTAGAAATTTTAATATGTAACTAGTGTTTAAAAATTAAAAAGTGGGACAAACATAATTGTCAAAATTAATTAAAAACTTTTTCAGTACTTAGAAAACCTTGGAGTGAGATAAAACTATATTTTGGGCTGAAATAAATCTGTTTCATTTATTATTCACATTTAATAGTATAGGGACACATTTTTAAGTAAAGAATAGCTATAGAAAAATAGGGAAAATAATTATGAAATAGTATACATCAGAAGCTAAGGTCAAAATATGTTATTAAATTATTTAGGACCAGAACCTATACTGTTTAGATGATGTGTATTACTAATTTCATAATAAAATACACAATTATGCATAGGAATATAAATCTGAGAATATAGCAACTAGTAAATGATAAATGGAGTTTTTAAAATCCAAAGAGTTCAGTTTAGGGTTGGTAGAAATTATGAAGGCACATATGGGGAAGAAAAATACTTTTCATACACACTTGGTAGTGAAAAGGTGTAGTCGTTGAATATAAGAAATTTATTGGAAACCCATATAAATAGTATGTAAGTATAAATGTGGACACAAAAGTAGGAATCATATACACATGGTTAAAAGTGCATGCAAGCCACAACTCAACACACATAAAGTAACCACAACACATATAATGGTAAAGAACTTTTATAAATGTGAATGTGTGGTTTGTATGAAGTAGAAGTGTGAACTATGTCTTATGATTGTTGTTTTTCTTTTGCTATGTGTGATGGTATGAAGTAGAACCTGTTCAAGAGCAAGTTATCCCTTTCCAAGATCAGGACTACCCATTTCAAGAGCAGCAAGAAGGATGCAAGTGTCCTTGACCACTTTGATCCTATGCTAGGATGTGTAGATAGAATTATTTGCATTGTCAAATGAAATATGAAACCCATGCTAGGAAGTTTCCCTAGAATTGCATTACCTTATTTCCTTGTAGCTTGGGTTGGGATTCATTTTATCATGTCATTTATTATTATGCATATGCTTAGCCATGCTTAGAATGGGATAATTGGGATATGAGATCATCAGTTTATTTTACCATACTCTTGAATGAGATATTGTGAGTTATGTAGAGGTAGGGATCAAGGCAAGTTGGATGTTTTGGTTGTGTGCTGGGTGCACGAGACTTGGGTTTGTGTTTAGTACTTGCCTGGATCCTAAGGACCGGTTCATGGAGCATGTAACCTGGCTTTACAGTGCCAACCACATGCTGAGATGGGGCAGCTTGGCCAATTAATTAGGTGTATCCCCGGCGTAGTATGGGTGTGTTGGATGGTGCGGGGAGTGGGTGTCAGCTGGACTACCATATGAACCGCAAGGCTCAAGAGGGGGCCACTGCAGCGGGGTTGGAGCCTCTTGTATGCTGTTAGGGGTGAAACCTCAGTGGGCCCACGCTCGTCGGGAATCCCTTTGTAAAGGCTTCGTAGTGATCTCCTGGCTACACACCTGGGAAGTGTGAATGTGGATCGTAGCCACTGGCATAATGGAGGTTCTTTTAGTCCACCCGGCAACGGGGGATGAAATCACTACATGTGGGTACAGTGGTACAAACTCTGCAGAGTCAAAACTGTCTTGACAGCCGTGCTCACGGTTAAGAGCGGCCTGGACTTATTCATGATTAGAGGATTGATGGTTTTGGAAGTTAAGCGGGGAGCTTAACATTGGGAATGATGTTATGGTTATTAGATTATGATGATGGGATGGGAGATTGGGACCATTTCACCTGTTTAGAAATGTAGGTGCTTAATAAGCTAAGGTGATAGGTATTAATTGCGTAGTGCTTTAACCATGAGTTCAATCTCTCCTTGTTCTAGCCATGCATGATATAATTTTCCCACACTTGCTGAGTACCATTGGTACTCAACCTTGCATTTTTGTTGGTTTATATTGCTGCTCAGGCCAAGATAATGAGGTGGTGTATAATGACCAAGATTTTGGACCCGAGGAAGGTTTTTAGGTTCATGAAGACCCCGGGCAACGCCTGTGATGGAGCCCTAAAGAATAATATTCCGCTGCTAGTTTATTTACTTGTGATGAACTTATTATTGTCCATCGAGACATTTATTATGTAAGACTTACTTATATTCGACACCTGGCTTGTAATAAATGATGCTTCACTATTTGTCATCACATGTATGAGAAAATGATCCTGGCATACATGTGATATTCACTTGGTTGTTCTTCGGAAAAACCGGGTGTGACAGAGGTGGTATAGAGCCAAGGTTGCCCGTAGGAACGTGGACCTAGGTAGAAATGGACGTATTTAAGGTCCCTATTTTCTTAAAAAAAAACTATTTTCCAAGGTGTGGGTTGAAAAGTGTTATTAAAGGAGTCATTTTCTTCATCTTACCCCAATGTTCATTCAAAATGGGATTTTTGTTTAAAAAGTTTATCTAACCTAATTTTAAATTCTTTTTGTTTTAGATGGTTCGCATGATTCGCACCGCTCGCAAGTCCACAGGAGGGAGAGTTCCCGTAGTTGCCCTTGCCGAAAGAGAGGTGAGTCGTCCAGTGACGTACCTTTCCTACGGATTGGCAGTAGGAGACTTGTTGCGCCGTCTTCGACGTATGCTCGAAGCCGCAGGCAATACGGGCAAGCTAATCATCCACTATAACTCCACCAGGACCATCCATGAGAAGAGGGAAGAATGGAGTTCGGAGATGAGGATTATACACGAGAATCAGCTGCTTAAGATTCACCACTCTCCAGCTTGTCGAGCAACACAAGTTGACGCGGAGAAAGATGTCACCTGGGAGGCCATCACCTGCCAGAGTCACATCTATCGTCGCCACTTGGACAAAACTGAGTACATGTATGTCCTCCAACGCGAGAGTGGTACCACGGAGTACAAGTACCGACCGGTGCAGCAAGGGACTTCCCATGAGCACATGGACTTGTGCTTGGAGGATGCTGCTATGCTCAGCACTCGACTGCAGGAGTGTCAACAAGAGCTTCAGGATGTCCGAGACACCCTGAAGGAAACGGAGGCGTTGCTGCGAGCTTGCTTAAAGGCGAGAGAAAGAGGAGATGGGAATGAACTGTGTGTCACCGTGAATGATACATGGACTCCTGACTCCCCGGATCGCCGAGCGATCAGGCGTCGTCGCACTTCTCCACCAGCAGCCTCCCCACCCAAAGCAGAGTCAGAAGGTAGCCGAAATGAGGAGGAAGATCCCGAGGAGCCAGCTCAAGAGAACGAGTAGTGTAGAGTCTTTCCCTTAGCTAGCAAGAGGTTGAGTAGTCGAGTCGTTACGTAGTTAATGGTGTGATAATGCTTGGTGTGTGACGTGAGTTGTGGAAGCCATGGGCAATTGTCCACAGCCTCGTCTTTGGATTGTTTTGCTTTGGTGTGTGAACCCACATGAAATAATATTGCATTTGTTTTTGTGTGAGAAGTGAACCCTCAGAAAAGTACAACAAAGCCTCAACACTTCAAAGTACAAACAAGTGAAAGTAGTAAGATGATACTAAATGCTTTCAAATTAACATTGGTTGATTCTGCCAGATGGCCGGAAGAGGAAAAGGACGTGCTGCCAACCCCGCCAACAACAACGATGAGGCATGCAACCCTCATCTTTCTGGAGGCCAGGACAGGGGTGGTCGCCGTGAATAAGTTAACTCTCTCCACCAAATGCTGGAGAATCAAAATCAGCTCATCCAGAACTTGACTCAAGTGGTGACCAACTTGCATCAAGTTCCACCTCCACAAGCTGCACCACGCCAACCAAGGTTGAGTGAGTTTCTAGGAACTCAACCTCCAAAGTTTGCAAGTGCTGCTGAACCTCTGGAGGCAGATGATTGGCTGAAGACCATTGAATGTAAGATGAGGATCATACAGTGCCAAGGGTATGAGAGGGTGCTGTTTGCCTCTCACCAATTGCATGGACCTGCTGCTGATTGGTGGACCGCCTACGTGGCCGCCCATCATGACCCTGAGAACATCACTTGGGAAGAGTTCAAGCGTAGCTTCCGCAACCATTACATCCCAAGAGGTGAACTCAAAAACAAGAGGAAGGAGTTTCTGGGACTGCAGCAGGGAAACATAACGGTGAGGGAATACCTCACTAAATTTACTCAACTATCCCGTTATGCTCCACGAGACATAGAGACTGATGAGCAGAAACAAGATTGTTTCGTGGAAGGACTTACCGCAGAGATGCAGTGTGCAATGTCCTCCAATGAATATGAAAGCTTCCAAAAGATGGTGGACCGAGCGTTTGTGGTAGAAAGGAAGCTAAAGGCCCTGGAAAATGAGAATAAGAGGAAGGCTGGGTGGTCACATCAAGCCTCAGGGAGCAACACCTGCCCACGTATGATGCAGCAACCTACGGGGCAGACGAGCCGTGCTGCGGTACCCTATTCAGCACCAAGAGGGTACAACCCAAACTACAGGCCTCCCGCAGCACCAGCACAGCCGCAACGTCAGTTTGTGCAGCAGCCTCGCCCCGCATATCCACCTCGACCAGCAGTGCAAGGACCCCCAAATCAACCCCAAGACAACAAGGGCCAGGCATCTAAGATTGGGGTGCAATGTTTTAGCTGTGGTGAAGTGGGGCACTACGCCCATAAATGCCCAAAGAAGAAGCCTGCGCCGCCACAACAGCAGAATGTAATGAGAGGACGGGTGAACCACGTCACTATGGAGGAAGCACAATAGGCACCCGACGTGGTAGTTGGTAAGTTTCCTGCCAATTTACACCTTGCAACTCTGCTGTTTGATTCTGGTGCTACCCACTCGTTCATTGCTCAAGGGTTTGTTAAGAAGCATGACCTAGCAACCACACAAATGAACCATATGCTAGCGGTAAACTCTCCAGGTGGAGAAATAAGGACAAGACAAGTGTGTCCCAAAGTGAACCTAGACATTAATGGGGTAGTATTTACGGCTAACCTCATAGTGATAGATTCACAAGGGATAGATATTATTTTGGGTATGGATTTGTTGACCAAACATAAAGGAATCATCCATTGTTCGACCAGAACGGTGGAACTAACTCACCCCAGTGGCACAAGAGTAAAGTTCATAACGATACACGAGCCTAGGAGGGACATTAAATTAAATCAAGTGGAGGTGAAAGTTGAGGAAATCAGGACTATCAGGGAATATCCAGATGTTTTTCCGGAGGAGTTGCCAGGTATGCCTCCCGACCGTGACATGGAATTCACAATTGAGCTAGTACCGGGAACAGCCCCGATATACAAGAGACCTTATCGAATGGACTCCAAGCAGCTAGAAGAGCTCAAGGATCATTTGAGAGAATTGACGGAGAAGGGGTATATTCGCCCTAGTTCCTCACCATGGGGAGCTCCGGTGATATTTGTGCCCAAGAAAGACGGAACCCAAAGGTTATGCGTGGATTACCGTGCCTTGAATGAGGTAACCATCAAGAACAAGTACCCATTACCCCGCATTGAAGACTTGTTTGATCAGTTGAGGGGAGCTTGTGTGTTCTCGAAAATTGATCTCAGGTCGGGATACCACCAACTCAAGATAAGGCAATCTGATGTTCCCAAGACAGCTTTCGTATGTCGGTACGGACTGTATGAATACACTGTCATGCCTTTCGGGCTAACCAATGCCCCGGCATATTTCATGTACCTCATGAACAAGGTATTCATGGAATATCTGGACAAATTTGTGGTGGTTTTCATAGATGATATTCTCGTCTTCTCCAAAAATGAAGAAGAACATGAGAAACATCTAAGGTTGGTGTTGTAGAGGCTGAGAGAACACCAATTATATGCCAAGTTGAGCAAGTGTGAGTTTTGGCTGAAGAGAGTTCCCTTTTTAGGACATATAATCTCGGAGGGAGGAATCTCCGTAGATCCCGCCAAAATCGAGGATATCCAGAAGTGGAAGACCCCTGAAAATGTCAGGGAAGTTCGAAGCTTTTTGGGATTGGCTGGATACTATCGACGGTTTATTGAGGGATTCTCCAAGATCTCGAGACCTCTCACCAAACTGTTGGAAAAGGGAATCACATTCACCTGGACGCCACAGTGCGATACGAGCTTTCAGGAGCTAAAGAAGAGATTGACAACAGCCCCAGTGTTGGTTATGCCAGTTATGCAGAAGAATTTCACAGTGTACTGCGATGCCTCTGGAAATGGGTTGGGATGTGTTCTCATGCAAGAAGGACATGTCGTGGCATATGCATCCCGGCAGCTTTGGAAGCACGAGAAGAACTATCCTACACATGACCTAGAACTAGCCGCAGTGGTACACGCGTTGAAAATTTGGCGGCACTATTTGATGGGGAAGAGGACAGAGATATATACGGATCATAAGAGTTTGAAGTACATATTCACACAGCCAGATCTCAACCTCAAACAAAGGAGATGGTTAGAGCTAATCAATGACTTTGATATAGGCATCAACTATCATCCCGGGAAAGCAAACGTCGTGGCTGATGCTTTGAGTCGGAAAGTGCAGGTCAATATGTTGAGCTTGAAGGACATGCCTGCATAATTGAAGGACGAGGTCATAAGGCTCAATCTATGTCTAGTAAATAGTGGTGAAGCCATCGCCATGGAAGTGGACTCCACACTCGAGCGAGACATACGCGAGGGCCAAAAGAATGATGAGAAGATACAAGAGATCAGACAGCTTATCAAGGAAAATAAAGCTCCTGGTTTTAGAGAGGATGAACAAGGAACGGTGTGGCACGGGAAAAGAATCTGTGTGCCAGAAGTAAAGGAGATCCGTGAATTAATTTTAAAGGAGGGTCATGATTCTGACTATTCCATTCATCCTGGGAGTACGAAGATGTACCAGGACCTCAAAAGCAGGTATTGGTGGTATGGCATGAAGCGAGATGTCGCGGAACATGTGGCCCTATGTGACACATGTCAGTTGGTGAAAGCAAAACATCAACGACCCGCGAGATTATTGCAACCACTCAAAGTGCCTGAATGGAAGTGGGAAGAAATCAGCATGGATTTTGTCGTGGGATTGCCTAGGACCCAATCCGGGTATGATTCAATATGGGTCATTATTGATAGGCTAACCAAGGTAGCTCATTTCATCCCTGTGAAAGAAAGCTACAGCGGATCCAAATTGGCAGAATTGTACATGTCAAGGATTGTGTGTTACCATGGAGTGCCAAAGAAGATAGTGTCGGACCGAGGGACACAGTTCACCTCGAGGTTTTGGCAGAAGTTGCATGAAACCATGGGAACCCATCTGAACTTCAGCTCTGCCTATCATCCCCAAACTGACGGGCAGACGGAGAGAACCAATCAGATCCTTGAAGATATGTTAAGGGCATGTGCACTCAAAAACAATAGGAGTTGGGACAAGAACTTACCGTATGCGGAGTTTTCCTATAACAACAGTTATCAAGCTAGTATGAAGATGTCACCGTTTGAAGCTTTGTATGGAAGGAAGTGCAGAACTCCCCTATTTTGGAACCAAACAGGAGAAAGTAAAGTGTTTGGTCCAGAAGTGCTACAAGAAGCCGAGGCAAAGGTGAGGGAGATTCGCAACAACTTGAGGATAGCACAAACGCGCCAGAAGAGTTATGCTGATGTACGAAGAAGAGAGCTCGTTTTCAACGTGGGAGACTATGTTTATCTCAAGGTGTCCCCTATCAGAGGACTTCGTCGGTTCAAGGTGAAAGGGAAGTTGTCACCTCGATACATCGGACCCTTTCAAGTTTTGGAAAGAAAAGGTGAAGTGGCGTACCAACTAGAGTTACCGGTTCATCTATCGGACGTGCACGATGTATTCCATGTGTCACAACTCAAGAAATGTCTGAGGACGCCTGAAGAGGTGTTACCCAGGAATGAAGTGGATGTGGCTGAGGATTTGTCTTATGCCGAGCAACCATACAAGATTTTGGAGACAATGGAACGCCTCACCAGAAATAAAAGAATCCGGATGTGCAAGGTGCAGTGGAAGCATCACTTAGAAGAGGAAGCCACCTGGGAACGGGAAGATGAGCTCAAGGCACAATTTCCGGAATTGTTTTCCTAGAAACACCAATCTCGAGGACGAGATTTCTTTTAAGGGGGGTAGAGCTGTAACACCCCAAAATTTTGATTCAAAACACTAAACCATGTTCAGAGGGGAATTTAAAATTTTTTGGACGTGTTGCATGTTTTGCAAAAATTCAAATTCAAACTGGTATTCAAATTAAACTCAAATCAGAAAAGAAATGGAAAAAGAAAAAGAGAAAATGGAAAAAAACCGGCCAGTGGGCCGAAACCCGCCAGCCGGCCCAGTTTCCCCCGCGCCAGCCCGCAGCCGCGCGCGCCCGCGCTCTCTCACACAGACAGGTGGGACCCACCTGTCATCCCCAACCTTGCTCGCGCCGACCCCGGACTCCCTCCCGCGCGCGCGTGATCTTAACCGATCGGAATACCGCGTCCCCCAGCCCGAATTCCAGTCCCAGAAGACTCAAACTCGATCACAACTGACCCACCGCCCTCCCCCGGCTATAAAAACCCCAGCCCCGATCGGTTTTTCCCACGCGATCGCCGATTTTTACTCCGGTGAGCACCGAGACTTCGCCGGTGAATTCTGGCCGATCTAAGCTCGGAAACTCTGATCTAACTCGCTGGTCTTGATCCACCGCCTCCGGGGAGCATTGCAGGTGCAGAAAACTCGGAGACTTACGGTGTAAACACAGCGCCGACGAGCTTCGCCGTGGTTTTGCCTCGGACCTCGCCGCCGATCACTTTCCAGGACCCCCGAGCTCAAGAAAACCCCCGAGGTGAGATCCCTGACCTCCCCTCTACCGATCTATGCCATAAGATCACAGTTCTAGGCAGAATTCTCGAGGATCCGAAACTTTCCGGCGAGATCGCCGCTTCCCGCCGCCGTGCGCCGCCGGCAGCGCCGCCCGCGCTCGATCAGAGCGACGTGGCCGCTTGTGCGCCGTTTATTTTAAATCACACGGTAGGGTTTAAATCCCCGCGTACCAGTTCGATGTTATAATCTCAGCCGTCGGTTTAAAATCGAACGGTCCACGTCAGCCCCGCATTATAAAGACTGGAATTCTTACGTGCTACCCCCTGGGGTTCTCTGGAATTAAGAGCTAGCCCCGGAAACTTCAGATCTAGCCCCTGGAACTCTAGAAAATCATGTAAATTCATTTAAAAATCAGTTTTAGCCCCTGGACTTAATAAAAATTAGGAAAAACACCTCTGATAAGTGTAGCTAGACCCCTGGAAATTCTGAAAATAATATTATAGACCCTGTAACGGGGTGAGTTTACTTTTTAACCCTGTTTAGTATTTAATTTAGAAATTTTAATATGTAACTAGTGTTTAAAAATTAAAAAGTGGGACAAACATAATTGTCAAAATTAATTAAAAACTTTTTCAGTACTTAGAAAACCTTGGAGTGAGATAAAACTATATTTTGGGCTGAAATAAATCTGTTTCATTTATTATTCACATTTAATAGTATAGGGACACATTTTTAAGTAAAGAATAGCTATAGAAAAATAGGGAAAATAATTATGAAATAGTATACATCAGAAGCTAAGGTCAAAATATGTTATTAAATTATTTAGGACCAGAACCTATACTGTTTAGATGATGTGTATTACTAATTTCATAATAAAATACACAATTATGCATAGGAATATAAATCTGAGAATATAGCAACTAGTAAATGATAAATGGAGTTTTTAAAATCCAAAGAGTTCAGTTTAGGGTTGGTAGAAATTATGAAGGCACATATGGGGAAGAAAAATACTTTTCATACACACTTGGTAGTGAAAAGGTGTAGTAGTTGAATATAAGAAATTTATTGGAAACCCATATAAATAGTATGTAAGTATAAATGTGGACACAAAAGTAGGAATCATATACACATGGTTAAAAGTGCATGCAAGCCACAACTCAACACACATAAAGTAACCACAACACATATAATGGTAAAGAACTTTTATAAATGTGAATGTGTGGTTTGTATGAAGTAGAAGTGTGAACTATGTCTTATGATTGTTGTTTTTCTTTTGCTATGTGTGATGGTATGAAGTAGAACCTGTTCAAGAGCAAGTTATCCCTTTCCAAGATCAGGACTACCCATTTCAAGAGCAGCAAGAAGGATGCAAGTGTCCTTGACCACTTTGATCCTATGCTAGGATGTGTAGATAGAATTATTTGCATTGTCAAATGAAATATGAAACCCATGCTAGGAAGTTTCCCTAGAATTGCATTACCTTATTTCCTTGTAGCTTGGGTTGGGATTCATTTTATCATGTCATTTATTATTATGCATATGCTTAGCCATGCTTAGAATGGGATAATTGGGATATGAGATCATCAGTTTATTTTACCATACTCTTGAATGAGATATTGTGAGTTATGTAGAGGTAGGGATCAAGGCAAGTTGGATGTTTTGGTTGTGTGCTGGGTGCACGAGACTTGGGTTTGTGTTTAGTACTTGCCTGGATCCTAAGGACCGGTTCATGGAGCATGTAACCTGGCTTTACAGTGCCAACCACATGCTGAGATGGGGCAGCTTGGCCAATTAATTAGGTGTATCCCCGGCGTAGTATGGGTGTGTTGGATGGTGCGGGGAGTGGGTGTCAGCTGGACTACCATATGAACCGCAAGGCTCAAGAGGGGGCCACTGCAGCGGGGTTGGAGCCTCTTGTATGCTGTTAGGGGTGAAACCTCAGTGGGCCCACGCTCGTCGGGAATCCCTTTGTAAAGGCTTCGTAGTGATCTCCTGGCTACACACCTGGGAAGTGTGAATGTGGATCGTAGCCACTGGCATAATGGAGGTTCTTTTAGTCCACCCGGCAACGGGGGATGAAATCACTACATGTGGGTACAGTGGTACAAACTCTGCAGAGTCAAAACTGTCTTGACAGCCGTGCTCACGGTTAAGAGCGGCCTGGACTTATTCATGATTAGAGGATTGATGGTTTTGGAAGTTAAGCGGGGAGCTTAACATTGGAAATGATGTTATGGTTATTAGATTATGATGATGGGATGGGAGATTGGGACCATTTCACCTGTGTAGAAATGTAGGTGCTTAATAAGCTAAGGTGATAGGTATTAATTGCGTAGTGCTTTAACCATGAGTTCAATCTCTCCTTGTTCTAGCCATGCATGATATAATTTTCCCACACTTGCTGAGTACCATTGGTACTCAACCTTGCATTTTTGTTGGTTTATATTGCTGCTCAGGCCAAGATAATGAGGTGGTGTATAATGACCAAGATTTTGGACCCGAGGAAGGTTTTTAGGTTCATGAAGACCCCGGGCAACGCCTGTGATGGAGCCCTAAAGAATAATATTCCACTGCTAGTTTATTTACTTGTGATGAACTTATTATTGTCCATCGAGACATTTATTATGTAAGACTTACTTATATTCGACACCTGGCTTGTAATAAATGATGCTTCACTATTTGTCATCACATGTATGAGAAAATGATCCTGGCATACATGTGATATTCACTTGGTTGTTCTTCGGAAAAACCGGGTGTGACACATACCCAAGACTGCCTTTCGAACACAGTATGGTTCGTATGAATATACCGTTATATCTTTTGGGTTAACGAATGCACCCGCATACTTCATGTACCTCATGAACAAGGTTTTCATTGAGTACTTGGACAAGTTCGTCGTGGTTTTCATTGACGACATCATGGTGTATTCGAAAAGTGAGGAGGAACATGAAGAAAATTTGAGATGTACATTACAGAAGCTGCGAGAGCATCAATTGTATGCCAAGCTCAGCAAATGTCAATTTTGGCTAAAGGAGATATCGTTCCTAGGCCACATCATCTCTGAGGAAGGAGTATCGGTTGATCCTCGAAAAGTGGGAGATGTTCTGAAGTGGAACCAACCGCAAAACGTGAGAGATATTCGGAGTTTTCTTGGGATGGCTGGATACTACTGACGCTTCATCAAGGACTTATCCAAGATAGCAAAGCCTATGACGGAGCTATTGATGAAGGGAAAGGCGTTCTAGTGGACATCAGCGTGCCAAGAAAGCTTTGGGGAGCTCAAGAAAAGGCTAACCACAGCGCCGGTTTTGGTATTGCCGAACGTAAGCAAGAGCTTTGACATATATTGTGACGCATCCAGACAAGGGCTCGGATGCGTGATCATGCAAGAAGGACAAGTGGTATCCTATGCCTCACGACAATTAAAGAAGCACGAGCTTAATTACCCTACATATGATTTGGAACTCGCAGCCGTGGTGCATGCATTAAAGATTTGGAGATATTATATCCTTGGTCATCGATGTTAGATCTATACGGATCATAAAAGCCTCAAGTACATATTCACCCAAACAGATTTGAATTTGAGGCAACGTCGATGGTTGGAACTTATCAAGGATTATGATGTTGGAATCAACTATCACCCTGGAAAGTCCAATGTAGTAGCTGATGTATTGAGCCGAAAAGGAGCATGCCACCATCTCACGGTTCGGGAGCTACCACCCAAGCTACGAAAGGAGTTCGAACGGTTACATCTCGGGTTTTTGAACGAGATGGAAGTAATGGAACTCCACTCTTCATTGGAACAAGAGATAAGAGATGGCCAAGCAACGGATGAAGAGATCAAAGAGATCAAGGAAAGGATCCAACAAGGCATTGAAAAGGACTTCAAGGAAGACGAGAAGGGTACGCTTTGGCTAGGAAAAAGGATTTGTGTGCCTAACGTGAAGCACATCCGCGACACGATATTAAAGGAGGCACATGACTCACCTTATTCCATACATCCCGGAAGTACCAAGATGTACAAGGACCTGAAAACTTGTTATTGGTGGGATGGTATGAAAAGGGACATAGCCGAGTGTGTTGCCCTATGCAACACATGCCAACGTGTGAAGGCCGAACATCAAAGACCCGCTGGACTGTTGCAACCCTTAAAGGTGCCCGAATGGAAGTGGGAGGACATCAGTATGGATTTCATCGCCGGATTGCCACGTTCTCGGTCGGGTTACGACTCCATATGGGTTATCATGGACCGATCGACGAAAACAGCTCATTTTCTTCCTGTTAAGACCGTGTACAATGTTGCACAACTAGCCGATCTGTACATGGAGCAAATCGTGTGACGCCATGGAGTCCCAAAGAGGATAGTCTCAGATCGGGGTTCTCAGTTTACCTCGAGGTTTTGGAGAAAGCTGCATGAGGCTATGGGTACACGACTGGATTTTAGCTCCGCTTACCACCCGCAGACCGATGGACAAACCAAGAGGACAAACCAAATTTTGGAGGACATGCTGAGAGCTTGCGCCTTGAAACATGGGCGTAGTTGGGATAGGAGCTTGCCGTATGCCGAATTCTCCTATAACAACAGCTATCAAGCTAGCTTGGAGATGTCACCTTTCGAAGTATTATAGGGTAGACGGTGTAGAACACCGTTGTTTTGGAATTAGACCGGAGAGAACCAAGTGTTTGGACCAGAAGTACTGCAAGAGGCTGAGAAGCAAGTCCAAACGGTACGGGAGAACTTGAAGGCCGCTCAGTCATGCCAAAAGGGCTATGCGGACAATAGGTGAAGGAAGTTGACTTTCAAAGTAGGAGACTTCGTATACCTTAAGGTATCACCTATCCGAGGCCAACGACGTTTCAACGTCAAAGGCAAGTTAGCACCTCACTACATCTGGCCATTTAAGATTTTGAGCAAGCGAGGAGAAGTAGCCTATCAACTAGAACTCCCGATGCACCTCTCCGACGTGCATGACGTGTTTCATGTATCCCAGTCCAAGAAGTGCTTGAGGGTACCTGAAGAGCAAGTACCAATGGATGAACTCGAACTTCAAGAGGATCTGACCTATGCAGAGCACCCTGTCTGAATTTTGGATGTAAAGGAAAGGGTCACGAGGAACAAAGTGATCCGTTGGTGCAAGGTACAATGGAGCCATCACACAGAAGCTGAAGCTACATGGGAGCGTGAAGAAGACATGAAGACAGAATTCCCTCATCTATTCTCCACTATCGAATCTCGAGGGCGACATTCAATTTAAGGGGGGTAGATTTGTGACACCCTCAATTTCATAATCATGTGTGCATTCATATTTCATGTAGAGAAACATTTTAAAATAAGTTGAAACCGAGAAAGAATAAAAAAGATAGCCAAAAAGAGCAAATTCCAGTTCACCGAGAAGCACCGAAGAGAATTCCCGTGGCCCGCTGGCCACGTGGCGCCTTCGGAGCTCATCCCCGCAAAAGGGGGAGAGGTCCGCCGCTAACTGGCTACGTGGCAGGCTCGGGGCTCATCTCCGCGGAAGGGGCGAGGTCCGACCCCGTGGGACACGTGTCGCCCTCGGAGCTAGCCTCTGCGGAGGAGCGAAGGCTAGTCCCGCAGGACACGTGTCACCTTCGGAGCTAGTCACTACGGAAGAGAGAGGACCAGTCGCACGGGACATGTGTCGCTCTCGGAGCTCAACTCCGAGAAATCCAGCCCCGCCAGACACGTGTCACCCTCGAAGCTCACTTCCGAGAGGTCCGGTCCTATTGGACACGTGTCACCTCCGGAGCTTATCTCCGGGAGGTCCGACGCTGATGGGCACGTGTCACCTCTGGAGCTCACCTCCGGGAGGTCCGACGCTGACAGACACGTGTCGACCTCGGAGCTCGTCTCTGAGGAGAAAGGAAGTCTGGCGCTACTGGACACGCGGCATTCTTGGAGCCCACCTCCGAAGAGAGGGGAGGTCCGGCTCTGACACGTGGCTCCCGGAGCTCACCTCTGAAGAGAGGGGAGGTCCGGCACTGACACGTGGCGTATGCAGAGCTCGCCTCTGAGGGAGAGGGAGGTCCCGCCCGCCAGGACGCGTGGCGCATGCAGAGCTCGCCTGTGAGGAGAGGGAGGTCTCGCCCGCCTGACACGCGACACAACCGGAGCCCGCCTTTGTGGAAAAGGGAGGCACGACCTCCGCTAGACACGTGGAGCCTTCGGAGCTTATCCCTGCGGAAGGACGCGATTCTAAAGCGGTTTTCCTCTGTACGTGAGTACCGTTACTGAGGAAACCGACACGAACTCTTCTACGTTGATACTGCACCAAATCTATTGAAGATAAGTTGTTAAGATTCAAAAACAATTTGAATAGGACTCTTATTCAAATTCCGATCAGAGTAGGACTCTTGTTTTCCCGATTATAAATAGAACCCGAAACACCCCTTGATCGTAACATCTATTTCCAAGTCGACAACTTAGAATCTCTAGCCCTCAAACTCACCGAGCTAAACCCCTTCGCCGGAATTTGAACACCGGTGAGACCGCCGACGAGCCAGACACGATCGCCAATCGCCGGAGGAAAGCCGACGATCTGTTTTTGCTAGAGGAAGGACCCGAAGGAAGTAAGGTAGGTCTCCATTACCTCCTTACGATGCCATCGTGTTTTCTTTGCATCTGTCCTTGAAAGTTGCCTAGAGGGGGGGTGAATAGGCTAATAAAATCTGAAACTATTGCAAACAGCAGATAAAACTTGAAGGAGGACGGACTAGTCCGGTCTAAGGGCGGACTAGTCCGGTCTAAGTATAAAATTGCGTTTTAGGTTCCCTTTTAAGTTTGTTTGAGCGGAAGATATATGGTAGTCAAATAATATCACTAATTAGTTGTGAATGATTAGATTGCGAGATAGTAGAACAATTCACGGGTATCAATAAAAAGAAAGCTTAACAAGTAGTTCTAGTGAGCGAGTGAGATAGTAAAGGAACCAAAAGACACGGTTTATCCCGAGGTTCAATTCCACACAGGAATATACGTTCTCGTTGAGGAGTCCACTAAGGACCGGGTCTTTTTCAACCCTTCCCTCACCGAGCGATCACCAAGATCAAGCTCGGGCTCTTTCACTATCAATCAAATGTGAATACAATACTCTTAGGGGCTACTCACAACTTGAGGCTCCCTACACCAACCTAGCAGTTCTAGAAATCAAAGTACAACTGTTAAGAACTCAAATTAACAGTTAGAGTGCAAGAGAATCAAACTGAGAGCTCAAACGTCAATCACCATGTCTTTCCTCTCACAAAAACCACAATATCCTCAAGATCCACTTTTAGGAGTCTAGACGGTGAGGAAAGAGGCTTAGAAGAGCTCTAGGAATGAGTTTTCAACGCTTGAGTTGTTGTCTTTTTGATTCTCAGCCGGGGGGTCTCCTTTTATAGAAATCCTGGCATTTAGCCGTTACCAAATAAAGTCTGGACTAGTCCGGTCCTAACCCCGGACTAGTCCGTTCTTGAGGGACCACTCACGTCACAGGTTACCAAATAAAGTTTAGTGACCGTTGGACTCAAACGGTCATAAAATCCTGGACTAGTCCGGCCAAGAGCGGACTAGTCCGATCTCAGTCAGGAACCTTTGTTCCGTATGAGAACGGACTAGTCTGGTAAGGGCGGACTAGTCCGGCCCCAAGGGAGGACTAGTCCGGTCTTACCAGACTTAGTATAAAAACTCTCTAATCTAGGGCTGCGGACTAGTCCAGCCAACTTCGGACTAGTCCGAGCTCACACAGAAACCTTTGTTCTGTCCTAATTCGGACTAGTCTGAAGGGACCGGACTAGTCCGGCCTGTGGAGCGGACTAGTGCGATGACACTCAGAGACTTCTTCTCCAGACCTAAGCGGCTTAGTCCGCTTAGCGGACTAGTCCGGCCTCTCGAGCAGACTAGTCCGGCCCTCTGAGACAGTCTCATAACGGCTCAGACTCACACGACAACGGACTAGTCCGGCCTTGAACGTACAAGTCCGAACTCACTCAGAGACTCTTTATGCGGTCCAAAACGGATTAGTCCGGGTCGGAATGGACTAGTCCAGCCCATGGTCTGGACAAGTCCGGTCTTCCTTTTTCACCCATACCTATGACTACTTCGTCTCACGATTCTAACTTTCTACCCTTCGTTTGAGCTCTCTAATGATTCTCAAGCACTCTAAAAGAGAAGACCCTGTACACAACTAGAAAATGTGAAAATTAATAGAAAATTCTATTTTCTACTCTTTCAAGTCTTCTTCTTTTCCTTTTGCTTCTTGAGAGACTCCATATCCATTTCTTTGATAAACACCTGTGCTCATACTCAGTAAAAACTTATTAGTATCTTTATCGTCATCAATCAACCAAAACCCATGGGGATTACCTAGATGCACTTTCAATCTCCCCCTTTTTGGTGATTGATGACAACTTATTAAGGTTTTCGATAAATAGATATAGTAGATTGTTTTCATAACACATGTGTGTATGATTGACTCCCCCAAAATGTGTGCACAAAGGATTGTCAAGGAAAAATATGCACAAGAGTGAGTTCTTTGGGAATTTCATACATACATGTGTTATGGTGGGGTGGCTAAGTGTGATGTGAGCATTAACCGCATTAAGAAAGATATAACATTTACGAGCAAACATATTTCAATATGGCATAATATGAAGACATTAAATAGCATAGTCATTACAAAATAACATAACGTGGCATAGTTATTATAAACAAACATAAAGTGAGTGTTTAAAGAGCAAGACTAGAGACTACGACTAGACTACTCCCCCTTATTCTCTCCCCCTTTGGCATCAAGGCACCAAAAAGGGAAAGAAAAGAGAGAAAAACCTAATCGCTATCATCTTGATCTTCGTCTTGGTCACTTTGAGTCTCCTCGTCCTCATCTCCATCTTCATCTTCATTGTCATCCTTTTGATGAGTGTGGGCGGTAGGAGGAGCAGCTGAGGAGGATCCAAAGTAGGCAAACTCGTCCTCCGTGAGAGTGGGAAATTCTGTCACTTTGTCATCATCTGATGACGGTGGAGACATAGGTATCTCCATCTTGTCACACATGGCCTTGAGATACTTCTCTTGGCATTGCTTCATTTTCTGTGTGCGAACTTCCACCTTCCGGCACGAGGAGAATATGGCCTTGAAAATTTTGAGCAGCCCACTAGAGGAGCCACTCGATGATGGAGGGACGGATGGTCCAGCTGAGGAGGATGGAGCTGCAGAGGAGCTCCTGCCCAAGGACGCAGGAGGGCGAGGAATAGGAGTCGGCATCTGAGGACGTAGCTTCCTGTGCTTCACATCCTTTGCAAATTGCAGTCCTGTGACTCTTTCTATCATGCACATGATGTATGGTGCATATCCACAGGACCTGTTCGGAGTGTGGGTGATGTTGAAGATATCGTTGTATATGTAGTCAAAGACATTGAATCTTTCTTCTTCATTGAGCAGCTTCAACAAGTTTCTGAGATACCCCTGTATCATCCCCGCATCTCCATCTTTTGGAGCTAGAGTCTTTCTTAGAATCCTGTTTAGCACTCCAAAAAAGGGTTTGATGTTGTGGGTTGAGGATGCCTCATAGGAGGGATATGAAGGGTACATGAAGTCCAAGTCATCCTTTCTCAAGGTTCTCTCATTGTGAACTATGATCTCATAGTTCAAGTGCTCCCCAAGTCCAAGGATTCGAGCAAATTCATCATACAGTACGGAGTAAACAACACCATTTGTCATCCAAGTGATTTTCCTATTTCCACAGGTGTGGAAGTAGCAGGTGGTGTAAAATTGGACTATAACCTCGATGTTCCAATCATACTAAAATGCCATTAAGTCCTTGATCCCATGGCATTTTGTTGCTTCAATTACTGCATCAAAAGCTTGATGCTTCTTGTTTGCCATGTATGGCCAGTCCACCCACTGAGCATCAACAACCAGTGTCTTCATTGGGAGATAGACAAGCCGGTAGTAGTCACAATGGAAGTCGCACCAGAAACGAGGGTCTGGTGTGGACTTCTCGTACTTGTAAACCTCCTCTTCTTGGAACCTTCTGGCTTTGTCAGCTCCTTTCCTCTTGAAGGTTGCACTTGCCAAATTGGGTTGGCGGTTTGGGTTGTGCATAGGAGGTGCCCTCTCAAGAGGCCCAATAGGTCCCTGTGGGGGATTTTCCCTTCCCCGTCTAGGGTTGTCACGAATGATGAGTTCCCTGTTGGCCAAGGCCTTTTTTCTTGGAGGATCAGCTGCTTTGCCTTTTCCTTTGTCTTGAGTTGATTTTTGGGGCTCGGCATGTTGTTTTTCTTTCAGGGTCACTAGCCTCTTTCTCCTTGGAGGATCAACGGACTGAGAGGCTTGTGCTTCCCTGTCAGCCTGTTTCTTTGTCCGAGCCTCCCTTGCAGCGGCCTCTCCTGCCTCTGCCTCGGCTGCCGCACGATAAGCGGCTTGGCGAGCCGCTTCGGCCTCGGGGTTTGAAAGAGGACTGTCGCCGGGTCCGGACATGATCTGGTGAGAAAAGAAGGACTAGATGCTAGAGCATTGCGTTTGAACTAGTTTACAGCCCTAAGTTAGGAGCTAAAACTGTATCAGCCGTACTTGTCCGGGCAGCGAGCGGACTAGTCCACTGAGACGGGCCTATCAACTGAGACAGGCCACTCGCCCGGGACTCGCATTGGGTGGTGCCGTGTTATGCGGCACCCAACAGCACACATACACGGAACAATGTATTACATAAAACAATAGCGGAAGCTTACAAGTTTTTCTTTGTAAATAGTTTACATCAAATAGCTACAGCGGAAGTCTACAACAACTCACGTCGAATAACTAAAGAGCACTCGAGATGAAGTCCAGCCCATGGACTCCTCTCGCTAGCAACACGAAGACAACAGCAGCGGCTGGGTTCCCCCTGTGTTAAACGACTCGGAAGTCTCCGAGTCTCACTGGACAACCTTCTTCCTAGCATCGATGTTAACCTGCAAAACCACTTATATAGCAAGCGTAAGCACATAGGCTCAGCATGTCTGACCCGTCTCTCCTAAACAAGAAACTCTACATGCATGACGGTTGCAATTGGGTTGGCTAGATTTGCATAAAGGACTCGCCTAAAGTGGATCCTTAACTTTCATATTTTTAAGCCTCATTGTGCAGACCTTGAGCCGAAAAGCATCGCAGCTCCACAATCAAATAAGAAACGCTTTGTTGCGATGCTCCTTGCACAAAGTGAAAGTAAAGTTTAATGAGCCTATCTCTAAATCAATCATGGTTGTAATACAAATTACATCACAGTCTTATCAAGTTCAGAAGATAACCAATTTCAGTTGTTACTACGTCAAGACGCAGTGGGCAAGTATGCTCATATGACCGCGAGCGACGGTGATTCGAATCAGTACACGCTCGGACTACACGACACGTACACCCGATACTCCGAGTTGCCGGCAGCAACCTCGACTGACGTTGTACGCGGCCTCCTTTCCCAAGATCTTCCACATTAGACGCAGTCCAACTGCCCCGAGTACGCAAGCTCCCTCAAGGTACATACCTGCAGTGGTATGTTCTTAAGCGAGTTACCTCTTGCTACCCTAACGCCGAAAGTTTAAGGCAGTTGGAAAAGTTCCACTATGGATCTCCCAAGGTACATCGGTTTCCTGGGTCCCATATAGCCAATATGTGCCCGGTACACAACTCAAACTTGTCCAACAGGGCCAAGCACGGACGGGCCTTAACCGACACAGGCAGGGCTATGCACGCACGGCCTGCAACCTGCTGCATCTAAACCTCCCTGCCCGGTCTCCATTTCTTATGTGTGAACTTTCCTCATCTTTTATAATTCGGACCTGTTCCGAGTAAACCAGCCCTAAACTCACGAGTAGCTTCCAACTACTCGACTTCTACCGGACCTTTCCTACTAACATTTAGCGTAGCCAAATCCACTCGAGGAGGTGCTATTTGTGACACCCTCATTTTGGGTATCAGCATATGTTCGTATCCTATGAAAAGGAAAACATTTTAATGGAAAATAGGGACAGAAAGAGTTATCAAAAGGATAGCCAATAAAGCCCTCCGAAAGCACCGAAGGCAACTTCCACGGCCAGCAGATCACGTGGCGTATTCAGAGCGCATCCCCGAGAAATTGGGAGAGGTCCGCCGCTAAACTAGCTACGTGGCAGGCTCGGGGGGTCACCTCCGCAATTGGAAAGAGGCCCGACCCTGTGGGACACGTGCTGCCCGCGGAGCTAGCCTCTGTGGAAGAAGCAAAGGCATTTTAATAATAGGACACGTGTCATCCTCGGAGCTAGTCCTCGCGGAAATAAGAGGACCCGTCACGCGGGATACGTGTCAATCACGGAGCTCATCTCAGAGAAGTCCGGGTCTATCAAACACGTGTCACCACCGGAGCTTATCTCCGGAAGGTCCGTCGCAGCTAAACACGTGTCGACCTCGAGGCATGTCCCTGAGGAAAGGAGAGCGGAAAGACCGGCACCCACACGTGGCGTACGCGGAGCTCACCTCCGAAGAAGAGGGGGGTCTCGATCGATTGAAACGCGGCACAACCGGAGCTCGTCTCTGCGGACGAGGAGATACCAGGCTCGGAAGGACACATGGAGCTTCCGGAGCTCATCACCGCTGAGGTAACGAGTCTGGAGCGATTTTAAGATACCGGTATGCAACGGAAACCGATCTAAACTCCACAATGTTACCAAAGATAAGACGTCAGGATCTAACAAAGATCTGAGTAAGACTCTTATTCGGGATCCAATCAGATTAGGACTCTTCTCTTCCCGATTATAAATAGAACCCAAAACCTCTGGCCGAAACCACGAACTTCTCTTTCAAATCCTGAACCGACGACTTAGAGCCCTAGCCTTAACTCGCCGAGCAAAACATCGCTGAAGCACAACAAGGGAGATCATCGGAGGAGAACCAAGCGGTCTGAGGAGGACCCCGAAGACAAGAAGAGCGTGAGGTAGGACTTCAATACCACCTTACGACATCATTTTGTTCATCTCTTTGCATCTGTTCTTCAATTCCTTTCGAACAGAAGCCTTTTTCGTGGGCAGAACACTCGATGATCAGTTTGATCTAAAGACCAGATCATCACGAACACCTCTGACCATGCAAGCCATACAAGAACAACAGATCAATCTAATAGAACTAATCATAGGATAGCATGCATGTGCATCATCGCATCTAGTTTAGGGTTTGAGCATGATATTGATAGCTGTGAATTTGTATGCACGTGAATCCTACATAGCAGGACAAACTCAAGAAGCTGTCTGCGACGAACTGCAGCAACAAGGTTTTGAGAATCAAGAACAACCGGAACCGCAAGAACAAGGTAAGTGCTCCTTGACCATTTTGATCCTATGTTTTGGGTAAAACTATTTTGTTTTGCGAAAAGGTGTGCGTGCTGAGTCGAACATGATGGGAAACCCTTTTTAGGAGTTTACTAGTTTTGATTAAACCATCCTTGTCTCTTGGGAAGTTTATGAGTCGGGTATGGTTTTTGCTTTATGCTTCGCTGAGTCCCTGGGATTGGGAAGCGAGATAGTTGTGTCTAGCTAACTGCACTCGTACTGATAATAAGTAATTGATGAGGTTAATGAACATGGATCAGAGGGAGATCTAGGCAAGCCTGGGTTTATGAATGAGGTAGCATGAGATGGTGGTTTTACTTGCCGTAGATCTAAGGACCGGTTCATGCATGCACATGCCAGGATAACAGTGCCACCACAAGGCCAAGTATGGGTGCGGCTTAGCTGAGTAATTAGGTAAGTTGCTAGAGTGTTATGGACTGTGGAAGGCGCGGGGAATGGGAGTCGAGAGAGGACTGCCCTGGGAACCGCATGGCACAAGAGGGGGCACGTGGGTGGGAGAATTGGAGATTCTAGCCTGCCGGTGAAACCTTAGTGAGTCCATACGTCTGGTAACCCCTTTGTAAAGGCTATTTTGTGATCTCTTGACCATACACCGACGGTTGTGTATTGGTATAATGGAGGTTCTGCAGTCCCCGACGGGTGACGAAATCACAAACTTGTGGGTAAAGAGGTGCAAACTCTGCAGAGTTATAAAAACTATCATGATAGCCGAGCTTACGGTCACGAGCACCTGGCTAAACTAACATGATTAGTTGGGAATGGTTTTTGGGATGGTTATTGGAATGGTTATTGGGAAGGTTCTTGGTTATGGTTATTGGTTATGGTTTGGTTTGGGACTGTGGAGTCCGGGAGATGAGATGGTTGCATGACTGATGGGTCATGACATGAGATTGGTCTCGGTGCGAGACGAGGTTGTTTTATAAGGTGAGATGGTAGCGAATACGAGGAGGTATTCGTGAGTATGAATAAAAGATTGGTTAATGTTCGGATGGAACACGGGAAGTGATGGAGGTATGTTGGTAATTTAATACATGTTGGGATTACATTTAAACTTAAGTTGTTGTTTTATCATGGTTTTACAGAACTGCTTTTCTGCAAATAAACCTTTTATGCCTACCTTGTTTATGAGCTGCATATCATGTGTTTTCCCGCACTTGCTGAGTACATCATTGTACTCAAACTTGCATTAATATTTCTTCATCAACAGCAAGAGAAGACTACTATGAAGACCGAGTAGAGCATTATGGCGTGTGATCTGTTCTCAACCTTGCCTGTGGAGGGAGTAGAAATGGAGCCACTTCTGCTTAGTTTTGCTTCCGCATTAGTTTTTGCTTCTGCATTTAAATAAAGATTTCCGCTGCGTAGAAATAAAGACTTCCGCTGTGAGCATGAGTCCAAGACTCATGTGGTGTTGTAATAAACTCTGTTATTCGTGGTAATATATAATCTGAATTCAGTTTGTGGGAAGTATGTGTATGTGTGATGAACATCCTGGGCACACATATGCATTAGTTCTCGGTTCCGTGGCTTTCCACAGAATTGAGGGCGTCACAGATTGGTATCAGAGCCACGGGTTGACAGTAGGTTACACGCCTAAATAGAAACCTTAGATTGATATTAGAGCCACGGGTTGAAAGCAAGTTACACCCCTAAATAGGAGTCACAGGTAGCTAAGCCACGCTGACCAAAGGAAGCGCCCTAGGGTGAATAGCCTAGATTGGCCTTTAAAACCACCTTGACATAGGAAACCATCCTTAAATAGGAGTTGAGTGGGCCCTTGTGATGATTACTTGTGAATATGTGCTTAGTGTGAGTTGTGGGACGTCTCAAAAAAAACGTTGTCCATATCCACACGTTAGAAGAAGGAGGTGTGAGATGTTTCGGCACTTGCTCACATCCTCATAAGGGCTAATATATATAGTCCAACTCACCTTGATGCATATAGTCGAAAGGACATAGCTAATCTTCTAACCTTCTATTCTATTTCGTTCTCTCTCACAGATGGTGAGAGGAAACGCCAGCCGAAGGAACGTCCAGTAAGATGACCACGAGGAAGTTCCTGCCAACCCCGGAGCTGGCGAAAACAACCTAGAAAGGTTGATGGCCATGCAAAACGAGCTTATGCAAACCATGATCCAAACTTTGGGTCAGTTGCAGGCCAACCAACACCCCGTTCCGGCACCACCGCCACCACCACCGTCGGCTCATAACAGGTTGGGAGAGTTCATGAGGACTCGACCACCCACCTTTGCTCAAGCAAGCGATCCAATGGAGGCCGATGATTGGTTGAAATCCATGGAGAAGAAGCTTGCCATTGTCCAGTGCAACGACCGAGAGAAGGTTCTCTTTGCGTCACACCAACTGATGGGAGCAGCTGCTGACTGGTGGGATGCCTTGAGCAACGCCCATGCCAACCCGGAGCCAATCACTTGGACTGAGTTCAAGGAAAGTTTCCGCTCCCACTACATCCCTGTTGGCGTAATGATGCTCAAGAGGCAGGAGTTTGAAGGTCTCCGCCAAGGACAGAAAAGTGTGAGTGAATATCTCAACAAGTTCATACAACTGTCCCGGTATGCCCCCGAAGATGTCAACTCAGATCAGAGAAAGCAGTACCTGTTCATGAGAGGGTTGAACAATGAGATCCAAGTTCAGCTCCTCAACAATGACTACGTAAGCTTCCAGAAGCTGGTTGATAAGGCTATTGTGGTGGAAAACAAGATCCGAGAGATCGAGCGCGAGTGCAAAAGGAAGATGCCATACCAGCCCCAAGGGAGCAACGTACGACCTAGCTACATGCCCCCTGCACCACAGTATGGACCAACCACTCCTACGTACCGCCCTGGTCAGCCACCACAGCAACAATTCGTTGCACCAGCACCTCGTGTGCCCATGCCCCCTGCGCCCGGGCCTAACAATAGCGCTCCTTTTCAAAATCCCCGCCCCAATGTACCTGCTGCCGTAGGCAACAGGGCATGCTTTGCATGCGGGGAAGTAGGCCACTTCGCTAACCAGTGCCCGAAGAGAGGCCCTGGGCAGCAAGGAAACGTGCCCAAGCAGAACCAGCGACCAAACGGAGGAGACAACCAAGGGAACCGTGGACCACAGAACTATGCTCGTGGCCACGTTAACCATGTCACTGCTGAGGAAGCACAACAGGCTGAGGACGTCGCAATTGGTATGTTCCTTGCCAACTCCAACCCAGCCACCATTTTATTTGATTCTGGAGCATCACATTCCTTCATATCATCCGAATATGTTGACAAGCATCATCTACCCGTATCCCACTTAGAATGTGCTATGTTAGTTAATTCTCCCGGAGGAGAAATGAGGACTAATATAGTATGTCCTAAAGTAAGCCTTAAAATAAGGGGGGTAGACTTCCTTGCCAACCTTATTGTCTTGGACTCCCACAGAATTGACATCATACTCGGAATGGACTGGTTAAGCAAGCACAATGGAGTAATCCAATACGCTGAGAGAAGCGTGCAATTGACAAACGAACACGGTATCCGTGTCGAGTTTGAGTCAGCCCAGCAAGCAACCGAACGGGCGGATTTAAACCATGTTGAAGGAGTAGCATTGGACAACATTCCAGTGGTTCAGGAATTTTCGGACGTGTTCCCGGAAGAACTTCCAGGAATGCCACCTGACCGGGACATCGAGTTTGCCATAGATTTGGTACCTGGAACTGCACCTATAGCTAAGAGATCATATAGGATGCCCGTCAACGAGCTAGTTGAACTCAAGAAGCAAATTCAAGAACAGTTGGAGAAGGGTTTTATCCGTCCAAGCTCGTCACCATGGGGAGCTCCGGTACTCTTCGTGGACAAGAAGGATGGAACCCAAAGAATGTGTGTGGACTACAGGTCTCTCAACGAGGTGACAATCAAGAATAAATACCCTCTGCCCCGTATAGAGGACCTGTTCGATCAAATGAAAGGAGCCCAAGTATTCTCCAAGATTGATCTTCGGTCGGGATATTTCCAGCTGAAGATTAAGCCCTCCGATATACCTAAGACAGCCTTTCGGACACGGTATTGTTCATATGAATATACCGTTATGTCTTTTGGATTGACGAATGCACCCGCATACTTCATGTACCTTATGAACAAGGTTTTCATGGAGTACTTGGACAAGTTCGTCATGGTTTTCATCGACGACATTATGGTGTAGTCAAAAAGTAAGGAGGAGCATGAAGAACATCTGAGATTGACTTTGCAGAAATTACGCGAGCATCAGTTGTATGCCAAGCTCAACAAGTGTCAATTTTGGCTAAGGGAAATATCCTTCCTAGGCCACATCATCTCCAAGGAAGGGGTATCGGTTGATCCTGGAAAGGTGAGAGACGTTCTGAAATGGGACCAACCGAAGAGCGTGAGGGATATTCGGAGTTTCCTTGGGATGGCAGGATACTATCGGCGCTTCATTAAAGACTTCTCTAAAATAGCAAAACCTATGACGGAGTTGCTAATGAAGGGAAAAATCTTTCAATGGACACAAGCCTGCCAAGAAAGTTTTGAGGAACTCAAGAAAAGGCTAACCACGGCACCAGTTCTGGTATTGCCAGACGTAAGCAAGAGCTTTGACATATATTGTGACGCATCCAGACAAGGGCTCGGATGTGTGCTCATGCAGGAAGGACAAGTGGTAGGCTATGCCTCACGACAATTAAAGAAGCACGAGCTTAATTATCCTACACACGACTTGGAGTTAGCAGCGGTAGTGCATGCATTGAAGATTTGGAGACATTATATCCTTGGTCATCGATGTGAGATCTATACAGATCATAAAAGCCTCAAGTACATATTTACACAAACGGACTTGAATTTGAGGCAACGTCGATGGTTAGAACTCATCAAGGATTATGATGTAGGAATCAACTACCACCCCGGGAAGGCCAATGTAGTAGCTGACGCATTGAGCAGAAAGGGAGCATGCCACCAACTCACGGTTCGGGAGCTACCACCCGAACTACGTAAGGAGTTCGAACGGTTACACCTCGGATTCTTGAATAACATGGAAATGATGGAGATCCACTCCTCATTGGAGCAAGAAATAAGAAAGGGACAAGCAACGGACGAGGAGATCAAGGAAATCAAGGAAAGAATCCGACAAGGGATAGAGAAGGATTTCAAAGAGGATGAAAAGGGTACGCTTTGGCTAGGAAAAAGGATTTGTGTGCCAAAACTAAGACACCTTCGCGACATGATATTGAAGGAGGCACATGATTCACCCTATTCCATACATCCAGGGAGCACCAAAATGTACAAGGACTTGAAAACTTGCTATTGGTGGGATGGTATGAAGAGGGATATAGCCAAATACGTTGCCCTATGCGACACATGCCAACGGGTAAAAGCCCAACATCAAAAACCCGCTGGATTATTGCAACCTTTGAAAATACCTGAATGGAAATGGGAGGACATCAGTATGGACTTTATTGTCGGATTGCCAAGAACTCAGTCAGGATACGACTCCATCTAGGTCATTGTGGACCGGTTGACGAAAACCACCCATTTTCTTCCGGTAAAGACCAGTTACAACGTTACACAGTTGGCAGAGTTGTACATGGAGCAGATCATGTGCCGTCATGGAGTTCCGAAGAGGATAGTCTCAGATCGAGGTTCTCAGTTTACCTCTAGATTCTGGAGGAAGCTGCAGAAAGCCATGGGTACACGACTGGATTTTAGCTCCGCCTATCACCCACAAACAGATGGGCAAACCGAGAGGACGGACCAAATTTTGGAGGACATGCTGAGAGCTTGCGCCTTGAAACGTGGGCGTAGTTGGGATAGGAGTTTACCGTATGCCGAGTTCTCCTATAACAACAGCTATCAAACTAGCTTGAAGATGTCGCCTTTCGAAGCCTTATATGGCAGACGGTGTAGAACGCCGCTGTTCTGGAGCGAGACCGGAGAGAACCAGGTGTTTGGACCCGAAGTACTACAAGAGGCTGAAAAGCAAGTCCAAACGATACGGGAAAACTTAAAGGCTGCTCAGTCACGACAGAAAGGCTATGCGGACAATAGGCGTAGGAAGTTGACCTTTGAAGTAGGAGACTTCGTATACCTTAAGGTATCGCCTATCCGAGGCCAACGACGTTTCAACGTCAAAGGCAAGCTAGCACCTCGCTACATCGGACCCTTTAAGATTTTGGACAAGCGAGGAGAAGTAGCCTATCAACTAGAGCTCCCAAACCACCTCTCCGACGTACATGACGTGTTTCATGTATCCCAGCTCAAGAAGTGTTTGAGAGTACCAGAGGAACAAGTGTCAGTGAGAGAACTTGAACTTCAAGAGGACCTGACTTATGCAGAACACCCTGTCCAAATCTTAGACGTAAAGGAAAGGGTCACCCGGAACAAGGTAATTCGATGGTGCAAGGTACAACGGAGCCATCACACTGAAGCTGAAGCCACATGGGAACGTGAAGAGGATATCAAGGCGAAATTCCCCCATCTATTTTCTACTAACGAATCTCGAGGGCGAGATTCAATTTAAGGGGGGTAGATTTGTGACACCCTCATTTCGGGTATCAGCATATGTTCGTATCCTATGAAAAGGAAAACATTTTAATGGAAAATAGGGACAGAAAGAGTTATCAAAAGGATAGCCAATAAAGCCCTCCGAAAGCACCGAAGGCAACTTCCACGGCCAGCAGATCACGTGGCGTATTCAGAGCGCATCCCCGAGAAATTGGGAGAGGTCCGCCGCTAAACTAGCTACGTGGCAGGCTCGGGGGTCACCTCCGCAATTGGAAAGAGGCCCGACCTTGTGGGACACGTGCTGCCCGCGGAGCTAGCCTCTGCGGAAGAAGCAAAGGCATTTTAGTAATAGGACACGTGTCATCCTCGGAGCTAGTCCTCGCGGAAATAAGAGGACCCGTCGCGCGGGATACGTGTCAATCACGGATCTCATCTCAGAGAAGTCCGGGTCTATCAAACACGTGTCGGCACCGGAGCTTATCTCCGGAAGGTCCGTCGCAGCTAAACACGTGTCGACCTCGAGGCATGTCCCTGAGGAAAGGAGAGCGGAAAGACCGGCACCCACACGTGGCGTACGCGGAGCTCACCTCCGAAGAAGAGGGGGGTCTCGATCGATTGACACGCGGCACAACCGGAGCTCGTCTCTGCGGACGAGGAGATACCAGGCTCGGAAGGACACGTGGAGCTTCCGGAGCTCATCGCCGCTGAGGTAACGAGTCTGGAGCGATTTTAAGATACCGGTATGCAACGGAAACCGATCTAAACTCCACAATGTTACCAAAGATAAGACATCAGGATCTAACAAAGATCTGAGTAAGACTCTTATTCGGGATCCAATCAGATTAGGACACTTCTCTTCCCGATTATAAATAGAACCCAAAACCTCTGGCCGAAACCACGAACTTCTCTTTCAAATCCTGAACCGACGACTTAGAGCCCTAGCCTTAACTCGCCGAGCAAAACATCGCTGAAGCACAACAAGGGAGATCATCGAAGGAGAACCAAGCGGTCTGAGGAGGACCCCGAAGACAAGAAGAGCGTGAGGTAGGACTTAAATACCACCTTACGACATCATTTTGTTCATCTCTTTGCATCTGTTCTTCAATTCCTTTCGAACAGAAGCCTTTTTCGTGGGCAGAACACTCGATGATCAGTTTGATCTAAAGACCAGATCATCACGAACACCTCTGACCATGTAAGCCATACAAGAACAACAGATCAATCTAATAGAACTAATCATAGGATAGCATGCATGTGCATCATCGCATCTAGTTTAGGGTTTGAGCATGATATTGATTGCTGTGAATTTGTATGCACGTGAATCCTACATAGCAGGACAAACTCAAGAAGCTGTCTGCGACGAACTGCAGCAACAAGGTTTCGAGAATCAAGAACAACCGGAACTGCAAGAACAAGGCAAGTGCTCCTTGACCATGTTGATCCTATGTTTTGGGTAAAACTATTTTGTTTTGCGAAAAGGTGTGCGTGCTGAGTCAAACATGATGGGAAACCCTTTTTAGGAGTTTACTAGTTTTGATTAAACCATCCTTGTCGCTTGGGAAGTTTATGAGTCGGGTATGGTTTTAGCTTTATGCTTCGCTGAGTCCCTGGCATTGGGAAGCGAGATAGTTGTGTCTAGCTAACTGCACTCGTACTGATAATAAGTAACTGATGAGGTTAATGAACATGGATCGGAGGGAGATCTAGGCAAGCCTGGGTTTGTGAATGAGGTAGCATGAGATGGTGGTTTTACTTGCCGTAGATCTAAGGACCGGTTCATGCATGCACATGCCAGGATAACAGTGTCACCACAAGGCCAAGTATGGGTGCGGCTTAGCTGAGTAATTAGGTAAGTTGCTAGAGTGTTATGGACTGTGGAAGGCGCGGGGAATGGGAGTCGAGAGAGGACTGCCCTGGGAACCGCATGGCACAAGAGGGGGCCCGTGGGTGGGAGAATTGGAGATTCTAGCGTGCCGGTGAAACCTTAGTGAGTCCATACGTCTGGTAACCCCTTTGTAAAGGCTATTTTGTGATCTCTTGACCATACACCGACGGTTGTGTATTGGTATAATGGAGGTTCTGCAGTCGCCGACGGGTGACGAAATCACAAACTTGTGGGTAAAGAGGTGCAAACTCTGCAGAGTTATAAAAACTATCATGATAGCCGAGCTTACGGTCACGAGCACCTGGCTAAACTGCCATGATTAGTTGGGAATGGTTTTTGGGATGGTTATTGGAATGGTTATTGGGAAGGTTCTTGGTTATGGTTATTGGTTATGGTTTAGTTTGGGACTGTGGAGTCCGGGAGATGAGATGGTTGCATGACTGATGGGTCATGACATGAGATTGGTCTCGGTGCGAGACGAGGTTGTTTTATAAGGTGAGATGGTAGCGAATACGAGGAGGTATTCGTGAGTATGAATAAAAGATTGGTTAATGTTCGGATGGAACACGGGAAGTGATGGAGGTATGTTGGTAATTTAATACATGTTGGGATTACATTTAAACTTAAGTTGTTGTTTTATCATGGTTTTACAGAACTGCTTTTCTGCAAATAAACCTTTTATGCCTACCTTGTTTATGAGCTGCATATCATGTGTTTTCCCGCACTTGCTGAGTACATCATTGTACTCAAACTTGCATTATTATTTCTTCATCAACAGCAAGAGAAGACTACTATGAAGACCGAGTAGAGCATTATGGCGTGTGATCTGTTCTCAACCTTGCCTGTGGAGGGAGTAGAAATGGAGCCACTTCTGCTTAGTTTTGCTTCCGCATTAGTTTTTGCTTCCGCATTTAAATAAAGATTTCCGCTGCGTAGAAATAAAGACTTCCGCTGTGAGCATGAGTCCAAGACTCATGTGGTGTTGTAATAAACTCTGTTATTCGTGGTAATATATAATCTGAATTCAGTTTGTGGGAAGTATGTGTATGTGTGATGAACATCCTGGGCACGCATATGCATTAGTTCTCGGTTCCGTGGCTTTCCACAGAATTGAGGGCGTCACACTATTATACCCTTTCTCTCTTAGGTATTTCTGGTCATGCAAGTGGGGTTTCAATATCATCTAGACTTACTGCAATCAATGATGCAAAGCTATGATCTCTACAAATGAAAATGCTTTATAAAACTGTTTAAATGCAAACCGGGGCTTGCCTGTTTTGCAGGTGACTAAGATTACAATCAGTTAGTGACGATCACTTGGAGCTTGATCACTTGCCTTCCCTTCCTTCTGGATCTTCACTTTAAGTCCTTCTCACGTTCTTCACGTATATGCTACACGATATGATCATGCATACGTATTTAATTGAAAAGCTTTTGCTAATAAGATCTAATGACAGTTTAAAAACTGGAACTCTGTTTAAGAATTTAAAATGACACTGGTGATAGTGGTTTAGGTTGGGTTTAAACACTATGATCAAGTGTTGAGTGCCTTTCCCACTTAAGTGTTGATCACCTTAAGAGGTTACACAAAACAGTGGTGATCTAGAGCTCCAATGGAGCTGGGAATTTTCATGTGAGTTCCTGTCACAAGAAAGTCCTCTGGACAAAAATCTAGCACTTCTCATTGAGTGGTTTATTCAGAACAATTCTCTAAGTGTTTAATCAAAGATGAATTAATTCTGAGGTAACACCCATATTCATGTCAAACCCAGTGAACCACAATTTCAATTTTAGTTCATAGAATCTACATGAATTTTTCTAGGATTTTTGGAGCTAAGAATTGCCCAGAACTGAATTTACATGTTTTGGAAATTCTCTGAAAATGTTTCTGTATTCATTTGAACATAGTAACTTACAATCTGAATTCTCCTGACCAAAACAACCCCAAATGAGCTGAAACTTTTATAGGAGTTTAAGAATACCTTAGAGAATATTCTGGCAAAATTTCAGGATTTTTGGATAAACCAAACTCCCTCTAAAATTCTTTTGCTGAAAAGATTTAAAGAATTTTCCAGAATTAAATAAAGATTTTCATACAAATTGGGTTGCATATTTGGATAGAGTTTGTCAATATGAAACTAACCCAATTTGAATCACTAAATTTGGATATTCCTAGCAAAAGTTATGCTCTTCTAAAGTTTGGGGAAATTCTGGAATTTGAATAAATCCGAGAAATGTTTAAACCTGACTGTGGGACCAAGGGGGCACGTGTCAGTTATCGGGAGCGTGCCACACGGGGTCACAGGGTTATTTCCCACGCTGTCACGGCTGATCCCGCGCCACAGAGTATCCGGCCCCTCTCACGAGTCGCTGACAGGCGGGACCGGGGAGGTCGTCTTCAGCCTCTCGCTCCTGCGCGATACCGCCGCCGGGCTCGCCGGAGCAGCTCCGAATTCGGTCGTCCGGCCATCTCAACTGCTCAAACTCGCCGCTAGACCCTAATTCAACGTGAGGAACACGCTGGTGTGGTTTTCCCGAGCTGGCAGGGCCCCCAAAGTAGCCCGCGACGGCGCATCAGCTCAGATGAAGTCCGGCGACGTCGCCCCGACGCCCTAAGCCTTCCAAGCTTCGGTTTCCAAGCTCTAGAGCACCGGCGGATGCTAGGGAACATCGACGTGGGGATGAAACAGCTCGGAAACGGCTCTAAATTAGGGTTCACCGTGTGCCCGACGAGTTCTACCAAAATTGCCGTCGGAAAGGTTGAAATTGCGCCGTGCACGGTGTGTTTCTAGCTAGGTTTCAAAAGAAAACTGGTGCGCCTACATGTATAGCCCGTGTGTGCGAAGTTTCGTGGTGTCTAAACATAAATCAATCGGGAATTTCGCAGAATCATACCCGCTGGTCAGTTTTCACCGGCCGGAGAGGATCTTCGAAATTCGTCGTCGAGAGGCAGAGACCAGCTCTGTGCTTCGGGTGGAAGCTGCAGGGAGCTCCTGCGCATCCCAGGCCCTCTTGCTTGGTCGTGAAATCCGCTCTGTGGAGCTGTCCGCGGGCGCACCTCGTCGCCGATGGGTTCGGCCGCCGCGGAAACTCGCCGTTCTCGGTGCAGAGAGCGTGAACCCGCTCAGTGATGGCTCGAGGATGTCGTGGGGTGTTCTGCGGTGTGGTTTTGCTGCTCAGCTGCGGCTGGCACACGTGCCAGGCGGTGGCCGATCGACCGAGAGCTCAGCGGCGGTTCTCGGTTGGTTTCTCGCGTGAGGGAGGGAAGAACAGCGTTGAGGCTTCGGTGTTGAGGCAAAAGGAGGCACGGGAGAAGGTATAAGACGGCCGGGCGGCTCTCCAGCGCGATGAAAATCCAGCAGGAGGTGGAGGCGTCGGCTGAATGCGGTGTCGCCCGGTGCTGCGCCCATCGGTGTCGAGTGCCGACTGAAGAAAGCAAACAGAGACCCAACACTGTGAGATCTTTTGCAATTTTCAGTTTCTCTCAATGACATGTGGGACCCACTGTTCAGTCCCTCCTTATACCTTTTAAAATATATCCCAAGTTTGAATATTGATAGAATACAATTGTGGGAATTCAAATCTGGTATGCATTTGGATAATTGGGCAAGTTTCATCCAAATTCAAATGGGTGTTTGAATTCTTTGTTATTTAAAGTCCATTTTGGAAAATGGTTTGCAACTTATTTCCATAAATCATGAAACTATGCACAGCCCCTAATTTGGACCCAAGGAACTCAAATATGAAATCTGATTTTAAAGTTGACTGCTGCAAATGAAATTTTCAGCACAACAGTTTTGAATTCCATTGTGTTGCTCTCATTTGAATTTTGAGTTTGAACAATTTTTCCAAATCTGATTTTTGTTTTCTCCCACATATGGGAACTTCCCATCTTGGTTTTAGACCCCTCTAGGGTTCCATGTTCTCAAATAAACATTTGACTTGTGTGAAGAAAGCCCTCATGTGTGTCATCACATGTGGGGAAAAGTTTTAACAAGTCCCAAATTTGATACATATGAACCCAGCTTTTGCAAACAAGTGTTTCTTTGTATTCATAATTTTTGGGACTTTTACATCCGCCTTGCCGGACTTGTCCGGCTGGAGTCCGGACTAGTCCGGACTCTACAGTTTTAAACCCTAACTTAGGTGATTTGATCACTAATTCAGCAAAGTTGACGCAATACTATGGGGATTGCAACAATATGGAGTAGGAACATCAGGGAAGGCCTAAGGCACTAGAGGTGTGACCTAGAAATAAGATTTTCGTGAAAAGTCAAGGCTAGGTCAAAATGTACCTTGGAGTGAAGAAATTTGATGAAATCCGCGGATCGAAGGAGCGGAGATGGTTGGAGAAGGATTCCCCGCACTCCACAAGCCTTGAGTCGAGAATTACTTCGAGGGATTTGAGAGAGAATTCCAAAATCGCCAATGGGGGTGAGTTTTGGATGAGAAGAGTGGAGTGGAAGTGAATGAGAGAGCAAAGGTTTCATCGAAATCCAAACCTTCGACTTGAGCATATCTCTTTGCCACAAGCCTGGCCTTATTTCTCGTCACCACTCCGTGTTCGTCTTGCTTGTTGTGGAACACCCACTTGGTGCCTACCACATTTGCATTTGGTCTTTTTACTAGCTCCCAAACTTGATTTCTTGTAAAGTTATTTAACTCTTCTTGCATGGCTACCACCCAATCCGGATCCTTGAGTGCATCTTTCACCCTAAATGGTTCCAAGGACGACACAAAAGAGTAATGTGCACAAAAGTTAGCTATTCGAGAACGTGTTGTTACCCCTTTTCTGATATCTCCAAGGATGTTGTCAACGGGGTGATCTCATTGAATGCTTTGATGAACCCTTGGGTGAGGCACTTGATTTCTTGAGTGGTTTTCTTCTTCTCCCCCTTGATCAACATCATGGTTTTGATTTTCTCCTTCTTCAAATTGACCGTCTTGATCTTGGGGTGCTTGAGTTTGATCTTGAATGAGAGGTGCCGATTGTGATGAGCTTGTGGCATCTTGTCCTACATTTTCTTGGGGACGGACTTCTCCAAGCCCCATTCTTCTTAGTGCTTCACATGGTGCTTCTTCTTCATCCAGTACACATTGATCAACTTGCTCCACTTGGGAGCCATTAGTTTCATCAAACACCACGTCACGTGCAATTTCAACACACCCGGAGGTCTTGTTGAAGACACGTAAGCGTAGGTGTTTGAGTCATAACCAAGTAGGAAACCTTCATCGGATTTCGAAGCAAACTTCGAAGTCCTAGGCTTCTTGTTGAGAATGTAGCATTTACTTCCAAAAACACAAAAGTAGGAGATGTTGGGTTTGTTACCGGTTAGGAGCTCGTATGAGGTTTTCTTCAGAAGTCGATGAAGGTAGAGGCGGTTTGTAGCATGACAAGCGGTGTTGACCGCCTCCGCCCAAAATCGATCTGAGGTCTTGTATTCATCGAGCATGGTTCTTGCCATCTCTATGAGTGTTCGGTTCTCCCTTTCAGCCACCCCATTTTGTTCGGGAGTATAGGGGGCTGAAAACTCATGTTTGATGCCCTCTTCATCCAAATATTCTTCTACTTGAGTGTTCTTGAATTCAGAACCGTTGTCACCCCTTATCTTCCTGATTTTTGAGGAAAACTCGTTTTGAGCTCTTCTCAAGAACTTCTTGAGGATACCTTGAGTTTCTCCTTTGTCATGCAAGAAAATACCCAAGTGAAACGAGAATAATCATCAACAATTACTAGACCAACTTGTTACCGCCAATGCTTATATAGGTGACAGGGCCGAAGAGGTCCATGTGAAGCATCAACAATGGTCTTGTTGTCGTCATCACATTCTTGGCGGGATGAGCTGTTCCAATTTGTTTTCCTGCTTGGCACGCACTACATGATCAATCTTTTTCAAAAACAACATCTTTTAGTCCACGGATGTGATCCCCCTTTAGAAGTTTTTGTAAGTTCCTCATTCCAACATGGGCTAGTCTTTTATGCCACAACCATCCCATGTTGGTTTTTGCTATTAAGCATGTGTCAAGTTGAGCTTTATCTGTGGAAAAGTCCACCAAGTAAAGCTTTCCCTTTAACACACCCTTAAAGGAAATTGAGTTATCACTTCTTTTAGAGACGGTCACATCCTCGTTAGTAAACAAGCAATTATAACCTTTCTCACATAGTTGAGATATGGACAATAGGTTATAATCTAGTGATTCAACATGTAGAACATGTGAAAGAAAGTGTTAAGAAGAGATTGCAATTTTACCAATACCGAGTACCCTTCCTTGTTTGTTGTCACCGAAATAGATGCCTTCACTTGGATCATCATTTTCTTCATAATCGACAAACATTTTTCTCTCTCTGGTCATATGGTTAGTGCACCCACTATCTAGCACCCATTTAGTGCCACCGGAGGAGTAGGCCTGCAAAACAATTTAAACTTTGCTCTTAGGTACGCAAACTTGGTTAGGTACTTTGAGGTTAGTTACAAGGCATTTGGGCACCCACACACAAGTTTTTGGGCTCTTGTGAAGTGGCACAACATATTTTGCATATACTTTACCAAACTTACTTTTCATAAGAAGAACATAAGATGCATCAAAATTATGAAATACGATAGATTTTACATTTTTGGCAATTTCATGTGAGGTAGATGCAAGGTTGTCACCCTTGACTTGACTTGAGTTTTCTTTGACAAAGGCTACGCATTTGTTATTGTTTTTAAGGATTCTAGCATTTTGCTTTCCTCCCCTAGTATAACCAAGTCCATCTTTGATGAAGGGAGATCTTGTGATTGAATATGCACTACGTGCATATTTGATCTTCTCTTTATCAAAGGTCCCACTTTTGTGTGTATTCTTGCTTTGTGCTTCTTTGAGCTCATTTTTCAAGTTTAAAACAATGCTGGCACATTTGCAAGTTTTAGAGTTGGACTCTTTACTTGTTGAGAAAGAGTTTTTGGAGGATGAATTAGTTGAGATACTTGACTTAAGTGAGTCAAGTTGTGCTTCAAGATTCTTGTGAGCTTTGGTTAAACTTACAAGTTCATATTGAAGTACTACATTCTCACTTTTAAGCTGAACACAAGTCTCCTTGCTCATGGCAAGTTCACTTTCAAGTGCTCTACTCTTTTCTCTCTCGAGTTCAAGGAGCTTCTCAATCTCAAGGTTTCTTTCCTTTTCAAGGATAAGCAATTCTTCTTGTTGATTGAGAAGCTCTTCTTGTTCAAATATTTTATCCGATAACATTTTCATTTTAGCTATAGCCTTTTTGTTTAATCCTTTAAACATGAATTCGTTTTCACTACTACTATCAAAGTCACTATCATATTCAATATGTAACTTGGAAGGTTTAGGCATTACCTTGCGCTTTCCTTCCTTTGCCATGAGGCATGTGGCTCTTCCAATCACCCTTGTTTGGCAAGAGTGATTTCTTCATGGTTGGCCTCTTGATGGCTACGGTTGCCACTTTTTCTTCATCTTCGGAGGAGGATTCTTCGTTTGAGTCCCATTCTTCTCCGATGTAGGCTTGTCCGTAAGCCTTCTTCTTTGTGAAGAATTTCTTATCTTGAGGTTTTCCATCCTTCTTCTTTCTCTTGTCATCTTCCTTGCTATGGGGGCAGTTCACAATGAAATGCCCATGTTCTCCACAGTTGTAGCAAGTCTTTGTAACACCCCCGAAATCCTGTTAAGAGGGGAATTTAAAAATTTTTGGAGGTATTGCATGTGTTGCAAAAATTCAAATTCAAACTGGAATTCAAATTAAACTCAAAACAGAAATGAAAAAGAAAAAGAAAAGGAAAAAAATAAACCCCCCGGCCAGTGGGCCGAAACCCACCAGCTGGCCCATTTATTCCTGCGCCAGCCCGTAGCCGCGCGCCCTCCCCTCTTTCCTACTGACACGCGGGGCCCGCCAACCCTTCTTCCTCCTCGCGCCCTCGCTCGGCCGGCTGAACTCTTCTCACCTCCGAATCGAAACCGCCCCGGATCCTCGCGTATCCCAGCCGAATTTTATTCCTGGACGACGCAAACTCGATCACAACCGAACGCCGCCCTCCCCCGGCTATATAAACACCGGCATCTTCCCGATTTTCACCCGCGATCGGTTGTTTTTCTTCCCGGTGAGAACCTGAGTTTCTCCGGCCAATTTCGCTCGATCTTCGCTCAGGATTTCTCATCTAACGCGCTGATCTTGATCCACCGCCTCCGGGGAACCGCGCAGGTGCAGAAAACTCGGTGGTTTGCGCTTCAAACACAGCGCCGACGAGCCTCGCCGTGAATTCACCTCGGACCTCGTCGCCGACCGCTTTCCAGGATCTCCGAGCTCATGAAAACCCCCGAGGTGAGATCCCCGACCTCCCCTCTATCGATCTATGCCATAAAATCATAGTTCTAGGAAGAATTGACGAAGATCCGAAACTCTCCGGCGAGATCGCCGCCAACCGCCGCCGTGCGCCGCCGGGCAGCGCCGCCCGCGCTCGATCAGAGCGACGTGGCCGCTTGTGCGCCGTCTATTTTAAATCGCACGGTAGAATTTAAATCCCCGCGTACCGGTTCGACGTTATAATCTCAGCCGTTTGTTTTAAATCGGCCGGTCCAGGTCAGCCCCGCGTCATAAAGGCCGGAATTCTTACACGCTACCCCCTAGGGTTCTCGGAAAATACGAGCTAGCCCCGGAAACTTCTGATCTAGCCCCTGGAGCTTCAGAAAATCATGTAAATTCATTTAAAAATCAGTTTTAGCCCCTGGACTTAATAAAAATTAGGAAAACCCCTCTTTTATGTGTAGTTAGACCCCTGGAAATTCTTAAAATAATATAATAGACCCTGTAGTGGGGTGAGTTTACCTTTTTAACCCTATGTGATATTAAATTTAGGAATTTGAATATGTGTTTAGTATTTAAAATTTAAAAGATGGGACAAACACATTGTAAATTCAAATTAAAAACTTTCCTAGTACTTGGAAAACTTTGGAGTGAGATAAAAATAGATTTTTGGCTGAAATGAATCTGTCTAATTGATTATTCACATTTATTAGTTATAGGGACACATTTTTAAGTAGAGAATAATTCTGAAAATTAGTAAAATAAATGTAAAATAGTTCACATCAGAGGAGAAGTTCAAAAATATATTATTTAATATTTTAGGCCCAAAACCTATTCTGTTTAGATGAGGTGTCTTACTATTTTCATAATAAAGTTCACATTTAGGCATAGGAAATAAATCTGAAAATATAGCAAGCTAGGTATGAATAACTAGAAAATGATAAATGAAGTTTCCAAAATCCAAAGAATTCAGTTTAGTGTTGGTAGAAGGTCTGAAGACACATTTGGAGTAGGAAAATACCCTCCATGCACACTTGGTAGCTAAAAGGTGTATCAATTGAATATAAAGAATTTATTTAAATTGGAAACTCATATATAGTATGCAACATAAATATGAATACAAAAGTAGAAATCATATGCACATGTTTAAAAGTGCATGTAAGCCCAAAAATCAACACACATAGAGTAACCACAACACATAGGAATAAGAATGGCTTTCATAAATGGGAATGTGTGGTTTGTATGAAGTGGAAGTGTGAACTATGTCTTATGGATTGTTGTTTTCTTTTGCTATGTGTGATGGTATGATGTAGAACCTGCTCCAGAGCAAGTTTTTCCTTTCCAAGATCAGGACTACCCATTCCCAGAGCAGCAGGAAGAAGACAAGTGTCCTTGACCACTTTGATCCTATACTAGGATGTGTAGGTAGAACTATTTGCATTGTCAATTGAAATATGAAACCCATGCTAGGAAGTTTCCCTAGAATTGCATTATCTTGTTTCCTTGCAGCTTGGGTTGGGATTTGTTTCATTATGTCATTCATTCATATTACTTATGCTTAGGCATGCTTAGATAGGATAATTGGGATATGAGATCATCAATTTATTTACCTTACTCTTGAATGAGATATTATGAGTTATGTAGAGGTAGGGATCGAGGCAAGTTAGATGATTTGGTTGGTGCTAGGTGCACGAGACTCGGGTTTGTGTTTAGTACTTGCCTGGATCCTAAGGACCGGTTCATGGAGCATGTAACCTGGCTTTACCGTGCCAACCACATGCTGAGATGGGGCAGCTTGGCCAATTAATTAGGTGTATCCCCGGCGTAGTATGGGTGTTTTGGATGGTGCAGGGAGTAGGTGTCAGCTGGACTACCACATGAACTGCAAGGCTCAAGAGGGGGCCACTGCAGCGGGGTTGGAGCCTCTTGTATGCTGTTAGGGGTGAAACCTCAGTGGGCCCACACTCGTCGGGAATCCCTTTGTAAAGGCTTCGTAGTGATCTCCTGGCTACACACCTGGGAAGTGTGAATGTGGTTCGTGGCCACTGGCATAATGGAGGTTCTTTTAGTCCACCCGGCAATGGGGGATGAAATCACTACATGTGGGTACAGTGGTGCAAACTCTGCAGAGTCAAAACTGTCATGACAACCGTGCTCACGGTCAAGAGCGACTTGGACTTATTCATGATTAGAGGAGTGATAGTTTTGGAAGTTAAGGATGTTAAGCGGGGAGCTTAACATTGAAAATGATGTTATGGTTATTTGATTATGATGATGGGATGGGAGTTTGGGACCATTTCATCTATGTAGTAATGTAGGTGCTTAATAAGCTAAGGTGATAGGTATTAAATGCGTAGTGCTTTAACCATGAGTTCAACCTCTCCTTGTTCTAGCCATGCATGACATTACTTTCCCACACTTGTTGAGTACCATCGGTACTCAACCTTGCATATTTGTTGGTTTACACTACAGGAAACTGAACTATTTTCGTGTGCCAAATACATTTTCGTCGGCCCTCACGAAAACAAGTTTATTTTCGTGGGCTGGCATATAGCTCACGAAAATGAGACATATTTTCGTGGGTTACGTAGTAGGCACACGAAAATGAAAATTATTTTCGTGAGTTAGGGGGTGGCACACGAAACTGAAGTATTTTCGTGGGTTAGAAGCTAGCTCACGAAAATAATTACCCTATTTTCGTGGGTTAAATGTTAGCTCACGAAAATCTTGTCTTAATTTCGTGGGTTTGCTGTTAGCTCATGACAATACACAAACAATGGAACTACTTTCGTGGGTTTCCGCGGGGCTCACGAAAATGATGGAATCTATTGTCGTGGGTTTCTGTGCAGCGCACGGAATTATACGCTGTTGTCGTGGGTTCTTTAAAGCGCACAGAAATAATGGACGTACTTTCGTGGGTTTGAAGCGGGCGCACGAAAATAAATGAAATTTTCGTGGGTTCTGTCGTGGCTCACGAAAATAAAGGAGTTTTTCTCGACCTAGCCGCGCCGCCAGCAGTTTCCTCAACACAGCAGCGCTGCTCCGCGCGCACCCGCACCCACCGCCGTGAGCGCCGCCGCGCCGTTGCCGCCAGAGGAGGCTGCCCCGGCTGAGCCCCGGGCCACACCGCGCCCCGGACGGCTCCGGTTCGCCGGCCGCGCCGCGCGCCACAGAGCCGCCGGCCGCGCCGCGCGCGCGCCGCGCTGCGCCGGCCGAGCCAGGGGCACACCGGCCCCGGGAGAGCTCCGGTGCTCCGGCCGCGCCACGCCGCCCAGCCACAGGGCCTCTCCGGTGCGCCGGCCGCGCTGTTCAGAGGCGGCAGCCCCACGCCGCCGGCCACAGGGCCCCGCCGGTGCTGCGTCACGTTTCGAGCCTGTCGACCGCCGCACATCGCCGCCTCTGCGCCGAGCCCGCCCCGTCCGCCGCCACCACTCCTGCGAGCCTGCCGGCCGCCGCACATCGCCGCATTGCCCCCTCTGCCCCGAGCCCGCGCCAGCCGCCGCGGCCCCCGAGTGTAGGTATATATGATATACATAATCAAAATTTTTTTGTTCAATAGAAAGCAACCCGACCCGATGAGTGGAAATTCTGCAGTAGCTACAGTGAAATATATATTGGGTTGCACCGCCATTTTGTTAATGAAATATATATTGAGTTGCAAATTATATAATTCATTTTATGTCTGTCTTTTTATCTACCACATGCATGTACATATTAGATCCACATGATGACCCACATGTCTTAGTGCTCCGTGCGCATGGTTCAAAGCAAGGTTTAAATGGTATGAAAACTTTTTTTGGAAATTCAAAATAGCCTCATCAAAGTCTTAGTGCTCCGTCCGCATGCCAAGAATATCCTAAGTAGAAGAGATAATACCTACGCGTCTACAGCCGCACTTGGGCCCTTGATTGCACATGCAGTTGTTATTATTCTTGTGTGTCTGTTGTTTTGTGTTTTTTTTTGCAAACTCAAAAACAGAGATTGTGCATCGAACACCTTTTCCGTAGTTAGCCTCTCCTCACTGGTCGTTAGCTCACCGATCACTAGCTCAAGCGAGCGGAACGACCAGAGCTGGATGCGTACGATGCCGGCGTCTTCACATCTTTTGGCATGGTGCTCGCCGTTTGCGTCCTCGTCCAGCGAGCTGCTCGGGCTCTCTTCGACGTCTTGTCCGGATGGTGGCTTCCGACGCTTCTGCCTCTCGATGCCGCCGAGGAGCTCACTGTCTCTCTCTCGTTATTTTCTACTGTCTCTCATTCTTATCTCTCTCTCTCGTAAATTACTTCAAAAAGTAAAATTCACGTAACCTATACAATATGCGACACCCATTTCGGACCGGCCCGTCTCACATGCGTTCCGCATGTGAGTCGTGTAGGTCCGGAATTGTCCCTTTTTGGACAGCCTTGGAGTGACCGAGGGGGCGTGCTTATACGAGACACGGGGTATGGATTCAAACAAAATTTCGACGGCGTAACCCTAATGTTCTCTGCTGCACCATTATCGGGCGTGCAGTTGGAGAACAACGGGGTTATGCTGCCGAAATTTCGTCTGAATCCGGACTCCGCGTCTCGTTATAAGCACGCTCCTCTCGGTCACTCCTAGGTGGGTTTAGGACCTATCCCTTCCAATAGATAAAGTGAACGTAACTAAATAATAATTTTTGTTTGCGAAATTCTTATGTTCTTATATTGTATAGTATAGAAAATGGGCGATGATCGGCGATGGATGTATGATGGTTGGCGAAAGAATGCTGCGCCTTCGGATGAATGGGCTATAAATACTAAGGCATTTGTCAGTCGGGCTTTTTCTTTATCGACCAATCGTTTTGTGAAGTGTCCATGCAACAAGTGTCGTAACTTTTTTTGCAAGGAGAAGTTCGACATGGAACGAGATCTTTGTCGATTTGGTTTTATGCCAGGCTATAAACATGGTATGAGCATGGTGAGTTATACCATAGTAATGTTGATATTGATGAAGTAGATGCTGATAACGATGACAGAATGGAAGACATGGTTGAAGCACTACATCGTGATTGTGGTGAAGGTACATCTGTAGAAATTCCTGGACCCGAAGTTCAAGAGTTCTATAGAATTCTCTCCGCATCACATGAACAATTGCATGAGCACACTAAAGTGTCCGTCCTTTCAACCGTTACTCGTCTCATGTCTATAAAATCAAAGTACAATTTGTCGAACAAGTGCTACGATGATCTCTTGGATTTAATATCAGACATTCTTCCGATGAATCATAAGCTGCCAAGAGACATGTACCAGTCAAAGAAATTGATGGCAGGCCTTGGTATGAAGTACGAAAAGATTGATTGTTGTCCTAACAACTGTATACTTTTTTGGAAGGAAAATGCAAATCTGACACAATGCTCGGTTTGCAAAGAATCTCGATACATTGAGGCCACAAATGAGGACGTTGAATTGGTGAAGACAAAAGTGGTAGTGAAACAACTTCATTATATGCCTCTTGCACCTAGGCTGAAACGGTTGTTTCTATCAAAATCAGCTGCAAGACACATGCGGTGGCATAAGGAAGGTGTGCGCGAAACAAAGGGGGTAATGACACACCCATCTGATGCGCAGGCTTGGAAGGCGTTGGACTCTTTTGATCAATATTTTGCAAAAGATGCTAGAAATGTTCGTATTGGATTGGCCACCGATGGTTTCACCCCATTCAACACATCTTCTGCATCATACTCATGTTGGCCGGTTTTTGCTATACCATACAACCTTCCACCAGCTATGTGTATGAAATATGAATATATGTTCTTGTCTCTAATCATTCCCGGACGTAAACATCCAGGAAAACGTTTAGGGGTTTTTCTTCAACCATTGATTGACGAGTTAAAAGAATTGTGGACCGGAGTAGAAGCGTATGGCAGTTATAAAAAAACAGAAATTCAACTTGCGCGCAGCATACTTGTGGTCAATTCATGATTTTCTTGCGTACGGAGTTTTTTCAGGATGGAGCACACATGGCAAACTTTGTCGTCCAATTTGTGGGTCAGACTCTGATTGTTTTAGACTTACTCATGGGGGCAAGGTGTGTTTTTTTGATTGCCACCGACGATTTCTACCAGCAAATCACCCATTTCGGAAACAAGTTAATACATTTCGAAAAGATACTATTGTAACAAAAGGTCCGCCGAAACGCTTGGCTAGTACTGAGATTGCTGCATGCCTCAGTCAACTTGTCCCTACAGATGATGGGTTTGTTGGTTTTGGTCACGAACATAATTGGACTCATATATGTGGCTTATGGGATCTTCCTTATGTTAAGTCATTGTTAATGCTACACAATATTGATGTGATGCATCAGGAACGCAATGTAGCAGAAAGCATCATTAGCACATGTCTCAATTTCAAAAAGACAAAAGATAATTTGAAAGCACGAAAAGATTTAGCAGATATTTGTAATCGTCCGTCTTTAGAAGTCAGACAGGATGGTAGTGGAAAACATAGAATGCCACGTGCTCCATTTTGCCTTAAAGTTAGTGAAAGGAAAGAAGTTCTAAAGTGGTTGCAACGACTGAAGTTTCCCGACGGATACTGTGCTGGATTGAGGCGCACGACAAATCTTGAAAATTGGGTATTAAATAATCTTAAAAGTCACGATTATCATATAATGATGGAAAGACTACTTCCAGTAATGTTCCGTGGATATGTGCATCAGGATGTGTGGAGAGTACTTGCAGAACTTAGTTTTTTCTATAGACAATTATGTGCTAAAGAAATTACAGTTCAAATGATGGAAAAGTTGGAGAAAGAAATACCGTCACTCATATGCAAAATGGAAAAGGTATTCCCGCCAGGATTTATGAATGTAATGCAACATCTACTTGTGCATTTCCCCTATGAAGCTAAAGTATGTGGTCCCGTGCAATATCGATGGATGTACCACATTGAAAGGACACTAAAGAAACTTAGAGCAATGGTTTTAAACAAAGCAAGAGTAGAAGGGTGTATTGCAGAATCATTTGCCTCGAAAGAGGTAGCATACTTCTCAAGTACATTCTTTGCAGAGGAACATAATGTGTATGCTCCCACAACACGGTACCACATAAATGAAGAAACTCCTGTGGGAAATCTAAGTATTTTTTCGTGGAAGGGAAAAACGGTTGGTGGCAGCACTAGGCATGTGGTTTCAGAAGAAGAATGGAATTCATGTATGTTGTACATGTACACAAACATCGAAGAGATGGCTCAATATTTTATGTAAGTGTTCTTTTCTAATTACCACATAGTAACACTTTATGATGTCTCATTTTTTATATGAGAGATATTTCGATGTACTAATATTAGCACATGTTATAGCGAGTTCGACAAACAATTTTGGAAGTATACGCGTCAACCAACAAGCAAACAATTAGATAAAATGCGTCGTGATGGCCTTCATGGGGGTCCTAACTTCGTCAATTGGTTTTGGAAGCATGTAATGTATTCTTATTACATGTTAATTTTATCATTGCCAAGTTAATATGATTAACATAACTGATATTTTATTTAATTCGTAGTGCATGGTCGATGCTTACGTTCATGAGGACCTACGGTAACTTTCTCAAGGAACCATAACAGCAAGGAGTTTTGGTCGTTACGATGTAAATGGGTTCCGATTTCGTTCGGCTAAATTTGAAGCAAAACATCCTCTTGCAGCCACGACAAATAGTGGTGTTGTAACTAGAGCATGTGATGCAGAGGGGAATGAAACTAACTACTATGGGATCATCCAGAACATTGTGGAGTTTAAATTTAGTGGTTCCAAAGATCTTAAAGTTACTTTCTTCCATTGTGACTGGTTTGATAATAACAGGAGAACACGACAGGATGAATTCGGTATAGTAGAGGTAAAACATGAAAATAGACTTCGTGGATGCGATAATTATGTTCTTGCTCATCAAGTTGAGTTGGTTTACTACCTAGCGTATCCTTGTCCAAAATTGAGTGCTTGGTGGGTCGTGTATAAAGTTAATCCACGAGAACGGTTATATGCCCCTGGTGATGCTGGTTATCAAGAAGAACAGGATGAAGTTTACCAAGAGGATGATAATCCACAATCTTTCAATATAGATGATGGTTTAGGTCTTGATACATTAGTTGCTGATGATGAAGACAATGATGTAGAAGAGCTAGTAGTGATTAAAAGAAAGAGACCTCACACTAAAAAAGTTAAGGTGGGACGAAAGAAGAAAGTTGGTCGACATGTTACCGAAGCAACATCGGATCACGATGAATTTTAATCATGTAAACATTATATACTTTATTTGTATTATTTTTTGTTGTATCATTATTTATTTATTTCTAATCAATATTTTCTCTAACAGGATGCCACGTGGTCTGAAGAATATCGCTAAGGGGCTCTTTGGCTCCTCAAGCAAGAGTAGTAGCAGGTCTGCTAGCTCTTCTCGTAGCCATGAGTCCATTTTTCACGGTACTGCCTCAAATAATAGTAGACGAGAAGCATTTAAAAGATGCATGGAAGAAGCTCAAGAACAGGTAATTTATTTATAATTTTATTACATTTACCATTATATAATTATGTGGAAGTTAATTTCTCTAATTTCAGGTGGACGAAGAGGTTCACGAAGAGGTTCAAGAGGAGGGTCAGGAGGAGTGTTGAGAGGCCCAGGAAGAGGTCCAGGAAGCCGAGGAGGAAGCTGAGGATGACGAAGAGGATGACACAGATATGGGAGACTTGCCACAATCATTTAGATACCGGTCTTCAAACACTCTACCGCTGGCTGTGCCTTTACAACAAAGATTACGGATCGCTCCTGTCGGTGACTGGTTAGTAAATATGCTTAGTATTATTGAAGAAACAAAATATATAACTTAGTATTGAATTTCGTTTCATTTATTTGAAGGCAATGGGATGACTTGGATTGGGATGGACGACAACACCGCAGGCAGCCTAATGCGGTTTTGGGTGCTATATGTCGTCTCCATTATCCAGGTCTTGTCGTTGTGAAAGGTGTTGAGATACCCACAACAAGTTGGGAGCACTATAAGATTGCTCCTCATGCTGTGCATGAAAATGTAGCAGGAGCTGTCTGGCATGATTTCTGGGTATGTTTTTTATAGATTACATTATATTTATCTTAATTAAATTTTCATTACTACATGTAGCATTTTATTTGAAGTAACGATACCGCTTGCCGGACGACCATGACGTTGCTCTCGAGTCTAGAGCACACAAAGTCTTCCATAAAGCTGCGCGAAAAGTTGTCAATGACATGATGTCAAATGCGCGAATATCGGCTGTGTGTTTATACTACAAAGAGAAGGTTGGACAAATGATGAACAAGAGAATGGGAGCTTCGAAAATTTACCTAGAAAACGATCAATACCGTCAGGTAATGATTCCTTGGATGGAAAAGTGTTTTGATGCTTATTACGCTTTATGTACTTATTGGGCATCGAGTGAGTATCGAGAGAGATCTAATTCCAAAAGAATCAACCGTGAGTCTGGTGGTCAAGTTCTTCATCGTTATGGTGGAGATGGTCATATTCGTCTTTCGAAAAGGATGGTAAGTTTTAGTTCGTTTGCAATTTGTTGTTATAATGTTAGATTTTATAGCTATATATTTATAATATGTCTATGTAGGCTGCTCAAAGTGGTGGGGAGCCTTCTTTCATCGATACTTATATAAGAGGACATAGAGGCTCAGATGACAGCCAGTTGTGCACACCGACAGCAACTCAAAACTTGGTATTTATTAGTAAATTTTATTATGAAACAATACAAATAGTTGGTTCACTTAATTTTTCTTGTATGTAGGAGAAATATGCTGAAGAGATGGCTAAACGTCATGGAGATGACTATGATTGGAGAAAAGAAGACGTCGATGTCGTGGCTTTGTACCAATCCGGTGGAGGAAAGCCTCACGGGAGGTGAACTCTTACTACCCTCATATTCTTTTATTCATATAATAAACTTGCTTCGAGCATTATCTTATAATCATGTCATATTTCTTTATGTAGGTATTCAATGTTCAATGGTGTGATAAACACTGATGTGGTTCTTTCAATGTCACGATCGACACAGAGCGGGGCAAGTTCTTCTCGACGTACGCATACTAGAGATGAGTCAAGGTTCAAACAAATGGAGGAGGAGCAAGCTGCATTGAGAGAACATATGAGACGATAGGAAGATCGCATGAGACGACGGGAAGAGTGCATAAAAGCACAAAATGACTACTTTGCAAACCTGACAGCATGGCAACAATCGATGCAGGTAAATTATTATAAGAGTTTAATAATTTGTGTTAACATTTAAAGAATAAGTATGCTAAAAATTTCAAAATAAATTTAGGGATATTTTTCACAACTTGGATTGCCTGCCTCTATGCCACCTCTACCGACGCCCCCACAGCTACCGACATCTCCATCGATACCGGTAATTCCGCAACTTCCTGCTGTTGGAACACAGGTAATAATATATACTCCTAATGTTCTTTTTACTTTTATACGATTAATATATTTATAACATGTATCGTTATTATTCATAAGGGATCATCCTCAAGACCGCAAAATTTTCAGAGTCCTGTTGCAAATTTGCCCACGTCATCTACAGGAGAACGGTGTGGAGGAGAAGACTTCGTCGATCAGTTGTTCGCTCCGGGTGGTAGCAACTAGGTAAATTTAAAACAAACTAAAATGCATTTAGAGTCCTTTTATCATATATCTGTTTCCGCTTTCGTTTTTCAAAACGATATGATGCTATTTTTTATTTAATCTTATCAAATTGGTTCTAATGTATAAATCGGTTATACAGGAAGAACGGCGAGCGGGATGGGCTGATGAGTTGTGAGTTGCAATTATTGTGAGCCGTGTAGTAACGTTTAAATTTGAGTTGAACTCGTTGTGAGTTGTAATGTGAATATGTAATGTCTTTATGCACTAAACTTGTTTTGATTATGTTATAAATGTTTTCATGTGAATTGAAAACAGTTGTGAATTGATTGTGTTGTTGATATTTTGATTTGAGATGTTATTTATGTGCTGGAAGTAATTAAATAGGTTATATTACTCAACTGTATAGCAATATTTTCGTGGGTTTCAAAGGCACACGAAAATAATTAGGTCTTATTTTCGTGGGTTTTCAGATAACCCACGAAAATAAGATCTAATTATTTTCGTGGGTTTACTGGAACCCATGAAAATAACTAGCCTTATTTTCATGGGTTTACTGGAAACCCACGAAAATAAGAGCAATTATTTTTGTGGGTTTATAGGAACCCATGAAAATAACTAGCCTTATTTTCATGGGTTTCCAGGTGGCCCACGAAAATAATTGCTCTTATTTTCGTGGGTTTCCAGGAACCCATGAAAATAAAGAGCCTTATTTTCACGGGTTTTCAAGTGGCCGACGAAAATAAATCCTCAATATTTTCGTGGGCCATCTGAAAACCCACGACAATAATGTCACTTATTTTCATGGGTTTGTTTGTGGCCCACGAAAATATGTAGTGTCGTGAGCTCAACCTGGCCGACGAAAATAAATCTATTTTCGTGAGCCACCCATGAAATTAAGTTTATTTTCGTCGGTTTATTGTCGTGGGCCAGGAACCCACGAAAATAAGGTCCAAACCCACGAAAATACTTATTGCTGCTCAGGTCAAGATAATGAAGTGGTGTTTAATGATCAAGACTTTGGACCCGAAGAAGGTTTCTAGGTTCATGGAGTCTCCCGGGCAACGCCTGTAACGGAGCCCACAAGAATAATATTCCGCTGCTATTTTACTTGTTATGAACTTATTATCGTCCATCGAGACATATGTTATGTAAGACTTATTTATATTCGACACCTGGCTTGTAATAAATGATGCTTCACTATTTGTCATCACATGTATGAGAAAATGATCCTAGCATACATGTGATATTCACTCGGTTGTTCTTCGGAGAAACCGGGTGTGACAAAAGTGGTATCAGATCCAAGGTTGCCCGTAGGAACGTGGACCTAGGTAGAAATGGACGTATTTAAGGACCCTATCTTCCTAAAAAACTATTTTACAAGGTGTGGGTTGAAAAGTGTTATTTAATGGGGTCATTTTCTTCATCTTACCCCAACTTTCATTCAAAATAGGATTTTTGTTTAAAAGTATATCTAACCTAAGTTTAATGATTTCTGTTTTAGATGGTTCTCATGATTCGCACCGCTCGCAAGTCCACAGGAGGGAGAGTTCCCGTAGTTGCCCTTGCCCGAAGAGAGGAGAGCCGTCCGGTTACGTACCTTTCCTACGGATTGGCAGTAGGAGGCTTGTTGCGCCGTCTTCGACGTATGCTCCAAGCCGCTGGCAATACGGGCAAGCTAATCATACACTATAGCTCCACCAGGACCATCCGTGAGAAGAGGGAAGAATGGAGTTCAGAGATGAGGATTATCCACGAAAATCAGCTGCTCAAGATCCACCGCTCTCCCGATTGTCGAGCGACACAGGTCGATGCGGAGAAGGATGTTACCTGGGAGGCCATCACCTGCCAGAGTCACATCTATCATCGACACCTGGACAGAACTGAGTACATGTATGTCCTCCAGCGCGAGAGTGGTACAACGGAGTATAAGTACCTGCCAGTGCAGCAAGGGACTTCCCATGAGCACATGGACTTGTGCTTGGAGGATGCTGCTATGCTCAGCACTCGACTGCAGAAGTGTCAGCAGGAGCTTCAGGATGTTCGGGACACCCTGAAGGAAACCGAGGCGTTGCTTCGAGCCTGCTTGAGGGCGAGAGAAAGAGGAGATGGGAATGAACTGTGTGTCACCGTGAATGATACATGGACTCCTGACTCCCCAGATCACCGGTCGATCAGGCGTCGTCGCACTTCTCCACCAGCAGCCTCCCCACCCAAAGCAGAGTCAGAAGGCAGCCGCAATAATGAGGAAGATCCCGAGGAGCCAGCTCAGGGATACGAGTAGTGTAGAGTCTTTTCCTTAGTTAGCAATATGTCGAATAGTCGAGTCGTTACCTTAGTTAATGGTGTGTTAATGCTTGGTGTGTGACGTGAGTTGTGGAAGCCATGAGCAATTGTCCACAGCCTCGTCTTCAGATTGTTTTGCTTTGGTGTGTGAACCCACATGAAATAATAGTGCATTTATTTTTGTGTGAGACATGAACCCTCAGAAAGTATAACAAAGCCTCAACACTTCAAAGTAAAAACAAGTGAAAGTAGTAAGATAATACGTAATGCTTTAAATTAACATTTGGTTGATCATGCTAGATGGCCGGAAGAGGAAAGGGTCGTGCTGCCAACCCCGCCAACAACAATGATGAGGCCTGCAACCCTCATCTTCCTGGGAGCCAAGACAGGGGTGGGCGCCGTGAGGGAGTTGATCCCATCCACCAAATGCTTGAAAATCAAAATCAGCCCATCCAGAACCTGACTCAAGTGGTGGCCAACTTGCACCAAGCTCCACCTCCACAAGCTGCACCACGCCAACCTAGGTTGAGTGAGTTCCTAGGAACTCAACCCCCAAAGTTTGCAAGTGCTGCTGAACCTCTGGAGGCAGATTATTGGCTAAAGACCATTGAGAGCAAGATGAGGATCATACAATGCCAAGGGTATGAGAGGGTGCTGTTTGCCTCTCACCAATTGCATGGACCTGCTGCTGATTGGTGGACCGCCTACGTGGCCGCCCATCATGACCCTGAGAACATCACTTGGGAAGAGTTCAAGCGTAGCTTCCGCAACCATTACATACCAAGGGGTGAACTCAAAAACAAGAGGAAGGAGTTCTTGGGGTTGCAGCAAGGAAACATGACTGTGAGGGAATACCTCGCTAAATTTACTCAACTCTCCCGTTATGCCCCACGGGACATAGAGACTGATGAGCAGAAACAGGATTGTTTCGTGGAAGGACTTACCGCAGAAATGCGGTGTGCAATGTCCTCCAACGAGTATGAAAGCTTCCAAAAGATGGTGGACAGAGCATTTGTGGTAGAAAGGAAGCTGAAGGCCTTGGAAAATGAAAACAAGAGGAAGGCCGGGTGGTCACACCAAGCCTCCGGGAGCAACACCCGCCCACGTCTGATGCAGCAACCCGCAGGGCAGACAAACCGTGCTGCGGTACCCTACTCAGCACCAAGAGGGTACAACCCGAACTACAGGCCTCCGGCAGCACCAATATATCCACAACGTCAGTTCGTACAGAAGCCTCGCCCTACATATCAACCTCGACCAGCAGTGCAAGGACCCCCAAACCAACCCCAAGACAACAAAGGCCAGGCACCTAAGGTTGGGGTGCAATGTTTTAACTGTGGTGAAGTGGGACACTACGCCCATAAGTGCCCAAAGAAGAAGCCCGCGCAGCCGCAACAACAGAATGTAATGAGAGGACGGGTGAACCACGTCACCATGGAGGAGGCGCAAGAGGCACCCAACGTGGTAGTTGGTAAGTTTCCTGCCAATTTACACCTTGCAACCCTGTTGTTTGATTCTGGTGCTACCCACTCGTTCATTGCTCAAGGGTTTGTTAAGAAGCATGACCTAGCAACAACACAAATGAACCATATGCTAGCAGTAAACTCTCCAGGTGGAGAAATAAGGACAAGACGAGTGTGTCCCAAAGTGAACCTAGACATTAATGGGGTAGTATTTACTGCTAACCTCATAGTGATAGATTCACAAGGGATAGATATTATCTTGGGTATGGATTGGTTGATCAAACATAAAGGAATCATCCATTGTTCGACCAGACCGGTGGAACTAACTCACCCTAGTGGCACAAGAGTAAAGTTTATAACAATGCAAGAGCCTAGGAGGGACATTAAATTAAATCAAGTTGGGGTGAAAGTGGAGGAGATCAGGACCATCAAGGAATATCCAGATGTTTTTCCAGAGGAGTTGCCAGGTATGCCTCCTAATCGTGAAGTGGAATTCGCAATTGAGCTAGTGCCTGGAACAGCCCCGATATACAAGAGACCTTATCGGATGGACTCCAAGCAGCTGGGAGAACTCAAGGATCATTTGAGATAATTGACGAAGAAGGGGTATATTCGTCCTAGTTCCTCACCTTGGGGAGCTCCAGTGATATTTGTGCCCAAGAAGGACGGAACCCAAAGGTTATGCGTGGACTACCGTGCCTTGAATGAGGTAACCATCAAGAACAAGTACCCATTACCCCGCATTGAAGACTTGTTTGATCAGTTGAGGGGAGCTTGTGTGTTCTCGAAAATTGATCTCAGGTCGGGATACCACCAACTTAAGATAAGGAAAGCCAATATTCCAAAGACAGCTTTCGTATCTCGGTACGGATTGTATGAATACACCGTCATGCCTTTCGGGCTAACGAATGGCCCGGCATACTTCATGTATCTCATGAACAAGGTATTCATGGAATATCTGGACAAATTTGTGGTGGTTTTCATAGATGACATTCTCGTTTTCTCCAAAGATGAAGAGGAACATGAGAAACATCTAAGGTTGGTGTTGCAGAGGCTGAGAGAACACCAACTATATGCCAAGTGAGCAAGTGTGAGTTTTGGCTGAAGAGAGTTCCCTTCTTAGGACATATCATCTCGGAGGGAGGAATCTCCGTGGATCCCGCCAAAATCGAGGATATACAGAAGTGGAAGACCCCTGAAAATGTCGGGGAAGTTCGAAGCTTCTTGGGATTGGAAGGATACTATCGACGGTTTATTGAGGGATTCTCTAAGATCTCGAGACCCCTCACCAAACTGTTGGAGAAGGGAATCACATTCACATGGACGCCGCAGTGCGAGACGAGTTTTCAGGAGTTAAAGAAAAGATTGACAACAGCCCCAGTGCTAGTTATGCCAGATATGCAGAAGAACTTTACGGTGTACTGCGATGCCTCTGGAAACGGGTTGTGATGTGTTCTCATGCAAGAAGGGCATGTCGTGGCTTATGCATCCCGGCAGCTCCGGAAGCACGAGAAGAACTATCCTACACATGACCTAGAACTAGCCGCAGTGGTACACGCGTTGAAAATTTGGCGGCACTACTTGATGGGGAAGAGGACAGAGATATATACGGATCATAAGAGTTTAAAGTACATTTTCACACAGCCAGATCTCAACCTCAGACAAAGGAGATGGTTAGAGCTAATCAATAACTTTGATGTGGGCATCAACTATCATCCTGGGAAAGCAAACGTCGTGGCAGATGCTTTAAGTCGGAAAGTGCAGGTCAATAAGTTGAGCTTGAAGGACATGCCTGCAGAATTGAAGGACGAGGTTATAAGGCTCAATCTATGCCTTGTGAATAGTGGTGAAGCCATCGCCATGGAAGTGGACTCCACACTAGAGCGAGAAATACGCGAGGGTCAAAAGAATGACGAGAAGATACAAGAAATCAGGAAACTCATCAAGGAAAATAAAGCCCCTGGTTTCAGAGAGGATGAACAGGGAACGGTGTGGCACGGGAAAAGAATCTGTGTGCCAGAAGTAAAGAAGATCCGTGAATTGATTTTGAAGGAGGCTCACGATTCTGACTATTCCATTCATCCTGGGAGTACGAAGATGTACCAGGACCTCAAGAGCAGGTATTGGTGGTATGGCATGAAGCGAGATGTCGCGGAACATGTTGCCCTATGTGACACATGCCAGTTGGTGAAAGCAGAACATCAACGACCCGCGGGATTATTGCAACCACTCAAAGTGCCTGAATGGAAATGGGAAGAAATCGGTATGGATTTCATAGTGGGACTGCCTAGGACCCAATCAGGATATGATTCGATATGGGTCATCGTCGACAGGCTAACCAAGGTAGCTCATTTCATCCCCGTGAAAGAAAGCTACAGTGGATCCAAATTGGCAGAGTTGTACATGTCAAGGATCGTGTGTTACCATGGAGTGCCCAAGAAGATAGTGTCGGATCGAGGGACACAGTTCACCTCATGGTTCTGGCAAAAGTTGCATGAAACCATGGGAACCCATCTGAATTTTAGCTCTCCCTATCATCCCCAAACTGACAGGCAGACGGAAAGAACCAATCAGATTCTTGAGGATATGCTGAGAGCGTGTGCACTAAAAAACAATCGGAGTTGGGACAAGAACTTACCGTATGCGGAATTCTCCTATAACAACAGCTATCAAGCTAGTATGAAGATGTCACCGTTCGAAGCTTTGTATGGGAGGAAGTGCAGAACTCCCCTATTTTGGAACCAAACAGGGGAAAGTAAAGTGTTTGGTCCCGAAGTACTACAAGAAGCCGAGGCGAAAGTGAGGGAAATTCGCAACAACTTGAGGATAGCACAGACACGACAAAAGAGCTATGCCGATGTACGGAGAAGAGAGCTCGTTTTCAACGTGGGAGACTATGTCTATCTCAAGGTGTCCCCTATCCGAGGACTTTGTCGGTTCAAGGTGAAAGAGAATTTGTCACCTCGATACATCGGACCCTTTCAAGTTCTGGAGAGGAAAGGCGAAGTGGCGTATCAACTAGAATTACCGGCTTGCCTATCGGATGTGCATGATGTATTCCATGTGTCACAGCTCAAGAAATGTTTGAGAACTCCTGAAGAGGTGTTACCCATGAATGAGGTTGACGTAGCTGAGGATTTGTCTTATGCTGAGCAACCATCCAAGATTTTGGAAACAATGGAACGCCTCACCAGAAATAAAAAATCTGGATGTGCAAGGTGCAGTGGAAGCATCACTCGGAAGAGAAAGCCACCTGGGAGCGAGAAGATGAGCTTAAGGCACAATTTCCGGAATTATTTTCTTAGAACCACCAATATCGAGGACGAGATTTCTTTTAAGGGCGGTAGAGCTGTAACACCCCCGAAATCCTGTTAAGTGGGGAATTTAAAATTTTTGGACGTATTGCATGTGTTGCAAAAATTCAAATTGGAATTCAAATTAAACTCAAAACAGAAATGAAAAAGAAAAAGAAAAGGAAAAAAATAAACCCCCCGGCCAGTGGGCCGAAACCCACCAGCCGGCCCATTTATTCCCGCGCCAGCCTGCAGCCGCGCGCCATCCCCTCTTTCCCACTGACACGCGGGGCCCGTCAAACCTTCTTCCTCCTCGCGCCCGCGCTCGGCCGGCCGGACTCTTCTCACCTCCGAATCGAAACCGCCGCGGATCCTCGCATATCCCAGCCGAATTTCGTTCCTGGACGACGCAAACTCGATCACAACCGAACGCCGCCCTCCCCCGGCTATATAAACACTGGCATCTTCCCGATTTTCACCCGCGATCGGTTGTTTTTCTTCCCGGTGAGAACCCGAGTTTCTCCGGCCAATTTCGCTCGATCTTCGCTCGGGATTTCTCATCTAACGCGCTGATCTTGATCCACCGCCTCCGGGGAACCGCACAGGTGCAGAAAACTCGGTGGTTTGCGCTTCAAACACAACGCCGACGAGCCTCGCCGTGAATTCACCTTGGACCTCGTCGCCGACCGCTTTACAGGACCTCCGAGCTCAAGAAAACCCCCGAGGTGAGATCCCCGACCTCCCCTCTACCGATCTATGCCATAAAATCACAGTTCTAGGAAGAATTGACGAAGATCCGAATTTCTCCGGCGAGATCGCCGCCTCCCGCCGCCGTGCGCCGCCGGGCAGCGCCGCCCGCACTCGATCAGAGCGACGTGGCCGCTTGTGCGCCGTCTATTTTAAATCGCACGGTAGAATTTAAATCCCCGCGTACCGGTTCGACGTTATAATCTCAGCCGTCTGTTTTAAATCGGACGGTCCACGTCAGCCCCGCGTTATAAAGGCCAGAATTCTTACGCGCTACCCCTTGGGGTTCTCGGAAAATACGAGCTAGCCCCGGAAACTTCTGATCTAGCCCCTGGAACTTCAGAAAATCATGTAAATTTATTTAAAAATCAGTTTTAGCCCCTGGACTTAATAAAAATTAGGAAAACCCCTCTTTTATGTGTAGTTAGACCCCTGGAAATTCTTAAAATAATATAATAGACCCTGTAGTGGGGTGAGTTTACCTTTTTAACCCTATGTGATATTAAATTTAGGAATTTGAATATGTGTTTAGTATTTAAAATTTAAAAGATGGGACAAACACATTGTAAATTCAAATTAAAAACTTTCCTAGTACTTGGAAAACTTTGGAGTGAGATAAAAATAGATTTTTGGCTGAAATGAATCTGTCTAATTGATTATTCACATTTATTAGTTATAGGGACACATTTTTAAGTAGAGAATAATTCTGAAAATTAGTAAAAAAATGTAAAATAGTTCACATCAGAGGAGAAGTTCAAAAATATATTATTTATTATTTTAGACCCAAAACCTATTGTGTTTAGATGAGGTGTCTTACTATTTTCATAATAAAGTTCACATTTAGGCATAGGAAATAAATCTAAAAATATAGCAAGCTAGGTATGAATAACTAGAAAATGATAAATGAAGTTTCCAAAATCCAAAGAATTCAGTTTAGGGTTGGTAGAAGGTCTGAAGACACATTTGGAGTAGGAAAATACCCTCCATGCACACTTGGTAGCTAAAAGGTGTATCAATTGAATATAAGGAATTTATTTAAATTGGAAACTCATATATAGTATGCAACATAAATATGAATACAAAAGTAGAAATCATATGCACATGTTTAGAAGTGCATGTAAGCCCAAAAATCAACACACATAGAGTAACCACAACACATAGGAATGGGAATGGCTTTCATAAATGGGAATGTGTGGTTTGTATGAAGTGGAAGTGTGAACTATGTCTTATGGATTGTTGTTTTCTTTTGCTATGTGTGATGGTATGATGTAGAACCTGCTCCAGAGCAAGTTTTTCCTTTCCAAGATCAGGACTACCCATTCCCAGAGCAGCAGGAAGAAGGCAAGTGTCCTTGACCACTTTGATCCTATACTAGGATGTGTAGGTAGAATTATTTGCATTGTCAATTGAAATATGAAACCCATGCTGGGAAGTTTCCCTAGAATTGCATTATCTTGTTTCCTTGCAGCTTGGGTTGGGATTTTTTTCATTATGTCATTCATTCATATTACTTATGCTTAGGCATGCTTAGATAGGATAATTGGGATATGAGATCATCAATTTATTTACCTTACTCTTGAATGAGATATTATGAGTTATGTAGAGGTAGGGATCGAGGCAAGTTGGATGATTTGGTTGGTGCTGGGTGCACGAGACTCGGGTTTGTGTTTAGTACTTGCCTGGATCCTAAAGACTGGTTCATGGAGCATGTAACCTGGCTTTACCGTGCCAACCACATGCTGAGATGGGGCAGCTTGGCCAATTAATTAGGTGTATCCCCGGCGTAGTATGGGTGTTTTGGATGGTGCGGGGAGTAGGTGTCAGCTGGACTACCATATGAACTGCAAGGCTCAAGAGGGGGCCACTGCAGCAGGGTTGGAGCCTCTTGTATGATGTTAGGGGTGAAACCTAAGTGGGCCCACGCTCGTCGGGAATCCCTTTGTAAAGGCTTCGTAGTGATCTCCTGGCTACACACCTGGGAAGCGTGAATGTGGTTCGTGGCCACTGGCATAATGGAGGTTCCTTTAGTCCACCCGGCAACGGGGGATGAAATCACTACATGTGGGTACAGTGGTGCAAACTCTGCAGAGTCAAAACTGTCATGACAGCCGTGCTCACGGTCAAGAGCGGCTTGGACTTATTCATGATTAGAGGAGTGATGGTTTTGGAAGTTAAGGATGTTAAGCAGGGAGCTTAACATTGAAAATGATGTTATGGTTATTTGATTATGATGATGGGATGGGAGTTTGGGACCATTTCATCTATGTAGTAATGTAGGTGCTTAATAAGCTAAGGTGATAGGTATTAAATGCGCAGTGCTTTAACCATGAGTTCAACCTCTCCTTGTTCTAGCCATGCATGACATAACTTTCCCACACTTGTTGAGTACCATCGGTACTCAACCTTGCATATTTGTTGGTTTATAATTCTACTCAGGTCAAGATAATGAAGTGGTGTTTAATGATCAAGACTTTGGACCCGAAGAAGGTTTCTAGGTTCATGGAGTCTCCCGGGCAACGCCTGTAACGGAGCCCACAAGAATAATATTCCGCTGCTATTTTACTTGTTATGAACTTATTATCGTCCATCGAGACATATGCTATGTAAGACTTATTTATATTCGACACCTGGCTTGTAATAAATGATGCTTCACTATTTGTCATCACATGTATGAGAAAATGATCCTGGCATACATGTGATATTCACTCGGTTGTTCTTCGGAGAAACCGGGTGTGACAGTCTTCTTTGTTCTTGACTTGCCCTTGTCTTTGCTCTTGTTCTCATAGTGATGGCTTCTCCTTCTCCTCATCAACATTTTGAATCTTTTGATGAAGAATGCCATTTCTTCATCATCCATGTCCGTGCTCTAATCATCACTTTCTTCATCTTCACTCGTGAGTTGTGTTTCTTTTGCCTTGGACTTGGATGTGGCCTTAAGAGCAATGCTCTTCTTCTTGGATGAAGTGATCTTTGCTAGGTCGTTGACGTGTTGGGCTTCCTTCTCCATCATCTCGTGGTTAATGATCTTTCCTAGCACTTCATCCGGAGTCATCAAGTGAAAGTTTGGACTTTCCCGGATTAAGGTGCATAGGGTCACATTGCGAGGCATAAATGCTCTTATCATTCTCTTGACCATCTCATGGTCATTCCATTTCTTGCATCCGTATGCTCGACTCTTGTTGATAAGAGTTTTGAGTCGGTTGTACATTTCTTGAGGTGTTTCGCCTTCTTCCATGGCGAACCTACCAAGCTCTCCTTCTATCATCTCAATCTTGGCTTCCCTCACGGATCGGTTTCCTTCATGTGCGATCTTGAGGGTGTCCCAAATATCTTTGGCGAGCTCCAACCCATCTACCTTGTTAAATTCTTCAATGCTTAGAGATGAGTTGAGCACGGCTGCCACTTGTGTATTGCGATGGATTTGTTGTTCTTGTTCTAGGGTGAGTTCATCCTCGTCTTCGGGGATATCTATACCTGTACATACCACATGCCAAAGACTTGGGTTCAAGGAAATTAGATGCAACTTCATGTTTTGTTTCCACATTGTGTAGTTAGTTCCATCAAAGTGAGGTGGTTTGCCTAGAGGAATTGATAAATAACTAGAATGAGAATTTAGACGTTCATAATTAAAAGGATATCGCGAGTAGTCTTGTTGACTACTCTTGAGCTTCTTCTCCAACTTCTCCATCTTTTTCTTTTTAGCCTCCTCCTTCTTTTTGAGGAGTGCCATGAGACGAAGAACTTCTTCATCTTCTTCTAAGCTTGAAATGTCTTGCGGAGGTAACCGCTGGAGGCGGGTTAGAACCTTGTTCTTCAAAGTTGCTCGTACTTGCTCCTTTTCCCTTGATGAGATCAATTTGGCTACCGGCCTTGTCCCCCATCTCCTCTCCAAGCGGTTAAGCTTTTGTGGAGAGTTAGGCTCTGATACCAATTGAAAGTTGCCTAGAGGGGGTGAATAGGCTAATAAAACCTGAAACTATTGCAAACAACGGATAAAACTTGAAGGAGGCCGGACTAGTCCGGTCTGAGGGCGGACTAGTCCGGTCTAAGTATAAAATTGCGTTTTAGGTTCCCTTTTAAGTTTGTTTGAGCGGAAGATATATGGTAGTTAAATAATATCACTAATTAGATGTGAATGATTAGATTGTGAGATAGTAGAACAATTCATAGGTATCAACAAAAAGAAAGTTTAACAAGTAATTCTAGTGAGCGGGTGAGATAGTAAAGGAACCAAGAGACACGGTTTATCCCGAGGTTCGATTCCACACAGGAATCTACGTCCTCATTGAGGAGTCCACTAAGGACCGGGTCTTTTCCAACCCTTCCCTCACCGAGCGATCACCAAGATCAAGCCCGGGCTCTTTCACTATCAATAAATGTGAATACAATGCTCTTAGGGGCTACTCACAACTTGAGGCTCCCTACACCAACCTAGCAGTTCTAGAAATCAAAGTACAACTGTTAAGAACTCAAATTAACAGTTAGAGTGCAAGAGAATCAAACCGAGAGCTCAAACGTCGATCACCACGTCTTTCCTCTCACAAAAACCACAATCTCCTCAAGATCCACTTTTAGGAGTCTAGACGGTGAGGAAAGAGGCTTAGAATAGCTCTAGGAATGAGTTTTCAGTGCTTGAGTTGTTGTCTTTTTGATTCTCAGCTGGGGGGTCTCCTTTTATAGAAATCCCAGCATTTAGCCGTTACCAAATAAAGTCCGGACTAGTCTAGTCCTAACCCCGGACAAGTCCGTTCTTGAGAGACCACTCACGTCACAGGTTACCAAATAAAGTTTGGTGACCGTTGGACTCAAACGAACATAAAATCCCGGACTAGTCCGGCCAAGAGCGGACTAGTCCGATCTCAGTCAAGAACCTTTGTTCCGTATGAGAACGGACTAGTCTTGTAAGGGCGGACTAGTCCGGCCCCAAGGGCGGACTAGTCCGGTCTTACCAGACTTAGTCTAAAAACTCTCTAATCTAGGGCTGCAGACTAGTCCAGCCAACTTCGGACTAGTCCGAGCTCACACAGGAACCTTTGTTCCGTCCTAATTCGGACTAGTCTGAAGGGACTGGACTAGTCCGGCCTGTGGAGCGGACTAGTCCGATGACACTCAGAGACTTCTTCTCCGGACCTAAGCGGCTTAGTACGCTTAGCGGACTAGTCCGGCCTCTCGGGCAGACTAGTCCGACCCTTTGAGACTTAGTCTCATAACGGCTCAGACTCACACGACAACGGACTAGTCCGGCCTTGAACGGACAAGTCCGAACTCACTCAGAGACTCTTTATCCGGTCCAAAACGGATTAGTCTGGGTCGGAACGGACTAGTCCGGCCCATGGTCCGGACAAGTCCGGTCTTCCTTTTTCACCAATACCTATGACTACTTCGTCTCACGATTCTAACTTTCTACCCTTCGTTTGAGCTCTCTAATGATTCTCAAGCACTCTAAATGAGAAGACCCTGTACACAACTAGAAAATGTGAAAATTAATGGAAAAATCTATTTTCTACTCTTTCAAGTCTTCTTCTTTTCCTTTTGCTTCTTGAGAGACTCCATATCCATTTCTTTGATAAACACCTGTGCTCATACTCAGTAAAAACTTATTAGTATCTTAATTGTCGTCATCAATCAACCAAAACCCACAGGGATTACCTAGATGCACTTTCAGTTCTTTGATCCTTTCGAACAGAAGCTTTTCTATGTGGGTAGATCACGTGTTGATCGGTTTGATCTAGATCTTGTGACGATATCATGGCCAAACATGCAAGAACACGTACAAACTGATCTAATAAAACAGCACCATAGGATTAGCATGCATATGCATCATCGCATCTTTATTAAAGTTTGTGCATGATAATTGATTGCTGTGAACCTTGTATGTGCGTGATCGTAATTAGAAGGACAAGCTCAGGGAGCTACCTACGAAGGACTACAACACCAGAACATTGAGACACAAGAGCAACAAGAGCCGCAAGAACAAGGCAAGTGTCTTTGACCATATTGATCCCATGTTTTTGGAAACTGTTTTGTTTGTGAAAATTGTGTGTGTTGAGTCAACTTGATGGGAAACCCTTTTATAGAAGTTTACTAGTTTTGTTAACCACCCTTGTCGCCAGGGAAGTTATGAGTCGGGTATGGTCATTTTTGCTTTTTGCTTCGCTAATCTACGGGATATGGGAAGCGATAGAATGTGTCTAGCTAACTGCACTCATATGAATAATGTTAATGAGAAACTGATGTTGACAATGAACATGAATCAGAGGGAGATCTAGGCAAGCTTGGTTTTGTGGAAGAGGTAGAATGAGATGGTGGTTTACTTGCCATAGATCTAAGGACCGGTTCATGCGAGCCATGCCAGGATAACAGTGCCACCACAAGGCCAAGTATGGATGCGGCTTAGCTGACTAATTAGGTAAGTTGCTAGATTGTTATGGACTGCGGAAAGCGCGGGGAATGGGAGTCGAGTGAGGACTGCCCTGGGAACTGCATGGCACAAGAGGGGGGTCGTGGGTGGGAGAATTGGAGATTCTAGCCTGCCGGTGAAACCTTAGTGAGTCCATACATCTAGTAGCCCCTTTGTAAAGGCTATTTTGTGATCTCTTGGCCATACATCGACGGTTGTGTACTGGTATAATGGAGGTTCTGCAGTCGCCGACGGGTGATGAAATCACAAACTTGTGGGTAAAGAGGTACAAACTCTGCAGGGTTCTTAAAACTATCATGATAGCCGAGCTTACGGTCACGAGCGCCTGGCCAACTGCCATGATTAGTTGGGATGGTTCTTGGTTATGGTTCTTGGTTATGGTTATTGGTTATGGTTTTGGTTTTCGGGACTGTTGAGTCTGGGTGATAAGATGGGTTGCATGACTGTTGGGTCATGGCAACGAGATTGGTCTCGGTGTGAGACGAAGTTATTTATGAGATAAGATGGTAGCGAATACGAGATGGTATTCGTGAGATGGTAGCGAATACGAGGAGGTAAACCCAGATGACCGAATAGTTATTCATCCAGTTGGTGATATGTAAGTAAATCTCTAACTCTTCAATTTAGATTATTTTAGCATTCTAGATGTATTGATTTATCATTCTTTATCAGGTCTTTGTACGATGACTCGTTCACGGGTCAAGGACGCCACAAGCAGGTGAACAGTGTCCTCTGGCGGCTTATCCATTTGCACTCCCTCGTATAGTGAACGGTGTCCCCGCCACGTCGTGGGACGATTCCGCCACCGCCCAGCACGTTGCTCACGGGAACCACCAGGAGGTTGTGTGGTCCGACTTCATGGTAAGCATGAATTATATATTTATGTAACACAAGTCTATAAATGGTTAATACGATTGATGTATAAATATGTTTTTAGGCATGGTAACGTTTGGAGGACGAGGCCGAGGTGGACTATGCCCGAGCCGTGTTCCAAAAGAACGCTCACGGACAGAGCAGAGGGATGGATGGGAAGCACACGTTTGGTGCGGACGGCTACTTACGTCTGGCTAAACGCATGGTAAGTGTGATTACTATTGTTTTGAAATATGTTAAAATTATTCATTGAACTAACACATATACATAGGAGTGCGAGAGCGGTCAGGAGCCGACTTCGATTCAGGTCTGGAAGAGGGGTCACAGGGGAAGTGACCCATCACAGCCTGACCAGTTGTGTTCTCAGGCGGCGTCGGACGCACTGGTGAGTTGTTTTGTATTTGTACTTAGTTTTCTTAAATAGTTTTGATGATATTATTTTTCCGTCTATGTAGGCAAGGTATGGGTAGGAGGCATAGCGGCTTCACGGTGAAGGCTTCGATTGGCAGAGCGCGCCAAATATCCCGGAAGCCGCGTATGCAACCGGAGGCGGGAAACCTTACGGACGGTAAGTTCTCTTTTTTATTATTTAATGTTAATGAATTTGAGATTCAAAAATTTAGTAATCTTTCTTCTTTTGTAGGTTCGCCATCTTCGATGGAGTTGTCGACTCGAGGGAGCCACGACCTTCCTCGAGTGGCTCTTCATCGCGGTAGGCGGGATCGAGACAGCCTAGCTCCCTGGAGCCCCAGAGTGTTCGAGACGAGCTCCGCGGGATACAGAAGGAGCTCCGGCTAGAAAGGGAGCATCAAGCTGCGGCAAGCAGGGCTTGGGACGAGTATCAAGCCTCGTTCATGCTACAGATGCAAACGACAATGCAGGTATGTAATGTTCATTTTAAATAATATTTCTAACATATCAATGATGGCTGTATGATAATGTTTTCTGTTCACAGGCTATGGCGGCAGGGCAGCCAGTCGTGTTTCTGCAGTTGCAGCCCCCACAGGAGCCACATGCCTCGTTTACAGGAGCAGAGTGTGACACCCTCATTTCTGGTGTCAGCATATATTCATGTTTTATAAAGAGAAAACATTTTAAGATAAGTAGGAACAGAGAAAAATATCAAAAGGATAGCCAATAAGAGCCGAATCCAGTTTCCAGAAAGCACCAAAGACAACTTCCGCGGCCCGCTGGCCGCGTGGCGTGTCCGGAGCTCATCCCTGCAAAGTGGGGAGAGGTCCGCCGCTAAACTGGCTACATGGCAGGCTCAGGGCTCATCTCCTCAAAGGGGGAGAGGTCCGACCCTGCGGGACACATGTTGCCTCCAGAGCTAGCCTCTGCGGAAGAAGCAAAGGCATTTTTACAGGACACATGTCACCTTCGGAGCTAGTATCCGCGGAAATCAGAGGACCAGTCGCGCGGGATACGTGTCAATCTCGGAGCTTATCTCTAGGAGGTCCGGTTCTATTGGACACGTGACGCCATCGGAGCTTATCTCCGGGAGGTCCGTCACTGTTGGACACGTGTTAACCTCGGAGCTCGTCTCTGAGAAGAAAGGAAGACTGGCGCTGGAGCCACCTCCGGAGAGAGGGAAGATCTGGCACTGACACGTGGCGTGCGCGGAGCCACCTCCGAATAAAGAGGAGGTCCCCGACCGCCAGGATACGTGGCGCACGCGGAGCCCACCTCCGAAGGAGAGGGAGGTCTTGCTCGCTTGACACGCGGCACAACCGGAGCTCGTCTCTACGAAAAAAGGGGAGACCAGGTCCCGATGGACACATGGAGCTTCTAGAGCTCATCACCGAGGAGGTAACGAGTTCTGGAGCGGTTTTTGGATTCTATACGTGTGGAAATACCGGAACAGAGGAGAAACCGACCTGAATTCCACAAGGATACTGCACCAAATCGACTAAATATAAGTTGTTATGATTCAACGACAATCTGAATAGAACTCTTATTCAAAGTCCAATCAGATTAGGATTCTTCTCTTCCTGATTATAAATAGAACCCAGAACCTCTGGACAAAACCAGGAACTTCTTTTCCCAATTCCTTAGCCGACGACTTAGAGCCCTAGCCCCAACTCGCCGAGTAAGCCATCGCCGGAGTTCAGCAAGGAAGATCGCCGGAGGAGAGCCCAACGATCCGAGAAGGACCAAGACCGAGAAGAACGTAAGGTAGGTCTCCAATACCACCTTACGACATCGTTGTGTTTTCTTTGCATCTGTTCTTCGATTCCTTTTGAACAGAAGCTTTTTCGTGGACAGATCATTTGTTGATCGGGTTGATCTAAAGACAAGGTCATCGCCACGTCCACATTTGATCCGAACACCTCTGTTCATCATAAAACCATGCAAGAACCCGTACAAACCGACCTAATAAAACTAAACTGCATTATAGGATAGCATGCATACGCATCATTGCATCTAGTTTAAAGTTTGTGCATGGTATTGATTGTTATGAATCTTGTATGTGCGTGACCCTGTATAGAAGGACAAGCTCAGGGAGCTGTCTACGACGAGCCGCAACAACAAGGTTTCGAGATCCAAGAGCCACCAGAACCGCAAGAACAAGGCAAGTGCTCCTTGACCATATTGATCCTATGTTTTGGGAAAAACTGTTTTGTTTTGCGAAAAGGTGTGTGTGCTGAGTCAAACATAATGGTAAACCCTTATATAGGAGTTTACTAGTTTTGGTTAAACACCCTTGTCGTCAGGGAAGTTTATGAGTCGGGTATGGTTTTTGTTTTATGCTTCGTTGAGTCCATGGGATTGGGAAGTGATATAGATGTGTCTAGCTAACTGCACTCATAATGATAAGGAGAAACTGATGTTGTTAATGAACATGGATCGGATGGAGATCTAGGCAAGACTGGGTTTGTGAATGAGGTAGCATGAGATGGTGGTTTACTTACCGTAGATCTAAGGACCGGTTCATGCATGCACATGCCAGGATAACAGTGCCACCACAAGGCCAAGTATGGGTGTGGCTTAGCTGACTAATTAGGTAAGTTGCTAGATTGTTATGGACTGTGGAAAGCGCGGGGAATGGGAGTCGAGTGAGGACTGCCCTGGGAACTGCATGGCACAAGAGGGGGCCCGTGGGTGGGAGAATTGGAGATTCTAGCCAGCCGGTGAAACCTTAGTGAGTCCATACATCTAGTAGCCCCATTATAAAGGCTATTTTGTGATCTCTTGGCATACACCGACGGTTGTGTACTGGTATAATGGAGGTTCTGCAGTCGCCGACGGGTGACGAAATCACAAACTTGTGGGTAAAGAGGTACAAACTCTGCAGGGTTCTTAAAACTATCATGATAGCCGAGCTTACGGTCAAGAGCGCCTGGCCAACTGCCATGATTAGTTGGGATAGTTATTGGGATGGTTCTTGGTTATGTTTCTTGGTTATGGTTTTGATTATGGTTTTGGTTTTCGGGACTGTTGAGTCTGGGTGATAAGATGGGTTGCATGACTGTTGGGTCATGGCAACGAGATTGGTCTCGGTGTGAGACGAAGTTATTTATGAGATAAGATGGTAGCGAATACGAGATGGTATTCGTGAGATGGTAGCGAATACGAGGAGGTATTCGTGAGCAAGAATGAAGTTGGTTAATGTTCGGGTGGAACATGGAAAGTGATGGAGGTATGTTGATAATTTAATACATGCTGGAATTACATTCACCTAAAGGTTTAGTTGCTGTTTTATTATAGTTTCGATAAATAACTTTGCTTTCTACAATGAGCCTTTTTATACCTACCTTGTTATGAGCTACATATCATATTTTCCCGCACTTGCTGAGTACATCATTGTACTCAAACTTGCATTATTATTTCATCATCAGAAGCAGAATGAGATTTCTATGGAGACCAAGTGGAGTATTAGGCGCATAATCTGTTCTCAACCTTGCCTGTAGAGGGAGTAGAGATGGAGCCACTTCTGCTTAGATTTGCTTCCGCATTAGTTAGATTGCTTCCGCATTAGAATAAAGACTTCCTCTACATAAAAATAAGACTTCCGCTGTGAGCATGAGTCCAAGACTCATGAGACAGTAATAAACCCTGTTATTCGTGGTAATGTGTATTCTGAATTCAGTTTGTAAATCATATGTGTATGTGTGATGAACATCCTGGGCACACATATGCATCAGTTCTCGGTTCCGTGGTTTTTTTCCACAGAATTGAGGGTGTCACAGATTGGTATCAGAGCCACGGGTCGACAGTAGGTTACACGCCTAGATAGAAATCTCAAATTGATATTGGAACCACGGTTGACAGTGGGTTACACACCTAAATAGGAAACACAGAGTGGTATCAAAAACCACAGATAGGGGTAGATTACACACCTAGATACAATCACAGATTGGTATTGGACACAGATTGGTAGCTAAGCCACGCTGACCCAAGGAAGCATCCTAGGACGCTTAGATTGGCCTTGAAAACTACCTTGACAAAGGAAACCAGCCTTGAGTAGGAGTTGTATGAGCCCTTATGATGCTTGTTTGTGAATTGTGTGCTTAGTATGAGTCGTGGGACATCTCAAAACGTTGTCCATATCCACACGTAAGTAGAAAGAGGTGTGAGATGCTTCGTCGCTTGTTCACATCCTCATATGGGCTAATAGATATATAATCCAACCCACCTTGATGCATATAGCTGAAGGGACCTAACCTTCTAACCTTCTATTCTATTTCGTTCTCTCTCACAGATGGTGAGGGGAAACGTCGGCCAAAGGAATGTCTGTGATAACCAAGAGGATGGCCACGATGAGGTTCCTGTTAACCCCGGAGCTGGTGAGAACAACTTGGAAAGGTTGATGGCCATGCAGAATCCGCTTATGCAAACCATGATCCAAACTTTGGGTCAGTTGCAGGCCAACAACAACCCCGTTCCGGCACCACCGCCACCACCACCGCCGGCTCACAACAGACTGGGAGAGTTCATGAGGACTCGACCACCCACCTTTTCTCAAGCTAGTGATCCCATGGAGGCCGATGATTGGTATCCATGGAGAAAAAGCTTGCTATTGTTCAGTGCAATGACCGAGAGAAGGTTCTCTTTGCGTCGCACCAACTTATGGGAGCTGCCGCTGACTGGTGGGATGCCCTAAGCAACGCTCATGTCGACCCGGAGACGATCACTTGGACTGAGTTCAAGGAGAGTTTCCCCTCTCATTACATCCCTGCTGGTGTAATGATGCTCAAGAGACAGGAGTTTGAAGGTCTCCGCCAAGCACAGAGAAGTGTGAATGAGTATCTCAACAAGTTCACACAACTGTCCTGGTATGCCCCCGAAGATGTCAACTGAGACCAAAGGAAGCAATACCTGTTCATGAGAGGGTTGAACAATGAGATCCAGGTTCAGCTCCTCAACAATGACTACGCAAGTTTCCAGAAGCTGGTTGACAAGGCTATAGTGATTGAAAACAAGATCCGAGAGATCGAGCGCGAGAACAAAAGGAAGATGCCATACCAGCCCCAAGGGAGCAACGTACGATCTCGGTACATGCCCCCAGCTGCACCACAGTATGGACCAACCGCTCCTGCATATCGCCCTAGTCAGACACCCGTTGCAAAAGCACCTCGGGTGCCCTTGCCTCCTGCGCCCCGACCTAACAATGGCGCTCCTGTTCAAAACCCCCGCCCTAACGTACCTGCTGCCGTAGGCAACAGGGCATGCTTTGCATGCGGGGAAATAGGACACTTCGCGAATCAGTTCCCAAGGAGAGGCCCTGGACAGCAAGGCAACATGCCCAAACAGAACCCGCGACCGAATGGAGGGGACAATCAAGGAAACCGTGGACAGCAGAACTATGCTCGCGGCAACGTGAACCATGTCTCTGCTGAGGAAGCGCAACAGGCTGAGGACGTCGTAATTGGTATGTTCCTTGCCAACTCCAACCCAGCCACCGTCTTATTTGATTCTGGAGCATCACATTCCTTCATATCATCCAAGTATGTTGCCAAGCATAACCTACCCATATCACACCTGTTAGTTAATTCTCCCGGTGGAGAGATGAGGACTAATGTAGTATGTCCGAAAGTAAGCCTTAAAATAAGGGGGGTAGACTTCCTTGCCAACCTTATTGTCTTGGATTCCCAAGGGATTGACATAATACTCGGGATGGATTGGTTAAGCAAGAACAACGGGGTAATCAAATGTGCTGAAAGAAGCGTGCAGTTGACAAATGAGCACGGTATTCGTGTTGAGTTTCAGTCAGCCCAACAAACAACCGAAAGGGCAATCTTGAACCATGTCGAAGGAGCAACATTGGACAGCATTCCAGTGGTCCAAGAATTCTCGGACGTGTTTCCAGAGGAGCTTCCAGGTATGCCCCCTGATCGGGACATTGAGTTTGCCATTGATTTGGTACCTGGAACTGCACCCATAGCTAAGAGACCCTATAGGATGCCCGTCAATGAACTGGTAGAACTCAAGAAGCGAATTCAAGAGCAGTTGGAGAAGGGTTTTATACGTCCAAGCTCGTCACCATGAGGAGCTCCTGTGCTCTTCGTAGACAAGAAGGATGGGACCCAAAGGATGTGTGTGGACTATAGGTCTCTCAACGAGGTGACAATCAAGAACAAATACCCTCTGCCCCGTATAGAGGACCTATTTGACCAAATGAAAGGAGCCCAAGTGTTCTCAAAGATTGATCTTCGGTCGGGATATTTCCAGCTGAAGATGAAGCCCTCCGATATACCCAAGACTGCCTTTCGAGCACGGTATGGTTAGTATGAATATACAGTCATGTCTTTTGGGTTAACAAATGCACCCGCATACTTCATGTACCTCATGAACAAGGTTTTCATGGAGTACTTGGATAAGTTCGTCGTGGTTTTCATCAACGACATTATGGTGTATTCAAAAAGTGAGGAGGAGCATGAAGAACATTTGAAATTGACCTTGCAGAAAATGCGTGAGCATCGATTGTATGCCAAGCTTAACAAGTGCCAATTTTGGCTAAAGGAAATATCGTTCCTAGGCCACATTATCTCCGAAGAAGGGGTATCGGTTGATTCCGGAAAAGTGAGAGATGTTCTGAAGTGGGACCAACCGCAAAGCGTGAGGGATATTCGGAGTTTTCTTGGGATGGCTGGATACTATCGACGCTTCATTAAAGACTTCTCTAAGATAGCAAAGCCTATGACGGAATTGCTAATGAAGGGAAAAGTCTTCCAATGGAAGCCAGCATGCCAAGAAAGTTTTGAGGAACTCAAGAAAAGGCTAACCACAGCGCCGATTCTGGTATTGTCGGACGTAAGCAAGAGCTTTGACATATATTGTGACGCATCGAGACAGGGGCTCGGATGTGTGCTCATGCAAGAAGGACAAGTGGTAGCCTATGCCTCACGACAATTAAAGAAGCACGAGCTTAATTATCCCACATATGACTTGGAGCTAGCAGCAGTAGTGCATGCATTGAAGATTTGGAGACACTATATCCTTGGTCATCGATGTGAGATCTATACAGATCATAAAAGCCTCAAGTACATATTTACACAAACGGACTTGAATTTGAGGCAACATCGATGGTTGGAACTCATCAAGGATTACGATGTTGGAATCAACTACCACCTTGGGAAGGCCAATGTAGTAGCTGATGCATTGAGCCGGAAGGGAGCCTGTCATCAACTCACGATTCGGGAGCTACCACCTGAACTACGTAAGGAGTTCGAACGGTTACACCTCAGATTCCTGAATAACATGGAAGTAATGGAGATCCACTCCTCATTGGAGCAAGAGATAAGAGATGGCCAAGCAACGGACGAGGAGATCAAGGAGATCAAGGAGAGGATCCGACAAGGAATAGAGAAGGATTTCAAAGAAGATGAGAAGGGTATGCTTTGGCTAGGAAAAAGGATTTGCGTGCCTAACATGAAGCACATCCGCGACATGATATTGAAAGAGACACATGATTCACCCTACTCCATACATCCCGGGAGTACCAAAATGTACAAGAACTTGAAGACTTCTTATTGGTGGGATGGTATGAAAAGGGATATAGCCAAATACGTTGCCATATGCGACACATGCCGACGGGTGAAGGCCGAACATCAAAGACCCGCTGGATTGTTGCAACCCTTGAAAGTACCCGAATGGAAGTGGGAGGACATCAGTATGGAAGTCATTGTCGGATTGCCACGTACTCAGTCGGGTTATGACTCCATCTGGGTAATCATGGACCGATTGACGAAAACCGCCCATTTTCTCCCTATAAGGGCCAATTACAATGTTGCACAATTAGCCGAGTTGTACATGGAGCAGATCGTGTGCCGTCATGGAGTCCCGAAGAGGATAGTCTCAGATCGAGGTTCTCAGTTTACCTCTAGATTCTGGAGGAAGCTTCAGAAAGCCATGGGTACACGACTAGATTTTAGCTCCGCCTATCACCCACAAACCGATGGGCAAACCGAAAGGACAAACCAAATTCTGGAGGACATGTTGAGAGCTTGCGCCTTGAAACATGGGCGTAGTTGGGATAGGAGTTTACCGTACGCCGAATTCTCCTATAACAACAGCTATCTAGCTAGCTTGAAGATGTCGCCTTTCGAAGCATTATATGGTAGACGGTGTAGAACGCAGCTGTTCTGGAATGAAACCGGAGAGAACCAGGTGTTTGGACCCGAAGTGCTACAAGAAGCTGAAAAGCAAGTCCAAACGATACGGAAGAACTTAAAGGCTGCTCAGTCACGACAAAAAGGCTATGCAGACAATAGGCGAAGGAAGTTGACTTTCGAAGTAGGAAACTTCGTATACCTTAGGGATCGCCTATCAGAGGCCAACGACGTTTCAACGCCAAAGGCAAGCTAGCACCTCGCTACATAGGACCATTTAAGATTTTGGACAAGCGAGGAAAAGTAGCCTATCAACTAGAGCTCCCAACGCACCTCTCCGACGTACATGACGTGTTTCATGTATCCCAGCTCAAGAAGTGCTTGAGAGTACCAGAGGAGCAAGTATCAATGGGAGAGCTTGAACTTCAAGAGGACCTGACTTATGCGGAACACCCTGTCCAAATTTTTGACGTAAAGGAAAGGGTCACCAGGAACCAAGTGATCCGATGGTGCAAGGTACAATGGAGCCATCACACCAAAGCTGAAGCCACATGGGAGCGTGAAGAAGACATCAGGGCAGAATTTCCTCATCTATTCTCTACTAACGAATCTCGAGGGCGAGATTCAATTTAAGGGGGGGTAGATTTGTGACACCCTCATTTCTGGTGTCAGCATATATTCATGTTTTATGAAGCGAAAACATTTTAAGAGAAGTAGGAACAGAGAAAAATATCAAAAGGATAGCCAATAAGAGCCGAATCCAGTTTCCAGAAAGCACCAAAGACAACTTCCGCGGCCCGCTGGCCATGTGGCGTGTCCGGAGCTCATCCCTGCAAAGTGGGGAAAGGTCCGCCGCTAAACTGGCTACGTGGCAGGCTCGGGGCTCATCTCCGCAAAGGGGGAGAGGTCCGACCCTGCGGGACACATGTTGCCTCCGGAGCTAGCCTCTGCGGAAGAAGCAAAGGCATTTTTACATGACACATGTCACCTTCGAAGCTAGTCACCGTGGAAATCAGAGGACCAGTCGCACGGGATACGTGTCGATCTCGTAGCTTATCTCCGGGAGATCCGGTTCTATTGGACACGTGTCGCCATCGGAGCTTATCTCCGGGAGGTCCGTCACTGTTGGACACGTGTTAACCTCGGAGCTCGTCTCTGAGAAGAAAGGAAGATTGGCGCTGGAGCCACCTCCGGAGAGAGGGAAGATCCGGCACTGACACGTGGTGTGCGCGGAGCCACCTCTGAATAAAGAGGAGGTCCCCGACCGCCAGGATACATGGCGCACGCGGAGCCCACCTCCGAAGGAGAGGGAGGTCTTGCTCGCTTGACACGCGGCACAACCGGAGCTCGTCTCTGCGGAAAAAGGGGAGACCAGGTCCCGATGGACACATGGAGCTTCCGGAGCTCATCACCGAGGAGGTAACGAGTTCTGGAGCGGTTTTTGGATTCTGTACGTGTGGAAATACCGGAACAGAGGAGAAACCGACTTGAATTCCACAAGGATACCGCACCAAATCGACTAAATATAAGTTGTTAACATTCAACGACAATCTGAATAGAAATCTTATTCAAAGTCCAATCAGATTAGGACTCTTCTCTTCCCGATTATAAATAGAACCCAGAACCTCTGGCCGAAACCACGAACTTCTTTTCCCAATTCCTGAGCCGACGACTTAGAGCCCTAGCCCCAACTCGCCGAGTAAGCCATCGCCGGAGTTCAGCAAGGAAGATCGCCGGAGGAGAGCCCAACGATCTGAGAAGGACCAAGACCGAGAAGAACGTAAGGTAGGTATCCAATACCACCTTACGACATCGTTGTGTTTTCTTTGTCTGTTCTTCGATTCCTTTCGAACAGAAGCTTTTTCGTGGACATATCACTTGTTGATCGGGTTGTTCTAAAGACAAGGTCATCGCCACGTCCACATTTGATCCGAACACCTCTGTTCATCATAAAACCATGCAAGAACCCGTACAAACCGACCTAATAAAACTAAACTGCATTATAGGATAGCATGCATATGCATCATCCCATCTAGTTTAAAGTTTGTGCATGGCATTGATTGTTATGAATCTTGTATGTGCGTGATCCTGTATAGAGGACAAGCTCAGGGAGCTGTCTACGACGAGCTGCAACAACAAGCTTTCGAGATCCAAGAGCCACCAGAACCGCAAGAACAAGGCAAGTGCTCCTTGACCATATTGATCCTATGTTTTGGGAAAAACTGTTTTGTTTTGCGAAAAGGTGTGTGTGCCGAGTCAAACATAATGGGAAACCCTTTTATAGGAGTTTACCAGTGTTGGTTAAACCACCCTTGTCGCCAGGGAAGTTTATGAGTCGGGTATGGTTTTTGTTTTATGCTTCGCTGAGTCCATGGGATTGGGAAGCGATATAGATGTGTCTATCTAACTGCACTCATAATGATAAGGAGAAACTTATGTTGTTAATGAACATGGATCGGAGGGAGATCTAGGCAAGACTGGGTTTGTGAATGAGGTAGCATGAGATGGTGGTTTACTTGTCGTAGATCTAAGGACCGGTTCATGCATGCACATGCTAGGATAACAGTGCCACCACAAGGCCAAGTATGGATGCGGCTTAGCTGACTAATTAGGTAAGTTGCTAGATTGTTATGGACTGTGGAAAGCGCGGGGAATGGGAGTCGAGTGAGGACTGCCCTGGGAACTGCATGGCACAAGAGGGGGGCCGTGGGTGGGAGAATTGTAGATTCTAGCCTGCCGGTGAAACCTTAGTGAGTCCATACATCTAGTAGCCCCTTTGTAAAGGCTATTTTGTGATCTCTTGGCCATACATCGACGGTTTTGTACTGGTATAATGGAGGTTCTGCAGTCGCCGACGGGTGATGAAATCACAAACTTGTGGGTAAAGAGGTACAAACTCTGCAGGGTTCTTAAAACTATCATGATAGCCGAGCTTACGGTCACGAGCGCCTGGCCAACTGCCATGATTAGTTGGGATGGTTCTTGGTTATGGTTCTTGGTTATGGTTATTGGTTATGGTTTTGGTTTTCGGGACTGTTGAGTCTGGGTGATAAGATGGGTTGCATGACTGTTGGGTCATGGCAACGAGATTGGTCTCGGTGTGAGACGAAGTTATTTATGAGATAAGATGGTAGCGAATACGAGATGGTATTCGTGAGATGGTAGCGAATACGAGGAGGTATTCGTGAGCAAGAATTAAGTTGGTTAATGTTCGGGTGGAACATGGAAAGTGATGGAGGTATGTTGGTAATTTAATACATGCTGGGATTACATTCACCTAAAGGTTTAGTTGTTGTTTTATTATGGTTTCGATAAATAACTTTGCTTTCTGCAATGAGCCTTTTTATACCTACCTTGTTATGAGCTACATATCATATTTTCCCGCACTTGCTGAGTACATCATTGTATTCAAACTTGCATTATTATTTCATCATCAGCAGCAGAAGGAGATTTCTATGGAGACCAAGTGGAGTATTAGGCGCATAATCTGTTCTCAACCTTGCCTGTGGAGGGAGTAGAGATGGAGCCACTTCTGCTTAGATTTGCTTCCGCATTAGTTAGATTGCTTCCGCATTAGAATAAAGACTTCCGCTGCATAAAATAAGACTTCCGCTGTGAGCATGAGTCCAAGACTCATGAGACATTGTAATAAACCCTGTTATTCGTGGTAATGTGTATTCTGAATTCAATTTCTGGATCATATGTGTATGTGTGATGAACATCCTGGGCACACATATGCATCAGTTCTCGGTTCCGTGGTTTTTTCCACAGAATTGAGGGCGTCACACAGAGGTACAAATTTAATCAAACTTCCACAACATAGCCATATTTCATGGAATTTACCCAAATTTATTAGAATATCACCAAACTTAGTCAAACATAGCTAAAACTAGTTTAACTTGATCAATTCTAAGTTATAATAAGCTCACTTAGGCAAATATGCATTTTAAAACTTATAACTTGTCTAACTACACTTATACAAAACAGGGCTCCACGACTGAGGCTCACACGCCATCGCCGTAGCTACCAGGAGGACGAAGGCTGGAGGACGAGTTCCTGGGTTCTGGAGGTAGCGCACGTGGTAATATGTAGTGTGGTTTGTGTGTCTAGCTAGTGTAGATGTTTATAATATTTTTACTGCATATTGTTGTTGTTGTTGTTGTTGTTGTTGAGTGTCTGTGTGAGCTGGCCATCAAGCCAGAGCTGGCCTCAAAGCCAGGGCAGTATTTTATAATTTTAAAACAAAATTACCAAACTTATTTACGACGGTTTCCTAGTGCTGGCCGTCGTAAATAAGCCATTAGTATTTACGACGGCCAAGACCAGCCGTCGTAAATAAGCCACTAGTATTTACGACGGCCGACACCAGCCGTCGTAAATAATGGGTCTATTCACGACGGCCGTTGTGAATAAATTCCCCCAACCACGTGGCAACCGGGGGAACTTATTCGCGACGGGATTTCTTAGCCGTCGTAAATAATCTTATTTACGACAGGTGTCGTCGTTAACAACCTTATTTACGACTATTTATCGATGATGGCTGAAAACCGTCATGAATAAGGCTTCCCCGTTGTGAATAACTTATTCACGATGGTTTGCCCTTTATTAACGACGGTTTCCAGCTATCATTAATTGTTCATATTCCTGTAGTGAGGTGGGAGGGAGGCGGCAGCGAGGGCGAGAACGACACTTGGTCGGTGTCAAGGGCGAGGAGGGAGACGACACGGGGAGGGGGGGGGGAAGGAGGCAGCGCGGGGGATAGAGAAAGAAGGAGGGCAAGAACGGAGGAAAGAGGCGGACGTACATAGATGGCAACGGCAATGACAACGGCGACAAAGCTCGGCAGCAAGGACGGCGAGGACGAAGCTCGGAACCGAGGACGACGAGGATGAAGCTCGGAGGCAAGGACGAAGGTCGACAGCGAGGATGAAGCTCGACGGTGAGGGTTTTGGCGGCAAAGGACAATTTTGGCAGCCTGTCAGTGTCTAAGTGAAATCTCCATGGTTGAGTTTTTTCGAGGAGACTGAGCGGACTTATATAGGCGTAGATTTTCACACGCGGCTCTTCGTTAAACACAGCCTGTGAAGATGTATTAGTGCAGGCGGTTTGTAAATTGTAATTTAGAACCGCATGAGCGCCTAATATAGGCGTGATTTCATAGGCGGCTCTTAATTAAACACCACCAGTGAAAAATGTTTAAATTATGTTATCTCTATGCGGCTTTATATAGGCGCATATTTCACGGGTGGCTCTTAGTTAAACACCGCGTGTGAAAAATATTTAAATTACGTTCTTTCTAGTGTATTTGTCCATTGCACCTTCGCGCGCAGAGATAATAAATGTGCATCGTTGCCACAATGAACATATAGAACCACAATCATATTGCAATTTAGAGATAAACATTAACATTTCATAGTTTATACACATTGTGTGCCGTCTAAACTATACATTTCAGACTTGTATTCCTATGAAGCTCTCATCGATCGATCTAAATTGTACCATCGAGCTTGCTTCCAAACACATCTCTTATATTTTTCTGAATCCTAAAAATAACATTGACATTCTTTAAAATTTACAAATGTCAAATGAGAAATGATATATAACCTAGGTTGCTCACTAACACAAAGTTACTAACCTTGATAAGTAGATTATAGCAATCATTTTAAACATCAGGCGCATTTGGCTGATGAAGCAAACGCTGAACCTCAAGTAGTAAAATTCTGACATTAATACTAGGACACCATCCCTACGAAATATCAATTTAAGCAACATAAGAAACCACTTCAAATAAGTTCAACAACAGTTACTTTATTACTTGAGCAAAATAAGTCAATCTTACAATCTCTTGATCAATAACCCCTGAGCGACAGACATTAGGATGGAAGAAACTAGGTGGAAAGGTGCATCTCAGAGGTACCAAGGGATAGTAATCCGAGAAGGAGATTGCCAGTGGGTAGTAACCACCTTCCCAGTCAGTCTACAAAGGAAATTCATTAATAAGGGGACGATGGTAATGTTGGATTGTGCTTATTCTTCATGACTTACCTCTTCTTTACCAGGGACAATGCACTGCCACTTCATTGAGTCTCCCGACTCAGGCTTCGTAGAGAAACTCTATGCACAGAAATTGGACAAAAAGTGACGCAAATGGAAATCCATGAAATTGAAAATACCAAAAACACACAAGAAAGAAAAGCAAAACAACAGAGCGAATGGTGTACCATATGTACATACATGGGGGGTGGTTCTTGCGCCACACCAAGCGCTCCTCCTTGAGTTAGCCACACGCCAAGTCGTTAACAAAGTTCCCAGCCATGAACGACGATGATGTAGAATAGGAGGGAGTAGTAACGGCGACGACGACGACAGCGATGGCGAACATTGGACGGCAGGCGGCGGTCGCACTGGAGTTGGTCGATCACAAAAGGGTTCGAAGAGAGAGCGGCTGGAGTTGGACGGTAGGGAAATGCATGGTCCGAGGAGGAGGAGGTGCGGAGAACTTAATTGCGGCCGGTGGTGAAGATACGGGCGAGATAAAAGCGTGTCTTCCATTGTTGACAAAGAAAGACGAGCAGCCCGAGGAGGAAGAGCTGCGGAGAACTTAATTTCGACCGGTACGATGGTGCAGAGAGATGTGCGATCGGTGTGCGGGACACTCCTCCCTCCTTGAAGATGAATTAAACACCGCCTGCGAAGATGTATTATCACAGGCAATTTTTAATATAGAACCGCCTGTGAAAAAAGAGAGAGCGGCTGGAGTTGGACGGAAGGAAAACGCGCGGCCCGAGGAGGAGGAGGAGGTGTGGAGAACTTAGTTGCGGCCGGTGGAGAAGAGACGGGCGAGATAAAAGCACGTCTTCCATTGTTGACACAGGGAGACAAGCGGACCGAGGAGGAAGAGCTGCGGAGAACTTAATTTTGGTCGGTACGGTGGTCTAGAGAATTGCGACCGGCGTGCGAGACCCTCCTCCCTCCTCGAAGATGAATTAAACACCGCCTGCGAAGATGTATTATCGCATGCGGTTTTTAATATAGAACCACGTGTGAGAAAAGTTTACTAAGTTTAGGATTAATGAGAAGTAACACGGGATAAACCCACGGTAACATCTGGTTAGAAGAGTAACAGGGAACAAACATACGGTAACATCGTGACCAGAGTAACACGGGACACATAAAGGATAACATACGTTGTCCACAAACATTGAAGAATATAACTTCGAGTTCAGAACAGAATAACTAAAATGAAAGCATGTCGAGGAGTTATCACATCCAGCCATGGTTCCTCGCCATTCGACGGTGTCGACTCTTCTTCTTATCACTATGTATTTCGGAATTGGAGAGCCCAACTTCCGCAACATGACGTTGGATGGAGTTGATGTCTTCTCATTTCCATTTGTGCTTCAAGTTGGGACAGACTGGGCATATTAGGTAGCCGCTGGGGTGCTCAATAACGCGCATACGGTCACCGCGTGGGACTAGCAATTTGTAGCCATGACACCGGTCATCATCGGAGTCCATGCTGACGTACCCTGGTGAGGGGCCATGCTCCCGGATCAGAGATGGTGAGGAAGCCTGACGGGGGAGCAGCAGCACGCAAATCTAGTAAGAGGTAAACACATCGATGCAGGCATACTCCACCTGCTGTGGCGACAAGATCAACTTATCCCACTTATCACACTTGATGTTCTTCACCTTGTCGATGTGCACATTCATCACCTCGAGCGTAAGTTCCGACCGGTGCAGCACCTTCACGGCGAGGTCACGGAGCTCAACCACATTTGCTACCTCGAAGCCATAGTCCTCGTGCAGCCGCTTTACGTTGCTACTGATACTGACGCCAAAAAATCTGTTGTGCGGATAGGCGAAGAAGTTTTTCAGGGCACTCTTTGGGACATAGTCCACGTGAATGATCTAGAAGACGAGACAGTGGTGGCCCATGCAGAGCTGTAGGACGGCCGTCTTGTACGACTTGCGCCCGTCCGAGTTCTTGACGTCGTACCACTCTGTGTACAGGCTGACGATGAGGGGCCCCGAGTTGTTCCTGTGAACCTGCAAAAGGAAGCGCTCGACATCGGCTTCAGAGGACGTGATGGTGGTCTCGATCACGGTGCCGTTCAACATGACCTCGGTGGTCTAGGTCACCAACTGTGTGTTCGGAGCCACCGGGACCAGAGATGACCATCGGGAGCGGGCCACCAGAATGTTGCAGCTTGGCTCCCTGGTTGTTTGCCGGCGGGCCACCAGAAGGTTGCCGCTTGGCTTCAGCACTTGACTTCGGGAATGCTAGCGACGACTACTTGCATTTTCCGCCTTGATCATGATCACCAACAGGGAGGCGAGACGATGATCCTGCAAACGCCATGGTTGTGAGGAGTGAAGAAGTTGGAAGGGCGCTGCGAGAAGATGAGGAAGGGCACTGCGAGGAAGATGAGGAAAAGGCGTTTCAGATTCTAGTGGTTGCAGCACCGTCGATGAGGCGCCATAACTGAATGATGGATAATTTGAATTTTGACATGTTGGTTTGCTTTAAAAAATAACAAAATTCATATATGTATAAATAAGACAATATATTCATACAAACCAACTTTTAGTGGAAGATCCATTTTATATGACAATCTGAATAATATGTGCATATAAAATAATGCTATATTTACCAAAACATAACAATGTTGCCCATATAAGTTTAAAACTTTTTGTTCCATATGGTATATATTAATTTTTGAAGAATATAGAAAAAAGAATCATCGAGTTTGGACTTAATTTGCAGAATCTATACATGTTTGAGTATTTACATTGGAATCTAGATAAAAAATGAAGCAAAGGAAGAACAAACTGAAGAGCAGACCTATGAAGAGGCAATTATCGCATGCGGTTTTTAATATAGAACCGCCTATGAAACAAGTTTACTAAGTTTAGGATTAATTAACATTCTTGATCAAAATAAGGGGGCCTGTAAAAGTCCAAATTCCAAGTTCTTGTAATATGATTTAGTATTACAGGTGCCCATTAAATTTCACTTGGAAAAACCTTTGAAATTGGTCAGAACATGAAAAAAATAGGATATTTGTCATTTTTGTATTTTGCATAATACATTAATTTTATGAGTGTATTTTTCTATGGTACTTTTTAGTCATGATACTAAGCTCTATGATTTTTTTTCAGATTTTTACAAAAAAAATTTGAATCAATGTGTTTTCAAAATTTGAAGAATATCTCATATGTATATGAGCATTTCATTAGAATGAGCGATAATTTGAATTTTCCACGTTGGATTGCTTTTAAAAAATTAACAAATTTCATACATGTATAAATAAGATAATATGTTCATACAAATCAACTTTTAGTGGAAGATCCATTTTTTAGGAGATATGACAATCTGAAAAATATGTGCATATAAATTAATGCTATATTTAGCAAAACATAACATTGTTACCTATATAAGTTTTAAACTTTTTGTTCCATCCGGTATATATTAATTTTTGAAGAATATAGAAAAAAGAATCATCGAGTTTGGACTTAATTTGCAGAATTCATACATGTTTGAGTATTTATATTGGAATCTAAATAAAAAATGAAGCAAAGGAAGAAGAAACTAAAGAGCAGACCTAAGAAGAGGCAATTATAGCATGCGGTTCCTAATATAGAACCATATGTGAAATAAGTTTACTAAGTCTAGGATTAATTAGTATTCTTGATCAAAATAAGGGGGCGTGTAAAAGCCCAAATTTCAAATTCTTGTAATATGATTTAGTATTACAGATGGCCATTAAATTTCACTTGAAAAAAACTTTGAAATTGGTCAGAACATGAAAAATAAATAAATAGGATATTTCTCATTTTTGTATCTCGCATAATACATTGATTTTGTGACTGTATTTTACTATGATACTTTTTAGTCAATCATACCAACCTCTATGATTTTTTTCAGATTTTTACAAAATTGTTTGAATCAATGTGTATTCGAAAATTGAAGAATGCCTCATATGTATATGAGCATTTCATTAGAATGAGGGATAATTTGAATTTGCCATGTTGGATTGCTTTTAAAAAATAACAAGTTTCATACTTATATAAATAAAACAATTTATTCATACAAACCAACTTTCAGTGGAAAATTCATTTTTTAGGAGATATGACAATCTGAATAATATGTGCATATAAATTAATGCTATATTTACCAAAACATAACAATGTTATCTATATAAGTTTTAAACTTTTTGTTCCATCTAGTATATATTAATTTTTGAGGAATATAGAAAAAAGAATCATCGAGTTTGGACTTAATTTGCAGAATCTATACAATGTTTGAGTATTTACATTGGAATCCAAATAAAAAAAAGCAAAGGAAGAATAACTGAAGAGGAGACCTATGAAGAGGCAATTATTGCAGGCGGTTTTTAATATGGAACCTCCTTAATACCTGACTCTCATAATGGACGATTGTACAAAGCACCGCTCGGGCACCGCAAAAACCTAACTCGGGAGATTTCACATCAATGCCGTCAGGCTGCCAAAAAATACATTTGCCCCTCGCCGCCGCCGTCGTCCTCTCCCTCGCTGTTGAGCCCACATCACCGTCCTTGCCCTAGCCTCCAAGCGCGCGCACATCGTCGTCCTCGCTTCCAAGTGCCATCACTGTATGCTAGCTTTATGAACCTTGTGTTCAACTTTCAGCCTTCACTTGCATTCAAGAAATGGTTACTATCATATTTTTATTTTTATAGTTTGACATAGAAGATGGACCGCCGAGCGTGGATGTACAACACGTCAAGACCTGATCCTATGTATATTCAAAATATTGCAAACTTTATTGAAGCATTCAAGAGACATGTGAAGATGCAAAAGATAGATGACATATTATGTCCATGTATCGACTGTGAAAATAAGATTGCTTGGATAGATACTATAGTAATCCAATCTCATTTGGTGAAAAGGGGTTTCAAAAAAGACTACACAATATGGACAAATCATGGTGAATTAGATACGAATGAGGTGGATAAAAATTATGAGAGAGGTTGTGATGATGATAATGCTTATATTGATTATGGTAGTGACAATCAGGATGATGATGATGATGATGATGATGATGATGATGATGATGATGATGATGATGATGATGATGATGATGATGATGATGATGATGATGATGATGATGATGATGATGATGATGATGATGATGATGATGATGATGATGATGATGATGATGATGATGATGATGATGATGATGATGATGATGATGATGATGATGATGATGATGATGATGATGATGATGATGGGTTTGATTGTGGAGAGATATTGCGTCATATCGAACCACATATATTGATTTCTATGGGAGCAAGTAAAGGTTTAAGTAAAATATAGACATTGCAGAATGTGGCGACGGAGCTCTTACATGATGAATCAAAGGGTTGTGATAAATAGTTTACTACATTGCGTACAATCCTAGAACTACAAAAGTTTAAAGCCACACACGGATGGTTCGATTGTAGTTTCTCTGATCTTTTGAATTGTTTGGCAGAAATTCTTTCAAATCCCAATAAACTGCCCATAAACATTTATAAAGTGAAGAAATTTTTTTCTCGATGTCACTAGGTGTGACAAAAATACACGCTTGTGTGAACCATTGTATTCTGTATCGCAAAGAGCATGAGCTCGCAACTAGATGCCCCATCTGTGGTGTCAGTAGATACAAGAAGGACTACAATCACCAATATGTTACCAACATGAATAAGACTCTAAAGAATAAGAAGAATATTATTGGCCCTGAAGGTGACGATGATTATACTTCTAACTATGCCGGCAGGGTGAATAAGAGAAAAATTCCTGCCTTGGTGATGTGGTACCTTCCAGTAATTGATCGCTTGAAGCGTTTGTTCTCAAACCCTCGGGAGGCTGAACTTATGCGTTGGCATTCCGAGCAGCGTAGGAAGAATGAAAGACATAATCGACACCATGGTGATGCAACCCAGTGGAAAATTTTGATATTCAGTATCTAGAGTTAGCAAAGGAAGTCAGAAATGTAAGGTTTTCCTTGGATACAGTCCGAATGAATTCGTTTGGTGAAAAAAGGAGCATACACAACACATGGCCCATGGTATTAACGATGTACAACCTACCGATGTGGGTTTGTCACAAAAGGAAATATATTTTGTTATCTATTCTTATACAAGGTCCGAAACAACCCGGCATCAAAATTGATGTGCTTTTGGAACCTCTAATAGAAGATATGGCGAAACTGTGGAATGAAGGGGTACGTACATGGAATGAGTACAAGCGGGAGTATTTTATGCTAAGAGCAATGATATTCATCACCGTGCATGATTATCCCAGACTTTTTATATTATCGGGACAAATGAAAGGGAAGAAAGGTTGTTATAAGGTACGTGGATGGAACTGAATTTTTGTACCTCACTTCATATATCTTGTTGATCGGATAAAAGCATTGGGGCTACTATATTTATATCATATGTTTCCGTTGGAGAAATATTTAGGAGTATTAAAGGGTTATGTGCGGAACCATGCTCACCCAGAGGGTTCAATTTATGGAAGGACACACTACTGAAGAAGTGATTGAGGGTTGCGCTGATTATATCAAAGATGGAAAGCCGATAGGTGTGTCTATACCAGTACATGAGGGTATACTATGTGGGAGAGGCGAAGTGGGTAAGAAAACTTTTATCGTTCAGGATTACAAATTAGTACACTGTGCACATTTTGGTGTATTACAACAACTCGCAATAGCTGAGTCGTACATCGAGGAACACGAAATTGAGCTTCACAGAAAAAACCAAGGTCGCACAGAGGACTGGATCATGAAAGAGCACAGAAGACATTTCACTGAATGGTTAATGGACAAAATATACCATAAGGAGACTCTAATGAAGAGACATAAATGAAAAAGTTAGCTTCTGGCCCATTTGCTTTGGTGACAACATGGGAGCATCTGACATCACTAGTTACATATTTTACACTAAGGAAAAAGATGGTAAGAGTGTTGCACAAAATAGTGGTGTTCGCATAGAGGCTTATGATCCACAAGGGCAGAAGACCACATACTTCGGGTTCATAGAGGAAATATAGGAACTCGATTATGGCGAAAGAATGCAAATGCCCGTGTTTAAGTGTCAATGGGTCAAACATCCTGATGGTGTGAAAGTGGACAACTACGGGCTGACACTGGTAGACTTAAACAAACTAGGTTATAAAGATGATCCGTGGGTTCTCGTCGATCGTGTTGCACAAGTTTTTTATGTACAGGATCCAGGAATTAAGAAGATGCACGTAGTTGTTTCTGGAAAGCAAAATATTATTGGGGTTTGTGGGAGATAATGAAGAGAAATATAATCTATATGAGATATGTACCTTTTCACCGAGCCTGACAACATCAAGCGCGTAGAAAGAAGCATTAAAAAGGATTCGAAACCCTATATGCGAGAAGATGTCAATGCTATAAAAAATGTACGACATATATTTTATATACATGTAATATTGTAATAAAACTTTAATATTTTAATTTGACAAATTGCCTCTTTTATTATTTGAATTTTGACATGTTGGAATGCTTTAAAAAAATAATAAAATTCATACAGTGAAACATTGGCTTTGAGTTGGTCGTAGACTTTAACAGTGAAATACACTGCGCTTGAAGCCATGGCTGGCTGAGTGTTGCTTCATCTCTATGTGTACGTGTGAGCTCTGTTTTTCCTCTGTTCATGTGCGTATATAATTTTCCTCTGTTTTTCCTTCAAGTAAAGACCGCCTGTGAAAATATTTTGAACAACGTGCACAAGGTGCAGCCCCTGGCCGGCGTGACAATCCCTCATGAGATCACCACTTCCGAGACGTGTCATCACTGAGCTGCCGGTTGGAGGGGCTCCAGAGGCTCAAGCCAGGGGTGTGTCACTTCCTCCATCAAGCTCCACGTACATCAACCAGCTAGAAACAAATGCTGGTGGGAGCAGTAGGTTGGAGTCGATCCATGAAACTGACTAATGGATACTAGAGCTTTTGGACAGAAGGCAATTTGTGCAAGAGATGCTGTATTTGCGCAACTTGACATTTTGAGGCCTTGTAATGCTTGCTACCATGTGAGACATATTTTGTTGCTAGAACTTTTGTGGACTGGTGCATGCTACAATTTTTGCAGGCGGTTCTATACCTACGACTAGCCGCCTGTGAACAATCTTTATCACAGGCGGTTTGTAATGTAAAGAGTATCCGCCTGTAAAGAATCTTTATCACATGCGATTCTTTATCTATGGTTGTCCACCTATGAAGAATATTTATCACAGGCGGTTTGTAACGTAATATTATCCGCCCGTGTAACTCTAAGACACATGTACTGCGCGCGAGGCGCGTTCCCCTCGTGCGCGCACCGAAAAGGTAAAGCGTGCACATCCGGTCTATTCAGTCACTTGTATTAATGGCCAACATTGCAAGCGATTCCTACTCCACGGTCCGCCTGTCGTGCGGTCGCTACCATTCGCATGCAGAATTCGAAGTGATCTAACCTCTCCTTCTCCGCACCATTATAACTTGCACCTTCCACTTCTCTGCAGTCTGCACCATCATCACAGTCTTCTTCTTCCCTCTAGTTTTCGTCTTTCTCGCCGCACTATACCCTAGCCTCAATGACACCACCGACTAAGCGCTCCCGACCATGCTTTCCACTCGCCGTGCCTCCGTCCCCGGCTCCAACCACACCTCCGTCCCCGGCTCCGTCCCCGGCTCCAACCGCGCCTCCGTCCCCGGCTCCAACCGTGCCTCCGTCTCCGGCTCCAACCGCACCTCCGCTGCCTTCCTAGGTAGAAGAGAGTGTGCACCTGCTCAGGAAAGTCGCTTTCCTAGAGCAGAGCTTGGTTTCCCTCAAGGCACAGGCGGACGACGACCTATCACTGTTGCGCCAGCAGATGGTGACGGATGTATTTAATAGTACATCTAATGCCATGGTTCTTCTGGGTCTTGGTCGCCTTACAGAATGTACTGGAATGGGCACCGTAGCCCACTACCTCTTCGGGTTAAGCGCAGTGGCCGGTCGTCTTGACGCGATGCGGGAGACGGTCGGTGAGGTGCTTGGGGTGGAAGGCAGCAGGAAGTTGGTGGAGGTGATCGCCGACATGTGTGGGGTTTCTCCGTCGCAGGAGGACTAGACGATCATCTGTTGTTTTCTTTTGTTGTTTGTAAAAATTTAATTTTTAATGAATGTGTATTTGGTGATGAATGTTTGTTATCGATTATCGAATTATTTGTTGTCTTTTTGTTTATTGCTAAATGTGGTTGATGTATACCAGGCCGCGACATTTGGTGGCTTCGAATTGGTGTCAAAGGCGCGTTCTGATCCCCTCGATATTAATGGCCGATATTGCAGGCGGCTCCCTACTCCCGGTCATTTCAGCCGCTTGTATTAATGTGGCCTCAAATTGAATTCGAAGGCGCGTTTCCCTCGGTATTAATGGCCAATACTGCAGGCGGCTCCTACTCCTGGTCGCTTCAGCTGCCTGTATTAATGGCCCATGTTGCAGGCGGCTCCTACTTCACGGTCCGACTGTGAAAATTGATATGTTTATACAAGCGGTTTGCCGTTGCGAGTCGTCTGTGATGTTTATTCATCACATGCGGCTATTAAATCATTCGACATCATAGACACATTTACCGTCTGGGTCTGAAAAACGAGACGCCTATGATAATAGTTTTTGTAGTAGTGGTAGACGAAGACCAGGCAAACCTAAAACTAGCTCGACAACTAAACACATATTTGTATACTCATTTTGACAATTCAATGTTGGAGTCAGCCTTAATACTATAAACCTATTTTATATTAGATATGTCCAATTAAGACATGAGAATCTATCCACCACTACGACAAATGTGATATAACCGACTGTGATAATATGTTTATAACTGTCTGTAAAAATATTTTCTATAGTAGTGCACACAACCCCAAATATATCATGACTTTGCTTCGTGTGCTGGAATAACTACTACATAGCTAATGGACGTAGTTGCAGCTTGGGCCTGCACGGAGGTGTCGTAAGGCATAGTTGTACTCAATAGGATGGAGTGGTTGCCGGCGCATTGCCTCAAGATTGGATACTCTTAGACTTGTCTTGTATTGATGTTGACATTACTTTGTATAGAGAGAAGCATTTTATAACAATCCTATTTTTACCAATTAGAGGTTATTTTTGAAGTCTTCTGCAAAAAAATAATAAAAATGTAAAAAAATGAATGTGAAATCGGTATTATAAAAATTATAGACTAACATCGTTCAATTTAATATTATAAAAAAGTTACATCAACACATCTGTCATACCTATTTCTAAATTAACCACCTGTCATTATGAAAATTTGATGTGGAAGACAATCCAAAAAATTACAAAATTTCCACTACAAAAAGAAAACCGTAGAAATCTATGTCAAACTCAAGCATAAATAGGTAAAATTTGGAGTACACATTATATGAAAAAAATAATAACAATCAAGGTGGCATGAAACCACGGAAATGAAAAAGTATTGAGTTTGTCCTAGAAATCGATAGTGGAATGGATTTTTTGGGTAAAACTCAGAGGAACCAATCAAAACAAGAGAAAAGGATTGTGTAGGATCCAAAAGCACATGACCAGGTACCAGAGGGGATGCGTGAATAGTTGATGGAACAAAAAAATCAGTGTAATACTCAACCCCTCAATAAAAACCGATCTACTGTAAAAACAAGGTTGTGTGTTTGTGTTCTATCATTGACAGAATGATCAAAACTTCTGAAAATAATTAAGTTACAAAATCAACACAATAAGAATCATCTCAATTGATAGAGTAGAACTCAGGTTATGGTAGAAAACATGAGAAAAGTTAAGTATAATCTACTCGAATGAATAACTAATTTGATATGTTGAACAAACTCATGTATGACTTGTGAAATCATGACTCCAATGACATTGCAATTTTCATAGATGATAAATAATCGAGTTGTGAAGCTAACAAAAAAGAATAAGTCAATTGGGTGTGTAGAACAAAACTTATGACAAAAAAGTGATTGAAGATTGACTGAAATTAAATAGATGAGAGAAATAAAATAGATACTAACAAAAACAACGTCCAAACACTCTAAAACAAGTTTTTTAGATCACGATGCAAAAACTTAGCACAAATGTCGAGCTTTATGAAAGTCGGGTGCAAAGGATAACTCACACGCGACCAAGTACTACTTATTTGTATCTACAACCCTTAAACAACAGTAACCAACTAGTACACCTTAACAGAAGTACTATTCAACTAGTACACATTTTAATACTACTTGCACTCTATTTATTGGCATATAGATCAAAATTCTAAAATTTCAAAACTCTCTAGGCACAGTCGCTAGAGTTATGAACACAAGCTCAAAAATCCGAACCTAACTTGGACTCTCCAGGCAGAACTCGCAACTAAATCGGAATCGGTTGTTTCTGGCCAAGACAATCTGACTGCTTACCAAAACTCATATCCGAATCCAACTGATTGAGACACCAACTCGGACTCAATCTAGAACCTACCTAAAAATTACCTTTTCATGTCCGAACATGCTGGAATCACGCCATAGACTTATGTCAACCTGTACACATATTCGAAAACCTACACTACACTTTGGAACCATGTTGCCAAATACATGCACTCTTTACACATATGCACATCTTCTAAACATGTTTAACCTTCACTTCTCATCATCCAAATATATTGGAATCACGTCACAACATCGTGCTGTCCCTGTACTTGTGTCAATGACTTCCACACACATTTGAAACACCACTTGATACGTCTCAAGCACCTTCATATACACCATTTTTTATCCAAACATATTATGTGATTCCAACTCCCTAAGTGTCCTGATGGGGACACCAACTTACATAGTTGTAAATGTAATTCCACCTTCATGTAGCGCTATAAAAGAGTAGAGGGGCATCACGGTAAGAAGTCAAAGCTTGTCGTGTTCACAACCCCACACAATACAATTCAATCAAATCAGTCATAGCTCTGCAACGGAAGGAAGACGCTAGCACTTCCAGGTGGGCTTTGATCAATTGAGTTAATTTCCTATCATAGGTGGGCCCATGAATCTGTATGCTCTCTTCTTAATTATTGGCTGGAAGTGTGTTTCCTTCTCTAATTAATTTTGTTTTTTCCTTAATTCTGTCCATAAATTACCTACATATAAATATTCACGTACATTATATGGAAATTGTTAGTAATAAACTCCTACCATTTTATTGGTTATTCACTTTTATGTGTTTTATATCTTTTATGCAGTGATTTGAGAGTAAAATGTGGTATTTAAGTAACGTAAACAGACGGTTGATGGGCGACAAAGTCGAGTGAAATAAAGTTGATGACCCAATCACCAATCTTTGAGTTGAAAGTCGCTGAGATCGTATCTGGTGAAACCATCATAACACGCAAACCCCTACCTGACATACTAATTGTTGCAAGTATTTCACGGCAGTAGAGTTTATAAAGAAGATCAAACTTGAATCAACGAGCTATCTGCACATAGACGATCACAACAGTAATAAGAGATACGAGTTACCCAGGTTCAATCCCTATATGACGATGTAATATACTATTTCTGCTTGATTGATTTTGCTTACAAATAGAGATTACAATAATGTATGTGGATTGCCTATTGTAAGGATTGGTTATGGGATGACTGATTTAATGCTTGGATGCTTTGCTCATTGCCTCGTTCTCCGCAAGCTAGTTAAGTGGATTGTGAAAGATCTTGATGCTTCAAATTATCTGAGTTGTCTAATGATCATTTTGACTCCTAAAGTGTCTATGGTTTTCAAGTCCATAATTGGTGTTTTATCAATCGATCAGATCATTGATGCAGAATTTAACTTGACATTTTTTGACCCAGTCAAAGGGAAGCTCAGTCTTTCGCCTTCACAGGCTTTTGACGGTTATAAGCCATTTGAGGCGTAAGGGTGCCCTCGCGCTCGTGCCTATTGTCATGATTATTCTCTATTCCCCACCATCTCGATTTATTGAAATTTCAACAGTAGTGCTAGTAGTGGTGCATGCATGTTGGTTGATTAATGCATGTTAGGTGATCAATGCAGTAACAGCTAGAAATTCACCTCACTGCAACTGCAAGCAACTTCAATGAAGAAAAAGACATCTGGTGCTATCTGGGGAACCAACAAGCTTTCATCAGTTCAGTTATATAAAAGAATGATAGGACCACTACAGAAATCATCATAATAGACGACGCCAGAAACCGTCGTCTATAAGATTAAAACCGTCGTCTATAAAGTTAAAACTATTGTCTATAGCTTATAGACGGCGGTAAACACTTATTGACGACGGTTTCCGGCCGTCTACGATTATTAGTCATCTATAAGGTTATAGACGACGGTTGTCGTCGTCTATAAGGCAATTGACGACGGCCACTCCTGGCCGTTGTCAATTAGATACTCCTGCCACGTGGCACATAGTGGATCTTATAGACAACGATTTTTCTGACCGTCGTCTATAAGGCAATTGACGACGGCCACTCTTGGCCATCGTCAATTAGGTACTCCTGCCACGTGGCACATAGTGGACCTTATAGACGACGGTTTTTTGACCGTCATCTGTAATTATGGCTTATAGACGACGGCTACTGCTCCACCGTCGTCTATAAATATGGTTTATAGACGACGGCTTAGCACCAGAAACCGTCGTCTATAAGGCTCGCATTTTTTTTAAAAAAACCTAACCCTGGCTTCGAGGCCAACCCTGGATCGATGGCCAGCTCACACAGGCAGAAAATAATATACATAAGCACAATCATATATATCACAAGAAATATTACAAAATAGTTCAGAAACAATACACGCGACACATGCCACATTAAACGCTACCCCGTCCACTACCGGAGTTTGGAAAGTCGTCCTCCTGCAGTCGTCCAAGCGACGCAAGCTGGGGCGATGGTGTGCGAGCCTCCGTCCCTGATCCATGTGATTTGCAAATGCGGTTAGATAAGTTACAAGTATAAACATGCATATTTGATGAAATTTGCTTATTAAAATGCATAATTTAGCAAGTTAACTAGATTTTGCTATGTTTGAGTAAGTTTGCTCATATTTAGTAAGTTTGAGCAAGATCGACTAAGTTTGAGCAAGTTTAACTAGTTTTGGCTATATTTAACTAGTTTTAGCTATATTACTCATCATATTTTACTAAGTTTGATCAAGTCTAACTAGTTTAGCAATATTTGAGTAAGTTTGATCAAATTTTACAGAATGTGAACACGTTTAACTATTATTAGCTATTTTGAGTTATTTTCTATCTGTGCACCTGTCGTCGGCACCTACACCTGCGGCAGCTCTAACGGTGGCGGCACCCACTGTGGAAAGACAACCTGCTGTCCTGCAGCCATAGCCTGCAAATAGGAACCAAATCATTTCACATAGCATTTATATATTAGAAATATTAAGTACAACAGTCAGAAATTACCTGCATGGCAGCTTGCAACTGGAGCATGTACGAGATTTGATACCCGTCCCTAGCCCCGAGCACCGCCGCCTACATCTCGTCCGTAGCCCTGAGCACCCCTGCCTGCATCTCGTCCCGAGCCCTCAATGCTTCTTGCGTCCTCTGGAGCTCCTCCCGGACACTCCGTAGCTCCAGCTCTTGGGTCATATGGCTGCTGCTGAACCCACCCTGCTGCGATGAAGAGGCTCTCGAGGAAGACCGCGCCTGCCTCGAGTCGACCACTCCATCAATGATGGCTAACCTAAACAACGAAGTAAGATTATTAAATTTTCGTAACTCAATGTTTGTGATAGTAAACCAAAATGTCAAAACTCACTATCCGTGGGGTTTCCCACCCGCTGCTTGCATACGCGGCTTCGGAGATATTGTTGGTGCGCTCTTCAAATCATACCCTTCAACTCAAAGCCTCCGCGCCTTCTGCCCGTACTTTTCTAGAAATTCAGGAAAATAACATCTTCAGAACTATTAAAGAGAATTTAATTAAGTTAACAAAATACCTTACCAACGCCTCTAGCGCCGCCTGAGAACACAGCTGGTTAGGCTGCGACAGGTCACGTCCCAAGTGACCCCTCTTCCACACCTTGATAGCTATCGGCTCCCGACCCTCTCTCGCTCCTATTGATACGTGTTAGCACAATGAAGATGATAAAATTATTTAAATAAAATTTGAGTAACACTTAAAATCCGTTTAGTCGGACGTATGTATACCCCCCCCCTAAACGGTGTTTCGATTCCCTCCATCTACTGTCTCTATGGGCCTAGGACAAGTCCTAGAAACCCTGGCTCGCCCAACGGGCACACAATGCACGGTACGCGTCTGAACGGGCATCGAGCCACGCTAGGTGACCTGTACACCAATTATTATTGGATGAAAACATTGTTCACAATCGGATAATGAAGCAAAGTAAAATAAAGCCTTTATCTCTGCGTACTGCGCCTCCGTCAAGTATTTGTCGGCCACGTCCTTGAACTGTCCGGGCTCACCCTCGTCCGGATGCAACTTGAAGTACGCCTTGGTAGCTTGAATGTGAGCCGTCGAGAGTGACTGTGTCACGAGCTTCCTGCCGTTGTTGTGGAATACGATACGAGCGTGATCAAGTTGTTGTGCCCCGTTCTCCAAACGGTACCGTGCCTATAATAAATTTGTATTAACCAAATATTTTTAATATATAATAGAATTGTATTACATAAATATTCTTTATACTTACCATGAGTCATGCCACACAACCTCCTGGTGGTTGTCATGGGCAAGGTCCTGGGCCGTAGCATAATCGTGCCAAGACGTAGCATCTACTCCGTTCACTACACTAGGGTAGTGCAAAAGGACTAGACGGCCCAAGACACCGTTCACTTGTTGGTGGTGTCCCTGACCACTGAACGAGACATCGTACCAAGACCTGATAGATGATTCTCAATTACTGCATATATAAGTCTAAGAATATGTAAATTGTATTGTTAGAGATTTACTTACCTATCGCCAATCGGATGAATAACAATCCGATTGTCTGGGTTCGCAGGAGCCGGAGGAGTCCTCCAAATCCGTCGCCTCGGAGTCGGCTCCACATCAGGTGGACCCAGAACTGGGGTCATCCGACTGCACTGGCTCTGGAGTCGGAGGAGGATCCGAATCAGGCTCTGAAGTGGTCTCTGGAGCAGGCTCAAAAAAGTGGTCAGCCTGCGGTGGGTGAAGAGGACCCCTAGTCTTTGAGTCCTCGGACGTAGAGTGCTCCTAACAATTTTAAAGAATAATAATATAGATTTAAGAATTACTTATATAATTTATATAATTAAATGATCTTTACCTGTCGTGACCGATGTATAGGTCCGCGTGATGACTCCGGTAGATGATCAACTGAGCCCGTCTAGTCCCGCTAGACTGACTGCCATCGAAGGCATGGGCTACTAGAGGAAGAAAGCCACGTGTCGCTGACCCTCATCGTCGGCTGCTCGACGACATCCCATCGAAACAAAAATTTGCTAATGATTAATAAGGAAAGTATATAAAAGGAAAGAAGAAATGAAGAAAATATTACTTGTACTCAATTTCAAAATTCATCAGTATCACGATCATGTAATCTTCTCCGTAAACTAGACCATCTATCATCTACCGTGGTTGTTGTCGTTTTCGTTTTCTCATCTCACAAGTCTCTAGATCTTCTGTATCTCCATCAAAGTCATCGAGTCCTTGACCAGACTCGACGATAAAAGAGTCTGACAACTCTTGTTCTTGGTAAACAACATCAACCTCATCATCACGGTACCCGGCATTGTCTGGTGTATATAACCGTTCATGAGGATTCACCTTGTGTACAACCCACCAAGCACAAAGATTTTCGCATGGTGTATATAACTGTTCACGAGGATTCACCTTAGTGTGCAAGGATGAATATGTCGCAACCTTGTAGTCGGTCCTTGTGTTTGACTTATACCATGCCAAATTGGTTTTGTCGAGTTCCATTGTTATGATCAAATCAATCGCAATGAAAGAAGACTACTTTTAAGGACTTTATTCCCGACAAAATTGAATTCATGGATTTTTTAATAATCTCATAATAATTAGTTTCACGTCCTTTTGCATCAATGGCCCTCGTCACAACTCAGGTATTAAATGTTGCCCTGAGAGGATGAAGAGCTTCAAATTGAATTGAACGAAATCGAAACCCATTGACGTCGTATCGACCAAAGCTTTTAACTTCAATGGATCCGTACGACAGTTGTCGCAAATCTTCATGGACCCCGGCTTGTTTTTTGCATTGTGCAACATATGACATTAAAGATTATTTTATGTTACAAACCAGCATGTAGTTACTAAGGGAAAACGTTACATGATCTCAAAACCATGTTTGGAAATTAGGGCCTCCATTTACTTCATAATGCCGCATCGATTGTATTTGCTTGCTCGTAGGTTGTTGCTTAGATTTCTAATTTTGTTGATCGAACTCACTAAATAAGGAAAAAATAGAATTATTAGCATAAATGTATAACACAGCACGCTAATTAGTATAGATGCTGAACAAACACTTACTGGAAATATTTGTGCATCCCGTCTATGTTAGCGTACATGTACAACAAAGCAGATGTCTTTTCATCTGTTGAAGCATCGTAGCTCGTCCCACTATCAACAGTGGTGCCTCTCGTCTGAAAAATATTTGAGGTCGCCACAAGAGGGTTCTTCATCCATATTGTACCGCAACGTGGAAGCATTAACATTGTGTTCTTCTACAAAATAGACACTTGAAAAGTAACCTATCTCTTGAAGTAAATACTTTAGCGATGCATCCTTCAACTCTTGCCCTATTGCGAACCATTGGTTTCAGACATCTGAGTGCTCTTTCAATGTGGTACATCCACCAATATTGAACAGGGCCGCTAACTCTAGCTTCATACGGAAGATGGATTAGGAGGTGTTGCATTGGATTGAAGAACCCTGGAGGGAAATTTTTTTCCATCTTACATAGAAGCACTGGTATCTCTCTTTTCAACTTCTCCATCATATCCCTTGTGATTTCTTTAGCACGAAGTTGTCTATAAAAGTAGCTAAGCTCGTATAACACCTTCCAAACCGCATCGTCAAAATTGCCCCGAAATATAACCGGCAGAAGTCTTTCCATGATTATGTGATAATCATGACTCTTCAACCCAGCAAGATTTCCAGTCTTAACATTCACGGCTCTTCACAGGCTAGCAGCATAGCCGTCCGGGAATTTCAACTTTTTCAACCACCTCAAGACTTTTTTTTCTTTGGTCTAAGACGGAATGAAGCTCGTGGTTTGCCACCAGCTTTGGAGAGCTCAATAGTTGAACGGTTACAAACCTCTCCCAAATTCTTCCGAGACTTTATATTTTCTTTTATTTTGCCTGTCATATCCAAGCATGTGCTTATGATGCATTCAGCCATGTTACGTTCCTGGTGCATGACATCAACGTTATGCATTAGAATTAAGGACTTCACTTACGGTAGCTCCTATGGTCCACATATAGTCTAATTATGTTCCATTCCGTAACCAACAAAATATCCAGGACGATCTTCATCTGGCACTAGCTTGTTCAACAGTACAGCAATGTCCGAACTGTTCGGACGCTGCGGCGGTCCCTTTTTTACAACGGTATCCTTCTTGAAGGCATTTCTTTGCTGCCTAAACACGTGATTGGGCGGTAACCAACGTCTAGACAATAAAAGTAGCATATCTTGCCACCATGACTTAGACAAAAACATTATGTGTTCAAAGCAAAAATGGGACATGTCAAGCAACCATGAGTGCTCCAGCAAGAAAACACGCCGTAAGCTGGAAAATCATGAACATACCACAAGTATGCAGCTCGAAGGTTAAATTTCTATTTTTTGTAACAGTCATACGCTTCGATTCCTGTCCATAACATTTTCAACTCTTCAATCAACGGCTTCAACATCACATTCAGTCGTGAACCAGGATGATCTGGTCCAGGTACAATAAGACAAAGGAACATAAACTCATACTTCATACAAAGAGATGGAGGCAAGTTGTACGGAATAGCGAACACGGGCCAACAAGAGTATGGTGTGACGTTTGTGCTGAACGGTGAGAAACCATCTATCACCAACCCGATGCGAATATTTTTTGCATAATTAGTGAATTCAGGATCGAAGCGGTCAAGCACCTTCCATGCCTCCCCATCGGGTGCACCATATTCTGTTGTTCTCACGCACACCTTCTTTGTGCCACCTCATGTGCCTGACTATTTTCTTTGAGGGAAACAAACGGTTCAACCTAGGTGTGACAGGCAAATAGAGAAGTTGCTTCCGTGCGACTTGAGTCATTACTTTTGCACCATCGTCATTAAAAACTTCGACAAATTTTTCTTCATCACATTTTAAGCACTTGTTCTCGTTGGCATGCTCTTTCTAGAAAAGCATGCAGTTTTTTGGGCACATATCTATATTCTCATATTTCATACCAAGACCAAAAATCAACTTCTTAGACTGATACATATCTTTAGGCACTTTATGGGATTGTGGAAAGATATCACTGATCAACTTGATGAGATCGTTATAGCAGTTATTGGAGAAGAAATACTTAGACTTAATTGTCATAAATCTAGTCATGAAAGTGAGGAGTTTCACTTCAGTGTGTTCATGCAACGGCTCTTCTGAAGCTTTGAGAAGCATGAAAAACGCTTCAACCTCTGTTGTAGGAGGATCCTCAGTCAATGGAGGATCCTCAGTCAATTCAGGATTTATGGCTTCAAGCATCTCGTCCATCCTATCAACCCCCGTATTGTCATCCTTATCTCCATCTTGTACGGCTTGAGATGGTGTCTCACTGTGAAAGTTCCACACCCCATAATGTTGCATGAAACCGTTTTGACACAAGTGGAACGTCAACGTCACTTTATCGAAACACTTTGCATTCTAACATCTGGTACATAGGCACCGCACCTTACTGTTGTTTGACAACGAAAAAGCTTGTTGTATGAAAGCATCCGTCTTATTGAACCACTCCTCTGAGTGAATCCCATCCTTTTTCTAACCAGTATACATCTAAGTGCGGTCTTCAGCCATGTTTGAGGGTATACCTTCAAATAATACAAATCATTATTAGTTTCCTTATTATGTTATGTCACGGTCCTACAACTAGGCAGATAGATCCTAAACCCACCCAAGAGTGGCCGAGTGGAGCGTGCTCATGAAAAGACGCGTGGTCCGGATCCGAACGGAATTTCGGCGGCATAACCCAGCTGTTCTTCACTCACGGTCGAAAAAGGTGCAGAAGAGAACAACAGGGTTATGCCATCGAAATCTCATCCAGATCCAGACCCGCGTCTCGTAACAAGCCACACCCCCTCGGTCACTCCCAGGCTGTCCAAAAAGGGACAATTCCGAACCTGCACGTCTCACATGTCATTGGCATGTGAGACGTGCCGATCCGAAACGGGTGAAACATTGCTATAGGTTACATTGCGCATTTTCATTTTTAAGTCATTTACGAGAGAGGAAAGAACGAGAGAAAGAGAGAGTGAAAAGTTAGTCTTAGATGACAATTCCATGTCCGGATCCACCGTCCACTCAAGCGCGGGTGATTGACGTCCTCACCATCGTTGTTCGCTTCGTGTCCGTCTTGACGCATATGTAACGATCGTGTCAGGCTGGGCTCTTAACGGACCGTGTCGGGCCGGACCGTAAATAGCTTGTGCCAGGCTAGGCCGGCCCGACTATTTGTATAATAAGTTAGCACTTCATCACTCAAAGTAATATTTAAACAATTACGCTACTAATTAGAAAATTAATAAATAAAACTACAAATTAAATAAGAAATCAACTAATTAAATGATTTAAACAACTAATTATTACATTGTTGAAACTAATTAAACAACTACTTAAATGATCTATTTGGCAAAGCTTCAGCTTGCTGAAAAACAGTTTATTTAAAAACTAACGAAAAGCAGCTTGTGCTATATCCTGCTTGTCAGTTCATTCTGAGAATCGGTTGAAGTAATACGTTGCTACAAAAGTACGTTGTTTGGTACAACTTTTGCTTATTTTTGTTAAGAAAATTATTGCAGAAGTCATGCCAAACATGGACTAAAATACTGAAAGATTAGTAGGAACAATGTTTTCACGGCGTCGCCTAGGCGTCCAGTCTGTGCACCCCCAACGCCTGGACAGGTCGCCTCACCTGGAGGTCACCGCCGTCACCGCCGTCGGGTCGCGCCTCCACCGCCGAGTCATGCTGCAACCGCCGGTTGGGACAACGATTGGGAGAAGGGGAGGAGAAGCCGCCGCTGGTTGGGAGAGTGATAGGGTTAGAAGAGTGGGGTATTTTTATATGTGTGATCTGACCATTGGATGAGGATTGGACAGTTCACACATAACAGGCCTATTCTCATCCCAGCCCAGCCCACTGCCGCCCCGCCTCTCCTCCTCGCCCCGCCGCCGCCGCTTCCCATCCTAGACCCGCTGCCGCCTCCTCCTCCCCTCGCAAAGCCTCGTCGCGGCCTCCTCCTACCCGCGCCTCACCGCGGCCGCCGCCGGGTCCTCCTCCCCTCGCCCCCCGCCACTGCCGCCTCATCCTCCTCCCCTCGCCCCGCCGTCGCCGCCGGGCGCTTGCCACAACGGAATGCTTGCAACCTCTGCTATAGATCAGTTCGGCCACTAGCTACCATTTCATGACCAGCACAAGCACTCGATTGCGTTACACTGCCTGCGACAATTCACTAGTTCGCTCCCCAATTGCTAATCCAATGCAAGATCTTGTCAGCAATTTCGTGCATCGCCCTGCACGCGTCCTGCTCTTTCTGCAGCAATAGGACACAGGAATGAATGCCCGATGCACTTTCCCTTCAATTATTACCGATCTGATATGATGTAGTACTACGGCTCTTGTTTCTGTCTAATATAGAGAACGTATACTGAATTTTATACATCTATGATGAAAACAACTGCACGTGCACATAATTCAGCATGCATGTTGTACACATTGATTTCATATGGTTTTTGCGATCACAAAAATTGTCTGTATTGGCAAAATTCATCAGTCAAAATAAACACCTAAAACAGAATTCCTATTTGAAGATGAAATGGTTCTTGGGATTCTTCCATGGAGCCATGTGCCTGCGAATTGAAGATGTGGCCGTTGTCCTCGAGGAGGAGGGGAGGAGGGAGGAGAAGAGGAGGGGAGGAAAGAGGGAGGCGGCGTACCTCATTGGGATGACGGCGGTCGGCGGCGGCGGCACTCGGACGAAGCAGTGGCGCCGTGAGGTCGGCGATGGTGGCGCTCGGCCTCCAACGAAATGTTGGTGGTGCTCCCAATGGCGATCGGCGGCGGCGGCGCTCGGATGAAGCGGTGGTGGAGCGATGTCAGCGGCGGCGGCGCTCGACCTCCAACGAAACGGTGGTGGCGCTCCCAACGACAGTCGGCGGCGACGGCGCTCGGACGAAGCGGTGGCGGCACGAATGGGGAAGAGAACCGAGTGGCGGCCGCTGCCCGAGTAAATCGGGCCTTATAAACGACGGTATACTTGAACCGTCGTCTATAACGTCTTATTAACAACGGCGTTGTTTAACGTCTTTTATAAAGTTCCGGGCAGGCCCATGTTGACGAGGGCCCTTTAATGTCGATGGTGGGCCGTCTGTCAATAAGGCCCGAGACCTTATAAATGACGGTACTAGGTTAACTGTCATTAATTAATGACTAATTGACGACGGTGGATTTTAGCCATCATCAATATGTTTATTGACGACGGCGCTGTCGTCGATAATTTTGACCGTCGTATATTGTAGCGATTCCTATAGTGGACATAATTATGTCAATAAGGTTTACAAGTGGATTTGGAAATCATAACAATAGGAAAAAAACAAATTAACGATGGTCAATTTTATTAACGATGGTACCGTCGTTAACAAATTTGTTTACAACGGTTGAAAGCAGCCGCCGTGAATAATGGTCTTATTCACGACGGCTGACCTAGACCGTCATTAATAAGAGCATTATTTACGATAGTGCCTGTCCCTATCGTGAATAAGACCATTATTCACGACGGTTGAGCCACACCGTCGTAATCAAAGCCCTAGTTATACGTCGTGCGGCCGCTCGCCCGCCCCACTCATGTGCCCGACTCGACGCCTCCGCCACTGCACGCCCCGCAGCCGAGACGCGCCCCGCCCCCTCGCCGCGCCGCCCCGCCCCGGCCCAGCTGCCACCGACACTACCCCGCCCCCTCACGGCGCCGCCCCGCCCCGGCCCGGCTGCTGCCACACCGCCCCCTCGTGGCGCAGCCCCGCCCCGCTCGCCGGCCACCGCAGTGCCCGGCCTCGTCCGCCCCCCAGCGCCGCCCCGGCCGCCTCAGCGCCCCGCCCTGCCCCGGCCGGCCCCCGCCGCTGCCCCGGCCGGCCACCCGCCGCCAGCCTCGACGGCCCCACCCTAACCCGGCGCCACCCCGCCCCGACTCGGTCAGCACCGACCGCCCCGTAGCAGACCTGGTGCCGCCCCGACCACCCCTCCCCGACCCGGGGCCGCTTGCCCTGGCCCATTGAGGTTTTTTAATTAGTTTTAATTAATTAGCTTATTTTAGTTTAGTTTAGTTTACATTAAATATATAGTTGTAATTAGGTTATTTTAATTAGTTTAGTTGATTTTATAATTAGTTTAGTTTGTAATTATGTTTTAATTAGTTTAGTTTAGCTTAATTACTTTAAATTAGCTTAGTTTAGCTTATTCAACCCGCTCGGGTTGGGGTCGGCGCGGGCATCCACGCCCGCGCCGTCCCCGACCGGTTCCGCCGCCACCACCGCCCACCCCGTCCTCCCTGCGCGCCACCGCCCACCCCGGCCTCCCCGCGCACCATTGCTGTCGCCGCCTTGGCCGGCCCTCCCGCCCCCGACCGCCCCGACCCGGTCTGCCCCGACTGCCCCACCGCAGACCCCGCCCCAACCCGGCGCCGCCTCGGCCCGGCCCATTGAGGTTTTTTAATTAGTTTTAATTAATTAGCTTATTTTAGTTTACTTTAAATATATAGTTGTAATTAGGTTATTTTAATTAGTTTAGTTCATTTTATAATTAGTTTATTTATTTTGTAATTATGTTTTAGTTAGTTTAGTTTAGCTTATTTACTTTAAATTGGTTTAGTGTAACTTGATCAATTCTAGGTTATAATAAGCTTACTTAGGCAAATATGCATTTTAAAACTTATAACTTGTCTAACTACGCTTATACATAACACGGCTCAGCGACCGAGTCTCACACGCCATCGCCGCAGCTACCGGGAGGACGAAGGCTGGAGGACGAGTTCCCGGGTTCTGTAGGTAGCGCACGTGGTAGTGTGTTTAGTGTGTGTGCCTAGCTAGTGTAGATGTTTATAATAATTTCACTGCATATTGTTATTGTTGTTGTTGACTGTCTGTGTGAGCTGGCCATCGAGCTAGGGCTGGCCTCGAAGCCAGGGCAATATTTTCTATTTTTTAAAAAAATACCAAACTTATTGTGACACCCGGTTTCGAAAATAGAACCAAGTGAATGCATATGTCTGCCCAGGATGTTCATCACACATACACATGTAATCCACAAACTGAATTTAGAATATAACCACGAATAAATAGTGTTTAAGTACTTTGTTACATCGACTCATTGTCTCACTCATGAATCTCTAATTTATTCTTGCAGCGGAAGACTCTAACGACAGCAGAAAGTGACTAAATACAGCAGGCTCCATCTTCGACTCCACAGACATGTTGACGATAGTGCACACGTCTAGTACTCCACATGTTCCTCGAAGTACTATTCTCCTGTTGTTGTTGTATATTTGGGAATGCAAGGGTGAGTACATGTCGTACTCAGCAAGTGCCGGAAAAGTATGACATGTAGCTTACAACAAGGTAGGCAATAAAAAGGCTCATTGCAGCAAGCAAACTTTATTTCACAAATATAATAAAAGCAGCAACTATCTCTAGGTGAGTTCAACCCCATCATAACCAAATTAATCATCAACATTCCTTCATCATAATTCATCATCTATCATGTCTCAACTAGCCATTAATCTTTATCAAGTTCATCTCATATTCATAACCACCTCATTATCATATAACTGAAACCAAACTGATTTTCATGACCCAAAACAGTCCAAAACAGTCCCAAAACCAATCCCAAAAACCATACCCAAATGTCCATCCCAACTTTAGCCTCTAATCATGGAAGTTGGCCAGGTGCTTGTGACCGGAAGCACGGCTATCATAATAGTTTTACACTCTATAGAGTTGGCACCACTTTACCCACAAGTTTGTGATTTCGTCACCCATCGGCGACTGTAGAACCTCCATTATACCAGTACACAACCGTCGGTGTATGGCCAAGACATCACAAAATAGCCTTTACAAAGGGGCTACTAGATGTATAGACTCACTGAGGTTTCACCGGCAGGCTCGAATCACCATTCTCCCACCCACGGACCCCCTCTTGTGCCATGCAGTTCCCAGTGCAGTCCCTCTCGACTCCCATTCCCCGCGCCATCCAACGGTCCATAACAAGCTAGCAACACGCCTAATTAGTCAGATAAGCTGCACCCATATTTGGCCTTGTGGTGGCATTGTTTTCCTCGCATGAACCGGTCCTTAGATCTACGGCAAGTAAACCACCATCTCATTCAGCAACATTCACGAATCAAGCTTGCCTAGATCTCCCCGGTTCCATGCTCATTAACATCATCAAGTTCTCACCTTATTCATGTGAGTGCAGTAGCTAGACATGTTTTTTTCAGCTTCCCGTATCACGTAGATTAAGCAAAGCAAAAAGGAAAAACGACCATACCCGACTCATCAACTTTCCCGACGACAAGGATGGTTAACAAAACTAGTAACTCCTATAAAAGGGTGTCCCATCAAGTTGACTCAAGCATACACGTTTTCGCAAACAAAACAGTTTCAAAACATGGGATCAATATGGTCAAGGGGCACTTACCTTGCTCCCGTGGCCCTTGTTGCTCAAGCGTCTCGAAGTTATGGTGATGTAGGGTCTCGTAGATAGACTCTTGAGCTTGTCCTTCTACTCACGACCGTGCACATACAAAATTCACAGTAATCAATCATCATGCACAAACTTTAGTCAAGATGCAATGTGGTAGATGAATGCAAATCCTATGGTGCTGTTTTATTAAACCAGTTTGTACGTGTTCTTGCATGTTTTAACGGGCTTTCATGGGGTTTTCTGATGAACAAGGGTGTTGGGATCAATTGTGGACGTGGTGATGATCTTGACTCAAGATCTAGATCAATTCCACCGTCAAAAACTGATCAAAACATGACCTGTCCACACGCAAAAGTTTCTGCTCGAAGGGGGCAAAGAAAACGGATGCGTAGAAACAGCGGCGACGTCGTAAGATGGGTAATGGGGACCTACCTCACTTCCTTCTTGTGGCAGGGCCTTTCTCCTATCAATGGCAGCAGCGAGGAATTTTTCTATGGAAGATTAGGGCAGGACAGATCGTCGGGCTTCTTCTCTGACGACGACGAGGCGTGACGGGGCTTGATGGCGGCAAAATTCCAGCGAGGGGTGAAACATGGCGACTTGTCAGCAAGGAAGGGGGCTTGGCAGCAGGGGGACGACCAAAAGGGAGAGGGGTGCGGCCAGGGGGTGGGGTTATATTTATAAGGGGGAAAAAGAGTCCTAGGAGTGGAAACAAAGAGTCCTAGCAAGACGGGACTCAACCAAAGAGTACTAGGGGTGCAAACAAAGAGTCCTAGCAAGATGGGACTCAACCAAAGAGTCCTAAAGGTGGAAACAAAGAGTCCTAATGGTGGGGGATTTAACCAAAGACTCCTAGAGGTGGGGGACTTAACCAAAGAGTCCTAAAGATGAGGAATAAGGTTTCCCCCCTTAAGGGCTGCGGCCAAGTGGTCTCCCCCTTAATTGGTGCGGCCAATTTGGGGAAAATTCCCCTTTTGTGGAATTGGAGAATTTGGAAATTTGGGTAAATTTTGGGGAAATTTGGGAATGGCTCATTTCAGCTATCTTTTTCCCATTCCTCACCATTTCTATGTCACTTGTTCCATTTCTACATTCCCCTCTCTATTTCTATGTCCCATTCTCCATTTCTACATTTCCCTCTCCATTTCTATGTCCCATTCTCCATTTTACATTCTTGTCTCCATTTCTATGCCCCATTCTCTATTTCTATATTCTCTTCTCCATTTCTATGCCCCATTCTCTATTTCTATATTCCTTTCTCCATTTCTGTGGTTCTTCCTCCATTTCTATGGTTCCTTCCTCTATTTCTATGGTTTTTTCTCTATTTCTATGGTCCTTTCTCCATTTCTATGGTTTTTTTCTCTATTTCTATAGTTTTTTCTCTATTTCTAGTTCTTGTACAATGGTTTTCTACATGAAAAATGTATGCAATGCATGGTAATGAATTTGAGTGTGTTACACTTATTTACGACGGTTTCCTGGTGTTGGTCATCGTAAATAAGCCATTAGTATTTACGACGGCCAAGACCAACCGTCCTAAACAAGCCACTAGTATTTACGATGGCTATTATCGGCCGTCGTAAATAATGGGTCTATTCATGATGGCCTGTCGTTAATAAATTCCCCCAGCCACGTGATAGTCGGGGGAACTTATTCGTGACGGGATTTTTTAGCCATCGCGAATAAACTTATTTACGACGGGAGCCGTCGTTAACAACCTTATTTACGACTAATTATCGGTGACGGCCGAACACCGTCGTGAATAAGTCTTTCCCGTCGTGAATAACCTATTCACGATGGTTTGCCCTTTATTAACGACGGTTTCCAGTCGTCGTTAATTGTTCATATTCCTGTAGTGCATGTTGGCGACAACATCACAAGATATTCTTCTGATTGCTCCTCGAGGACAGGCTGAGCAAGAGAGACATACAGGGTTAGAAAGAACATGAACCTACCAAACTACAATTGTGTGCAATGTCAAACAAACCAAATTGAAACTCTAAACCACCTCTTCCTTCGAGATGTCCCTATGCAAAAGCATCTTGGGAAACCATTGGTCAACAAGTGATACAAGACCATCTGTCACCAACAAAAAAATTTAAATTGATCAAAACATCGCTAGCAGTGCCTTCCACTACAGGAAACCCAATCATTTGCGACGGCTAGAATTATTTGTGGCGGGACGCCGTCGCAAATAAAGTAAATTGCGACAGCTAACCCTAGGCCATCGTAAATAACGGAGCCGTCGCAAATAGTACCCTATTTGCGACGGTTGCGACTGTAGCCGTCGCAAATAGCATTAATTTGCGATGGTTGGACTTGTGGCCGTCGCAAATAGCATTTAGTTGCGACGGCCAGACCTGTGGCCGTCGCAAATTAAGCAACCATCGCAATTAAATGTTTGTTTACGACGGCTGATGGAGATGCCATCGCAATTAAGGGAGCCGTCGCAAATGACCCCAATATAGTCGACCAGGCACCTCCCGATTCAGACGATTCTCGCCGCCGCCGCGCCTCCGCCTCCCCACCGCCGCCCGCCGCCGCTGCGCCGCTGCCACGGAGCTGCCGCCGCGCCCCAGCGCCTCAGGGCGGGCTCCCTCGGCTTCCAGCGGTCGCCTCCCTCGCCGCCGGCCCGAGCACTTGGGTCCCTCGCCGCCGGCAGCCTCCAGCCGGTTGCCGGCCGCGCCCCAGCGCGTCACCGCCCGCCGGCAGCCTCCAGCCGGTCGCCGGCCGCGCCCCAGCGCGCCGCCGCACGCCGGCAGCCTCCAGTCGGTGTCTGGCCGCGCCCCAGCGCGCCGCCGGCCGCCGCCCGCATCCAGCCGACCGCGCAGGAGAGCGAGAGGCACCTGACGGAGGAAAAGTACGCTTAGGTAAGTGGGGTGTAGTAAATATTTTTTCTAGGCATGGAGCAAATACATCAATGATATTTTTAACGACCTACAACTATGTGCAGGGCCACATGAGCTGGTTGCAGGGTTGGTCCAATGCATACCGGGCCCTTTGTCGGTATTGGGCTAGCGATGAGTTCAAGGCTAAGTCCTAGAGGGCTCGAGGGTGCAGAGGGGTCGAGGGGAAGCACAAACACGGTCAATATAACCACTTGCGTTTAGCTAAACGCATGGTAAGTGTATCTAACTTATGTTTATGTATTCATAATATATTATTCGTACTAACACGTATTAACATGAGCGCGAGACGGGGGTGCCGCCGACTCCTGCTGAGATCTGGAAGAGAGGTCACAGGGACCCTTCTCAGCCCCATGGGTGCAGTCAGGCCGTAGCCGAGCGGTTGGTAAGTATAGAAATCATTCATAGTAAATATAATATATGGATTGATGAACTTACACGGTTTTCTTGTTTTTCAGGCTAGGTACGGGGAGGAGGCTAGGAGGATACACGGCGTAGATTTTGATTGGGAACATGAAAAAATCGATCCTCAAGCCGCGTATGCAACCGGAGATGGAAAAGCCCACGGAAGGTGAGTTCATAAGTCATTTTATCGTTTTCAATTCAAAATATTAAAGATATTTCAATTCCATATTACTGATTCTGTTTTTATAGACTCGCCATATTTGACGGAGTTGTCGACTCGAGGGCGGCGAGACCTGCGAGAGGCAGCTCCACACAGTCTTCATCGGCGGGCCCGAGTCGTCGTGTCTCGCAGGTGAAGACTCTCGCCCGTCAGGTCCAGGAGAGTCGCGAGCAGTTTCAGTCGGACCTGGAGGCGCAGAGGGCGGCGATGGAGGCCATCATCTCCTACCAGCGAGCCTGCATGGAGAAGATGCGACAGAAGATGGAGATGCAGTGACAGGCGATGACAGTAAGCTAAAGTAATTTAAATTTAGCGCATTCTTAATAATATGTAATAACCTGCAACTTTTGCAACCACAGAGTTTCTTTCAAGGCTCCGATGTCCATGGGTTGCACCTCTAGCTTCCTCCACCGCCACCGCCGATTCCACCGCCGGAACTGGAGCTACCGCCGCCGGTGCACGTTTCTCTAGGTGTTCAGGTAATCAAAAACGTTCTTACTTAGTCTTAATTCATAAAATTTAGTCTTACTTTCATGCCAAACAAATTGTAGTCTTACTTAGGTATTGTAGTCTTACTTAGTCTTACATAATTAAACATATAGCAAATCTAACTCAAATTAAATAAATTAAGTTCAATATGATCAATTCTAGCTTGTTTAATCAATTCTAGTCAAAAACGAAGTTCTAAACAAATTAATATGTCCAACAACATCTATGTGTTGCAGGGATCGGCAACGGAGGCTCAAACTCCGTCGCCGTATATACCGGCGCCTGGACTGACGCGCGGCGAGGATGTTGGCGGCTCTGGAGAAAGTGGACACTAGCGGAGAGCCTCTCTTCTTTATTTTTCTATTCTTGTGATGAGATGTGAGACTTTTATGTTGTAATCGATGGAGATGTTGTATGTCTATTGTTACTGCTGCTGTTATGTCTATTGTTCTATGTCTTGTGTTTCTGGCCATCGAGTCGGGCAGAGTGTTCAGTTTTTTAAAAAAATAAAAAACCTTATTTGCGACGGCTTTTTATACAGTACCGTCGCAGATAAGTGTGCAGCTGTCGCAAATTAACCTACGTAATTTGCGACAGCCACCGCCGACCGTCGCAAATTAAGTACTTACTTGCGACGGCCACCGCTGGTCGTCGCAAATTGTCGAGTCGGGCCCATCGGCTGGGCCCGGGCTCTTGTTTGCGACGGCCGGTCTAAGCCGTCGCAAAAAAAGTTAATTTACGATGGCGGCCGTCGCAAATAAAGTTAATTGCGACGAAAAACAAGCGACAGCCGGAAACCGTCGCAAATAAGTAAAGCCGTCGCAATTTGATTATTTGCGACAGTTTTACACTTATTTGCGACGGCCCTGGCCGTCGCAAATCGTCGGGATTCCTGTAGTGTTCATCATAATGAGCTTGACAATATGGACAGCCAGTAACATGCCTATTTTTGACAATGAACTCACTTCCACTGCTAGATGCAAAGCCAAGTTCAAGGAGAGATTTGCCTTGGTTATACATAGATCAAGGAGCCAATACCAACGTCAAATCTCTCTCAATGGCTATGATCATTAAATTAATCCTCCTTTTTGCTGTAATTTTTTGTTTTATTTTCTTGCACTTTTTACTTTGTACTTTCTTAGGATTAATATATCATAACCTGTAGGACCTTTACTCCTCGTGTTTCTTAAAAAAATGATGATGTTGATTATTTTATCACGGGAAAATATGCCGTGCAAGTGGACACATTATTACTTGCTAAGATATGAACTGCACAGCTGCGAACAACTTCGTTCAGTATTACACATTTGGGGGTAAAGTTTAAAAATGGAAAATAAGAGACATCAATATATAATATTAGCTGCACACTTGGTGAGCCACAAGCTCTTCAGCTTTATTTCAATCATGTAACAAGAACAATCACGTAGTGGCTTTGCCTCCCTGAGAACTTCAATCAATTGACCCTTCTGCAGTTGATCCGGACTTCTCCTTGGGACGGATCGGTCACAGGATTCAGGTTCCCCATACTGATCATGGACTGTGCGAAACTCCTGAAGAAGGCGTCCTGGCTTACAGCAAACTGGTTGACGATCGGGGCCGTTGTTCTCTGCGCTTGCGGCGATGACTTGAGCTCCTGGTCAGAGTCGAGGAAACCCCGGTTCACCTCGAGATTCGTGTAGTAGTTCTTGTCGAAGGTGTCGGGAGTTGTCGGATCGAGGTCGTTTGGAGACCGGGGGTCACCATTCCTTGGACACCTCTGGGATAGGAAAGCTCGGTACGCTGGGTGTAGGGTTGGGTCAGGCATGTTTGTGCCGCTGAAGTTGTATAGCCTGTCCGTGACGAACTGGCATTGTACCCTGCCGAACGTGTGGCCTCCTGTACGTGCTCAAAATACCAGATGGATATAGTTAGAGCAGTGCATAAGATATGTTGTTGTGCACAAATTGAAGTATAGATGTTCCATGCGCGAGCTAGTCCATTTGTAGATACGGTGAGTGAGAGGTGCGTACCTGAGAGGGCGACGAGGTCGACGTCGTTGAGGTTGAGTGCGCTGAACTTACCCTGCAGCACGGTGAGGTTGTCGGTGGGCGCCGGTAGGTTGAGGGAGCCGTTGAAGTCGGACGTCTTGCCGTCCAGTCTGCCCAGCGGCACACCCCAGCTGGGGCCTCCCGACTGCATGTGATGTGAATCAATAATTAGGTGGATAGTATATCTGTAGACATTATGTGCGAGCTATGACATTGTGTGTTCATGTGACCCCTATGTGTACTACACTACCCTATTCGCACGTTCTGTTGAAGTATGGGTATATATACGGTCTGAACTGGATGTTCATGTTGCCATGTGTCATAGTCATTTTGTTCATAGGACTAATGTCTACTTTTCTTTTCTTGACTCTTTGATGCCTACAATGCATTATTGGACGCATGGTAGATGATGTTAAGCTATTATGAACCGATTAGTTACACCAAAAGCTTAAACTAATGGGAAATTAAATGATGAATAATTCACATGTACTTCAACACTCTCTCACATGCATGCTTCCCTTAAGGCGCAAATATGGAGCAAAAGTCGGTTGCAATTATATTTAATAAATTATGTCTGTCAAGATTTAAACTCGAGACTTCTGATTTTGATATCATGTTAAGTTACACCTATAAGCTTAATCTGATAGTAAAGGATGGATAATTCACTCATATTTCAATATAAGGTACGAAAAAATTAAATAATTTGCACACCTTTCGTTTTATCAGTTCAAGACATATGGATTGGTAACATATCTGTGGTTTTTTCCTTCAAAAGAAAACAAGTGTTCATATTTACGCCTTTGCACATACGTCAGGTGGTATGATTGGTACTTTGTATACAAGCACCGACACGCCCATCAAATCATACTTTCAACATACAGCGAAAGGTGGCGATGTATTTATATATTGCAGCACGTTGTTAGCTGTTAATTAACTAAATCGGCGTGTGCATGCCCGTCGAAGGCAACGGTGCAACTACCACAAATCACATTACAGTGTAGCACTGCATCATTCATGGCATGCTATGTTACGTACCAGCTCGACGGAGATCTCCGCGGCGAGCGCGAGGATGTCGGCGCATGAGACGACACCGGGGCAGGCGTCCTCCAGCGCCGCCTTGACGGCGTCCACCACGGGGAACCCGCGCGCGGAGTTGTTGTTCGGCGCCGATGTCTTCTCCGACGGCATCCCCGGGACGCTGTCCAGCAGCAGCGACCCGTCGCAGCCCTAGTTAGATCGATACGTAAATGTTATTCCTTCACCATTAATTATGTTGCTTCATCAGTGTTACGTTAGTTCATGCAAAGGCATGGGTATAATGGCAGCCGGCCGGTGAAGGAAGATTGTACCTGGACGAAACAGTCGTGGAAATGGAGGCGGATGAGGCTGGCGAAGATGCGTGTGTCCGATTCGTGCGCGTCAATGAGGACCTTCCTCGTGATGTCGTACGCGTCGGGGCACGTGTCCTCGTAGTAGTCCTCGCACAGCTGTGCCGCCACGCCTTGGAGGCACAGAGCGGCCACAACCAGCGCGCCGGCGACGACGGAAACGGCGGCCGAGCGAGGAGAGGAAGAAGCCGCCATGTCTAGTTGTCTAGCTAACTTGCCTTCGTGTCCTGATACGCCAACCGAGCACGCTCGCTCTATTTGTAGGCTAACATGCATCTCATGGACACTGTAGCTCGGTTGATGATTGAGCATGTAGCAGATAGAGAGAGAGGCTGCCAATGGATCAACTATTCAACGAGATGCAATCATGTACACAAACAATTTGTGTTAATTTGTTTACGTGGTGCGATAATGTAAATAAGATATTTGGAACGGATGGATGGGTTTCATGTATAGTCCAAAATGCTTGATCATATATGCGAGATGGAATCGTTGATGCTGACTGGTGTGGTCAATACTTTTCAAACTTGGCTTCTCGAGCCTTTCTCCGTGAGTCCTTCCAACTGCTTGTCTCTTTTCCTATACCGCTAGCTGCACATGCATGGATTATACAAAACAGTAACGACGATAGCTTGGTCGGTGAATGAATCCAATATTGGCGATCGACATATGGTACTCTACCTGTACCTAATACCCCCTATATAGGTATAAAAAATACCCCCTACATAGGTATAAAAAATACCCCCTCTATAAAAAATATAACCATTTATGGGTTTGGTTAAAGTCATTCAGTTTTAACTTTAACAATCAAAAGCATAAATATTTTTTGCTCAAATATAAATGACTTATTAGGTTCATTGTAAAACAGGTTTCAACAATATGTAACTATTTCTATTTTCAACAGCTTATTTTTAAAGATAATGTTAGTTAAAGTTGAAAATGTTTGACCGTAACCAAACCTAAAAATGCTTATATTTCTAAACAGAGGGAGTATATATCTATAAGATATTCTGTTGATGATGAAATGTAATGTACTTGGTGCACAACTCAGCACAAATCATAAATAGATTCTCCCTACTGGCCCTAACACTTACCGGCAGGGATAGAGATTGATAAGACATATACAAATGAATAATATAAAAGGTCAGTCTCAAGAAAAATATGCTAGTGGATTAAGTGTTCTTGCACAAAATAAGTGGAATTTAATTGATGGTCCCCAAAGTAGCTGCGGTCTTGGTTATAAGTATGACTATACAAGTCTCTTGAACAAGCTGTACAACAATCTGTATGTATAAACAAGTGTATGATTCATGTTAGTTAGTGTACCTAATATTAAATGCCCAATTTTGTTTGTAGTGATACCATAATTTGGAACAGGATGGAAACAAGAAGATCTTGCTAAGTATTTTTTAGAACAGCTGTCTAGTCTAAAATTAACTTTCACAAAAGTGAGGTATTTTGCTATGGAGAAGCAAAATACTTTGGAGAGCAGTACATTGAACTTTTTGGGTGCAATATTGGGGAGTATCCATTTAGATTCTTGGGTATTCCTATAAACCATGAAAACTTTGGAATAATGATTGGAGAGTAGTTGTGGACCGATTTGAGAATAAATTAAATTAAACTGCTACGAAACAAAATATTTGTCCTATGGTGGCAGGTTGACACTTCTCAATTCGGTGCCTCCTGCATGTTCATGATGTCTTTTTAAAAAAAAAACAATACCAAAAGATGTCCTCACTCGAATGGACCAATAGCCTAGTGGTAATGGTGGACGGTTGCCAACTTACCCACCAGAGTTCAATCCCTAGGATCGACTCCAATGTCGCATAGCGGCTAAGTCCCCAAATAAAATTTGGGTGTCTCTCAAGCGTGGAGCCATAATGAGAATGTGATGTCCCCATCGCGAATTTGATTCAAGTTGATTTTGTTGATCTTTTGAAGGACGTAGTGTTAGAAATTGTGTGTAGTTATAGGGCTGTATATGGGTATGGATGTGTAGGTGTGTGTGGTAGTGTGGGTGAGTGTACACATACATGGACATATACTATAGTTGTACTCAATAGAGAGGCTTGAGAAAAAGGTGTTCTCACAAAACTAGATCATTATCGATCTAGATTATTCTGACAAAGGGGTAAAGATAAAAAAGAAATATTGACTTGCCAAGTTATACATGATGAGTGGTTTAGGCCTGATCTTCCGAAAGGTTGGTCGATTGAGGTGGAGAACTCGACGTTGATGATCCGCGGCACTCGAGCAGTTCAAACACCCCTGCAATCACTACACCACTGCTCCGTTGGTTATCAACCGTGCATCACACGCTTGACCTCGCCAAGAAGGCTAATCCCTGCAGGTGCAACCGAGAACACGAGCAAGAACGTAGAAGATGTGATCTGAAAATCACAAAGTTGGGGTTTCACACAAACCGTAGAACGGTGGCTGTTTATCTAAGCAAAACCCACCAAATATGGCCGGCGGCTGCAGTATTTAAAGGCTAGGGTTCGACTATAAGACCTTTAGACGCGTCCCTAATGGACTCATAGGGGATACAAGGCCCAAAAGCCCAATACGGTGGTGCAACACCGGACAGAACTCCGAATTCAACTTGTTTCGACAACTCCCAATGACTCCCGGAGAATTTTAATGTGGGACCAGAACCATTGGAAAGTTTATCTTCTCATCTTTCCATGCATATGTAGAACGTCAAAAATAGAGTCCGTATGCATCCTGGGCGTCCGTTTTAAGATGTACTGCTCCTGGACTCCGAGTTGAACTCGAGTCCGAGTTGGTGACTGTTTCCATCAACTTGTGGACGTCCCATATGATTCTCCACGTCCCCAAATCTTCCTCCCTTTACTTGTTGATCATGTCCATGGTTTCTAATAACAATTAAATCATTCAATAGCAATCCATTCTCAAAATCACATGGGTAGGAAGTTAGGAACGAGTTCACCTGCTGATTTAGTAACCGTGCTCGTCCTCTTGTGATTGGTCCTTGTATATCAATGTGAGTATCCACTGTTGTGATGTCCTCATCATCCTCCACCTCTTGAAACGGAGTCGTCCTCGACTCAAGATCATCTTCTTCCCCCAAGTATGGTCGTAAATCTGAAATGTTAAATGTGGGACTAACCCCAAAATCGGGAGGCAACTCAAGCTTATATGCATTTTATTGATCTTTTCAACAATCTTAAAAGGACCAGCAGCTCGTGGTATAAGTTTAGATTTTCTCAAGTGAGGGGATCGTTTTTTTCTCAAATGTATCCATACCAAGTCCCCTGGTTCAAGTTTTACTTCTTTTCTACCTTTACTACCATAAATTCTATACTTCTCATTCATCCGTTCAATATTTTTCTTTGTAATTTCATGCATCTTAAGAATGAATTCAGATCGTTGTGTAGCATACAAGTTTATAGTTTCAGAAGGAGGCAAAGGTAATAAATTAATAGGAGCACGGGGATTGAAACCATACACTACCTGGAATGGGCTTACCTTTGTAGTAGAGTGAACTGATCTGTTGTAAGCAAATTCTATATGTGGTAAACAATCCTCCCAACCCTTTAAATTTGTTTTTAAAACAGCCCGCAACATAGTGGATAGAGTACGATTTACTACCTCAGTTTGTCCATCGGTTTGTGAGTGACATGTGGTTGAAAACAGCAGCTTGGTTTCCAATTTATACCACAAAGTTCTCCAAAAATGACTTAAAAATTTTGCATCACGATCAGAAACAATGGTATTTGATACACCATGTAAACAAATAATTTCCGTCATAAACAAATCAGCAATGTGTGAAGCATTATCATTCTTATGACAAGGTATAAAATGTGCCATTTTGGAGAAACGATCAACAACCACAAAAATACTATCCCTCCCCCTCTTAGTCCTAGGCAATCCCAAAACAAAATCCATGGAAATATCCTGCCAAGGTAAACTAGGAACAGGAAGAGGCATATAAACACCATGTAGGTTAAGTCGAGACTTAGATTTATTACAAGTAGTGCATCGTGACACGTAGCGCTCGACATCACATCTCATATTTGGCCAAAAGAAGTGTGTGGCCAGCACGTCCTCCGTTTTCTTCACTCCAAAATGTCCCATCAAACCTCCTCCATGTGCTTCCCGCAAAAGTAATAGGCGAATGGAACTAGCAGGAACACATAGCTTGTTAGCACGATAGAGGAGGCCCTCCCGTAGTACATATTTATTCCATGTTCTTCCTTCTCTACAATTTTCATAGGCATCTTTGAAGTCCAAATCAGTAGGATATAATCCTTTTATTGTTTCTAAACCAAATATGATCAAGTTGGGACAGCATGGTGTAACGTCTAGATAATGCATCTGCAATAACATTCTCCTTCCCTTTCTTATGCTTAATGATGTTGAAATGATTCTATGAACTCAATCCATTTAGCATGTCGTTTATTCAGATTGTTTTGGCACTTAAGATATTTCAAAGATTCATGATCAGAATGTATGACAAACTCCTAAGACCAAAGGTAATGTTGCCAAGTTTGTAGAACTCGCACTAACAATGCAATTCCTTATCATAAGTAGAATAATTCAGAGAAGGACCATGCAATTTTTCACTAAAAAATGCAACGGGTTTACCTCCTTGTATGAGAACACCTCCAATACCAATGCCGCTTGCATCACATTCTAGCTCAAATGTCTTGTCAAAATCAGGAAGTTTTAGCAATGGTGCTTGTGTAAGCTTTGATTTGAGAACATCAAAAGCTTGTTGCTGCTGTTCGCCCCATCGAAACTGCACTCCCTTCTTCGTCAGTTCATGGAGAGGTGCTGCAATGGTGCTGAAATCCCGCACAAAGCGTCGATAAAAACCTGCAAGACCAAGAAAACTACGCACCTGCGTGACGGTCGATGGAGTTGGCCAGCTAGTGATCGCCATAATTTTTGCCTCATCCATCTCAATTCCCTGCGATGAAACGACATATCCAAGAAACGAAATTCGATTGGTGCAAAAGACACACTTTTCGAGGTTACCAAACAAACGTGCATCTCTCAAGACACTGAAAACAGCACGTAAATGATTAAGATGTTCATCATATGACTTGCTGGAAATGAGGATATCATCGAAGTAAACCATCACAAATTTTCCAATAAAAGCACGTAAAACCTCGTTCATTAATCGCATAAAAGTGCTAGGTGCATTAGTTAAACCAAAAGGCATTACTAACCACTCATAAAGTCCAAACTTGGTTTTAAATGCAATTTTCCATTCATCTCCTAGTGCCATTCTAATTTGGTGGTAACCACTACGCAAGTCAATTTTTGTGAAAATAATAGCACCACTCAATTCATCAAGCATGTCATCTAATTGAGGAATAGGATAACGATATCGAAGGGTGATGTTATTAATCGCTCTACATTCAACACACATGCGCCAGCTACCATCTTTCTTAGGAACCAAAAGAACAGGAACAGAACAAGGACTAAGACTTTCACGAATATACCCAAGGTTTAAAAGATCTTGAACTTGTCTCTGAATTTCCCTTGTCTCTTCCGGATTCGCCCTGTACGCCGCACGATTTGGCAAACTTGCCCCTGGAATCAAGTCGATCTTATGTTCAATGCCCCTCATTGGTGGTAATCCAGGGGTATCTCGGGGGGAAACACATCCGCAAAATCCTTCAAAATGTTAACAACAGCAGGGGGCAATGCAATGGACACTTCATGAATTGAAAACATGGCTTCTTTGCATACTAAAGCGTAGTACATCCTCTTAGTATTAAATAAATCAGCAAGGTCAGATTTAGTTGTGAGCAACGATGGTGATTTTAACTTAATTACTTGCTATTTTTCAGAGTCTAGTGATTTTGTTGCCTTATCATCACGTGTTTTACTTTTCTCAAAATGTACAATTTCAGCAGGAGTCATAGGAAGCAAAGTGACTTTCTTTCCTTTATGCATCAGAGTATATTTATTAGTTCTACCATGATGAATAGCATCCGTATCAAATTCCCAAGGACGTCCCAACAAAAAAGAACAAGCATCCATAGGTACGACATCAAAATCAGCAAAATCATGGTAAGAACCAATCGAAAAATGTACCGTCGCTGTTTGTGTTACCCTAACCTTACCGCTGTTGTTGAACCACTGAATATGGTATGGATGAGGGTGTGCTCTTGTTGTCAACCCAAGTTTCTTGACCACATCCGTGTTCACCAAGTTGTTGCAGCTGCCTCCATCAATTATAGTGTGCACGCGGCAGTCCTTGACAATGAGAAACATGTGAAAAAGATTGTGTCGTTGTAGCTTGTCATCCACCTCAACTTTGGAGCTCAAAGCACGCTGCACAATTATGCTTCTATAATTTTCCGTTGCTGCAGTACCAAGTACCTCTTCATCTGTGCTATAGTGGTCATCTTTTGGTCCTGCAACGTTAGTAGCAAGAGAATATTCATCTTCAACATCCGAAGTACTATCATACCCGCCATCATCTCGTGTTATGTATGCTCGTTTGCTAGGGCAATCTTTCATCACATGACCAACTCCCTGGCAGCGGTGACACTTAATGTTGGAAGTTTGACTTGTGGAAGGAGTGGAAGACGTAGCCTTGAATGGTGTCGTCTTGCTGCCCTCCGGCGCGCGAGGAAATGGAGCACTAGATGAAGTTCGTTAGCCACCATTGGATGGTGTAGTGGCAGTAGGAAAACTCGAATATGGTGTTGTTTTGGATGGTGTAGATGTCGAACGCGGTGTCAATGTGCTCCTCATGCGTTGGTGCTGCTGCTGTTGGCGGCCCTGCAATTCTTTTTCTGCCAACATAGCCAGCTGAAATAATCTGTTAACAGTATCATATTCCTTATAATCAACAATGTCCTGAATTTCACGCCTCAACCCCCCATAAAAACGAGCTATTTTATCATCCATGTCCTCTACTACTCCACAGCGCAACATACCCTTTTGTAACTCTTGATAATACTCCTCTACGGACATGTTACCTTGGTCTAAGCGCTGCAATTTTCTGCAAAGGTCCCGCTGAAAAGAAGGAGGAACAAAATGAATATGCATAGCTTCCTTTAATCTATCCCATGTTGGAGGATTAGTTCTAGTTTTAACAAGTTCATTCCACCATATGATAGCAAAATCCTTAAACTCACTAGTGGCTTGACGAACTCTATGTTGTTCAGGAACAAGGTGGGCATTAAATTTCTGCTCTACTGTCATCTCCCAATCAAGATATGCCTCAGCATCATAAGCACCAGAAAAAGAGGGTATAGTAAATTTGACTTTAGCAAAAGGATCATCAAGAGGGCGATTAAAATTGTTATGACGATCATTGTAATTATAACGATTATTACCTCCCATACCTCGTAGATAACGTGGAAGTCGTGGTTGATTGTTATGATCTTCCATATTATAAGCATCGTCTTCACGATCTTCAGCGAGAGGCAGCCACGCCTCAAGAGTATCCATCTGAACAACAAGATCAGCAAGTTGGCGATTCAAGGTCGTCAATGACGCCTCTGTTGATGCTTGGGTTTTGGTGAACATATCTGTCATTTCCCTCATCATGTCACGCAACTCAGCATGTTGAACACATTCATCATCTCTTTTATCTTCTGCCATTGTTAGTAGTAAATAAAAGACAACAAAAAGATGTTATCCCTATCAACTACGAAGGATAGTGGCAATGTGAAAAGTGGAAGGAAGGAAACAATCTCTCTCTCTCTCAAGCGTCTTACCACGTTCTTACAAGTGTTCTTACCGACACAGCAGGTGGTAAACGGTGGACGGTGAGAACCAATGAAGCATGGAGTGATTGCAAAGGTATCTATTCTGCTCAAGAGGAAAAGTGGAGCTTGGATGGCACAATATAGTGGCTAATAAGCAAAGAAAATCGTTAACAGCAAAACAAAGTTGAATAAGTATTCAATGTAGGAACTGTTGTTGGTTAACAAGTATTCTAGGCCTAGCACAACACAAGGCGGTAGAGAGGCAAATATAAGATCAGGAAGATATAAACAATAAGTACAGCACAAGTGTATAGGCCAACTGTTTCAAGTGTGTGCTGTCAATGCTTTAATATTTGTGCTCTCTTCACTATTTTTTTAATATTTTTCTGATATTTTTTGTTTACTTGAGAGCACAAAAATAGGAAGCACACAACTTTGCAGCTCAATTTGATGTAAGATGTGGCCTATAGAAAATCAGGAAGATTTTTTAAAATTTATGCTGAAACTTCGGAGGCCGGATAGTCTATCTTCCGAGGGGAATTTGGCTAAACAAATTTCGCCGAATACGGCAAAGCAGTACAGAATCGGTTGCGAAATTTCGAGTAGATCAATTTGAAAAAAAAAATTGCCCGATTTCGAGTTCGTATGCAAAAGTTATGACCGTTTTAAGGTAGGCTATCCGAGTTACTGTTTTTTATGTTGATTCAAACTCGGTTTTGAAAAAGATCTCGCAATAGGATGTGAAAAACAATCGGAATTTAGCAACGATGGCTGATGAGATGTTGTGTGATGAATCAAGGAGGACTGGCACAATGGTTTGTCACCTGTTCTAGGGCTGGCGATGTGGGAGTTCACGCAACGCGGCTAGCTAGGGTAAACCGATGATCTTGGTGGCTCGGTTTGTTGTTTAGGGATTGTGGAATAGGTGAGCAGCAAGAAAAACAAGGAAGAAAAATGATAACTACGACCCAAAAACACAAAGATAAACCAGCAACAAGACTCGACCACACGAATGCAAACCCAACAATGCAAACTGAAAAACAAAAATTTGCAGGCACTATAGTCTAGAAATTGGTAACACGATATGTTTTTTTTGTGACTTTTTCTGTGGACTCTAGGTATGAAAAACAAAAAATTATCTAGTGGGAAATCAAAGTACCTCACGGGCAGCCTGAAATCTGATACCAAATGATGAGTGGTTTAGGCCCGATCTTCCGAAAGATAGGTTGATTGAGGTGGAGAACTCGACGTTGATGATCCGCGGCACTCGAGCAGTTTGAACACCCCTGCAATCACTACACCACTGCTCCGTTGGTTATCAACCGTGCAGCACATGCTTGACCTCGCCAAGAAGGCTAATCCCTGCAGGTGCAACCGAGAACACGAGCAACAACGTAGAAGATGTGGTCTGAAAATCACGAAGTTGGGGTTTTACACAAACCGTAGAACGGCGGCTGTTTATCTAAGCAAAACCCACCAAATATGGCTGGCGGCTGTAGTATTTAAAGGCTAGGGTTCGACTATAAGACCTTTAGACGAGTCCCTAATAGACTCATAGGGGATACAAGGCCCAAAAGGCTAATACGGTGGTGCAACACCGGACAGAACTCCGAATTCAACTTGTTTCGACAACTCCCAACGACTCCCGGCGAATTTTAATGTGGGACCAGAAACTTTGGAAAGTTTATCTTCTCATCTTCCATGCATATGTAGAACGTCAAAAACGGAGTCCGTATGCATCCTGGGCGTCCGTTTTAAGATGTACTGCTCCTGGACTCCGAGTTGAACTCGAGTCCGAGTTGGTGACTATTTCCATCAACTTGTGGACGTCCCATTTGATTCTCCACGTTCCCAAATCCTCCTCCTTTTACTTTTTGATCATGTCCATGGTTCCTAATAACAATTAAATCATTCAATAGCAATTCATTCTCAAAATCACATGGGTAGGAAGTTAGGAACGAGTTCACCTGCTGATTTAGTAACCGTGCTCGTCCTCTTGTGATTGGTCCTTGTATATCAATGTGAGTATCCACTGTTGTGATGTCCTCATCAATACATATTATGCTGCCCTAAAGTTCAAGGGGGGCTTGGTATTGTGAATTTACAGACTAAAAACAAATGCCTAATAAGTAAATGGATTTTCAAATTACATAGTGAGAATGGGATGTAGCAAACTTTACTTAGTAATAAATATCTAAGTTTGGAAACCTTGTCATCAACCATGATTAAATTGGATTATTCCTACTCCTAGAGAGGTCTCTTAAATGTTAAAGATCATTTTTTTAGATTGTGGACCCTTTATTGTGAAGGATGGTACACAAACCATGTTTTGGGAAGAAACATGTGTCAATATTTGTTGTCGATATTTGGGGAATCTGTATGACTACCCCTTGAGAGTTCGGTTAGGGGGCGTAACAGCTAGTCGGTGTTTGAAAAGTTTAGCGGGAATATGAGTGTGACACTAGTGCTTTATCCAAGTTTAGACCACCCAGAGGCTAATAACCCAAAGTCCTGCTTTCTGTATTGTGACTGATGAAGTATGTGTATGTATTGTAGGGTGCCTTGTTCACTTGAGTTTGTTTTAGCGCCCAAGGTGTGACCAATCTTCAATTGACCTATCACACTGCCCCAGCACAAGGCCTCCCCTTTTAAAGTCCAAAGGGAACTCTCACAATGGTGGGATGGTGATATTAAAATAATTGTGGTAGCTGGCCCTCACTTTGAGGTTGTGCTGCCTTCAAGAGCTTGGTGCTGCCTTATCCCGTCCGCCCCATGCGGGGATGTCTCTCGGCGCACACGGGTGCATCCGTCGCCTCTACACTAAAGGCACAAAGAGGGTAGTGGGGGTTCTTGGAGGGCCCCATGACTTGACACTAAGCTTACACTCGCGGCGTGGCAGGAGTGGTTCGTCATTTTCCTGGATACAGGGAAATGGGGTCGTGTTGTTCCATCGGCTATCTTGTTTGTCCTCTACCCAAGGGTATGACAGGGTGGTGGCTTCACTTCAGCGGTCGTATCGAGCCTTTGCCCAAGGTTGTAGCAGTATTGCCTGACACCAACTGCCCCTTCATGAGTGTTTTTCCTCTTGCAAGCCTTGATACCTAACTGAGCACTACAGCAAGGTTCCACATTTACGATGGCCAAAACCGGCGTAATTAAGCCCTAAACCGTGGGGGGCCCAGGGTGGTGGGGCCCGGCGCCAGCGAGGGGGGCCTGGGGCGGTGGGGGCCAGCGCCAGCGAGGGGGGTCTCGGGCGGCGAGGGCCACCGGCGGTGGGCGGGGGCGGGCAGCAGCGACGGGCGGGGCGTGGTTTGCTTGGGTCGGTGCGGGCATGAATGCCGCGCCAATCCAGGACCGCACGCCCGCGCCGACCCGGGCCCGCGGGGTATATAACAGTTATTTACGACGGCTCGCTGTCTGGCCGTCGTAAATAAGGTTATTTACGACGGCCAAGCCTTGGCCGTCGTAAACAGGTTGTTACTTACGACGGCCTAGGTCAAGCCGTCGTAAACAACGTTTTATTTACGACAGCCAGACTTGGTCGTCGTAATTAACTTAATTTACGACGGCCAACTCTAGGACCGTCGTAAATTAAGTTGGTCATCGTAAATGGTTGTGTTTCCTGTAGTGGAGGTGTAGGATAGATGCTAGGTTGGCCTCGACCTGACATGGCCACATTGGGAGCGACGAGTGCTCCAAGGGGGCACGTAGTACCCCGAGTTGGGTAGGGGGTGGATCCCCGAGCGGCCCCCTTCTTTTAGGGTTTATTCTTCGCTGTGTGGGCTTCCCTTGGCCTGGCCTGCGGGTTGTGCCCTTTTTCTGAGGTTTTATGGTAGTGGCATTTGTTATGTCAAGAACCACGTGTCCTTTAGGTGGACTCATATAGGAGACAAGCATGAAATGGACAAAATTGCACATGACAGCTATTCCAATGATCTTGATACTTTTTCTTGGAGTTTGCATCAGAATAGAAATTTCTCAGTTTCCTCTATGTAATAATTTCTGATAAACCAAGGTGCTTCCTTTAATTATAAATTAATTTAAAAGTTGAAATTACCTCTGAAGATAAAAATGTTGCTTTGGTGCCTCCATAAGGAGTCATATTAATAAATGATAACATAGAAAAAAGTAATTGATAAGAAATGTTTGTTTTTTACAACAAAACTTTCATGGTTTTCTCTTTGATTGCCACAATTCTTGAATATTTGGATGGAGGTTTTTTATTTCCACTGGGTTAAACTAACATATATCAATCTCTATAGTTGTCACACATGTTTTAAGAAACAAACCAGATATAATGCATGTGTGACCAGGATCAAGTTACGCCTATATATATTGATGTCATTAATGATAACAAGAAATACACCCATATCATGAATGGTTACAAAGTACCTTTGTTACAATAAACCCATATGCACTACAGAAAAAGCACCATTTACGACGGCCTCAGGGCCAACCGTCGTAAACAATGTTATTTACGATGGCCGGATGTGGTCGTCGTAAATACTGCCTAAATTGCGACAACCTGGTGACAACCGTCGTAAGTTAGGCTCAATTTATAACGGCTAACTCTAAGGCCGTCGTAATTAATATGGTCGTCGAAAATAATGGGTATAAACCCGCCCGGTCCAAGGTCGGTGTGGGCGTTCACGCCCGCGCCGCCCCTGACCCGTTCCGATGTCACCCCGGCGCGCGCCACCACCGCCGCTCGGTGCCGAGCCCGCCCCGCGCTCGCCGCCACTTCGAGGTAAGTGTAATTTAATTTTGCATTAGTTGTATAATTTGTTAATTAGCTCATTTGTTAATTAATATGATTATATACTAATTATTTATTTAATAAATTAATGTTTTACTTAATTATAGTTTAGGTTATTATTAAGTTGGTTTAGTAATTATTAAATTTATTATTAAGTTAGTTTATTAGTTAGTTTAGTTTAATAATCTTAGTCATTGTTTATTTGTTTAATTAGTTAGTTATTTGGTTAATTGGTTAGTTATATTACTTAGCGCATTAATTAGTTTAGTTATTTGATTATTTAGTTGTAAATTGTCTTTGTTTATTATTTAGTGCATTTATTTGTTAATTATTTGTTTTATTTTATTATTTAGTTGAAAATTGTTAGAAAATTGAGTGCAATTATTTGCTTCACGACGGTTAATTAGTTGTATACACCGTCATGAGAGCATGTATAATATGTTATTTAGGACGGTAGTAGGACAGTAATTAGTATGACAACCGTCTAGGCGGGCACGGAGGCAAAAAGTGCTGGTGAGGTTGCCAAGCACTCGTTGGTGCCACCGCTTTGCGCGCCCCTTGCCCGGACGCTAAGTTTGCGATTAGTCGTCCATACCGTTCGCTGACGGTCGATCAGGGACAACGACGCGATCACAGGGCGACTAGAAAACTAGTTGTCCGACTAGTCGGTCGATCAGGGCTAAAAAACCCTTGACGACTTGGGGCTCGACGAGGGGTCGAATAGGGTCGACTAGTCGCCCTTGTCGACGACTAGTCGCCCTAGTCACCCCTAATGCGACTAGGGTCAATTAGTCGACTTAAAAACCTTGGTATGGACGCAGACCCGCGCGTTGATTGTTACCCCTATTCTTCCCCCCTCTCTCTTTCGTTCTTTCCTCTCTCTATCTCGTAAATGACTCAAAAATGTATGAGTAACGTAAACCTTTAGAATATGCATCATCTGTTTCGAACCGGCCCGTCTCACATACGTTACGCATGTGAGCCTGGTAGGTTCGGAATTGTCCCTTTTTGGATAGCCTGGGAGTGACCGAGGGGTGTGCCTATGACGAGACGTGGGTCTGAATCCGAACGAGATTTCGACTGCATAACCCTGATGTTCTCTGCTGCACCATTATTGGGAGTACTTCTTTTCCAACAACTGTTACAACGACCTAATCAAATTGATCAGCGATATCCTTCCACAAACCCACAACGTGCATAAAGATATGTATCAGTTGAACAAATTGTTGTCTGCTCTCGATATGAAATATGAGAAGATTGATATGTGTCTAGACAATTGTATGTTTTTTGGAATGAGCATGCAAAAGAGAACAATTGTTTAAAATATGGTAAATCGAGATTTGTCGAAGTTGTTAATGATGATGGTGATAATGTGATGACAGAAGTCGCACATAATCAACTTCTTTACTTACCACTGACACCCCAATTGAAGAGGTTCTGACGGGAAGCACTCCTATGGCCCCGATGGCTATGTGAGTTTGGCTAAATGCATGGTAATGGTAAGAATAATAACCCTTCTTTGTATGTCTTCATAATATACTTAGCATACTAACACATATCTACGGGAGCGCGAGACCGGTTAGGTACCGACCGCCACTCAAGTCTGGAAGTGTGGTCAGAAGGACCCATCCTAGCCTGGGGAATGTTGTCAGGTCACGACTGATCGACTGGTAAGTTATCAAAACTCATCAATTCAGTTGTTACTAATACTATTGTTGTTACTAATATGCAATTTCGCTGCTTTTAGGAAAATTATGGGCGAGAGACCGTGAGGATACATAGGGAAGGGTATGATTGGGAAAACGCATCAATTGACCCTCAAGCCGTGTACGCTAGCGGAGGCAGGAAGGCACATGGACGATTAGTTGGTCATTTTCTTTGTTTCTTTAAAATCTTACTTCTTTTGATTATTATTCTTTTGTAGGTTTGCCATATTTGATGGAGTTGTCAACTTGAGAGTAGAGAAATCTTCGATCGGCACTCCATCGATCAAGGGTTCCTCTATCGGCCAGACAAGTCGTCGTCTCTCCCAGAGCGAGATAGAGGATCTCCATAGGGAGAGAGACGAGATTCGGAGAGAGAGAGGAGCTCCAAAGGCAGTGGGAGAGGGAGGAGCTCTAGAGGCAGAGGGAGCGAGAGGAGCTCCAGAGGGAGAGAGATCTAGCCCGGGATACACAGGAGCAATAGGCCGCCTACATGGCTAACTACATGCCTTAGATGCAGGTGGTGGTGGAGGTAAGTAATTCAAATGTAATTTAATTTAAATTTATATCATTGCATTAGTATCTTTGTTTTAATATTTTGCAATTACAGGCTCTAGCTCGATAGAGTGGGCAGCAGATCTCGATCCCTACGTGACAGCCGTTAGCGTTGGCCCCACCACAGGTGCCCCCACCACATGGAGTTTCAGATATCCAAGTAATGTGTTCTTTATTTGCTATTTTCTAATATAAGAGAAACTTAATGCGGTAGAGGGGAGAGAGTGAGAGTGAGGGGGGAGAGGGAGGGAGTGAGAGATAGTGGTAGAGAGAGGAGGAGGGAGAGGGAGACGGAGTGGTAGAGAGGGGGTGAGAGAGAGGGAGTGGTAGAGAGGGGGGAGGGAGAGGGCGAGGGAGAAAGTAAGAGTGCGGGAGGGAGAGGGAGAGAGAGTGAGAGTAAGGGGGGAGGGAGGGGGACTGAGAGGGGGTAAAGAAATCAGTGAGTTAGAAGCTCAAACTCACTTTACCCATTTATTTGCGTTGTAGGAATCGGCGACGGAGGCTCAAACTCCACCACCATAGCTACCGGCACCGGGAGGACGGCGCGGAGACGGACTCTTCGGCTCCAGAGCGAGTGGAACGGGTAGTGTTTAGCCACTTGTTGTTTTATATTTTGGATGATTATAATGAAATATATATATTGTTGTGTATATGAACTGTTCTGTGAGCTGACCATCGTGCCAAGGTAGTTGTTTTCTGTTTTTAAAAAAATGAAAAACCTTATTTACAACGGTCAACTATACAGGACCATCGTAGGTATTGCTATGAGTCTACTGGTTAGTCGACTTACCTTATTATTATTTGTCAGGAGCAACTGTTACGATAGGGAGATGCTACAGTTGATGAGTTATTTGCTCAGTTGTCTGCTATTTGGCATTAGCTTGACACTCTTGGTCCTCAGCTATCACCAGACACTTGTTAGTCCTATAGAGTTAGAGGGATGCACTTGAGCTTCGACGTACTTATGGTTTTCTGACCCGGCTTATTGATGAGTTTGACCATTTTTGTGCTCAGTTGCTTACTCGTCACCTCAGTGTCTCTAGTGGAGGCTCTTGCTAGTGTTCGTAATGAGAAGATTCGCCTTCGTGCTGCTGGTTTGTTGTATTCCTCAGTTTTGGCTGCTCGTTCTTCGACTTCTCGACAGAATGCTCCTCCATTGACGGTACCTTCTTCGGTTGTTCCTCCTTCTACACTTGGAGGGTGTGGTAGTCTTTGTTATAACTACTGCAGTAAAGATGGGCATTTGAAGACGTATTGCTTCAGGAAGAAGAAAGCTCAGGCTCGCCGTTCTTGAAGGGGTACTGGTAGTACTGGTGCTGGAGGCTCTCAGGGGAGTTTTGCTACAGATGACCAGTTGCTCGCGCTTCTCCGTCGCCTTGCTTCCTCTACACCTTCAGAAGTTGTTGGTTCTGTGACTCAGTTTTCTGAACCTTCGGATACTGCAGCTGCTTCTCAGTCTTACATTGAGGGACCACCATCCACTTTTGCTCTAGGTACCTGTCCATGGATTCTTGATTCCGGTGCATCGTTCCATATGACTCCTTCGTACCAGTTTGTCTTCTTTGAGTTCTTCCTCTTGTTCTCTCACAAGGATTGTATGGTTGGTACTGGCCTCGTCGTCGTGATTCCTAGCGTCTCTAGGAACTTGACTGGCTTCCTCTTCCTTCTGCTCCACTTGCCAGTCTAGACGGCTCTGCTCTTGCTGCTGCATCCACTTCATCTTTTGCTCAATGGCATCATCGTTTAAGTCATCTTTGTGGTTCTCGTCTATCTTTTTTAGTTCATCAAGGTCTTTTAGGATCGGTCTTAGGTTATGAGTCTTTATCCCAATGTCAGGGTTGTCGATTAGGAAAGCGGACTCAACTCCCTTATCATTCCAGCGAGTCAGTGTCTCGGCATCCTTTTGATCTTGTTCACTCAGATGTATGGGGTCTTTCTCCTCTTGTTTCCAAAGGAGGACATCGATATTATATCATTTTTATAGATGATTTTTCTCACCACACATGGATTTATTTTATGAAACATCGTAGTGAGGCTTTATTTATCTATAAAACTTTCTTGGCTATAATTCACACTCAGTTTGACAAGGCTATTCATGTTTTTGTGTTGATTATGTTGGTGAGTATCTTTCTGATGCTCTTCGTCAGGTTCTTTCTGAGCAAGGTACTATTGCTCAATTTTCTTGTCATGACGCTCATGCTCAGAATGGCATTGTTGAGCGTAAGCATCGTCATCTTCTTGAGACTGCTCGTGCTCTTCTACTCGCTTCTTCTATTCCTCCTCATTTTTGGGCTGAGGTTGTTTCTATTGCCACTTATTTGGTTAACATTCAGCCCTCGACTGCTCTTCAGAGGTGGATTCCTTTTTAGTGTCTCACTGGGAAGACACCTGACTATGCCAGCCTTCATCTTTTAGGTTGTGTGTGCTATGTGTTGCTCGCATCTCGTGAGTGCACTAAGATCACTGCTCAGTGGGTCGAGTGTGTTTTCTAGGGTACATCGCTAATCATAAGGGGTATCGTTGTTGAGATCCGGTTGGACGACGGATGAGGACTTCACGAGATGTTGTCTTTTATGAGACACGTCTTTTCTACCCTCGTCCTTCTTTAGATACATAGCCTGTTTCTGTTGTCTATCCTATTTCAGTCTTATTTTCCCTGATACCCCAGCTGATAGTATGCCTCCTTCGCGCTCAGTCCTTCTCTCCACAGTGTCTCCTTCGGAGCCTTCTTCTCTGGTTCTCGATTTTACTTTGAAGCCTCCCATGACACAGGTCTATACTCGACGAGATGTGCCTTTCTCGTAGGTGCCATCTTCCTCTGATGAGCAATCTACTCTAGTTGAATTATCTTCTTCTGATGACCCATCTTCTCTAGTTGATCCAGCTTCACCTGGTGTACCCTCTTCTCCTGAGGATTCATCTCCTTCTGATAATTCCTCTCCTAAGCAGACTCTTGGACGTGGTTATCGCACTTGTCGGCCTCCTGAGCGGTATTCTCCTTCTAGTTTTGCCGCTACCATTCTTTCTGAGCGAACTACGTCGTGATGTCATTCTTCATCTAGAATGGCAACATGTGATGGCTGAGGAGATTGCTCCTCTTTTGTCTGACAGTATAGGTGCTATCAGCATTGCTCGTGATCCGATCAAGCATGAGCTTACCAAGCATATTGATGTTGATGCTTCTTATACACGAGCACAGATATAGGATGGTGTTGTTGATCTTCAGTATGTGACTTTAGAGCTTCAGCTAGCTGATTTCTTCATGAAGGCACAACCTCAGGTTCAACATAGATTTTATCTCTCCAAACTTAGTGTTTGCGATACACCTTAAGTTTGAGGAGGATGTTAGAGATAGAAGGATATCATATAGTTCCATTGTTACACTACAAGAAACACGAACAATTACGACAGTGTAAACTGTCGTAATTAAGGCACTAACCATCGTAATTAAGCTATTTACGACGGAGTTTCACCGTCACAAGTGATTGGTCGTAAATAATGTTATTTACGATGGCCACTGTCGTAACTAAGTTAATGATGGCCTAAACTGTCTGTCATAACTTGCCAACTCGCACCCTTTGGAAGCTTATTTACGATTGTCCGGAACAGGTCGCCATAAATAACACAAGCTTATTTATGACAGCCAGTAACATGTCGTCGTAAATAACATAGACTTATTTACGACGATCACCTCTAGGCCATCGTAAATAAGGGATTTAATTTAAAAAAATAGAAAAATGCTAACCTGGCACGATGCCCAGCTCACAGGCAGATACAAAAACATGTATATCAGAACACACGCAGTTTATAATACAATAATATCAAAAACAATACACGACACTAGACACTTGCACGTTCGCTACCTTCGGAGGCCGGAATATCATCCTCTCATCGTGCTCCAGGTCCCGATAGCTGCGGCGATGGAGTCTGAGCCTCCCCCGCCGATCCCTGTGATAGTTAGAGCAATTATGGCTATGTTTGAGAAATCATGGCTAAGTTTGGCTATGTTTGAGCAATTGTGTCTAAGTTTGGATATGTTTGAGCAATTATGCCTATGTTTGACTATGTTTGAGTAATTATGGCTATGTTTGGCTATGTTTGCACTATTATGGCTAAGTTTGGCTCTGTTTGACTAATTTTGTCTCAGTTTGCTATAGTAATCTAATTTATGCTGATATGAATAAAATGTTTCTTACCCATTCTGCACAAGAAGACATTTGTGGCTGCGCCGACACCTGTGGTTGCATCGGCGGCGACCATGTGGGAATGGCAATCTGTTGCCCGTGCTGTTAGGCTAAGGCATGTGATTGGAAAGCATTAGCACATGAATGGTAATACTATGATATGATTGTTTTATATTCTAAGCTATTATCTGTATCGCCGCTTGTATCTGTGCGTTGTAGGAGGCTTCATAGTCTTGTGTGGCCTTCAATAAGGCTTCTTGCTCCTAGAGCTTCATTAGCGAAATCTGCATCGAAGCTGTCCAGCGCCTTCCATGTATCACCATCGGACGGGTGCACCATTACTCGATCGTTGTCACACACACATTCTTTGTGCCACCTCGTTTCAACCGAGGTGTGACGGGAAAGTAACAAAGTTGCTTATGTGCGACTTCTGTCATCACCATGTCACCGTCGTCGTTAATAACTTCGACAAACCTCAATTTACCACACTTTAAACACTTGTTCTCTTTGCCATACTATTTCTAGAAAATCATGCAGTTATCTGAGCACACATCTATCTTCTCATATTTCATACCGAGACAAGAAATCATTTTCTTTGACTGGTATATGTCTTTAGGCACTTTATGAGGCTTTAGAAGAATATCGTTGATCAATTTGACAAGATCATTGTAGCAGTTATTTGAGAAAAAATACTTAGACTTAATTTCCATAAGTCATGTCATGAAAGAAAGGAGTATCACTTTTGTGTGCTCATGTAGCGACTCTTCTGAGGCTCTAAGAAGATTGAAGAACGCTTCAACCTCCGGTGTAGGAGAGTCTTCGTTATATTCTGGTTGTATAGATTCAAGCATCTCGTCCGTCCTCTTCTTCTATAGGTTTAGGCGTTGATTCGCCGTGAAAGACCCACACCTCATAATGTGGCACGAAACCGTATTGACACAAGTTTAATGAAAACGATCTCATGTCCAACACCTCATATTTTGGCATCTTCCACATGGAGACCGCACCTTATTTATCTTGGCTGACGAAAAAGCACGGTACACAAAAGACGTAGTCTTGGTCACCCACTCATCTGAGTGACTTCCATTCTTTTTTTCCAACCAGTATACATCCAACTACGGTCTTCACCCATATTTGATCCTACAAACCAAATGCAACAAACCTAACATTGTGGCATTTCATATTTTAGTTTTTCATCAAAAATACACTCTCAGCCATAAACAGAATTTTTCCTATGGTATATATGCATATATGCAGTTCTTTAAAGTCTACACTATATAAAGTGCCACTCCAAATAGTGTTTCACACTAGAACAGAATTTTCTTATAGCTCTAAATGAGATTTTTAGTTTCTAATTTGTATCTCAACCATTTTATATTTACTTTCCATAGTGTAGGTTATTCTTTATATCATTTCAGACATGCCTTATAACTAAAATGCGTTTTCAGCATTTAAAATAATCCTTGTTTGGCAATTACAAGATATATGTTTATTAACATTTACAAACAGATTAATTCAAGACTTTCCTAATTCAAAGCAATGTAATACAAAGTCTATTTTTGTGAATATGTGTTATTGTAGAGGTTATATATAAATTCAAGATTTCCTAATACATTATTTGACTAATTATAGAGTTGAAAATGGTCATTTAGTTTGCTACATGGCTAAATTATAAATTAAAACTTTGATAGGGGTTAAATTCACATTTACAAACTTAATTTCCTAATTCCTGAGAATTTTAGGGTCTAAATCAGCTATTTTTCGCATTTTACCTAATTCTGGAAAACTAGATTTTTTATTTTAGTACTATTCAGTAATCATTTCATACTAATAGCATGCATCAATTTTTTAGCAAAGTAACCACCATGTCGTCCACGGCGTGGACGATTTGTCCACGTGGACAAGAAATCGTCCACGTCGTGGACGACAGGGTGGAGTTGTCCACGGCGCGGACGACAGCGTCCGACATGTCCGCCACGTCGTGCCACGGGTCACGGGACCGTTGGAACGACGTGTCCTGTCGTCCATCGGTGGACGATTTCTTCCTGTTGTTTACCGCACGGACGACAGGTTCTTTTATATAACCCGCGCTACCCCGGGCTCCCTCCCCCACCCCTCCCCATCCAAGCCAAGAAGAGAAGAGAGAAGAGGGAAGAGGGAAGAGGAAGAGGAAGAGGAAGAGGAAAGGAAGAGGAAGAGGAAGAGAAGAGAATAAAAGAGAAGAAAAGTAAAGAAAAGTAAAGAAAAGAAAAGAAAAGAAAAAAGAAAAACAAGAAGATATAAACTTCAAAATATATTTATCAATGTTAAATATAGTTTCTTTAATTAATTGTAGATTAATTTTTATTGTATAAATTTTAGGTTAGAGTTTAGGGTTTAGGTTAGTTTTAATGTAGTATAAGGTTTAGGGTTTAGGTTAGTTTTTATTGTATAAGTTTAGTTTGAATTTAGTATAAGATTTAGGTTCGTACTTTTATCTTTAGGTTAGTTTTAATTTAGTTTTTAGGTTAGTTTTTAGTATCTTTTTAGGGTTTAGGTAGTTTGAATTTAGTATAAGATTTAGGTTTGGACTTTTATGTTTAGATTAGTTTTAATTTAGTTTTAGGTTAGTATTTGGTATCTTTTTAGGGTTTAGGTTACTCTGAATTTAGTATAAGATTTAGGTTAGGACTTTTAGAGTTTAGCTTAGTTTTAATTTAGTTTTAGGTTAGTTTTTAGTATCTTTTTTGGTTACTTTTTATTAGTACTATCGAAGTGTTGCTACGACACTTCCCCCGGTCTCCTACAGGAGCAGCCCACGGAGGTTCTTTGATTGGAGGGGCTTGACGTCCCTAGAGCGAACCAACTCCAGAGAGCGGTTGAACACCGAGATTTACGTGGTTCGGGCCGCTGGAGCGTAATACCCTACGTCCACGGGGGTGATTGTTGTATTGCGTATGTGTGTGTTCTCAATGGGTGAGAGCCGAACCCTTTGTCAGATGGACACCCTGGTCCTTTTATAGGAGAAGGTCGGGGTGGTTACAGTGAGGCCACTGGGCCCGAAAGGCGGCCCCGAGGCTATTTAAACCCTATACATAGTCTAGGGTTTTTACAACCCTGAGTAGAGTGGCTGGCGGAGGAATTAAGTCCCTCCGTCAGGCACGCTGAGCACTTATGACCGCATGGCAAGCATTGATGACGCCGTTTTGTCGCAGCGTCGCCTCGTTCTGCAGGGCAGCACTGTGCCACTGGGCGGCACTGTGCCACTGTCACGCCTCGTTGCCTTGTCTTGTCACCGTAATCGGGAACGGGTGGAGGACGGAGGTGTGCGCTGTGCGCCATGCTTCCGGGGAAGGCGCGAGCCTTGAATGCTTGGCCTGACAGTGCACTTCCTTCTTGACTTCTTCAACCCACAGCCCACGACGAATCGTGGGGCACGTGGCCGCTTCGAAGTCCTCCTCTGCGGGGAGGAGGTTCGGAGCCTGGGTACATGTGGCAGCGCCGGACCTCACCTTAGCTGGGAGTCTAGGCCCGGGGCTATGGGCACGTGTCATCTACGGAGCTCTCCTTAGCAGGGAGGAGGTTCGAAGCCTAGGTATATGTGGCAGCGCCGAACCTCACCTCAGCGAGGAGGCTAGGTCCGGGGCTAAGGGCACGTGTCGGCTCCGGAGCCCTACTCAGCAGGGAGGGCGTTCGGAGCCCGGGTACACGTGGAAGCTCCGGACCTCGTCTCTGCAGGAAGGCTAGGTCTGAGGCCAAGGGCACGTGTCGGCTCTGGAGCTCTCCTCTGCAGAGAGGAGGTTCGGAGCTTGGGTAAACGTGGCAGCGCCGGACCTCACCTCAGCGGGTAGGCTAGGTCCGGGGCCAAGGGCATGTGTTGGCTCCAGAGCCTAGGTGCACGTGGTAGCCCCGGGGTCGACCTCGGGGCCAAGGACACGTAGCCTCGCTAGCGCCCACCTTGGCAGGGAGGCGGGGCCTGGGCTGTCTTCAACCTTCCACGTGGGAGTACCCGGTTCACAGGGTACCGACAAGTACCAATTTATTTTCGGCTGGGAGAACCCTGGTCGTCCAATCACGCGACGACGGCTCAGAGTAGGCCGCGCATACCCATACCTGTTCGGTTTCATAGAAATCCGGTTGTAGATGGAGGATCCGACGGCCCCCGTTGAATCCTTTTTCGCAAAACCCCCCAATTCTTTGTACGGTAGCAATTGCCACCTCGATTGTAGATATAACCTCGAACTATCTCGGAATAACAAAAATCAGCGTGGAATTGTTTTTAGACCCATGTAACTCTCAATTTTAGCATTTTAGCCCCTACTATTAACTGTAAATGATGATTAGACCCCTGGAATATTTATGTAATTGTAAAAACACCCCTGAACACCTAGTTTTTACATATAACCCCCTAAGATTCATTGTTTCAAGATTTTAGTATATAGAAAATTAGGAAAACTCACAAAAACAGACCTATAGGTATGTTTTTATATTTCTTATATTACATATCGGTTTTTAATTTCTATAGTTATATTTCTATAATACTACTAATGTACGTTAATGTTAAATACAAAGTTTTATACATTTCCGTATTTAGATTTCATTTTGCATATTTGTATTTATGTTTTTTAATGTCTATACTTCATTTATTTAGACTTCTATGTTTGTAATTATTGAATTCCATATATTAAATAGATTCTTACGTATGTTAGGTATGTCGAACAAATAAGAATTTCAAATATTTATAAAGATGGAGAAATTAATTATAATTCAAGTGGAGTAGATCTATCAGGACTCACTTTTATAAACCGGGGAATACCTAGTCCAATGGAACAAACATTTATTGATGTTTATAGATGGTTGTTAAAAGTTTTAAAATTGAGTGATGATCAATATGAGTTGAAGATAAATAAAGTTATCAGTCGTGCAAGGGAGGGATACTTTTGGGAACTACTGCCACTAAAAGGATCACCTGTTTGGCGTACTTACGTTGCAAAGGCTCTACAATATGGGTGGCCTTTGACACTTCTAGTTAGGGTTGAAGCAAAGGAGATAGTTGCTGAGATGCAGGAGGAAGTTAATGATGAGGATGATAATGATGGTGGTGATGCTGAAGAAGAAAATGATGATGACGTGACACATACTATTGTTAGTGAGGCTACGAGTCAAGCAGATGAAGGAGAGCATATTGAACACATAGTTCAGCAGATGGTTGTTGAGGATACTGATTATAGTCATGTTCTTGAATATGATTCATCCAAGGATGAAGATCAATCTCCAGTCCCTGCCGATTGGAGTAATCTAAATTTTGAAAACTTAATAGTTACTAAAGGGTATCATTTGCCGTTAGATTACCATGGCAATAAAATAACATCGGAGCCTCTTTTCAAAAGTAAAGAAGCATTGCAAGATGCTGTTAAATACTGGTCACTTTCTGTGAAGAGATCATTTAAGATTTCTCGATCCACTAAGAAACTTTATGATGTCAGATGCTTATCAACAACTTGCCCCTTTTGTGTTCGCAGATAAGCAGAGAAATGAAGTAGCCTTTGGAAGTGTTCTATTGTGATTGATCATGCGTGTGAGTTGCAACATCTTGAGAAATGCAACACTGCCCTTACATCGTAGTTTCTTGCAGATCATATGCATGCTCGTGTGGTTGATAATATTTCTTTTGAGCCAAAATCTATCATCAACACAATTGAGCAAGATTTTAAGTATACAATAAGCTACTCCAAAGCTTGGAAAGCGAAATAGAAGGTTATTGAGGCAAGGTTTGGTACTTATGAAGCATCTTATGATAATCTTCCAAAGTTACTACACACCATAAAAAGTCAGAATGTTAGCACGGTTGTTCATATCGTGGATGTTCCAAACCCCAGGCTTCCTGGAAAGCTTATTCTTCACCGTGCATTCTTTTCACTTGATCAATGCAAAAACAAATTTCAATATTGTAGGCCCATTCTGTGTATGGATTGTAAGTTCCTAACCAGAAAGTACAAAGGTCAAATTCTTACAGCTATTGGAGTTGATGGCGACAATCAAATTTTGCCCGTGGCCTTTGCATTTGTAGAGAGTGAAAATGCTGACAGTTGGTACTAGTTTCTCAAATGGGTTAGAGTTGATGTAGTGCAAGGCCGAGAAAATGTATGTGTCATACATGATCGTCATGCTAGTTTGTTGAAGGCAGTATCGATATCAAATACGGTTGCGCTGAGACTTGTCTCCCACCAGTTTGGTCGGATATAGAATCAAGGTGGTGTATGAGACACTTGGGTGCAAATTTTTAATGTCAATTCAAAAACAAACAACTGATGAACATGTTTAAGCGTCTCTGTAGTCAGAATCAAGAGAAGAAGTTCAATGCTTTGTGGCTTCGTCTTGATGAGCTCACAAAGAAACAAATCGAGAAAGTACTTGGATGGGATAATAATGAAGATACTTTTGTACCACTCTCAACTCTTCCATCAACCGAACATACAATTTCTCTTAGGGTTGGATCATCTATAAGATGTTTGTCGCATTGGATTCATAATGAGCCAAAAAAATGGTCGTTGTTATATGGCGCATAGGATGCTAGGTATGGAATTATGACAACTAATTTAGCTGAGGTATGTAATTGTGTGTGCTATTTTTAGTTATGTTTAAAGTTAGTAGTACTACAAATTAATGCAATTATCCTATAGGTTTATAACTTCGTCCTACATGGGTCAAAAGCTTTACAACTGGTTGGTATTGTTGAAGGAATCTTGAAGGGAACGAAGAAGTACTTTCATGAGCGTTTTGCAAAAGCTTCTCTACTTATGGTTGATTCTAATTTAGTTTTCTCAAAATTTATTTCTAACTACATGGACGAGAAGATTAAGAAGGCGCATTTACGTAGTGAAACAAACGGGGAATTTGAAGAATAGGTTTGAGATCACATGCAGGGACAAAGGCAGACGTTGTGCCACAAATGAACGGATGGTGCACGAGTGCGTTCTTCGTGAGAACTCGGCCATATGTACTTGTATGAAGCCAAAGCTCCTCCATAGGCCTTGTTCTCATGTCATTGTTACCTGCAGACAGTGTTCCGCAAGGCGTCAAAAGGCGCTCGCCTAGGCGCGCTTACGCGGTAGGCGGTGCCCCGACGCTGCGCCCTGCGGGGTAGGCTGAGGCGAGGTAGAGGCCGCGCCTAGGCGGTGCGCGGCGCTCGCCCAGGCGGGTGGGGGCGCGGTAGGCGCGCGGAGGCGCGATGGAAAAGCGCGGAGGCGGCAACAATTTTTGGCGGGAAAACGCGCGTGCTCCCGCGGATCCCCCCCCCCCCCCCCCCCCGCACGCTCCCGCCAGATTCCCGCCCGCTCTCCTGCCCGGATTGCCCCCCACCCACCCCGCCGTGCGCTCCGGATCCCCCCCCCCCCCCCGCGGCTCCCGCCCGAGGCACCAAGCGCGCTCGCTCCCGCCCGAGATACCTTTCTCCGGTCGATTCGATTCCGCGCGCCACTTGTAACACCCAAAAATCTTGTTAAGACCCTAAACCCTGTTAAGAGGGGAATTTAAAAATTATTGGACGTGATGCATGTTTTGCAACAATTTAAATTCAAACTGGAATTCAATTTAAACTCAAAACAGAAAAGAAATAGAAAAAGAAAAAAAAAGAAAACAGAAAAAAACCGGCCAGTGGGCCAAAACCCACCAGCCGGCCCACCCAGCAACCGCGCCAGCCCGCAGCCGCGCGCGCTCTTTCCTCCCACTGACAGGCGAGGCCCGCCAGCCCTTCTTCTACCTCGCGCCGCGCCGGGACTCTCTCACCCCGAATCCAAACCGACCCGGATTTCTGCGAATCCCAGCCGAATTTCGATCGGGGGCGACGCAAACTCGATCTAAACCACCCCGCCGCCCTTCCCCGTCTATAAAAACCCCGGCCTCGTTCTGTTTTTCCCACGCGATCCGTCAATTTTACTCCGGTGAGAAACCGAGCCTTCTCCGGCGAATTCTGGCCGATCTAAGCTCGGAAATTCCGATCTAACTCGCTGGTCTTGATCCACCGCCTCCGGGGAACCTTGCAGGTGCAGAAAACTCGGTGACTTGCGGTTCAAACACAGCGCCGACGAGTTTCGCCGTGGTTTCACTTCGGACCTCATCGCCGGTCGCTTTCCAGGACCTCCGAGCTCAAGAAAACCCCCGAGGTGAGATCCCCGACCTCCCCTCCACCGATCTATGCCATAAAATCACAGTTCTAGGAAGAATTCTCGAAAATCCGAAAGTCTCCGGTGAGATCGCCGCTTCCCGCCGCCGTGCGCCACCGGACAGCGCCGCCCGCGCTCGATCAGAGCGACGTGGCCGCTTGTGCGCCGTCTATTTTAAATCGCACGGTAGACTTTAAATCCCCGCGTACCAGTTCGACGTTATAATCTCGGCCGTCTGTTTTAAATCGGACGGTCCACGTCAGCCCCGCGTTATAAAGACTGGAAATCTTACGTGCTACCCCCTGGGGTTCTCGGGAAATAAGAGCTAGCCTCGGAAACTTCTGATCTAGCCCCTGGAACTTCAGAAAATCATGTAAATTCATTTAAAAATCAGTTTTAGCCCCTGGACTTAATAAAAATTAGGAAAAACTCCTCTGTTATGTATAGCTAGACCCCTGAAAATTGTTAAAATAATATTATAGACCCTGTAGTGGGGTGAGTTTACCTTTTTAGCTATTTAGTATTTAATTTAGGAAATTGAATATGTGGCTAGTGTTTAAAAATTAAAAAGTGGGACAAACATATTGTCAAAATTAAATTAAAAACTTTCTCAGTATTTAGAAAACTTTGGAGTGAGATAAAAATATATTTTGGGCTGAAATGAATCTGTTTAATTTATTATTCACATTTAGGGACACATTTTTAAGTAAAGAATAGTTCTGGAAAATAGGGAAAATAATTGTAAAATAGTTTACATCAGAGGCAAAGGTCAAAATATGTTATTAAATTATTTAGGATCAGAACCTATTCTGTTTAGATGATGTGTCTTACTATTTTCATAATAAAGTACACATTTAGGCATAGGAAAATAAATCTGAAAATATAGCAACTAGTAAATGATAAATGGAGTTTCTAAAATCCAAAGAATTCAGTTTAGGGTTGGTAGAAATTCTGAAGACACATATGGAGAAGAAAAATACCTTTCATGCATAATTGGTAACAAAAAGGTGTAGTAAATAAATATAAGGAAAATTATTTAAATTGGAAACTCATATATAAAGTATGCAAGCATAAATGTGAATACAAACGTAGGAATCATATACACATGATTAAAAGTGCATGCAAGCCACAAATCAACACACATAGAGTAACCACAACACATATAGTTGTGAATGACTTTCATAAATATGAATGTGTGGTTTGTATGAAGTGGAAGTCTGAACTATGTCTTATAGATTGTTGTTTTTCTTTTGCTATGTGTGATGGTATGATGTAGAACCTGCTCAAGAGCAAGTTATTCCTTTCCAAGATCAGGACTACCCATTTCAAGAGCAGCAGAAAGGAGGCAAGTGTCCTTGACCACTTTGATCCTATGCTAGGATGTGTAGATAGAATTATTTGCATTGTCAAATGAAATATGAAACCCATGCTAGGAAGTTTTCCTAGAATTGCATTACCTTGTTTCCTTGTAGCTTGGGTTGGGATTTATTTTATCATGTCATTTATTATTATGCATATGCTTAGCCATGCTTAGAATGGGATATTTGGGATATGAGATCATCAGTTTATTTTACCATACTCTTGAATGAGATATTGTGAGTTATGTAGAGGTAGGGATCAAGGCAAGTTGGATGTTTTGGTTGTGTGCTGGGTGCACGAGACTCGGGTTTGTGTTTAGTACTTGCCTGGATCCTAAGGACCGGTTCATGGAGCATGTAACCTGGCTTTACCGTGCCAACCACATGCTGAGATGGGGCAGCTTGGCTAATTAATTAGGTGTATCCCCGGCGTAGTATGGGTGTGTTGGATGGTGCGGGGAATAGGTGTCAGCTGGACTACCATATAAACCACAAGGCTCAAGAGGGGGCCACTGCAGCGGGGTTGGAGCCTCTTGTATGCTGTTAGGGGTGAAACCTCCGTGGGCCCACGCTCGTCGGGAATCCCTTTGTAAAGGCTTCGTAGTGATCTCCTGGCTACACACCTGGGAAGTGTGAATGTGGTTCGTAGCCACTGGCATAATGGAGGTTCTTTTAGTCCACCCGGTAACGGGGGATGAAATCACTACATGTGGGTACAGTGGTGCAAACTCTGCAGAGTCAAAACTGTCATGACAGCCGTGCTCACGGTCAAGTGCGGCTTGGACTTATTCATGATTAGAGAATGATGACCTTGGAGGTTGTGGATGTTAAGTGGGGAGCTTAACATTGGAAATGATGTTATGGTTATTTGATTATGATGATGGGATGGGAAATTGGGACCATTTCACCTGTGTAGTAATGTAGGTGCTTAATAAGATAAGGTGATAGGTATTAATTGCGTAGTGCTTTAACCATGAGTTCAACCTCTCCTTGCTCTAGCCATGCATGACATAACTTTTCCACACTTGTTGAGTACCATCGGTACTCAACCTTGCATATTTTGTTGGTTTATATTGATGCTCAGGCCAAGATAATGAGGTGGTGTATAATGACCAAGACTTTGGACCCGAAGAAGGTTTCTAGGTTCATGGAGACCCCCGGGCAACGCCTGTGAAGGAGCCCTCGAGAATAATATTCCGCTGCTAGTTTATTTACTTGTGATGAACTTATTATTGTCCATCCAGACATTTGCTATGTAAGACTTATTTATATTCGACACCTGGCTTGTAATAAATGATGCTTCACTATTTGTCATCACATGTATGAGAAAATGATCCTGGCATACATGTGATATTCACTCGGTTGTTCTTTGGAAAAACCGGGTGTGACAGAAGTGGTATCAGAGCCAAGGTTGCCCGTAGGAACGTGGACCTAGGTAGAAATGGACGTATTTAAGGGCCTTATTTTCTTAAAAACTATTTTTACAAGGTGTGTGTTGAAAAGTGTTATTTAATGAGTCACTTTCTTCATCTTACCCCAACTTTCATTCAAAATAGGATTCTTGCTTAAAAGTTTATCTAACCTAAGTTTAAATGCTTTTTGTTTTAGATTGTTCGCATGATTCGCACCGCTCGCAAGTCCACAGGAGGGAGAGTTCCCGTAGTTGCCCTTGCCGAAAGAGAGGAGAGTCGTCCGGTGACGTACCTTTCCTACGGATTGGCAGTAGAAGGCTTGTTGCGCCGTCTTCGACGTATGCTCGAAGCCGCTGGCAATACGGGCAAGCTAATCATCCACTATAACTCCACCAGGACCATCCGTGAGAAGAGGGAAGAATGGAGTTCAGAGATGAGGATTATACACGAAAACCAGCTGCTTAAGATCCACCACTCTCCAGCTTGTAGAGCGACACAGGTCGATCCGGAGAAGGGTGTCACCTGGGAGGCCATCACCTGCTAGAGTCACATCTATCGTCGCCACCTGGACAGAACTGAGTACATGTATGTCCTCCAGCGTGAGAGTGGTACCACGGAGTACAAGTACCCACCAGTGCAGCAAGGGACTTCCCATGAGCACATGGACCTGTGCTTGGAGGATGCTGCTATGCTCAGCACTCGACTGCAGGAGTGTCAGCAAGAGCTTCAGGATGTTCGGGACACCCTGAAGGAAACGGAGGCGTTGCTGTGAGCCTGCCTGAGGGCGAGAGAAAGAGGAGATGGGAATGAACTGTGTGTCACCATGAATGATACATGGACTCCTGACTCCCCAGATCGCCGAGCGATCAGGCGTCGTCGCACTTCTCCACCAGCAGCCTCCCCACCCAAGGCAGAGTCAGAAGGCAGCCGAAATGACGAGGAAGATCCCGAGGAGCCAGCTCAAGAAAACGAGTAGTGTAGAGTCTTTCCCTTAGTTAGCAAGATGTCGAATAGTCGAGTCGTTACGTTAAGTTAATGATGTGTTAATGCTTCGTGTGTGACGTGAGTTGTGGAAGCCATGAGCAATTGTCCACAGCCTCGTCTTTAGATTGTTTTGCTTGGGTATGTGAACCCACATGAAATAATATGGCATTTATTTTTGTGTGAGAAATGAACCCTCAGAAAAGTATAACAAAGCCTCAACACTTCAAAGTACAAACAAATGAAAGTAGTAAGATGATACTAAATGCTTTCAAATTAACATTGGTTGATTCTGGCAGATGGCCGGAAGAGGATAAGGACGTGCTGCCAACCCCGCCAAAAACAACGATGAGGCATGCAACCCTCATCTTTCTGGAGGCCAGGACCGGGGTGGTCACCGTGAAGGAGTTGATCCCCTCCACCAAATGCTGGAGAATCAGAATCAGCTCATCCAGAACTTGACTCAAGTGGTGGCTAACTTGCATCAAGTTCCACCTCCACAAGCTGCAACACGCCAACCAAGGTTGAGTGAGTTTCTAGGAACTCAACCTCCAAAGTTTGCAAGTGCTGCTGAACCTCTGGAGGCAGATGATTGGCTTAAGACCATTGAGAGCAAGATGAGGATCATACAGTGCCAAGGGTATGAGAGGGTGTTGTTTGCCTCTCATCAATTGCATGGACCTGCTGCTGATTGGTGGACCGCCTACGTGGCTGCCCATCATGACCCTGAGAACATCACTTGGGAAGAGTTCAAGCGTAGCTTCTGAAACCATTACATCCCAAGAGGCGAACTCAAAAACAAGAGGAAGGAGTTTTTGGGACTGCAGCAGGGAAACATGACAGTGAGGGAATACCTCACTAAATTTACTCAACTATCCCGTTATGCCCCACGGGACATAGAGACTGATGAGCAGAAACAAGATTGTTTCGTGGAGGGACTTACCGCAGAAATGCAGTGTGTGATGTCCTCGAATGAGTATGAAAGCTTCCAAAAGATGGTGGACAGAGCATTTGTGGTGGAAAGGAAGCTGAAGGCCTTGGAAAATGAGAACAAGAGGAGGGCCGGGTGGTCACACCAAGCCTTAGGGAGCAACACCCGCCCACGTCTGATGCAGCAACCCACAGGGCAGACGAACCGTGCTGCGGTACCCTACTCAGCACCAAGAGGGTACAACCCGAACTACAGGCCTCCGGCAGCACCAGCACAGCCACAACGTCAGTTTGTACAGCAGCCTCGCCCCGCATATCCACCTCGACCAGCAGTACAGGGACCTCCAAACCAACCCCAAGACAGCAAAGGCCAGGCACCTAAGGTTGGGGTGCAATGTTTTAGCTGCGGTGAAGTGGGGCACTACGCCCATAAATGCCCAAAGAAGAAGCCCGCACAGCCACAACAGCAGAATGTGATGCGAGGACGGGTGAACCACATCACTATGGAGGAAGCGCAAGAGGCATCCGACGTGGTAGTTGGTAAGTTTCCTGCCAATTTACACCTTGCAACCCTGTTGTTTGATTCTGGTGCTACCCACTCATTCATTGCTCAAGGGTTTGTTAAGAAGCATGACCTAGAGACCACACAAATGAACCATATGCTAGCCGTGAACTCTCCAGGTGGAGAAATAAGGACAAGACAAGTGTGTCCCAAAGTGAACCTAGACATTAATGGGGTGGTATTTACTGCTAACCTCATAGTGATAGATTCACAAGGGATAGATATTATCTTGGGTATGAATTGGTTGACAAAACATAAAGGAATCATCCATTGTTCGACCAGAACGGTGGAACTAATTCACCCTAGTGGCCCAAGAGTAAAGTTCATAACAATACACGAGCCTAAGAGGGACATTAAATTAAATCAAGTTGAGGTGAAAGTTGAGGAAATCAGGACCATCAGGGAATATCCAGATGTTTTTCCGAAGGAGTTGCCAGGTATGCCTCCTGATTGTGAAGTGAAATTCTCAATTGAGCTAGTACCTGGAACAGCCCCGATATACAAGAGACCTTATCGGATGGACTCCAAGCAGCTGGGAGAACTCAAGGATCATTTGAGAGAATTGACGGAGAAGGGGTATATTCGCCCCAGTTCCTCACCATGGGGAGCTCCGGTGATATTTGTGCCCAAGAAGGACGGGACCCAAAGGTTATGCGTGGATTACCGTGCCTTGAATGAGGTAACCATCAAGAACAAGTACCCATTACCCCGCATTGAAGACTTGTTTGATCAGTTGAGGGGAGCTTGTGTGTTCTCGAAAATTGATCTCAGGTCGGGATACCACCAACTCAAGATAAGGCAATCTGATATTCCCAAGACAAATTTCGTATCTCGGTACGGACTGTATGAATACACTATCATGCCTTTCGGGCTAACAAATGCCCCGGCATACTTCATGTATCTCATGAACAAGGTATTCATGGAATATCTGGACAAATTTGTGGTGGTTTTCATAGATGACATTATTGTCTTCTCCAAAGATGAAGAAGAACATGAGAAATATCTAAGGTTGGTGTTGCAGAGGCTGAGAGAACACCAACTATATGCCAAGTTGAGCAAGTGTGAGTTTTGGCTGAAGAGTGTTCCCTTCTTAGGACATATAATCTCGGAGGGAGGAATCTCCGTAGATCCCGCCAAAATCGAGGATATACAGAAGTGGAAGACCCCTGAAAATGTCGGGGAAGTTCGAAACTTTTTAGGATTGGCTAGATACTATCGACGGTTTATTGAGGGATTCTCCAAGATCTCGAGACCTCTCACCAAACTGTTGGAGAAGGGAATCACATTCACATGGACGCCACAGTGCGAGACGAGTTTTCAGGAGCTAAAGAAAAGATTGACAACAGCTCCAGTGTTGGTTATGCCAGATATGCAGAAGAATTTCACGGTGTACTGCGATGCCTCTGGAAACGGGTTGGGATGTGTTCTCATGCAAGAAGGTCATGTCGTGGCATATGCATCCCGGCAGCTTCGGAAGCACGAGAAAAACTATCCTACACATGACTTAGAACTAGCCGCAGTGGTACACGCGTTGAAAATTTGGCGGCACTACTTGATGGGGAAGAGGACAGAGATATAACGGATCATAAGAGTTTAAAGTACATTTTCACACAGCTAGATCTCAACCTCAGACAAAGGAGATGGTTAGAGCTAATCAATGACTTTGATGTGGGCATCAACTATCATCCTGGGAAAGCAAACGTCGTGGTAGATGCTTTAAGTCGGAAAGTGCAGGTCAATAAGTTGAGCTTGAAGGACATGCCTGCAGAATTGAAGGACGAGGTTATAAGGCTCAATCTATGCCTTGTGAATAGTGGTGAAGCCATCGCCATGGAAGTGGACTCCACACTAGAGCAAGACATACCCGAGGGTCAAAAGGATGATGAGAAGATACAAGAAATCAGGCAACTCATCAAGGAAAATAAAGCCCCTGGTTTCAGAGAGGATGAACAAGGAACGGTGTGGCACGGGAAAAGAATTTGTGTGCCAGAAGTAAAGAAGATCCGCGAATTGATTTTGAAGGAGGCTCACGATTCTGACTATTCCATTCATCCTGGGAGTACAAAGATGTACCAGGACCTCAAGAGCAGGTATTGGTGGTATGGCATGAAACGAGATGCCGCGGAACATGTTGCCCTATGTGACACATGTCAGTTGGTGAAAGCAGAACATCAACGACCCGCGGGATTATTGCAACCACTCAAAGTGCCTGAATGGAAATGGGAAGAAATCGGGATCGATTTCATCGTGGGATTGCCTAGGACTCAATCAGGATATGATTCGATATGGGTCATCATTGACAGGCTAACCAAGGTAGCTCACTTCATCCCCGTAAAGGAAAGCTATAGCGGATCCAAATTGGCGGAATTGTACATGTCAAGGATCGTGTGTTACCATGGAGTGCCAAAGAAGATTGTGTCGGATCGAGGGACACAGTTCACCTCAAGGTTCTGGCAGAAGTTGCACAAAACCATGGGAACTCATCTGAATTTCAGCTCTGCCTATCATCCCCAAACTGACGGGCAGACGGAAAGAACCAATCAGATTCTTGAGGATATGCTGAGGGCATGTGCACTCAAAAACAATCAGAGTTGGGACAAGAACTTACCGTATGCGGAATTCTCCTATAACAACAGTTATCAGGCTAGTATGAAGATGTCACCGTTCGAAGCTTTGTATGGGAGGAAGTGCAGAACTCCCCTATTTTGGAACCAAACAGGGGAAAGTAAAGTGTTTGGTCCCGAGGTACTACAAGAAGCCGAGGCGAAGGTGAGGGAAATCCGCAACAACTTGAGGATAGCACAGACACGCCAAAAGAGCTATGCCGATGTACGAAGAAGAGAGCTTGTTTTCAACACGGGAGACTATGTCTATCTCAAGGTGTCTCCTATCAGAGGACTTCGTCAGTTCAAGGTGAAAGGGAAGTTGTCACCTCGATACATCGGACCCTTTCAAGTTCTGGAAAGGAAAGGCGAAGTGGCGTATCAACTAGAGTTATCGGCTCGTCTATCGGATGTGCACGATGTATTTCATGTGTCACAACTCAAGAAATGCCTGGGGACGCCTGAGGAGGTGTTACCCATGAATGAAGTGGACGTAGCTGAGGATTTGTCTTATGCCGAGCAACCATACAAGATTTTGGAGACAATGGAACGCCTCACCAGAAGTAAAAGAATCCGTATGTGCAAGGTGCAGTGGAGGCATCACTCAGAAGAGGAAGCCACCTGGGAGCGGGAAGATGAGCTCAAGGCACAATTTCCGGAATTGTTTTCTTAGAACCACCAATCTCGAGGACGAGATTTATTTTAAGGAGGGTAGAGCTGTAACACCCCAAAATCTTGTTAAGACCCTAAACCCTGTTAAGAGGGGAATTTAAAAATTTTTGGACGTGTTGCATGTTTTGCAACAATTTAAATTCAAACTGGAATTCAATTTAAACACAAAACAGAAAAGAAATAGAAAAAGAAAAAAAACAGAAAAAAACCGGCCAGTGGGCCGAAACCCACCAGCCGGCCCACCCAGCAACCGCGCCAGCCCGCAGCCGCGCGCGCTCTTTCCTTCCACTGACAGGCGAGGCCCGCCAGCCCTTCTTCTACCTCGCGCCGCGCCGGGACTCTCTCACCCCGAATCCAAACCGACCCGGATTTCTGCGAATCCCAGCCGAATTTCGATCGGGGGCGACGCAAACTCGATCTAAACCACCCCGCCGCCCTTCCCCGTCTATAAAAACCCCGGCCTTGTTCTGTTTTTCCCACGCGATCCGTCGATTTTACTCCGGTGAGAAATCGAGCCTTCTCCGGCGAATTCTGGCTGATCTAAGCTCGGAAATTCCGATCTAACTCGCTGGTCTTGATCCACCACCTCCGGGGAACCTTGCAGGTGCAGAAAACTCGGTGACTTGCGGTTCAAACACAGCGCCGATGAGCTTCGCCGTGGTTTCACTTCGGACCTCGTCGCCGGTCGCTTTCGAGGACCTCCGAGCTCAAGAAAACCCCCGAGGTGAGATCCCCGACCTCCCCTCCACCGATCTATGCCATAAAATCACAGTTCTAGGAAGAATTCTCGAAAATCCGAAAGTCTCCGGCGAGATCGCCGCTTCCCGCCGCCGTGCGCCGCCGGGCAGCGCTGCCCGCGCTCGATCAGAGCGACGTGGCCGCTTGTGCGCCGTCTATTTTAAATTGCACGGTAGACTTTAAATCCCCGCATACCGGTTCGACGTTATAATCTCGGCCGTCTGTTTTAAATCGGACGGTCCACGTCAGCCCCGCGTTATAAATACTGGAAATCTTACGTGCTACCCCCTGGGGTTCTCGGGAAATAAGAGCTAGCCCCGGAAACTTCTGATCTAGCCCCTGGAACTTCAGAAAATCATGTAAATTCATTTAAAAATCAGTTTTAGCCCCTGGACTTAATAAAAATTAGGAAAAACTCCTCTGTTATGTATAGCTAGACCCCTGAAAATTGTTAAAATAATATTATAGACCCTGTAGTGGGGTGAGTTTACCTTTTTAGCTCTGTTTAGTATTTAATTTAGGAAATTGAATATGTGGCTAGTGTTTAAAAATTAAAAAGTGGGACAAACATATTGTCAAAATTAAATTAAAAACTTTCTCAGTATTTAGAAAACTTTGGAGTGAGATAAAAATATATTTTGGGCTGAAATGAATCTGTTTAATTTATTATTCACATTTAGGGACACATTTTTAAGTAAAGAATAGTTCTGGAAAATAGGGAAAATAATTGTAAAATAGTTTACATCAGAGGCAAAGGTCAAAATATGTTATTAAATTATTTAGGATCAGAACCTATTCTGTTTAGATGATGTGTCTTACTATTTTCATAATAAAGTACACATTTAGACATAGGAAAATAAATCTGAAAATATAGCAACTAGTAAATGATAAATGGAGTTTCTAAAATCCAAAGAATTCAGTTTAGGGTTGGTAGAAATTCTGAAGACACATATGGAGAAGAAAAATACCTTTCATGCATACTTGGTAACAAAAAGGTGTAGTAAATAAATATAAGGAAAATTATTTAAATTGGAAACTCATATATAAAGTATGCAAGCATAAATGTGAATACAAACGTAGGAATCATATACACATGATTGAAAGTGCATGCAAGCCACAAATCAACACACATAGAGTAACCACAACACATATAGTTGTGAATGACTTTCATAAATATGAATGTGTGGTTTGTATGAAGTGGAAGTCTGAACTATGTCTTATAGATTGTTGTTTTTCTTTTGCTCTGTGTGATGGTATGATGTAGAACCTGCTCAAGAGCAAGTTATTCCTTTCCAAGATCAGGACTACCCATTTCAAGAGCAGCAGGAAGGAGGCAAGTGTCCTTGACCACTTTGATCCTATGCTAGGATGTGTAGATAGAATTATTTGCATTGTCAAATGAAATATGAAACCCATGCTAGGAAGTTTCCCTAGAATTGCATTACCTTGTTTCCTTGTAGCTTGGGTTGGGATTTATTTTATCATGTCATTTATTATTATGCATATGCTTAGCCATGCTTAGAATGGGATATTTGGGATATGAGATCATCAGTTTATTTTACCATACTCTTGAATGAGATATTGTGAGTTATGTAGAGGTAGGGATCAAGGCAAGTTGGATGTTTTGGTTGTGTGCTGGGTGCACGAGACTCGGGTTTGTGTTTAGTACTTGCCTGGATCCTAAGGACCGGTTCATGGAGCATGTAACCTGGCTTTACCGTGCCAACCACATGCTGAGATGGGGCAGCTTGGCCAATTAATTAGGTGTATCCCCAGCGTAGTATGGGTGTGTTGGATGGTGCGGGGAATAGGTGTCAGCTGGACTACCATATAAACCGCAAGGCTCAAGAGGGGGCCACTGCAGCGGGGTTGGAGCCTCTTGTATGCTGTTAGGGGTGAAACCTCAGTGGGCCCACGCTCGTCGGGAATCCCTTTGTAAAGGCTTCGTAGTGATCTTCTGGCTACACACCTGGGAAGTGTGAATGTGGTTCGTAGCCACTGGCATAATGGAGGTTCTTTTAGTCCACCCGGTAACGGGGGATGAAATCACTACATGTGGGTACAGTGGTGCAAACTCTGCAGAGTCAAAACTGTCATGACAGCCGTGCTCACGGTCAAGTGCGGCTTGGACTTATTCATGATTAGAGAATGATGACCTTGGAGGTTGTGGATGTTAAGTGGGGAGCTTAACATTGGAAATGATGTTATGGTTATTTGATTATGATGATGGGATGGGAAATTGGGACCATTTCACCTGTGTAGTAATGTAGGTGCTTAATAAGCTAAGGTGATAGGTATTAATTGCGTAGTGCTTTAACCATGAGTTCAACCTCTCCTTGCTCTAGCCATGCATGACATAACTTTTCCACACTTGCTGAGTACCATCGGTACTCAACCTTGCATATTTTGTTGGTTTATATTGCTGCTCAGGCCAAGATAATGAGGTGGTGTATAATGACCAAGACTTTGGACCCGAAGAAGGTTTCTAGGTTCATGGAGACCCCCGAGCAACGCCTGTGAAGGAGCCCTCGAGAATAATATTCCGCTGCTAGTTTATTTACTTGTGATGAACTTATTATTGTCCATCCAGACATTTGCTATGTAAGACTTATTTATATTCGACACCTGGCTTGTAATAAATGATGCTTCACTATTTGTCATCACATGTATGAGAAAATGATCCTAGCATACATGTGATATTCACTCGGTTGTTCTTCGGAAAAACCGGGTGTGACACCACTCCACCGCCCGCTAAGATCCCGACCCAGGGCCGCCGACTACGCAGGCTCCAGCTACCTCAAGCAACCTCCATCTACCTCAAGCAAGGTGAGCTCTTCCGGTCTTCCCTCCTGGACTTCTGGCCATGTATGAGCTGCCCCCCGCTCCCACCACCTCTGTTCTTGCATTGCATCTGTAGTTTCTGTATTCTGTACAAAGAATTTAAGTAACATTTGCAATGAAAGGGTTCTATTCATTCTAGTACATCTGTATTATCAAAGTTTCAGTTTCACTTGTTATCACCTTTGCTGAATTCTTCATGACCATATTAGGCTTTATGAGCGTTTATAAGGCTTTGTGTTGTTGTAGCCTGTAGGATGTCAATGTCGGGGGAGATGAGTGGGACAGCGGCAGCAGAAACTGAGAATGTGGTTATGCTGAAAAGAAAGTCAGATGACATAGGATGGGAGTATGGAGTTCTAATTGATGTTAATAATAAGGACAAGGTTCGGTGCTTGCTTTATAACCATGTCAGCTCAGGAGGTATTAACCGTCTGAAGCAACATGTAGCACATGTTGGATCTGCTGTTGCTAAGTGCAAGAAGAGCTCAACGGAGGCAAAAGAGAAGTGCAAGAAATCACTTGAGGGGGCAACAAGGAAGAGAAGGGAGAGGACCGTTCGTCTTCTAAATCTTAGAGAAGAAGTGAACGTGTCTCGAGTTGGAGGAGATGAGGATGAAGTTACTTGTGTTGGCAGCTCGGAGCCTCACAAGTTAGGACTCATTGATAAGTGGACAAAGTCAATTGATCCAACTGCAACTCAATATGAAGCTTTGAAGCAACAAAAGCTTAACAAGGAGCTTTGGAAGCAAAGAACACATGATGTGCAAAAATATGTAGCAAGATGGGTGTATACACATGGTAAGTAAAAACTGAACATTGCTGCCATAATAGTCTTTTATTGTAGATTTTTAGCGGAGTGGCTAACAAGTATTTACATATATTGTTTTGCAGCCATACCATTCAATGCTATCAATAATGACGAGTTTGTACAAGTGTGTGAAGCAATTGGTCAATTTGGTGTATGGTTTGAGCCGCCTTCTCAAGAGCACCTGAGGGGAGTTCTGTTGAATGAGGAATTTGAAAGAACTAAGAGTTTGCTAAAACAACTTGATGCTGAAAAGATGAAGAATGGATGCTCTATCATGACGGATGCATGGTCAGTAGGAAGAGGAGAAGCATAATGAACATGGTAACAAATTGTGCCGAGGGAACAAGTTTTCTTAATTCTAAGGAGGTGTCACATGTGTCACACACGAGTGAACTCATTTTTGAGCTAGTAGACAAAGAAATTGAAGAAGTTGGGGAGAATGAAGTGGTCCAAGTTGTGACAGACAATGCTTCTAACAACATGGGAGCTAAGAAGCTAATGTTAACTAAAAGGCCTAGCATATTTTGGACTTCTTGTGCTACGCACACAATCAACTTGATGTTGCAAGGAATTGGTAACCTGCCAAGGTTCAAGAAGGTGCTTGATCAAGCAAAGGCATTCACAATCTTTGTGTATGGGCACACAAGAACCTTTGGAGTGTATGAGGCACTTCACAGAGGGGAGAGAGATCATAAAGCCAGGTGTGACTAGATTTGCTTCAGCTTTTCTTACTTTGTGCAGCATTTTGGAGAAGAAAGATCAACTAAGAAAGATGGTGGTTGATAGCAAGTGGGACACATTGAGAGATGTGAAGTCAAAGAAAGGAAAGGATGCAACCGCAATGATGATGAGCCTAACTTTTTGGAAGGATGTCAAGATGTGTTTGAGTGTTTTTGAACCTCTAGTAAAGGTCCTTCGTTTGGTAGATGGGGATGTGAAGCCATCTATGGGTTTCCTATTTGGAGAATTAATCAAGGCAAAGAGAGAGATTAAACAATGCTATAGTGATATGGAGGCTCGTTACAAAGATGTCATGTCTATTGTTGATAAAAAGATGAATGGACGCCTTGACTCTCCATTGCATTTGGCGGCATATCTGTTGAATCCTTACTATAGTTATATCAATACTTCAATTTTTGATGATGGCACTGTAATAGAAGGGTTCATCAATTGTGTTGAGACCTTCTATCATGATGATGAGGATAAGCAAGATCAAGTTGTGAACACCGAACTTAGGCTATTTCAAAATAAGGAAGGTTCATTTGCAAAGAAGCTTGCTAGGACTTGTCAAAACTTTGACTATAATCCAGGTAAATTTGCAATAGCTAATGTAATTTAATTCTGAATTGTATTGTACAGTTTTAAGTTTTAACTAATGCACTTTTACAGCTTCATGGTGGAGGCTATATGGAAGTGGGACACCTATTCTACAAAGGATGGCTATGCGGATCCTGTCACTAACTTCAAGCTCTTCTGGATGTGAAAGGAATTGGAGCATCTTTGATATGGTTTGGCTTTTATATATATCTCATTGAATTCTGTTAGCTCTTTGTTGTTTCCTGTTATTTGTTTGCTGCTAGCTGTGAACTGAACTGAATAGATGGTTGTTAAGCTTGCTGAAATTTATTTATTCACTTATCATGTATAGATACATTCAAAAAGAAGGAAACTAAACGCCTCAACGCTCTTGTCTTCATCCAATTCAATTCTAAGTTGATAAACAAGAGAGCAAAAATCAAGTCCAAGACAATCACAGATGTCCTCCTATCTAGTGAAACAACTGAAGCTCAAGGATTTCTATTTGAGGGTGGTGATGATTGTGCACTAGTTGTTTATAGGGATGAAGATGAACAAATGGCTGGCACAGATATTTCTTGGTCTGTTATTGGAGAAGCAATGGGAGTGGAAGAACAACTTCAAGTTTGTCGAAGCACAAGAATAAGAGAGATTTATGCAGAAGAGGAATTTGATTCAGAAGAAGAGGATTTTGAGGAACAAGAGGAAGACATGGATGAGGATTGAGCAAGCTGAACCAATCTGCAATGAATTGTCATTTGTATTTTTATTGTGTAATGGACTCCTGACTTCACCGTTCATGTATCTTTTAATTCTTAACTAAGCAAGAAATATGTTTATGAATTCCTCATGCAGTTCTGAGCTAAGCTAGAATCTGCAATGAATTGTCATTTGTTTGTGAAATTAGAATTCAGAAGTACCCATTATTGAAGACAACAACAAGGGCACATGAGATTACTAAGATGAGTACTAATTCTTTTATATTAGTATTCATTATTTCCTTATTGATCTATTATGTCAAAACTCATAAGTTAATGATACTTCACTAATATTTGTCTTTCCATGTTACTCTTAGGAGCAAGAGTTTGATAAAATGAAGAAAAGGAGTGTAGAAAATCAGTGTTGCAGCAAAAAATTAGGTATGAATATACCTTTGTATTTTCAATTTTTTTAATTATTTGCATTAGTGTAAAACGCCTAGGCACCGCCAAGGAACGCCTAGGCACGCCTAGGCTCTAGGCGGTGGGTCACCGCCTGCCTAGCGCCTAGCGCCTTATGGGACCCTGCCTGCAGTCGAAGTCAATTATCTCCAACCATATATGTCTCGCAATACTTTTGGAAGGGGACTTTGCAGACAACCTGACATGCTGAGATATTTTGTTATCGAATTTTTTGTACATTCACCAAGGATCCAGGACCAGAATTTAAAAGAGGTCCTGATTATTTAAGGTTGAAGCGGAGTCGTGGTCGGTGTAAAACGGGATGTATAAGAAATTATATGGATGAGTGCTCATCATCACAACAAATTAGATGTAGCACTTGTAACGTAGTTGGCCATTTACAAGAATTACGGGTTCAGCATAATGTTACAGGAGCAGCTTAAGAGGGACCTTTAGGAAATCCGCTTGACGGGAGACGTCCTCGTGGTCGTCTCTCACGGCAGGATCAACAATGATTTGTTTTTGAGTCAATTTTATTTCCTGTAATTTTTCAATTTACCTGCATCATGTATTACGAATGTTGTAACGAACACCATCTTAAGTTATGAAGTTACATATATTAATAATTTTGTCGTAGCTACAAATTTTGTTGTTTGATTTGCAAGCATCTAATGTACTGTACGATTCAATGACTAACAAGTTAATATATTGTAAACCTGCAGTCATGGATGCAGGTGATCGTGGCACTCTTAAGCTCTTGGACGGTCAATTCAATGCTCGACACCGCTCATACATGAGTAGTGTTCGAGATGTCGAACTTAACACATTGCGACCGAGACTGTCGAAGACGTTGTTACACCTGGACGACAGATGGATTGACTGTTATGTATGTTTTTGATTTGTGTAGTTCAAATATTGTTAGATGGTTTCGTATTAATTTTATATTTTATAATACCATTTGAGTGCAGCGGGGCTCATACCACTGTGTAGGATGTTGGAGCCCCAGATAATGGAACGGTTTAAACAAAAGTTCATGCAACTAACCTGCGACTGTTCTCTGCTTACTGCGTTGGTGGACCGATGGAGACCGGAGAAACACACACTTTCCACATGCCTTGTAGGGAGATGATTGTGACTCTCCAGGATGTGTCCTACCTCTTAGATCTTCCACTCGCAGAGCAGGTAGTCTGCAGACCGGACTTCATGGACGGCTGGCGTGAGGATCTGGAGGCTTGTTTCTCTAGTGTGGTCCCTCACCCAAGGTACACTGAGAGGAACGGTCCGATAAGGTCGATTCCAGAGAGACAGGAGCACGGTCCGCCGAAAAGACTTGGTTGCAGCAGTACGAGGTAAGTGTCATTGGATTTTACTTACATTATTCATTCATAAGTAATAATTATAGTAATACATATATTGTTTGTTGTCCGTTTCAGCCCGAGAACATCCACCAGGACGCGGATGAGTATGCTATCTTGGGACACTTGGGGGTGTATCTTTTGTGGCTCTTTGAGTGTATCATGTTCACGGATTCACACGGGGACACAGTCGACAAATGCCTTATCTACTTTGCGAGAGAGATAGCGGACAGTCCCCCCCCCACGTAGTTCCGCAATATAGTCGGGGTTCAGCTGTGCTAGCGGCTATGTATCGTGGTATGTGTATGGCGTGCACAAAGGTAATTTACTAACAATAAATTGTTTAAATATTTATTAAATTGGCATGTCCTAATCAAGTAACGTGTAATATTTCCATTGTAAATAGGTCGCAAGGAATGGGATATTGAGTGGATGCCCTTTGCTGCCGATCTTGTGGGCGTACGAGCGTTCCTGATAGGTCGGTCTATAGTGGACATCACCCCCTATGGCGACACCTTGTATGGGAACACCGAGGAGGACAGACCAACGTGGGCACATTGTGGACTCGGCGTAGGGTAAGTGAAGTTCTATTTCATATATGTTCAATCTTAAGTAAGGTATTTGCTTCATTACAATGATTTTTGTTTTGCAGCGTACGTGTGGTAACGATACAGTGCATAGGGGTCACCCAGAGTATACGATGTCGTTCGACTACCCATAGGTGGACAACGACGTCGTATGGACTCCGTAGTCCTACGAGGATGTGGAGCATTGTGTGAAAGTGCATCTAGACATCCCTTGTGGGTTTTGGTTGATTTATGACAAACAAATGAGACCCTAACAAACTTGTTGAGATGAGCGCAGGTTCTTAAAAGAAATCAGGAAGAAAGCGCAAAAAGAAAGGAGAAGGTGGATCCAAATTGATAGGAGCTCAGGAGCTGAAAATATTAAATACTTATTACAGAGTGTGTTGGAGAAACACACCCCAAGAGCTCAAGTGAAAGAAATCACACTAACTGCACAAAATCAGCATGTGCGGACTAGTCCGATATCAACCGGACTAGTCCGATTTTTTTTTCTGACCACAAAACGGACTAGTCCGATTTTCTTTCTGACCACAAAACGGACTAGTCCGATATGGACCGGACTAGTCCGATATATCTCTGAGTAGACATCGGACTAGTCCGCACTACTAAAGACTAGTTCGGTATCTCACAACACTTAGGGTTTTCCACACACCGCACACCGGACTAGTCCGGACATTGCAAACCCTAACATAACCATTGGAAACCCTACTATAAAAAGAGGTGTACGACCATACCACCATAACACTTCGACCCCCTGCACCGTCACACCTCCCAAGAGCTCAAAATTCACATCTCTCCACACATTCTAACCCAAAAAGAATTAATTCTTTGGGGATTAGCAGTTGATCAAAGGAGAGACTTGTTCTACACATCTTGAGCTCTTGGGTTTGATCTCTCGCACACTCTTGTTTGTTAATTGTTCATTTGTTGAGTGTGTTTGGTTGTGTTAATTCTTTGTAATTTTTGGGGAGCCCTCAACTTGTGAGAAGGCCCCTTGAACGATTTGTTCCCCCTTATGATTAGTGGAAGAGAATCGGCCTTTGTAGCGATTCGACGAGGATAGGGTTGGTGAAGACCCGGTCCTTAGTGGACTCCTCAACGGGGACGTAGATTTCCTTCATGGAATCGAACCTCGGGATAAACACTTGTCTTCTACTCTTGTTTATTAATTGTTCATCATTTTCTAGTGTATAATCAATCCTTTGAAATTCACGTTCAAACATTAGAATCAAAGTTGATTCCTGTCATTCACTATATCACTGTTGCAATACATCTAAGTTATCAATTTATTTCCGCTACATAGAGTACTAGAAGTGAACATTGATCAATCTTTATCTCTCTAATCGACGAATACCGGACTAGTCCGCACGGTACCGGACTAGTCCGATTTTCTCTGTTTAGAAAACGGACTAGTCCGCACCATACCGGACTAGTCCGATTTCCATGTATTTGATAAACCTACTAAGTGTTTCAAAGCCGATTCACCCCCCTTCTAGGCTACATTCATTGTGCACCCACTGGATTGTCATCGTTGTGCATGAGAGATGTGAACGTGTGGTAGACACGGAAGGCTCTCGTGTACGACATATGTGTGGAGGAGTACTCCCCTCACCGGGTTATGCGACAATTTGGGCGGCAGCAAGTCTTCCCAGTTCCTAGGGGCCTCACAGTTCCGCCTACTGCACACATGTAAGTTGTTTTCTAAATTTCTATATCTAAAGTACATTAACTTCAAATGGATCAATAACGTTATGTTGCATGCAAGCACACACGGAAGGGTTTCTCTACGGTTGTGTTCTGGCCTCGTATGGAAACTTGGGTACAACAGTGGACAGAGGCAGCTCTTGATATAATCGCAGATGCATTTCCGTTCACCGCGGAGTCCTACGCGGAGTATCTAGGACGGTACGTGACTCGTACACGTACGAGAGAAATGTACGTCCCAACAGAGTTGGAGGTAAGCGTTGCGTCTACTACTGACACGTACCCTAGACACCGGGATCACAACACCTTAGTTGTGGTAAGTTTGGTATTACTTTTTTTTGAATCACATAAGTTTATTGTAACACATATGATTTAAATTATATGTGTATGCAGGTTGATATGCTTCAGAGTGCACAGATCGATGCTAGGGCAATGGCCCAAAAGACAGAGCTAGGGTTGCATATCCCCCAAGAAGAGTTGGTGTCGGATTTTAAGAAGATATAAAACTACATTACAAACGCCTTGAAGAGCATGGTTCTCTCGTGCACGAAGTCTTGTTGTCAAGACTCCTCGGTACAGCAGCCAACGTCTGTTGAGACATCAGGTAAGTTATACGAAGACCTTTAACTTTTACTAAAATGTTAACGTACTAATGTAAACTATTTTCTGTACACTGCCGTCAATGTCTCACTTTCGTCCTACACGTCTAGATGATATTGTTGGGACATCCAACTGGTGTTGTGGTAAGTGTAAGTTTCATAAATATTATTAACATTATTAATTACTTATAAAACTGACAAACAATAAAAAAATTTAGGTTTCGAGGACCCATCTTACGGTTATGATGCGACGTAGCAGGATTTGAGAATCTCCTTCGACTGGGAAGCTTATGTTGCCGATGCTTTGGTGGATACTCTTCCTGAGATGCAAGGAGCTTCGGAGCTGATGCAGCCAATGCAGAACGCGACGCCGACAGGGACATCTAGGCCTAGGAACTCGCCTGACCTGCTAACTTACGATGTTGACCACGTTCAAGCGGCGCGGAGGGCTTCTAGAGGGGTGTGGCAAGCGCGCTAGGCGTTGATGTGTTATATCATGTGTATTTATTTAACTTTATGTATGATATTTTGGATGATAATTTGTTTTTATGTCTACTTGTTGTACGATAATTTATTTTTAATAATAGTCTCCGAGCAGCAAACGAAAAAGAGTTATTCTTATCACGGTTTCAGTATCATCAATACATGAAAATGATGAAGCTCCTTTGGCGCACGAAAATGATGTTACGGGCCGTTGGACGGACATGGGGAGTCGTTGATGAGGTGGACGAGTCCTCCACGTCGTGGACGAGTTGTCCAGTAGTGAACGAGTCGTCCACGGGTTGGACAACAGTCGGCCTATAAAGTTCGCAGCGCCGGTTGAGTCACCAACCCTAACTTAGAGTGACAAAAATGAGTACTTGAACAATGGCGAGCAGAGGTCATGGTACGATAGAAGTGGAAAACATCAGAGCGCTGCGTTATGACTATTTTGTGGGTGGTTCTGAGTGGTATGAACCACCACTAATTAAGTTCTCAGTTCTAAGCAAGAGTGACTTCAGTTTTTCGATCCTCTTCGTCCATATGATAGTAACAAAGAAGAATGGCCTAAGTGCCGCTGTGGCCTTGATTGTGTTGTGCAAATGATGGATGGAACAGATGGCAGCGGTTGTCGATTCTTTTGTTGTCCTAAAGGTGGAGTAAGTTGAAATTACATAGTTTTTGTGAGATTAGATATTGTCATATTTTTACCTTCATTTCTGTTTCACTAGTGCTACTTCGATAATATACACACTGTAGGTTGATCCACCGCCAATCAAGCCAACTAAAGATTACATGAAATATTTACAGGATCGAAACTGAGAAATGGTTGTTGAACTTGCGGAAATGGAGTCACAGCTATTCGAGTACATAGGTACTAGGCCCGTGTGCAACAATATGTATTGGAAATGTCCTCACCACAAGCAAAAACCTACTAGTTAAAACTAGTTCTGACTATTGTCTCTAATGTATGCTACCAATGTATGCTCGCAATGTATCCTTGCAATGTATGATCTTGTACCTTCAATTTTAATAAACATGAAGGAAATAAACTGCTAGTCTCCTACAGTTGTTGGTGAAGAGCAGTGCTCTATGAACTCAACATTACACAAAAATCAACCGTTAGCGGTGATTCGAAATAAAAATTTCAATAAAACAAAAATCACAAGCGACTTTTAAGCTGAGTGTGAAAAGGATAGAGAAGTTTGGCAAGAAACCATCAAGATCCTTTGTAAAAAGAGTCGTCCAATCAGGTGGACGACTCCTCCACCTGATGGACGAGTCGTCCACCTGATTGATGAGTTGTCCTTCTGATTGACAAGTCGTCCACCTGATAGACGAGTCGTCCATTTGATAGACGAGTCGTCCACTTGATGGACGATTCGTCGCTCGTCCACCTGATGGATGAGTCGACCACCTGTTGAACGACAACATGTTTCAATCGTCTATTTAAGAGCTACCCCACACATTCGCCACATCTGCATTTGACAAATTCACCTCTTGCTAGAAACACTCCCATTCAATACCATGGACTCACCTTACTCACCACCAAACCAAAAAGAGAGAGTTCACATTCCATAGGGATTACAACCACCAATGTGTTTATGCAGCAGTGATTGTCGGCTCGTAAAACATCTTAGATTGGGGGTTTCCTGTGGTTTGAGACTATGGATGTGCAACAACTATGAATATGATCCCCCTCATAGGACCACACAAGTTTCCTAAATGGTAGACGTCAATTAACATATATACTTCAGGAATATATAAATTTCGCATTCACATTTCATTTTGAATGTTCATAACGACACACCATGAATCATGTAGTCCTCACCGCCTCTTTGTGAGCTCACAGGGTACATCGACCACAAACAAACACCACAAGACGTCAAGTACGTACACGCGATACAAAAGAGCTGCCGGGAGTAAATTCCAATATGAGATGGAGTACGAAAAGCGGGTTGAGCAGGAGAGAAAGGAGAAAGCTGAAGAGGAGTGTCAGTGCAAGCGTCAGGAAGAACTTCAAAGAGTCAAGGAAAAGTATCGCCGCAAGGCTCAGGAGGAGGAATGTATTACTTGTCAGGCTAGAGAGGATGAGCGGGAGCGCTTACGCGAGAGAGCACGTCGCGCAAGGGATGCCAGTTCGGATGCATTGCGCAAGGAAAATACCCCGTTGCACTCAGTAGAATCTACATTTGCCATTTTATAAACTTCGTAATGTATCTAATGTTGAGTTTTTTAATCAAGCAATTGTGCTATTGTGCTACATTTACATCCATAACAAAAAGTTTCGAATATGTCTCTAAGTATTTTTAAAAAGCAATTCAAAAATGAATTCAAACTAACAAAATTAAATATTCAAACTTGTGATCGTAATGCATATTTCAAAATTACATAACAATTCACTTCTTAAGCAAAAACTTTATTTTTCTCATTACATAAAATCATAACAAACTATAATATGTTTACTTCGATAAAAACACTTTATAAATATGTCTCAAAGTATTTTTAAATAGGAGTCAAAGACCTAATATCACTCATTTCTGGAAATCCTATCGCAAACGACAGGAATCACGACTAGCTGACATGGCCTCTGCCCATGTGGACTAATCGTCCACGGCGTGAACGATTCCTTGTCCACGTAGACAAATCATCCAAGCTGTGGATGACAGGTTTGTTATTTTGCCAAAATAAAATTTTGGCAGGCCATTAATATTAAATTATTAATTAATAGTGCTAAAATTAAAAAATCAGAAAACTATAGAGGCTAGCTCAGGAGATTGTAGGGTATAGACTATGTTTCGCCAAAATCCCGAGGGTCTAGTTGCAAGTTTCCAGGCGGGATAAAGTGGGATTTAATTTGGGCCATCGGATTTAAAGAGAGGGGCTCAGATTATAACATGAAGGGGTACGACACGATCTAATTTCAACGGTAGGATTTTAAATGGGTGGCCCTCAAGGAGCCACGTGGCCTTGACCGCTCCAACCGAAACCCGCGGCGGCGCCCGGCGATGTTCACCGGCGATCTCGCCGGGGTTTTGCGAAAACTCGGCTACAAGCCCTAAACTCGGATTTTCATCGCATGATCCGAAAGAGTGGAGGACGGGGAACTCACCAGTGACGTTTTTGTGAGCGCGAAGAGCTCGGAGAAGGTCGGCATCGGCGTTTGGCGGCGATGATCTTTGGTGACCGTCGGAAGGGCACACGGGTCCAATTTGTCCAATGACTTCTGGTCGCCAAGCATCCCTATGAGCGCTACCGTCGTGTTAGGAAGGAGGAAAGAACCAAAATTTTGTAGAATTGGTGAGTAGTGGTGGTGGTCTCACCAAGTCTGAGAGAGGTCGAGCAGAGAGGAAAACGGATGGGGTTTCTGGATTTCAAACGGGATTGGGGGCTGGGGAGGTTGCGTGCGTGCGAAACGGGGGTGAGGAATTCAGAGACGTGGGGTTGATCGCGCAAATTTTGGAGGCGGGTGGCGGACGCTCCAGGCTCGAGCAGCAGTTCGAGGGGGAGGAGGAAGGAGCTGACAAATGGGGTCGGGCTGGCAGTGAGAGGAAGAGGGAGGAGAAAGGCTAGCGGGCTCCTGGGCCTTGCGAGGTAAGTTTTGGCCCAAAGACTCTCTCCCTTTTTCTTTTTTTTTGTTTTTCTTACTTTCAAACCCAATTTGAATTTGATTTTCATTCAAATATCACATACGTGCTACAACTTACATGAATTCATGTTTTGAAAGTTTGGGTGTTACATTAGGTGAGTATTGCAGTCAAGTCCATCGATGGTTCAAGAGTCTACACGCTGATGAGTCGTCGCATTGGCGGCAACAATGGTGGATACGGTAGCCATGAGATGGTTGAAGGAGGCGGGGGTGAAATTGCGTTGCCCCATTCTTTCACAGGACAATAACTACGGCCTATGGGCGGTAAAAATGAAGATCTTTCTGCGTGCCCAAGGTGTGTGGGCAGCCGTGGAGGCCAAGCAAGATGTCCACGAGAGGATGGACCAAATGGCTCTCACCACCATTATCCAAGCTCTACTGGATGCCTTGGTGATGGCCATATCTGAGAAGAAGACGGTGATGTAGGCATGGGATGCGATAAATTAAATGTGCGTCCGTGAAGGTCATGTCAAGAAGGTCTGCATACAAACTCTTAAGAGGGAGTTTGTTGGTATGTCCATGGGTGAATCTTAAATTTTTAATGATTTTACTTTGAAGATGACCACTGTGTCGCCGAGATCCGCACTCTCGACACGAAAGTGGAGGAGGTGAGCTTTGTCTAGAATCTCCTACGATCCGTCCGTGTCAAGTTCCTACCCGTTGTGAGTGCCATAGACCAATGGGGGGATGTGTCAAGGTGGCTGAAGTTGTCAGGCGACTACGGGCGTTCGAGTAGTCTTCCAAGGGGCGACAACACGACAGTGATGTGGAGAAGCTAATGGTGGCACATGCCGAGCCGCGACTCACGTGTCCCAAGTGGGAGGCCATAATTGCTCAAGAGAAGCGCAATGGCGAGACCTCCAACGGCAGCGGCAACAAAAGTGGTGAGAAAAAGTTCCGCTGCAAGTTTTAACAAGTCCAAGATTGATCGCCGCAAATGTGGTGAGTACGGTCACTTTGCTGACATTGTGATGTCGTGAATAAAGTGTTAAACGGTGTGGCGCAACTTGCATTAGGTGACGCTGAGTATCAAATGGCGTAGTTGTGAAGTCGTGTGGAGGTGCAGAATAATCATAACAAGATTAAGTGGGTGATTTTTGGGTCTAATCTTGGAGTTGTTAGTGCGTGCGTGTACATGATGCATGTTTGTTAGTAATTAAGTCTTGAAAGTTGCCTAGAGGAGGGGTGAATAGGCTAATAAAACCTATAACTATTGCAAACAGCGGATTAAACTTGAAGGAGGTCAGACTAGTCCGGTCTGAGGGCAGACTAGTCCGGTCTAAGTATAAAATTATGTTTTAGGTTTTCTTTTTAAGTTTGTTTGAGCGGAAGATATATAGTAGTCAAACAATTTCACTAATTAGTTGTGAATGATTAGATTGCAAGATAGTGGAACAATTCACAAGTGTTAACAAAATGAAAGCTTAACAAGTAATTCTAGTGAGCGAGCGAGAAGGTAAAGGAACCAAGAGACACGATTTATCCCGAGGTTCGATTCCACACAGGAATCTACGTCCTCGTTGAGGAGTCGACCAAGGACCACGTCTTTTCCAACCCTTCCCTCACCAAGCGATCACCAAGATCAAGCCCGGGCTCTTACACTATCAATCAAATGTGAATACAATGCTCTTAGGGGCTACTCACAACTTGAGGCTCCCTACAACAACCTGGCAGTTCTAGGAATCAAAGTACAGCTGTCAAGAACTCAAATTAACAGTTAGAGTGCAAGAGAATCAAACCGAGAGCTCAAACATCGATCACCACGTCTTTCCTCTCACAAAACCACAAACTCCTAAAGATCCAATCTTAGGGGTCTAGAAGGTGAGGAAACAGGCTTAGAAGAGCTCTAGGAATGAGTTTTCAGCGCTTAGGTTGTTGTTCTTCCAATTCTCAGCCGGGGGGTCTCCTTTTATAGAAATCCCGGCATCTAGCCGTTACCAACTAAAGTCCGGACTAGTCCGGTCCCAACCCCGGACTAGTCCGTTCTTGAGGGACCACTCATGTCACAAGGCTACCAACTAAATTCTAGTGATCGTTGGACTCAAACGGTCATAAAACTCCGAACTAGTCCGGCCAAGAGCGGACTAGTCCGATCTCAGTCAGGAACCTTTGTTCCGTATGAGAACGGACTAGTCTGGTAGGGGCGGACTAGTCCGGCCTTACCAGACTTAGTCTAGAAAAAACTCTCTAATATAGGACTGCGGACTAGTCCTCCCAACTCCGGACTAGTCCGAGCTCACACATAAACCTTTGTTCCGTCCTAAACTGGACTAGTCTGAAGGGACCGGACTAGTCCAGCCTATGGAGCGGACTAGTCCGAAGTCACTCAGAGACTCCTTCTCCGGACCCAAACGGCTTAGTCCGCTTAGCGGACTAGTCCGGCAACACGGGCAGACTAGTCCGGCCCTCTGAGACTTAGTCTCATAACGACTCAGACTCACATGACAACGGACTAGTCCGACCTAGAACGGACAAGTCCGAACTTACTCAGAGACTTCTTGTCCGGTCTAAAATGGAGTAGTCCGGGTCAAATCGGACTAGTCCGGCCCATAGTCCGGACAAGTCTAGTCTTCCTTTTTCAGCCATACCTATGACTACTTCCTCTCATAAATTTAACTTTCTAACTTTAGTTTGAGCTCTCTAATGATTCTCAAGCACTCTAAAAGAGAAGGTCCTGTATACAACTAGATAATGTGAAACTCAATATAAAAATTTTATTTTCTACTCTTTCAAGTCTTCTTTTTTTCCTTTTTGCTTCTTGAGAGACTCCACATCCATTCCTTTTGCTAAGCACATGTGCTCATACTCAGTAGAACTCATTAGTATCTTAATTGTCATCATCAATCATCGAAAACCCACGGGGATTACCTAGATGCACTTTCAATCTCCCCCTTTTTGGTGATTGATGACAACACATTAGGATTCTCGATAAATAGATATGATAGAGTGTTTTCATAACGCATGTGTATGGTTCACTCCCCCTAAATGTGTGCATAAAAGATTGTCAAGGAAAAACTATGCACAAGAGTGAGTTCTTTGGAGATTTTATTTATACACATGTTATAATTTTTACGAACACAAACATCTCAATATGGCATAATAAGAAGACATAAAATGTCATAGTCATTAAAATAACATAACGCATAATGTGGCATAGTTATTACAAACCAACAAAAAGTGAGTGTTTAAAGAGCAAGACTCAAGACTAAAGAGCTAGACTGGACTACGACTAGACTACTCCCCCTAATTCTCTCCCCCTTTGGCATCAAGACACCAAAAAGGGAAAGAGAAAGAGAGAAAGACTTAATCGCTATCATCTCCATCTTGATCTTCGTCTTGGTCATTTTGAGTCTCCTCGTCCTCATCTTCATCTTCGTCTTCATTGTCATCCTCTTGATGAGTGTGGGAGGTAGGAGGAGCAGCTGAGGAGGATCCAAAGTAGGCAAGCTCGTCCTCGGTGAGAGTGGGAAACTCTGTCACTTCGTCATCATCTGATGACGGTGGAGACATAGTTATCTCCATCTTGTCGCACATTGCCTTGAGATACTTCTCTTGGCGTTGCTTCATTTTCTGCGTGCGAACTTCCACTTTTTGGCACGAGGAGAATATGACCTTGAATATTTTTAGCAGCCCACTAGAGGAGCCACTCGAAGATGAAGGGACGGATGGTTCAGCTGAGGAGGATGGAGTTGCAGAAGAGCTCCTGCCCAAAGACGCAGGAGGGCGAGGGAGGGGAGTTGGCATATGAGCACGTAGCTTCCTGTGCTTCACATCCTTTGCAAATTCTAGTCCTGTGACTTTTTCTATCATGCACATGATGTATGGTGCATATTGTCACACCCGGTTTTTCCGAAGAACAACCAAGTGAATATCACGTGTATGCCAGGATCATTTTCTCATACATGTGATGACAAATAGTGAAGCATCATTTATTACAAGCCAGGTGTCGAATATAAATAAGTCTTACATCACAAATGTCTCAATGAACACTAATGCTTCATCACAAGTAAATAAACTAGCAGCGGAATATTATTCTTTAGGGCTCCATCACAGGTGTTGCCCGGGGGTCTTCATGAACCTAGAAACCTTCCTCGGGTCCAAAATCTTGGTCATTATACACCACCTCATTATCTTGACCTGAGCAGCAATATAAACCAACAAATATGCAAGGTTGAGTACCAATGGTACTCAGCAAGTGTGGGAAAATTATATCATGCATGGCTAGAACAAGGAGAGGTTGAACTCATGGTTAAAGCACTACGCAATTAATACCTATCACCTTAGCTTATTAAGCACCTACATTACTACACAGGTGAAATAGTCCAAATCTCCCATCCCATCATCATAAACCAATAACCATAATCATCATTTCCAATGTTAAGCTCCCCGCTTAACTTCCAAAACCATCAATTCTCTAATCATGAATAAGTCCAGGCCGCTCTTAACCGTGAGCACGGCTGTCAAGACAGTTTTGACTCTGCAGAGTTTGTACCACTGTACCCACAAGTAGTGATTTCATCCCCCGTTGCCGGGTGGACTAAAAGAACCTCCATTATGCCAGTGGCTACGAACCACATTCACACTTCCCAGGTGTGTGGCCAAGAGATCACTACGAAGCCTTTACAAAGGGATTCCCGACGAGCGTGGGCCCACTGAGGTTTCACCCCTAACAGCATACAAGAGGCTCCAACCCCGCTGCAGTGGCCCCCTCTTGAGCCTTGCGGTTCATATGGCAGTCCAGCTGACTCCTATTCCCCGCACCATCCAACACACCCATACTACGCCGGGGATACACCTAATTAATTGGCTAAGCTGCCCCATCTCAGCATGTGGTTGGCACTGTAAAGCCGGGTTACATGCTCCATGAACCGGTCCTTAGGATCCAGGCAAGTACTAAACACAAACCCAAGTCTCGTGCACCCAGCACACAACCAAAACATCCAACTTGCCTTGATCCCTACCTCTACATAACTCATAATAGCTCATTCAAGAGTATGGTAATGTAAACTGATGATCTCATGTCCCAATTATCCCATTCTAAGCATGGCTAATCATATGCATGTATATAAATGACCTGACAAAATAAATCCCAACCCAAGCTTCAAGGAAATAAGGTAATGCAATTCTAGGGAAACTTCCTAGCATGGATTTCATATTTAACTTGACAATGCAAATAATTCTATCTACACATCCTAGCATAGGATCAAAGTGGTCAAGGACACTTGCCTCCTTCTTGCTGCTCTTGAAATGGGTAGTCTTGGTCTTGGAATTGAAGAACTTGTTCTTGAGCAGGTTCTACTTCATACCATCACACATAGCAAAAGAAAAACAACAACCATAAGACATAGTTCACACTTCCACTTCCTACAAACCACACATTCATATTTATGAAAGTTCTTTACCATTATATGTATTGTGGTTACTTTATGTGTGTTGATTTGGGGCTTGCATACACTTTTATTTATATGTGTATGATTCCTACTTTGGTGTTCATATTTATACTCACATACTATATATATATATATATACATATATGTATATATGTGTGTTTCAGTTTTAAATAAATTCCTTATATATTAAACTACCAAGTATGTATGAAAAGTATTTTTCTTCTCCATATATGCCTTCATAATTTCTATCAACCCTAAACTGAATTCTTTGTATTTTAGAAACTCCATTTATCATCTACTAGTTTCTATATTTTCAGATTTATATTCTTATGCATAATTGTGCATTTTATTGTTAAATTAGTAATACACACTACCTAAACAGATTAGGTTCTGGTCCTAAATAATTTAAGATCATATTTTGACCTTGGTTCTGATGTATACTATTTCATAATTATTTTCCCTATTTTTCTTTAACTATTCTTTACTTAAAAATGTGTCCCTATACTATTAAATGTGAATAATAGATGAAAACAGATTTATTTCAGCCCAAAAATATATTTTTATCTCACTCCAAATTTTTCCTAAGTACTAAGAAAGTTTTTAATAATTTTGACAATTAGGTTTGTCCCCCTTTTTAATATTTAAACACTAGTTACATATTCAATTTCCTAAATTAAATACTAAACAGGGCTAAAATAATGAATTCACCCCATTACAGGGTCTATAATATTATTTTCATAATTCCCAGGGGTCTAGCTACACTTTTCAGAGGTGTTTTTCTTAATTTCTATTAAGTCCAGGGGCTAAAACTGATTTTTAAATGAATTTACATGATTTTCTGGAGTTCCAGGGGCAAGATCTGAAGTTTCCGGGGCTAGCTCTCAATTCCAGAGAACCCCAGGGGGTAGCACGTAAGAATTCCAGTCTTTATAACGCGGGGCTGACGTGGACCGTCTGATTTTAAACCGACGGCTGAGATTATAACATCGAACCGGTACGCGGGGTTTTAAAGTCTACCGTGCGATTTAAAATAAACGGCGCACAAGCGGCCACGTCGCTCTGATCGAGCGCGGGCGGCGCTGCCGGCGGCGCACGGCGGCGGGAAGCGGCGATCTCGCCGGAAAGTTTCGGATCCTCGAGAATTCTGCCTAAAACTGTGATCTCATGGCATAGATCGGTAGAGGGGAGGTCAGGGATCTCACCTCGGGGTTTTCTCGAGCTCGGGGGTCCTGGAAAGTGCTCGGCGGCGAGGTCCGAGGCAAAACCACGGCGAAGCTCGTCGGAGCTGGATTTGCACCGTAAGTCTTCGGGTTTTCTGCACCTGCAAAGTTCCCCGGAGGCGGTGGATCAAGACCAACGGGTTAGATCAGAGTTTCCGAGCTTAGATCGGCCAGAATTCACCGGCGAAGTCTCGGTGCTCACCGGAGTGAAAATCGGCGATCGCGTGAGAAAAACTGATCGGATCGGTTGTTTTTATAGCCGGGGAAGGGCGGTGGGTCTGTTGTGATCGAGTTGGAGTCCGCTGGGACCGAAATTCGGCTGCGGGAACGAGTTTCCAATCGGTTAAGATCGAGCGCGCGCGCGGGGAAAGAAGTCCGGGGTCGCGGGGCTCGAGTTAGGGATGACAGGCGGGTCCCACATGTCAGCGAGGGGCAGCGCGGCGCGCGCGGGGGCGGGCTGCGCGGGGGTTAGCTGGGCCGGCTGGGGTTTCGGCCCACTGGCCAGTTTTTTTCTGGTTTTCCTTTTTTCTTTTTCATTTCTTTTCTGTTTTGAGTATAATTTGAATTCCAGTTTGAATTTGAATTTTTGCAAAACATGCAATACGTCCAAAAATTTCTAAATTCCCCTCTGAACATGGTTTATGGTTCTAAATCAAAATTTGAGTCTTGACTAAAAATTTGGGGTGTTACAGCTCTACCCCCCTTAAAAGAAATCTCGTCCTCGAGATTGGTGTTTCTAAGAAAACAATTCCGGAAATTGTGCCTTAAGCTCATCTTCCCGTTCCTAGGTGGCTTCCTCTTCTGAGTGATGCTTCCACTGCACCTTGCACATCCTGATTCTCTTATTTCTGGTGAGGCGTTCCATTGTCTCCAAAATCTTGTATGGTTGCTCGGCATAAGACAAATCCTCAGCTACATCCACTTCATTCATGGGTAACACCTCCTCAGGCGTCCTCAGACATTTCTTGAGTTGCGACACATGGAACACATCGTGCACGTCCGACAGATGAACCGGCAACTCTAGTTGGTACGCCACTTCGCCTTTTCTTTCCAAAACTTGAAAGGGTCCGATGTATCGAGGTGACAACTTCCCTTTCACCTTGAACCGACGAAGTCCTCTGATAGGGGACACCTTGAGATAAACATAGTCTCCCACGTTGAAAACGAGCTCTCTTCTTCGTACATCAGCATAACTCTTCTGGCGTGTCTGTGCTATCCTCAAGTTGTTGCGAATCTCCCTCACCTTCGCTTCGGCTTCTTGTAGCACTTCGGGACCAAACACTTTACTTTCTCCTGTTTGGTTCCAAAATAGGGGGGTTCTGCACTTCCTTCCATACAAAGCTTCAAACGGTGACATCTTCATACTAGCTTGATAACTGTTGTTATAGGAAAACTCCGCATACGGTAGGTTCTTGTCCCAACTCCTACTGTTTTTGAGTGCACATGCCCTTAACATATCTTCAAGGATCTGATTGGTTCTCTCCGTCTGTCCGTCAGTTTGGGGATGATAGGCAGAACTGAAATTCAGATGGGTTCCCATGGTTTCATGCAACTTTTGCCAAAACCTCGAGGTGAACTGTGTCCCTCGATCCGACACTATCTTCTTCGGCACTCCATGGTAACACACAATCCTTGACATGTACAATTCTGCCAATTTGGATCCGCTGTAGCTTTCTTTCACAGGGATGAAATGAGCTACCTTGGTTAGCCTATCAATAATAACCCATATTGAATCATACCCGGATTGGGTCCTAGGCAATCCCACGACAAAATCCATGCTGATCTCTTCCCATTTCCATTCAGGCACTTTGAGTGGTTGCAGCAATCCCGCGGGTCGTTGATGTTCTGCTTTCACCAACTGACATGTGTCACATAGGGCAACATGTTCCGCGACATCTCGCTTCATGCCATACCACCAATACCTGCTTTTGAGGTCCTGATACATCTTCGTACTCCCAGGATGAATGGAATAGTCGGAATCGTGAGCCTCCTTCAAAATTAATTTACGAATCTCCTTTACTTCTGGCACACAGATCCTTTTCCCGTGCCACACCGTTCCTTGTTCATCCTCTCTAAAACCAGGAGCTTTATTTTCCTTGATGAGCTGTCTGATCTCTTGTATCTTCTCATCATTCTTTTGTCCCTCGCGTATGTCTCGCTCAAGTGTGGAGTCCACTTCCATGGCGATGGCTTCACCACTATTTACTAGACATAGATTGAGCCTTATAACCTCGTCCTTCAATTCTGCAGGCATATCCTTCAAGCTCAACTTATTGACCTGCACTTTCCGACTCAAGGCATCGGCCACGACGTTTGCTTTCCCGGGATGATAGTTGATGCCTACATCAAAGTCATTGATTAGCTCTAACCATCTCCTTTGTCTAAGGTTGAGATCTGGCTGTGTGAATATGTACTTCAAACTCTTATGATCCGTATATATCTCTGTCCTCTTCCCCATCAAATAGTGCCGCCAAATTTTCAACGCGTGTACCACTGCAGCTAGTTCTAAGTCATGTGTAGGATAGTTCTTCTCGTGCTTCCGAAGCTGCCGGGATGCATATGCCACGACATGTCCCTCTTGCATGAGAACACATCCCAACCCGTTTCCAGAGGCATCGCAGTACACCGTGAAATTCTTCTGCATATCTGGCATAACCAACACTGGGGCTGTTGTCAATCTCTTCTTTAGCTCCTGAAAGCTCGTATCGCACTGTGGCGTCCAGGTGAATGTGATTCCCTTTTCCAACAGTTTGGTGAGAGGTCTCGAGATCTTGGAGAATCCCTCAATAAATCGTCGATAGTATCCAGCCAATCCCAAAAAGCTTCGAACTTCCCCGACATTTTCAGGGGTTTTCCACTTCTGGATATCTTCGATTTTGGCGGGATCTACGGAGATTCCTCCCTCCGAGATTATATGTCCTAAAAAGGGAACTCTCTTCAGCCAAAACTCACACTTGCTCAACTTGGCATATAGTTGGTGTTCTCTCAGCCTCTGTAACACCAACCTTAGATGTTTCTCATGTTCTTCTTCATCTTTGGAGAAGACGAGAATATCATCTATGAAAACCACCACAAATTTGTCCAGATATTCCATGAATACCTTGTTCATGAGGTACATGAAATATGCCGGGGCATTGGTTAGCCCGAAAGGCATGACAGTGTATTCATACAGTCCGTACCGAGATACGAAAGCTGTCTTGGGAATATCAGATTGCCTTATCTTGAGTTGGTGGTATCCCGACCTGAGATCAATTTTCGAGAACACACAAGCTCCCCTCAACTGATCAAACAAGTCTTCAATGCGGGGTAATGGGTACTTGTTCTTGATGGTTACCTCATTCAAGGCACGGTAATCCACGCATAACCTTTGAGTTCCATCTTTCTTAGGCACAAATATTACCGGAGCTCCCCATGGTGAGGAACTAGGGCGAACATACCCCTTTTCCGTCAATTCTCTCAAATGATCCTTGAGCTCTTCTAGCTGCTTGGAGTCCATTCGATAAGGTCTCTTGTATATCGGGGCTGTTCCCGGTACTAGCTCGATTGCGAATTCCACGTCACGGTCGGGAGGCATTCCTGGCAACTCCTCCGGAAAAACATCTGGATATTCCCTGATAGTCCTGATTTCCTCAACTTTCACCTCCACTTGATTTAATTTAATGTCCCTCCTAGGCTCGTGTATCGTTATGAACTTTACTCTTGTGCCACTAGGGTGAGTTAGTTCCACCGTTCTGGTCGAACAATGGATGATTCCTTTATGTTTGGTCAACCAATCCATACCCAAAATAATATCTATCCCTTGTGAATCGATCACTATGAGGTTAGCGGTAAATACTACCCCATTAATGTCTAGGTTCACTTTGGGACACACTTGTCTTGTCCTTATTTCTCCACCTGGAGAATTTACCGCTAGCATATGGTTCATTTGTGTGGTTGCTAGGTCATGCTTCTTAACAAACCCTTGAGCAATGAACGAATGGGTAGCACCAGAATCAAACAGCAGAGTTGCAAGGTGTAAATTGGCAGGAAACTTACCAACTACCACGTCGGGTGCCTCTTGTGCTTCCTCCATAGTGACGTGGTTCACCCGTCCTCTCATTACGTTCTGCTGCTGTGGCTGCGTGGGCTTCTTCTTTGGACACTTATGGGCGTAGTGCCCCACTTCACCACAGCTGAAACATTGCACCCCAATCTTAGATGCTTGGCCCTTGTTGTCTTGGGGTTGGTTTGGGGGTCCTTGCACTGCTGGTCGAGGTGGATATGCGGGGCGAGGCTGTTGTACAAACTGACGTTGCGGCTGTGCTGGTGCTGCGGGAGGCCTGTAGTTTGGGTTGTACCCTCTTGGTGCTGAATAGGATACCGCAGCACGGCTCGTCTGCCCCGTAGGTGGCTGCATCATACGTGGGCGGGTGTTGCTCCCTGAGGCTTGATGTGACCACCCAGCCTTCCTCTTATTCTCATTTTCCAGGGCCTTCAGCTTCCTTTCCACCACAAACGCTCTGTCCACCATCTTTTGAAAGCTTTCATACTCATTTGAGGACATTGCACACTGCATCTCTGCGGTAAGTCCTTCCACGAAACAATCTTGTTTCTGCTCATCTGTCTCTATGTCTCGTGGAGCATAACGGGATAGTTGAGTGAATTTAGTGAGGTATTCCCTCACCGTCATGTTTCACTGCTGCAGTCCCAAAAACTCTTTCCTCTTGTTCTTGAGTTCACCTCTTGGGATGTAATGGTTGCGGAAGCTACGCTTGAACTCTTCCCAAGTGATGCTCTCAGGGTCATGATGGGCGGCCACGTAGGCGGTCCACCAATCAGCAGCAGGTCCCTGCAATTGATGAGAGGCAAACAGCACCCTCTCATACCCTTGGCATTGTATGATTCTCATCTTACTTTCAATGGTCTTCAGCCAATCATCTGCCTCCAGAGGTTCAGCAGCACTTGCAAACTTTGGAGGTTGAGTTCCTAGAAACTCACTCAACCTTGGTTGGCGTGGTGCAGCTTGTGGAGGTGGAACTTGATGCAAGTTGGCCACTACTTGAGTCAAGTTCTGGATGAGCTGATTTTGATTCTCCAGCATTTGGTGGAGAGGATCAACTTCTTCACGGCGACCACCCCGGTTCTGGCCTCCAGAAAGATGAGAGTTGCATGCCTCATCATTGTTGTTGGCGGGGTTGGCAGCACGTCCTTTTCCTCTTCCGGCCATCTGGCAGAATCAACAAATGTTAATTTGAAAGCATTTAGTATCATCTTACTACTTTCACTTGTTTGTACTTTGAAGTGTTGAAGTTTTGTTAAAATCTTACGAGGGTTTTATATCTCACACCCAATAAATGCACTATTATTTCCTGTGGGTTCACACACCAAAGCAAAACAATCTGAAGACGAGGCTGTGGACACTTGCTCATGGCTTCCACAACTCACGTCACACACCAAGCATTATCACACCATTAACTACGTAACGACTCGACTACTCGACCTCTTGCTAGCTAGGGGAAAGACTCTACACTACTCATCCTCTTGAGCTGGCTCCTCGGGATCTTCCTCCTCATTTCGGCTACCTTCTGACTCTGCTTTGGGTGGGGAGGCTGCTGGTGGAGAAGTGCGACGACGCCTGATTGCTCGGCGATCCGGGGAGTCAGGGGTCCATGGATCACTTACGGTGACACACAGTTCATTCCCATCTCCTCTTTCTCTCGCTTTTAAGCAAGCTCGCAGCAATGCCTCCGTCTCCTTCAGAGTATCTCGGACATCCTGAAGCTCTTGTTGACACTCCTGCAGTCGAGTGCTGAGCATAGCAGCATCCTCCAAGCACAAGTCCATGTGCTCATGGGAAGTCCCTTGCTGCACCGGTGGGTACTTGTACTCCGTGGTACCACTCTCACGTTGGAGGACATACATGTACTCAGTTTTGTCCAAGTGGCGACGATAGATGTGGCTCTGGCAGGTGATGGCCTCCCAAGTGACATCTCTCTCCGCGTCAACTTGTGTTGCTCGACAAGCTGGAGAGTGGTGGATCTTAAGCAGCTGATTCTCGTGTATAATCCTCATCTCCGAACTCCATTCTTCCCTCTTCTCACGGATGGTCCTGGTGGAGTTATAGTGGATGATGAGCTTGCCCGTATTGCCGGCGGCTTCGAGCATACGTCGAAGACGGCGCAACAAATCTCCCACTGCCAATCCGTAGGAAAGGTACGTCACTGGACGACTCTCCTCTCTTTCAGCAAGGGCAACTACGGGAACTCTCCCTCCCGTGGATTTACGAGCGGTGCGAATCATGCGAACCATCTAAAACAAAAGAATTTAAAATTAGGTTAGATAAGATTTCAAACAAAAATCCTATTTTTGAATGGAAGTTGGGGTAAGATGAAGAAAATGACTCCTTTTATAACTCTTTTCCACCCACACCTTGGAAAATAGTTTTTAAGAAAATAGGGCCCTTAAATACGTCCATTTCTACCTAGGTCCACGTTCCTACGGGCAACCTTGGCTCTGATACCACCTCTGTCACACCCGGTTTTTCCGAAGAACAACCAAGTGAATATCACGTGTATGCCAGGATCATTTTCTCATACATGTGATGACAAATAGTGAAGCATCATTTATTACAAGCCAGGTGTCGAATATAAATAAGTCTTACATCACAAATGTCTCAATGAACACTAATGCTTCATCACAAGTAAATAAACTAGCAGCGGAATATTATTCTTTAGGGCTCCATCACAGGTGTTGCCCGGGGGTCTTCATGAACCTAGAAACCTTCCTCGGGTCCAAAATCTTGGTCATTATACACCACCTCATTATCTTGACCTGAGCAGCAATATAAACCAACAAATATGCAAGGTTGAGTACCAATGGTACTCAGCAAGTGTGGGAAAATTATATCATGCATGGCTAGAACAAGGAGAGGTTGAACTCATGGTTAAAGCACTACGCAATTAATACCTATCACCTTAGCTTATTAAGCACCTACATTACTACACAAATGAAATAGTCCAAATCTCCCATCCCATCATCATAAACCAATAACCATAATCATCATTTCCAATGTTAAGCTCCCCGCTTAACTTCCAAAACCATCAATTCTCTAACCATGAATAAGTCCAGGCCGCTCTTAACCGTGAGCACGGCTGTCAAGACAGTTTTGACTCTGCAGAGTTTGTACCACTGTACCCACAAGTAGTGATTTCATCCCCCGTTGCCGGGTGGACTAAAAGAACCTCCATTATGCCAGTGGCTACGAACCACATTCACACTTCCCAGGTGTGTGGCCAAGAGATCACTACGAAGCCTTTACAAAGGGATTCCCGACGAGCGTGGGCCCACTGAGGTTTCACCCCTAACAGCATACAAGAGGCTCCAACCCCGCTGCAGTGGCCCCCTCTTGAGCCTTGCGGTTCATATGGCAGTCCAGCTGACTCCTATTCCCCGCACCATCCAACACACCCATACTACGCCGGGGATACACCTAATTAATTGGCTAAGCTGCCCCATCTCAGCATGTGGTTGGCACTGTAAAGCCGGGTTACATGCTCCATGAACCGATCCTTAGGATCCAGGCAAGTACTAAACACAAACCCAAGTCTCGTGCACCCAGCACACAACCAAAACATCCAACTTGCCTTGATCCCTACCTCTACATAACTCATAATAGCTCATTCAAGAGTATGGTAATGTAAACTGATGATCTCATGTCCCAATTATCCCATTCTAAGCATGGCTAATCATATGCATGTATATAAATGACCTGACAAAATAAATCCCAACCCAAGCTTCAAGGAAATAAGGTAATGCAATTCTAGGGAAACTTCCTAGCATGGATTTCATATTTAACTTGACAATGCAAATAATTCTATCTACACATCCTAGCATAGGATCAAAGTGGTCAAGGACACTTGCCTCCTTCTTGCTGCTCTTGAAATGGGTAGTCTTGGTCTTGGAATTGAAGAACTTGTTCTTGAGCAGGTTCTACTTCATACCATCACACATAGCAAAAGAAAAACAACAACCATAAGACATAGTTCACACTTCCACTTCCTACAAACCACACATTCATATTTATGAAAGTTCTTTACCATTATATGTATTGTGGTTACTTTATGTGTGTTGATTTGGGGCTTGCATACACTTTTATTTATATGTGTATGATTCCTACTTTGGTGTTCATATTTATACTCACATACTATATATATATATATACATATATGTATATATGTGTGTTTCAGTTTTAAATAAATTCCTTATATATTAAACTACCAAGTATGTATGAAAAGTATTTTTCTTCTCCATATATGCCTTCATAATTTCTATCAACCCTAAACTGAATTCTTTGTATTTTAGAAACTCCATTTATCATCTACTAGTTTCTATATTTTCAGATTTATATTCTTATGCATAATTGTGCATTTTATTGTTAAATTAGTAATACACACTACCTAAACAGATTAGGTTCTGGTCCTAAATAATTTAAGATCATATTTTGACCTTGGCTTCTGATGTATACTATTTCATAATTATTTTCCCTATTTTTCTTTAACTATTCTTTACTTAAAAATGTGTCCCTATACTATTAAATGTGAATAATAGATGAAAACAGATTTATTTCAGCCCAAAAATATATTTTTATCTCACTCCAAATTTTTCCTAAGTACTAAGAAAGTTTTTAATAATTTTGACAATTAGGTTTGTCCCCCTTTTTAATATTTAAACACTAGTTACATATTCAATTTCCTAAATTAAATACTAAACAGGGCTAAAATAATGAATTCACCCCATTACAGGGTCTATAATATTATTTTCATAATTCCCAGGGGTCTAGCTACACTTTTCAGAGGTGTTTTTCTTAATTTCTATTAAGTCCAGGGGCTAAAACTGATTTTTAAATGAATTTACATGATTTTCTGGAGTTCCAGGGGCTAGATCTGAAGTTTCCGGGGCTAGCTCTCAATTCCAGAGAACCCCAGGGGGTAGCACGTAAGAATTCCAGTCTTTATAACGCGGGGCTGACGTGGACCGTCTGATTTTAAACCGACGGCTGAGATTATAACATCGAACCGGTACGCGGGGTTTTAAAGTCTACCGTGCGATTTAAAATAAACGGCGCACAAGCGGCCACGTCGCTCTGATCGAGTGCGGGCGGTGCTGCCGGCGGCGCACGGCGGCGGGAAGCGGCGATCTCGCCGGAAAGTTTCGGATCCTCGAGAATTCTGCCTAAAACTGTGATCTCATGGCATAGATCGGTAGAGGGGAGGTCAGGGATCTCACCTCGGGGGTTTTCTCGAGCTCGGGGGTCCTGGAAAGTGCTCGGCGGCGAGGTCCGAGGCAAAACCACGGCGAAGCTCGTCGGAGCTGGATTTGCACCGTAAGTCTTCGGGTTTTCTGCACCTGCAAAGTTCCCCGGAGGCGGTGGATCAAGACCAACGGGTTAGATCAGAGTTTCCGAGCTTAGATCGGCCAGAATTCACCGGCGAAGTCTCGGTGCTCACCGGAGTGAAAATCGGCGATCGCGTGAGAAAAACTGATCGGATCGGTTGTTTTTATAGCCGGGGAAGGGCGGTGGGTCTGTTGTGATCGAGTTGGAGTCCGCTGGGACCGAAATTCGGCTGCGGGAACGAGTTTCCAATCGGTTAAGATCGAGCGCGCGCGCGGGGAAAGAAGTCCGGGGTCGCGGGGCTCGAGTTAGGGATGACAGGCGGGTCCCACATGTCAGCGAGGGGCAGCGCGGCGCGCGCGGGGGCGGGCTGCGCGGGGGTTAGCTGGGCCGGCTGGGGTTTCGGCCCACTGGCCAGTTTTTTTCTGGTTTTCCTTTTTTCTTTTTCATTTCTTTTCTGTTTTGAGTATAATTTGAATTCCAGTTTGAATTTGAATTTTTGCAAAACATGCAATACGTCCAAAAATTTCTAAATTCCCCTCTGAACATGGTTTATGGTTCTAAATCAAAATTTGAGTCTTGACTAAAAATTTGGGGTGTTACACATATCCACAGGACCTGTTCGAGGCGTGGGAGATGTTGAAGATATCATTGTATATGTAGTCAAAGACATTGAATCTTTCTTCTTCATTGAGCAGCTTCAACAAGTTCCTGAGATACCCCTGTATCATCCCCGCATCCCCATCTTTTGGAGCTAGAGTCTTCCTCAGGATTTTGTTTAGCACTCCAAAGAAGGATTTGATGTTGTGGGTTGAGGATGCCTCATAGGAGAGATATGAAGGATACATGAAGTCCAAGTCATCCTTTCCCAAGGTTCTCTCATTGTGAACTATGATCTCATAGTTCAAGTGTTCCTCAAGTCCAAGGATCCTAGCAAATTCATCATATAACACCGACTAGACCACACCATTTGTCATCCAAGTGATTTTCCTGTCTCCATAGGTGTGGAAGTAGCAGGTGGTGTAGAATTGGACTATCACCTCGATGTTCCAATCATACTGAAAAGCCATTAGGTTCTTGATCCAATGGCGTTCTGGTGCTTCAATTACTTCATCAAAAGCTTGATGCCTCTTGTTTGCCATGTATGGCCAATCCACCCACTGAGCATCAACTACCGGTGTCTTCATTGGGAGATAGACGAGCCGGTAGTAGTCCCAATGGAAGTCGCACTAGAAACGAGGGTCTAGTGTGGACTTCTCATACTTGTAAACTTACTCTTCTCTGAACCTTCGGGCTTTGTCAGTTCCTTTCCCTTTGAAGATTGCACTTGCCAAATTGGGTTGGTGGTTTGGATTGTGCATTGGAGGTGCCCTCTCATGGGGCCCAATAGGTCCTTGTGGGGGATTCTCCCTTCCCCGTCTAGGGTTGTCATAAATGACGAGTCCCCTGTTGGCCAAGGCCTTTTTTCTAGGAGGATTAGCTGCTTTGCCTTTTCCTTTGTCTTGGGTTGATTTTTGGGACTCGGCATGTTGTTTTTCTTTCATGGTCACTAGCCTCTTCCTCCTTGGAGGATCAACGGACTGAGAGGCTTGTGCTTCCCTGTCAGTCCGTTTCTTTGTCCGAGCCTCCCTTGCTGCAGCCTCTCCTGCCTCTGCCTCAGCTGCCGCATGATAAGCGGCTTGGCGAGCCGCTTCGGCCTCGAGGTTTGGAAGAGGATTGTCCCCGGGTCCTGACATGATCTGGTGAGAAAAGAAGGACTTAGAAGCTAGAGCACCGCCCTAGCCGGACTTGTCCGGTTGGCGTCCGGGCTCCACAGTTTTAAACCCTAACTTAGATGATTTGATCACTAATTCAGCAAAGTAGACGCAATAATACGAGGAATTGCAACAATATGGCGTAGGAGCATCTGGGAAGGTCTAAGGCACTAAATGTATGACCTAGAAGCGAGAGTTTTGTGAAAAATCAAGGTTAGGTCAAAAAGTACCTTAGAGTGAAGAAGATTGATGGAATCCGTGGATCGAAGGAGTGGAGATGGTCGAAGAAGGATTCCCCGCACTCCACAAGCTTTGAATCAAGTATTCCTTCGAGGGATTTGAGGGAGAACTCCAAAATCGCCAATGGGGGCGAGTTTTGGAAGAGAGGAGTGGAGTGGAGGTGAATGAGAGAGAGAGAAGAGGTCAGCCCGACCTTGGAGGTTAAGTCTCCGGGGGCCGGACTAGTCCGGTCTAGTCCGCTCTATCGGACTAGGTCCGGACTAGTCTATAGTCCGGACTAGTCCGGGTGCAGTCCGGACTAGTCTGTTGTGGACTTGTCCGCTGCATTTCGGGCTACTTAGGATACCCGGACTTCTCCGGCCTCTAGGGCGGACTAGTCAGGCTCTTTGAGGCTGAGAAATTTTTATATATTAAAATTTTGCCCATTATTGCGGTGAATTTACTTGCACCTTCTATTAGGTCTCTATATATACGTATATATCAAAACTGACAATGATGACCATAATATAGCCAAAAATAATATGTGAGAAGGATTAGAGAGGGAACAACTTTTTCACAATCGTGCATATTTTTGAAATTTGTAAAAAAAATTGAAAGACTTCCAATTGTTAGCATTCATATGCACAATATTTCAACTCACATCCCTAGAGTGTACGATATTTAGCTCATTTCGAAGTTCACAAAATCGTTTTTCATCTAGTGGTTTGGTGAAAATATCGGCTAGTTGTTTTTCCGTTCTTACATGTGAGATAGCTATGTCCCCCTTTATAGAATGATCTCTCAAAAAGTGATGTCGGATGTCTATATGTTTGGTCCTAGAGTGCTCAACGGGATTATGTGCTATCTTAATGGCACTCTTATTGTCACATAAGAGTGGAATATGGTTCATTTTGTAACCGTAATCCCTTAGAGTTTGTCGCACCCAAAGAAGTTGAGCACAACAACTTCCGGCTGCGACATACTCTGCCTCGGCTGTGGAGAGAGCTATGGAGTTTTGTTTCTTAGATGACCATGATACTAGGGACCTACCCAAAAATTGACAAGTCCTTGAGGTGCTTTTTCTATCTATTTTACATCCGGCGTAGTCCGCATCCGAGTATCCGATGAGATTAAACTTAGATCCCTTTAGATACCATAATCCTAGGTTAGGTGTGTGAACTAGAAATCTTAGGATCCTTTTAACGGCTGTTAAATGACATTCTTTAGGTGATGCTTGAAATCTTGCACACAAACATACACTAAGCATGATATCGGGCCTAGATGCACAAAGATAAAGCAATGAACCAATCATAGAGCGATATACCTTTTGATCCACGCTTGGTCCATCTTCATTGAGGTCAAGGTGCCCGTTTGTTGCCATTGGTGTCTTGATGGGTTTGGCTTTGTCCATGTCAAACTTCTTGAGTATGTCTTGTGTGTACTTGGTTTGACTAATGAACGTGCCTTCCTTGAGTTGCTTGACTTGAAATCCTAGGAAGAACTTCAATTCTCCCATCATGGACATCTCAAACCTATCCGTCATTATCTTACTAAACTCATTACAAAAAGATTTGTTAGTAGAACAAAATATAATGTCATCGACATATATTTGGCACACAAAGAGATCATTATCTACATTCTTTGTGAAGAGTGTATAATCTGCCTTGCCTATCTTAAAGCCATTATCAATTAGAAAGTCTCTAAGACACTCATACCAAGCTCTAGGAGCTTGTTTGAGGCCATAGAGAGCTTTATGCAATTTAAACACATGGTTAGGATATTCTTGATCTTCAAAGCCAGGTGGTTGCTCCACGTACACCTCCTCCTTAATTGTACCGTTTAGGAAGGCACTTTTCACATCCATTTGATATAGTTTAAAATCATGGTGATTAGCATAGGCTAATAGAATTCGAATGGACTCAAGCCTAGCTACGGGAGCAAAGGTTTCATCGAAGTCCAAAACCTTCGACTTGAGCATATCCCTTTGCTACAAGTCGGGCCTTGTTTCTTGTCACCACTCTGTGTTCATCTCGCTTGTTGCGGAATACCCACTTGGTGCCTACCACATTTGTATTTGGTCTTTTCACTAGCTCCCATACTTGGTTTCTTGTGTTGTTCAACTCCTCTTGCACGGCCATCACCCAGTCTGGATCCTTGAGTGCATCCTCCACCCTAAATGGTTCCAAGGACAACACAAAAGAGTAATGTGCACAAAAGTTAGCTATTCTAGAACGTGTTGTTACCCCTTTTGTGATATCTCCAAGGATGTTGTCGACGGGATGATCTCGTTGAATGCTTTGATGAACCCTTGGGAGAGGAACTTGATTTCTTGAGTGGTCTTCTTCTTCTCCCCCTTGATCAACATCATGGTTTCGATTTTCTCCTTCTTGAAATTTACCATCTTGATCTTTGGGTTCTTGAGTTTGATCTTGAATGAGAGGTGTCGATGGTGATGAGCTTGTAGCATCTTGTCCTATATTTTCTTCGGGACGGACTTCTCCAAGCCCCATTCTTCTTAGTGCTTCACATGGTGCTTCTTCTTCATCTAGCACACATTGATCAACTTGCTCCACTTGGGAGCCATTAGTTTCATCAAACACCACGTCATGTGCAATTTCAACACAACCGGAGGTCTTGTTGAAAACACGATAGGCGTAGGTGTTTAAGTCATAACCAAGTAGGAAAACTTCATCGGATTTTGAAGCAAACTTCGAAGTCCTAGGCTTCTTGTTGAGAATATAGCATTTACTTCCAAAAACTCGAAAGTAGGAGATGTTGGGTTTGTTACCGGTTAGGAGCTCGTATGGGGTTTTCTTCAATAGTCGATGGAGGTAGAGGCGGTTTGAAGCATGACCAGCGGTGTTGACTGCTTCCGCCAGAAATCGATCTGAGGTCTTGTACTCATCAAGCATGGTTCTTGCCATCTCTATGAGTGTTCGGTTCTTCCTTTCAGCCACCCCATTTTGTTCAGGAGAATAGGGGGCCGAAAACTCATGCTTGATGCCCTCTTCATCCAAATATTCTTCTACTTGAGTGTTCTTGAATTCGGAGCCGTTGTCGCTCCTTATCTTCTTGATTTTTGAGGAAAACTCGTTTTGAGCTCTCCTCAAGAACTTCTTGAGGATGCTTTGAGTTTCTCCTTTATCATGCAAGAAAAACATCCAAGTAAAACAAGAATAGTCATCAACAATTACTAAACCATTTTTGTTACCGTCGATGCTTATATAGGTGACGGGGCCAAAACGGTCCATGTGGAGCATCTCCAATGGTCTTGTTATCGTCATCACATTCTTGGCGGGATGAGCTGCTCCAATTTGTTTTCCTGCTTGACACGCGCTATATGGCCTATCTTTTTCAAAAACAACATCTTTTAATCCACGGATGTGATCTCCCTTTAGAAGTTTTTGTAAGTTCCTCATTCCAACATGGGCTAGTCTCCTATGCCACAACCATCCCATGTTGGTTTTTGCTATTAAGAATGTGTCAAGTTGAGCTTTATCCGTGAAAAAGTCCACTAAATAAAGTTTTCCCTTTAACACACCCTTAAAGGAAATCGAGTTGTCACTTCTTCTAAAGACGGACACACCCTCGTTAGTAAACAAGCAATTATGACCTTTCTCACAAAGTTGAGATATGAACAATAGGTTATAATCTAGTGATTCAATATGTAGAACATGTGAAAGAAAGTGTTGAGAAGAGATTGCAATTTTACCAATACCGAGTACCCTTCCTTGGCTGTTGTCACCGAAGTAGATTCCTTCACTTGGATCATCATTTTCTTCATACTCGACAAACATTTTTCTCTCTCCGGTCATATGGTTAGTGCACCCACTATCTAGCACCCATTTAGTGCCACCGGAGGAGTATGGCTGCAAAACAATTTAAACTTTGGTCTTAGGTACCCAAACTTGGTTGGGTCCTTTGAGGTTAGTTACAAGGCATTTGGGCACCCACACACAAGTTTTTGGACTCTTGTGGAGTGGCCCAACATATTTTGCATAAACTCTACCATACTTGCTTTTCAAAAGAACATAAGATGCATCAAAATTATGAAATACTATAGATTTTACATTTTTGGTAATTTCATGTGAGGTAGATGCAAGGTTGTTACTCTTGTCTTGTCTTGAGTTTTCTTTGACAAAGGCTACACATTTGCTATTGTTTTTAAGGATTCTAGCGTTTTGCTTTCCTCCCCTAGTATAACCAAGTCCATCTTTGATGAGAGGGGATCTTGTGATTGAGTATGCACTACGTGCATATTTGATCTTCTCCTTATCAAAGATTCCACTTTTGTGTGTATTCTTGCTTTGTGCTTCTTTGAGCTCATTTTTTAAGTTTAAAACAGTGCTAGCACATTTGCAAGTTTTAGAGTTGGACTCAGTACTTGTTGAGAGAGAGTTTTTGGAGGATGAATTAGTTGAGACACTTGACTTAAATGAGTCGAGTTGTGCTTCAAGATTCTTGTGAGCTTTGGTTAAACTCACAAGTTCATCTTGAAGTACTACATTCTCACTTTTAAGTTGAACACAAGTCTCCTTGCTCATGGCAAGTTCGCTTTTCAAGTGTTCTACTCTTCTCTCTCTCAAGTTCAAGGAGCTTCTCAATCTCAAGGTTTCTTTCCTTTTCAAGGATAAGCAGTTCTTCTTGTTGATTGAGAAGCTCTTCTTGTTCAAATATTTCGTCCGATAGCATTTTCATTTTAGCTATAGCCTTTTTGCTTAATCCTTTAAACATGAATTCATTTTCACTACTACTGTCAAAGTCACTATCATCTACAGTATGTAATTTGGAAGGTTTAGACATTACCTTGCACTTTCCTTCCTTTGCCATGAGGCATGTGTGGCTTGGGCTCTTCCAATCACCCTTGTTTGACAAGAGTGATTTCTTTATGGTTGGCCTCTTGATGGCTACGGTTGCCACCTTTTCTTCATCTTCGGAGGAGGATTCTTCTTTGTTCTTGACTTGCCCTTGTCTTTGCTCTTGTTCTCATAGTGACGGCTTTTCCTTCTCCTCATTAACCTTTTGAATCTTTTAATGAAGAACACCATTTCTTCATCATCCATATCCGTGCTCTCATCATCACTTTCTTCATCTTCACTTGTGAGTTGTGTTTCTTTTGCCTTGAACTTGGATGTGGCCTTGAGAGTAATGCCCTTATTCTTTGATGAAGTGATCTTTACTAGGTCGTTGACGTGTTGGGATTCCTTCTCCATCATTTCATGGTTAATGATCTTCCCTAGCACTTCATCCGGAGCCATCAAGTGAAAGTTTGAACTTTCCCAGATTAGGGTGCATAGGGTCAAATTGCGAGGCATAAAAGCTCTTATCATTCTCTTGACCACCTCATGGTCATTCCATTTCTTGCATCCGTACGCTCGACTCTTGTTGATGAGAGTTTTGAGTCAGTTGTACATTTCTTGAGGTGTTTCGCCTTCTTCCATGGCAAACCCTTCAAGCTCTCCTTCTATCATTTCAATCTTGGCTTCCCTCATGGATCGGTTTCCTTCATTTGCGATCTTGAGGGTGTCCCAAATGTATTTGGCGAGCTCCAACCCATCTACCTTGTTGAATTCTTCAATGCTCAGAGATGAGTTGAGCACGGCCGCCGCTTGTGCATTGCGATGGATTTGTTGTTCTTGTTCTTGGGTGAGTTCATACTCGTCCTCGGGGATATCTATACCTGTACACACCACATGCCAAAGACTTGGGTTTAAGGAAATTAGATGCAACTTCATGTTGTGTTTCCACATTGTGTAGTTAGTTCCATCAAAGTGAGGTGGTTTGCCTAGAGGAATTGATAAATAACTGGAGTGAGAATTTAGATGTTCATAATTAAAAGGATATCATGAGTAGTCTTGTTGACTACTCTTGAGTTTCTTCTCCAACTTCTCCTTCTTTTTCTTCTTAGCCTCCTCCTTCTTCTTTTTGAGGAGTGCCATGAGACGAAGAACTTCTTCATCTTCTTCTAAGCTTGAAACGTCTTGTGGAGGAGTAATCGCTGGAGGCGGGTTAGAACCTTGTTCTTCAAAGTTCCTCGTACTTGCTCCTTTTCCCTTGATGAGATCAATTTGGCTATCGGTCATGTCCCCCATCTCCTCTCCAAGCGGTTAAGCTTTTGTGGAGAGTTAGGCTCTGATACCAATTGAAAGTTGCCTAGAGGGGGTGAATAGGCTAATAAAACCTGTAACTATTGCAAACAGCGGATTAAACTTGAAGGAGGTCGGACTATTCCGTTCTGAGGGCGGACTAGTCCTCCCAACTCCGGACTAGTCTGAAGGGACCGGACTAGTTCGGCCTATGGAGCGGACTAGTCCGAAGTCACTCACAGACTCCTTCTCTGGACCCAAACGGCTTAGTCTGCTTAGCGGACTAGTCCGGCCACATGGGCGGACTAGTACGGCCCTCTGAGACTTAGTCTCATAACGACTCAGACTCACACGACAACGGACTAGTCCGGCCTAGAACGGACAAGTCCAAACTCACTCAGAGACTTCTTGTCCGGTCTAAAACGGAGTAGTCCAGGTCGAATGGGACTAGTCCGGCCCATAGTCCGGACAAGTTCGGTCTTCCTTTTTCAGCCATACCTATGACTACTTCCTCTCACGATTCTAACTTTCTAACTTCAGTTTGAGCTCTCTAATGATTCTCAAGCACTCTAAAAGAGAAGGTCCTATATACAACTAGATAATGTAAAACTCAATAGAAAAAATCTACTTTCTACTCTTTCAAGTCTTCTTCTTTTCCTTTTTGCTTCTTGAGAGACCCCACATCCATTCCTTTTGCTAAGCACCTGTGCTCATACTCAGTAGAACTCATTAGTATCTTAATTTCCGTCATCAATCATCCAAAACCCACGGAGATTATCTAGATGCACTTTCAAGTCTGCATGTTTTTGTGTGGTGGAGCTGAAGCATTGAATGGTGGAGAGGCTAGAGAAGTTCTACAAGAAACCATCAAGATCCTTTGTAAAAAGAGTCATCCAATCAGGTGGACGACTCCTCCACCTGATGGACGAGTCGTCCACCTGATTGATGAGTCGTCCGTCTGATTGATGAGTCGTCCACCTGATAGACGAGTCGTCCATTTGATAGACGAGTCGTCCACTTGATGGACGATGCGTCGCTCATCCACCTGATGGACGAGTCGTCCACCTGTTGAACGACAACATGTTTCAATCGTCTATTTAAGAGCTACCCCGCACATTCACCACATCCGCACTTGACAAATTCACCTCTCGTTAGAAACACTCCTGTTCAATACATCGTGTTACCATGGACTCACGTTACTCACCACCAAACCAAAAACAGAGAGTTCACATTCAGAAAAGAGGGATTACAACCATCAATGTGTTTATGCGGCACTGATTGTCGGTTTATAAAACATCTTAGATTGGGGATTTCCTATGGTTTGAGACTATGGATGTGCAACAACTATGAATATGATCCCCCTCATAGGACCACACAATTTTCTCAAATGGTAGACGTCAATTAACATATATTCTTCAGGAATATATCAATTTCACATTCACATTTCATTTTGAATGTTGATAACGACACATCATGAATCATGTAGTCCCCACCGCCTCTTCGTGAGTTCACAGAGTACATCGATCACAAACAAACACCACAAGACGTCGAGTACGTACACGCGATACATAGAGCTGCTTGGAGTAAATTGCACTACGAAATGGAGCATGAAAAGCGGGTTGAGTCGGAGAGGAAGGAGAGAGCTGAATAGGAGCGTCGGCGCAAGCTTCAGGAAGAACTTCAAAGAGTCAAGGAAAAGTATCGTCGCAAGGCTCAGGAGGAGGAATGTATTACTCGTCAGGCTGGAGAGGATGAGCGGGAGCGCTTACGCGAGAGAGCACATCGCGCAAGGGATGCCGGTTCAGATGCATTGCGCAAGGGAAATATCCCGTGGCACTCAGTAGAATATACATTTGCCATTTAATAAACTTCATAATGTATCTAATGTCGAGTTTTTTAATCAAATAATTGTGCTATTGTGCTACATTTACTTGCATAACAAAAAATTTTGAATATGTCTCTAAGTATTCTTAAAAAACAATTCAAAAACGAATTCAAACTAACAAAATTGAACATTCAAACTTGTGATTGTAATGCATATTTCAAAATTACATAAAAATTCACTTCTTAAGCAAAAACTTTATTTTTCTCATTACATAAAATCATAACAAACTATATTGTGTTTACTTCCATAGAAACACTTTATAAATATGTCTCGAAGTATTTTTAAATCAGAGTCAAAGACCTAATATCACTCATATCTGGATTTTCTATTGCAGACGGCAGGAATCACGACTGGCTGACGTGGCCTTTGTCGTCCACCGCGTGGACGACAACTATGCCCACGTGGACTAATCGCCCACGGCGTGGACGATTCCTTGTCCACATGGAGAAATCGTCCAAGCTGTGGACGACAAGGTTTTTATTTTTCCAAAATAAATTTTTGGCATGCTATTAATATTAAATGATTAATTAATAGTGCTAAAATAAAAAAAATTGGAAAACTATAGGGGCTAGCTCAGGAGATTGTAGGGTATAGACTATGTTTTGCCAAAATTCCGAGGGTCTAGTTGCAAGTTTCTAGGCAGGATAAAGGGGGATTTAATTTGGGCCGTCGGATTTAAAGAGAGGGGCTCAGGTAATAACACGAAGGGGTACGACCCGATCTAAATTCAATGGTAGGATTTTAAATGGGCGGCCCTCTGAGGGAGCCACGTTGCCCTGACCGCTCCAACCGAAGCCCGCGGCGGCGCTTGACGATGTTCGTCGGGGTTTTGCGAAAACTCAGCTACAAGCCATAAACTCAGATTTTCTTCGCATGATCCGAAAGAGTGGAGGACGGGGAACTCACCAGTGACGTTTTTGTGAGTGCGAAGAGCTCGGAGACGGGTCGGCGTCGATGTTTGGCGGCGATGATCTTCGGTGATCGCCGGGAGGGCACACGGGTCCAATTTCTCCAACGACTTCCAGTCGCCAATCTTCCCTATGATCGTATGAGTGTTACCGTCGTGTTAGGAAGGAGGAAAGAACCAAAATTTTGTAGAATTGGTGAGTGGTGGTGGCCTCACTAGGCCTGACAGAGGCTGATCAGAGAGGAAAACGGATGGGGTTTCTAGTTTTCAAACGGGGTTGGGGGCTGGGGAGGTTGCATGCGTGCGAAACGGAAACGAGGAATTCGGAGACATGGGGTTGATCGCGCGAATTTTGGAGGCGGGTGGCGGGCGCTCCTGGCTCGGGCGGCAGTTAGAGGGGGAAGAGGAAGGAGCTGACAAATGGGGACGGGCTAGCAGTGAGAGGAAGGGGGAGGAGAAAGGTTGGCGGGCTCCTGGGCCTTGCGAGGTAAGTTTTGGCACAAAGACTCTTTCCCTTTTTCTTTTTTTTTTGTTTTCTTACTTTCAAACTCCAATTTGAATTTGATTTTCATTCAAATATCACATACGTGCTGCAACTTACATGAATTCATGTTTTGAAATTTGGGTGTTACATTAGGTGATTATTGCAGCCAAGTCCATCGAAGGTTCAATAGTCTACACGTTGACGAGTGGTCGCATTAGCGGCAACAATGGCGGATACGGTAGCCATGAGATGGTTGTGAAGGAGGCGGGGGTAACATTGCGTTGCTCCATTCTTTCATAGGATAATAACTACGACCTATGGGCGATAAAAATGAAGATCTTTCTGCGTGCCCAAGGTGTGTGGGCAGCCGTGGAGGCCAAGCAAGATGTCCACGAGAGGATGGACCAAATGGCTCTAGCCACCATTGTCCAAGCTCTACTGGATGCCTTGGTGATGGCCATATCCGAGAAGAAGACGGTGATGCAAGCATGGGATGCGATAAAGTAAATGTGCGTTGGTGAAGATCATGTCATTGCAAGAAGGCCCGCATACAAACTCTTAAGAGGGAGTTTGTTGGTATGTACATGGGTGAATCTAAATCTTTTAATGATTTTACTTTGAAGATGACCACTGTTGCGACGAGATCCGCACTCTCGACACGAAAGTGGAGTAGGTGAGCTTTGTCTAGAAGCTCCTACGATCCGTCCGTGAAAAGTTCCTACCCGTTGTGAGCACCATAGACCAATGGCGGGTGTGTCAAGGTGGCTGAAGTTGTAAGGCCACTGCGGGCGTTCGAGAAGCCTTCCAAGGGGCGACAACACGACAGTGATGTGGAGAAGCTGATGGTGGCACACGTCGAGCCGCGACTCACGCGTGCCGAGTGGAAGGCCATAATTGCTCAAGAGAAGCGCTATGGCGAGACCTCCGACAGCAGTGGCAATAAAAGTGGTGAGAAAAAGTTCCGCCGCAAGTTTTAACAAGTCCAAGATTGATTGCCGCAAATGTGGTGAGTACGGTGACTTTGCCGACCATTGTGATGTAGTGAAGAAAGTGTTAAACGGTGTGGCACAACTTGTAATAGCTGACGCCGAGTATCAGACGGCGTAGTTGTGAAGTCGTGTGGAGGTGTAGAATAATCATAAAAAGATTAAGTGGGTGATTGTTGGGTCTAATCTTGTGGTTGTTAGTAATTAAGTCTCCATGTTTTTGTGTGGTGGAGCTGAAGCATTGAATGGTGGAGTTAGTTGCTGATAGTTCGCTGCATGTACGTGTATGTTGTATTTGTGGCTATACGATGCATGCAGGAGAACGAAGATAAGTTGCCCATTACGAGCAAACAACCAGCGGTTCATACGGATCGCGTGCATGGGCATTGGACCACGGCAGACACGGTCTCCTTGGTTTGTTCCAGTCTTGCCGCATGATGGGTTGATGAGGCCGGATAATATGGAACGGCATGGCGAGTGGTTAGCTGTAAGACCCGGTTTTTGAAACCGAACAAGAATAAGTTATCTCTATCAAAGATATGATTCCATACATAGATAGTGAAATCATAAGTGACAAAATAGATTACAACCATAATATAATTAAATAAGTATCTTTATTACAATAGTTCAATAACTTATAAATGAGTCTTTATTACTATAGCAGCTGAAATAATATATGGTAGGCAGCTCCAAATCCACAGCTAATCGGCGGTGAGAATGCACACCATGACTCCACATAGTCTTCACCTGAATCCTTCCAAGTTTCTACTGTAAATATGAGTAGCAAGTGGGAATTGCATGTGTAATTACTTGTCTTACTCACCAAGTGTGGGAAAATATGATATGTGGGTCAAACACAAGAATGAAATAAAGAAGTTCATTGCACAAAAGCATATTTTAGTTCACAAACTATTAAATGCATCCTATATTCACTAATTGAGGATCAACATCCATATGAAACTTATAAATTCCATTATTTTACACATTCATCAATTTCCATCACAATTTCCATCCATAATCAACCATAATTATTAACCATCATTTTCCATAATTATATCAATCCTAAAACCAATGACCAATACTAATTAAACAAAATCCCAAGTACAATACTAATCATGTGAGGGCTCAGGTTGCTCGTGACCATGAGCACGCCTATCAAGATAGTTTTAAACTCTTTAGATGTTGCACCATTTACCCACAAGTTCATAATTTCATCACCCATCGATGACTAAGGAACCTATATTACGTCAAAACACACTACCTTGGATGTGTGACCTAGAGATCATGAAATAGCTTTTACAAAGAGGCCAACGGCATTTATGGACACACTAAGATTCAGCGAAGGGGGATCACTCGTACCGAGTACCAATCCAACCCAAGGGCCCCCTTTTGTGTCGTTCATATCAAGCGTAGTCTTTTCCGACTCCTATTCCTCGATCCACCATCTGTCCCATACAACACCGATAGTACACCTAATTATTCAGCTAAGCCTTACCTATTTTGGCCTTATAGTGGCACTGTTGCTCGTGAGTGGTCGTTGCATGAACCCGTTCTTATATATAAAGCAAGCCTACCATCAAATAATCCAACCTCTTCCGGCATAACCTGCTTGGTAAGATATGTAAGTTCCATGTTTCTAGAAAGGGGACGCCATTGTTCAAGTGATTAAGTTTATTATTTTTCCCATAATTCAACTAAGCATGCTAAGCCAAAAAAATACCATACCGACTCTTAATTTATTCTCAGGTGACAAGGATAAGCAAATCAATATTAGTAAACTCTAACAATAGTTTTTCCCAAAAATTGATACGAGCATGCAAAGTACGCAAATAAAACGATTTTTCTCAAAAAATAGATTTAATATGTTCAAGGGCACTTGCCTTCCCAATGTGGAGTGGTTTATTCAATTGTCTAAAGTCCTGCTGCTGAAAGTCCTTGTACGGATGCTCGTACTTGTCTACTCACAATCACACACATATACCAGCAAACATACATAATAAGTACTTTAAAATAATGCAACTCAATATGCTATGACATTAATGCATGTAATTATTTAGTTAACTATGATTTTGTAGACACTAGTGTGCATTTACTAAAGCTCATAATAAATTTTACATGTTTAATGATTAACCTATAAACTTTTATAATTAATTATATAAATTTTGGATTTATTATAATTAATTTGGGCTCAAAATAATTAATTCATATTAAAATAAGTGTTAAACAGTTAATAATAATTCTCTAGGAGTTATTCTGATTTATTAGTATTTTCTGCAATTAAATTGCTGTTTATTATGCTATTTAGGCATTTATCCTCTTTATTTTGGATTAAAAATAATTATAACATATTAAAACAGTTTCAAAAATGAATTTATTAAGAGTTTAGGGGCTATTAATGATTTCTGAAGATCTTAGGGATAAAATATAGAATTACAGACTAATAATAGACGCTTTAGGAAATAAAATTATTAATTGTTTAGGGACTAAACTGGTAAGTTTATTAAGTTGGAGGCATTCTTTTATTTTTTGTGAAGTGTATGGACGTAACTGCAAAAATACAGAACTAGAATATTTAATTAAAGATTTAAGGACTTTGCTAAAGAGTTTCGATCTACATAATAATTTACAGATTAATTAAGGACTCTGTTATAAAAATTAGGACCAAATTATAATTAATTTGTAACCTAGGGGCTCTTCAGCAAAAATATAAGGTTAGTTTTATTAATTCTAGTGAATCCAAAGGCTAATCTACAATTATGCCTTTTTCTAAAATTTTCTTTTTTTCTTACAAGAAAATCTGTGGACGGGGTATATGAACTCGGTGGATCGGGTCCTCCGATCTATGGTCAGCGGTGGACCGAAGGGCATACCCTTTGCGTCCATCTAATATGGATTGTTAGAGTTAGATCCAACGATCGAGAATGGACATGGTCGAGCTCGTCAGAGCTCGCGCCTTTTTTCTGCCCTTCTGCAAACAATTGATTAAAACTCTATGACACTATTAAAGTTACACATGACATGACAATACATGCCCTTATTCCACTGGGTTTACACGCGTGAGTAAATTTAGAGAGTATCAGGAGCTGAACTATAAATCGGTTCACCACGTAGTTACCGGCTGGTGGCCCTGCTTTTTATCACACGGTGGCCCATTGGTCAGTGGCTTCTCTGAGGGCCCGTTTGAATCCGGGTCGGTGCCGTGAGCAGCTCCGACGCTGACGAGCGGACCCCGCACAAAGCCTTGACCTAGCTTTAGGGCCCTCTCTCGCTTTCGCTTGGTCGTCTGACGTCTCGTCTCGTACTCGCAAACTTTCGCCGCCGCCACCACCACCACCTACAACTCCACCGTAGCCGTCGCGATGGGCGACTACGGGCATGGCGGCCAGATGCGGGGGCCCGGCATGGAATCCCGCTCCAAGGGCGCCCAGCGCCCCAACGTCCAGCAGCTCAAGCTCGTAAGCCTGGCCGTTCTCCGTGTCCCCTAATCCCTAACCCTAGTGATCTCCTGTCCGACCGTTTTTAATCAGTGCTTCGGCACTGCAGATGGGGCAGATCCACCCGACGGGGCTCACGCCCAACCTGCTTAAGCTCTTCGAGCCGCGCCCACCGCTCGAGTTCAAGCCGCCGCTCGAGAAGCGCAAGCTTCCGGCCTACACCGGTAATTTTCTAGCGATTGGGGACCTTTTATCTTGTTTTCATTTTTCTTTCAAGTAGATATTCGGCCGGCAGGTCTGCGGACTGAGTGACTGATGGATGGTCGTCGATGCTGGTTTGTTTTCAGGGATGGCGCAGTTTGTGTCTCACTTTGCTGAACCTGGGGATCCCGAGTACGCCCCGCCCGTGCCCAAGTGCGAGACAAGGGTAGGCTTCTTTGGTAGCTGCTATTGCAATCTCTTTTGGATTCGGCAGTATTGTTATATCTTGTTCTATACGTCCTGGACATGTTTCCTGGTGCTGTGTATGCTAATTTTATGCACACAATATGGTAATTTTGTTTTCTGCTAATTCAGATGAGATTTTCAGAGTCAACTTGTCTGTTAATGCCATAGTTATTAAGGCGGTAAGGCGACATAAGGCGACCTACCCCCTTTTTACCTTTTAAGCGATAAGGCGTAAGGCGAGGCGACGCCTTAGTATTATGTAGATTTAGGAAAATATTCCCAACAATATTATTTTATATTAAGAAATGTATTGTTATTAAAAAACAGAAGAATTTTCACCACCAGCTAGGCCCACTGGTCCCCAGCCCAACATCAGCACACTACCGGCCCAACTCCACACCCTAAATCACCTGCCGCCCCACCCGATACCCCCGAAGCCGCCCCCACCCGGTCCCCCCTGCCGCCGCCCCACCCGATCACCCCCACCTCCACCCCCGCTGCCACCCGTCCCCCGATCCCCGCCCCCCCCCCCCAGATCGGACCTCCTCCGGTCCTCCCCCGACCCCTCACACCTTCCTCACCGCCGCATCCTCCGCTGGCGGCGCTCGCTGTTCTTCCCTAGGCACAGGTAAGTGCGCCCCCCCCCCCCCCCCCGATTGGCTTCCTCCACTGGCGGCGCCACCCCCGCCCCTTCTTTCCCGGCGGATCTCCCCCCGCGTGGTCTTCTTTCCCGGCGGACCTACCCCTGCGTGGTCGCCTTACGGCGGATCTAAGGCGACAGGGACGCCTTACGGTCCCTGGTCGCCTTAGCGCTTAAGCGACGCCTTAATAACTATGGTTAATGCAACTGAAGTAATAGCTCAACTGTTTTTAATCGAACGATCCACATCTTTAGAAGTTTAAACACTGCTTCTAGCCAGTGTTCCAAAAGGCGTTAGGCGGGCAGTGACCCTCCGGCTAGAGCCTAGGCGTTATGTACTGTAGCAGTGGTATATTCTAAAAATTTTAAAAATACAGAAGTATATACATATTTATCCTGTAATGGGCCAAATTTTCATAGCCCACTTCAGCTCTCCTCTCTATTTCCCTCTCTCTGCGCAGCATCCAGCCATTCATGGGCCACAGTCATCCAATTTGATACAATAGAAGAAGTCAAATAATATGTAAAAATACATTCCTTTGTTTTCGTTGAAATAAATCAATGTTCTTCTTTTGTAAGTTTGTATTTCATACATATTGAATTTCTATGCACCCAGCGGTTTCAGTTTCTCATCTTCACTCATATTTCTGGGTTTTTGTATGGCCCATTAGCTCAGTCAGCCCATCTGGCCCATCTCTTTTTCTCTTCCCCTTGAATCCTAACTAGGCAAACACCTGAGCCACTCATCGATACCTTTCCAAACATCATCCTCCACTCAGGCGGCGCAGCGGCACCGACGCCGAATCAGGTGGCTGCAGCGCGGGATTCGGCGGCAGTGGCACCAAATCAGGCGATTCGGCGCCGGATCCGGCAGCGGCGCGCTGAATTGTGCGGATGCGACGCGGTGGCGCGGGATTTGGCAGCGGCGGTGAAAAGGAATCAATGGGGAACGGTGTTGCGCCCGCCTCACCACCGCCTATGCCCCATGGCGCGGCATACAAACTGAGTACATGCTATCAACAGCATCAACAACAACAACAACAACAACAAAGCCTTTGTCTCAAGCACGTTGAGGTAGGCTAGATATGAAATCCAACTGGGTTTCATATCCATAGGAATGGCTGGTTTTGATGCTGGCTCGCCAAGCCTATCACAATCCTCGTCCTTTACCCGGGCTTGGGACTGGCTATAAACCTAGAAAGGCATAGGTGGAGTTGAGTACATGCTATCAGTTGTTATTAAATATTATCCTAGGCAATTATTTCTGCTGGAAACCATGCACAGTTTAAGTATGTTCCAGTGAAGTAACTAATCTCGAAGTTATTCGAGAGATGATATAAGTATCCACTTTATTAAGGCATTGTTGCATTTGTTTTCTGGTTGACTCCTGGACCACATATAGGAATAAACCAAATATTCCTCACTGACCCCCCAATGATACGACGAGTATGTAGCCTGTATCCACAGAATCATAAATTAAAGCGTATTTTTGCACTTTTTCCCCATCTAATTCAGGATGACATGTTCTGTACACAGGCTGAAAAGAAGGCTAGGATCCGTCAGAATAAGCTTGAGCAAGGTGCAGCTAAGGTTGCTGAAGAACTTCAGAAATGTAAGTTAATTCTGAAGCCATGCTGCCACTCCTTTCCTTTCAGATGACGTAGATTGTAAAAAATATTCTGAATTTATATATTCATTTTCTTGTAGATGACCCACAAAGTGATCCCAATGCCACTGGTGACCCATACAAAACACTCTTTGTTGCAAGACTTGTAAGTTTCTGGATTGTTTAAGCAATTATAATTCCTGTGGAAATATTAAGGTGCTTTTGTTACTCATTGTATTAACACCATCAAAGTTTTTCAGAGTTATGAGACGTCTGAGCATAGGCTTAAACGGGAGTTTGAAACTTATGGGCCTATTAAAAGGGTAAGTACATGTGGTAATTTCCAGTGCAGGCAAGTTATTGCACTGTGGTAAGGCTTTCTGATTATTTTAATTGGCATATATTGGTAAAAAACTGAAAAGAATTTAATTTCTTTCCAAGCGACAGGATAAAGTGTTTTCCATGACATCTTTTAATTTTTGGCTTTGCTCGGTGTTTAGGAATTTTCTTTCGAGTATTTTCGTTTTGCAAAAAAATGGAGCACTTTCTCTTCCTTTCTGTCATTTGTTGGTACCATCAAACTAAGACATCAATAGATCTCTGCTTTTTAAAAAATTAAATCTCTTCCTTGTGTAGCTTACCATGTGTTTTTGTTTAGTGCTTACCCTGGCCTTTTTTTCCTTGTCGCTGTTATACTTACTTTCTGATCTCCAAGATGTCTTTGATCACTACTTTTTTGTAATTTCCTGCTGTTAGAAAGGAAAAAAACTGAAACTTCAATTAAGCAAAAAAAGTGAATTAACCTTTGTCAGTTATTTTGTGTTTACCAAAGTACTGTCAACCATCTCCGCAAAATATTTGGTTGTCTTGTCAAGCCTCTGGTAGAAGGTTCACACAACCATTTTTGTAAGCAATGTTTACACTTTCAGAGATTAGGTTGGTTCAAACACTTATGGTTGAGGTAATGCTTATTCTTGGGACATGTCTGCTGGTAATTTAGTTAGTATCTTGCTTGTAGTTTTTGGTAAGTCAGTTTAGTATGTGTGTTTGGTACAATCTGTTAAAATACATTGATTTCACTTTTGAGAAAACAAATTTGCTCGGCCTTGTGAAGCCTAGATTTTTCTATTTCCCTGTATAAGACTTTTCACTACCGATTATGTTATTGAGGAAGAGAGCAAATTTTTTTTGCTTATGCCAAAGGCAGCTAAAGGTAGACTTGTTTTCCCATTGCACAAAATTGCATCTACCATAATGATTAATTGAGGCAGACGATCTTGGTGATTCTTGAGATGGCACATGTAAGCATAGATCCCTTTCTGTTTTGTAAAAAGCAGCTTATCTGCAGGCTTCTACAGTCTGGGCTTAATCACATAGGTCATCTGGTGAGTATAGTGTGTATAGTTGCTTTCAGTGGCAGATAAAGCTACTGCTGTTTCCAATTTCCGTTTCTCGTGGAGGACAACAGTGTAATGCTAATGACATTTCTCAACTCCTGGAGTTGAAGATTCATCCATTTTATCTGTAAGGAGTATAAACCACTTGCTTGTGTTTATACCACCTTAATTTCTGTAACTTTTTGTTGCTACCTACATCTTGATCATCAAGGTCGAACAAATCATACACAATGAAGAGGGTAACTTGGTATCGTATATATAGCATTTCGTGTACCCTTTTCCTTTAGTAAGTTCCCTGGTAAGGGGATTTCAATGCTTTTCCCAACGGTCAGACATCACATTTTGCTACAACTATGTTGACCTGTGCTGGATTTTGCTCCTCTCTGGAAGTTCTTCATATGAAAGGTTAGCACGGCTGTTTTAGGCTTTATGCCTGTCTGTCGTGCAACATAGAATATGCTAATAATGACCAAACAAGTGCCACAACAGATATTTATACTTTGTCTGAAGTTCAGTGGAGCTGTGATTTGGACATCTGTAAATCACTATTTTTTATCTTTGCAGGTGTGGATTATTACTGATAAGGATACAAATAAACCTAGAGGCTATGCGTTCATAGAGTATACACACACCCGAGATATGAAAAGTAAGTTTCTGAAAATGTCCTATGCAGAGTTTCTTTATTCATATACCTGATGCAGGATTCACTTTTCTTAACTGACATTTCTTGCTAATCTGGTTTACCCTCAGCTGCTTATAAGCAAGCAGATGGGAGAAAAGTAGACAACAAGAGGGTACTGGTTGATGTGGAGCGTGGTAGAACAGTTCCAAATTGGCGGCCCAGGAGATTGGGTGGTGGACTTGGATCAAGTAGGGTTGGTGGTGGAGATGCTGACAAGAAGGATTCTACTAGGTACACTCTTCTGTTTTCCATTCTGATCATTTGTTTGAATGGTGTTGCATTTTCTTATTACATTTTAAAATTAGGCACTGGATTTGATTGACCTATCTGCATTTGGTGTTGCTGAATGTATTGGTTGTACTTTTCTGTAGGATTAATAGGAAGAGGATTTCATAATACGCTATTCGTTCACATTTTAATATTTGATAGTGAATCTTATAGGCTCTTTTGGGTACTATTGTGATGCCTGTTAAGGTGGGAGTATGACATCTGGTTGTTATTATTGTCTTACCCTCTGATATCTCTGGTTTCAGGGAGCAACACCACGGTGGTACAGCAGGGCGCCCCAGATCAGAGGAGCCTAGGAGGGATGATCATCGTGCTGATAGGTAAGACGTGATTTAAAGGGTAGGTCTGACACAGTGGTAGAGCTTCCCACTTGTGTCCTGGAGGTCCTGGATCCGAGTCAGCCTCCTTGCAAAATAAGCAAGGGGAAGACTAACTAGAAATTCCTTTCTCCATACCCAACAGGGTGCGGGAGTTTTTAGCACTGGGTATGCCCTTTATACGGGTTATATAAACAAGTTTATTGCATCATCATCTTACATTGGTTCACATGTTATATGCTTTGTCAATGCAGGGATCGGGAGAAGTCTCGTGAAAGGGTTCGTGAAAGAGATCATCGTGATGACAGAACCCGTGAACGCTCACATGATTGGGCTCGTGATCGTGATTCTAGAGAAGAAAAGCACCACCATAGAGATCGTGATAGGACTCGGGACAGGGAGCGAGGAAAGGACCGGGAAAGAGATCATGGGCGCGACCGTGACCGTGATCGCCGTGACAGAGATAGGGACAGGGACCGCAGTCGGGACTATGATAGAGAAAAGAACCGTGGTCACTCTCATGATCGCCATCGTGAGAGGGGCAGGGAACGGGACAGAGATTATGAGCGCACTAGTCACGAACGAGACCGTGGTTACTTGCATGAGAGGGATGCTGACTATGCCAATGGTGGACCCAAACATGACAAAAGTATGTCGAATTATGGACAGGATTATGGCTATGGCCAGTATGAGCAACACAAGAGTCATAAGCCCTATGGCTATGGTCAAGATGGACGTGGGCATGAAACTGAGCACCCAAAGCGGCATGAGCATGACTATTACCGTATGGACTCCTACGGTAAGATGGAAGCCAATTATCAGGTGCAAGCTCACAATGTTGAACCTGATGGCCCTGAGGAAGGCGAAGCATTTGAGGAAGGTGACTATCAGTATCACCAGGTAGCTGAGCGCATGAATGAAGCTTGATTGCAGCAGCAAGGTATGTAGACATTTGATTTGTTTCTTACTGTTTCCTGCCAAATGCTATAATTCTTTGAATATTCAGCCCCAGTGCTTTTTGGAGTATGCTCTTCGATGTTTGGCCAAAGGAAGTGGAGCCATGTCTTAGCTCTTGGGCTTATGCTTGACGTCCGGTGTTTGTGATTGAATTTTTGGTGCTTGTTGCTGTCTGTTCTTTTTTGCTTGAATAAGATGTTTGTGTAACCTGATTCAGACTCCTGTACTAGTGACGTTTTGTATGCGATATGCTTTTATTTTAACAAATTTGGACATATATATTTTCAATGATGTTGCTGTCCACGTGCTAATTTAGGTTGTATACCCCTGGACACATTCTGTCCATATACACGGCAGAAAGGGAATGGATATGCTTTGCCTTTTGAAGCTGAAAAATAGTTGTCTTATTATAGAAAGATGCTCCACATTAACATTGTCTTATTATAGAATAAATATTCAGAAATGATGGGTGAGTAAAGAAAAAAGATTTAATACTTTTTGGGCACATAATAATAGGCGTGCTTTAGTGATGTATGAACACGATGTAACACCCCATAATCTGTTAAGGAGGGGAATTTAAAATTTTTTGGACGTATTACATGTGGTATAGAAATTCAAATTCGAATCAAAACAGAAAAAAAAAGGAAAAAGAAAAAGAAAACTCAACCGGCCAGTGGGCCGAAACCCGCCAGCCGGCCCACTATTCTCCCCCACCCCACGGCAGCCCACGATCGCGTGCCCTCTCTCCCTCTCACTGACATGCGGGGCCCGCGTGTCATCTCCTACCTCCGGGCGTCCCAACGGTCGAACTCTTCCCCGCGCCCGATCGCAACCAACTCCGGAAACCCGCGTCCCTAGCTCGACTCCTGGTCCGGGATGACTTCGACTCGATCCCAACAGACCGTCGCCCCCCTCTCGCCTATATAAACGTCGACATCGCCCTGTTTTCCCCCACGATCGGTTGTTTTTCCTCCCGGTGAGAATCGAAGCTTCTCCCGCCATGTTCCTTCGATTCTAGCTCGGATTTCCTGATCTAACGCGCTGATCATGTTCCATCGCCTCCGGGGAATCTCGCAGGTGAAGGAAATCCGGTGTTTTGCGCTCTAGACACAGCTCCGACGAGCACCGCCGCGTTTTCACCTCGGACCTCGCCGCCGACAGCCTTTCAGGGCCTCCGAGCTCAAGAAAAACCCCAAGGTGAGATCTCCGACCTCCCCTCTACCGTTCTATGCCATGAAATTCAAGTTTTAGGAAGTATAGACGAAAATCCGAAGATCTCCGGCGAGATCGCCGCCTCTCGCCGCCGCGCGCCGCCGGGCAGCGCGGGCTAGCTCCGGCCAAGGCGACGTGGCCCCTTGTGCGCCGTCTATTTTAAATCGCACGGTAGAATCAAAACTCGCGCGTACCGGTTCGGCGATCTAATCTGAGCCGTCTATTTTAATCGGACGGTCCACATCAGCCCCGCGTTATAAAGGTCAGGATTCTAACGCGCTACCCCCTGAGGATCTCAGAAAACACGAGCTAGCCCCGGAAACTTCTGATCTAGCCCCTAGAACTTCAGAAATTCGTGTAAATTTGTTTAAAAATCAGTTTTAGCCCTTGGACTTAATAAAAATTAGGAAAACCCCTCTGTTATGTGTAGTTAGACCCCTGGAAATTTATGAAATAATAAATTAGACCCTATAGTCGGGTGGATTTACCTTTTTGACTCTATATGATATTAAATTCAGAAATTTGAATATGTGAATAGGATTTAAATTTAAAAGGTGAGGAAAACACATTGTAAATTCAAAATTAAACTCTCCTAGCACTTGGAAAACTTTAGAATGAGTTAAAAATAGATTTTAAGCTGAAATGAATCTGTTTAATTGATTGTTCACGTTTATTAGTTATAGTGACACATTTTTGGGTTAGGAAATAATTCTAAAAACTGACAAAATAAATTTAAATTAGTTCACATCAGAGGAGAAGTTTAAAAATATATTATTTAATATTTTAGATCAGAACCTATTCTGTTTAGATGACATGTTCTACTATTTAATATATAAAACTCACTTTTTGGCATAGAAAATAAATCTGAAAAATATAGGAAAATAGGTATGCATCATTATGAAATGATAAATGAAGTCATCAAATCCCAAAACTTCAGTTTAGGATTTGGTAGAAGATCTGAAAACCTATTTGGAGTAGTAAAATACCTTTTATACAAACTTTGTGACTAAGAAGTGTAATAATTAAATATAAAGAATTTGTTCCAATTGGAACTTCATATATAGTGTGCAAATAGAAATCTGAATACAGAAGTTAGAAATCATATACATATGTTTAAAAGTGTATGAAGGCCAAAAATCAACACATGAAGAGTAACCACAACACTTAGAAATGAGAATGACTTTCATAGTTATATACGTGTGGTTTGTATGAAGTGAAACTGTAAACTATGTCTTATGGATTGTTGTTTTCTTTTGCTATGTGTATTGGCATGAGTAGAACCTGCCCCAGAGCAAGTTCTCCCCTTCCAAGACCAAGACTTTCCATTCCCAGAGCAGCAGGAAGAAGGCAAGTGTCCTTGACCACTTTGATCCTATACTACACAACACTTAGAAATGAGAATGACTTTCATAGTTATATACGTGTGGTTTGTATGAAGTGAAACTGTAAACTATGTCTTATGCATTGTTGTTTTCTTTTGCTATGTGTATTGACATGAGTAGAACCTGCCCCAGAGCAAGTTCTCCCCTTCCAAAACCAAGACTTTTCATTCCTAGAGCAGCAGGAAGAAGGCAAGTGTCCTTGACCACTTTGATCCTATACTAGGATGTGTAGATAGAATTAATTGCATTGCTAATTGAAATATAAAACCCATGCTAAGAAGTTTCCCTAGAATTGCATTACCTTGTTTCCTTGTAGCTTGGGTTGAGTTTTATTTTATCATGTCATTTATTATTATGCATATGCTTAGCCATGGTTAGATTGGGATAATTGGTATATGAGATCATCAATTTATTTACTTTACTCTTGAATGAGATGTTATGAGTTATGTAGAGGTAGGGATCAAGGCAAGTTGGATGATTTGGTTGGTACTGGGTGCACGAGACTCGGGTTTGTGTTTAGTACTTGCCTGGATCCTAAGGACCGGTTCATGGAGCATGTAACCTGACTTTACCGTGCCAACCACATGCTGAGATGGGGCAGCTTGGCCAATTAATTAGGTGTATCCCCGGTGTAGTATGGGTGTGTTGGATGGTACGGGGAATAGGTGTCAGCTGGACTACCATACGAACCGCAAGGCTCTAGAGGGGGCCATTGCAGCGGGGTTGGAGCCTCTTGTATGCTGTTAGGGGTGAAACCTCAGTGGGCCCACGCTCGTCGGGAATCCCTTTGTAAAGACTTCGTAGTGATCTCCTGACTACACACCTGGGAAGTGTGAATGTGGTTCGCGGCCACTGGCATAATGGAGGTTTTTTTAGTCCACCCGGCAACGGGGGATGAAATCACTACATGTGGGTACAGTGGTGCAAACTCTGCAGAGTCAAAACTGTCATGACAGCTGTACTCACGGTAAAGAGCGGCTTAGACTTATTCATGATTAGATGATGATGGATTGGAAAGTTGTGGATTTGAAGCGGGAAGCTTAACATTGGAGATGAGACTATGTCTACTTGATAATGATGATGGGTTGAGGGATTGGGATCTATTTCACCTGTGTAGTAATGTAGGTGCTTAATAAGATAAGGTGATAGGTAATAATTGCGTAGTGCTTTAACCATGAGTTCAACCTCTCCTTGCTCTAGCCATGCATGACATAACTTTTCCACACTTGCTGAGTACCAACGGTACTCAAACTTGCATATTTGTTGGTTTAAATTGCTGCTCAGGTCAAGGGGATGATGTGGTGTTCAATAACCAAGACTTCGGACCCGAAGAAGGATTCTAGATTCATAGAGTCCCCCGGGCAACGCCTGTGACGGAGCCCACAAGATTTATATTCCGCTGCTGTTTTATTTACATGTTCTGAACTTATTATCGTCCTTCGAGACGTATGCTATGTAAGACTTATTTATATTCGACACCTGGCTTGTAATAAAGGATGCTTCACTATTTGTCGTCACATGTATGAGAAAATGATCCTGACATACATGTGATATTCACTCGGTTGCTCTTTGGAGAAATCGGGTGTGACACACGAAGATCTTGATACATGCGCGGTCAGCATCGCTCAGTATCAAAATCTTTTTTTTGTTGCGTCGCTTGTGTACTGTAATGTTCCATAATCGTCGTGCTTTCAGCGAATGGGATAAGATACAGTTCTCTGCATTTGACGGAGTCGTGGCCCCTGGGGTTCAGTTTTGTTGGTCCACGTAATCTTCTACAGGCCTACAGCAAACAAAAATCTAGTTATTAGCATGAACTGTAGAAAAAAAAATGCACTGCAGTTTTAGAGCAGTAGGGCACAACACATTACCTGTTCGTGTAGGGGACAGATTATGAGCGCACTGCATTCGCTTCTCCACTAAATTTGATATGATAAATGAGCAAACACCTGTTGAATTTCGCAACCTAGAACCAACAGGTAATTTGAATTCATTTTATCATTTTCTAATTCTCGTATTTCTTTAAATATGGATAAGCTTATATTTCCTTAAGATGATAATGTAGTTAGAGCATCCATCACAGATATTGCAAACATAGAACTTGATAATTAGCTACAGTTGCTAAGAAGAAATTAGAGAACATTAAAAATAAAAACCAAACAACATTATAGGCAAAAACGATGAAGATGAGGAGGAAAGACTTTATGCAATCCTCACTCACATGAGTGGGGAATTAAATGAGGAGTTGCTAAGAAGAAATTAGAGAACAATATTAGAAGAACAGAGTTGCTAAGAACTCTGCCGCAAAGATTAAATTGGGCAGACCCCCAAAGAAACAGAGAACACCGTCAAAAGTATGTCCAATGAAAGGAGTTTTTTTTAATGGTAGAGGTCTTGCTGACTTAGCTAAACACAAATATTTGACATATATGGTCAAAGAGGAACAAATTAATTTTATTGCACTCTCAAAAATAGGTTGAAATGAATTCTCATATGCAACCCTTCAAAAACTTTTGTGGTAGGCGTGACTTTATTTGGCATAGCATGCCCTACATGATCGTCCAGGTGGCATTCTTCTATGTATTGACTTAAACATAGTTGAGATTGGATCCATAGATGAAAGAGAGTTCTATATAAAATTCCGCCATTGAATTAAATCTGATAGATTTAAATTTATGTTGTATGGATTGGCACAATAACATAAAAAAGGGCAGCCCGGTGCATATAGCTCCCGCTTGCGCAGGGTCCGGGGAAGGTTCCGTCCACTTGGGTCTTTTGTACGCAGTCTTTCCCTACATTTCTGCAAGAGGCTGTTTCCAAAACTTGAACCCATGACCTCATGGTCACAAGGCGACAAACAAAGAAAATTTGCTAATAGAATTAACACATACTTAGGGCTGATAATGGACCTAAAAAAATGAATTGATGGTGAGGAGGTCCGGACCAGATTAGATTTTTTTTGAAAATCTGAACAGGTGCATTTATATTAACAAATAAGAGATAATATTACAAGTCAGTTCACCAATGAAGGTGTTCAGTACTCTAGAACCTGACGTAGTTCAACCTTTTCTGAACTTTAGATCTTTAGAGACCTAAAATACTAAGGTGCTTGGCTCCAGCGACCAACCACATTCTAGCTCCGTTTTTATATCTTCAATGATTTTTGATGTGCTCCGAAATTTTTTCCGAAATATTCTCGCGTTGTGCACTTTCCATAGGATCCAACATATCAAGATGGTCATCGAATACCACCCTTTTAAGCGGACAGTATCTGTGCCGGTCGCAATGTCACCTAACCAATCTTGAAGCCCAGTGGTATTCTTCCATCTTGTAGGATGTACAGAGGCCTCGTGTCCTATATCTACCACCCACTTTCATATTTCTTGTGATATGGGGCAGTCTCTGAAGAGGTATTCCACAGTCTCCAAGCTCCGGTGGCATAGGGCGCAGAAATACTGATTTGGCCATGCCCTTCGCTGTTGCCTGGCCGCTGTCCAAAGGCGGTCTGTACTAGGAGCCAAGTGAACACTTCGCATCGTGGTGGTGCCCAAGCACGCCATATTCTGCTTTTGAACCAAGGCTAGGTGGTGCCTTCAAATTATGGTATGCCGATTTGGTTGAGTATACCCCATTCGACGTCCACACCCAACTGATTTCATCAGCTTGTTCATCCATGGGGCAGTATACTTCTTGGTTATGTAGGACTGCCCAGAGGTGGATAAAGTACGATATGTTGCTTTCAACTAATCCATGCAATATATCCTTGAGACAGGTATTGTCAGCCATAGCCTTCGCTACGCTTAGGTGCTTTCTCCGACTGAGTTGAAATAATCCAGGAAAGTGCGCTGCTAGGGAACCTGTAAGCAGTCAGTTTGATGTCCACAAGCCGGCTGTCCTACCCTTGCGTATTGTGATCTGTTTGGAAGCATGAAATAGGACCATTTCCGTGCTGTCGACCGGTAGTTCGCTCCAGCCCATAGTTTCCACGGTGTAGTCCATTGCTGTCACGGCCATCGTAGACGTAGAGCTCTGCTAAACCTCTGTAGGTCCACAATCCCCAGACCTCCTGGCTGCCTGACCATAAGAATTTCCGGCGAGCCTTGTCCAAGTTAGACACAAATTGCTTTGGTGTCCTAAGAACAGAGAGTGCATATGTTGGCAAGGAGCTGAGGACATACCTCACCAATTCACTGCGACCCCCTATGTTAAGGAGTTTCCCTTGCCAACCTACAAGTTTCGCTTGGATCTTTGTCTGTGATATGTTGCAACTGTACCATCCTTAATCTGGACACCGTTAGCGGGAACCCTAGATAGTTGATCGGGCATGGCTTGATTTCTCCTAGGAAATTGCTAAGTATGTAGCCGAGGTCCAGTTCTTTGCATCTAACTGGCGCGATTGTACACTTGGTAGCATTTAGCTTAAGTCTGGTAGCCGACCCAAAGGATTTGATGATTGCTAGGACTGCATCTACCTCTACCTTTTCTGGATTCAACGGTAGCATCGCGTCATCCACGCAGAGGGAGAGACGACACCTCACCGCTCTGTCTCGCAGTGGTGGCAGGATTCCTTGCTGTGTGGCGACTTCCAAGATCTGTTGTATGGTGTCAAACGCAAGTATGAATAAGAAAGGGGAGAGGGGGTCCTCCTGTCGCAGCCCATATTTGGTCTCCCAATATGCCATTGAGTTGCACTGAAGATGTTGCTGTTGCTAGTAGTGAGGCGATCCAATTTCTCCACCTTGCTGGCAAACCACGATGCTCCATTAGTTCAAACAGGTACTCCCACGAGACCGAGTCAAAAGCTTTTGCTATATCCAGTTTAAGTAGAAGCAGTGTTTGGCGTTTGTGGTGATAGGATTTGACGGTATTTTGCACCGCTTGAAAACTGTCTTGGATACATCTTTGTTTGACAAACGCACTTTGGGCATGTAAGACAAGTTCCTCCATGTGTTAGGACAGCCTTGTGGCAAGTACCTTGGAAATGATCTTGGAGAAAGAGGTCTGTAATCTGCTAGGGTCTATGGATCTATTTTCTTTGGCACCAGGGTGATAAGTCTGCTGTTGAGCTGTGGCAGTAACTCAGTAGTTTGGCTACAGAAGCTATTGACGGCTGCCATCACTTCTGTTTTGATTATACCCCAGCAGATCATGTAGAAGTCGCTCGTGAAGCCGTCCGGTCCAGGCGTCTTACTTGACGGGAGCTGCTGGAGTGCCACTTTGACTTCCTGTTCCGTGATATCTGCATCTAACTGATTGTCTGCAATAGTGGGCAGGTTGAGGTAATCCCAATTTAGTGAGGCTGTTCTCACTGTCTTCGTGCCCAAGACCTCCGAAAAGTGGTCGTGTTTGTTTTTCCTCGTGTTTCCAAATATAATGTACTGACCACTGGGAGCCTTGAGCTTAGAAATGAAGTTTTTTTCTGGATCTTGCATTGGCGGAATGTGGAAATATTTAGTGGATTCATCACCCTCTTTCAACCATGTGATTCTTGAGACTTGCCGGCGACGGTATCTTTCAATTGCGGCTAGGCCTAGTACTCGGACTTTGAGGACTTTTAGCAATTGTACCTCTTGGTTAGATAGAAACCTATTCTCTTGCGCCTTCTCGAGCCGGTTGGTATCATCGTGAGCCACTACAAGCTGCCGGCGCAACGCTAAATAGCTTTGTGCTCCAAGCTCTCAAGGCCTCACTGTTGCCCTAAGCTTCTGTCCGAGGGCGCCCATTTGGGAAGAGCTGGCTGTGGGGGAATCCCAGGCTTGTTTTACCATGTCCAGGAAGCCCGGGACTTTAACCCAGAAGGACTCAAAATGAAACCGCCTTACTCTTCGTGGCCTATCCATTGGACACAGGAGTAACGGGCAATGATCAGACATCGATGAAAACAGTGCCTGCAGACAGTGTCCCGAGTACTGTAAATCCCATTGGCTGTTGCAAAATGCCCGGTCAAGGCGGACCAATGTGGATTCGGCTCGACCACTGCTCGAGGTGAACTTGCGTCCAAGTAGCGGCAACTCTGAGAGTTTGAAGCGGTCTAGTGAACGTCTGAAGGTCCCCATGAGCCTCCGATTGGTGTGCTCGTTGTTCTTGTCGCTTGATTGGTATATTAAGTTGAAATCTCCCATGCATAACCAGGGTGTACCAGCATTCGACTTCAATGATTCAATCTCTCTCAGAAATCTTTGTTTATCCGCATCCAAGGTCGGGCTGTATACTGTGGCGAAACAAAAACTAGTGTCCCGTAGCACTTGTTGCATCTGTAGGGTGTTAACGAGAATTCTCCCTGCTGGATCAACTCAGTTGTCACCAGATTACTGTTCCAAGCCACTATGATTCCCCATAGTGCCTTGCTCGGGTTTGAACTCAAAACTGTCCAATCCCCTACCTAGGAATTCACTGCAGAGTTGTGGTTGAACTGCTTCCAACTTTGTCTCTTGAAGACAGATAATCCCTGGGTTTGTTTCCAGGATCAGGGTCTTTAATACCTCCCGACGAACAGATTGATTCAAACCCTGAACGTTCCAATTTAGAATTGTCAATACTGGGTCACTCATGGAACCAAGTTGAAGCAACATGTAGCACTGTTCGGAAGACCAATGGTGTGATAACGTAGGCTCTGTGCTGAGCTAATAACTGAAAACATTTACACACTTCCTGCTCCCTTGAACTACTACGGAGCACAATACCTCATTCCCAAGACATGGTGTGACCCATCCGGCCAATGCCTTCCGCAATACACTAACAGAAAACATAGAACATAGACCTAACATACTGTCCAGTAGCTCACCATGACACTGTCCCCCTTTAGGCAGATACCTCCACAGCGGATATAGCAGCAATCGCCTCCGTGATCACTGCGTTGTCCAGCTGTATTTCCTCCGTGATGGAGGTGATTGCATGCTCTGGAGTGGATTCTAGAATATTGCTGCGTACTGAGCCTGCGCAGCTAGAGCTGGGAGATGGGGCGGGCTGAAGCCCGACGGGCCGGCACGGCCCAGGCACGAATTAGGCCCAAAATAGATTTGGGCCGGGCCGGCCCGACACGGTATTTTGGGCCGTGCCGTGCCTAGGTTTGGGGTCTTTGGGCGGCTCGGCACGAAATTGATTTTCGGGCCGTGCTCGGGCCGGCCCGGCCCGAAGAGGCCCATCGGCCCGAAATTACCCGAATTTTTTTTATTTTATATATTTTTTAGATTTTTTAGGAGTTTTTGAGATTTTTTTCGATTTTACATATTTTTTGGATTTATTTTTCGATTTTACAGATTTTTTTAGATTTTTTTGAATTTTTGGGATTTTTCGGATATTCGGGCCGTGCTTGGGCCGGGCCCGGCCCAAAATTGGCCCGCCGGGCCGCGTGCCGTGCTCGGGCCGGAGGTTTACTAATTCGTGTCGGTCGGTCCGGCTTGAAATGGCCCGTCGTGCTTTCAAGCCGTAGGCCGAATCGGCCCCAAGCATGAAATTTCCGGGCCGTGCTGGCCCGGCCCAGCCCAACTCCCAGCTCTATGCGCAGCCCCGTTCGCTTCTTCATTAGTTTCTGCAAGACCAAGTTTTCTCATGAGCCTCGCCGATGCACGCTGTATGACCGAGGTCTTTCCTGCAAGGCGAGAGCTCTGCCGAGTGGGCTCAGCCGATGCAGAGCGGCCTCGCCGACGTCGCGCCTTGTGTGGTGCAGGGTCCGAAAGGATTGCTGGGATTTTTTTTAATTTTAGCACTGTATAAAAATCATTTAATATTAATAGCATATACAATTTTTTTACCGAAATAGCCACTCTGTCGTCCACGGGGTGACGATTTGTCCACGTGGACAACCTGTCGTCCACCCCGTGGACGACACGGCCACGTAAGTCAGTCGTCCACCGCGTGGTACGACAGCAAATCCACTTTTGGAAATCATTAGAGACCGGATTAGCACTTTGGCTCCCGTTTAAAAATACATAGAGACATATTTACAAAGTTTTTTTACAGAAGTAAATGTAGTATAGTTTGTTATGATTTTATGTGATTTGAAAATTTTGGCTTCTGTTTAATAGATGATTTGTTATCTAATTTTGAAATATGCAATACGATCACAAGTTCAAATATTCAAATTTGGTCGTTTGAATTCGTTTTTAATTCTTTTTTAGAATACTTGATTAAAAACACTCGCCATTGGATACATTATGAAGTTTATTAAATGACAAATATAGATTCTACTGAGTGCAACGGGCATATTTTCCCTATCCGGCCCGACATCCTTTGTGCGACGTGCTCTCTCGAGTAAGCGCTCCCGTTCATCCTCTCTAGCCTGACGAGTAATACGTTCTTCCTCCTGAGCCTAGCGACGTTACTTTTCCTCGATTATTTGAAATCTTCCTAACGCTTGCTCCGACGCTCCTCCTATTCAGCCATCTCCTTCCTCTTCTGCTCAACATTCTTTTCGTACTCCATCTTGTAGTGGAACTTATCCCAAGCAGCTCTATGCATCGCGTGTATGCACTTAACGTCTTCTGCTGTTTGTTCGTTGTCGATGTATTGTGTGAACTCACAAAGGGGCGGTGGGGACTGCATGATTAATGATGTGTTGTTATAAACATTTGAGATAAAATGCGAATGCGAAATTCATATATTACTGAAGTAGATATGTTACCTGATGTCTACCATTCTGGAGAAATGGCGTGGCCCAATGAGGGGTCATATTCATAGTTGTTGCACATCTATAGCCTCAAACCATAGGTGACCCTCCAATCTAAGATATTTTACGAACTAACAATCAGTGCCGCATAGACACATTGGCGGTTGTAATCCCTCTGGAACGTGAATTCTCTCTTTTTAGTTTAGTGGTAAGGTGAGTCCATGTTCGCGAGAGTTGAATTTGTGAAGTGCGGTTGTGCTGAATGTGCAAAATGCGCTTAAATAGACGATGAAATATGTTGTTGTCTACCAAGTGGAGGAGTCGTCCAGTAGGTGGACGACTCGTCCACCTGGTGGACGAACGTATGACGTTGAAGATACTGTATAGAAAAACGTCTACATTAGTACGTTCAACATTTTAGTAAAAGTTAGAGTCTTCGTATATCGTACCTGGTGTCTGAACGGACGCTGGCGGTGGAACAGTCGTCGCCGGAGCGACGAACGGTTGTTACGGAGGAATCTTGACGACAAGACTCCGTGCACGACAGAGACATGTTCTTCCTTACGTCGACGATGTACTTATGCATTTTCTTCCAAACCGTCGCATTCTCATGTGCCGGGATGTGCAAGCCCAGCCCCGCTTTTTCGACCATTTCCCTCGCATCAATCACCACACTCTTAAGCATCTCAAACTGCAAACAAAAAAAATTTAAATATTATGTGTTATAAGAAAGCTTACGCAACTCTGAAAAGAGTAATACAAAACTTACTGCAACTAAAGTGTTACGATCCCTGTGTCTAGGGTACGTGTCAGTAGTCGACGGGCATGTGCCTCCTGCTCTGCTGGGACGTACGTTACTCGCGTACGTGTACGAGAGACGTACCATACTAGGTACTTCGCGGTGAACGGAAATGCATCCGCGATTATGTCTCGGGGTGCCTCTGCCCACTGCTGTACCCAAGTCTCCATACGAGGCCAGAAAATGGGCGTAGAGAAACACTTCTGTGTGTGCCTGCGAGCAAAATATAACATTACTTAGTGATTAAAAGTTATGTACGTTATATATAGAAATATGGGAAACTACTTACATGTGTGCAGTAGGCTGAACTGGGATGCCGCTAGGAACTGGAAAGACCTGCTGCCGCACGAATTGTCGCATAACTCGGTGAGAGGAGTACTTCATGCAGATGTCGTACACGAGATCCTTTCGCGTCCACCATACGTCCGCATCTCTCGTGCACAACAACGACAACCTAGCGGGTGCACGACGCTCCACAGCCTTGTACGAATACGGAGTTCATATGACGTCGTCGTCCACCTGTAGGCGGTCAAACGGCATCGTATACTCTGGGTAACCCCTGTGCACCATGTCATCAGCCCAAGTACACTACAAAACAAAAATAATTGTAACGAAGTAAATATCTATGTTAAGAATGAACACATATGTAATACAACTTCACTTACCCTGCGTCGAGTCCACAATGTGCCCATCGTTAGCCTATCCTCCTCGGTGTTCCTGTACAATGCGTCGTCGTAGGGGTGACACCCACTATAGACCGACATATCAGGAACCGCTCGTACCCCAAAGGATCAGCAACAACGGACATCCAGTCAGTATCCCATCCACCGCAACATATGAACAATAGAAATATTAAAAGTCACTTAATTAGGACATGTCAATTTAATAAATATTTAAACAATTTATTGTTAGTAACTTACCTTTGTACATGTCGTATAAAGACCTTGATACATAGCCGCTAGCACAGCTGAACCCCAACTGTAGTGCGGAATGGCGTGAGGGGGACTGTCCGCTATCTCTCTCGCGAAGTAGATAAGGTGCTTGTCGACCGTGTCCGCGTGTGAATCTGTGAACATAATCCACCCAAAAGTCACAAAAGGTACGCCTCCAAGTGTCTGGAGATAGTGTACTCATCCGCATCTGGGGGGATGTTCTCGGGCTGAAACGAACAACAAAAAATATATGTATTATTACAATTATTACCCAGAAAAGGCATAATATACATAAAATCCAACTAAGCTTACCTCGTACTTCTGCAACCAAGTCTTCGGTGGACCGTGCTCTTGTCTTTCTGGGATTGGTCTTATCGGACCGTTCCTCTGAGTGTACTTCGGTTGAGGTACGACGTTAGAGAAACGAGCCTGTAGATCCTTACGCCAATCATCCGTAAAGTCTGGCCTACAAACTGCCCGCCCTGCGAGCGGAAGACCTAACAGGTACGACACGTCCTGGAGCGTGACAGTCATCTCTCCACAAGGAATGTGGAAAGTGTGTGTCTCAGGTCTCCATCGGTCGACCAACGCAGCAAGCAGGGAACAATCATAGGTCAGTCGCGTTGACTTTTCCTTAGACCGTTCCATTATCTTTGGCTCCAACATCCTACACAGTCGTAGGAGCTTCGCTGCAAACAACCTGCATTACACAATATCAAATTAATATGAAACAATCTAACAATATTTGAACTATTTAATTATAAACATTCGTACCTGTTAATCCACCTATCATCCAGGTATAACAGCGTCTTCGGCAGCCTCAGTCGCAATGTGCTAAGTTCGACTCCCCAAAAACTGCTCAAGTACGAGCGGTGTCGAGCGTCAAACTGAGCGTCCAAGAGCTCGTAAGTTTCACTATCACCTGCAGCCATGACTGCAGGTTTACAATATATTAAATTGTTAGTCATTGATACCTAGAGTTCACCGGTTGCGGGTAAATAAAACAACAAAATTTCTAGATACGAAAAAATTATGAACTTATGTAACTTCTTAACTAACGATATTGTTCGTTACAACATCTGTAATACATGATGTTTTCACATCGGAAGATTACAGTAAAGGAATTCGACTAAAAAATCATTGTTAATCCTTCCTTGAGCGACGACCACGAGGACGTCTTCTGTCATGCGGATTTCCTGAAGGTCCCGCTTCTGCTGCTCCCGTAACATTACGCCGAACGCAATTCTTGTGACTATGGCCAACTTTGTACAGTTGCTACATCTCACTTGTTACGATGATGAGCACTCGTCCATATCATTTCCTATACGTCTCGTTTTGCGCTGACCATGAGTCTGTTTCAACCTAAGATAATCAGTGCCTCTTTCAAAACCTGGTCCAGGATCGTTGGTGGATGCACCGAAAATCCAGTAACCAAATATCTCTGCGTGCTAGGTTGTGGGCAAAGTCTCTTTCAAAAAGTATCGTGAGACATATATGGTTGGAGATAATTGACTCCGACTGTAGGCAGCAATGACATGAGAACATGGCCTATGGTGGAGCTTTGGCTTCATACATGTACATATGGTCGAGTTCTCACGAAGAATGCACTCGTGCACAGTTCGTTCACTCGTGCCACAACGTCTGCATCTGTCCTGCATGTGATCTCAAACCTGTTCTGCAAAGTTTAGTTTATTTGACACTATGTAAGTGAGCCTTTTTAATCTTCTCGTCCATGTAGTCACAAACAAATTTTGAGAAGACTAAATTAGGATCAGCCATCAATAGAGAAGCTTTTGCAAAACGCTCACGAAAGTACTTCATCGCTTCAACAATACCAACCAGTGGTAAAACCCTTGACCCTCGTAGTACGAAGTTATAGACCTATATGAAAATTGCCTTAATTTGTATGAATACTAATTTTAAGGATAATTAAAGATAACACAAATAATAACATACCTTGGCTAATTAGTTGCCATAATTCCATACCTAGCGTCGTGTGTGTCATATAAAAACGACCATTTCTCTTTCGGCTCATTATGAATCCAATGCGAGAAACATCTGATAGATGATCCAGCCCTACGAGAAATAGTATGTTCGGTTGTTAGAACGGTAGAGAGTGGTTCAGTGGTGTCTTCATTACTATCCCGTTCAATTAACTTCTCGATTTGTTTCTTTGTGAGCTCATCAAGATAACACCACAAAGTATTAAACTTCTTCTCTTGATTCTGACTACAAAGACGCTTAAACATGTTTATCAGTTGTTTGTTCTTGAAGTGGATGTAAAAATTTAAACCCAAGTGCCTCATACACCACCTTAATTCTATATCCGGCCTAACTGGAGCAAGACAGCTCTCTGCGCAGCCGTATTTGATATCCGTTATTGCCTTCAACAAACCAGTGTGACGATCATGTATGACATATACATTTTCTCGGCCTTGCACTACATCAACTCTCACCCGTTTCAGAAACCAATATCAACTATCAGCATTTTCACTCTCCACAAATGCAAAGGTCACGGATAAAATTTGATTATCGCCATCAACTCCAATAGCTGTAAGAATTTGACCTTTGTACTTCCCGGTTATGAACATATCATCTATACACAGAATGGGCCTACAATATCGAAATATGTTTATGCATTGACCTAGTGAAAAGAATGCACGATGAAGAATAAGTTCCCCAGGAAGCCGGGGTTTGGAACATCCACGATATCAACAACTGTGCCAACATTCCGACTTCTGATGGTATGTAGTAACTTTGGAAGATTATCATAAGATGCTTCATAATAACAAATCTTGCCTCAATAAATTTCTGTTTCGCCTTCCATGCTTTGGAGTAGCTTATTGTATAATTAAAATCTTGCTCAACTGTGTTGATAATAGATTTTGGCTCAAAAGAAATATTATCAACCACACGAGCATAAATGTGATTTGCAAAAAACTGCGATGTAAGGGTTGTATTGTATTTCTCAAGATGTTGCAACTCGCACGCATAATCAATCACAATAGAACATTTACAAAGGCCACCCCATTTCTCTACATACCCGCGAACATGAAAGGGACAAGTTATTTATAAGCATCCGACATCATAAAATTTCTTAGTGGATCGAGAAACCTTAAATGATCTCTTCACTAAAACGGACCAGTATTTAACAGTATTTTGAAATGCTTCTTTACTTTTGAAAAGAGACCCCGCTGTTATTATATTACCGTGGTAATCCAACGGTAAATGTTACCCTTCAGTGACTCTTAAGTTTTCAAAATTTGAATTGCTGCAATCGACGGGGACTAGAGATTGATCTTCATCGTTGGATGAATCATACTCAGAAAAGTTACTATAATCCGTATCCTCAACAACCATCTGTTGAACTATATGTTCTATATGTTTTTCTTCATCTGCTTGACCAGTTGCCTCACTGACTATGTGTCACTTCATTATCATTTTCTTCTTCCGCATCACCACCATTATTATCTTCCTCATCATCATCTCCGTCCTACGTCTCGGCGACTACTTCATTGACTTCAACCCGAACACCATCCATATTGTAGAGCCTTTGCAACATAAGTACGCCACACAGGTGTTCACTTTAGCGGCAGTAGTTTCCAGAAATGTTCCTCCCTTGAACGGATGATAACTCCGTTTATCTTCAACTCATATTTATTCTCACCCAATTTAAAAACTTTCAGCAACCATCTATAGACACCCATAAATATCTGTTCCATTGGACTAGGTATTCCCCGATTTTATAAAAGAGAGTCCTGATAGATCTACTCCACTTGAATTATAATTAATTTGTCCATCCCCATAAAATATCTGAAATTCTACTTTGTTGGATATACCTAGCATACATATATATGTAATTTAATAATTGCAAATATGGAATTGTAAATAAATAAAGCATGAAAAATAAAAACAAAAAATGGAAATACGCAAAATATAATATAAATAGTGTTAAAAACTGATATGTAGTATTATAGAAATATAAGTAAAGAAATTAAAAACTAATATGTAATGTACGAAATATAAAACTTAGCTATAAGAGGTTTTTTGTAATAATGTTAAAAAAATAAAAACTAACATAAAACTATATTTACACCAAACTAAACATAAATTCAAACTAACCTAAATTCTTAAATTCAAATTAAACTAAACCTAAAGGTCCAAAACTAAATCTAAACATAAAAGTCCAAAACTAAATTTAAAATAAGATAAAATTTTTAAGAAAACTTAAAGTAACATAAAACTATATTTAAACCAACCTAAACATAAATTTAAACTAACCTAAAATCCAAAATTATAACTAAACTAAAACTAAAGGTATGAAACTAAACCTAATCATAAAAGTCCGTAACTATATTCAAAATAAGGTAAAATTAAAAAAAAACTTAAAACTAACCTTACACTATATTTAAAATAACCCAAATATAATTTCAAACTAACCTAAAGTCCAAATTTTAAACTAAACTAAAACTAAAGGATCAAAACTAAATCTAAAAATAAAAGTTCGAAACTAAATTCCAAATAAGGTAAATTTTAAAAATAAATTAAAAACTAACATAAAACTATATTTAAACTAATCTAAACCCTAAATTTTAGCTAAACTAAATCCTAAAACTAAATACAAACTAAATTAAACACTAAACCCTAAAATAAAACCTAAACTACGTTCAATCTATATGTAATTATACAATGCATGATTAATATAAGTCAATTTAAAATTCCTAATTATATTTAAAAATTATACCTTCTAGTTTCTATTTTTCTTTTTTATTTTCTTCTCTTTTCTTCTGTTTTCTTCTCTTCCTCTTCCTCTCCTTTCTCCTCTCCTCTTCCTCTCGTGTGACTGATCGAGTGAATGGGGTGGGGTGGTTTGGGGAGGGGTCGGGCAGCTGCTATATATAGCAGAACCTGTCATCCACCGTATGGACGACAGGACACGTCGGTCTAACGTTCGCGTGACTGTTGGGCCGACGTGGCTGCCACGTGGGCCGTTGTCGTCCGCGCTAGGGACGGGACGACAGGGTGGATATTTCGATAAAAAAATTTGTAGATGCTTTTAATATTAAATGATTTTTGTACAGTGCTAAAATTAAAAAAAATCGATTGCTGGAGGGGGTAGTGGAAAGATAGTGTCAATGAAGTTCTGGGCCAGGGTTGTAGCCGATCCACCAATGAGGGCCCCTGTAATGGGGCTGCTCCTGCGGAAGCCGAGCCTGGGCCTGCTCCCACCGAACCACCAATGAGTGTGGGGGGTTGCAGCCACCTTCGGGGGAGAGTTTTTGTCGACCCCACCTTCCTGGGAGAGGACTGGTCTGGACTTGGATGAGGTAGAGGCCGCGGCACCGGTTCATCAGTCGCCCCTGCCAAGATCCGACCTGGGTGCACTAAGGTCTCACTTGGGGCGAAAGCGAGCGTAGTGTTGTTGACGTTGGGGTATTCTCGACCTTGCCTTGCGTGCTCCCCTAATCTCCCCCGCCGAGAAGGCCCTGGCACTGTGCTAGTCGGAGGCCCCAGGCGGCACCAAACGTTCCGGGAAGGACCACTTGCATCGTCGTTCCCATCCTGGCGAGGTCCCGCATCTGGCGCGTCCCTGCATGTTGCCCTGGACTGCTGTCAAGTAGGTCCGACTTGCCTGGAGGTGTCGATGACACCCGCCGTCTGTTGCAATGAACTCGGGTGGCACTCGTGTATTTCTCACGATGAACAAAGTGGAACCTGGATAGCTCAGTGTCCAAACCGGTTCTCTGGCTCTTTCTTATTAACACACGAAATGAGGATTACATTGGTGGTTCAAATAAACACAAACTGAGAGCTCACATTTTTATGCACCCTGCATGCGCTCCCACGTCGATTGAAACGTATGCATGAGTCTTCTCACGTACGCGGCTCTTTCTGTTTTCCTTCTGCACGTATCACGCACAGGATTAGGTCCAACATACCCCCCCTAATTGTGGAGTGATTCCAAATTTCGAACACCCAACAAATATCTCATGGCTGCCATCTTCCCGACTGGCAATGCCTTTATAAGCACATCTGCCATCTGTTCTTCAAAGCAAACATATTCAACATTGAGTTGCCCCTCCCGGACGCAAAAACGAATGAAGTGATACCTGGTGTGAATATGTTTGTTACGTCCGTGGAAGACTGCATTCTTGATCAAAGTAGTGACCAACTTGTTATCAACAAACAGCCTTACCACTTCAGGTTTCTTTCTTGTCAATTCACTTAATAGGCTTCTCAGCCATAGTGTTTGACACGCTGTTGTTGCTGCCGCCACAAACTCAGCTTCACAGGAGGACAAAGACACGATCCTTAGCTTTTGTGAGTTCCATGAGATCAAACTGTTATTGACAAAGAACGCCATACCTCCCGTGCTTTTGCTGTCCTCCTGATCACCGGCTAAGTCACTGTCAGAATATCCACTGATCTCCTGCTTCCCATCTCCTTTGGGATACACAAGTCCATAATGAATGGTTCCTTTCAGGTATCTTAAAATGTGTTTAACCGCCCTTTGATGTATTGTTGTCGGTCTCTCCATGAATCTGCTCACAACACCAACAACAAATGACAAATCTAGACTGGTATGGAGATACCTTAAGCAGTCTATTGTCCTGCGGTATTCGGTAGGATCAACAACTTCTCCATCAGCATCTTTAGTCAACTTCAATTTCGGTTCCATGGGAATTTTCACCGGCTTGCATTCGGCCATTCCAAGTTGGTTCAAAACTTTCCTTGCATAAGCACTTTGCTTGATAGATATGCCACCCTCATGCTGACTCACTTCTATTCCCAGGTAGAAACAAAGTAACCCAAGGTCACTCATATCAAATTCTGCCATCATTTGACACTTGATCTCCCTGATAGCTTATGGGTTTCCTCCTGTTACCACAAGATCATCAACATAAACACCGAGAATTACTCCTTCCTTTCCTTCCCCTCTCTTGTACACAGCCTGATCTTGTGTACACTTTCTGAACCCAAGCTTTTTCAGACTGCTGTCTAGCTTCAGGTTCCATGCTCTCGGTGCCTGTCGTAAACCATATAAGACTTTATTCAGTTTTAAAACCAAAATTTTCTTACCTCTCACAATGAATCCTTTTGGTTGTGAGACATAGACGTCCTCCTCTAGACCTCCATGAAGGAATGCCGACTTCACATCAAGGTGATGCACCTCCCATCCTCTATCGGCTGCCCAGGCTAACAACACTCGAACTGTGTCAAGTTTTTTCACTTGAGCAAACACCTCATCAAAGTCAGCCCCTTGCTTCTGAACATATCCCTTCGCAACAAGTCTGCCCTTTTGCTTGATGATCTGTCCCCAAGAGTCCTTCTTCAATTTGTAAACCCACTTTACACCAATGGGTTAATGACCTGCACGCAACTCTGACGGTGTCCAAGTTCCATTCTTCTCAATGGATTCAATTTCTCCTTTCATAGCTTTATCCCATGTGTAGGATCTAAGTACACGTGTAAAGCTACCAGAGGGGGGTGAATGATAGATAAAAACTTTTCAGCGGAAGCAACAAAACACCCCTCAGCAGAAAACCAATTTGTTAAAAAACCATATGTGCGACTAATCTAAACGTGCTCAACTGTGACAAAACTAGTATATATTGTAGAGAATCAAGTCACAAAGATGTCACAACAAGAATAATGAAAATCCGTTGAGAGAAACTAAAGTTACGATCGAAAGATCGAACAAAGGTCAATCTGTCCTACGCGAGAAAAATAGTTCTGCAATACTGCAAAGAAACTCGTGTAGATCAGAAACCACAAATCTAATAACCGTGAAATTTTCACAGATGATAAATAATCAAGTTGTGAAGACAACCCAAAAAGAATCACATCAATTGGATCTGTAAAACTCGAGTTATGATAAAACCACCGAAGCAAGGTAGTGCTGAACAGAAACTCGACGAGAAAAACTTGTCTGAAACAAGTCGGACGAACAAGGCACAAAAGTTCCTTTAGAATACGAATTTTATTTATCAAAACACAAGAGGAACAACCCCAAAGTCGTGCACCCACGAGCCTTGGCCTCCCTTGCTTATATAACCATCCCTAAGGCTAATCCAGTTCAAACTAGGACTCCTACTCCTACTTGGATTCAAACTGTTACTTTCCAATACTGCTCAAGACTCTTCTACACGCAGATAGAAGCAATCTTAAGACTTCCAAACACCTTAGTAACGTCCCAAACATTACTAAAACAACTCAAATTCATGACCCACACAAAATCCTATCATAACCAACTCAAAACTTTTCATATTTGAGTCAAACACGACTCAACCGCAGCCTGAGTCGATAACCTAGTCGGTTGGACCTTTCCGACCAATTCTTTATGTCCACATCTCTTCATCACGCCTTGGAACAATGCAGCCACGTCCATGCACACGTGCAAATATCTTCCAACGACGTCCAAGATACCTTCATATGCATTGTTCTTGATTCAAACATACTGCGCAACCTCCCGATCAACTCAACCACAATTCCTCCCAAACTTGGTTGTTGAACCTCATCTTCTCTCTAAGACTAGTTCAATGGATCCCGTCACCAGCCATGTCTTGAACTTAAGCAACACCTGCACATGAATAAACAACCAATACTTCCGAGTACAAGTCCTCGACTTGACTCTCGTTAGTTCCGAAACTACAACTTACGTGAGCACCTCACATAAGCATGTTGTAAACCATAGCAAAATGATATCAGCCATAACCACCAAAACACACCAAAAACTTAGTAAAATAATACTAAGCAAACTTTCCATAAGAGTAAAGCAAGTTCGAAACATTGCAAGTTAAAAGCAGAACCATTACAATCAAGCTCCGAACCTTACCAAAGCTAACTGGATCTTGAACCGGAGCTTACCAAAGCTAGTCGGACCCAGCGCCGGAGCTTACTAAAGCTTAGTCGGACCTAGCACGGAACTTACCAAAACTAGTCGGACCTAGCACCGGAGCTAGCAAAAACAAGTTGGACCTAGCCAAAATAAGTCAGACCTAGACAAAGCAAGTCAGACCTTACGTCGGACCTTGCCGGAGCTACCCAAAACAAGTCGGACCTATCATCGGACCTTGTAGGAGCTAGGACCTAGAGTCGGACCTTGTTAAAAATGTGTTTTGTTAATATTCAAAACTTTTATCGTCAAAGCCAATGTATTCAGCACACATAGGTCTCACACCATGCACAATGACTAGCTGCCTCACTGAAACACAAAGGTTCTTCTGTTTCTGCTAATAGAGCCCCATCATCCGACTCCCCATAAGTGAGTTCCACAACAGGAGCCTTCTCAAGAATTTTAGCTAGGGGTTTGTAACGGATTGGACCATCTTCAGTTCTCCATCCTTCAGATATGGGTACTGAGTTTGCACTTGGCACGTTACCTTGAGTACGTGATGAGGAACCCGTCGACCATCCTTCTGCCTGAGGGTTCGGAGGAGTCGCTTCTGGGACAGCCTCCCTTTCCTGAGATGATGCAGCAGGTGGCGTGCCTTGCATGCTACCAAGATTTCCCAATGCAGGAGTGGATGGAGATGGTATAACACTTCCTGGGGTTCCCAGCACATTGTTCTGCTCCTCCTCATGTGCATGTTCTCCTTCCAACAGGCTAATAGGTAGTCCAGTTGGCTCACCAAGTGCTTCTTCTTCAACGATGAATTCAACTCACCCATCATCTACGTCCCATGCCCACTTGGTGTTCTCTTCAAAGACAACATCCCTTCTCACGGCTAATTTACCTCGACTAGGATCAAATAGGCGATGTTCCTTGCAACCTTCCTCCACACCGAGATACACCATTTTCTTGCTACGGTCATCCAACTTCTTCAGATGGGGCTTCACAACTTTAATGTGTGCCACACATCCAAAGACCCGTATGTGTCCGAGATGTGGTTTTCTTCCATTCCAAGCATCAAATGGAGTCTGATCACCCATCGCCTTTGTTGGCAGCCTGTTTAACAGATAAAACGAGTGCCTTACTTCCTCCCCCCAAAATATTGTCGGCACGTTCATGCTCTTGAGTAGTGATCGTGCCATAGACATAGCAGTCATGTTTCTCCTCTCAACCAAATCGTTCTGTTCTGGCATGTATGGTGTAGTATAGTGCCTTTGAATCCCCGCAGCCCCACACAAACTTGCAAAGTTGGCTGACAGAAACTCCCCACCTTGATCTGTTCTCAATGTTTTGACACGTCGGTCTCTTGCATTCTCTGCCAATGTTCTGGACTTTTCAAACACTGAGCTCGCCTGATCCTTGGTTTTGATTAGATAAACCCACATCCAACGAGAGAATTCATCCACAGTCAACATAAAATACCTGTTAGTGGCAATCGTCTTGGGTGTGATCGGACCACATAGGTCAATGTGCAGGAGCTCCAACGGTTCCTTAGCCCTATACTGCGATATGAGGGGAAACAATCTTCTTGTCCGCTTTGCCACAAGACACCCTTCACACAGCAGATCTGGGTGCTTGGTCAGTGGCACCCTGCCACCATTTTCTTCTCAGTGATCATCTTGAGAATCTGGAAATTCACATGCCACATCCGAGCATGCCAAAGCCAAGTCGAGTCCTCCATATTTGCCAGTAGAAACACCGGCTCTGCCAGCTTCAGACTGATGTGATAAAGCCGGTTCCGAGACCGCTTCACTCTCATGATTAGTCGTTGAGGGTTATTCTCGAACACTTCCAGATGATCACCCTCCATCACAGCTTTGTGGCCAAGTTCAGTCAATTGCCCGAGGCCCACAAGATTGCTCCAGAGTCTAGGGATGAAATACACCTCTTCTAGCAACCACTAATCTCCATTCTTATAGGCGAAGAGTATAGAGCCCTTACCCATAATTTCAACAGTTGAGCTGTCTCCAAACCGGATTATACCGGTGACACCCTCATCAAGTTCCTGGAACTTTGATTTATCACCTGTCATGTGGCTGCTTGCTCCATTGTCCAAATACCAGACATCTCCCATAGAATTTCCTTTGTTTGCCAACAACAGTTCCAAGCGAACTGCCACTTCACTAAGAAAAACATTGTTCTGTTGCACTTTTGAAAAGGGTTTTGGATTTACCTCTGCTTCTGCGAGTAGTAATGCAGGCTCGTTCTCTTCCTTCGTTAGGTTGGTTTCCTCCTTCGGCGCACGACATTCGCTTGCATAGTGTCCGAACTTCTCGCAGTTGAGGCATCGAATGTGACTCTTATCACGTGTTTTGCTGCGTGATCCGGTGCTACCTCCCTTGGTCGACGCTTCACCAAGTCCACCATGGCCGCGCCCTCTACCGTGTCCGCGACCACCCCGGGCACGACCGCCACTTTCCGATGACCTGCTTCTGGATGCATTGTCGCCGATCTCCTTCTTATATCGTGCCTCCCACTCGGCACAAGGGAGGAGTAACTGCCCGTCTCCATTTCTTCCTCCCGGCGCACGACTTATTGCGTTCGTCGAACGCCTTCAAACGCCCCAACGCCTCTTCGAACGAGATCGTATTGAGATCGTAGAATTTTTCCATCCCGGCGATACAATGTATGAAACGATTCGGCACCATTGCCGAGATCCTACCGGCAAGTTGGTCGAGGGACTCCCCCTCCATGCCCAAGGCATCAAACTCACACCGAAGAGTTTGCAGTCTCGCCTCCTTGACGCGATCCACGCCGACGAACTGCGACTTGAGGCAGTTTCACACGTCCTTCGCTGACTTGTTCTTGCACACCTGGAGAATCAGGCTCTCTGGAAGCCCTTGAAGAAGACGCGCCCGAGCCTTCTTGTCCTTCCTTGGATCAACTCCTCCGACGTCCGCCAGTTTCACATCTTTCCAAATCTCCTCCGCCTCCAACACCACCTGGACCCTGATTGCCCACAACAGGTAATTTGTTGTCGTTAGCAGCGGCAACTGGTACGACGCTCCGCTGATCTCCCGGTCACTGGACATGGTGCTGGATGGGCAAGAACTCGGGTTGCACGAACCGGGCTCTGATGCCAGATGTTGCAATGAACTCGGGTGGCACTCGTGTGTTTCTCACGATGAACAAAGTGGAACGTGGATTACTCAGAGTCCAAACCGGTTCTTTGGCTCTTTCTTGATTAACAAACGAAATGAGGATCATCAGTGGTTCAATTAACACAAACTGAGACTCAGCAAATTAACTAATGATCCACTAAACTAGGAACGACTAATACCACTTCTCCGTTATTTATGCACCCTGCATGTGTTCCCATGTCGATCGTAATGTCTGCATGAGTCTTCACATGTATGTGACTCTTTCTGTTTTCCTTCTACATGTATCACGCATAGGATTAGGTACAACACCGTCCACTGGAAACGTCTCCGCTGAGGGAAAGACCCATCAGATGATGAGGAGGATACTGACGATCCTCCACTCTCGTTGCTGCTACTATCTCTCGAGGATGGCATTGATGGAGCCACAAGAGTGTAGCCGTCATACTGGTCGAGGTGGAGCAGTAGGTCCACCGCATAGCCGGAAGTGGGGTCAGCCTGTGTCGCCGTAGGGTGGGGCGGGCCATCGTCATGCCCTGATCGTCTCCAGCCACTGGAAGAATGTGGTCGTCTTGCTCAGGGGGAAGAGATCCGGATTTTGCATCCATCCAACAAAACCACATAAGGCAGTGTTCTCTTGATGGAAGGTGTTGTTGTCAAAGTGATCGAAGAGACAAACATCACCAAGTGCTTGGCGGACGCTCTCCTCTGTCCACACATGCAGGGGAAGGTTCTCTATTACTATTTTGACCCTGTAGAACCATCCGGTAAACCTTGCACTAGCAGCGAAACCCCATGGCTAGAAGTGGAACCTGCCGCCGGATGCAGTGACCCATCTAGCGTGAAGAGCCGAATCCTGTAGCTCCGGGCGAACAAATCTCACAGGAAAGTCTTCCGGATGGTGGCACGAGACTCTGATAGACCATTGGGGGATCTGAAGCTGGACATGGATGGCCTCCATGATATCCGAAGCTGAAGGTCTGCTGCAGCCTCCACCAGCGGATAGGAGAAGGGCCTTTGGGCGAAGACGTTGTAGTTCAGCGTTCATGTGCACACCTGATAGCATTGCTGCTTGGCCTTGAGGGGATCGGCTGGGGGGATCTCCAGCCACACGGCGAGGGAGGCGGTTTGGGTGGCACACGGACATTGGCACTGGTGCGGAGTGGGGACGCTGTGTAAGAACTCGTGTGCTACCGGTTTGCAATGGTGGGAAGGTGAGCCTGATGTGGATGTTGGGTGGGGGGGGGGGGTTAACTATGTTAGGTTGATCTCCAATCGGGCTTGGTCAATGTGACCAAGTCCGGCCCATTAGAAGCCCTGATCCGGAGCACTTGCCATCTAGTGATAGTGGCCCCTCTCACCCTGCGCATTATATAAGGGAGGCATGCCACCAACGTGGTAGCAGTCCAAACTCATTCCATACCGATCACTTAGGCGCAGCAGTGAGGGGAAGGCCCCAGCACCACTTCGTCCTTTGTTGTTGCCTCCGGCCGCTGTTGTCGCCTCCGCGTCGACTCGTCGTTGCGTCAATCCATCGCTGCATAGATCTCGTCGCTGCAACAACCGTCATCATCATCGAGCCTAAACGTACATATGTAAGATCGATAATTTTACACTCTAATTACCCACTAGATCTAGCCATTAGTGATATAAGAAATCTAACAATGGCATCACGAGCCCGGTCTAATGGTCGATCTAGTTTGAAAAAGAAATTTAGAGAAACATTAGATCAGAAATTACAGCCAGCCAGCGACCTCAGTGTCGAGTCACCTCTGCCGTCCGATGTCAGCGCGGTATACCCATAGCACGCCTCCCTCTCGCCGAGGACAGGCGCGCAACGCGTGCACTTCGCCCTTCGCTGCACGGAGTCAGAGGCGGTGCCCCACCGCAGCACCTCAGCGCTGCTGCTCAGCAGGCCCCTGAGCGGGCCCATCAGCATCGGTTGCTGCTGCCTCGGTGCTCCACTGAGCCTTATGCCACGTGCTGCATCAGGCCACGATACTGCAACACCTGCAAGAGCGGCAGCAACTGCGGCTATTCCTGCAACTGAGGCAGCCCGCGCTACCTTGGGCAGCGCACGATCTCAAGGGCGCCGCCGTGATCCATACAGGCTCTGCCCTGCCACCAAGTATGCCACTAAGACCGAGGTACTGCACTCACACGGCCGCAGGAGCTGAGCGCGACCATCGAACGGGCACAGCGCCGCCTGGCCGGCTGATCCACTACTCCGTAAAAATCGGATCAGAAACCTTCGTATGCACAGCGCCGTAGGGAGCGTCTCACGTCGCACGAGGTTGGCGCACAACTCGTGACTCTCGCCTCTGATCCGAATAAGACGGTGGAGGTTGACTGGGCTAGAAACCCGCCCGGAGTTTAGGAAACAGGCAGAGATGCCGTCGGCCAGGGCGAGGGCAGGCCGGAGCAATGCAGGCCGTAGCTCGATCAGACTTTTGGGCCGTTCTGTTTGTTTTGGAAAATTAAGAAAGTAAGTTTGGACGGAAGGTTGAATACTCTACAGTTCTGGGCTGAACTGTTAAGAACTTTGCACATAAATGTTTCCACAGTTTTAAGAATGGATAATTTTAAAAACAAATGGTGACTAAAATATTGTTCACTACTCCATATATATACAGTCAATTAAGTACAATTCTTGTTGTGGAGATTTAGGTAAGTTCAGATGAATTCTTTCAAATTTTTACAATTTGAAAATTAAGTACACCAATTTCACGTGATTTGGAAATTGGTGAGGTACTAAGAATTATTATATTTTGGAAATTAAGTTCATCAATTTCACGTGATTTGGAAATTGTTGGGGCACTAAGAAGTCCAGGTTGCTATAATTTGAAAATCCCAGCGACAAGATTATTATAATTGTAAATTTTCATATAACTTGGAATATTTGTAAGAATAATGAGTAAGTTTTTCCCTAACTAATTATTATAATTTAGAAATTGAGTCATTCAAAATTACTGTAGTATGTAAATTAGTATTAAGTATAAGGCATTTTCTAAGTTTATGTTGTTTCTAAATAATAATTAAGTATAATTTTAGTGTAGTAATTTTTTCTTCTGACCAATGTTGTTGATAATTTTTTGTCACACCCGATTTCTCCGAAGAACCACCGAGTGAATATCACATGTATGCCAGGATCATTTCTCATACATGTGACGACAAATAGTGAAACATCATCATATTACAAGCCAGGTGTTCGAATATAAATAAGTCTTACATAACATACGTCTCGATGGACGATAATAAGTTCATAACATGTAAATAAAACAGCAGCGAAATATAAATCTTGCGGGCTCCGTCACAGGAGTTGCCCGGGGGACTCCGTGAACCTAGAAACCTTCTTCGGGTCCAAAGTCTTGGTCATTGAACACCACATCATCCCCTTGACCTGAGCAGCAATTTAAACCAACAGAAAAGCAAATTTGAGTACCGTTGGTACTCAGCAAGTGTGGGAAAGTTATGTCATGCATGGCTAGAGCAAGTAGAGGTTGAACTCATGGTTAAAGCACTACACAAATAATACCTATCACCTTAGCTTATTAAGCACCTACATTACTACACAGGTGAAATGGTCCCAATCTCCCAACCCATCATCAAAATCAAGTAACCATATCATCATTTCCAATGTTAAGCTCCCCGCTTAACATTCTCAACTTCCAAATTCATCATCCTCTAATCATGAATAAGTCCAAGCCGCTCTTGACCGTGAGCACGACTGTCATCACAGTTTTAACTCTGCAGAGTTTGCACCACTGTACCCACATGTAGTGATTTCATCCTCCATTGCCGGGTGGACTAAAAGAACCTCCATTATGCCAGTGGCCGCGAACCACGTTTACACTTCCCAGGTGTGTAGCCAGGAGATCACTACGAAGCCTTTACAAAGGGATTCCCGACGAGCGTGGGCCCACTGAGGTTTCACCCCTAACGGCATACAAGAGGCTCCAACCCCGCTGCAGTGGCCCCCTCTTGAGCCTTGCGGTTCATATGGTAGTCCAGCTGACACCTATTCCCCGCACCATCCAAAACACCCATACTACGCCGGAGATACACCTAATTAATTGGCCAAGCTGCCTCATCTCAGCATGTGGTTGGCACAGTAAAGCCAGGTTACATGCTCCATGAACCGGTCCTTAGGATCCAGGCAAGTACTAAACACAAACCCGAGTCTCGTGCACACATCACCAACCAAATCATCCAACTTGCCTCGATCCCTACCTCTACATAACTCATAATATCTCATTCAAGAGTAAGGTAAATAAGTTGATGATCTCATATCCCACTTATCCCATTCTAAGCATGGCTAAGCATAAGTAATATGAATGAATGGCATAGTAAAATAAATCCCAACCCAAGCTACAAGGAAACAAGATAATGCAATTCTAGGGAAACTTCCTAGCATGGGTATCATATTCCAAATTGACAATGCAAATTAATTCTAACTACACATCCTAGTATAGGATCAAAGTGGTCAAGGACACTTGCCTTCTTCCTGCTGCTCTGGGAATGGAAAGTCTTGGTCTTGGAAGGGGAGAACTTGCTCTGGGGCAGGTTCTACTCATGCCAATACACATAGCAAAAGAAAACAACAATCCATAAGCCATAGTTCACACTTTCACTCATGCAAACCACACACACATACATATGGGAGTCATTCACATTTCTAAGTGTTGTGGTTACCCTAGATGTGTTGATTTTTGGCCTACATGCACTTTTAAACATATGTATATTATTTCTGACCTTTTGTATTCAGATTTCTATTTGCACACTATATATGAATTTCCAATTTAAACAAATTCTTTATATTTAATTAATACACTTTTTAGCCACAAGTGTGTATGAAAAATAATTTCCTACTTCAAATAGGTTTTTAGATCTTCTACCAAATCCTAAACTGAAGTTTTCGGATTTGGAGACCTCATTTATCATTTTCTAATTATGCATACCTATTTTTCTATGTTTTCAGATTTATTTTCTATGCCTAAAAGTGAATTTTAATATTAAAATAGTAAGACATATCATCTAAACAGAATAGGTTCTGATCTAAAATATTAAATAATATATTTTTGAACTTCTTCTCTGATGTGAACCAATTTAAATTTATTTTATCAGTTTTCAGAATTATTTCCTAGCCTAAAAATGTGTTTTTAGAACTAATAAATATGAGCAATACTTAGGCAGATCTCGCTTCAGCCTAAAATAAATTTTTAACTCATTCTAAAGGTTTTCCAAGTGCTAGGAGAGTTTAAATTTATATTTGCACATGTGTTTATATTACCTTTTGAATTTAAATTCTACTCCTATGTTCAAATTTCTGAATTTAATATCTTGTAGGGTCTAAAAGGCAAATCCACCCTACTGCAGTGTTTAATTTACTATTTCCTAAATTTTTAGGGGCCTAATTACACATAACAGAGAGGTTTTCCTAATTTTTATTAAGTCCAGGGGCTAAAACTGATTTTTAAATGAATTTACAGGAATTTCTGAAGGTCCAATGGCTAGATCAGAAGTTTCCGGGGCTAGCTCGTGTTTTCTGAGATCCCCAGGGGGTAGCACGTAAGATTCCCGACCTTTATAATGCGGGGCCGACGGGGGCCGTTGGATTTAAAACAGACGGCTCAGATTAGATTGCCGAAGCAGTACGCGTCGATTTAATTTCTACCGTGCGATTTAAAATAGACGGCCCTCAAGGGGCCACATCGCCCTGGCCGGAGCCAGCCCGCGCGCACGGTGGGGCGCGGCGGCGGGGGTGGCAATCTCGCCGGCGCAGCCTCGACTTTTGCCGCTACACGCTAGAACTCGCATCCTTTTGGATGGATCGGCTGCGGAGGGTTAGGGGATGCTCACCGAGGGGTTTTCCAGCACTCGGAGGCCCTGGAAGTCGGTCGGCGGCGAGCTTCAACGGCGATGGTCTTCGGTGCACGTCGAAGTGGCAGTTGGGGCGCAAAACACGTCGTTTCCTTCACCTGCAGGGCTCCCCGGCGGCGGTGGAACGTGATCAGCACGTTAGATCAGGAAATTTGAGCGAGGATCGAAGGAAATCGGCGGTAGAAGCTTCGGTTCTCACCGGAGAGAAAAATGGCCGACCAGGGAGGAAAAAGGGGCGGATTTCGGCGTTTAAATGGACGAGGGAGGGCGGCGGTCTGTTGAGATCACGCTGGGGCGTCCGGGACCGGAAATCGGGGCTGGGGGCATGGGTTTCGGGGGTTGGTTTTGATCGGGCGCGAGAGAGAGAGTCTGGGGTCGGTTGGGCGCGCGGGGGAAGAAGATGACGGCGGGCCCCGCACGTCAGAGAGAGGGAGAGAGGGAGGCGCGGGTTGGGCTGGCTGGCGCGGAGTCTTGGGCCGGCTGGCGGGTTTCGGCCCACTGGTCGGTTTCGGTTTTCTTTTTCTTTTTTCCCTTTTCTTTTTTCTGGTTTGATTCAAATCTAAATTCCAGTTTGAATTTGAATTTCTGCACCACATGCAATACGTCCAAAAATTTTTAAATTCCCCACTTTAGAAGGTTTTGGGGTGTTACAGCTCTATCCCCTTAAAAGAAATCTCGTCCTCGAGATTGGTGATTCTAGGAAAAAAATTCCAGAAACTGTGCCTTAAACTCGTCTTCTCGCTCCCATGTGGCTTCCGCTTCCGAGTGATGCTTCCACTGCACCTTGCACATCCGGATTCTTTTATTTCTTGTGAGGCATTCTATTGTCTCCAAAATTTTGATCGGTTGTTCGGCATAAGAAAGATCCCCTCGTACATCCACCTCATTCATGGGTAACATTTCTTCGGGCGTTCTTAAACATTTCTTGAGCTGTGACACATGGAATACATCGTGCACATCTGATAGGCGAGCCGGTAGTTCTAGCTGATATGCCACTTCGCCTTTCCTCTCCAGAATCAGAAAGGGTCCGATGTATCGAGGTGATAATTTCCCTTTCACCTTGAACCGACGAAGTCCTCGGATAGGGGACACCTTGAGATAGACATAGTCCTCCACGTTGAAAATAAGCTCTCTTCTCCGTACATCGGCATAACTCTTTTGTCGGGTCTGTGCTATCCTCAAATTGTTGCGAATTTCCCTCACTTTCGCCTCGGCTTCTTGTAGTACCTCGGGCCCAAACACTTTACTTTCCCCTGTTTGGTTCCAAAATAGTGGAGTTCTGCACTTCCTCCCATACAAAGCCTCAAAGGGTGACATCTTCATACTAGCCTGATAGCTGTTGTTATAGGAGAACTCTGCATACGGTAAGTTCTTATCCCAACTCCTATTGTTCTTGAGTGCACACGCTCTCAGCATATCCTCAAGGATCTGATTGGTTCTTTCCGTGTGCCCGTCAGTCTGGGGGTGATAGGCAGAACTAAAATTTAGATGAGTTCCCATGGTTTCATGTAGCTTCTGCTAGAACCTTGAGGTGAACTGTGTCCCTCGATCTGACACTATCTTCTTTGGCACTCCATGAAAACACACGATCCTTGACATGTACAATTCCGCCAATTTGGATCCGTTGTAGCTTTCTTTCACGGGGATGAAATGAGCTACCTTGGTTAGCCTATCGATGATGACCCATATCGAATCATATCCCGATTGGGTCCTGGGTAGTCCCACTATGAAGTCCATACCTATTTCTTCCCATTTCCATTCAGGCACTTTGAGTGGTTGCAATAGTTCCGCGGGTCGTTGATGTTCTGCTTTCACCAACTGACATGTGTCACATAGGGCAACATGCTCTGCGACATCTCGCTTCATGCCATACCACCAATATCTGCTCTTGAGGTCATGATACATCTTCGTACTCCCAGGATGAATGGAATAGTCAGAATCATGAGCCTCCTTTAAAATTAATTCACGGATCTCCTTCACCTCAGGCACACAGATTCTTTTCCCATGCCACACCGTACCTTGTTCATCCTCTCTGAACCCAGGGGCTTTATTTTCTTTGATGAGTTATCTAATCTCTTGTATCTTCTCGTCATTCTTCTGACCGTTGCGTATGTCTTCCTCTAATGTGGAGTCCACTTCCATGGCGATGGCTTCACCACTATTCACCAGACATAGATTGAGTTTTGCAATCTCTTCCTTCAATTCTGTAGGCATGTTCTTTAAGCTCAACATGTTGACCTGCACCTTCCGGCTTAAAGCATCTGCCACGACGTTCGCTTTCCCAGGATGATAGTTGATGCCTACATCAAAGTCGTTGATTAGCTCTAACCATCTCCTTTGTCTGAGGTTGAGATCTGGCTGTGTGGAAATGTACTTTAAGCTCTTATGATCCGTATATATCTCTGTCCTCTTTCCCATTAAGTAATGCCGCCAAATCTTCAATGCGTGTACCACTGCAGCTAGCTCTAGGTCATGTGTAGGATAGTTCTTCTCGTGTTTTCAGAGCTGCCGGGACGCGTAGGCCACGACATGCCCCTCTTGCATGAGAACACATCCCAACCCGTGTCCAGATGCATCGCAGTACACCTAAAAATTCTTCTGCATATCCGGCATAACTAGCACTGGGGTTGTTGTCAATCTTATCTTCAATTCTTAAAAACTCGTCTCGCACTGCGGTGTCCATGTGAATGTGATTCCCTTCTCTAACAATTTGGTGAGGGGTCTCGAGATTTTGGAAAAACCCTCAATAAACCGTTGATAATACCCAGCCAATCCTAAGAAGCTTCGAACTTCCCCGACATTCTTAGGGGTCTTCCACTTCTGCACATCCTCGATCTTGGCGGGATCTACGGAGATTCCTCCTTTCGAGATTATATGTCCTAAGAAGGGAACTCTCTTCAGCCAAAACTCACACTTGCTCAACTTGACATATAGTTGGTGTTATCTCAGCTTTTGCAACACCAACCTTAAATGTCCCTCATGTTCTTCTTCATATTTGGAGAAGACGAGAATGTCATCAATGACAACCACCACAAATTTGTCTAGATATTCCATGAATACCTTGTTCATGAGATACATGAAATATGCCGGGGCATTAGTTAGCCCGAACGGCATGACGGTGTATTCATACAGTCCGTATCGAGATACGAAAGCTGTCTTTGGAATGTCGGTTTGCCTTATCTTCAATTGGTGGTATCCTGACCTGAGATCAATTTTTGAGAATACACAAGCTCCCCTCAACTGATCAAATAAGTCTTCAGTGCGGGTTAATGGGTACTTGTTCTTGATGGTTACTTCGTTCAACGCACGGTAGTCTACGCATAACCTTTGTGTTCCGTCCTTCTTGGGCACAAATATCACTGGAGCTCCCCATGGTGAGAAACTAGGACGAATATACCCCTTCTCCGTCAATTCTCTTATATGCTCCTTGAGCTCTTCCAGCTGTTTGGAGTCCATCCGATAAGGCCTCTTGTATATTGGGGCTGTTCCAGGCACTAGCTCAATCGCGAATTCCACTTCACGATCGGGGGACATACCTGGCAACTCCTCCGAAAAAACGTCTGGATATTCCCTGATAATCCTGATCTCTTCCACTTCCACCTCGACTTGATTGAGTTTAAGGTCCCTCCTAGGTTCTTGTACGGTTATGAACTTCACTCTTGTGCCACTAGGGTGAGTTAGTTCCACCGTTCTTGTCAAACAATGGATGATTCCTTTATGTTTGGTCAACCAATCCATACCCAAAATAATATCTATCCCTTGTGAGTCTATCACTATGAGGTTTGCAGTAAATACTACCCCATTAATGTCTAGATTCACCTTGGGACACACTTGTCTTGTCCTTATTTCATCCCCTGGAGAGTTCACTGCTAACATATGGTTCATTTGTGTTGTTGCTAGACCGTGCTTTTTAACAAACCCTTGAGCAATGAACGAGTGGGTAGCACCAGAATCGAACAATAGGGTTGCAATGTGTAAATTGGCAGGAAACTTACCAATTACCACGTCAGGTGCCTCTTGCGCTTCCTCCATGATCACGTGGTTCACCCGTCCTCGCATCACATTCTGCTGTTGTGGCTGCATGGGCTTCTTCTTTGGGCACTTATGGGCGTAGTGCCCCACTTCACCACAGTTGAAGCATTGTACCCCAACTTTAGGTGCCTGGCCTTTGTTGTCTTGGGGTTGGTTCAGTGGTCCTTGTCCTGCTGGTCGAGGTTGATATGTAGGGCGAGGCTGCTGTACAAACTGACGCTGCGGCTGTGCTGGTGCCGATGGAGGCCTGAAATTCGGGTTGTACCCTCTTGGTGCTGAGTAGGGTACCACAGCACGACTCGTCTGCCCTGCGTGTTGCTGCATCAGACGTGGACGTGTGTTGCTACCTGAGGCTTGGTGTGACCATCCCGCCTTCCTCTTGTTTTCATTTTCCAAGGCCTTCAACTTCCTCTCCACGACAAATGCTCTGTCTACCATCTTTTGGAAGCTTTCATACTCGTTGGAGGACATTGCACATTGCATTTCCATAGTAAGTCCTTCCACAAAACAGTCCTGTTTTTGCTCATCAGTTTCGATGTCCTGTGGTGCATAACGGGATAGTTGGGTGAACTTGGTGAGGTATTCCCTCACAGTCATGTTGCCTTGCTGCAGTCCCAAGAACTCCTTTCTCTTGTTTTTGAGTTCACCCCTTGGTATATAGTGGTTGCGGAAACTGCGCTTGAACGCTTCCCAAGTGATGTTCTCGGGGTCATGATGGGCTGCCACGTAAGCGGTCCACCAATCAGCAGCAGGTCCATGCAATTGGTGAGAGGCAAACAACACCCTCTCATACCCTTGGCATTGTATGATCCTCATCTTGCTCTCTATGGTCTTTAGCCAGTCATCTGCCTCCAGAGGTTCAGCAGCACTTGTAAACTTTGGGGGTTGAGTCCCCAGAAACTCACTCAACCTTGGTTGGCATGGTGCAGCTTGTGGAGGTGGAGCTTGGTGCAAGTTGGCCACCACTTGAGTTAAACTCTGGATGAGCTGATTCTGATTTTTGAGAATTTGGTGGATAGGATCAGCTCCTTCACGGCGACCACCCCTGTCTTGCCCTCCAGAAAGATGAGGGTTGTCGGCCTCACCGTTGTTGTTGTTGGGGTTGGCACCACAACCCTTTCCTCTTCCAGCCATCTATCATGATCAACCAAATGTTAACTTAAAGCATTACGTATTAACTTCACAAATTGCTTGTTTAAACTTAAACTTTTGAGACCTTAATATTTAAACATTTTCTGAAGATTTCACGTAGGTCTTTGGGCTTCACGTTTCACGCGAAAATAAAATGCACTATGTATTCATAAGGGTTCACACACCAAAGCAAAGCAACCTAAAGACGAGGTTGTGGACAAATGCCCATGGCTTCCACAACTCATGTCACACACCAAACATTAACACACAAATAAATAGGGTATTGATTCGACTACTCGATAACCTGTTGAAATAAGGGTAATGACTCTAAACAACTCGTATCACTGAGCTGGCTCTTCGGGCTCTTCCTCATTATTACGGCTGCCCTCTGATTCCGCTTTAGGTGGGGAAGCTGCTGGTGGAAAAGTGCGGCGACGCTTGTTCACCCGGCGGTCTGGAGAGTCAGGAGTCCATGTGTCATTCACGGTGACACACAGTTCATTCCCATCTCCTCTTTCTCTCGCCCTCAGGCTGGCGCGAAGCAATGCCTCGGTCTCCTTCAGGATGTCACGAACCTCCTGAAGCCCCTGCTGGCACTCCTGCAGTCGTGTGCTGAGCATAGCAGCATCTTCCAAGCACATGTCCATGTGCTCATGGGAAGTCCCCTGCTGCACTGGCGGGTACTTGTACTCCGCGGTGCCACTCTCCCGTTGGAGGACATACATGTACTCAGTCCTGTCTAGGTGGCGACGGTTGATGTAACTCTGGCAGGTGATGGCCTCCCAGGTGACATCCTTCTCAGCATCGACCTGAGTCGCCCGACAAGCTGGAGAGCGGTGGATCTTGAGCAGCTGATTTTCATGGATAATCCTCATCTCTAAGCTCCATTCTTCCCGCTTCTCACGGATAGTCCTGGTGGAGCTGTAGTGTATGATCAGCTTGCCAACATTGCCGGCGGCGTGGAGCATACGCCGAAGACGGCGCAACAAGCCTCCTACTGCTAAAATGTAGGAGTGGTACGTCACCGGACGGTTCTCCTCTCTCAAGGCAAGGGCAACTACAGGAACTCTCCCTCCGGTGGACTTGCGGGCGGTGCGGATCATGCGAACCATCTAAAACATAAAGCATTTAAAATTAAGTTAGATAAGAGTTAAACAAAAATTGTATTTTGAATAAAAATTAGGGCAAGATGAATAAAGTGACCCCATTAGATAACACTTTCAACCCACACCTTTGTAAAATAGTTTTTAAGAAAATAGGGTCTTTAAATACGTCCATTTCTACCTAGGTCCACGTTCCTACGGGCAACCTTAGCTCTGATACCACTTCTGTCACACCCGGTTTCTCCGAAGAACCACCGAGTGAATATCACATGTATGCCAGGATCATTTTCTCATACATGTGACGACAAATAGTGAAGCATCATCATATTACAAGCCAGGTGTTCGAATATAAATAAGTCTTACATAGCATACGCCTCGATGGACGATAATAAGTTCATAACATGTAAATGAAACAGCAGCGGAATATAAATCTTGTGGGCTCCGTCACAGGCGTTGCCCGGGGGACTCCGTGAACCTAGAAACCTTCTTCGGGTCCAAAGTCTTGGTCATTGAACACCACATCATCCCCTTGACCTGAGCAGCAATTTAAACCAACAGAAAAGCAAGTTTGAGTACCGTTGGTACTCAGCAAGTGTGGGAAAGTTATGTCATGCATGGCTAGAGCAAGGAGAGGTTCAACTCATGGTTAAAGCACTACGCAAATAATACCTATCACCTTAGCTTATTAAGCACCTACATTACTACACAGGTGAAATGGTCCCAATCTCCCAACCCATCATCAAAATCAAGTAACCATATCATCGTTTCCAATGTTAAGCTCCCCGCTTAACATTCTCAACTTCCAAATTCATCATCCTCTAATCATGAATAAGTCCAAGCCGCTCTTGACCGTGAGCACGACTGTCATGACAGTTTTGACTCTGCAGAGTTTGCACCACTGTACCCACATGTAGTGATTTCATCCCCCGTTGTCGGGTGGACTAAAAGAACCTCCATTATGCCAGTGGCCGCGAACCACGTTCACACTTCCCAGGTGTGTAGCCAGGAGATCACTACGAGGCCTTTACAAAGGGATTCCCGACAAGCATGGACCCACTGAGGTTTCACCACTAACGGCATACAAGAGGCTCCAACCCCGCTGCAGTGGCCCCCTCTTGAGCATTGCGGTTCATATGGTAGTCCAGCTGACACCTTGTCACACCCGGTTTTTCCGAAGAACAACCAAGTGAATATCACATGTATGCCAGGATCATTTTCTCATACATGTGATGACAAATAGTGAAGCATCATTTATTACAAGCCAGGTGTCGAATATAAATAAGTCTTACATCGCAAATGTCTCAATGGACACTAATGCTTCATCACAAGTAAATAAACTAGCAGCGGAATATTATTCTTTAGGGCTCCATCACAGGCGTTGCCCGGGGGTCTTCATGAACCTAAAATCCTTCCTCGGGTCCAAAATCTTGGTCATTATACACCACCTCATTATCTTGACCTGAGCAGCAATATAAACCAACAAATATGCAAGGTTGAGTACCAATGGTACTCAGCAAGTGTGGGAAAATTATATCATGCATGGCTAGAACAAGGAGAGGTTGAACTCATGGTTAAAGCACTATGCAATTAATACCTATCACCTTAGCTTATTAAGCACCTTCATTACTACACAGGTGAAATGGTCCCAATCTCCCATCCCATCATCATAATCCAATAACCATAACATTATTTCCAATGTTAAGCTCCCCGCTTAACTTCCAAAACCATCAATCCTCTAATCATGAATAAGTCCAGGCCGCTCTTAACCGTGAGCACGGCTGTCAAGACAGTTTTGACTCTGCAGAGTTTGTACCACTGTACCCACAAGTAGTGATTTCATCCCCCGTTGCCGGGTGGACTAAAAGAACCTCCATTATGCCAGTGGCTACGATCCACATTCACACTTCCCAGGTGTGCGACCAAGAGATCACTACGAAGCCTTTACAAAGGGATTCCCGACGAGCGTGGGCCCACTGAGGTTTCACCCCTAACAGCATACAAGAGGCTCCAACCCCGCTGCAGTGGCCCCCTCTTGAGCCTTGCGGTTCATATGGTAGTCCAGCTGACACCTACTCCCCGCACCATCCAACACACCCATACTACGCCGGGGATACACCTAATTAATTGGCCAAGCTGCCCCATCTCAGCATGTGGTTGGCACTGTAAAGCCGGGTTACATGCTTCATGAACCGGTCCTTAGGATCCAGGCAAGTACTAAACACAAACCCAAGTCTCGTGCACCCAGCACACAACCAAAACATCCAACTTGCCTTGATCCCTACCTCTACATAACTCACAATGTCTCATTCAAGAGTATGGTATAATAAACTGATGATTTCATGTCCCAAATATCCCATTCTAAGCATGGCTAAGCATATGCATGTAAATAAATGACATGACAAAATAAATCCCAACCCAAGCTTCAAGGAAACAAGGTAATGCAATTCTAGGGAAACTTTCCTAGCATGGGTTTCATATTTTATTTGACAATGCAAATAATTCTATCTACACATCCTAGCATAGGATCAAAGTGGTCAAGGACACTTGCCTCCTTCTTGCTGCTCTTGAAATGGGTATTCCTGGTCTTGGAAAGAAATAACTTGCTCTTGAACAGGCTCTACTTCATACCATCACACATAGCAAAAGAAAAACAACAATCCATAAGACATAATTCACACTTACACTTCATACAACCCACACATTCACATTTATGAAATTCATCCACCATTATATGTGTTGTGGTTACTTTATGTGTGTTAAGTTGTGTCTTGCATGCACTTCTAACCATGTATATATGATTCCTACTTTTGTGTCCACATTTATACTTGCATACAATGTGCCTTCACAATTTCTATCAACCCTAAACTGAATTCTTTGTATTTTAGAAACTCCATTTATCATTTACTAGTTGCTATATTTTCAGATTTATATTCCTATGCATAATTGTGTATTTTATTATTAAATTAGTAATACACATCACCTAAATAGATTAGGTTCTGGTCCTAAATAATTTAAAATCATATTTTGACCATGGCTTATGATGTATACTATTTCATAATTATTTTCCCTATTTTTCTATAACTATTCTTTACTTAAAAATGTGTCCCTATACTAATAAATGTGAATAATAGACGAAACAGATTTATTTCAGCCCAAAAATATACTTTTATCTCACTCCAAAATTTTCTAAGTACTGAGAAAGTTTTTAATTAATTTTGACAATTATGTTTGTCCCCCTTTTTAATTTTTAAACACTAGTTACATATTCAATTTTCTAAATTAAATACTAAACAGGGTTAAAAGTAAACTCACCCCATTACAGGGTCTATAATATTATTTTCATAATTTCCAGGGGTCTAGCTACACTTATCAGAGGTGTTTTTCTTAATTTCTATTAAGTCCAGGGGCTAAAACTGATTTTTAAATGAATTTACATGATTTTCTGAAGTTCCAGGGGCTAGATCTGAAGTTTCCGGGGCTAGCTCTCAATTCCAGAGAACCCCAGGGGGTAGCACGTAAGAATTCCAGTCTTTATAATGCGGGGCTGACGTGGTCCGTCCGATTTTAAACCGACGGCTGAGATTATAACATCGAACCGGTACGCGGGGTTTTAAAGTCTACCGTGCGATTTAAAATAAACGGCGCACAAGCGGCCACGTCGCTCTGATCGAGCGCGGGCGGCGCTGCCGGCGGCGCACGGCGGCGGGAAGCGGCGATCTCGCCGGAAAGTTTTGGATCCTCGAGAATTCTACCTAGAACTGTGATCTCATGGCCTAGATCGGTAGAGGGGAGGTCAGGGATCTCACCTCGGGGGTTTTCTCGAGCTCGGGGGTCCTGGAAAGTGATCGGCGGCGAGGTCCGAGGCAAAACCACGGCGAAGCTCGTCGGCGCTGCGTTTACACCGTAACTCTCCGAGTTTTCTGCACCTGCAAAGTTCCCCGAAGGCGGTGGATCAAGACCAGCGAGTTAGATCAGAGTTTCCGAGCTTAGATCAGCCAGAATTCACCGGCAAAGTCTCGGTGCTCACCGAAGTAAAAATCGGCGATCGCGTGGGAAAAACTGATCGGATCGGGAGTTTTTATAGCCGGGGAAGGGTGGTGGGTCTGTTGTGATCGAGTTGGAGTCCTCTGGGTCCAGAATTCGGGCGACGGGACGGGTTTCCCGATCGGTTGCGATCGCGCGCGGGGGAGAGAGTCCGGGGTCGCGGGGTTAGGGATGACATGTGGGTCCCACCCGTCGGTGAGAGGCAGCGCGGCGCGCGCGGGGGCGGGCTGCGCGGGAGTAGCTGGGCCGGCTGGCGGGTTTCGGCCCACTGGCCAGTTTTTTCCCGTTTTCTTTTTTCTTTTTCCATTTCTTTTCTGTTTTGAGTATAATTTGAATTCCAGTTTGAATTTGAATTTTTGCAAAACATGCAATACGTCCAAAAATTTTTAAATTCCCCTCTGAACATGATTTAGGGTTTTGAATCAAAATTTGGGGTGTTACAGCTCTACCCCCCTTAAAAAAAATCTCGTCCTCGAGATTGGTGTTTCTAAGAAAACAATTCCGGAAATTGTGCCTTGAGCTCATCTTCCCGTTCCCAGGTAGCTTCCTCTTCTGAGTGATGCTTCCACTGCACCTTGCACATCCGGATTCTTTTATTTCTGGTGAGGCGTTCCATTGTCTCCAAAATCTTGTATGGTTGCTCGGCATAAGACAAATCTTCAGCTACATCCACTTCATTCATGGGTAACACCTCTTCAGGCGTCCTCAGACATTTCTTGAGTTGTGACACATGGAATACATCGTGCACGTCCGATAGATGAACCGGTAACTCTAGTTGGTACGCCACTTCGCCTTTTCTTTCCAAAACTTGAAAGGGTCCGATGTATCGAGGCGATAACTTCCCTTTCACCTCGAACCGACGAAGTCCTCTGATAGGGGACACCTTGAGATAAACATAGTCTCCCACGTTGAAAACGAGTTCTCTTCTTCGTACATCAGCATAACTCTTCTAGCGTGTTTGTGCTATCCTCAAGTTGTTGCGAATCTCCCTCACCTTCGCCTCGGCTTCTTGTAGCACTTCTGGACCAAACACTTTACTTTTTCCTGTTTGGTTCCAAAATAGAGGAGTTCTGCACTTCCTTCCATACAAAGCTTCAAACGGTGACATCTTCATACTAGCTTGATAGCTGTTGTTATAGGAAAACTCCGCATACGGTAAGTTCTTGTCCCAACTCCTATTGTTTTTGAGTGCACATGCCCTTAACATATCTTCAAGGATCTGATTGGTTCTCTCCGTCTGCCCGTCAGTTTGGGGATGATAGGCAGAGCTGAAATTCAGATGGGTTCCCATGGTTTCATGCAACTTTTGCCAAAACCTCGAGGTGAACTGTGTCCCTCGGTCCGACACTATCTTCTTTGGCACTCCATGGTAACACACAATCCTTGACATGTACAATTCTGCCAATTTAGATCCACTGTAGCTTTCTTTCACAGGGATGAAATGAGCTACCTTGGTTAGCCTATCAATAATGACCCATATTGAATCATACCCGGATTGGGTCCTAGGCAATCCCACGACAAAATCCATGTTGATTTCTTCCCATTTCCATTCAGGTACTTTAAGTGGTTGCAATAATCCCGCGGGTTGTTGATGTTCTGCTTTCACCAACTGAAATGTGTCACATAGGGCAACATGTTCCGCGACATCTCACTTCATGCCATACCACCAATACCTGCCTTTGAGGTCCTGGTACATCTTCGTACTCCCAGGATGAATGGAATAGTCGGAGTCATGAGCCTCCTTCAAAATTAATTCACGGATCTCTTTTACTTCTGGCACACAGATCCTTTTCCCGTGCCACACCGTTCCTTGTTCATCCTCTCTAAAACCAGGAGCTTTATTTTCCTTAATGAGCTGTCTGATCTCTTGTATCTTCTCATCATTCTTTTGGCCCTCGCGTATGTCTTGCTCGAGTGTGGAGTCCACTTCCATGGCGATGGCTTCACCACTATTTACTAGACATAGATTGAGTCTTATAACCTCGTCCTTCAATTCTGCAGGCATGTCCTTCAAGCTCAACTTATTGACCTGCACTTTCCGACTCAAAGCATCGGCCACGACGTTTGCTTTTCCGGGATGATAGTTGATGCCCACATCAAAGTCATTGATTAGCTCTAACCATCTCCTTTGTCGGAGATTGAGATCTGGCTGTGTGAATATGTACTTCAAACTCTTATGATCCGTATATATCTCTGTCCTCTTCCCCATCAAATAGTGCCGCCAAATTTTCAACGCGTGTACCACTGCAGCTAGTTCTAGGTCATGTGTAGGATAGTTCTTCTCGTGCTTCCGAAACTGCCGGGATGCATATGCCACGACATGTCCTTCTTGCATGAGAACACATCCCAACCCATTTTCAGAGGCATCGCAGTACACTATGAAATTCTTCTGCATATCTGGCATAACCAACACTGGGGCTGTTGTCAATCTCTTCTTTAACTCCTGAAAGCTCGTATCGCACTGTGGCGTCCAGGTGAATGTGATTCCCTTTTCCAACAGTTTGGTGAGCGGTCTCGAGATCTTGGAGAATCCCTCAATAAACCGTCGATAGTATCCAGCCAATCCCAAAAAGCTTCGAACTTCCCCGACATTTTCAGGGGTCTTCCACTTCTGGATATCCTCGATTTTGGCGGGATCTACGGAGATTCCTTCCTCCGATATTATATGTCCTAAAAAGGGAACTCTCTTCAGCCAAAACTCACACTTGCTCAACTTGGCATATAGTTGGTGTTCTCTCAGCCTCTGTAACACCAACCTTAGATGTTTCTCATGTTCTTCTTCATCTTTGGAGAAGACGAGAATATCATCTATGAAAACCACCACAAATTTGTCCAGATATTCCATGAATACCTTGTTCATGAGGTACATGAAATATGCCGGGGCATTGGTTAGCCCAAAAGGCATGACAGTGTATTCATACAGTCCGTACCGAGATACGAAAGCTGTCTTGGGAATATCTGATTGCCTTATCTTGAGTTGGTGGTACCCCGACCTGAGATCAATTTTTGAGAACACACAAGCTCCCCTCAACTGATCGAACAAGTCTTCAATGCGAGGCAATGGGTACTTGTTCTTGACGGTTACCTCATTCAAAGCACGGTAATCCACGCATAACCTTTGGGTTCCATCTTTCTTGGGCACAAATATCACCGGAGCTCCCCATGGTGAGGAACTAGGGCGAATATACCCCTTCTCCATCAATTCTCTCAAATGATCCTTGAGCTCTTCTAGCTGCTTGGAGTCCATTCGATAAGGTCTCTTGTATATCGGGGCTGTCCCCGGTACTAGCTCAATTGCGAACTCCACGTCACGGTCGGGAGGCATACCTGGCAATTCCTCCGGAAAAACATCTGGATATTCCGTGATAGTCCTGATTTACTCAACTTTCACTTCCACTTGATTTAATTTAATGTCCCTCCTAGGCTCGTGTATCGTTATGAACTTTACTCTTGTGCCATTGGAGTGAGTTAGTTCCACCGTTCTGGTCGAACAATGGATGATTCCTTTATGTTTGGTCAACCAATCCATACCCAACATAATATCTATCCCTTGTGAATCTATCACTATGAGGTTAGCAGTGAACACTACCCCATTAATGTCTAGGCTCACTTTGGGACACACTTGTCTTGTCCTTATTTCTCCACCTGGAGAGTTTACGGCTAGCATATGGTTCATTTGTGTGGTTGCTAGGTCATGCTTCTTAACAAATCCTTGAGCAATGAACGAGTGGGTAGCACCAGAATCAAACAGCAGAGTTGCAAGGTGTAAATTGGCAGGAAACTTACCAACTACCACGTCGGGCGCCTCTTGTGCTTCCTCCATAGTGACGTGGTTCACCCGTCCTCTCACTACATTCTGCTGTTGTGGCGGCGCAGGCTTCTTCTTTGGGCATTTATGGGCGTAGTGCCCCATTTCACCACAGCTGAAACATTGCACCCCAATCTTAGATGCTTGGCCCTTGTTGTCTTGGGGTTGGTTCGGGGGTCCTTGCACTGCTGGTCGAGGTGGATATGCGGGGCGAGGCTGCTGCACAAACTGACGTTGCGGCTGTGCTGGTGCTGCGGGTGGCCTGTAGTTTGGGTTGTACCCTCTTGGTGCTGAATAGGGTACCGCAGCACAGTTCGTCTGCCCCGTAGGTTGCTGCATCATACGTGGGCGGGTGTTGCTCCCTGAGGCCTGATGTGACCACCCCACCTTCCTCTTATTCTCATTTTCCAGGGCCTTTAGCTTCCTTTCCACCACAAATGCTCTGTCCACCATCTTTTGAAAGCTTTCATACTCATTGGAGGACATTGCACACTGCATCTCTGCGGTAAGTCCTTCCACGAAACAATCTTGTTTCTGCTCATCGGTCTCTATGTCTCGTGGAGCATAACGGGATAGTTGAGTAAATTTAGTGAGGTATTCCCTCACCGTCATGTTTCCCTGCTGCAGTCCCAGAAACTCTTTCCTCTTGTTTTTGAGTTCACCTCTTGGGATGTAATGGTTGCGGAAGCTACGCTTGAACTCTTCCCAAGTGATGTTCTCAGGGTCATGATGGGCGGCCACGTAGGCGGTCCACCAATCAGCAGCAGGTCCCTGCAATTAATGAGAGGCAAACAGCACCCTCTCATACCCTTGGCATTGTATTATCCTCATCTTACTTTCAATGGTCTTCAGCCAATCGTCTGCCTCCAGAGGTTCAGCCGCACTTGCAAACTTTGGAGGCTGAGTTCCTAGAAACTCACTCAACCTTGGTTGGCGTGGTGCAGCTTGTGGAGGTGGAACATGATGCAAGTTGGCCACCACTTGAGTCAAGTTCTGGATAAGCTGATTTTGATTCTCCAGCATTTGGTGGATAGGATCAACTTCTTCACGGCGACCACCCCTGTCCGGGCCTCCAGAAAGATGAGGGTTGCATGCCTCATCATTGTTGTTGGCGGGGTTGGTAGCACGTCCTTTTCCTCTTCCGGCCATCTGGCAGAATCAACAAATGTTAATTTGATACCATTTAGTATCATCTTACTACTTTCATTTGTTTGTACTTTGAAGTGTTGAGGCTTTGTTATGCTTTTACGAGGGTTCATATCTCACACCAAATAAATGCCCTATTATTTCCTGTGGGTTCACACACCAAAGCAAAACAATCTGAAGACGAGGCTGTGGACAATTGCTCATGGCTTCCATAACTCACGTCACACACCAAGCATCATCACACCATTAACTACGTAACGACTCGACTACTCGACCTCTTGCTAGCTAGGGGAAAGACTCTACACTACTCGTCCTCTTGAGCTGGCTCCTCTGGATCTTCCTCCTCATTTCGGCTACCTTCTGACTCTGCTTTGGGTGGGGAGGCTGCTGGTGGAGAAGTGCGACGACGCCTGATTGCTCGGCGATCCGGGGAGTCAGGAGTCGATGGATCACTCACGGTGACACACGGTTCATTCCCATCTCCTCTTTCTCTCGCCTTTAGGCAAGCTCGCAGCAACGCCTCCGTTTCCTTCAGGGTGTCTCGGACATCCTGAAGCTCTTGTTGACACTCCTGCAGTCGAGTGCTGAGCATAGCAGCATCCTCCAAGCACAAGTCCATGTGCTCATGGGAAGTCCCTTGCTGCACCGGTGGGTACTTGTACTCCATGGTACCACTCTCACGTTGGAGGACATACATGTACTCAGTTTTGTCCAAGTGGCGACGATAGATGTGACTCTGGCAGGTGATGGCCTCCCAGGTGACATCTTTCTCCGCGTCAACTTGTGTTGCTCGACAAGCTGGAGAGTGGTGAATCTTAAGCAGTTGATTCTCGTGTATAATCCTCATCTCCGAACTCCATTCTTCCCTCTTCTCACGGATGGTCCTGATGGAGTTATAGTGGATGATTAGCTTGCCCGTATTGCCGGCGGCTTCGAGCATACGTCGAAGACGGCGCAACAAATCTCCAACTGCCAATCCGTAGAAAAGGTACGTCACTGGACGACTCTCCTCTCTTTCAGCAAGGGCAACTACGGGAAATCTCCCTCCCGTGGACTTACGAGCGGTGCGAATCATGCGAACCATCTAAAACAAAAGAATTTAAAATTAGGTTAGATAAAATCTCAAACAAAAATCCTATTTTGAATGAAAGTTGGGGTAAGATGAAGAAAATGACTTCTTTAATAACACTTTTCCACCCACACCTTGGAAAATAGTTTTTAAGAAAATAGGGCCCTTAAATACGTCCATTTCTACCTAGGTCCACGTTCCTACGGGCAACCTTGGCTCTGATACCACCTCTGTCACACCCGGTTTTTCCGAAGAACAACCAAGTGAATATCACATGTATGCCAGGATCATTTTCTCATACATGTGATGACAAATAGTGAACCATCATTTATTACAAGCCAGGTGTCGAATATAAATAAGTCTTACATCGCAAATGTCTCAATGGACACTAATGCTTCATCACAAGTAAATAAACTAGCAGCGGAATATTATTCTTTAGGGCTCCATCACAGGCGTTGCCCGGGGGTCTTCATGAACCTAAAATCCTTCCTCGGGTCCAAAATCTTGGTCATTATACACCACCTCATTATCTTGACCTGAGCAGCAATATAAACCAACAAATATGCAAGGTTGAGTACCAATGGTACTCAGCAAGTGTGGGAAAATTATATCATGCATGGCTAGAACAAGGAGAGGTTGAACTCATGGTTAAAGCACTACGCAATTAATACCTATCACCTTAGCTTATTAAGCACCTTCATTACTACACAGGTGAAATGGTCCCAATCTCCCATCCTATCATCATAATCCAATAACTATAACATTATTTCCAATGTTAAGCTCCCCGCTTAACTTCCAAAACCATCAATCCTCTAATCATGAATAAGTCCAGGCCGCTCTTAACCGTGAGCACGGCTGTCAAGACAGTTTTGACTCTGCAGAGTTTGTACCACTGTATCCACAAGTAGTGATTTCATCCCCCGTTGCCGGGTGGACTAAAAGAACCTCCATTATGCCAGTGGCTACGATCCACATTCACACTTCCCAGGTGTGCGGCCAAGAGATCACTACGAAGCCTTTACAAAGGGATTCCCGACGAGCGTGGGCCTACTGAGGTTTCACCCCTAACAGCATACAAGAGGCTCCAACCCCGCTGCAGTGGCCCCCTCTTGAGCCTTGCGGTTCATATGGTAGTCCAGCTGACACCTACTCCCCGCACCATCCAACACACCCATACTACGCCGGGGATACACCTAATTAATTGGCCAAGCTGCCCCATCTCAGCATGTGGTTGGCACTGTAAAGCCGGGTTACATGCTCCATGAACCGGTCCTTAGGATCCAGGCAAGTACTAAACACAAACCCAAGTCTCGTGCACCCAGCACACAACCAAAACATCCAACTTGCCTTGATCCCTACCTCTACATAACTCACAATGTCTCATTCAAGAGTATGGTATAATAAACTGATGATTTCATGTCCCAAATATCCCATTCTAAGCATGGCTAAGCATATGCATGTAAATAAATGACATGACAAAATAAATCCCAACCCAAGCTTCAAGGAAACAAGGTAATGCAATTCTAGGGAAACTTTCCTAGCATGGGTTTAATATTTCATTTGACAATGCAAATAATTCTATCTACACATCCTAGCATAGGATCAAAGTGGTCAAGGACACTTGCCTCCTTCTTGCTGCTCTTGAAATGGGTATTCCTGGTCTTGGAAAGAAATAACTTGCTCTTGAACAGGCTCTACTTCATACCATCACACATAGCAAAAGAAAAACAACAATCCATAAGACATAATTCACACTTACACTTCATACAACCCACACATTCACATTTATGAAATTCATCCACCATTATATGTGTTGTGGTTACTTTATGTGTGTTAAGTTGTGTCTTGCATGCACTTCTAACCATGTATATATGATTCCTACTTTTGTGTCCACATTTATACTTGCATACAATGTGCCTTCACAATTTCTATCAACCCTAAACTGAATTCTTTGTATTTTAGAAACTCCATTTATCATTTACTAGTTGCTATATTTTCAGATTTATATTCCTATGCATAATTGTGTATTTTATTATTAAATTAGTAATACACATCACCTAAATAGATTAGGTTCTGGTCCTAAATAATTTAAAATCATATTTTGACCATGGCTTATGATGTATACTATTTCATAATTATTTTCCCTATTTTTCTATAACTATTCTTTACTTAAAAATGTGTCCCTATACTAATAAATGTGAATAATAGACGAAACAGATTTATTTCAGCCCAAAAATATACTTTTATCTCACTCCAAAATTTTCTAAGTACTGAGAAAGTTTTTAATTAATTTTGACAATTATGTTTGTCCCCCTTTTTAATTTTTAAACACTAGTTACATATTCAATTTTCTAAATTAAATACTAAACAGGGTTAAAAAGTAAACTCACCCCATTACAGGGTCTATAATATTATTTTCATAATTTCCAGGGGTCTAGCTACACTTATCAGAGGTGTTTTTCTTAATTTCTATTAAGTCCAGGGGCTAAAACTGATTTTTAAATGAATTTACATGATTTTCTGAAGTTCCAGGGGCTAGATCTGAAGTTTCCGGGGCTAGCTCTCAATTCCAGAGAACCCCAGGGGGTAGCACGTAAGAATTCCAGTCTTTATAATGCGGGGCTGACGTGGTCCGTCCGATTTTAAACCGACGGCTGAGATTATAACATCGAACCGGTACGCGGGGTTTTAAAGTCTACCGTGCGATTTAAAATAAACGGCGCACAAGCGGCCACGTCGCTCTAATCGAGCGCGGGCGGCGCTGCCGGCAGCGCACGGCGGCGGGAAGCGGCGATCTCGCCGGAAAGTTTCGGATCCTCGAGAATTCTACCTAGAACTGTGATCTCATGGCCTAGATCGGTAGAGGGGAGGTCAGTGATCTCACCTCGGGGGTTTTCTCGAGCTCGGGGGTCTTGGAAAGTGATCGGCGGTGAGGTCCGAGGCAAAACCACGGCGAAGCTCGTCGGCGCTGCGTTTACACCGTAACTCTCCGAGTTTTCTGCACCTGCAAAGTTCCCCGGAGGCGGTGGATCAAGACCAGCGAGTTAGATCAGAGTTTCCGAGCTTAGATCAGCCAGAATTCACCGGCGAAGTCTCGGTGCTCACTGGAGTAAAAATCGGCGATCGCGTGGGAAAAACTGATCGGATCGGGAGTTTTTATAGCCGGGGAAGGGCGGTGGGTCTGTTGTGATCGAGTTGGAGTCCTCTGGGTCCAGAATTCGGGCGACGGGACGGGTTTCCCGATCGGTTGCGATCGCGCGCGCGGGAGAGAGTCCGGGGTCGCGGGTTTAGGGATGACATGTGGGTCCCACCCGTCGGTGAGAGGCAGCGCGGCGCGCGCGGGGGCGGGCTGCGCGGGAGTAGTTGGGCCGGCTGGCGGGTTTCGGCCCACTGGCCAGTTTTTTCCCGTTTTCTTTTTTTCTTTTTCCATTTCTTTTCTGTTTTGAGTATAATTTGAATTCCAGTTTGAATTTGAATTTTTGCAAAACATGCAATACGTCCAAAAAATTTTAAATTCCCCTCTGAACATGGTTTAGGGTTTTGAATCAAAATTTGGGGTGTTACACACCTATTCCCCGCACCATCCAAAACACCCATACTACGCCGGAGATACACCTAATTAATTGTCCAAGCTGCCCCATCTCAGCATGTGGTTGGCACGGTAAAGCCAGGTTGCATGCTCCATGAACCGGTCCTTAGGATCTAGGCAAGTACTAAACACAAACCCGAGTCTCGTGCACACAGCACCAACCAAATCATCCAACTTGCCTCGATCCCTACCTCTACATAACTTATAATATCTCAATCAAGAGTAAGGTAAATAAGTTGATGATCTCATATCCCACTTATCCCATTCTAAGCATGGCTAAGCATAAGTAATATGAATGAATGACATAGTAAAATAAATCCCAACCCAAGCTACAAGGAAACAAGATAATGCAATTCTAGGGAAACTTCCTAGCATGGGTATCATATTCCAAATTGACAATGCAAATTAATTCTAACTACACATCCTAGTATAGGATCAAAGTGGTCAAGGACACTTGCCTTCTTCCTGCTGCTCTGGGAATGGAAAGTCTTGGTCTTGGAAGGGGAGAACTTGCTCTGGGGCAGGTTCTACTCATGCCAATACACATAGCAAAATAAAACAACAATCCATAAGCCATAGTTCACACTTTCACTCATGCAAACCACACACACATACATATGGGAGTCATTCACATTTCTAAGTGTTGTGGTTACCCTACATGTGTTGATTTTTGGCCTACATGTACTTTTAAACATATGTATATTATTTCTAACCTTTTGTATTCAAATATCTATTTGCACACTATATATGAATTTCCAATTTGAACAAATTCTTTATATTTAATTAATACACTTTTTAGCCACAAGTGTGTATGAAAAATAATTTTCTACTTCAAATAGGTTTTTAGATCTTCTACCAAATCCTAAACTGAAGTTTTTGGATTTGGAGACCTCATTTATCATTTTCTAATTATGCATACCTATTTTCCTATATTTTCAGATTTATTTTCTATGCCTAAAAGTGAATTTTAATATTAAAATAGTAAGACATATCATCTAAACAGAATAGGTTCTGATCTAAAATATTAAATAATTTATTTTTGAACTTCTTCTCTGATGTGAACTAATTTAAATTTATTTTATCAGTTTTTAGAATTATTTCCTAGCCTAAAAATGTGTTTCTAGAACTAATAAATATGAGCAATACTTAGGCAGATCTCGCTTCAGCCTAACATAAATTTTTAACTCATTCTAAAGGTTTTCCAAATGCTAGGAGAGTTTAAATTTATATTTGCACATGTGTTTATATTACCTTTTGAATTTAAATTCTACTCCTATGTTCAAATTTCTGAATTTAATATCTTATAGGGTCTAAAAGGCAAATCCACACTACTACATGGTTTAATTTACTATTTCCTAAATTTTCACGGGCCTAATTACACATAACAGAGAGGTTTTCCTAATTTTTATTAAGTCCAGAGGCTAAAACTGATTTTTAAATGAATTTACAAGAATTTCTGAAGGTCCAGGGGCTAGATCAGAAGTTTCCGGGGCTAGGTCGTGTTTTCTGAGATCCCCAGGGGGTAGCGCGTAAGATTCCCGGCCTTTATAATTTGGGGCCGACGTGGGCCGTTGGATTTATAACAAACGGCTTAGATTAGATTGCCGAAGCGGTACGCGTCGATTTAATTTCTACCGTGCGATTTAAAATAGACGGCCCTCAAGGGGCCACGTCGCCCTGGCCGGAGAAAGCCCGCGCGCGAGGCGGTGCGCGGTGGCGGGCGTGGCGATCTCTCCGGTGCAGCCTCGGCTTTTGCCGCTACACGCTAGAACTCGCATCTTTTTGCACGGATCGGCTGCGGAGGGTTAGAGGATGCTCACCGAGGGGTTTTCTAGCACTCGGAGGCCCTGGAAGTCGGTCGGCGGCGAGCTTCAACGGTGATGGTCTTCGGTGCACGTCGAAGTGGCAGTTGGGGCGCAAGACACGTCGTTTCCTTCACCTGCAGGGCTCCCCGACGGCGGTAGAACGTGATCAGCACGTTAGATCAGGAAATTTGAGCGAGGATCGAAGGAAATCGGCGGTAGAAGCTTCGGTTCTCACCGGAGAGAAAAATGGCCGATCAGGGAGGAAAAAGGGGCGGATTTTGGCGTTTAAATGGACGAGGGAGGGCGGCGGTCTGTTGAGATCACGCTGGGGTGTCCGGGACCGGAAATCGGGGCTGGGGGCGTCGGTTCCGGGGGTTGGTTTTGATCGGGCGCGAGAGAGAGAGAGTCCAGGGTCGGTTGGGCGCGCGGGGGGAGAAGATGACGGCGGGCTCCACATGTCAGAGAGGGAGAGAGGGAGGCGCGGGTTGGGCTGGCTGGCGGGTTTCGACCCACTGGCCGGTTTCGGTTTTCTTTTTCTTTTCTTTTTCTTTTTTCCCTTTTCTTTTTCTGGTTTGATTCAAATCTAAATTCCAGTTTGAATTTGAATTTCTGCACCACATGCAATACGTCCAAAAAATTTTAAATTCCCCTCTTTATTGGTCGCATGTTAATCAAATAGCTAGCAGTATGAAGTGCTTCTATCCAATAAGCAGTTGAACACTAGTTTGGAACATGAGAGAGTGCATTGTGTCATTAGTGGTGTGAATAATACACTGAAGAGGAGATGTGGGAGGACAAGAAAGATGCATACCAACACCATGACGAAGAAAAAAATGTGCCGGATGTGGAGTTGTCAAATCTGTGACCATTGTCACATTGTATGGCTTTAATTGTGTACCAAACTAGGTGAAGATCTAAACAAAAAATTGTGATTGTGTTGAAAAAGTATTGGATTTGAGGCAAATAGATTAAGTCCATAAATGATTACAACTATCATCAAGAATAATAACATAATACTTGTAACCGAAAACACTTTGCACAAGGGAGATCCACAAATCCTAATGTATTAAATCAATGTTGTTCACGATACGACACGAGAGTAATGACCAAGCTAACAAACATGACAAAGAGTGTCAAGTTCTGTCGATACCCTGCAGATAGGGTACCCCCGAGTAGAGGGTAAAAGACAGACTTGGCCCCGCCTCCCTGCTGAGGCGGGCCCTAGCGTAGCCACGTGCCCATGGCCCCGAGGTCAGCCCTGGGGCTGCCACGCACGCTTGAGTTCCGGAGCCGACGCGTGCCCTGGGCTCCGGTCCGAGCCTCCCTGCTGAGGTGAGGTCCGGAGCTGCCACGTGTGTCATAGCTCAGAACCTCCTCCCTCCTGAGGTGATCTCCGGAGCTGACATGTGTCCTGGGTTTCGGTCCAAGCCTCCCCGTTGAAGTGAGGTCCGGAGCTGCCACGTGCCTCCTGGCTCAGAGCCTCCTCCATGCTGAGGACAACTCCGAGGCTGACACATGCCCTGGGCTCCGGTCCGAGCCTCACCGTCGAGGTGAGGTCCGGAGCTGCCACGTGTCTCCTGGCTCAGAGCCTCCTCCCTGCTGAGGAGAGCTCCGGAGGTGACACGTGCCCTGGGCTCCGGACCCAGCCTCCCCGCTGAGGTGAGGTCCGGAGCTGCCACGTGTCTCCTGGCTCAGAGCCTCCTCCCCGCTGAGGACAACTCCGGGGCTGACACGTGCCCTCGGCTCCGGTCCGAGCCTCCCCGCTGAGGTGAGTTCCGGAGCTGCCACGTGTCTCCTAGCTCCAAACCCGTCGATGAGAGCTCTGAAGCCGCCATGTGCCCACGCTCCGTCGTGGGTCGTGGGTCGACGAAATCAAGATGGAAGTGAACTATCAAGCTGCGCATTCAAGGCTTGTGCCTTCCCCAGAAGCATGGCGCACTACACACGCCTCCATCCTCTTCCCGTTCGCCATTACAGTGACAAGACAGGACGGCGAGGCGTGACAGCGGTATAATGCCGCCCAATGGCACTGTGTCGCCCAAGCAGAGCGAGAAGACGCGGCGACAAGACGGCATCTTCATCATTACCTGACACACGAACAGGGGCGCTCAGCGCGCCAGGCGGCGGGACTTAACTTTCCCTCCGACTACTCTACTCAGAGTACAAAACCCTAGATCATGTATAGGGTTCGCATAGCTTCAGGGCCATCTGTCGGGCCCCAAGCCACTTTATAACCACCTCGTCCTTGGACTATAAAAGGACTGGGGTGACCACCCGACAAAGGGTTTCGCATTGGCAACCCTGCACCCTTTCACGCACATACAAGCTAACAATACAACAAGCACTCACGTGGACAGAGGGTTTTATGCTCCGGCGGCCCGAACCACGTAAATCGTAATGTTCATCCGCTCCCTCGAGCCCGATCGCGTGAGGGCGCCAAACCCCCTCCAATCAAAGAACCTCGTGGGCTGCTTCCGTGGTAGGCCGGGAGGAGTGTCGCGGCTCACACACTCCGACATTTGGCGCGCTAGATAGGGGAGCTTTTCGCGCTCTCGATGTGACCAAGGTGAACATCACCTCCCATGGCGAGCCTTCTCGTCCAACTCTCCATCGTCTCCAGGCGCGAGACGACGAGGCTACCTACCGCTCCAGAGCGGGCAGGTGTGGCCAGGCCGGCGATCAGACGACCGGTGTACCAGCAGCGCCCACAGTGCACAAATGCGGCCGAACCAGTGACCAGATCGCTGATGACCCTGGGGCGCCCACGACGCCTAGGTCAGAACGGACCGGCGAACGCACAGTCGGTGTGCCGCCGGCGCTCACACCGCCAGTGGCCTCTTCCTCTCCGCAGCCCTCTACTCCAACGGTGGCGACAGCACCACCACGACCGAGCCCGGAGAGCGTGTTGACCGCAGCACGCGCTCTGCTCCACAACCCTTCAGGCGAGGGCGACACCCTCGAGGCGGCAGAGAAGTGGCGACACGACGTCGACCATCTCGTCGCTGCTGCCATGAACTCTCCTGCCTACAGGAGACATCGGGATGAACCCTCGCTGGCCCAGTCGCGTAGGCCGATGGTGGCCCGTGGGACGGCAACCACACGCGCGACGGCCACAGCTGACCTCAGGGTCGAGCTGAACTGTCGCTTTGCAAGCAAAGATGGTCGCAACACCATCGAATGACGACAAGAGAGGCGTCGCGACCTCGAAGGAGAGTATCCCTCCCCGAACACTGTACTAGCGGGTCGCGCCCTGCCTACACCTGCCTCTCCAATGGCAGTACGAAACTGCATGGCGCTCGCTCCGCACCTTCGAATGGTGGTCTTTCCACCTAAATTCCAGCCCCACTTGCCAGAAAAATACGACGGGATAGTCAACCCCGCCGAGTTCCTGCAGATATACTCCGCCTCCATCCTAGATGCAGGAGGGGATGAGGCCGTCATGGCCAACTACTTTCTCGTGGCTCTGATCGGCACAGCCCGATCATGGCTCATGAACCTTCCCCCAGACTCCATCACGTCCTGGAAAGGGTTGTGTTGGAGATTCACAGCCAACATCGTGAGTTCCTACTCGCGCCCCAGCACCGAGCTCGACCTCCACGGCGTACGTCAGCGTGACGGTGAGTCGCTGTGATCCTTCATCCAGCGGTTCTCCTAGGTCAGGAACACTATCCCTCGCATCTCCAACGGCTCCGTCGTCTTCGCCTTCTAGCAAGGCGTCCGCGACAAGAAGATGCTCGAGAAGATGGACAGGCACGACGTGCAGGACGTCTCCAAGCTCTTCAACGTGGCCGACAAGTGCGCCATGGCGGCCTAAGGCCGAGACAGGCACTCACGGTCTGCCTCCATGACAGGGAGTGTCGGAGGGGCTGCTACTTCGCGCAGCAGCAAGAAGAAAGACCGGGGGTAGGAGCAAGCCTCTGGCTGGGGCACCCACTGCCGCCCTAGCAGCGGCCGGTGGGGGCCGAGCCCCATGCACTGACAAGCGCCCACCACCGTCATCTGCCAACGACGACGGCCAGTGGTGCCCGGTGCCCAACTCCAGCCGCCACGGCGCGAACGACTGTCGTGAGATCAAGAAGCTTGCGAAGCGCTTCCGTGATCTGCAACAACAGCGGCCGCGCCAAGACGGCGCACCCTCTCCCAGCGGAAGGGCAAACAAAAGGCCAAACCTGAGGCCAGCGCTGAGCAGGAGATGGAGTACAAAACGCCGAGCGGGCGATGAAAGCCGTCTACGGCCACTCCGACTCCGACTCCAGCGCCGACAGCGAGCGGCGCAAGGCGCTCCACGTCTAGACAGACGTTCCCCCCGTTGTGCGACAAGGTAAACGACCTCTTACACTGGTGTAGGGAGTCGAGGCGTCCCTCCCCCGGAACACACCTAGGGCTCATCCCGTGTCGAGACACACGATGAAGCCACGCAGGACCAGCTACGCGTGAGGATATCAACCTCGTCGACGAGGGAACATGACTAGAGGTTGCTCGAAATGCGCTACACCGCAAAACGCTCCGGCAATATCAACAACGGTACGCGTAGAGTAGACAGCCCAAGGTGGGGCCATCTGGTGCCTCGCCTAATACTTTCTCGAGAAGGGGTGACAAACCCTACCCCAGCTAGGAGGGTTCCTTCTGAGCGGCACAAGTATGCCGCCCTGGGTGCGCCCACCTAGCCACATAGGATGGGGTACCTCTACCCAATCCACAAAACATAGAACACATGTGTAAGTTCTATCCTTAGCGCAGTGGTAGGGTATTTTTTTTCTTTTTCTTTGTAAGGGTGTCATAGTGTCAAGGAACAACGCTAAGAATAGCTAAGCTCTGGAGGAGTCCCGCTACTCTTGTCATTCGGGGCGGGTCACTGCCTTCTTATAAGGCCTTTTTCCTCCTATCACCTGAGGAAGCTAGAAATAAGAAAAATTTATCCTACCCTGCATACCTTCTTTACAGTTTGTGCTCATTCATGCATATCAACTGTAAATCGCATGTCCGAAGCCTGACCTACATACTTGTCCTAGGTCCCGTGGCATTGAAAGGTCTCCTCGCTGAAAGGTTAACGTCCGCGGAAGGTCCAGGACGCGCGGCCTGCTTAGCCTGGTCACGTACCCTAAGCTTGCCGCACTACCTCCCATACGCTACAACTGAGTACTTGGGGACCAGAAGGAACACGCCTACGGACAAGAAAAGTAACCGGACCCGGACATTGCCCCCACTTTTTTTGTGCTTTCTTTCCATACTGCTCCGCCCGTGTAGCCAGTCACTTTTTCTTGTGTTCAACCATAGCAAGAGCTATGCTATCCTTCCGAAAGGATTTGCTTGAGGTACCTGTGGCGTACCCGGGGTCCTATCATTGCTCAGGGGCCCTATGGCGCTGAACGGTCCCTCCCCTGAAAGGCTTACACCAGCGGGAGGTCCAGGGTGTGTAGCCTGCTATGCCTAGTTCCGTACCCCTAGCGTGCACACCCTGCCTCTCCAGCACTACAGCTCAGTACCGGGGAGCCGGACGGCTCATACCCCTATGAAAAGTTTTAACCGGAACTTGGGGACCTTTGGTTGTCTCATTGCCTAGGGGTCCTATGACACTGAATGATCCCTCCCATGAAAGGCTTACGCCAGCGGGAGGTCCAGGGTGTGTAGCCTGCTATGCTGGGTTCCGTACCCCTAGCGTGCACACCCTGTCTCTCCAGCGCTACAGCTCAGTACCGGGGAACCGGACGACTCATACCCCTGGGCAAGACTTTAACCATAGCCCGGACGACCCACATCAAATTACTCAGGCCCCGTAGCTCAGCTGAGGACCGTAAGCCACAGTAAAGCAACCAAACAAGGAAGAGTAACCAGAGAGCACGATTACTCATTTTTGTCATGTCTGCAGGTCCAAACAGGTCCTTGGCGTCCCGCACCTCCCAGGGGGCCCGATGCTGACGTCCTGCCTCATCCAGTGGTAGGTGCGCCCCAACACAAGGGCCACACCTACCAGGAGGCCATCATGGTAAACCACGCAGGCAGGATGTCGGACCACTGTAGCAACAAGCAGAAGACTCAGAGCACTAGCTACGAGAAGCTGAAGACACGGGTCAAACTTCCCTCGGGTCCTTGCATTGCCAATGACCCGGAAGGAGTGGTAGCCACACTGTCGGAGCGCTGTGGGTCCTTATGCTGCTAAGGACCTGGAGGAACAAGCTCGGGACATCGGCAAAGAGCTATCCATGTCAGCTAAGTCATTCCGGACCTTTGCGCTGCCAAGGTGCCAAAGTCTATATTGACAACTCAAAACACAAGGCTTGAAACAAAGTGTCTTCATTAATGACAAAGTTCTGGCATACAAAGGGGGATACAAGACAACTGAGGAACCTAGCAACTACAAGTCGAGCAATCTTCTGCTCCATGGCAAGACTTGGTTGTCCCCCAAGCCAATCTCTGTACAACAAGGTGGTCACTTGCTATAAGACCAAAGACGGCCAGCAAACAGATCAGTTTGACGCCTCAATTCTCCTCAGGCATCACTGATCTGCCGCACAGCGACGACGGTGACATCCAATGTTATTTGGGCCAGATGCCATCAATGGCAGACTTGGTTGTCCACAACAACGTCCAGTGTCGTGTGGGACATGTCCTCTAGATGCCTTGTAGGAGAAGGGCGATCTGGCAGCACCGAGAGGTCAAGCCTTCCTCCGTCAGGCGCCTCATACCCCCAACACTGGCGTAGAGACACCCTGCAAATCGAGGATCTTGTCCCTGACGACTTCCCTTACCTTCGGCATGCCATACGGATGGCTTGTGCTTCTATCCGTGACCGTCAAGGAGAAGGACGCCTCAGAGAGCTGCACCAAAGGCTGCACACACACGAACATCTCGCAAAAGTGGACGAAGACGGCCACCGGTATAAGGGCATAAGGTGGAAGAGAGCGCTGGGAAGCGGAAGCTTCCAGCGCGCAAGAGGAAGACAAAGGTCGCATGATGAAGGAAGGTACCACCCAATACCGGAAGGCCTCCTTTTATACACATCCGTAACCTCTAGCAGGGCAACAGGCGCGGCAATTGGGTTTCCACCGCTGCACGCCGCGGGCTATTCGCCTCCCCCAATGATGGGTAGGACCCAGGTCCACCCGTTAGACATTGGAGGCCAGACGGGTAACTTCTCGGGAACGTCCAGCAGTTCTAGTGAAAAGTGGTGCGGTGGAGCTATAGCGACCAACCCGTTGGTTGCCACAGTAAGTGCCCCGAGGCAACCCTCGAGCACGTCGCCACGACACTCGCCTCCCCCAATGACGGTAGGACCCAGGTCCACCCGTCAGATGTTGGGGGCAAGGCGGGTAACCCTTTGGAAACGTCCAGCGGTTCCCGAGAAAAGCGGTGTGGTGGAGCTATAGCGACCAACCCGTTGGTTGCCACAGTATGTGCCCCGAGGCAACCCCTCGAGCACGTCGCCACGGCACTCGCCTCCCCCAATGATGGGTAGGACCCAAGTCCACCCGTCAGACACTAGGGGCCAAGCGGGTAACTTCTCGGGAACGTGCGACGGTTCCCAAGGAGAGCGGCGCGGTGGACCTGCAGCGACCTACCCATGGGATGCTGCAGTAATTACCCCGAGGCAACCCCTCGAGTGCGTCGTCGTGACCCATCAATTAAGAGTAGACACGACGACGTGTTGCCGCTTTGACTGGCGAGTACGCCCACTGCGCCAAGGATGTGTAGCCTTCTCGTCTCCCAAGTACAACCACTCGTCCGCTACGCAAAAATCTCGCCACCACTTTGGTTTCCAAAGTGCAGGGTCAAAACCACCACTCGGGAAAGATGGAGGCCCCACCTGCTGGCTCATTGCCTCCCCCGAGATGGGCCCAGGGGCCACTGTCGGTACACAGCAGACCGGGTAATCCCGCGTAGAGGGTAAAAGACAGCCTAGGCCCGCCTCCCTGCTGAGGTGGGCCCTAGCGTAGCCACGTGCCCTTGGCCCCGAGGTCAGCCCTAGGACTGCTACGTGCGCTTGAGTTCCGGAGCAGACGCATGCCCTGGGCTCCGGTTCGAGCCTCCCTACTGAGGTGAGGTCCGGAGCTGCCACGTGTCTCATGGCTCAGAGCCTCCTCCCTGTTGAGGTGAGCTCCGGAGCTAACACGTGCACTGGGCTCCAGTCCGAGCCTCCCCGCTGAGGTGAGGTCCGGAGCTGCCACGTGTCTCCTGGCTCAGATCCTCCTCTCTGTTAAGGACAGCTCCGGGGCTGACACGTGCACTGGGCTCCGGTCCGAGCCTCCCCGCTGAGGTGAGGTCTAAAGCTTCCACGTGTCTCCTGGCTTAGATCCTCCTCCCTGCTGAGGAGAGCTCCGAGCTGACACGTGCCCTGGGCTTCGGTCCGAGCCTCCCCGCTGAGGTGAGGTTCAGAGCTCCCACGTGTCTTCTGGCTCAGAGCCTCCTCCCTGCTAAGGACAGCTCCGGGGCTGACACGTGCCCTGGGCTCCGGTCCAAGCCTCACCGCTGAGGTGAGTTCCGGAGCTGCCACGTGTCTCCTGGCTCCAAACCCGTCGATGAGAGCTCCGAAGCCGCCACGTGCCCTATGATCCGTCGTGGTCCATGGGTCGACGAAATCAAGGTGGAAGTGCACTGTCAGACTGCGCATTCAAGGCTCACGCCTTCCGCAGAAGCATGGCGCACTACACACGCCTCCGTCCTCTTCCCGTTCGCCATTACGGTCACAAGACAGGATGGCAAGGCATGACAGCGGTATAGTGCCGCCCAAGCAGAGCGAGAAGTCACGGCGACAAGACGGCGTCTTCATCATCACCTGACACACGGACAGGGGCGCTCAGTGCGCCAGGCGGCGGGACTTCACTTTCCCCCCGACTACTCTACTAAAGTACAAAATCCTAAATCATGTATAGGGTTCATATAGCTTCAGGGCCACCTGTCAGGCCCCAAGCCACTTTGTAACCACCCTAGCCTTGGACTATAAAAGGACCGGGGTGACCACCCGACAAAGGGTTCCGCATTGGCAACACTGCACCCTCTCACGCACATACAAGCAAACAATACAACAAGCACTCCTGTGGACGTAGTGTTTTACCCTCCGACGGCCCGAACCACGTAAATCTTGGTGTTCATCCGCTCCCTTGAGCCCGATCGCGTGAGGGCGCCAGCTCCCTCCAATCAAAGAATCTCGTGGGCTGCTTCCGTGGCAGGCCGGGAGGGGTGTCGCAGCTCACACACTCCGACAAGTTCCTTCTTATTATGAAATAGAAAAATCATATACAAAGCTTTGAATCTTGAATGACCAGGTCGATGGTGCCAAAGAGTTGACGGTTTAGAGCCCAGAATTAATGCATAGTGAGACAGATGCGTTGGCAAAGAAAATAGGGTATAGTTGCTTGTAACTATTGCACCCTCAATCATGTTCCATGTGTCCAAATCCTTCACAATAAGTCTAAAATTATCAAATTCGATATAAACATTGTTGTCAGTAGTGAATTGATGAACGAAAATCATTTTTTTAGTAATGTAAGGAGACACAAGAATATGATGCAGATCTAAAGAGCGAGGTGAAGTGGAAAACGAGTTATGACCAGTAGATGTAACTGGCATAAATGACCCATAACTGACAATGATAGTGGTAAGGCTAGAAGGAGGAGGACGGGAGGAGATAAGGGTACTGGAAGATCAGATCATGCGGTTGTTGAGGCCGGGATCCATGTAACACTCAGTAGATGGCGATAGCGTGAGCGACATGGTGTTGAACGAGTTGGCGGGCTCGTTTTGATCTCAAACAATGTTCAAGGAAGTGGGTGCCCCATAGGTCGAAGGAGCACGGTAAAGAGAGGTGGCAGCGTAAGCGGTAGAGGGAGCGGCCAGACTGTGGCTTGAGGTCTGGCCACCGACTAGCGCAGCCTAACTGCCGGAGTCCGCGATCTGACCGTAGAAGATTATCGCGGTCTGACCACCAGGCACATAGAAGCATGTGGTCAATAGGCGGGCTAGTAGGGCCCACTGACGAGGGGTAGGCACGTTGGGAGTGTCAAAAAATCATAAGGACGGGGCGTCAGAAGCAGGGGCGCTAGGAGTAAGAGTATGTGGTGTAGGAGGGCCATGAGAGCCGATGCCCGCATTGGTGGCAGCCAAAGCAATGACACTCTCTAGCTTGGACGCCATCTCAATCTCCTTAAGGTGGAGATCATTGCGGAACTCGGCCAACATGGGAAAGGGGCGTTGTCGCTTAAGAAGGGACACCATATGAGAGAAGTGAGTGTTGATACCGTGAACCATCGTTAGCATGAGGTTGCGGTCAGGGATGGCCTCTCCCAATGTGCATTAGTCGTGTACTTGAGGCGGAGGTAGTAATCAAAGATAGAGTAGTCCCCGTGAACAAACCTGTGAAATTGGCGCCGATAATCATATCATGTGCCCCTCTATTACTGGTTAAGTGCTCTCAAGTCCAAGCAGATGGAGCGTGCAGTGGGTGGACCCTGCAAGGCTACCTCAATAACGTCGGGGGAGAAGGTGTCGTAGACGCAGGATAGGACAATGTAGTTCATGCGGAGCCAATGAGGATCGACAACAACGTCGGAATGCACGTCAATGGGGACGTGATTAGAGAGCTCGTATGTGATCAGACGTCAGTGAGGATTGGGGTGTTTTCGAACCCTGGAGAAACCATCACGGTCAAAGTTGATGGTCTGACCAGGAGGATTAGCGATTGAACCGCCACCGGGGGGGGGGGGGGGGCTAATATCTAGTTAGTAGATGTGATGGGCAGAGGGGTGGACGACGCTGGCGGAGTGCCTCACGTTGGAGGGGGCTAGCAGTCTGATGGCGGGAGGTCAGGGCCAACAGAGAGGTGGCGGTGACAAAGAAGGGTTTGTACAACCGTAGTTGACCGACAACAGCTAAGGTTGCCGAAGCGAGGCCCGAGAACAAAATCTTTAAGATACCATGATAGAAAATGTGAAAGAGAAATAATAGGATAAATCATTGAGTTAGAAGGTAGTACATATTTATAGGAAAGCCATTAGACAAACCTTAAATATAATTGAGCCACAATGAGTTAAACCCAAATATTATCCTAACAATCTAGCCAAGATAGGAACTCGGAAGCTGCTTTAGGATGGCTATCGTGTGCGACCTGTGACGAGGGAGAAGATGACCGAGCCTGTTATCTCCGGCAAGAGTCTGAAATTGACTGAAGCGGATTTTTTTCAAAGCTGAGGTAGTGCGTAGATGAAAAGGAATTGCAAAGGCGCTCGCCATGGAAACGAATCCAGCGGCGGCGGCAGTCTACAACAACGGCTTTGTTGACTGAACTCAGGAAGATATCCGTTCACTCCTCAGTCAGAGAGGTTCTCAGGTCACCAACCAAACAGAGCACAGGAAGCTCTCCGGCATGCTCCAGCTTTCATGGCAGCAACCAATGGCCTCAGTACGTACGTAAAGTGAATTTAAGCAGGTCCGTTCCATGTCATGCTTCTTAACGGTCACCGAAGTGTTGTAAACAATATTTTATTTCTTAGTACGTACTCCCTCCATTGCACAAAGAATTGTCATTCTACACAGAAGCCATGAGTGCACAAAAAATTAACGTCGAAGCAGAATCGAAGAGTTTGTCTCGGGAAAAAACGTAATAAACGCATCGTACAGTGCATAGTTATAAATTGAACCTACATGTGAGGCCTGGTAACCTGTGAAAGAGACCAGTCAAGCCATTAAAGAGAGTACGATAATAATGAAAAGAAAATCTATTTAATACTTACTTGGTATGCGGGAACATGTCCAAAACGACAGTTTTTTGTGCACCGGAGATAGTATTGGTTTGTCGGGTACTCCAAAAAATATTCTTAAAAAGAGGGCAAACAGTGATAATTTAAGTTTAGAGTGTTACTGTACATACTCTAAAACACTCTCTCGCTGGTTCACAGATGGGTTTATATACTATTTTAGTATTATAGATTTATGGGTATAGAAAATTGTAATATAAAGTAGTGAAACTTTTAGCGGGCGTTGTAAATAATTAGTAATATTCTTTTAAGAGACCAATTAGAGTATGATCTAGGACCAGTCTTACATTAAGGCCAGTTAGGCATGCGTGTAAATTAATACAGCTTTTTCTATGTAAGACGTTAGCTATTTTATGTATAGACTAAAATTTGAGATTCATATAAATATGATGGACGATTAAGGTCTACGTTGGTAGAAAAAGGGATGAAGGATACGCCGCCACATGTCGTGGTCTATCTGACAATGGTGGTAAGCAGGAGAAAAGAACCAGATTTCAAATTTTAAACACATTTTTCTTCCAAACATAACTGTCTTTTTAAATCCATTTGAACCATTTTATTGTTAGAGTTAATACTATTATGGCATCTAATATGATTTTTTGGATATTTTATAATTTCAATTATATTATCAACATTTCGTATGCATCATGTTAATATTTTGGATTACTACATCAAAACAATTAATAAAAATGTTTAATTTGCTATTTTAAAACGTTGATAAGGTTAAATTAACATTGACTCTATTATTTTAAAATGTCAAATAATATTTAGCAGCTTAAATTGGATCAGACTGCTTAGATTTAATGGGGTACTAGGCTGATATACAAGTTGACTCGTAGAATGGCTTGACCATAATTAATACGGCCACCAGCCATCGGTTTGCGTGGAGACACAGGATCAGACCGTCGATGTCTCTCATTGGCTTTTTATGTTGTAGTACCATACAGTTTTTCTCCCTCGGCCTGCGGGTGCAGGGCCCCTTGTCACGCGAGCCCGCAGCTACCCTCTCGGCCGTCCGCATGCTGCGACCAACCATTGAGCTAGCACGTGGTGCGGAAGGCGCAACGCCGCTCCGCCTCGAGCACTCTAGCCACTGCCACGTCTTGGTGGGTGATGTCTGCTTTTGGCTTGGCACATCCCTGACATACTTCCACCCCGCCTCAGGTGTAGACACAGGCGACCTCATGGGGCCATTTTCGCCACGATCACTCGTTGGAGCGAACAACCTCCAAGGAAATAGGTCCCGCGACCAACCAAAAGGGCCACATACTCTCTCTAGCGAACGTGATTGGGCGGTCGTAGGTCACTAGGTCTGGTAAACAGCATCCACCATGGTCCTTCCACAGTTTATTACATGCAAGTGGCACGATGGGAGGATGCCTCCAGATGAAATTTCACGTTTCACCATTGTACTTTCACTCGATTGCTTCTTTGCATTAAAACTTGCCCTTTTCCAAGACGAATCTAAACATAAGACTTTCATGTCTTAGAAAAAAGATAAAACCTACTGGTAATTAGATTTAATTTCTTTTACTAAATCTCGTGCCTCCGCCGGTAGGAATATTGATCTCCAGCACCGCTGGTCTAAAACCCAAACCCATTTTATCACATCCTGCAGCAGCCAGCAGACCACGCCCCCACAACTGGACCCGAGGTTAAACTCTACCAGCCACTATGTCTGATTGGGGTCACATAATAATATTTTAGTCCCACTCAGAACGATAACTTGGCAGTCCTATCTGTCAGGCAGGCAATCAGGCATCCACTTCATGCCCAGCCCCTGCGCAGACTAGCATCCAAATCGACGTCAGTACCGTTACGCAATGGGCAAGCACCACCAGATAATGTCATATACAGAAGAAACAACTTGTGTGCGTTCAGAAGTGCAGGAAAATGGTGCTACCTGGGACATCTTCATGGCTGAAAACCAGAAAGCCACCAGCATGATAACAGAGGCTCTTCAAATTTTTGGACTTCAACAAATCTAAAGCCTGAAACATCAGCAAAGCACTAAATTTAAACTGTAGATAGACAATTTAAAAAAGTCAATATAAATGCTACTATAATAGGGGATACTGCTGTCAGGTTCAGCATACTACTATTACAACAACTGCACACAAAAAAACGACTAGAACCAATCACATGACTTGCAGACACAACAGCTCAATTAATCACATGACGGAGAGCGATATCAAAGGGCCCTAAACCACATAATCACAGATAGACATACATACAAGGAATATGCAACTAAACATAGGAACATCTCTTATAGTATGCACAGACTCACAGACTGCTTTAAACCAACCATGGCGACAACATGTGACAACATGAGCTTGAACAGGACTACAGGTGACAACATGAGGTGAATCAAATAATGAACTTTTTCTCTAAATCCAAACTTTGTATACAGAAGGAGCTTATATCATATGGTACAGAAGCCCACCCTATGTTAGCATAATGAATCACTGATCCTACCAGACATCAAGCATGCCGATATCACAGCAGCAATCAGGCAACAATGCTTGAAACCTACCCTGCTCTAAAGCCAGTGAGCTTTCTCCTAGCCTGTTTCAAAAAGAAAATGCTCATGCGTGAACATTCTATGGGAAGGTGATGGATCAGACATAATCATTCCAGCTGAAAGCCTTGTTCAAGTAAACAGGCCCCACATAATTCCAGAATGCTGATAGCTTGAGGCAGCCAGAAGTTTGTCCACAACTTGCCATCAAGTCAGGATCCCTTAAATCATCCAGCATGTTGCCATCACAATCCACTGACCAAAGACCACATTTCATTATGGCTGGTCCTTGTTTAGAGCGATGCCTCCTCAACACCACCCTACCAGAGTGCAAGGAATATGTAATGCACAAGCAAGTGATCTTCTGAACAGGCAACAACCCCTTGCTCCAACCATCCAAGCTTGTCCAAAACTGTCCTACGTTCTTCCATGCAGCATCATTCATGCAGACTCTGTACAGAGCAGTGCATCCTCCTTACACCTCTCTCCTACCATTAGATGAACTTGGCCTCCTAGGAACTCCAAACTGCGTATTGTCCCTAGACCTATCACCAGGGCGTCCATAATCATCTAGATTTCTATAGCTACCATTTCTTAAAACAGAATTGGGACGCTCATCCTCAACAACCCGCATGGTCATGCCACTCCTAGATTCTGGGAGCATGTCTAGATGTTTTGGTCTAGGTCCACCAGTCCTCATGTTCCTTATATTGTTTGAAGGATTCCTGCCTGGGGTGTTAAAAGAAACTTTAGTGGGAAGGAAGTCCTTGGGAATGCTTTCCAGGTCCATGAAACATTTCCTGGCCTTGGCATCTGCTATCAGTGCCGCCCAGTCCTCTGACTGCATGAGAGCATTGGCATTACCAACAACCTGGAAGGCAACAAAGACTTAGTATCATGGTACACCAAGGATCATCTGTAGAACAAAATGAAGACATGCATTATTCAAGGGAAATAAAGATATACCCACAAAGCTCTTCTAGCTCGAGTGAGAGCTACATTCATACGGCGTATATCAGCAACAAAACCCACACCATGGTTTGAGGCACGGACGCATGACATAATGATTACATCACGCTCTTGCCCTTGAAAAGCATCAACTGTGTTTATGTAGATATCCTTCCCTTCCTCGGTACTCATAACCTCCTTGAACTCCCGCTGAAGACATTTCAACTGTAGCTTATATGGTGTGATTATACCAACTGATACCTTCTTGGCACCATTAGCTCTCAGGAATTTCTGAAGGTACTCGTACAAGCGCAATGTAAACTGCGCTTCATGGATATTCTGGTATGACAATGAACCACCTCTATGAGATTCCCGACCATGCGACATGTCGTAGAAAATATAAGGTGCCATTAGTGCATCTCTATAATAGGCTTCATCAGGTAATTTGATAACACTGTCACTATCAGTAAGGCGTCCTTGATAAAAGTATCTGGACGGAAATTCACGGATCTGTGGATGCATCCTGTATTGAACTGACAGCAAAATGGTAGGGCAACCTGCTTGCTGAAACCTCTCAAAAAGACTCCTGCTGTAAAGCAAAGTTCCTGCCGCTTTGCTAATGACAGTAGCAGGGAGCTGCTGTGGATCACCAACCAAGACACATCTAGCAGCACCAAGTGACAATGGAGGGAGGACTCCCACTTCACTAGCCTGAGCAGCCTCATCTATAACAACCATATCAAATCCATGAGTAAGGCGAGAGAATAACTTGCGGCCACTGCTAGACACGGTTGTAAAGACAATTTCTGCTTCGTTGGCAAAACTGGCCTCCAGACTAGCCCTGGCATCGTCCAGATTGAAGTTGCAGCCAGGACGAAACCTGCTTTCCAGTATCAGCAACCGTGACATCTCCACAAGGATTTTATCCCTGCTTTCCACCGAAGCAGCAAGTTTCTGAAGGAGAATATCACGGTTACGATCCCTTTGAGCAAGAACGTCAGGGTCAACCCCTACTGAACCTTGTGATCTTCCGGCTGCTGCAACTATATTGAGTTCTCTTTGTAGATATGCTATCTCCTGTGATAATTGCTGCTCACGACATTTTAGCTGATGTAGCCACCCGATTACTTCTTCCCGGCCCTTCATCAAAAGCTGATCTGTTCTTCGCTCAACTGAAACAGCTTGGGCAGCACGAGACTGTGAATCGACTCCGACACGAGCAACATCAGGGCGATAAACCTTCATCTCACCATCTATGAAACCGCGGTCAAGAACACGAGCAAGCAGCTCATCTGTCGCTGCATTTGATGGGGCGCACACAAGCATCCGTGGCTTAGGGCAAAGCTTGGGAAGAGTGCGAAATAGGTTCTGATCCATGCTCTGCAGAAGTTCATCAATTGACCCTGCAGCAGCAGTCTCTGAACTGGCACTAGCACTACCACTAACTTGCTTGTAACTTTCAGGAGCGAGCTTCTTAAGCAGAGCTGCATAGTAATGTTGATACTGAACAAGATGTATAACATTTAGCATACCCCATACAGTGTGAGTTTTCCCTGTTCCAGGCGGACCTTGTACTAACGTGAAAGGCCAGGGTTCTTGTTTCTTCACCACACCATTGCTTGTGCCGGCAGCTGTATGTGTGGCAGCCCAGTGAATCGCTGACAGTTGAGGCCCATTGAAACAACGATGGAGATGATCAGCAAAATTTGGAGTGAAGCAGTCTGGCATGGCAGGTGGCTGCTCTTCATATTTAGGGAAATGCTCTGGGCTTGGTTGAAGTATTGCATTTTGCATCTGATGGGATAACTTTAGTGTCAAAATCAGATGCAAAACAGTAAGAAAAAAGGCTAGATAAATTAAATGCATTACCTGGACATTAAGACGGCGGAATGCATGCAAAGCAACATATTCTCTTTGTGTTGTTGCAAGAGAACCCAGACCAGTTAAATGCCATGTACTGCGTGGTTGCAGTTTCCTCAAAACATTAACCTCACTGCCATGAATACAACCAAAGGAATAACAAAAAATAATGTCAACAATTGAGAACAAGAAAGCAGATTTAGGAATTGCAGTAGCTAAACATATGCTTCTGTGTACAAGTGGGTTAACTATTCAGTATTATTGTGAATGCATACACACAACAAACAAACGTATGTTCAAGAAGTGAACCATATTCACCAAACTAATATTCCTGACAACCATATGGATTGAGTAAGCAAGTTTGAACATGGCATAACCATAAATACAGTAAACCCAAATAAGTCTAGCACACAACTCCTATCATATCCTTAAACAAGTAACAAAAACTATAGTTCATGGTCGTTGCCATGTACAAGTACCAAGACACATGATTGGATCAAGAATAATGCTAAAGAATTTCAATGATATAGACATGTAAATTAGAACAAGAATAAATGGACGCACAGAATAACAAACATGTTTGCAGTGCAAAACTAGGGCAAATTATTTTTGAAAAAATACTTTATATATCTTTAAAAAATCATTTAAAAGTGTGGGTGCTGTAAAAGTGTAGTTGGCTAAAGACAGGGTAAGACAAACAGCTGAAAGAGTGATCATATAGCTAATATTGTGGTACCTGTTACAATCAAATGAATCTCCAACATAAAAATGTACAATTGCTCCAATAGGATCACGTGTATCAATAGGCATGTAGCGCCTAATGGTACCAACAAGCCGTTCGCATTCCAACTCAGCATCTCCAGTTGAACCAACAGTTCTACTAGATCTGCCAGATTGTGCAGCTAAAATAATAGGGAAAAAGGGTAAATAAGAAGATTGAGAGAAAAAAGGATTTGCATTCTTGATACAAAAATTAGAAATAATAAAAAGAAGAAATTCAATGCTACCTGAACCAGGCCTTGGGAATGACAGAATTGCAACATCACCTTCTTTGAAATTCCATTTATATTCATGCAATGGTAGAACAACAACATCATACCAACCTAAATACATCAACCAAACTGCAGTCAGGTTCTTGCCCTAATTCTTACGTGTATTCTACAGAAGGTCCAGTTTTACCACTCTAAATACATCAAAGTAAAAAGAGGAAAAGAACAATCCCACATACCTCTTTCACGCCTATCCACGTTTTTTACTCGCACCGCTACATGTGCATCCCTTCCCACGGCCTCAAGACTCTCCTCATATGAACTATATAACTGAGCTCTGCACTCCTCAAATAACAAAGGCTCAAAAACTCTAATGTACTCCTCAGCAGATTCAAATTTACCAGGAACACACTGAAGCTCTGCTTCTTCTGTTCAGATAGAAAAAATTAAGTTTAAAAGCCAAAATAAGTTGAATAGATGTAAACACGAGCAACAACAACAACCAAGCCTCTATCCCAAGCATGTTGGGGTCGGTTAGACATGAAACTCAATAATTATATTAAATTAAATTATATTATATATATAAGAGAGAGGAAGAGATATAAGAACAGCAAGGAAAAAAAGAAAAAAAAACGAGACTAAGATTCTGGCACATGTATTGCTACTTTACATGCGGTCCTATCATGAGCTAAGTCTCTGGATACATTCCAATCTCTCAAATCTCGTTTTACCGCCTCCTCCCAAGTCAACCTTGGTCGTTCTCTACCCCTTCTAATATTTTCTCTACCTCTTAAAATCCCACTGTTAACCGGTGCTTCTGGAGGTCTCCGCTGGATATGTCCAAACCACCTTAGTCGATGTTGGACTAACTTCTCTTCAATCGGCGCCACCCCTACCCTATCACGAATCGCCTCATTCCTTATTCGGTGTCTTCTCGTGTGTCCGCACATCCACCGTAACATGCGCATCTCTGCGACACTCATTTGTTGAACATGTTGTCGTTTAGTTGGCCAACATTCTGCCCCATAAAGCATCGCGGGTCTAATCACCGTCCTATAGAACTTCCCTTTTAGCTTTTGTGGGACATTCCTATCACATAGGATTCCAGAGGTTTGTCGCCATTTCATCCACCCAGGCTTGTTAATCAACGCCTGGACGCCTAGGCGCCCGGCAGGCGCCCGGCCAGGCGGTGGGCGGCACCGGCGGGGGCGACGGCGGTAGCAGGGGAGGCGGCGGCGGCAGAGGCGGAGTGAGGAGGCGAGGGTGGAGGCGCCAGGCGGGCTGAGGGGTGAGGAAGCGGCCCAGTTAGTGTGAGCCGTCGGATCTCATCCGACGGTCCACATTTTAGATGAACACATAAATACTAACTCTACCCATTTTCCCTCACCCCCTCTCTCTCTCCTTTGCAAAAGCGGCGGCGGCAGCTCCACCGACGGCAAGGCGGCGACCGTGGTGGCGACGGGAGGGCCCGCCGGCGGCCGTGGTGGCGACGGGAGGGCCCGCCGGCGGCCGTGGTGGCGACGGGAGGGCCCGCCGGCGGCCACGGCGCAGCGGCAGGTCTCGGCATGTTCAGCGGCGGCGGCGGCGCCGAAAACAGCGGCAGCGGCGACGGAAACTGCGGCGGCCAGGTGAGGCGGCCGGCCATGGCGTCCGGGCCGAAGCGCCTGGACGCCTAGTCGCCGACTAGGCGACGACTAGGCGTCGCCTAGGCGACGACTTGAAAACGCTGCATCCACCCTACCTTGATCATGTGGCAAACATCCTCATCAATATCGTCATTGCTTTGTAACATTGATCCTAAGTATCGGAAAGAGTCCCTTCTAGGTACTATTTGTCCTTGTAGACTAACATTTCCCTCTTCACAACCAACGCCACTAAAGTCACACCTCATATACTCGGTCTTGGTCCTACTAAGTCTAAACCCCTTATACTCTAAAATCCCTTATACTCTAAAGTTTGTCTCCATAACTCTAATTTCTTATCAACACCATCCCTAGTTTCATCTACCAGCACTACATCATCGGCAAAGAGCATACACCAAGGGATATCCCCTTGTATATCCTTCGACACCTCATCCATCACCAAGAAAAAGATGTATGAGCTCAAAGTTGATCCTTGATGTAGTCCTACCGTGATAGGAAATGCATCAGTCTCACTATCACTTACGCGCACACTTGTACTAACATTATTGTACATACCATTGATAAGGGTAATGTACTTTGTTGGCACTTTATGTTTTTATAGTGCCCACCATATGACTGACCTTGATATCTTGTCGTACGTCTTCTCCAAGTCAATGAACATCATATGCAATTCCTTCTGCTCGCTATATCTCTCCATAAGCTGACGAAGCAAGAAAATCGCCTCCATTGTAGACCTCCCAGGCATAAAACCAAACTGGTTTTTAGTGATATTGGTCACTTTCCTCAGGTGGTGTTCAATCACTCCCTCCCAAAGCTTCATAGTATGACTCATAAGCTTAATCCCTCGATAATTAGTACAACTTTGAATATCTCCTTTATTTTTGAAGATAGGTACTAATATACTTTTCCTCCATTCTTCAGGCATCTTGTTTGACTAAAAAATGTGGTTGAATAGCTTTGTGAGTCATATTGTTGCCACGTCCCCAAGGCATCTCCATACCTCAATAGGGACATCATCAGGGTAGGCTTGTTAATCAACGCCTGGACGCCTAGGCGCCCGGTAGGCGCCTGGACACCCAGACACCCGCCTAGGCGCCCGACCAGGCGGTGGGCGGCGCCGGCAGGGCGAGCGGCGGTGGCGCTGCGGCGACAGGGGAGGTGGCGGCGACAGAGGCGGAGATGGAGTGAGGAGGTGAGGGTGGAGGCACCAGGCGGGCTGAGGGGTGAGGAAGCGGCCCAGTTAGTGTGAGCCATCGGATCTCATCCGACGGTCCACATTTTAGATGAACACATATAAATACTACCCCTATCCTAACCCTACCCATTTTCCCTCACCCCCCCTCTCTCTCTCCTTTGCAAAAGCGGCGGCGGCAGCTCCACCGACGGCAAGGCAGTGGTCGTGGTGGTGACAGGAGGGCTCGCCAGCGGCCACAGCGCAGCGGTGGGATGTCTCGGCCTGTTCAGCGGCAGCGGCGGCGACGGAAACTACGGCGGCCAAGCGAGGCGGCCGGCCATGGCGTCCGGGCCAGAGCGCCTGGATGCCGACTAGGCGCCGCCTACGCGACGACTTGAAAACACTGCATCAGGGCCAAGGGGCTTTCCTCCTTTCATCCTTTTTAAGGCCTCCTTAACCTCAAACTCTTGTATGACCGCCTGTTGGAGTCATCAAAGGAGTCATCCAACTCAACCATAGTGCTCCCATTCCCATCATTGAATAGCCCATTAAAGTAATCCCGCCATCACTTCTTAATCTCTTCATCCTTCACTAGAATGCGGTCAGTCTCATCTTTAATGCATTTAACTTGATTGAAATCTCTCGTCTTTCTCTCACGGATTTTTGCTATCTTGTATATGTCCTTTTCACCTTCTTTTGTCTCTAGTCTCTCATATAACTCATCATAGGTTTGTTCTCTTGCCTTACTCACACCTGCCTTGCATTTTTCTTGGCCTCTTTGTACTTAAGCATGTTGCTTGTGCTTCTATCATTATGCCAACTCTTGTAACACTCCTTCTCCTTAATGGCCTTTTGTACATCCTCATTCCACCACCAAGTGTCTTTATCTACAAGTTTCTTTTCTTTTGTCACACCGAACACCTCACTATCTACCTTCCTAATGCAAGTTCCATCTTCATCCACATACTATCGACATCTCCATTTTCTGCTCAAGGTCCTTCTGTGATCACCCTATTTTTAAAAGATTCTTGTAATTCTCCTTTCAACTTCCACCACTTTGTTCTTATGATTTTGACACCTTTGTCCCACAAAGAACATGTATGGAAGCGAAAGTCAACTAGCACAAGCTTATGTTATGTCACAACACACTCCCCGAGGATCACCACACTCCCGTCTATCCCTTCTCCTAGTGAGCACAAAGTCAATCTTGCTAGAGTGTTGGACACTACTAAAGGTCACTAGGTGAGATTGCCTCTTCCTAAAGAGGGTGTTAGCTACCAACAGATCATATGGCGCGCCACTAAGGCGGTGGCGACCCGGCCCTTGCCCACTAAACACCATACCCGGGTTCCGATATGGCACGTCGCTAAGAGGGTTACGCTCCAACGAATTTCTATTGGGTTTCATTTCCATGAGAATGGCTAAGTGTAGTTGTTGGCTCGTCAAGCCTCACATAAAATAGTTATTTCAAAACATTTATAGAAGCAAGTACAGCAGAGGTGCAATCACTTGTGAGGAATGCATTGACTAAAAATAACACAGGATCATAGTTATTAAGGTGTCGCTTAAGCGGTAAGGCTACATAGGAGCCCAAGGCATCCCCGTCGCCTTGGATGCCTGAGTAAGGCGACCGTAAGACAACGGAGCATAGTTATTAAGGCGGTAAGGCGACCTTTTTATCTTTTAAGGGGTAAGCCGTAAGGCAAAGCGACGTCTTACTAATATATAAATATAGCAAAAAAGTAGGAGTAGGAATAAAATTGAAAAGAAAAAAGAAAAGAACAAGAGAAGAAAAACTGCATGTGCCTTATTTCAGTGGCCCATCCAGCCCACTACCACCAGCCCAACACCCTACATTTACCTTAACCTCAACCGCTTCTTTCTCCCTAACCTCAGTGGCTTCTTTCTTTCCCCTTCCCCAACTCCTCGCCTGGGCGCCGTCGCCTCCCACGTTCGTGGACGCCGCTGGCGCTGCCTCCCTGTTTGCGGGCGGCGCCATCGCCTCCCTATGCACGCCTTACACGATATAAGGCGACGGGACACCTTAACCTCCCATGGCGCCTTAGCACAGCAACGCTTAAGCGACGCCATAACAACCATGTCCTTAAGGCGCTCTTAAGGCGACGCCTTACTCAGTGTTTAGGTCTATCTATTTGGATTTGAGATTTTATTCCTACATTTTTCTATATTTACATATTAGTAAGGCGTTGCCTCGCCTTACGCCTTATCGCTTAAAATGTAAAAAGAGGGTAACGTCGCCTTACCGCCTTAATAACTATGCACAGGATAGCCACATTACCAAAACATGAAAGAAGAAACATGTAGAACTTTTATCAAATGTGAACAATACGAGTACAGAAGGGTGATAGAGTAAGACAGTTTTCCATGCTTAATATCTTTAAAATATGTATGCAAACAGGGTTATGATCTAAAAGCACGTCACAATCCACATAATTTAAGATAAAGGCAGGGCACAGGCGAAATTCTACAAATTGTGAAAGCACGGAATAAATGAACTGTCACTACTAGAGCTCCCAATTTTTCTGATGAAGCAAATGAAATTAAAACAACCAAATAAAATTTGAATGAAGAGGTAACCTGGATTGTGCCAGAACTTGTCACTTGTCACCTCCCTTATGAGTCGTTCAACAGATGAGTCCTGATACTGAGTATTGTTTACAGAAGTTTGCTTTTTGGAAATAACAGACCTTTTGTTGGCTGGTTTCTGATCAGCAGCTACTTGTCCTGTCACAGATGCTCTCTGAGAAGAGACTGGTCGGCCCTTTGGTTGCTTAGACTCCACAGACTGCTTCAACAAAGCTTGCCTTTGGACAGATTGTTGATACCCATCCAAAGAAGGTTCTTCTGCATTTACTTTCTTTGATCGGCCTGGAGGACCCAACTCAGCATCACCATTGGATTCAGCATATTGATCACTAGGATCTCCTGAATTGCTTCTTTCCAAACCCATCATTTCATATTGCCTCTGGTCCCTGATTGCCTGCTGGCTTTGCTTTTCTGCAGCTTTTTCACCTGCACCACGAGAAGCTTCCTTTACCGTGCGTGTAACAATCGGTGCAGGAAACGATGACTGTCTTCTTGGTGTTGATGCCTTCATTGTGCCAGCTTGTTTCGCATCCTCAACATTGATGAAAACAGTCTGTCTAGCTCGTTTTTTACCTAGCATTGCCTCTTTGTGCTCATCTAGTTTAGGTCTCTTTGCAGGGTTGCTTGAAAACTTCAATGCATAACTGGCTTCCACTCCCCTAACATCCTTTGACCTGTTGTTAGGGTCTAAATCATCCCCAGGTTGGTTTCCTTTACAATCCAGAATTTTTATGCACTCTGATCCAGTAGAACCACGAATTGCCGGATCTTTAGATGCATCAGCCATTTCAGCGTCACTGGACTCAGCAGCAGTATCATTTTTAACCACAGCACCAGATTTACTACTAGGCTCACTCTCTTGGCATTCTTTCCTCACATGAGTACTTGCAGTACCAGCTGACTCGTCTTTGTTACTAACGCTACTCCCTCCATTGTCGGAAACGACATCTGCATCAGACCACTCACCTTCTTCTCTTTCAGCAGCTGGTGAAACCTGGTTGCAAGGCTCAGCCTTTAGACCAACTTTTCCAGTGATACGGTTGGCTACCACAGATGGAGATGCTATACTAGAATTCCTATTATTGTCCTCCTTTATCGGATCCTTTGTTTCATGTGAATCTTTGTTCCTCACAAAAGGTTGAAAGCCAGAACCAGAGAGTGCATGCTTAAAGGCTTGATTGTTCAGCATTCCCTGTGAATTGGATTCTTCTCCTGGCTGGAACAGAGTTGGGGAATATGTTGTTGGAACAGGGAGGGATTTCTGAGGTTGTGACACGATAACAGCAACTTCTTGTGGCATGGGAACAGCAGCATCCTCATCAGCTTCTGCTGGGAGTTCATTAAGGTCAAATAATATCCTTCCACGAGACCCCATGTCATGTGTAAATGCATATAGCTTCAATCTTTCCACTCAAATTTTCTGGAATAACTACCCCTGCTGGAGGAAAGTTACTATTGCCCTTCTTTTCAAAAAGACATCTGCAATACAAACAAGAACAAGATATCAGTAAAATACAACGTGAAAAGCATTTTCATGGGGTGCTTGGATGCTTCCGTCCACTAGAGAGATGGCCCACCAACAAAATATCAGTAGAGATGAACTAGGAAGTGAACAAATACAGCAGCAGTCATCATCGCTTTATACTGCAGGGAAGAACAATTTCAATCAGGTGGTGCAACCTGAATATCATTCTCCGTTCGATGCTTTTCATGTTCCAACCAAGGCCACATCTTCCTCTTGTTGTCCACTTCCTACCCATCTCAAGAATTTGGACTCTAGCAATACAGGATCTCAGCATCCAGGCAGACCCTTTTACAGACAGAGTAAATAAGTACAAGGAACCAGTGAACAAAATAAACATTGTGCATAAACATATTGCATGGATGCAAATGTGGCTACTAAAGTGGGTAGTGTCAGCCTGTAAATGGTGTCATTCGTTCATCAGGAAGCAAAAATCCATGCCATAAGAATAAGAAGCAATGTGGTAAACATCATTCCTGTGATTAATTCACCAAGAACAAGATCCAAATCATCTCACATATTATGTAAGCATATATGCAACCTATAAACAACAAATAAAACATGTGCACGAGAGCAACAACACATGTCTCCATATAACATAAAGCTAAGCTAACTAATCGCATACAATGACGAATGATCCCTTTGTCAAACTTGTTGACCAAAATGCACCAACAATACAAAAGCAATGGCCATCCAAACACTGACTAAAACAGAGTCCACTGTGCAGCTGCATCTAGACACGATAAATAACCCACTTATCCAAATTCAACCAATTGGTGCAATGATTGACAACTAATCCAACTTCAAACAAAATTCAGAAAAATCATGTTGTATGCATAAACATCATTTTGTTCTTTAACTTTCAATGGTACACACATACTCTGAATTAAAAGGTACTAAAAAGATAATGGCATCAGCTAGGCACATCCAAGAAATGCACTCAGGATCAGTCCAATTCCTGCACAATTTCGGCCACAGCACAACCAGAAATGCAACTAACAAAAAAAATGCACCTAATAATGAAACATCACAACAGTCTAACAGAAATTGACAACTAATCCAACTTCAAACAAAGCCCAGACAAATCATGTATTCATGTTGCATGCGTAAATGTCATATTGTGCTTTAACCTTCAATGGTAGATACATACTTTGAACAAAAAAGGTACTAAAAGATAATGGTGTCAGCTAAGCACATCCAAGAAATGCGTTCAGAATCAGTCCAGTTCCTGCAGAATTTCGGTCACAGCGCAGCCAGAAATGCAACTAATGAAAAAAAGTGTACCTAATAATGAAGCATCATACAGAAATTGGACCTTCTACTGGGCAGTTGACAGGACTTATCAATAATATCTATAGCCAGATAATCAATTTATACAAACTTGGCCAAATCAGTCAACAGTTTACAGCTAAATGCTTCTTAAAATGGGATCAAGACAGAACGTAGGGTATTCCTCTGTTTGTATAATCGACTAGATAACGCCTCAGCCTACAACAACCTGTGCATGCTCTGAACAAAATGGAATTAACTTCCATTCAACCCTACAAATAATCCTTCTTCAAACACATCTAGAAACAGAACAAGGTGTATCCCTCCACATGGACAACAATCACACAAGCTCTGAATGAAATAGAAGCTACTGCCTTTCAACCCTGGACAAGATGAGGAATAGCTAATGACAGCAAGGACAATGTAGAGCAAATAACAATAGATCAAGCACTCATAATCTACTACCAAATTTACAGCAGAAAGATTGACAGAACCACAGAGCAAACCTTCCCAACCGTACCACACTGCACATTCCACCTTTAAAAAGGGGGGCCTTAAATACTGCCTGCTACTCTAACCAAAGGATGCAGTAACAAGGAAACTTCCTCTATGCTTTCTTCGATCCATCTACACCAGGACGCAGTATTAATAGCCCTCCTTAACTCGGTAAATCTCACCCGAATTCCCACCCATAAATCAAGGACCGGCGCTCGGGCAGTTGCTAGATTCGGCAGCCCCCAACAAACCTCGATCCCCATTCCGCTTCCAGGTTCGGCAAAAGGTTTCCTTCTCCCAATAAAAGCACGAAGTTAGGCAGCCTTCAATCCGAAAAACGCCGAGAAAAAAAGTGTGAAATCAGCAACCCGTCCCGTCGGCTAACTAACCAACCCCGCGTCCCACCCACCGCGGCCGCGCGGGCCTGCGTAGGGGCTAGGGTTTCAGTTCCGTTCAATCCGTTCCGTCCGCCGTGGGCGCAGTTCTATGGTTCCGATCGAAGCGCCGAACCGTAGGAGGGGAGGTCGGGGTGGGATCTCCGTACCAGGCGATCGTCGGCGGCGGCGGAGGCTGCCAGATACAGCCCAAGTGCGCCAGCGGCGGCTGTTGACTAGGGTTCGTCGTTCCCCTGTTCGCCCGTCCTGCTCTCGCCCCTGCTTCCTCGCCTCTGATGATGCGCTTGTGAGTTTTCTATTTTTCTTTTTCTAATTCTTCTTTTGCCCTTTTCAGCCTGGTTCGGGTGGGTGTGGGGGCTTCCGGGTCCGGCTGCTCGCCTCGCCTCTCACGAGCGGTCCGTCGGCCAGGCTCCACCTCCTCGGCGTGACGAACGACTTGGAGAGAGAGGGGGGGAGGCGATTGGGTGTGAGGCGAGGAGGCCAGGGCCGGGGTCTCTATTTATAGCCCTTCCGGCCGCGGCTCCAGTTCACCCGCTACGCGCACCAGCCGAATCCTACCACCGATTTGGCCCCCAACTGACGCGCGGGCCCGCGAGCCGGTGGGAACCAGCTGTCCATCACGCCGTGCGCGCGTGGGCGTGGGGTGGAAGCGCCGGTGCGGGAGGCTCGCACCAGGTTGGAATTAAATTCTCGCTTCTTTGTGTTTCTTCTCCTCTCCCTCCAAGTTTTTCTATCTCTTTCACACAGACACGTCACGCAGATCTCAAAAATAAATAAAAACAATTTATGTTTTTTTTCTAAAAAGAAAAAATATAAAATCCTCGAGGGATAAACATTCATAGAGGGAAAGTAGGTGCGTGAGGGAGCGGTACTCCGCTTGGCCTGCGACGCCGTACGCGCCCGTTTCTTTCTTCTAGTACTAATAGCAATTATATATTTTCTTAAAAAAGAAAATGTGCTTTTACTGAATTATATCAATTGATTGAGATCGGGTGGCGTCGGCTGGTGCTAACACGAGCGACGGGGATCGGGCGGTGTGACGTTTGACGCAGCGTGTCAGTCAGAACGGCGGATTAATTGGACGGAACCAAGGACGATGGAACGCAAGAATCTGCTTTTTCTTTTTCATTCCGTCAGGTAGGAACATGAGTGAGGTATCCCCGATTAATCCTCCGGGAGATGGATGGAGATGTCTGTGCGTCCGGACTCTAGCCTAGCGCCCGATTATTGCTATGCTATGTTGCTCCGTCCGGTGAGCCTCCGTCTCTGACGCTGCTAATTTGTGAGAAACATACCAGACGTAGCCGAAACGAATTGCAAACTTTTTTATTATGTGCGTGGTATAGTTTCAGGTTGTATCCTAACATATATTTAGGAAAAACAAGACAAAATGTGCATGAAGAATACATGTCTTAATACCACAAAAAGTCTAGTTATTTATAGAAAATAAAACTGTTTTCAAGTCATATTAACCCCAAGAAGTTTTTTGTTTATGCATGCTAAGTTTACTACTAATATCTGACTTAGCATGACTGTTAGCATTTACTGTTAATTATCCTTTTGCTAATAAGTAGCATACTCTATCATTCAACAAAGTGTCAAGTGCGGCTTTGTCAGTCTCAAAAGCTGGGTGTCCTAACTTTTCGGTGTTTTCAGATGGATACATGTGTATGTGTTTTTCATATGGATGGGTATGGGATGTCTATGTGAGAATTGTGTTCCATACAAAAAAACACAAATGTAGGATGGAAATGTGTTTTCGTACAAGAAGAATATAGAACAAATATAGCAATGTGAGTAAGGGGCTGAGCGACCTAGGGAGGGGCTCGGCCCGGCCTCCCTCATGAGACACATTTTAACATTCAGCCCCCCTCATTCATGATTAATTTTAGGCTTCGCCTCCGAGTCTTGTACATATCTCAGGCTAGTTCTCCGTAGAACGATTAAGACGTCTTAGCATGTGTGTTCTAGTGCATGGCTATTCAAGCTATTTCAATTTAATGTATTTATTATTGGTTGAGAAAATATTCAAGCTATCCAGAAAATAAATTTAAAAATTCATAGAAAAAATAGAAATTGGTACACGTGTAGATAGTACCATGAGAAACATGCAGATAAAATTTCAGATCTAAACTCAACTTCGTTCATAGGATACAAAAATAACAAATCACGGAGAAAGAGGATAGAAATACAACACATGCACTGTTTTATCTTTTTCCTCCCTCTTTTCTTCATGATTTTTTTATTTTTTATAATTTTAAGTTGAGTGTAGATCTGAAACTTTTGTGCATCTTTCTCACCATGTCATATACAAAGCTGATTTTTAGATTTTTTTTTCAAATTTTTAGGTACATTTTTGGGAGAATTCTCATTATTCCATCAAAAGGGTGGTTCCACTGAATATTTTTGCATGATTGGAGTGTACTCTGCTTCTTTGCTGAAGCAATATGCCAATGTGGATGCTCATAAAGGCACTTCAACCAAGGGAGTCATTTATTTATCTTTTTGAAAATAAAACTTCTACGGTTTCCAACAATAGTAAGGTTTGGCTCCTTACCAAAGTATTATCTATTTACCATAATCTATTTCTAAACTCTTTTCTTAAACTGTTTAGTCCACATATATAATTATTTCTTCATGCATATATAAGTTTCGTAAGTTGTCATACATGTATAGTTAAACCATAACTAAACCCACTTATGGGAACTATGGCACAGTTTAGAGGTGCATACCTAATACCTTCCAAGCATGGGTATGTCAAAATTACATATCAAAATGTGAATACAAGCCATCACGCTGCTTGCCAAGTTTACCCGTTGTCTACTCTAGCCACCATTTTCCTCATGCATCACTCTACATGACAATTTTTATGTCAAATATTCTATCCTTACGTTATTAAGTTCCTAGTACAATCATGATATTAGACCTTCTTCTTACCTTTATAACATATTTCACTTAATTAAAGTTCAGATAACCTCTCACGTATCATGCATAGGCAATTCTTGCTATTGCTAGGAGAAGAGGAAAATGAAATACCATGATGCACCCCTGGATTCAATACAAACATAAACAAAAAAGCTACAAATAGGGTGAAACCGAAAGATTGAGTATTGAGCAATACATGGAAAACTGCTTATAGACATTGTTTACACCTTTTTCCATGAATGCAGAAAAAAAGTGGATTTTGCAGACCGGAACATTCAGGTGATTTGAAACGCTAGGATTGAATCTTAAAAACCACATAGGAATCGGTTTGGTACCAAGATCCTTTGAATCCGTTTGATCCAAAGAGGCCCTCTAAGTAACTATAAGAAGAACGATAGAGTTCAACGGCGGAGGTTCTCGATGTAATTTTGCACGGCTTGGATTTTATTTGATCTCCCTTCAGCCTCCCCCACCTGGCCACCTGACGCAGGTGCCAAGACCGCAGATACGAACCGGAAAACAACCTCATGAAAAAAAATGGAAAAAGAACAACAAAAACAAATTGAGAGACAGGGATATGCACGCGAACGTGCACCCTACGCTTGCCTGTACGTCCCCGACGTGTGGGGCCCACACGAGTAGTTTCCGCGCGCGCGGGACCACTTACCGGCGAGGCGCTTGCGCTCCTCCTCTCCACCGCACACGCCGGCCTGGCCTGGCCAGCAACCTCCCACGGAGTCGGTGGCCTCGTGGGCCTGATCTGTCGGTGCGGCTGCAGGTGAACCCGAGGAGGAAGCTTAGTGGGACCCAGTCTGTGACACTGGCGTGTGGGGCAGGAATACATTCTGGGCCTTCTGTCAGTGAGGTAATTTGCAGGTAAGATGAGTACGCGAGCGTTTGGATCTGGACGGGGACAAGGTTTTGTGGGCCCAGCACGGGATTGTTTCGAACCCATTGGGAACAAACACCAAAGCCAAGAAGCAGAGGAGGACGCAGTTTTGCTCCCTTCCAGAACTCAGAGTTCAGAAGAAAAAACGCTAAAACGGGAGGAATTTTTTTCGACGTAACACAGGATGATGAAGAATGAAAAAGGATAGATCGTGCTCATAGAATCCTAGTACTGTAGTACACTGGCTGGTACACTATTCAATGACATGACACTGGCGAAAAAAAAGAAGAGTTACGAGGCTGGGGAATTCGGGCGTGAAGTGACGCAATAGCTTCCAGGTCAGCGGAACCATGCATCAGATTGCGTTTGTTTTAATATTCTTCTACTGGATACAACTGAATGCTCTAAAACTGTCTCCAACAGCTGCATCAAATGTGAGCCCAAACCCATTTTGAGTATTGAAGAAGACCCAAATCCCATCTAACCAAAAACCATCTCTGAAGCCCATGTTGGGTCTCTCCAGTCTCATGCCCCAAAAATAGATACCCTCCACACGGAACCTATTCCAACAACCCTTCTTCATTCTCCGCCTTGCGCCCCCACGCCCAGTCTTGCCGCCCGGGCTCTCCGCCCCATCGCCCCGGGCTCCTCCCCGCCATGCCCGTGCTCTACCCTGCCTTCGTCGCTCCCTCCTCGCCGCCCGAGCTCTTCGCCCCGCCCCACTGCCCGAGCTGTCCGCACCACCACCGGACTCCTCGTCCTTCCCCGACGTCCACGCCCCAGCGCCCATGCCCAACCTCGCCCCGCCATGCCCACGCTCCACCCTTTCTTCGTCGCTCCCTCCTCCCCGCCACTTGAGCTCCTACCCGGCATGCCCGCGCTCTACCCCGCGTCTACTCCTCCTCATCGCTCCCTCCTCCCCGTCGCCCGAGCTCGTCCCCACCATGCCTGCACTCCTCCCAGCCGAGCTCTTCCACGTCCCTCCCCCGCCCACCGCCTCGTCTCCTTGCCTCGCCTTCCTCTCCCCTGGCACACCGTGTCTTGCGCCCCGATGAGCCACGCCCTCCGATGCGCGGCAGCCTGCTCCCCCCAACATGTTGCACCCTCCTCTCCCATGGCTCCCCGGTGAGCCGCGACCTGCTTCCTCAGACGCGTCGTGAAATTGTTTTGCCGCTAAAATTGTTTTGTCGCTGAAAACTCCGCCTATGTTGTAGTGACATAGTCGGTCCCAAGCCCGGATAAAGGAGGAGGGGTTGTGATAGGCATGGCGAGCCAACAACTACACTTAACCATTCTCATGAAAATAAAACCCAATAAAAATTCATTGGGGCGTAACCCTCTTAACGACGCGCCATATCGGAACCCGAGTATGGTGTTAAGTGGGCAAGGGTCGGGCCGCCACCGTCTTAGTGACACGCCATATCGGAACCTGGATATGGTGTTAAATGGGCAAGGGACGGGTCACCACCACCTTAGTGGCGCGCTACATCATCACCCGGATGTAGTGATAAGTAAGCAAGGGTATTTGCATCTTACTCGATGGGTGCAAAGCGTAAAGAAGCTAGCCAAGGAAAATAGATTTTAAGTGGGTAGTTGGAATGTAGGATCCTTGATGAGAAAGCTACGTGAGTTAGTAGATGTTGCCGTTACGAGATGAGTAAATATTCATTATGTACAAGAGACTAAATGGGCAGGTCAAAAGGCGAGAGAAGTCGAGAATACCAGTTTCAAGCTTTGGTGTTCTTGATCGGTTAGAACTAGAAATGGCGTAGGTGTTCTAATAGATAAGAGTCTCAAGGATGGAGTAGTGGATGTTCGAAGACGAGGAGATAGGATCATATTAATCAAGATAGTTATTGGAGATATTGTCTTGAACATCATTAGTGCTTATGCCCCACAAGTTGGGCTCAACATGAGTGCTAAGAGGCCATTTTAGAAAGACTTGGAGGATATCGTTAGTAGTGTACCGATAACCGAGAAACTCCTCACAGGAAGAGACCTCGATGGTCATGTGGGTGCAACTAATGTAAGATTTGAGGGAGTACATGAAGGCTTTGGATGCGGCGATAGAAAATGGGAAAGTAAGAACATCCTAGACTTTGTCGTAGCCTATGATCTGTTGATAGCTAACACCCTCTTTAGTAAGAGACAATCTCACCTAGTGACCTTTAGTAGTGCCCAACGCTCTAGCCAGATTGACTTTGTCCTCACTAGGAGAAGGGATAGACGGGCGTGTCTAGATTGTAAGGTGATCCCCGGGGAGTTTGTTGTGACACAACATAAGCTTGTGGTAGTTGACTTTCGCTTCCACGCACGTGTTTTACGGGACAAAGGTGTCAAAATCACAAGAACAAAGTCGTGAAAGTTGAGAGGAGAATTAAAAGAATCCTTTAAAAATAGGGTGATCATAGAAGGACCCTGCAGGGAAGATGGAGGTGCAGATAGTATGTGAGTGAAGATGGCAACTTGCATTAGGAAGGTAGCTAGTGAGATGTTTGGTGTGAAAAAGGAAAGAAACTTGTAGATAAAGACACTTGGTGGTGGAATGAGGATGTACAAAAGGCCATTAAGGAGAAGGAGTGTTACAAGAGTTGGCATCATGATAGAAGCACAAGCAACATGCTGAAGTATAAAGAATCCAAGAAAACTGCAAGGCGGACTGTGAGTAAAGTAAGAGGACATGCCTATGATGAGTTATATGAGACACTGGAGACAAAAAAAGGTGAAAAGGACATATACAATATGGCAAAAATTTGCGAGAGTAAGATGAGGGATTTATTTGCCAGAGTCTTAGTTTTTTATTGTGTTTTTTCTCATTCTTTTTTGCTACTCTTATATCTCTTCCTCTCATTTACTTCATTCTAAAAAAATTGTTGCATTTCATGTCTATCCTACCCCAACTTGCTTGGGACAAAGGCTTTGTTGTCGTTGTTGTTGTTGTTTGTTGTTGTTGTTATTGCTGAAAACAGTTGGACAAACTCAAAATAGGCTTCATTGTTGGAGACCTTACCATATGGGCTATGTATCAAACAATGCAACACACTCTAAATTGGTAAATGGGTCTTCATTTTTTAGGTTTCATTGTTATAGATATCCTAATACCCTAATATCTGCTTATTTACACATTCATTCACTTCACTAACATACATCTACAGATTCCTGCACAATGACCAGATACACTCAAGACACGCACTGCTAGCCTGCTACGCTGTTTGCATGCAATGTATTTTGGCTATACATTGTATGTGATTCAAGACTTGTCGGGTATTGTATAACCATTCTCTTCTTTTCTTTTGTGAGTATAATAACCATTCTATTCAATAATTTAGAAAACCTCATGTTGTCTCGTTACAACATTAGTCGTATTTATGGAATAAAACCTTGCGTCTTGCTAAACTACTGTCACTACTATCATAGGTGCCTCGTTTTTCAGACCCAGGCGGTCCGTAAAAAAATACGTCTGTGATGTAGAATGAATTAATAGCCACCTGTGATGAAAGAATATCACAAACGGCTCGCAAAGGCAAACTATTTGTGTAAACATATCAATTTTTACAAGCGGACCGTGGAGTAGGAGCTACCTGTAATATTGGCCATTAATATAGGCGGCTGAAGCGACCAAGCGTGTGCGATCTTTGCGGTTACCGAGGGGAACACACCTTTAAATTCAATTCTAAGCCACCAAATGATACAGGCGGACCGTGGAGTAGGAGCCGACTGCAATATTGGCCATTAGTACATGCGGATGAAGCGACCAGGCGTGCCTTTTCGGTTACCGAGGGGAACACGTGCAGTACATGCATCCTTTGAATTCAATTCGAAGCCACCAAATGATAATCGATATAAATACACACCCGCGCGATCATCTTCTCCGCACAACCATAGTACTACTCTTTCTCTTCTTTTTTCGCCACGCCCAATCGACCTCCACATGAAATGGCATACAACCAAACGCCGCCGCCAAGCCCATCCAGGGAACCAGCGGCTAAGCGGCCGCGATCCTCCCTCTCCCCCTCGAGCTCCAGGTAAATGGAGGATGCACGTCGTGACATGGCGCGAGATGTATTTAACAGCGAATCTCACTCTATGAAGCGCTTGAGCCTCGGTACCCTTCCAGAACATACTAGAATGGACACCGTGGCCCACTACTTGTCCGGGCTCACCCGTGCGACCGGTTGTCTTGATGCTCTGTGGGAGACGATAGCTCAGGAGCTCGGGATCCACAGTCGCATAAACCTAGTGGCGGCGACGGCCATGAGACTGGGTTTCTCGGTTTCGCTGCTGGAGGCGCCCTGGGAGATCCAGGAGCCCCAGCAGCCCGAGGAGGAGGAGGAGAAGGAATAGAATTAGTAGAAATAGTTGTTTTTTCTTTTCTTGTTTTTAGTTGATGTCGTGTTTTCTTTTCTTTTTCTGTAATATTGTTTTTATCTCCTAATCATAATGATATTGCATGTATACATCTTGTGCACTCAAAAGCAATCGCATCGCTTCACTTCACTCGTGGCCTCATACACGCCTCGTGATCACCACCACCACCTCCTCCTCTTCCTTTGCAATATGTACAACATTCTACTTGAAACCGTAATGTTGCAGGTATTTTTTCCTCTAGTGACTTTTCTTATTGTGAAAGTGTTGTGTTGCAATGTTGTGTTACACATTATCGCATAAAAGTTGATATTACAAAGTGGCATAAGTTTTCACAGGCGGTCCTTAACCAATAGACACCTGCATAAATTGTATTTACCAATTATTCAAAATGTTTTCAAAGGCGGTATATACTTGAAGAAAAAACAGAGGAAAATTATATACACACACGAACAGAGAAAAAACAGAGGTCACACATACACATAGAGATGAAGCAGCACTCAGCCGGCCATGGCTTCAAGCGCAGTGTATTTCACTATTGAAGTCTACGACCAACTCGAAGCTAATATTTCACTTATGAATTTTGTTTATTTTTTAAAGCATTCCAAAATGTCAAAATTCAAATATTAAAAGAGATTTTTTCAAATTAAAAAATGAAAGCTTCATTACAATATTACAAATATATTAAATATATGTCATACATTTTTTTCAGTATTGACATCTTCTCGCATATAGGGTTTCAAATCCTTATTAATGTTTCTTTCTACGCGCTTGATGTTTTCTGGATTGGTGAAAAGGTACATATCTTCATATTGATTATATTCCTCTTCATTATATCCCACATTCTCAACCCTAACAATATTTTGCTTTCCAGAAACAACTACGTGCATCTTATCGGTTTCTGGATCCTCTACATAAAAAACTTGTGCAACACGATCGGCGAGAACCCACGGGTCATTTTTATAACCCACTTTGTTCAAGTCTACCAGTGTCAGCCCATAGTTGTCCACTTTCACACTTTCAGGATGTGACCCATTGGCACTTAAACACGGGCATTTGCATTCTTTCGCCATAATCGAGTTCACATATCTCCTCTATGAACCCGAAGTATGTGGTCTTCTGCCCTTGTGGATCATAAGCCTCTATACGAACACCACTATTTTGTGCAACACTCTTACCGTCTTTTTATTAGTGTAAAATATGTAACCATTGATGTCATATGATTTCGATGATGTCACCAAAGCAGATGGGCCACAAGCTAACTTCTTCATTGTTGTCTCTTCTATAGAGTCTTCGTATAGTATATTTTTGTCCACTAACTATTCAGTGAAACGTCTTGTGTGCTCTTTCATGATCCAGTCCTCTCTGCGGCCTTGGTTTTTTCTGTGAAACTCAATTTCTTGTTCCTCGATGTACGACTCAGCTATTGCGAGATGTTGTAGTACACCAAAATGATCACAGTGTACTAATTTGTAATCCTGAACGATAAAAGTTTTCTTAGCCACTTTGCCTCTCCCACATAGTCTACTCTCATGTACTGGTATAGGCACACCTATCCGCTTTCATCTTTGATGTAATTAGCACAACCCTCAATCACTTCCTCAATAGTGTATCCTTCCATAATTGAACCCTCTAGGTGAGCAAAGTTCCGCACATAACCCTTTAATACTCCTAAATATCTCTCCAACGAAAACATATGATGTAAATATAGTGGCCCCAATGCTTTTATCTGATCAACAAGATGTATGATTAGGTGTACTTAAATATCAGAAAAGGATGGTGGGAAACACATCTCAATCTTGCACATTGTCTCGACGATGTACGTTTTCAAATAGTCCAAGTCTTCACAGGTTATCACCTTTTGCGATATTGCATTGAAGAAGTAACACAAACTTGTGATGACAACTTTAAATGCTTAGGTTTGATGACCCTTATTGCAATGGCAAGGAACATTGTCATCATCATGTGACAGTCGTGAGAATTATAGGCGAATAAAGACAAGTCTTTCATCGAGACTAGTTTGCAGATATTGGATGAGAAACTCGTGGGCACTCTGATCCCATGCAAGCATTTGCAAATTGTCTTTTCTTATGTAGTGTCAAGTTTTAGATGGCTGGGGAAAGATGTCGGAGTGTGAGCTGCGACACTCCTCCCGGCCTGCTCGGAAGCAGCCCGTGAGGTTCTTTTTTCCGGGGGGCTTGGCGCCCTACACAAGCTTGAGAGAGCGGATGAACACCGAGATTTACGTGGTTCGGGCCGCCGGAGCGTAATACCCTATGTCCACGAGAGTGCTTGTTCTATTGCTTGAGCGTGAGTGCTTGTGCGTTGTGTGATCTGGAATGGGAAAACGGTGAACCCTCTGTAGGTTGGTCACCACAGTCTTTTTATAGCTCAAGGCCGGGGTGGTTACAATGAGGCATAGGGCCCGACAGGTAGCCCTAGAGCTAAGTGAACCCTGTAGTTGATCTAGGGCTTCGTCCTCTGAGTAGAATGGCCGGTGGGAGAGTTAAGTCCCGCCGTCCTGTGCGTTGAGCGCCCGTGACCGCGTGTCAGGTGATGATGAAGACACCGTCTTGTCGCCGCGTCCTCACGCCCTGCTTGGGCGGCTTCATGCCGTTGGGCGGTACTGTACTGCTGTCACACCTTGCCATCCTGTCTTGTCACCGTAATGGCGAACGAGCAAGGGACAGGGGCTTTTGCAGTGCGCCATTCTTCTGGGGAAGGCACGAGCCTTGAATGTGAAGCTAGACAACACTCTTCCTTCTTGACTTCGTGTGTATGCGGCCTTCGGTACGTCTCACTGAGGCGTCTCTCTTCTTGATGGTCCCGAATAGAAGCACAAGCCATCCTGATGGCTTGCCCGTGGAAAGGGAGGCCTTCAGGAACAGGATCCACGACTTGCAGAGAGTCCCTACGCCAGTGTCGTGTGGGACATGTCCTCTAGGCGCCTCGTGGAAGAAGGGCTACCTGTCGGTACCGAAGGAAGGTTAAGTCCAGAGTGATCAAGCCTTCCTCAAGGTAATGTTGTGGACAGCCAAATCCGCCATAGATGGCGTTTGGCCCACGTGTCACTGGATGTCACTGTTGCCTTGGTCCAACATGAGTTGCTGCCGTCCTCGGTCTTATAGCAGGTGACCGTCTCTCTCCGCAGAGATTGGCTTGGGGGACAACCAAGTATGCCACAGAGCAGAAGACTGTTCGACTCGTAGCTGTTGAGTTCCTTAATCGTCTTGTATCCCCTTTTGTATGACATAACTCTGTCATTAATGAAAGCTTATTTGTTTCAAGCCTTTCTTTGTCTTGTATTGTCGATGTAGACTTTGGACCCTTGGCGGCGCAAAGGTCCGGAATGACTTAGCCGACGTGGATAGCTCTTTGTCGATGCCCTGAGCTTGCACCTCCGGGTCCTTAGAGGAGTAAGGACCCAGGGCGCTCCGGCAGTGTGGCTACCACTCTTTTCGGGTCCTCGGTGGCGTAAGGACCCGAGGGAAGTTCGACCCTTGTCTTCATCTTGTCGTAACTGGTACTCAGAGTCTTCTGCTCGCTGCTGTAGTGGTCCGACGTCCTACGAGCGTGATTCACCGTGATGGCCCCCTGGTAGGTGTGGTCCTTGTGTTGGGGCGCACCTACCACTGGATGAGGCAGGATGTCAGCATCGGGCCCCCTGGAAGGTCCGAAACACTAACGACCTGTGCGGACCTGCAATCATGGCAAAAAGAAAGAGTAGTCATGCTCTCTGGTCACTCTTCCTTATTTGGTAGCTTTGCTGTGGCTTATGGTCCTCAGTTAAGCTGCGGGGGCCTGGGTAATTCGATGTGGGTCGTCTGAGCTATGGTTAAAGCCTTGTCCAGGGGTATGAACCATCCGGTTCCCCGGTACTAAGCTGTAGCGCTGGAGAGGCAGGTACACACGTTAGGGGTATGGAACCAGGCATAGTAGGCTACGCCCCTGGACCTTTCTCCGGCGTGAGCTTTTTGGGAGATGGCCGTTAGGCGCCACAGGGCCCCCAAGCAATGAGACAACAAAAGATCCCTATGTTACGGTCAAGACTTTTCTTGGGGGTATGAGCCGTACGACTCCACGGTACGAGTTGTAGCGCTGGAGAGGCAAAGTACACATGCTAAGGGTACAGAACCAAGCATAGCAAGCTATGCCCCTAGACCTCCCACCAGCGTAAGCTTTTCGAGGGAGGGACCATTCGGCGCCATAGGGCCCCCGAGCAATGAGACAACCGCAGGACCCCGGGTACGCCACAGGTACTTCAAGAAGACCCGCCTGTACAAGGATAGCACAACCCTTGCTACGGTTGGACATAAGGAGAAGTGACTGGCCACACGGTCGGAGCGGTATGGAAAGAAAACATGAAAAGTTTGGGGACAATGTCCCGGGTCTGTTTACTTCTCTTGTCCGTGGGCGTGTTCTTTCTGGCCCCCAAGTACTTAGTTGTAGCGCAGGTGGGGGGCAGGATGTGCACGCTAGGGGTATGGAACCAGGCTTAGCTGGCTACACACCCTGGACCTCCCTGTCACACCCGGTTTTTCCGAAGAACAACCAAGTGAATATCACATGTATGCCAGGATCATTTTCTCATACATGTGATGACAAATAGTGAAGCATCATTTATTACAAGCCAGGTGTCGAATATAAGTAAGTCTTACATAGTAAATGTCTCGATGGACAATAATAAGTTCATCACAAGTAAATAAACTAGCAGCGGAATATTATTCTTTAGGGCTCCATCACAGGCATTGCCCGGGGGTCTTCATGAACCTAAAAGCCTTCCTCGGGTCCAAAATCTTGGTCATTATACACCACCTCATTATCTTGACCTGAGCAGCAATATAAACCAACAAATATGCAAGGTTGAGTACCAATGGTACTCAGCAAGTGTGGGAAAAATTATATCATGCATGGCTAGAACAAGGAGAGGTAGAACTCATGGTTAAAGCACTACGCAATTAATACCTATCACCTTAGCTTATTAAGCACCTTCATTACTACACAGGTGAAATGGTCCCAATCTCCCATCCCATCATCATAACCAAATAACCATAACATCATTTCCAATGTTAAGCTCCCCGCTTAACATCCACAACTTCCAAAAACCTTCACTCCTCTAATCATGAATAAGTCCAGGCCGCTCTTAACCGTGAGCACGGCTGTCAAGATAGTTTTGACTCTGCAGAGTTTGTACCACTGTACCCACAAGTAGTGATTTCATCCCCCGTTGCCGGGTGGACTAAAAGAACCTCCATTATGCCAGTGGCTACGATCCACATTCACACTTCCCAGGTGTGCGGCCAAGAGATCACTACGAAGCCTTTACAAAGGGATTCCCGACGAGCGTGGGCCCACTGAGGTTTCACCCCTAACAGCATACAAGAGGCTCCAACCCCGCTGCAGTGGCCCCCTCTTGAGCCTTGCGGTTCATATGGTAGTCCAGCTGACACCTACTCCCCGCACCATCCAACACACCCATACTACGCCGGGGATACACCTAATTAATTGGCCAAGCTGCCCCATCTCAGCATGTGGTTGGCACTGTAAAGCCGGGTTACATGCTTCATGAACCGGTCCTTAGGATCCAGGCAAGTACTAAACACAAACCCAAGTCTCGTGCACCCAGCACACAACCAAAACATCCAACTTGCCTTGATCCCTACCTCTACATAACTCACAATGTCTCATTCAAGAGTATGGTAATATAAACTGATGATCTCATTTCCCAAATGTCCCATTCTAAGCATGGCTAAGCATATGCATGTAAATAAATGACATGACAAAATAAATCCCAACCCAAGCTTCAAGGAAACAAGGTAATGCAATTCTAGGGAAACTTTCCTAGCATGGGTTTCATATTTAACTTGACAATGCAAATAATTCTATCTACACATCCTAGCATAGGATCAAAGTGGTCAAGGACACTTGCCTCCTTCTTGCTGCTCTTGAAATGGGTAGTCCTGATCTTGGAAATGAATAACTTGTTCTTGAACAGGTTCTACTTCATACCATCACACATAGCAAAAGAAAAACAACAATCCATAAGACATAGTTCACACTTACACTTCATACAAACCACACATTCACATTTATGAAATTCATTCACCATTATATGTGTTGTTGTTTCAGTTTTAAATAAATTCCTTATATTAAACTACTACACCTTTTCACTACCAGGTATGTATGAAAAGTATTTTTCTTCTCCATTTGTGCCTTCAGAATTTCTACCAACCCTAAACTGAATTCTTTGGATTTTAGAAACTCCATTTATCATTTACTAGTTGCTATATTTTCAGATTTATATTCCTATGCATAATTGTGTATTTTATTATGAAATTAGTAATACACATCATCTAAACAGTATAGGTTCTGGTCCTAAATGATTTAATAACATCTTTTGACCTTGGCTTCTGATGTAGACCATTTCATAATTATTTTCCCTATTTTTCTATAACTATTCTTTACTTAAAAATGTGTCCCTATACTAATATATGTGAATAATAGATGAAACAGATTTATTTCAGCCCAAAAGTAGATTTTTATCTCACTCCAAAGTTTTCTAAGTACTGAGAAAGTTTTTAATTAATTTTGACAATTTGTTTATCCCACTTTTTATTTTTTTTTAAACACTAGTTACATATTCAATTTTCTAAATTAAATACTAAACAGGGTTAAAAAGTAAACTCACCCCATTACAGGGTCTATAATATTATTTTCATAATTTCCAGGGGTCTAGCTACACTTATCAGAGGTGTTTTTCTTAATTTCTATTAAGTCCAGGGGCTAAAACTGATTTTTAAATGAATTTACATGATTTTCTGGAGTTCCAGGGGCTAGATCTGAAGTTTCCGGGGCTAGCTCTTATTTCCAGAGAACCCCAGGGGGTAGCACGTAAGAATTCCAGACTTTATAATGCGGGGTTGACGTGGACCGTCCGATTCTAAACCGACGGCTGAGATTATAACATCGAACCGGTACGCAGGGTTTTAAAGTCTACCGTGCGTTTTAAAATAAACGGCGCACAAGCGGCCACGTCGCTCTGATCGAGCGCGGGCGGCGCTGCCGGCGGCGCACGGCGGCGGGAAGCGGCGAACTCGCCGGAAAGTTTCGGATCCTCGAGAATTCTGCCTAGAACTGTGATCTTATGGCATAGATCGGTAGAGGGGAGGTCAGGGATCTCACTTCGGGGGTTTTCTCGAGCTCGGGGGTCCTGGAATGTGATCGGCGGCGAGGTCCGAGGCAAAACCACGGCGAAGCTCGTCGGCGCTGGATTTACACCGTAAGTCTTCGGGTTTTCTGCACCCGCAAAGTTCCCCGGAGGCGGTGGATCAAGACCAGCGAGTTAGATCAGAGTTTCCGAGCTTAGATCGGCCAGAATTCACCGGCGAAGTCTCGGTGCTCACCGGAGTGAAAATCGGCGATCGCGTGAGGAAAACTGATCGGATCGGGGGTTTTTATAGCCGGGGGAGGGCGGTGGGTCTGTTGTGATCGAGTTGGAGTCCTCTGGGACCGGAATTCGGCTGCGGGACGCGGTTTCCAGATCGGTTGCGATCGCGCGCGCGGGAGAGAGTCCGGGGTCGCGGGGTTAGGGATGACATGTGGGTCCCACCCGTCAGCGAGGGACAGCGCGGCGCGCGCGGGGGCGGGCTGGCGCGGGGGTTGCTGGGCTGGCTGGCGGTTTCGGCCCACTGGCCAGTTTTTTTCCCGATTTCCTTTTTCTTTTTCCATTTCTTTTCTGTTTTGGGTATAATTTGAATTCCAGTTTGAATTTGAATTTTTGCAAAACATGCAACACGTCCAAAAATTTCTAAATTCCCCTCTGAACATGGTTTAGGGTTTTAAATCAAAATTTGGGTTTTGACTAAAAATTTGGGGTGTTACACTCCCGCGGGCGTTAACCTTTTAGCGAGGAGACCTTTCAGTGGCACAGGACCTAGGACAAGTGTGTAGGATAGGCTCCGGACACACCGTTTACAGTTGATATGTATGAGCTAGCACAAACTGTAAATAAGGTACGCAGGGTAGAATAAATTTTCTTATTTCTGGCTTCCTTTGGGTGATAGGAGGAAACAAGTCGTGTAAGAAGGCAGCGACCCGCCCCGGATGACAAGAGTAGCAGGACCTCTTCGGGGCTTAGCTGTTCTAAGTGTTGTTCCTAGACACTATGGCACCTTTACAAATAAAGAGAAAAAGAAAAAGAATATCCTACCACTACTCAAAGGGTAGAACTTACAGAGGTGTTCTATGTCTCATGGTCTAGGTAGAGGTACCCATCCCCTGTCACTAGGCGGGTGCACCTAGGGCGGCATACTTGTGTTGGTCAGGAAGGACCCTCCTAGCTGGCGGAGGGTTTGTCACCCCTCCTGCAAAAAGTATTAACCGAGGCACCAGGTGGCCCTACCTTGGGCTGTCTACTCTGCGCGTACCATTGCCAAAGCGTTTTGCGGTGTAGCGCATTTCGAGCATCCTCTAGCCATGTCGCCTCGTTGACGAGGTCAATTTCTTCATGCAGGAGCTGGTCCTGCGTGGCTTCGTCGTATATCTGAACGTCGGGTGAGCCCTTGGTGTGTTTTGGGGAGGGCGGCCTCGACCCCCTACACCAGTGTAAGAGGGTGTTTCCCTTGTCACAGGACGGTGGGGGGGCATGCCTGGCTAGACATGGAGCTGAAATTGCCTAGAGGGGGGGGGGTGAAAGGCTATTATTACTGAAATGACTTAATTAAAAAAGATTAAGACTCAGGAGCCGGACTAGTCTGACTGAGGGGCGGACTAGACCGATCAACCTACTCGAAAGGCTTAAAAAGTCGGACTAGTCTGCCTTGGAGGTGAACTAGTCTAGTCAAACTGCGAGAAAGATCTGAAACTTGATTTTTAAGGATTTTTCTCCAAATTTTAGTTTAACAAAATGTGGATGAAACAACTAGCACTTCTATACGACAAGTGTGATAGAATATTGAAATGAATTGCAGGAGTGTGATGATGTGTAGCGAAATAATTAAAACAAACCCTAACCAATCTTGATCTTCAAAGAAATGTACATGCAAGAGAGACACCGAGGATTTTTTCCTGAGGTTCGATTCCACTCAGGAGTGTACGTCCCCGTTGAGGAGTCCACAAAGAACCGGGTCTAACAACCCTTTCCTCACCAAGTCGCCACTAAGGCCAACCCGGTTCTTCACTATCTCAAGGGTGAACTTACAAAGTTTTGGGGCTGCTCACAATCTGAGGCTCACACTTGATCACGTCCATCAAACTCCACAGATTTTACAAGCCACAGGTCACAAGGACTCAAACCAAGTGCACAAGATCACTCCGAGAGCCAAAAACACGAAGTTCTTCCTTCTCCTCTCCTCACACACCCAAATCCACTCAAGAATTGGTTCTAGAGGGTGAGTAGGCAAGAGAGAAGGCTTAGGGGGCTCTAGAATCGCTGTGGCGGCACTAGGGTTCCAGATGCTTTAAAATGACGTCGGGGCATCTTCTTTTATAGAAGTCCTAAAGCTGACCGTTGCCACCTACCGAAAGTCCGGACTAGTCCGCCTCACACCGGACTAGTCCGATCTCACACAGAAACTATTTGTCCGGGTGAGAACGGACAAGTCTGGAGGACCCGAACTAGTGCGGCCACTAAGGCGGACAAGTCCGGTCCACCAAGACTTAGCCGTGGGAGCTCTCATCTCACACCCATACGGACTAGTCCGCCTTAGAACGGACTAGCCCGAACTCACACAAAAACTCTTAGTCCGTGTGAAAACGGACAAGTCTGGCTAGCCCGAACTAGTCCGGACACTCAGGCGGATAGGTCTGGTCTACCAGGACTTAGCCCCAAAAACACTCCCACCAAGAGAGAAACGGACTAGTCCGTCCAAAACGGACAGGTCCGATCTCAGTCAGGAACCCTTAGTCCGCCCTAAAACGAACTAAGCCGTAGGACTTCCGGACTAGTCCGGCCTCTTCCCCAGACAAGTCCGGCCTGCCCAAATTTACCTCTCTCCACTAAGGATTTGACACTTCTAATGCTTTGAGCTCTCTTCTATGATCTCAATGCACTTGACACACACACACTCTCTTTCTTTTATTCGGCTAGCCTACTAAAAACTCAAGTGAAACCCTAATTTCTACACTTTGAGTCTTTGACACTGTTCTTCATCTTTTTCCTTTTTAAGAGTTTAGGTGCCCGTCTTGGAAATGTCATGTGCTTATGATCATCTCAGCTCATTAGTCTCTTAATTTGTCGTCATCAATCATCCAAAACCCATAGGGATGCCTAGATGCACTTACAGGAGCGCCTTGCATCGCTCGCTGTCGGCGCTTGAGTCAGAGTTGGAGTGGTCGTAGATGGCTTTCAACGCCCTCTGGGTGTCTTGATACTCCATATCCTGCTCAGCATTGGCCTCGGGTTTGGCCCTTTGTTTGCCCTCCCGCTGGCGGGAGGGTGCGACGTCTTGGCGCGACCGCTGTTGTTGCAGCTCACGGAAGCATTCCGCAAGCTTCTTGATCTCGCGGCAGTCGTTAGCGCCGTGGCTGCTGGTGTTGTGCAACGGGCAACACTGGCCGTCGTCGCTGGTAGACGACGGTCGCATACGCTTGTCAGAGCGCGGGGCTTGGCCCCCACCGGACGCAACTAGGGCAGAAGTGGGTGCCCCAGCCAGAGGCTTGTTCTTGCCTCCGACCTTGTTCTTCTTGCTGCTGTGCGGAGCAGCAGCCTCTCCGGCACTCCCCGCCGCGGAGGCAGGTCGCGAGTGCCAGTCTCGGCCTTTCGCCACCCTGACACTTTTGTCGGCCAGGCTGAAGAGCTCGAAGACATCTTGCACGTCGTGCATGGCTAACTCCTCGAGCATCTTCTTGTTGCGGACTCCTTGCCGGTAGGCGACGACGACGAAGGCGTTGGAGATGCGGGGGATGGTGTTCCTGACCTGGGAGAACCGCTTGATGAAGGACCCGAGCGACTCCCTATCACGCTGGCGCACGACATGAAGGTCAAGCTCGGTGCCGGGGCGCGTGTAGGAACTCCTGAAGTTGGCCGTGAATCTCTAGCACAACTCTTCCCAGGACGTGATGGATCCCAGAGGAAGGTTCATAAGCCATGACCGGGCTGTGCCACCTGGGGCCACGGGGAAGTAGTTGGCCATGACAGCCTCATCCCCTACTGGAGCTAGGATGGAGGTGGAGTAGATATGCAGGAACTCGGCGGGATTGATTGTCCCGTCGTATTTTTCTGGCAGATGGGGCCGGAACTTGGGTGGCCAGACCACCATACGAAGGTGCGGGGCGAGCGCCATGCAACCCCCTATTGCCCCATGAGAGGTAGGGCTAGGAAGAGCGCGGCCCGCTGTTACGGCGTTCGGAGAACGGTACTCTCCTTCGAGGTTGTGATGCCTCTCGCGGCGTTGCTCAATGGTGGTGCGACCATCTTCGCTTGCGAGGCAGCGGTTCAACTCGACCCTGAGGTCGGCTGTGGCCTCCGCGCGTGGGTCGGACGCCTCATGGGCTACCATGCGTACACGACTGGGCCAGTGAGGTTTCCTCCCGCTGTCTCTTGTAGGCATGAGAGTTCATGGCTGCAGCGCCAAGATGGTCGACATCGTGTCGCCGCTGTTCTACCGCCTCGGGGGTGGCACCCTCGCGTGGAGGGTTGTGGAGCAAAGCGCGTGCTGCAGCCAGCATGCTCTCCGGGATCGGGCATGGCGGCGCTGTCGCCACTGCCAAGTAGAGGGTGGCCGAGAGGAAGCGACCGCTGACGGTGTGAGCACCGAGGGCACATCGTATGTGCGGTTGCCTGCCCGTCCCGACCTGGGCACCACGGGCATCTGAGGGGCACCAGCGTTCTGTTCGCTGATTCGACTGGATTTGGGCGCTGGGGGCGCCGGTGGTACGCCGGCCGTCTGACCGCCAGCCCGGCCTGACCTGCCCGCCTTGGAGCGGGAGGTTGCCTCGTCGTCTCCCATCTGACCGCCGACCCGGCCTGACCTGCTCGCCATGAGAAGTGATGTTCACCATGGTCGCATGGAGAGCGCGAAAAGTCCCCCTTCCTGGCGTGCCAAATTTCAGAGTGTGAGCTGCGACACTCCTTCTGGCCTGCTCGGAAGAAGCCCGCGAGGTTCTTTTTTCCGGAGGGGGCTTGGCGCCCTACCCGACCTGGGCTTGAGAGAGTGGATGAACACCGAGATTTACGTGGTTCGAGCTGCCGGGGCGTAATACCCTACGTCCATGGGTGTGCTTTTTCTATTGCTTGAGCGTGAGTGCTTGTGCATTGTGGGATCTAGAATGTGAAAACAGGGAACCCTCTGAAGGGTGGTCACCACGGTCCCTTTATAGCTCAAGGTCGGGATAGTTACAATGAGGCCTAGTGCCTGATAGGTGGCCCCAGAGCTAAGTGAATCCTATACATGATCTAGGGCTTCGTCCTCTGAGTAGAGTGGAGGGCGGGAGAGTTAAGTCCTGCCGTCCGGCGCGCTGAGCGCCCCTGACCGCGTTACAGGTGATGATGAATACACCATCTTTTCACCGCATCCTGTCGCCCTGCTTGGGCGACATCGTGCCGTTGGGCGACACTATACTGCTGTCACACCTTGTCGTCCTCTCTTGTCACCGTAATGGCGAACGGGCAAGGGACGGGGGCTTGTGCAGTGCACCATGCTTCTAGGGAAGGCACGAGCCTTGAATACGAAGCTAGGCAGCGCTATTCCTTCTTGAATTCGTCGACCCACAACTTACGACGGATCGCTGGGCACATGGCGTCTCTGGAGCTCTTATCTACGGGCTCGGAGCCAAGGGACACGTGGCAGCCCCGTACCTCACCTCAGCGGGGAGGTTTGGGTCGGAGCCCAGGACATGTGTCTGCACCAGAGCTGCCCTCACCAGGGAGGCAACTTGAAGCTAGGGAACACGTGGCAGCCCTAGAACTCACCTCAGAGGGGAGGCTTGGGCCGGAGCGCAGGGCACATGTCTGCATCGGAGATGTCCTCAGCGGGGAAGCGGCTCAGAGCCAAGGGACACGTGGCAGCCCCGGACCTCACCTTAGCTGGAGGCTCGGGTCGAATCCCAGGGCACATGCCTGCGCCGGAGCTGTCCTCAGCGGGAGGTGGCTCGGAGCCGGGGGACACGTGGCAACCCCGGACCTCACCTCAACGGGGAGGCTCGGGCCGGAGCCCAGGGCATGTGTCAGCTCTAGAGCTCATGCGCACGTGGCAGCCCTAGGGCTTACCATGGGGCCAAGGGCACGTGGCTTACGCTGGAGCCCGCCTCAGCGGGCAGGCGGGGCCTAGACTGCCTTTTACCCACTACGTGGGGGTACCCGGTCTGCAGGATACGGACAGAAGGTAACGCTTCTCGTTGGCCTTTTCTACCTGGTGAAGCTCTGGTCTCATATCAAGAGTTACTAGGTCCATACATGATCTTAATCCATCCTTTGTTTTCCTCGGCATGTCCAGCAAGGTTCCAATTATGCCGTCAAATACATTTTTTGTAGCGTGCATCAAAACAATACGAAGACAAATTTCCAGGTTCTTCCAATACAAAAGATACTTGAAAAAAATCGATTGATTCTTGAAAAACGTGTCAGTTGTATCACCCAAAGATGTAGTTTTGTTTCTCTTTGTTCCTTTAAATTTTTTGCCCTTACCAAAACCAACGTGAATGTTCTTGAGCATTTCGAACACGAGTTTTCCGTTGTAAGGTTTTGGTGCAGTGTCTTTTTTGATTTTGTTATCAAATTGTTCTTTCATCTTTCTGTACTTTTGTGTATCTGTCAAGAACCGCCGGTGTCTCATGTACACCGTCTTTCTTGATGAAGTGAGGTATAAAAATCCAGTTCCATCCACACACCTTACACAACCTTTCTTCCCTTTCATTTGTCCCGATAATGTAAACAGTCCAGGATAATCATGCACGGTAATGAATATCATTGCTCTTAGCGTGAAATGCTCCCTCTTGTACTCATCTCATGTACGTACCCCTTCATTCTGCAGTTTCGCCATATCTTCTATTAGAGGTTCCAAGAACACATCAATTTCGATGCCGGGTTGTTTTGGACCTTGTATAAGAATAATTAACAAAATATATTTCCTTTTGTGACACTACCACGTCGGTAGGTTCTACATCGTTAAGACCACGGGCCATGTGTTGTGTATGCTCCTTTTTCACCAAATGGATTCATTCCGTCTATACCCAAGGCAAACTTTACATTTATGATTTCCTTTGCAAACTCTGGATACTGAATATCAACATTTTTCCACTTGCTTGCATCACCAGGGTGTCGAATATGTTTTTCATTCTCCCCGCGTTGCTCGGAATGTCAACACATAAGTTCAGCCTCTCTAGGGTTTGAGAACATACTCTTCAAGCGATCAATTACTAGAAGGTATCACATCTCCAAGGCAGGAATTTTTCTCTTACTCTTCCCGCCCGCATCGTCAGAAGTATCATCATCGTCACCTTCACGGCCAATAATATTCTTGTTATTCTTTTCGGTCTTATTTATGTTGGTAACATACTGGTGATTGTAGTCGTTGTATCTACTAACATCGCAGATGGTGCATCTAGTTGCGAGCCCATGCTCTTTGCCATATAGAATACAAGGGTTCACACAAACGTGTATTTTTATCACATCTAGTGACATCGAGCAAAGAAATTTCTTCGCTTTATAAGTGTTTCTGGGCATTTTATTCGGATTTGGAAGAATTTCTGCCAAAAGATTCAAAAGATTAAAGAAACTACAATCAGACCATCCGTGTGTGACTTTCAACTTTAGTAGTTCTAAGATTGCACACAATGTAGTAAACTCTTTATCACCACCCTTTGATTAATTATATAAGAGTTCCGTCGCCGCATTCTGCAATGTCTCTGTTTTACTTAAACCTTTACTTGCTCCCATAGAAATCAATAGATGTAGTTTGATATGATGCAACATCTCCTCACAATCAAACTCATCATCATCTTGATTCTGACTATCATAATCGATATGAGCATTTTCGTAACCAGAACCTCTCTCATCATCTTTATCCACCTCATGTGTATCTAACTCACCATGCCCTGCCCATATTGTGTAGTTTTTTTTAAAACCCCTTTTCACCAAATGAGATTGGATTACAATAATATCTATTCAAGCAATCTTATTTTCACAGTCGATACATGGACATCATCTATCTTTTACATCTTCACATGTCTCTTGAACGCTTTAATAAAGTTTGCAACATTCTGAATGTACATAGGCTCAGGTCTTGGTATGTTGTATATGCATGCTTGGCGGTCCACCTTCTGTGCCAAACTGTAAAAACAAAAATATGATAGTAACCATTTCTTGAGCAAATTCATACAAAAAATATTAGAAATAAATAATATTGCTTATGTGACACCTTATTCAGTAAAATCAGGCATATCATTAGTGTTATTAATATTGCTTATCAAACATACCCTTGTGACACTAGACAAATTAAATATCCACAGAGCATTAATTAATTTAAATAACCTCTAATGCAAGTGAATGCCAAAATTTGAACACAAGGTTCATAAAGCTAGGTACAGTGATGTCACTTGGAGGCGAGGATGATGAAGTGCACGCGCTTGGAGGCGAGGGCGAGGACGGTGATGTGGGCTCGACAACGAGGGAGAGGACGGTGGTGGCGACAACGGCCAGGATGGCGGCGGCCGCGAGGGGCAAATGTATTTTTTGGCAGCGTGACGGCGTCAATGTGAAATCTCCGGAGTTAGGTTTTTGCGGTGCTCGAGCGGTGCTTTATATAGTCGTCCATTATCACAGACGGATTTTAAGTTGGTCCATTAAAAACCGCGTGTGATAATTGCCTCTTCATAGGTCTGATCCTCAGTTTCTTCTTCATTTGCTTTATTTTTTATTTCGATTTCAATATAAATACTCAAACATGTATAGATTCTACAAATTAAGTCTAAACTCGATGATTTCTTTTTCTATATTCTTCAAAAATTAATTTATACCAGATGAAATAAAAAGTTTAAAACTTATATAGGTAACATTGTTATGTTTTGGTAAATATATAATTAATTTATATATACATATTATTCAGATTTTCATATCTTCTTAGAAAAATGGATCTTCCACTGAAAGTTGGTTTGTATGAACATATTGTCTTATTTGTACATGTATGAATTTTGTTATTTTTTAAAACAATCCAACATGTCAAAATTTAAATTATCAATTATTTTAATAAAATGCCCATATACATATGAGACATTATTCAAAATTTAAATACACATTGATTCAAACAATTTTGTAAAAATCTAAAAAAATCATAGAGATTGGTATGATGACTAAAAAGTCGCATAGAAAAATTTACTCACAAAATCATTGTATTATGTAAGATACAAAAATGACAAATAACCTATTTATTTGTTTTTTATGGTCTTACCAATTTCGAAGGTTTTTCATAGTGAAATTTAATGCGCACCTGTAATACTAAATCATATTACAAGAACTTGGAATTTGAGCTTTTACAAGCCCCTATTTTGATCATGAATATTAATTAATCCTAAACTTAGTTAACTTTTTTCACACGTGGTTCTATATTGAAAAACCGCCTCTGACAATTGCTTCTTCATAGGTCTACTCTTCCATTTCTTCTTTATTTACTTCATTTTTTATTTAGATTCTAATGTAAATACTTAAACATGTATAGATTCTGTAAATTAAGTCCAAACACGATGACTCCTTTTTCTATATTCTTCAAAAATTAATATATACCAGATGAAACAAAAAGTTTAAAACTTATATAGCTAACATTGTTATGTTTTGGTAAATATAGAATTAATTTATATGCACATATTATTCAGATTTTCATATCTTCTAAAAAATGGATCTTGCACTAAAAGTTAGTTTGTATGAACATATTATCTTATTTATACATGTTGGGGCACTCTCTCAAGAGCACTCTGCCTTGGGTTCTTGATCAAGAGATTATAAGATATACATATTTTACTCAAGTAATTAGTAATTGTGCCGAACTTATTTGAAGTGGTTTTTATGTTGTTTAAATTGATATTTCGTAGGGGTAGTGTCTGGGTATTAGTGTCAAAATTTTACCGCTTGAAGTTCAGCGTTTGCTTCATCAGCTAAATACTCCCGATGTTAAAAATGATTGCTATAATCTATTTATCAAGGTTAGTAACTTTGTGTTAGTGAGCAATCTAGGTTATATATCATTCCTCATTCGACATTTTCTAATTTAAAGAATGTTAATGTTATTTTCAGGATCCAGAGGAATATAAGAGACGTGTTTGGGAGCAAGCTCGACGGTACAATTTAGATCGATCAATGGGAGCTTCATAGAAATATAAGTCTGGAATGTATATTTTAGAGGACACGCAATGTGTATAAACTATGAAATGTTCATTGAGTTGCAAATGTTTATCTTTGAATTGCAATATGATTGCAGTTCTATATGCTCATTTTGGCAACGATGCACATTTATTATCTATGTGCGCGAAGTGGCAACGAACAAATATATTAGAAAGAACATAATTTAAACATTTTTTGTAGACGGTGTTTAACTAAGAGTCGCTTGTGAAAATCTGCGCCTATATAAGGCCGCTCAGGTGGTTTGAAATTACAATTTACAAACCGCCAACACTAATACATCTTCGCAGGTGGTGTTTAACTAAGAGTCGCCTGTGAAAATCTACGCCTGTATAAGGTCGCTCGGTCTCCTCGAAAAATACCAACCCTGGAGATTTCACTTAGACGCCGTGAGGCTACCAAAATTTCCTTTGCCGCCACAGCCCTCGCGGCCGAGCTTCGTCCTCGCCGTCCTCCCCGCTGAGCTTCGTCCTCGCTGTCCTTGCCGTCGAGCTTCTTCGCCGTCGCCGTCGCCGTTGCCATCTATGTACATCTGCCTCTTTCCTCCCTTCTCTCCCTCCTCCCTTCTCTGTCCCCCGCGCCGCCTCCTTCCCTCCCCCTCCTCGTGCCTCCTCCCTCCTCGCCCTCGTCGCCGACCGAGTGTCGTTCTCGCCCTCACCGCCGCCTCCCTCCCCCCTTTTCTGCCCCCCTCTGGCACCATCGATGCTACACCCCGTGCCTTAATCCTCCTCGCGCCGCCTCCTCCTTCCCAGCATCTACCCCCACTGTGCGCTGCCTCCTCCCCACCATCTCCCATCTCCGACGCTCTCCCACTGCGCCGAGCCCCCCTTTTAGATTGTTTAAATTGTTTAGATTACTTGTTTAGAGACCTTGATAATTGTTTAGATTTGTTTGAAGGTGGACCAGAGAGCAAATTGTTTAGAGAGTAAATTAATTTTTTTACATCAGAAAGCAAAGAAAATTTAGCTCAATTGTTTCTTCTACATTTTCTGTGTGTTTTCATACCTGCACTAATTAGTTGTTTAGAATAGTTGTGTTAAAGGAGATAGTCTTGCTGTGCTAACAAGTAGTCCATGTTGTCTTTGTAATCACTGAGTACTATAACAGTGATATATGTTGCCTTTGTAAATCCAACATGTTCACTCTATTTTATATATTAGAATGTGATTTTACATATTAGGATGTCTTTGTAATTACTGAGTACAATAACAAGAAACCCCTTTCTGTTGGTTTTCAAGTTCTAACATGGAAAGCCCTAAAAAGACTGGTGCTCGTAGTAATAATAAAGCCGACAATGTTGAGTTTAGTGACTCCAGCAGTTCAGGCTCATATCACAGTCCATCAGATCCTTTTCCAAATATAAAAATTAAAAAGACTTCAGAGGATCTCGACCCGAATTATGATCCTGCCAGCGAGGTATTGATCACGAATCTTAACTCCAGCAGTTTAAGTTAATGTTGGTTGCCAAGTATATGAAGTCTTATAATTCTTTTCTACCTAGCTTAATTGCTAAGACAACGAGGTGACTTCGGCTCCTAAAACCGCAGAAGGTTCTCTAATGGTTGATTCCTCAAATTCAATCAAGCAAAAACGAGTGCAACGGGGTCCCAATAAGGGTCCATTGAACCGTATCATATACATAACAAATGTCAGTCCAGGTGGGCTTCCCCAAGAACCACTGGATTCAGTTACAAAGTACCAAAATGCATGCGGTTGTCTTGTTAAATAGCTCGTGCCGATCACAACCGAGAATTGGAGAAAATTCACTAAGGCTGACAAGAATGAGTTGTGGGAGAAGTTAAAGAAACAATTCAAGTTCCCAAAATACACGGAAGAAGCTGTAAAGAAAGCAACATTGGTCTCTTGCTGCAAGATGTTTCGTGGGTGGAAAAGTGAAATGAATGCTTATGTTAGGGACAATAAGGTCCCTAGCCCGAAGAAGATGGAAAAAATCACACAAGCTCAGTGACAAGAATTTGTTTGTCAAAAGACCACTTCTAAGGCTAAAGCCCTAAGCTAATCTAGGTCAGAGATGGCTAATAAGAACAAATACTATCATCGCTTGGGGTCTGCCAGATATGCCCCCAAAGTTGAGAAATGGAATAAAATGTTAGAGGAAACTGTTAGTAAGGGCAATCCTTACCCACTACAAGGTTGTGATGAGAGAACTAAGCGGTGGTTCTTAGCTCGGTCAGGTTCGACCAGCGAGGGCAAACTTGAAAAGCCCGACTGTGAACCACGTAGAGCAAAAAATGAAAGAAGTAATTGAAAAGCAACAGAAGGGTCTCTTCAAGCCGAAGAGGGAGAATGACCAACTTACCGCTATCCTAGGAAACCCTGAACACGGTGGACGGGGTCGAGTAATCACTTCTCAGATGTTCTGGCTAGATGGTTTCCTGAATGATAAAGAGTTATATAGAACACGTGACAAGTTCAAGAAGACAATTGAAGATACGATTGATCAAAAGGTCAAGGCATCTGTGCAAGAAAGAATAGATGAACTTATAGAATCGGGACAATTAACGCCACAGAATAGAGCTATGGTTCCCGTGGCAGATGAGCATTTGATGTCTCCAACTTCCTACCCTAGCAACGTAGGTTCTGTGCTAGGCTAAGGGTCAAGCCATAAGTTCTCTGTCGATGATATTGTTAAGAACACATCTTGTCGTCTTATTTTCCCGATCGGCAAAGCAGGGAACAAAACAAAATAGGTTGCCACTGCTATGGCAAAGCCGAATCGTGTCTTCAACAGTAATCACTTCCGTTGTATTATGTTGTGATGTAAGTTCTTCAGATCATTGATAATGATTATGAAGATTATGAAATAGACCACATTACACCTAAGTGGATCACGACTCTGGGGCAGGCTTTCAACCAGTTAATCCTTTTGCACCAACGCGATGCCGTGTTGGACGATGAGCCTATGTCTAGCCCTGTCGCATCTCGAAAGACTGCAACCCCGTCTTCTTTGCCGAAAGTCCAAGAAGATCCACTCCCGCTATGTCCTAGCAAGGATGATAGTAACCTTGCTAGTAAAGACAACCAAGAGCAACCAGTTGACCAACAGTTTGAAGCAGTACAAGAGCAAGCCGCTTGTAGTAAAGAACAATCAGTTGAACAACAAGTTCAGCAATAGGCCAATGTCCAACTTCCGACGACTACTACTCGATCAGTGCCTGTGAAAGTTAGCTCATACAAAAATAAGGAACCTTCTAAAGAAGTGTCAAAATATTTGGAAAAAATGAAGAAAAATATTACAAAATCTAATGCATCTCGTTCTTCACATGAGCCAGCATTAGAAAATATTGGGGAGTGTGAAGAAGACGGTGTGAAATATACTCGGGTGAAGGCTTTAGTTTAACCAAGAGTTCCGGTATACAAGATTCAGGACGTTCCTCCTGAATATGAGAATGGGAAGCCGTTCATGATATCGCCACAGCTTAGCAAACAACATTTCTCGCTCAAAAGAATGCACGAGTGGTACATCACTGCGAGCACAAAATATGAACTTTGTTACGTCACATTTCGTGTGCCAAAAGAAGCATTCTAGAGCATTGGAGAAGATAAATGAGCCCTTTTCTTTGAAGATCTGCGAAGCCTTTTCTATCGAGGCATGCTCAAAACAACCTGCTACTCGTCTAGTGCTTGTAAGTGCCTCTAATATTTCGTATTTGCATTTTTTACTATACGCATACACATGTCATGAGACTATAACAATCCGGACTTGTTCAATAGGATGCAATACATGGATAATGAAAAGCTGAACTCCAAGATAGGTATCTTTGACCCTACAGTGATTGCAAAGTCTAATTTCGACTTTCAGGTGCAACATGACTCAGAACAGTACAAGCACCTGACAATAAAAGAATTTAAAAAATCAATCGCAAGCCACAAGAAGGATAAAAAGGCAAAGGTTGCAGCCTACATAGGACAGTCATGTTTAACTTTGTCAGAGATGGCAAGGACCTCGTAAAGGTTCTGTACCACTTCGAGTAAGTTCGACACATAGCATGGAAATAGCAATTATTGCTAATTTTTAACTTAACACGTGTGTTTGTACGTGTCTAGTAAACACTACATAATGATCTTCATCAAGCCAACGCAGGGTTTGACAACGGTCTTGGATTCAGCCGATTACTCACAAGATACTTACATTGATTTCCTTGCCATTTTGAGAACGTACGGTTATTCGATACTTTTAATATACATACATATATATAGGTTGGCAACTCTTATATGACATACCTTGTATGACGGCGCTTCGCGGTTTTACGAAATAATTTGGCAGTCGGAGACCTCCTAATAAGGATGCATTGCAGATATCAACATATTATCCTTATCCCAAGCAACCTTCTGGGAGCGTCTTATGCGGGTATTATGTATGCGAGCATCTTCAGACCGCCTGCGAATATAGAGTGAATCGTGAGGGTGTAAGTTATCCTTAATATCAATTTTGTGTTTTCTTACTTTTGAGTTTCATTTTCATTGTAACTAGCGTATTTTAATACTATTATGTTATTATTATCACCAACACATTCTAAACCTTGTTATGTGTTTCATTGCAGCACAAGAATGTCGACGAAGAATGGCCAGTTTCTAGATATATGCCTGGTGGAGGAGCCGGTAAGATTGCGAGTGAACCGTGTCTCTTCATGCATCGCAAAATTTTCCACCGAAAAGGGTTGTTCTTCGATAACCCAGGTGTAATAGCTGATGTCCCAAAACTTTGCCAGTTTGAGCTCGAATGAATTTTTAGTGAAAAACTTTTAAACTATGAATTGAGATGTATTGTACTGTACTTATGTATATGAGATGACTTTTTGATGATATTGTGTCGATGATACTTGTCAGAATATATTATTTCTACTGTGTGTGAATGTGTATATGAAATTGACCTTGAAATTAGAAATAACAACATGTAGTACCTAACAAACTGTCTGTGATAATATAATTTCACATATGGCTTATCGTAGGTAAAGAACCGTGTGTGATAATATAGTTTCATAGGTGGCTAGTCGTAGGTAAATAACCGCCTGCGATAATGGAGTTACGCAGTCGGATAATCTTACGTTACAAACTGACTGTGATAAACATTCTTCACGTGCGGACAATCGTAGGTAAAGAACCATCTGCGATAATGGAGTTATCATAGACGGATACTCTTACGTTACAAACCTCCTGTGATAAATATTTTTAACAGGCGGCTAGTCGTAGGTAAAGAACCGCCTGCGATAATGGAGTTATCATAGGCGGATACTCTTACATTACAAACCGCCTGTGATAAAGAGTCTTCACAAGCGGATTCATGAAGGTTAAGACCGCCTGTGATAATTTTTTTAACAGCCGGTTTAAGTTTCCGCCTGTGAAAATTACTGATTATCACATGCTCTTCATTTCAGGTGGTTTTGAAAACCGCATGTGATAATACGTTTAGAGCCGTTTGAAATGAAGCTTATTAGTGTGTACAAATAGCCAGGTTAGCTATAGCCCATGTTAAGGGTGTATTTGGTTTAGCTGTAGATAACTGAAAATCTGATTTTAGCTGAGATATAGAAAAACTATTGTGAGGTGTGAGTTGGGAGAAAGAAAAAGAAAAAATGATTCAGGTGTGTATTTTTTCCAATAGTTAAATGAAAAATCACAGAAATCTAGGGTGAGAGTAGATTCTAATTTGTACTAGAAAAATCTACAACTTTTAAAGAATCCGCTTCATAATGAAACCACTCTGATTGGGATTTCAGATTTTTTACAGTGCATTTGCTCAATAAAACTAACTAAAAAAGACACTTAAAGATGTCTCATAAACTACTAAAAACGATGGGAAAATTTTTATTTGTAAGCTCAGGTCAGTGACTCTGTTTGCTGCCCACTTGTTAATGGATCGGATTTGTACTGTTCTAATCGAAGAAAGAAAAGAAAAAAGAACAACATCAGATTAACAGGGAGGCTGCAGCAATCAGTTTCCTATTTTAGCCAGACAATATGTATTTCAGCATGTTGTGTGAGCATTTTGGTTTCCATGCATTTAGGACATGGACGGTGACTGTTGACTACTAAGTAGCCGAATGATATGGTTAGGGTGTTCGCAAAAAAAACAATAATGATATGCTTTAGGGTACAATACTCCGTTACATATGTACATTCGATATAAAGGCTGGAGATATTGATCAATACTGGTACATTGCACGTGCTAACACTATGGTGATGCAAATCAAACAACAAAATGCATGCAGCTGAAAACAATATGAAATATGATTCAGTACCATTATTTTTTTATCAAAAGAAAGCATATTTCTTTATAATATATACATGGCTAAAGTCTATTAAAAAATATGGATCGACAGTGTTGCTTTGCCAGCTGCACTGTAATAAACATCCATGTATAATACAGCAATGGAATGACAACACCAAATGCAGGCACATGCAAAAGAACATGATCATGGTCCACATGGACATGCTATCTCATTGCGACAAGCTAGCATGTAAATGTCACAATGTATGAGTGGTGTGAGTAGAGCACAAAAGGCATCATCTCACGGTGGTAATCGATGCCATTTTATTGTTGTTGTCCTGAGCCGGATTTGCCAAGTGGAACAGAGAAGGAGTGAGAGTTGTGGCTGGTGAAACACTTGTCCGTTCTGAAGGCTATAAAGCAGTCAGGTCAAGTGCTGTATCTCATACACCTCAATTCTCGCACCATTCCACTTTTTCGAGTTTATCGTCCAATATGCAGGTTGTCCAGTGCCAATTTTTCCCAGACGTGTCGAAACAGTGTCACTGTACTACAAGCGACGCTCCTGTCCACCCCCCTCCTCTCCACTGGCCGCAACAAGGGTCGCTAACCACACCGCAGGGAGAGGACGACCCGTTGCAACAATGTTATGGTTGACTATCTTAGGATAGTTCATGGACACCAGACTTGTTTATTACGAGCGATAGATACCGATGTTATTTCTGATAAATGGTTAGTTGCTTTTGTGACCTGCCAAAACATTTTTGGTCCTCGGCGAAGATTGCAGTTGATTCAAGAGATGACGAGTGCTTTGCTCTCTGTTTTGCTTATTTCATAGACAAACTATATGGGAAGCAACACCTTATTGTTTATGTGTTGTGGATATTTAACCGACTGCTATTTTTTTAATCGCAGTCATCTCACAATAATCGGTTCGCTTATTTCACTTGTTTCCATGTTGACAAACGAATGACTTGATACGTTCTGTTGTACTGAGAGGTGATGATATAAAACTAGCGCTTTTTTGTTGACATAAACTACTCACTTTGACACACGTGTCCTTTTTCAGGCAGTGATGATATATAGAAGGATAAATAGCATAAAAAACTAACGCTGGTTTTATTAAATCACAATCAACTTTAGGTTAATTATTATTTTATCACTAAGCTCATGTGACATAAATGCAAATGAAAGGTGAGGCAAACAGCCAAGCATTACTAAATTGAAATCCATTGATCATCTAAACAACACCTGATATTTTTTGACCCAGAAAACAACACAATGTATTTTGTGACCCAGAAAACAACACCTAATGTATTTTGTGACCCAGAAAATAACACCTAATGTTCATTTACAATACACAAATCGACCAATTTCGCATCAAATATGGAGACCACAAGAATGTATATAGTGCATATTCACAATCAACCAAGTCATAAGGATTACAATTTCACTGGCACAGACACCCAAAAGCCAATTAACCCAAAAGGTGCTGTATATATGAGTAGACATGATAGAAAGTCTCCTCTATGTGCGTAGTTTAAACCTAATCATCAATCTTCTCAATGACAGATAAATCAATGAATACACTATACTCGCCTCTAAGCCTCTCCACAATAGCTTGTTCCCATCGAGATCCGTAAAATTGACTCCAATATCCTCAAATAGACCATCAGGTGCCAAAGCATATCGTATCAGAACTTTGTCCTAAAAACCATAGCTTATCTGCCAGATTTGGCGCGCTGGATTCCTCCTGTATCAAGATCGTTGACAGGATCCTTGCGGGGACAGGACCTAGTGGAGCCATCAGGAGGCAGGGGAGATGCCGGCTAATTGAATCGAGAGCAACAGAACGCAGGTTCTCACCATTGGGCATGTAAAACTGAGTCAAGGTGCTAGCCTCGTACCAGCTATAACGATTTCCCTGCAGATTAAACATTAGTATGTATATGAAGCGAGGCGCGCGGGGGGCACCTCCTCCCAGTTGGCTACACCGAACGGCGGGAGTAGGGGGTCGAGCAGGGCAGACGAAGCGGCGATAGTGAAGGTAGGTTGTATAGCAAGAAGAGACGATGCCTGAGATGGAAGGGGCGGAGGAGCTCGTGGTAGAGTGCGGGGATGCGGCGGATGGTGCACAAGGGGGAGGATCCCATCGATTGTGCTGCTGACTGCTGTGTGTGGAGCGTCGCAGCACAACCAGGTCGAGTTTTTAAGATAGTAAACAAACAAGCGACCATGTACAGAAAGAATCATGTTCTGTCCTCAGACATTACTGTCGCGTGGTGGACAGTATTCACTGTTCATCCATCTAAAACACAATCATGTGTTTAACATATGAGTCCATATACGGTCTTAATAAGTATAGAGTAGTATATAGAGGGGAACGAGCATAAAAACGGTATCACAGAGAAATAGATCTTTTAGAGAAAATATGAAGCATAAAGAATATTTATTTAAAGTAACGTTTTATAGGAGAACAAGTGTAGATAATCTTAGCCACACGCTGATAGGATGCAACCTATTAGCCTCATTTCGCTTTTGAAATAAGTTCTATTTACCTCCTCTAACTCTTGGCACAATCTAATATTCTTTCATGAACCAAAAACTAGTCATTTGACCTCCAACAACTATTAAAAATGTTTGATTTTCATCCATGGACAGTTTTGAGGATGGTTTTATCATACTAGACCACACCTGTCATGTGTCATGTCATCATCTTAGGTCCCTTCTTTCTTCTCTTTTCCTCTTCACCCTCCTTTTACCTCTAGTCTAACGTTTAGGAAAATGTCAATGCTGCCATGTTCATTTTCGTAAGCTAGAACACCGTCCATGATTAAAATTGTATGTGGCACATCACAAAGAAATTGAACAAGCACTATTTCAAGATAAGACTGTCTATACTCGTTCTCCTCTAAACATTACACTAAAGAAATATTATCTACCCTTTACAGTTGCTTTGGAAGACTTATTTCTCTATAATACAATATCTCTCACTCATTTTCCTCTGTATTATACTCTATACTATAAAACAGGATATGAACCCATTTATAAACCACACGGCTGCATTTGAGAGAGATGAACAATGTTACTCTAACCTCAAATAAACGTTGTTCATCCTCTACTCTAAATATAGAGTAGAGGAACCAATCTTGTAACCACTACACAATCTAATGGGGCATTTCAATCCTTTCTTGTAGCACAAGTTTCCCCAGCTACAAAAAGATCTTTTGTCACCATCTAAAAACAAGGTCTCTCTCTCTCTCTCAACATTTTTTTTGAAAATGACATACAGAAAGATGCTCTCAAGCATTGCATGGTGTTGTCACTGTAGGCTGAATATTTTGGTCGGTAATTTTTAAACCAACTGAAACAGATTTTAGAAAAATTCTAACTATCTTTTCAGTATGTATCCGAGATGATTGGAAATTGGAATGGAATCTTAAGAATTTGGATATTTTCCTAACCGAATCCGTGTACTGCCGGTTCTGTTGGGGTAGTTGCCGAATTGAGTTTTGAACATCTAGCCCACAAAGGCCTATATCAAGGCCTTCCAAAAGGCCAACTCTGAACGATATGTACAAAGTTCAAACTAAGCCCAACCCCTAATTTGTCCATAGATATATCCTGTGTCCCTTCTAAAAGAATAGCTTCGGCACAACTTTTTTCTTAGAAAAATCTTTTCATTTATTTTTATATTTTATACCCCTATGTTCTTTTTATTTTATTTTATTATGGTTAGTTTAATTTTTAAACTAATCAACATCAAGTAAAAAGGAACGGAGGAAGTAAGTATAAAGTATTTACATGTAAGCTCATACTATATGCTTCTGCAACCTTGTAAAAGTATATAAAACTCTAAAAATGCTTGTTCCAGTTTAAACATTTCAAGCCATGGTCCTACTGGCCAATGTTTGGATGTAAATGGTTAATTCTCCAAGTTTCTTATAATGTAATATTTTCATTATTATGATTCCATTTCTGTTTTAAAAATATGGAAGTGATATAAGCTATTTTCCAATTACTTTTAACCCTTTTCATCCCTCGTTATGTTTAGTTTGGCACAACTGGAGTAGAAACCAAAGTAGACCAAGTTGGAGGCTCAGTATCATGGTTCCAAACCATCATTTTGAGCTATTTGCTTGATCACCTCGGACTGGAGCCATTTTGTCGTCGCTGTTTTTGTCTCCCGTTCTTCTCCACTACTAGGGGTGGGCGCGGTTAACCGCAAACCATAAAAACGAATCGCATCGAACCGAATCAAAATAGCGATTGACCAAATTTTTTGGTTAAATTAGGTTTTCATTTTTCTGTATTTTGGTTAAACAAATTTTATTCGATTTTCATGTCTTATTAACCACATTAACCGATTTAACCAGAATTTTAACCCACACTACCCATATGTCCATAACCCATAAAATAAAGCTCAATAGTACTAATCTTCATCCTAATCAAATTTTTTCTCATAGCACAACACTACCTGATAATCTCCACCAATCACCATCACATACATGTCATTTTTGTATATTTATTGTTATTTTTTGTCCAACAAATTATACTGCACAATAATATGCGGTTAAACGCAAAACCAAACTGAATTAACCGTAACTGAATTGTGCGGTTACGACTTTTTTAGATCAGATATGGTTATCATTTTTTATAATCAAAATTTATTTTAACCGAACCGAATTAACCACATTAACCGAATGACCACCCCGTGTAACAACTCTCTAGGATCATAGTCTGGCCCCACAGACCACCACTCGTCTTTTCTGCGTATTTTGTCCTCACTCGTGCACACCTGGAAAGACTTCCCGGTCAGTCACCCATCCCCAAATTCCTCCGGCCCAAGCACGCTTAACCCCGGAGTTCTTTGCAGGTGGGCTTCCGAAAAAGAAGGTATACCTTGATGGTATGAGTATTCTATCAATCCTATTAAGCCGGGAGTCAGGATATCACACTATCCATCCCCCTTAGAAGACCGACGTCCTCGTCGGTCAACGCCAAGACAGGAACGTCCCCTCTTAGCTACGTCCGTACGTTCAGTACTGGCATACGCATATCGTACGTCTGGTTAACAGCATACGTACCATACCGTGTCCCACACAGAGGACCCACGCGTCATGCGTACGTACCCACGTCCTTGACCCGTACGCACCCGTGAAACTGCGAGGGTCGGCTCTGATACCATTTGTAACAGCTCTCTAGGATCATAGACTGGCCCCACAGACCACCACTCGTCTTTTCTGCGTAATTTGTCCTCACTTGTGCACACCCGGGAAGACTTCCCGGTCGGTCACCCATCCACAAATTCCTTCGGACCAAGCACGCTTAACCCCGGAGTCCTTTGCAGGTGGGCTTCCGGAAAAGAAGGTATACCTTGATGGTATGAGTACTCTATCAATCCTATTAAGCCGGGAGTGAGGATATCACACAATCGCTGCGAGGGCCCGGACCCGATCACGGGGCCGTGCCGCTCGCCCGGGAATCACATTGGGTGGTGTCGTGCGATGCGACACCCAACAACACACATAATAAAGCGTCGTATTACATAAGTCAAGCTGAAGCTTACAAAGTGTGAATTTTACAAATACTTCTCAAAATAATCTACAGCGAAAGACTAATACAACTCACGTCTGAAAGTGCATCTAGGTAATCCCCGTGGGTTTTGGTTGATTGATGATGACAATTAAGATACTAATGAGTTTTTACTGAGTATGAGCATAGGTGCTTATCAAAGGAATGGATGTGGAGTCTCTCAAGAAACAAAAAGGAAAAGAAGAAGACTTGCAAGAGTAGAAAATAGAATTTTTCTATTGAGTTTCACATTTTCTAGTTGCGTACAGGGTCTTCTCTTTTAGAGTGCTTGAGAATCATTAGAGAGCTCAAACTAAAGTTAGAAAGTCAGAATCGTGAGAGGAAGTAGTCATAGGTGTGGCTGAAAAAGGAAGACCGGACTTGTCCGGACTAGGAGCCGGACTAGTCCGTTCTAACCCAGACTACTCCATTTTAGACCGGATAAGAAGTCTCTGAGTGAGTTCGGACTTGTCCGTTCTGCACCGGACTAATCCGTTGTCGAGTGAGTTTGAGCCGTTATGAGACTAAGTCTCAGAAGGCCGGACTAGTCCGCCCGTGTGGCCGGACTAGTCCGCTAAGCGGACTAAGCTGTTTGGGTGCGGAGAAGGAGTCTCTGAGTGACCTCAGACTAATCCGCTCCATAGGCCAGACTAGTCCGGTCCCTTCAGACTAGTCCGGTTTGTGACGGAACAAAGGCTCCTGTGTAAGCTCGGACTAGTCCGGAGTTGGCAAGACTAGTCCGCAGTCCTAGATTGGAGAGTTTTTGAGACTAGGTCTGGCACGACCGGACTAGTCCGCCCTTGGGGCCGGACTAGTCTGCCCCTACCAGACTAGTCCGTTCTCATACGGAACAAAGGTTCGTGACTAAGATTGGACTAGTCCGCTTTGCACCGGACTAGTCCAGGATTTTATGACCGTTTGAATCCAACGGTCACAAGACTTTAGTTGGTAGCCTTGTGATGTGAGGGGTCCCTCAAGAACGGACTAGTCTGGGGTTTGGACCGGACTAGTCTGGACTTTAGTAGGTAACGGCTAGATGCCGAGATTTCTATAAAAGGAGACCCCCAGCTGAAAATTGAAGAGACAAGAACCCTAGCGCTGAAAACTCATTCCTAGAGCTCTTGTAAGCCTCTTTCCTCACCTTCTTGACCCCTAAGATTGGATCTTAAAGGGTTTGTGCATTTGTGAGAGTAGAGACGTGGTGATCAACGTTTGAGCTCTCGGTTTGACTCTCTTGCACTCTGATTGTTAATTTGAGTTCTTGATTGTTGTATTTTGGTTCCTAGAACTGCTAGGTTGTTGTAGGGAGCCTCAAGTTGTGAGTAGCCCCTAAGAGCGTTGTATTCACATTTGATTAATAGTGAAATAGCCCGGGCTTGATCTTGGTGTTTGCTCGGTGAGGCAAGGGTTGAAAAAAGACCCGGTCCTTTGTGGACTCCTCAACGAGGACGTAGATTCCTGTGTGGAATCGAACCTCGGGATAAATTGTGTCTCTTGGTTCCTTTACCTTCTCGCTCGCTCACTAGAATTACTTGTTAATCTTTCGTCTTGTTAACACTTGTGAACTGTTCCTCTGTCCTGCAATCTAATCATTCACAACCTATTAGTGAGATTGTTTGACTACTACATATTTTCTGCTTAAACAAACTTAAAAAAACCTAAAAGGCAACTTTATACCCAGACCGGACTTGTCCGCCCACAGACCGGACTAGTCCGGTCTCCTTCAAGTTTAATCCACTGTTTGCAATAGTTTCAGTTTTTATTAGCCTATTCACCCCCTCTAGGCAACTTTCAACGTCTCATATCTATGCTAAGCAACAGAGAAGATGTCCAGCCCACGGACCCTTCTCACTAGCAACACGATCCCAATAACAGTGGCAGGGGTTGCCATGAGTTCACCACTCGGAGAGTTCCGAGTCTCATCGGACACCCGTGCATATCAGCGTAGTGTTATTATCTGCAAAACAACTCATGTAGTATCCATGAGCATGAAGCTCAGCAAGACTTAACCGTCACCCTAGTCATGAAACTCTACATGCTGAAAATAGAGGGCTGAATATAGAAGTTTGCACAAAAGATGAACTTGAGCTAAAGGAGAGTCCTTACTTTAAGTTTTAAGCAACTTTTATAGCCCTCGCGTAACTTACATCGAGACTCCACAATCAAACAAGAAACGCTTCATCTCGATGTCACTTGCCCGAGGTGAACCTTTCACACGACACCCAAATGTCGAACCGGTCCCACCGACTTGGATTAAGTCTCACTACGGCAAACCCTCGTAGAGCCGACTTCTCTATCCTTTCAGCATCTGCATAAGACGGTGTGGATTGCCTCGACACCCAGGTTAACATGTTACATCGGTTTCCTGGGTCCCATATTGCCAGTATGCAACCGGTACACAACTCAAACTTGTCCCACAGGGACGCACACGAGAACGGGCCTTAATCGACTCGGACATAGACTAGGTTCATAGGACCACATCCTTGAGCCTTCCATCCACTGCCCGGTCTCCATTCCCAACTATGAGATCAATTCCCAACTCTTCCGATTGATCCCCCTTAATCCCGGTTCACGAGTAGGAAACTACCTACTCAAGTTATGCCTCTTTTAATCCACTTTTGTCAACTTGAGATTAGCAGTTATAATCAATTGATAACCTACTCTACATTAAACTCCAGGGTTTTCTGGTTCATGCATTTGGAGTGTCCGACCATCTAGACTTAATGCAATAAACAGAATGCTAGACATTATAAAGTGAATACAAATAAAAACTTGTAAATTTTTATGCAAACCGAGGCTTGCCTTTGTTTTGTAGGGGACTTATATATAAGGGTCAGTTAGTGAAGACCACTTGAGGCTTGATCACTCGCTTCCCCCCTTCTTTGATCTCCACTCTAATTGCTTCAAATTCTTCACGTTGCTATACGTAATGAATATGCATATGGATTTAATTATAAAGATTTTTGCTAACAAGTTCTAATGACAAGTTTAAAAACTGGAACTCTGTTTAAGAATTTAAAATGACACTGGTGCTAAGGTTTGGGTTTGGGCTAATTAACATGATTAAGTGCTAAGTGTCTTCCCCATTCATGTTTTAAGCACCTAAAGAGGTTAAACAGAACAGGGGTGATCCAGAACTTCAATGGAGCTGAAAATTTTCATGTGAGTTCCTTGTCACAAGAAAGTCATCTGGACCAAAAATTAGCAATTTTTATTGAGTGGTTTGTTCAGAAAAAGTCTCTAAGCAATTAAGCAAAAAGGAATTGATTCTGAAGTAACTCACATGTTCATGTCAAACTTAGTGAACTGCAATTTCAAATATAGTTCATAGGACCTGAATGAATTTTCCTAGGAATTTTGGAGCTAAGAATTACCCAGAACTGAATTTCCAAGTTTTGGAAATTCTCTGAAAATGTTTCTGTATCCGATTGAACACAGCAACTTCAAATCTGAATTCCCCTAATCAAATCAACTCCAAATGAGCTGCAATTTTTACAGGAGTTCAATAACATCCTAAAGAATATTCTGGCAAAATTTGAGGATTTTTGGATGAACCAAACTCCCTCTAAAATTCTTTTTCTGAAAAGCTTTAAAGAATTTTCCAGAATTAAATAATGGCTTTCATACGAATTGGGTTGCATATTAGGATAGATTATTCCAAACTGAATCCAACCCAATTTGAATCACTAAATTTGAAGCTTCCTACACTATGATATGACCTTTACAAGGATTGGTGAGAAACTGAAAATGATTCTTCTATTTTTCCAATTTTCAGAGACATAGGGAATTAACACCACATTTGGCCAAGAAAATAAGGTCCAATGTATCTGAAATTTTTACTGGAGTTCAAATATTTTCGTAAGAATCTCCTGCCCAAATTTGGGAATTTTCCAATACACAGAACTTCTGGAAAAATTCCTACACAATTTTCTTTATATGAATTAATGAGCCAAATCCAGGGATTTCCATAAATATTGGGCTGCACCCATGGATATAACTCTCTGAGAGGAATCCAACAAAATTTGTTTTACAATTGTTGGACATTCCTACACAAAGTTATGGCTATTTAAACTTTGAACTGAAATTTAAATACAGAGAAAAGTTCAAATGTCTGCTGCTGGGCCCGGGCCACATGTCCCCTCTGAGACAAAGCCACACGGGGCCACAGGATCTCTCCCGTGCTGTCACAACCCGATCCCGTGCAACAGAAAATCCCAACCCTATTCGCCGAGCGGCTGACATGCGGGCCTGGTCCCATCATCGTCTACCTCCAGCCCCCGCGCCCGTGAGCTGCCGGGCTCGCCGGAGATGCACTGAACCCCGACGTCCGGCCAGCTCCCGAGCTCTCCCTCGCTGCTAGGGCCTAAAACCACACGCTGAGCACGATGGAGGCATTTCCCCCGACCAGCGGTGGCTCCAACCCAGCCGGCGACGGTGCGGCGGCTCGGCTCACCTTCGGTGGCGTCGGCCTGCTAGCCTAGACCGCCAAAAGCTTGGTGAGACGGTGCTACAGCACCAGTGAGTCATGAGGAAGCTCGAAATAACCTTAAAACTGCTCGGGAATGGCGGCTAATGGTGTTTCACCGTGCACCCGAGACCTCCTCCACGTTTGAGCTCGGAAAACCTAGAATTTGTGTGGTCTACGTGCGTTTTCCAGCTAGGGTTGTGAAGAGCAAATGATAGCCGATTACTTGCAGTCCCGTGTGCAAGATTTGGCGACCTAAGAACGAGAATAGAGGTCGAATTTGTGGTTACCGTGCCGGAAGGTCGGTTTGTGCCCGCCGGAGAAACTTTCTCGAATTCGCGCTCGGTAGTCCATGGCATGGTTTGAGCTTCGGAGGTGAGCATCATAGAGTCCTAGCGCGTCCGAGGATGCTCTTGCTTGGACATGAAAAGCTCTCTGCAGCGCTGTCCATGTGAAACCTCTCCGTCGGTTCTCGTTCGGCCGCCACGAAAACACGGGGTCCTCGGGTATAGGAGTTGAACACCGGTCAGTGGCACGTCGAGGAGGGAGAGGGAGAGGCCCTGGTGCCATTTTGCTACTCACTAGCTTCTTCGCGTTCATTTGAGCCGGCTGCCGATCGATCGGGGATGGCGGTGGTGAGAGCGGAGCTCTGTTAGGTGTGAGGGAGAGGGAGTCTCGGTGTTCTGTCCGTGAGCAAAGAGGAGCACGGCATAGCTGCTGATCACGTTGAACAATCCACGGAGGAGCTTAAGCTGCTGGGGAGGTGTCCCGATTGCCCCTCGGTGTCGCCCAGAGCTGGCTCGGCGCTGCCTCGGCTCTGTCTCGGTGACCAGCGAGTGGAGAAATGCAGACTGAACACCGATATCTTTTTGGGCATATGACAAGTGGGTCCCACCTTCCCCCTTATCCCCTCTCAACAGCTCTCAAAGTTGGCAAATAACTCTATCTAATTGTGAGAAATTTGAATCTGAACAGAGTTTGAAGAATTGGACAAGTTTCATCCAAATCCACATTTGAATTTGAATTCCTATGCAATTTAAAGTCCATTTAAAAATGGGTAGGAAACATTCCCAAAATTCATGAAACTTTGCCTACCCCTTAATTCGTACCTAAGGAATTCAAATATGAAATCTGATCTTTGATTTGGCTGCTGCAAATGAGATTTTTAACACAACAGTTTGAAAATCATCGTGTTACTTTCATTTGAATTTTTGAGTTGAACAAATTTGTTCCAAAATCTGAATTTAGCTTTCTCACACATATGGGAACTTCCCACCTTGGCTTCAAATCCCTTTTGGTTCCAAGTTTTCAAATAAATATTTGAAATTGTGCGAAGAGAGCTCTCATGTGTATTATCACATGTGAAAAAGTTTAAACGAGTCCCATTTTTCATACATATGAAACCAAGTTTGTACAAACGTGAGTTTCTTTATATTCATATTTTGGGACCTTTACACCCCTATCCACTACTCCCTCATTTTTATCTTGATCCCGATCTGCATATATCCACATCTTGATCTTGAAGTGGGGGTCTGTCCGCCCATCCATGGCCAAATCCAAGCCTCCGAATCTACATTTAGATTGACCGTGGTAGTGGTTCTCTAAATACATCCTCTAAAGACCGTGCTATCCCTTGGCGTCCAGCAGTTGTTGGTTAAGGGTGATTCTCAGCTGATCATCAAGCAAGTCAAGGTAGAGTGTTGCTGCAACGACCTGCAGCTTGCAGCCTATATCCTCCAAGTACAGTAGTTGGAGAAGGACTCCTTATCCTTGTGTAACACCCTCAAATTCATTTCCATGCATTGCATACATTTTTCATGTAGAGAAACATTATAAAAGATGTAGAAATGGAGAAAGAACTATAGGAATGGAGAAAGAACTATAGAAATGGAGGAAGAACCATAGAAATGGAGAAAAGAACCATAGAAATGGAGAAAGAACCATAGAAATGGAGGAAGGAACCATAGAAATGGAGGAAAAACAACAGAAATGGATAAGGGAATATAGAAATGGAGAATGGGGCATAGAAATGGAGAAGGGCAATGTTGAAATGGAGAATGGGACATAGAAATGGAGAGGGGAATGTAGAAATGGAGAATGGGACATAGAACTGGAGAGGAGAATGTAGAAATGGAGAATGGGACATAGAAATGGAGAGGGAAATGAGAAATGGAGCAAGTGACATCGAAATGGTGAGGAATCGGGAAAAGATAGCTGGAATAAGCCATTCCCAAATTTCACCAAATTTCCCCTAAAATTTCCAAATTCCCCAATTCCACAAAAGGGGATCCCGCAGTTGGGGGGATAAAATCCCCAAGGCTGCCGCACCTAACTGAAAAGATAAGTTTGTTGAAATCCAAAATTGAGTAGGACTCTTATTTGAGCTCCAATTGGAGTAGGACTCCTCTTTTTCCCCTTATAAATATAACCCACACCTTCTTGGCCGACCCCTCTCAATTTTGGACGTCCTCCCCCTGCTGTCAAGCCCCCTTCCTTGCTGCCAAGTCGCCAAGTCCCCCCCCCCCTTGCCGGAATTTGGAAGCCGTCGAGCCCCGTCGAGCCCCGCCGTCACCGGAGAAGAAGCCCGACGATCTGTCCTACCACAATTTTCCATAGAAAAATTCCCCACTGCTGCCATTGCTAGGAGGAAGGCCCTGCCACCAAAAGGAAGTGAGGTAGGTCCCCATTACCCATCTTACGACGTCGCCGCTGTTTCTACGCATCCGTTTTCTTCGCCCCCTTCGAGCAGAAACTTTTACGTGTGGACAGACCGTGTTTCGATCGGTTTTTGACGGTGGAATTGATCTAGATTTTGAGTCTAGATCATCACCACGTCCACATTTGATCCCTACACCCTTGTTCATCATAAAACCTCATGAAAGCCCGTTAAAACATGCAAGAACACGTACAAACTTATTTAATAAAACATCACCATGCATAGGATTTGCATTCATCTACCCCATCGCATCTTGGCTAAAGTTTGTGCATGATGGTTGATTGATGTAAATTTTATATGTGCGTGATCGTGAGTAGAAGGACAAGCTCAAGAGGCCATCTACGAGGAACTACAGCACCAAGAATTCAAGACGCTTGAGTAACAAGAACCACGGGAGCAAGGCAAGTGCCCCTTGACCATATTGATCCCATGTTTTGAAACTGTTTTGTTTGCGAAAACTCATATGCTTGAGTCAACTTGATGGTACACCCTTTAATAGGAGTTTACTAGTTTTGTTAACCATCCTTGTCGCCGGGAAAGTAGATGAGTCGGGTATGGTCGTTTTTCCTTTTTGCTTCGCTTAATTCACGGGATACGGGAAGCTGAAATAAAACATGTCTAGCTACTGCACTCATATGAATAATGATGATGAGAACTTGATGATGTTAATGAGCATGGAATCGGGGAGATCTAGGCAAGTTTGATTCGTGGATGTTGCTGAATGAGATGGTGGTTTACTTGTCGTAGATCTAAGGACCGGTTCATGCGAGAATATGCCAGGAAAACAGTGCCACCACAAGACCAAATATGGGTGTGGCTTAGCTGATTAATTAGGTGTGTTGCTAGCTTGTTATGGACCGTGGATGGCTCGGGGAATGGGAGTCGAGGAGGACTGCCCTGGGAACTGCTTGGCACAAGAGGGGGCCCGTGGGTAGGAGAATGGTGATTCGAGCCTGCCGGTGAAACCTCAGTGAGTCCATACATCTAGTAGCCCCTTTGTAAAGGCTATTCTGTGATCTCTTGGACATACACTGACGGTTGTGTACTGGTATAATGGAGGTTCTGCAGTCGCCGACGGGTGACGAAATCACAAACTTGTGGGTAAAGTGGTGCCACCTCTGCAGAGTGTAAAACTATTATGATAGCCGTGCTTCTGATCACAAGCACCTGGACAACTTCCATGATTAGAGGGAAAACTTGAGATGGTTATTCGGTATGGTTATGGTATGGTCATTGGGATTTGTTTTGTGACTGTTTTGAGTCATGACAATGAGTTTGGTTTTGGTTATATGAATATGAGATGGATATGAATGTTTATGAGCATGAGATGAACTTGAGAAAGATTAATGGCTGGTTGAGACTTGATAAGTGGTGAATTATGATGAGAAAATGTTGCTGAATTACTTAGTCATGTTGGGATAAATTTCACTTAGAAATAGTTGCTGTTTTTATCATGTTTGTGAAATAAAATTTGCTTGCTGCAATGAGCCTTTTTATTCCATGCCTTGTTGTAAGCTACATGTCATAGTTTTCCCGCACTTGCTGAGTACGACATGTACTCATCCTTGCATTATCATATAAACATCAGCAACAAGAGAAGAATACTCCGAGGATCATGTGGAGTACTAGGCGTGCAAACTATCGTCACCATGTCCGTGGAGTTGAAGATGGAGTCTGCTGCTGTTTAGTTGTTTCCTCTGTCGTTTAGAGACTTCCGCTGCAAGAATAAGATAGACAATCATGAGTGAGACAATTAGTCGATGTAATAAAGTACTTAAACACTATTTATTCGTGGTTATATTCTGAATTCAGTTTGTGGATTACATGTGTATGTGTGATGAACATCCTGGGCACACATATGCATTAACTTAGTTCTGTTTTCAGAACCGGGTGTCACAGATTGGTATCAGAGCCAAGTTGACTGTAGGACGCAAGCCTAGGTAGAATGGACGCTCTAAAACACATAGACACACCCCTCTAAACTTCTATTTTCGAAAATTGCTTGCTGCTGCACTTTACTTGTCAATTCAGCCACCGCAAAGTGCTATTTTCAGCCCCTCTTTTCTCTTTTTTTTTGTACAGCAACACTTTTGCTTTCTTGCTCCATAGCTTCTGAAGTTTTGGAGTTATTTCTTCCTTCTCTAAAGTTTCTCATGTCTTATTTATAGATGCCGGTGATCAGGAGCACGACACGCATAAGTACTCGTCCACCACCACGTGGGAGTGTACTTAACCCCGTTGAGGTGTCCGATGGACCATATTGGGAGGAGGTGAAGACGAAACCTCATGATGAAGAGGAAGTCAATAGCTCTATGCATGAGGAAGAGGATCCAGAAGAGGTGGAACCATTCGAATAAGATATGAAGGATGATCCACAAGGTCTTCGTGGAGTACTTGGAAAAGTTCGTCGTGGTTTTCATCGACGATATCATGGTGTATTCGAAAAGCGAGGAACAACATGAAGAACACTTGAGACTGACGTTGCAGAAACTGCGAGAGCATCAATTGTATGCCAAGTTCAGCAAGTGTCAATTTTGGCTAAAGGAGATATCATTCGTAGGCTACATTTTATCCGAAGGAGGAGTATCGGTTGATCCCCGAAAAGTGGGAGATGTTTTGAAGTGGAATCAACCACAGATTGTAAGAGATATTCAAAATATCCTTGGGATGGCTGGATACTACCGCCGGTTCATCAAGGATTTCTCCAAAATAGCGAAGCCTATGACTGAATTGCTAATGAGGAGAAAAGCATTTCAGTGGACACCAGTGTGCCAAGAAAGCTTTGAGGAGCTCAAGAAAAGACTAACCACAGCGCCGGTTTTGGTATTACAGGACGTGAGCAAGAGCTTCGACATATATTGTGACGCATCAAGACAAGGGCTTGGATGTGTGCTCATGCAAGAAGGACAAGTGGTAGCCTATGCGTCGAGGCAACTAAAGAAACACGAGCTGAATTACCCCACACATGACTTGGAACTTGCAACCGTGCTACATGCCTTAAAGATTTGGAGGCATTATATCCTTGGCCACCGATATGAGATCTATACGGATCACAAAAGCCTCAAGTATATATTCACGCAAACGGATCTGAATTTGAGACAACGTCGATGGTTGGAACTCATCAAGGATTATGATGTTGGAATCAACTGTCACCCCAGAAAGGCCAATGTAGTAGCTGATGCGTTGAGCCGAAAGGGAGCATGTAACCAACTCACGGTTCGGGAGCTGCCGCCCGAGCTGCGCAAGGAGTTCGAACGGTTACATCTCGGGTTCTTGAACGAGATGGAAGTGATAGAACTCAACACTTCGCTGGAACAAGAGATACGAGATGGCCAAGCAATGGATGAGGAAATCAAGGAAATCAATGAAAGAATCCGACAAGGCATAGAAAAGGATTTCAAGGAAGATGAGAAAGACACACTTTGGTTAGGGAAAAGGATTTGTGTGCCTAACGTGAAACACATCCGCGACACGATATTAAAGGAGGCACATGACTCAACTTATTCCATACATCCTGGCTGTACAAAGATGTACAAGGACCTGAAAACATGCTATTGGTGAGATGGTATGAAAAGGGACGTAGCCGAATATGTGGCCTTATGCGATATGTGCCAACGGGTGAAGGCCGAACATCAAACACCCGCTGGACTGTTGCAGCCATTGAAAGTACCCGAGTGGAAGTGGGAAGACATCAGCATGGATTTCATCGTCGGATTGTGAAAGTGAATCTAGGCATCCCTTGTGGGTTTTGGTTGATTTATGACAAACAAATGAGACCCTAACAAAATTGTTGAGATGAGCGCAGGTTCTCAAAGAAATTAGGAAGAAAGCGCAAAAAGAAAGGAGAAGGAGGATCCAAATTAATAAGAGATCAAGAACTAGAAAGATTAGATCACTTATTATAGAGTGTGTTGGAGAAACACACCCCAAGAGCTCAAGTGGAAGAAATCACACTAACTGCAAAAATTCAGCATGTGTGGACTAGTCAGATATCAACCGGACTAGTCCGATTTTCTTTCTGACCACAAAACGGACTAGTCCGATATGGTCCGGACTAGTCCAATTTTGTCTTTGGATAGACAACGGACTAGTCAGGTATCTCACAACACTTAGGGTTTTCTACACACCGCACACCGGACTAGTCCGGAGTCAACCATGTACTAGTCCGGACATCACAAACCCTAACGTAACCATTGGAAATCCTACTATAAAAAGAGGTGTACGGCCATACCAACACAAGACTTCAACCCCCTGCACCGTCACACCTCCCAAGATCCCAAAATTCACATCTCTCCACACATTCTAATCCAAGAAGGATCAATTCTTTGGAGATTAGCAATTGATCAAAGGAGAGATTTGTTCTACACATCTCGAGCTCTTGGGTTTGATCTCTAGCACACTGTTGTTCGTTAATTGTTCATATTTCAAGTGTGTTTTGTTGTGTTCATTCATTGTAACTGTAGGATCGAAGTACACGTGTAAAGCTACCAGAGGGGGGTGAATGGTAGATAAAAACTTTTCAGCGGAAGCAACAAAACACCCCTCAGCAGAAAACCGATCTGTTAAAGAAACCGTGTGTGTGACTAATCTAAACGTGTTCAACTATGACAAAACTAGTATAGATTGTAGAGAATCAAGTCAAGAAGATGTCACAATAATAATCATGAAAATCCGTTGAGAGAAACTCAAGTTACGATCAAAAGATCGAACAAAGGTCAATCTGTCCTATGCGAGAAAAACAGTTCCGGAATACTGCAAAGAAACTCGTGTAGATCAGAAACCACAAATTCAATGACCGTGAAATTTTCACAGATGATATATAATCAAGTTTTGAAGACAACCCAAAAAGAATCACATCAATTGGATCTGTAAAACTCGAGTTATGATAAAACCACCGAAGCAAGGTTGTGCTGAACAGAAACTCGACGAGAAAAACTTGTCTCAAACAAGTCGGACGAACAAGGCACAAAAGTTCCTTTAGAATACAAATTTTATGTATCAAAACATAATAGGAACAGCCCCAAAGTCGTGTGCCACGAGCTCTGGTCTCCCTTGCTTATATAACAAGCCCGAAGGCCAACTCAACTCAAACTAGGACTCCTACTCCTACTTGGATTCAAACTGTAACTTTTCAATACTGCTTAGGACTCTTCTATACGCAGATAGAAGCAATCTTAAGACTTCCAAACACCTTAGGAACGTCCCAAACATTCCTAAAACAACTCAAATTCGTGACCCACATGAAATCCTATCATAACCAACTCAAACTTTCCATATTTGAGTCAAACACGACTCAACCGCATCCTGAGTCCATAACCTAGTCGGTTGGACCTTTCTGACCAATTCTTTACGTCCACATCTCTTCATCACGCCTTGGAACCATGCAGCCACGTCCATGCACTCCTTGCAAACGTGCAAACATCTTCCAATGACGTCCAAGATACCTTCATATGCATTGTTCTTGATTCAAACATACCGCGTGACCTCCCGATCAACTCAACCACAATTCCTCCCGAACTTGGTTGTTGAACCTCATATTCTCCCTAAGACTAGTTCAATGGATCCTGTCACCAGCCATGTCTTGAACTCAAGCAACACATGCACATGAATAAACAACCAATCCTTCCGAGCACAAGTCCTCGGCTTGACTCTCGTTAGTTCCGAAACTACAACATCTTACGTGAGCACCTCATATAAGCATGTTGTAAACCGGAGGAGAGTGGATACTTCACAAGCTTCTTCTTCTTCATGTTCATCACAAATAGATGAGCTTGTGACGTGAGGAGGATCTGGACCAGCAATGGTGGTCGTCGGTGCTGGCTGTGAATCAAGATCAGGAGCTGGAACAATGTCATTAGCTGCTGAATTTTTGGGCAGCAACACCACTTCTTCCTCTTCTTCAACGAAAATACTCTCCCCCTGCGGATATGGATCCGGACCTGCAATATTTGAACTAGTACCTGAGCTAGCTTCATCAAAAGAAACCTCACAAGTCTCCACAATTTTGTTAGTATCAAGTAAAAGCACACTGTAGCCTCTAGTATGAGATGGATAACCAAGAAACATGCCATCAACAGATCTAGCTTCAAATTTATCAAGATTACCATGTTTCTTAACAAAGCATTTGCAACCAAAGACCCTAAAGTGTGTGACACTAGGCCTAGGTCCAAACCTGAGCTCATATGGTGTTTTACCTAGCTTAGAACGCAAGGAAACACGATTTGAGACATAACAAGCGGTTGCAATTGCATCAGCCCAAAATTTCCTAAGAGTTTGATATTCATCAAGCATAGTCCTAGCCATCTCAACTAAGGTTCTGTTCTTTCTCTCTACAACACCATTTTGTTGAGGTACATATGGTGAAGAAAATTGATGATCTATTGCATTTTCAGCACAAAAGTGATCAAACGATTGATTTTTAAATCCGGTTCCATTATCACTTCTATTTGCTCTTAAAGATCCTGGGTGATCAATTGATAATCAAAGAAATAAAGTTCTAAAGTGACTAAAGGCTTCATTCTTAGATGCCATAAAGTAAACCCAAGAGTATCTAGAAATAGTCATCAACAATCACAAGAACATACCATTTACCTCCAAAGGATTGAACACGTGAAGGTCCTACGGTGTCAAGGTGTAAAAGTTGACCCGGTTCAGTTGTCATGGTCATTGTGAGAGGAGCATGTGAACCTGCAACCATCTTAGCATGTTTACAAGAAGAGCACACAATTTCTTTGTCCCTTTAAGCTTAGGCAGCCCACGTATGCGATCAAGAGCACTAACACACGTGAGATGATCAAAGCCTACGTGACCAAGTCTACGATGCCAAAAATATAAATCTTTGGAATCATTTGCAACTTGACATCTATGCTTAGAGGAAGACATATCAAAATCAGCTTTGAAAACTCTTCAAAATCGAGACATGTTAAAAATAAGCTCACTATTTGAACCTACAACTTTGCAGCAGTTTTTATTGAAAATAATTTCCAGATTTTCATCTAGCAATTGTGAAACAGAAAGCAAGTTGTATTTCAAATTTTTGACAAGTGCCACATCCTTCAAATTGTAGTGATCATTTACTCTAACCGAACCCTTAGCAATTATAGGAGTTGAAGAATTATTGGCAAAAGTAACATTCTCTACACGTGACACAAAAGAGAGAGAGGAGAACCATTCTTTGTTACCGATCATGTGGCGTGAGCAATCTGAATCCACAATCCAAATGTTCTCCTTCCTCAAGCGTGTAACCTACATAGAAGCACAATACATCGATGACTCAATACTGGGGTTAGTTAAAAGGCATTTAGGAATCCAGTATTGAGTCACACGATGTCCAGCAAGAATAACATGCGAAGGCTGAGATAAAACAACAGGTTTATGAGTCAAATTTTGAGATTTTTTGTTCTTAACTACTGACCTATGAGGTGTTACTTGTGTAGCACGAAAATTAGTAGCTCCGGAGGCAAAAATAGAAGGTTCGGAGGCAAAAACTGAAGCTCCGGAGGCAAAAACTGAAGCTCCAGAGGTAAACTTTGAATATTTCTGACTCATAACAGCAGGTTGCATGTTCCTGACATTCGGTTTAGTATGTGCAGAAAATTTTGCATGAGAGTTATAAGATCTAGCTTGCATTCTTTTCTTTTTATATTGTTTAGCTAGTCTATAACAAAAATCTATGACATGACCATCTCTACCACAATAGGTACAATGAAATTTAACTTTGTGTTCATGTCTAGATGAGCATGCAGCATGCTTATTTGAACCCGAATGTGAAAACCCTCCTGCAGATTTAAAAACCATTTCTTTTTGTTTAGTAACTGTTTGAATCAAACCACTTCCTAATAATTTTACAATTTTAGGTGGATGTTCCTTAGCATGAGCATGTGAATCAAAACCTAAACCAGTTTTATCATTGCAAGACTTGAAGAATTCAGCAGCAAGTTTAGGTTCTTATTCCCATTACAAAACCGATCTAATGTCCTATGCATGTTATCAAGTTTATTTGATAGATCAAGGCAATTTTCACATGAAGTTTTTCCTTTTAATTTGCAATTGGAACAATATTTAACTTCATGAGAACGTAAAGCATTGTTCAATATAGAAATTTCTTTCATAGCATCTTGTAGTTTCTTATCAAGATCATCGCAAGTAGAACAATGCAAATCAATTGTAGAACAACAAGCATCTTTCAAGTTTTTATCATTAAGTGCAGCATGTTTTTTGTTATTTTCGATTTCAAGTTCAAGTTTATCAAGTGTGGAGGTGTGTGCACTTCTTAGAGAGGACAATTGTTCATATATTAAATCACATGAGGAACAAGAATCATCACTAGGAATCAAGGATTTTAAACTATTAATTTCAGATTCTAGTGACTCAATTTTAACGGCATTGTCCCTAAGCTTTTTGTCCTTTTTCTTAACGATATAGTGGCACGAGATATAGCATCACACATTTCTTCGCAAGTAGGACATACCTCTTCGTTGTCACTGTTATGTTCTGCATCCTCCATACTTGATTTTGATTTGCCCTCCATGAAGCACAAGTTCACCAGATCATCTTCATCTTCATCACTCCCAATGTCTACATCACTCGAGCCAAGTTCTTGAAGTGCGGTGATGGAACTGTTTATCAGTTTGCGTCCTGTAAAACCCTTCTTTTTCTTGTTGGTGTTGCCAAAAGAGGACTTGACTTTATTCTGCTTTTCATCACAGTTAGAAGGACCTAAAAGGTTAGGGCAATCTGTACGAAAGTGTCCTGTCTTACCACATTCAAATCATCGTTGAGGTCCGGAGCTTCCTCTCCTTCTAGTTCTCACATTTTGCAATGCTTTTGAGAACCTAGTAGAAATAAGTACTAGCTCCTCCTCTGGAAACTCCTCAATCTGTTCCAGGGTTAGTGAAGACAGCAAATCAAGTGTATTGCTAGATGATTGGCCGGAGCTAGGCATATCACGTTGTGGGACAAATGCAATAGTCTTATTTGGGTTCTTACGTGATATAATGTCAATTTCATGAGTTTTTAGCTTAGAATAAAGCACATCTAATGTAAGAGTACTCATGACAGTGGATTCACGTATGGATGTTACTTTCATCTCCCAAATTGACAAGTCTAATGCACTTAGTAATTGCCTAGCATTTTCAGCATCTGAAAAATTAACATTGACGCTACGCAAGTTGTTGAGAATTTTATTAAAGTGAGCAAAGAGGTCATCAATAGACTCACCGGGTTGCATCCCAAACCGCATGTATTCTTTCTTGAACATATCCTGTCTTACCTCCTTGATCGTGTTGGATCCTTCGTGGTAGTCACAAAGTGCTCTCCACACATCGTATGCCGATCGGAGGTGTGCAACACGGTCGAAGTCGCTCTGAGTTAGTCCTTGTATGATCAAGTTCCGAGCCTTGTTGTTGTTGTCGACATCTCTCATGTTTGTAGCCGTGACTTGATCATTTGAAGGCACATCGTAAGGCTTGTACACCTTTTCCCATATTGCAAAGCCTTGCGCCTGGATGAAAGCTTCCATGAGTGCCTTCCAAACCTGAAAATCAATACCACTAAACGCACAAGATTTGGCGGAGTATTTCTCCATGATGATTAGTCAAAACACGTACAAATCACAAAGATTAGAGCAACCTGGCTCTGATACCAATTGTAGGATCGAAGTACACGTGTAAAGCTACCAGAGGGGGGTGAATGGTAGATAAAATTTTTTCAGCGGAAGCAACAAAACACCTCTCAGCAAAAAACCGATCTATTAAAGAAACCGTGTGTTCGACTAATCTAAACGTGTTCAACTGTCACAAAACTAGTATAGATTGTATAGAATCAAGTCACGAAGACGTCACAATAAGAATCATGAAAATCCGTTGAGAGAAACTCAAGTTACGATCGAAAGATCGAACAAAGGTCAATCTAACCTACGCGAGAAAAACAGTTCTGGAATACTGCAAAGAAACTCGTGTAGATCTGACCGTGAAATTTTCACAGATGATAGATAATCAAGTTGTGAAGACAACACAAAAAGAATCACATCAATTGGATCTGTAAAACTCGAGTTATGATAAAACCACCGAAGCAAGGTAGTGCTGAACAGAAACTCGACGAGAAAAACTTGTCTCAAACAAGTCGGACGAACAAGGCACAAAAGTTCCTTTAGAATACGAATTTTATGTATCAAAACACAATAGGAACAGCCCTAAAGTCGTGTTCCACGAGCTCTGCCCTCCCTTGCTTATATAATCAGCCCGAAGGCCAACTCAACTAAAACTAGGACTCCTACTCCTACTTGGATTCAAACTGTAACTTTCCAATACTGCTTAGGACTCTTCTATACGCAGATATAAACAATCTTAAGACTTCCAAATACCTCAGGAACGTCCCAAACATTCCTAAAACAACTCAAATTCGTGATCCACACAAAATCGTATCATAACCAACTCAAAACTTTCCATATTTGAGTCAAACACGACTCAGCCGCAACCTGAGTCCATAACCTAGTCGGTTGGACCTTTCCGACCGATTCTTTACGTCCACATATCTTCATCATGCCTTGGAACCATGCAGCCACGTCCATGCACTCCTTGTACACATGCAAACATCTTCCAACGACGTCCAAGATAGCTTCATATGTATTGTTCTTGATTCAATTATACTGCGCGACCTCCCGATCAACTCAACCACAATTCCTCCCGAACTTGGTTGTTGAACCTCATCTTCTCCCTAAGACTAGTTCAATGGATCCCGTCACCAGACATGTCTTGAACTCAAGCAACACCTGCACATGAATAAACAACCAATACTTCCGAGCACAAGTCCTCGGCTTGACTCTCGTTAGTTCCGAAACTACAACATCTTACTTGAGCACCTCACATAAGCATGTTGTAAACCATAGCAAAATGATATCAGCCATAACCACCAAAACACACCAAAAACTTAGTAAAATAATACTAAGCAAACTTTCCATAAGAGTAAAGCAAGTTCGAAACATTGCAAGTTAAAAGCAGAACCATTGCAATCAAGCTCCGAACCTTACCAAAGCTAACCGGACCTTGAACCGGAGCTTACCAAAGCTAGTCGGACCCAGTGCCGGAGCTTACTAAAACTAAGTCGGACCTAGCACGGAACTTACCAAAGCTAGTTGGACCTAGCACCGGAGCTAGCAAAAACAAGTCGGACCTAGCCAAAATAAGTCAGACCTAGACAAAGCAAGTCGAACCTTACGTCGGACCTTGCCGGAGCTACCCAAAACAAGTCGGACCTATCGTCGGACCTTGCAGGAGCTCGGACCTAGAGTCGGACCTTGTTAGAAAGGTGTTTTGGTAGTATTCAAAACTTTTATCGTCAAAGCCAATGTATTCAACACACATAGGTCTCACATTAACTCTTGGGGAGCCCTCAACTTGTGAGAAGGCCCCTTGAACGATTTATTCCCCTTTGTGATTAGTGGAAGAGAATCGGCCTTCATGGCGATTCGACGAGGATAGGGTTGGTGAAGACCCGGTCCTTAGTGGACTCCTCAACAGGGACGTAGATTTCCTTCGTGGAATCGAACCTCAGGATAAACACTTGTCTCCTACTCTTGTTCATTTATTGTTCATCATATTCTAATGTTTAATTAATCTTGTGAAATTTAAATTGAAGCATTGAAAACGAAGTTGATCTCTGTCATTCATTGTTTCACTTTTGCAATACATCTAAGCATCAAATTAATTTCCGCTGCATAAAGTGCTAGAAGTGAAAAATTGATCAACTTTGATCTCTCTAGTCCACGCATACCGGACTAGTCCGCACAGTACCGGACTAGTCTGATTTTTCTCTGTTTAGAAAACGAACTAGTCCGCACTCTACCGGACTAGTCCGATTTCCTTGTATTTGATAAACCTACTAAGTGTTTCAGGGATCAACTAAGCATCGAAAAGCCTATTCACCCCCTCTAGGCTACATTCAATTGGTATTAGAGCCAAACTCTTCAAAAGAGACTCACCGCTCGAAGAGACAATATGGACGTCAAGGATGTACACAAGAAGATCGACGACGAAAAGAGTAATGATGAAAGGACTCAAAAGCTAAAGAAGCTACTCGACGCCATTCAAGACAGTGAGGACGATGATGAGGAGGTGCTCCAACTCAAGGCTCTTCTACGGAAGAAGGCGATCTCCCCAAAAGGGAAGAAGAATACCGACGATGAAAAGAAGAAGAAAGGGGGTAGTCACACAGACTACTCCCGATATCCTTTTGATTATGAGCGTTTGAATTCTAACAATAATCATTACTTATCAATTCCCCTAGGGAAAGCACCTTACTTTGATGGCAATGACTATTCAATGTGGAGACAAAACATGAAAATGCACCTTATATCTCTTAACCCAAATTTGTGTCATATAGTGTGTACAGGGATAGATATCCCGGATGATGATGAAGAGCTGACCCCAAGTCAAGAACAAGTCATTCATCGGAATGCTCAAGCAGCAGCTGTGATCACTTCATCACTGAGCCGAGACGAGTTCACCAAGGTGGACGGACTCGAAATTGCCAAGGAGATATGGGACACACTACAAACTGCACATGGAGGTGACCGTCACGTATGCGAAGCCAAGATAGAAATGATTGAAGGTGAATTGGGAAGATTCGCAATAGAAGAAGATGAATCACCACAAGATATGTACAATCGACTGAAGAATCTTATCAACAAAGTCCGAGCTTATGGCAGCAAGAAGTGGAATGATCATGAGGTCGTGAAATTGATTCTCAGAGCATTCATGCCTCGCAACGTGACTCTTTGCTCTATGATTAGAGAAAGCCCCGGGTACCGGAAAATGACCCCAGACGAACTTCTTGGCAAGATCATCAACTTTGAAATGATGGAGAAGCAAGCCAAGCATGTCAAGGAAATTGCCGATCTCACCTCAGCAAAGAAGAAAGGAGTTGCTTTGAAGTCAACCTGTAAACCCGTATCAAAGGAAGCTCGAGAAGCTTATGGAGAAGACGACAACGATGATGAAAGTAGTGATATCGATGAAGAAGACATGATCTTGTTCATGAAGAAGTTCAAGAAAATGATGAGAAGAAGAAAGGGTAGCAGCTCAAATGAAGGAAGACAAAGGGACAGACAAAGACCCAAGATGGGACGGGCGTGCTATAACTGCGGAGAATATGATCATTTCATAGTAGGTTGTCCAAATGATGACATCAAGAAGAAGAAAAAAGACAACAAGCCTCAACCAAAGGAAATGGTCAAGAAGAAGAAGCAATATGGCCAAGCACATCCAGGGAAGGAATTGGACTCCAATGATAAATCCTCATCCAAAGAAGAAGAGGAGATGGCCACCATAGCCATAAAGAAGACTACCAAGAAATCCACTCTCTTCCCAACCATGGGCGCATGGAAGAATACCGACAACATTTGTCTAATGGCAAAGGAAGGTAAACGAAAGATACCAACTAAATCTTCCTTCTCGCATTCTTTTACTAGTGATAGTGATAATTCTAGTAAGGATGATAGCAGTGATGAAGATGAATATATGCTTAGGGGTTTAGACAAAAAGACAACTGCTAAAATGAAATTTCTACTTGATAAGTTTGTTGATATGGAGAAGTTAGTCAATCGTCAGGAAGATATGATCATCTCCCAAAAGGAGGAATATCTTGAGATTGAAAAGCTTCTTGAACTTGAAAAGGAACAAAATAAGTCACTAGAGCTTGAGTTAGCTTCAAGCAAGGAAGCTTGCTTGAAGTTAAAAGACTCAAACACCACCATCAAGGATGAACTTGCTAACTTAACCAAAGTTAACAAGATCCTTGAGGGACAAGTTGAGTCACTCAAGCAAAGTGGTTCTTCATCAACTTCTAGCTCACCTTCTCAACACAAAGTCTGAAACTAGTATTACTTGCCACTGTGCCAAAAGTGACACTAACATGAAGCAAAAGCCAAACTTGACAAGGGACAAGCAATCTTCTCAAAGTGGCATATTTGACAAGGAGAAGATCAAGTATGCACGCAGTGCATACTCGGTCACAAAACCTCCTAATGTCAAATATGGCATTGGATATTCTAATGGTGAAAAGAAAAATACTAGAAGTCACAAGAATAACAAGAGTTGCATTGCCTTTGTCAAGGAAAACTCTTCTCAAGTTAGAAAACTTAATAATGTTGATAAATTTAACACTGTGAACACATATGAATAACAACCTCTATTTAGAAATTTTGATGCTTCATATGTACTTATGAAAAGTAATCTTATAAGAGTTTATGCTAAATATGTTGGGCCACGCCATGGGAAAACCAAGTCTCATGTGTGGGTGCCCAAATCACTTGTGACTAACCTCAAAGGACCCAAGCAAGCTTGGGTACCTAAGACCAAGGCATAATTTATTTTTTGCAGACTTATTCATCCGGTGGAGCAAAATGGGTGCTAGATAGTGGATGCACCAATCACATGACTGGAGAAAGAAGAATGTTCATGGAATATGAAGAAAATGAAAATCCAAGCGAAGGCATTTACTTTGGTGATAATAGTCAAGGAAAAGTGCTTGGTACCGGTAAAATTACAATTTTATCACAACATACTCTCTCTCATGTTTTACATGTTGACTCCTTGGATTATAATCTTTTGTCCATATCTCAATTATGTGACAAGGGTTATAATTGCTTATTCACTAATGAGGGTGTGACTGTCTTTAGAAGGAGTGATAACTCAATTGCATTCAAGGGTGTGTAGAAGGGAAAACTTTATCTAGTTGACTTCAACAAAGATAAAGCCGAACTTGACACATGCTTGATTGCAAAGACCAACATGGGTTGGCTGTGGCATAGACGGCTAGCACATGTTGGTGTGAGGAATCTACAAAAAATCCTCAAAGGCGATCACATCCGAGGTTTAAAGGATGTTGTTTTTGAAAAAGACAGGCCGTGTAGAGCGTGCCAAGCAGGGAAGCAAGTAGGAGCACCCCATCCCGCGAAGAATGTCATGACTACAACAAGACCGCTTGAGCTCCTTCATATAGATCTATTTGGTCCAATTGCCTACATAAGCATCGGCGAAACTCAAGGAACCCTCAAGAAGTTCATCAAGCGTGCCCAAAATGAATTCTCATTGAATATCAAGAACATACGAAGCGACAATGGAACAGAATTCAAGAACACCCAAGTTGAGGAGTATCTAGACGAAGAAGGGATAAAGCACGAATTTTCAGCACCATATACTCCTCAACAAAACGGGGTAATCGAAAGGAAGAACAGGACTCTAATTGAGATGTCAAGGACAATGCTCGATGAATACAAGACTTCGGACAGGTTTGGGCTGAAGCAGCTAACACCGCTTGTCACACCATAAATCGACTATATCTTCATCGGTTGCTCAAGAAAATCTCTTATGAACTACTCACGGGTAACAAGCCAAATATTTTATATTTTCGAGTTTTTGGTTCAAAATGTTATATTTTAAATAAGAATCCATGGGCTTCAAAGTTTGCTTCAAAGTCTGATGAAGGTTTCTTACTTGGCTATGATTCGAACTCCTACGCTTATCGTGTCTTCAACAAAACCTCCGGACTTGTTGAAGTAGCACATGACATAGTGTTCGATGAAACTAACGGCTCTCAAGAAGAGCAAGTTGATCAGTGTGGCTAGATCAAGAAGAAGCTCCATGTCAAGCATTGAGAAGAATGGCATTGGGCGATGTTCGACCACAAGTGCCACCTTCAAATGCGAATGAAGAAAATGAAACACAGATGGAGGAAAATGATCAAGGGGGAGCTTCCATACAAGATCAACCTCAAGAAAATCAAGAAGGCCAAAACATCAATGAGAGCAACTATCCAGGGGGAGAAGAAGATGATAATGAAGATTCAAGACCACAAGTGCCACATCCAAGAGTACACCAAAGCATCCAAAGAGATCACCCCGTTGACAACATAATCGGTGACATCCGAAAGGGAGTAATAACTCGATCTCGCATCGCTAATTTTTGTGAACACTATTCGTTTGTATCTTCTTTGGAACCATACAGGGTTGAGGATGCACTAAAAGATCCAGACTGGGTGATGGCGATGCAAGAAGAATTGAACAACTTCTGTCACACCCGGTTTCTCCGAAGAATAACCGAGTGAATATCACATGTATGCCAGGATCATTTTCTCATACATGTGATGACAAATAGTGAAGCATCATTTATTACAAGCCAGGTGTCGAATATAAATAAGTCTTACATAGCATACGTCTCGATGGACGATAATAAGTTCATCATATGTTAATAAAACAGCAGCGGAATATAAATCTTGTGGGCTCTGTCACAGGCGTTGCCCGGGGGACTCCATGAACCTAGAAACCTCCTTCGGGTCCAAAGTCTTGATCATTAAACACCACATCATTCTCTTGACCTGAGCAGCAATATAAACCAACAAATATGCAAGGTTGAGTACCGTTGGTACTCAGCAAGTGTGGGAAAGTTATGTCATGCATGGCTAGAACAAGGAGAGGTTGAACTCATGGTTGAAGCACTACGCAATTATTGCCTACCACCTTAGCTTATTAAGCACCTACATTACTACATAGGTGAAATGATCCCAATCTCCCATCCCATCATCATAATCAAATAACCATAACATCATTTCCAATGTTAAGCTCCCCGCTTAACATCCACAACTTCCAAAGCCATCATCCTCTAATCATGAATAAGTCCAAGCCGCTCTTGACTGTGAGCACAGCTGTCATGACAGTTTTGACTCTACAGAGTTTGCACCACTGTACCCACATGTAGTGATTTCATCCCCCGTTGCCGGGTGGACTAAAAGAACCTCCATTATGCCAGTGGCTACGAACCACATTCACACTTCCCTGGTGTGTAGCCAGGAGATCACTACGAAGCCTTTACAAAGGGATTCCCAATGAGCGTGGGCCCACTGAGGTTTCACCCCTAACAGCATACAAGAGGCTCCAACCCCGCTACAGTGGCCCCCTCTTGAGCCTTGCGGTTCATATGGTTGTCCAGCTGACACCTATTCCCCGCACCATCCAACACACCCATACTACGCCGGGGATACACCTAATTAATTGGCCAAGCTGCCCCATCTCAGCATGTGGTTGGCACGGTAAAGCCAGGTTACATGCTCCATGAACCGGTCCTTAGGATCCAGGCAAGTACTAAACACAAACCCGAGTCTCGTGCACCCAGCACCAACCAAATCATCCAACTTGCCTTGATCCCTACCTCTACATAACTCATAATATCTCATTCAAGAGTAAGGTAAACAATTTGATGATCTCATATCCCAATTATCCCATTCTAAGCATGGCTAAGCATAAGTAATATGAATGAATGACATAATAAAACAAAATCCCATCCCAAGATACAAGGAAACAGGGTAATGTAATTCTAGGGAAACTTCCTAGCATGGTGTCGGTACCCGCGATATGGGGTACCCCCGCACACAGAGGAAAATGCCTAAGGAACTCGCCCTTCTCCGCAGGGAGAGCTCCGAAGGCGCCACGCGTCCAGCGGGGCCGGACCTCCCTCTCCTCAGAGGAGAGCTCCGGGCCCGCCACGTGGCATACAGAAGCCGGACCTCCCCCTCCGCGGGGGACAGGTCCGAAGGTGCCACGTATCCGGCAGGGCCGGACCTCCCTCTCCTCAGAGAGGAGCTCCGGGCCCGCCACGTGGCCGACAGAAGCCGAACCTCCCCCTCCGCGGGGAGAGGTCCGAAGGCTCCACGTGTCCAGCGGGGCCGGACCCCCCCTCTCCTCTGAGGAGGGCTCCGGGCCTGCCATGTGGCCAGCAGAACGGCGCTGCCTGCCCCCAAGCGATAGGCAGCGGGCGTAAAGACGCCCCATACCTTGCCCGTACAAGGTATTCAAGGCCCGCGTCTTCCCAAGACGCAGAGATGCGGAGCACACCTCTGTCAGGTGCCGTTGCGCCCAGTCGCATCACAGACTGGCGCGCGGTGTCAGAGCCTGCCAGCCAATAAACGCAGCGACAAGACATCCCATGCCGCCCCCGCCGTCATCATCCACTACGACTAGCATGCGACATGGGCAGGGCTGCAAGACGAAGACTCAGAAGCCTTCGCCAGAGACAACTACCGGCATAACTGCAGATACGGTAGATAACAGTCAATCTCCCCGGGACCACCTGTCGGGTCCCGGGCCCCCCTTGTAAGCCACCCGAGTCTTGGACTATAAAAGACTCGGGTAGGCAACGATAGCAGGGGTTCGCACTCTCGCAACTCATAGCCATTCACACCCAAGCTGTAACTCATCCACAAGCTCAGGACTCCGATTCTTAGCAGCAAGCAATACAGCGAGCTCCATAGCTCGCCGTGGACGTAGGGTTTTACGCTCCGACGACCTGAACCACGTAAAACTCGCCGTGTCAAGCTCTTACTAACTCGTCCATACGCTCAAGCTCTCCGCAAGGGTCTAGCCCCACCGAAAAAAGAACCTCCGCGGGCTGCCCAGTGCAGGCCCGGGGGAAGTGTCGACTGAACACTTTGACATTTGGCGCGCCAGGTAGGGGCTTTTCCCTTGCGCGACGAGTTTCCGCCGACGAAGATGACCAAGCTTCCTTCAGCGGCAAACTCTCCTCCCCCGCGTCCGCGGCGAACCGCGACCAGGGGGGAGTACATGTCAACACACTCAGGACGGAGTGTGTCGGTACAAGCTGGGAGCCAGCAACCGGCTCTGGCAGCGCCGACCCCGGCAATGCAGGCTCCAACCAGCGTCAGGTCTGCAGTAGCGCTGGGCGTACCCGGTGGGGGTGCGCTAGCTGCAGCAAGAGCGCTACTGCACAATCCGCCTGCTGGGGACACGCCTCATGCAGCGACCCAGCAGTGGATAAGCGAGGTAGACCGTCTCGTTGTCGCCGCCGCAAACCCTCGACTTCGGCGGGGACGACGCTCCGGTCAACCGACAGTGTCGCTAACGCGCACGCCCACGGTTGAAAGGCAGACGGCGGACTCCAGCTCCACCAGGCCCCCGACGACGGACCTGAGAACAGAGCTGGAGCGATGCCACTTGGGCCAAGATGCTCGAGTGTTCCTCGAGCGACGTCGAGAGAGGCGTCGCATCCAAGAGGCTGGCGACAGCATGACGTCGGTCTCAACTCAGCCTCAAGGGCAGATCTTCGTCACGGGAGCTCTGCCCCAGGCACACGCCGCGCAACATATGCCACAACCATATGCCCTGCAAACGGCGTCTCCGGTCTATGGCGCAGCCTTGCCCATACCGGGGTACACAGTGCCAGGTGCGAACCAAGCATTCACGGCACCAATACCTGCGGCAACAGGGGCAGGATGTGCGGCTCTTGCACCCCACCTTCGCTTCACGAGGTGGCCGTGCAAGTTTCCGCCGCATCTGCCCAAAAAGAACGACGGCAGCGTCAACCCGGCGGAGTTCCTCTATATCTACTCCACCGCCGTGCTTGCCGCAGGAGGGGACGAGGCCGTCATGGCCAACTATTTTCCCGTCGCCTTGACCGGCCCAGCCCGGTCTTGGCTCATGAACCTACCTCAGGGTTCTATAACTTCCTGGGGAGAGCTCTGCCGGCAGTTCATCGCCAACTTCGGCAGTTCCTACACCCGGCCTGGCACGGAGCTCGACCTCCACGCCATCCAGCAACAACCAGGGGAGTCGCTGCGCTCCTTCATCCAGCGGTTCTCCCAGGTGCGGAACACCATCCCACACATCCAAAACGCTTCTATGGTGGTGGCGTTCCGACAAGGCGTTCGGGACAAGAAGATGCTCAAGAAGCTCGCGACTAGGGAGGTCCGCGACGTCTCGGAGCTCTTCAGCCTGGCGGACAAGTGTGCCAGAGCAGCCGAAGGGCGGAACTGGCACTCACTGCCAGCCTCCGAGCCAGGGGGTCAGCCGGGATCTGGCGTCGCTTCCTACGGAAGCGGCGGGAAGATCAAGAACAGGGGCGGTGGCAAGATGAAGCCGCCAGCCGCGGCCCCCGTTGCCGCAACAGCGGCGCCCAGAGAAGCTCGGGGGCCGCGCCCCGGCAAAAGGCTGTGACAATCACCGGCTCCAGGCGGAGACCAGGGCGAGTTATGCCCCATGCACGACACGAGTTACCATACTGCTGCCGAGTGCCGGGAAATCCAGAAGCTCGCGGAGCGCTTCCGGAAAGGGAACCAGCTCCTAACTGATGCCCCACCCTACCGTCAAAGGGAGGGCAAGCAGAAGGTCGACGCCCCAGACGATGTCGACCGTCAGGTGGAGTTCCAGGAGCTTCAGCGCGCCGTGAAGGTGGTGCGCAATCATGAGAGCCCCAGCTCCAGCGATGACGAGCACCGGAAGATGCTTTACGTCATCTTCGACGGGTCTGCTGACCCCTCGTCCCGAAGCGCGGCTAAAGCCTTGCGCCTAGCGGTAGCGTCGGTGGCTCCTCTCCCAAGTGCAGCACCGCACCTCAGGTGGATGGGAACCCCCATCAGCTTTGATGCCACCGACTGCCCCAGGAACATGGCTGGGGCCGGCCAACTACCGCTCGTGGTGGCCCCCACCATCGCCAACGTGAGGATGTACCACGTTTTGGTGGATGGCGGGGCTGGACTGAACCTCATCAGTCGCGCAGCATTCCAGAAGCTGCAGATCCCGATGGCCAAGCTCACCCCATCGAGCCCGTTCTCAGGGGTAGGGCCGGGACAGGTCGTTCCCTACGGCCACATCAGCCTCCCGGTGACCTTTGGGGCACCGGACAGCTACCGGACAAAGTACATTCTGTTCGACGTGGCCGAGATTGACCTCCCCTTCAACGCCATAATTGGCAGGCCAGCCCTGTACCGATTCATGGCAGTAGCCCGCTACGGCTACCTTGTCTTGAAGATGCCTACACCAACAGGCGTCCTCAAGGTTTGTGGAGACCGTGCTGCTGCAGTGTTAGCCTTGGAAAAGCTTCAGGCGCTTACAGCAGCTAGAGCACCAACCCCAGGCAGTGCAGAACCAAACCAGCTCCACCCAAGTGCACGCCACCGTGCCTCTACCACAGCACCCCATGTGCAACCCTCGACGAGGACGACGTCCCTTCGAGGCTCGTCCGAATCAGCGCCAATGCCACCCAGACCACCCGGGTAGCCGGGGGCCTGGATAGCAAATAGGAAGGCACGCTCGTTACCTCCCTCCGGCACAATGTCGATGTGCTGCATGACAGCTGTCGCGGATGCCAGAGATCCCTAGGGAGGTGATTGAGCACTATTTAAAGGTCTTTCCCGACGCCCGGCCAGTCCGACAGGATGGAAAGTCCGCCACCCCCGGTGCTTGGCGAACCATGTTGTCGTCCCGAAGGCCGGCGGGAAGCTCCGGAAGCGCATCGACTACACCAGTCTCAATAAGGCATGTCCTAAAGATCTATTTTCTCTCCCTATGATAGATCAAATAGTAGACTCGATGCCAGGCTGCGATATGCTGTGCTTCCTAGATGCTTACTCGGGTTTCCACCAGACCCCTATGTCTAGAGAAGATGAAGAGCACACCTCCTTCGTCATAGTAGTCAGTCTGTACTGTTATGCCTCTATGCCTTATGGCCTAAGGGACGCTCTCCCTACCTTCGTGCGTGTAATGCACAAGACCTTAGGAGAGCTAATGAGACTTACTTGAGGTGTGTGTTGAAGACATTGTTGTTATGGTCAGGCACAGCTCATCCCTACTAGATAACCTGGCCTTAGTCTTCGCCCTTCCGACAAGCGTGAGTTCGGTGCACCCTCTGGAAAACCCTTAGGATTCCTGGCCTCACGCCGAGGAACTGAGGCTAACCCAGGGAAGATCAAGGCCATCGGCTCGAGGCGGCCTTCCGCCCGCAAAAAAAAAGAGAAGAGAGTCCAGAAATTCACGGGATGCCTAGCTGCACTGAGTCGGTTTATACCGAGGTTAGCAAAGCGAACGCTCCACTTCTCTAAGCTCCTACACAAATCCGGGCCATTCGCTTGGACCGACGAAGCAGAGGAAGCTCCCCAGGAGCTGAATCAGCTCCTGATGACCCTACCCGCAATGGTAGCCCCCGAGCCCGAAGGGCATCTGTTGCTCTACATCGCGGCGACGACTGCAGCGGTGAGTACGGTCCTCGCCGCAGGGCGGCCGGACCCCTCATCGCCGCAACCTGCTCCGGTATCGGGAAACAAGCGTCAGGAAACCCCGGAGGTCCGAGACGACCCCCCGGGTCTCCAAGGCAACCCCCCGGAGGTCCAAAACGGACCCCGGACCCCCGATACAACCTCCCAAAGGACCAGCAGGACCTCCCGGGGGCGCAACGGGACCCCCCCGGAGGCCCAACAGAACCTCCCGGATGTCCAGCGGACCCCCCGGAGCTCCCGGGAAATCAGCGGGTCCTCCCGGAGGTCCAAGACAGCCTGAGGACCTCCGAGTATCAGCTCCCGGTGGCCTCCCCGGGCCCGCGGGAGGTTCTGTCTACTTCATCAGCGCCACCACCACAAGTGGACGCCAACGCAGGACTGACCCAGGGGGCCACGAAGACGGTGAACCAGGACCCCGGGCTCTGGCCTTCACCGGGCCTCACTGGATGCTCTTCTTCAACGGCTCCTTGCGAAAGCAGGGGGCCGGTGCTAGCGTACTGTTCCTCATGCCATCGGGGGAGCAGTATGGGTATATGGTGTGTCTCAATTCCAAGGCAACCAGCAACATGGCAGAGTATGAAGCACTCATCCTTGGCCTAGAGACAACCCTGTCTCTAGGCGCTCGCCAGTCGTTGGCATAGGGTGACTCCCAGCTAGCTATCAAGCAAGATGGTGGACAAAGACTTCCTCGCCTTGGACCTGCGCCACGTATCGCGCGCTAGCAAGGCTGCAGCTGACGACCTCTCCACGGAGACCCCCACCGGAGCACCTGTGCCCGAAGGGGGCTTCGAGAGGACGTTGCCGCGGCCCACAGCCCGGCCCGCCGAGCCGGGCGAAGGGGGATAGACCAGCACCTCGAAGCTGGCGGTCCCGGCGGCCATGGACGCCGCCAAGGATCGTAAGCGTCACTGGGGACTCCGTGCAACCCAGCGCTCAAGATCCAGATGCTCAAGTCAGACCCGATGCATGGATCACGAAGATCCGGGACTACTTGAAAGACAATATCCTCCCTGATGAACGTGTATCCGTTGAACGGATCGTGCGTATGGCTAAGAGACACGTGATGGTAGAAGGGGATCTCTACCATCGCGGCGCCAACCGCGTCCTATTGCGGTGCATAACCCAGGGGGAAGGCTGCGACTTGCTCGCTGAGATCCATGGAGGCGAATGTGGGAGTCACTCTTCCTCATGCACGCTTGTCGGTAAAGCCTTTTGGCATGGCTTCTACTAGCCGACAACACTCCAGGATGCCATCAAGCAGGTCGAGAACTGCAAGGCGTGCCTGTTCCACGCCAAGCAGATCCATACACCGGCTTGGACGGTACAGATGATCCAGCCCACATGGCCATTTGCCGTACGGGGGCTGGACATCCTGGGACCATTCCCCAGAACCGAGGATGGGGACCCGCTCCCGAATCCTCGAAACACAGAACACCTCCGTAAGTTCTACCCCTAGAGCAACAATGGGACAGACTCTTCTTTTTATAATAAATTCCATAAAGTCCAGGAACAGTGCTCGGAGCAGCTAAGCCTCAGGGGACGGTCCAGGACTACGTTCAGCTTCGCCTGGTTCCGACCCAAGCACGTAGAGTCTTGCTTCCCTTGAGGCGGGTCGTGGCCTCCATACCCAGCCTGCCTTCCTCCTATGGAAATTTATATGAAAAGAAACCTGCCCTACGCTGCTCTTCTTTGGTGCTCATTTAATTTACTTACTGAATTATTATGACTGCACTACTAGCGCGGGCTCACCATGCGCTCAGCTCCCTCTTCTCAATCTCACCTTTCGTCGGCATTTGCTGCCCTACCAGAGGCGGTTGCGTTGGAGGTACCGGCCAATAGCCAGGGGGGCCCCAAGACCCCGGCACTTCGCGCACGGTAGCTCCCAAGCACCATATAAGTGGACAGGGACCGTAAGCCAAATAAGACTAAGAGATAGAGCAGGGGGAGCCCCCAAGGAGAATTACGTTTCCCTTACTTGTGTGCAGGACCTCTCGGCCTCAGCTCCCCGCAGGAGTATGGTAGGCACGTCCATCCAATGGAACGCACCTACCAGGGGGCCGCTACGGGATCGCGCAAGACCGAAACCCCAAGGTAAGATCAAAAGAACTAGACCTCACCGCTTCCGCAGGAGCAAGGCCCGAAGGTCCCACGTGTCCAGCAGGGCCAGACCATCCACCTCCTTGAGGGGGGGCTCCGGGCCCTCCACGTGGCCTACAGAAGCCAGACCTTCTCCCCTCCACGGGGAGAGGTCCGAGGACTCCACGTGCCCCGCAAGCCCGGACCTTCCCTCAGAGGGGAGCTCCTGGCCCGCCACGTGGCCAACAGGCCCGGATCCCCCCCGTTCTCGTAAGGCGGGTCCTGGAGACCTCCGGGGCCCTTAGTATACAGTGAGGACCCGGAGAAGGTGTCTGCGGAGCTTCGAGATTGGTCAAGGCCTCCGAGTACCTTGCGGAGCTAAGGACTTGGCCAGGAAAAACCAGGAAGAAGACTAGGACATGCAGACACAGAAAGAAACAGGAGTATGTTCATACAAAAGGCTCCACGAGATGGGCTACAGACTCAACAAAAATAAAAAAGGAAGTACAGGGCCTTGTTGCCACGGGGACAGGTGCCTAAGAGTCCCCGGACTCCTGATGAAACCTAGAGGCCACGAGGGCAGCCACGTCCTCGACCTCAGCCCTGGCAGCTTCCTCCCGATCGGCAACAGGTCCTAGACGGACTGGCCCCAGAGAAAAGGAAGGGTCTCGGCTCCGGAAGCACGCCAGTACGTGCACAGCGACCTCCTTCGCAAGGCCCCGACCTTCCACTTCAAGCTCGTCGGCGATCACCGCTTCAAGCCGACCCAACTCGTCGCCGATGGACTCAAGTGTCGGGATCGCTTCGGACATCGGCCGCGCCGGAGCCTCTATCTGCACAGGGCTGAAACCAAGAGGAGCCAAGGTGGACCCCGCCTTGGCAATAAAGCCCCAGACTGCCAGGGCCTCGGCAGACCGCAAGGACTGGAGCTTCTCTACCTCTTGACGAGCCGCCTGGCGCTCCTGGGAGAGCTGCTCCTCCCTTGCGGCAACAGCCGACTCACGGAGCTCCAGCTCCTCGGTCTGAGCCCTTAGCTCCCCCACTTTGGCTCTCAGCTGGGCGGTGGTCTTCTCCTCCTCGGCCGCTGCAGCGCGTTCCCGATCGGCGACGACGCACTCTCGGTGAGCTACCTGCAGCCGCAACTCCTCTGCGGCGGCGGAACGCTCCTCGGCTTTGGCTTCAAAGTGGACCAGAGCCTCGCGATAGGTGGCACGGACCCGCCGGGTCTCTGACTCCAAGCGGCTAATGGCCTTCGTCTGAGTGCCAAGCAGAGCACTCATGGCCTCAAGCCTTGACTGCCTTGAGTCAAGGTCCGCCTTAGCCTCCTGAGCCCGCTGCTGCCAGCAGAGAAGGCGTTCCCTCTCGCCGGCCAGCACCTCCCGCTCCTGCTCAAAGGCGGATTGGAGCTACCGGGCGCTGGTCTGGATACCCTCAGGGCGTCCCACACGGCCGCCGGGGCAGGGGGGACAGGAGTCACGCCACTGGACCCCCCTGTCGAGTCTAAGACCGGCGGAGGCGCCGGCGCCTCAGCAACCAGGGTGGGGCGCTGTCCTAAGGAGGCCAGGGGGCCAGCAGGCGCACCTACAGCGGCCCTCCCAGTCTCAGGACCGGACTTCTGGACTGGTGAAGGAGGGCAGATAGGAGCAGATGCGGCCACCACGGAGGGTGAACTCGCCGGCGCAGAGGGAGCCCCCGTCGATTTGGGGACCATGGGAGCCGCCACGGTCCCCAGGTGCTGAGGCGCGGAGCCTCCGTCGGTTGAAGGCGGCCGGGTAAGAGGCCCGCCCCCGGCAGCTGGTCGGTCCCTGCAAGAAGAGAAAGCCCTCAGGCTAAGAGAGGAGACAAGAGCTCTGCTCCTACAAGCCAGAAAGAGCAACACTTACTGGGCGGCATGAGCGCTCCAACGGGCTTGCAGCACTGGCCTCTGGGCTGTAGCTGAACCGCCGGGACCAGCGGCTGGAACGGTCACGGAACGTGACGCCTGGGTCCCCGGCACACTCGCCGGCGTCGCCCCACCAGCATCCGTCTTGGAAACCCCTCCGCTTGAGGAAGGATGACGAGGTACTTGGGCTAACTCGGATGGTCGCTGTCCGGGGAGAGACCCGCCGGGGAGGGACGCCCAGGGCCTCTTCGGGTCGCCACCCGATGGACCAGCACCCCCGGGAGATGGGAGCAAGGTAGCTCCGGTACCCTGACTCGGTGCAGGCGGCGCCCTCGGAGGAGACCGGACGCGTTTCTTCTCTGGATGCCCCGGGGCCAGCTCCTTTCCCTTCCCTTTGTCGGCGGCTTGAGTTCCGTCGGCTCTGGGGGAGGGTTTGACAGCAGCAGACACCTCATGCCTTGACCCAGAGCGCTCGGTTCCTGGAATGGTGATACCCCGGAAGGCATCCCCGACCTGCCGGACGATGATCCCGATGTCGTCAAGGTTCGACATCTTCCGCAGGAGGTCTGACCTCCTCTGTGGCTCCAAGAAGAGGGGAGTGGCAGAGGGCGGAAGGGCGGGGTCGCCACTGGGAATGTAGTCACCACTCACCTTGCCCACCATCTCGTTCAGCTCCTCGTCGGAAGGGTCAGAGCCGGGGCCCCTCTCCAGCCTGGTACAGTCCTGCTCGCCAGTATAGTACCACGCTGGGCGACTGCGCTGCTGCAAGGGTGCAATACGACGCGACATAAAGTCCATCAGCACCATCAGAGAAGTCAGCCCCTCGTTGGCCAAGAACCAGATCCGCTCCAAGACCGGGGAGTACTCCTGCTCCAGCTCAGGGATCTCCTCCCAGAAGCGACGATCGGTGGTTGGGCTGGCGGTTGGGAGTTGTAGGCGATCGTGATCGTCGGTCTGCACTACCACCGAGCTCTCCCTCCAGTTTTCCCACCTTAATGCGCTGAAGGGCAGAAGGTATCCAGAGACCTTGGGGTCCTTGCAGCGATGCTGGAAGTAGTATGCCCCCATCTGAGTCTTCGAGCCACGCCCAGTCGTCCGCAACATAAAGAAGTAGCGGAAGAGCGTCACAGAAGCGTGCACCCCACGAACATCTCGCAGAAGTGGACAAAAACAGCAGCCATTGCGAAAGAGTTGGGGGAGAAATGGTGGAGCTGGAGGCCATATGTCTCCAGCAGGGTAACAAAGAAGGAAGAAATCGGCGGAACAAACCCCGCCAGAGCATAAGCAGTGAAGAAGACCATCTCCCCCTTTTCCAGGATCAGGGGGAGAGATCCTCGGCGAAGCCGGTGTTTCTGTTCTTCTGAGCGCCAGCCCAGCAGCCTGCGCACTGGCCCAAGCTCAGAAGAACGAACGAGGCGCGTCGGGAGCAAGTTGGAAGCCATGGCGAAAGAGGGCACAAGGACAGGAAAGCCGGGGCGCAAGAGTTCAAGAGAAGAACGAGCGCTAGGAAATGCGAAGGGAAGCCGTGATGCGGGTGAGATCCCCTTTTAAAACTTTCCAGGAATGATTCGAGGTGATTCGAAAATCTTCAAGATCATCGCATCGGCGACCGCGTTGGCTCCGAGACCGGGCGCCGATGACAGGTGGACCCAAGCCGCCCAACTGAAGCGGTGGGTCGAGGAGTCAACCGCCTAAGAAGACAAGCCGGCAAGGCGCTTCGGCGGTTCCGGAAGAAAGCGCCGCAACGTGCAGAAGTGGCAGTCTTGGGAACCGCCGCAGTAAAAGCAACCATCAAGTGGGCGCACGCTCCCACGATCCCGCGGCCGTTCGTGCTCCGGCAGCGGTCAATGCGGGACTTAGAGAAAGTGCGCGGATCAGAAGAGACGGAGGTCCCACCTCGGGCTCGCTATCTCCCCTGAGATGGGCCCGGGGGGCCACTGTCGGTACCCGCGATATGGGGTACCCCCGCGCACAGAGGAAAATGCCTAAGGAACTCGCCCTTCTCCGCAGGGAGAGCTCCGAAGGCGCCACGCGTCCGGCGGGGCCGGACCTCCCTCTCCTCAGAGGAGAGCTCCGGGCCCGCCACGTGGCATACAGAAGCCGGACCTCCCCCTCCGCGGGGGAGAGGTCTGAAGGTGCCACGTATCCGGCGGGGCCAGACCTCCCTCTCCTCAGAGAGGAGCTCCAGGCCCGCCACGTGGCCGACAGAAGCCAAACCTCCCCCTCCGCGGGGAGAGGTCCGAAGGCTCCACGTGTCCCGCGGGGCTGGACCCCCCTCCCCTCTGAGGAGGGCTCCGGGCCTGCCACATGGCCAGCAGAACGGCGCTGCCTGCCCCCGAGCGATAGGCAGCGGGCGTAAAGACGCCCCATACCTTGCCCGTACAAGGTATTCAAGGCCCGTGTCTTCCCAATACGCGGAGACGCGGAGCACGCCTCTGTCAGGTGCCGTTGCGCCCAGTTGCATCACAGACTGGCGCGCGGTGTCAGAGCCTGCCAGCCAATAAACACAGCGACAAGACATCCCATGCCTCCCCCGCCGTCATCATCCACTACGACTAGCATGCGGCATGGGCAGGGCTGCAAGACGAAGACTCAGAAGCCTTCGCCAGTGACAACTACCGGCATAACTGCAGATACGGTAGATAACAGTCAATCTCCCCGGGACCACCTGTCGGGTCCCGGGCCCCCCTTGTAAGCCACCCGAGTCTTGGACTATAAAAGACTCGGGTAGGCGACGATAGCAGGGGTTCGCACTCTCGCAACTCATAGCCATTCACACCCAAGCTGTAACTCATCCACAAGCTCAGGACTCCGGTTCTTAGCAGCAAGCAATACAGCGAGCTCCATAGCTCGCCGTGGACGTAGGGTTTTACGCTCCGGCGGCCTGAACCACGTAAAACTCGCCGTGTCAAGCTCTTACTAACTCGTCCATACGCTCAAGCTCTCTGCAAGGTCTAGCCCCACCGAAAAAAGAACCTCCGCGGGCTGCCCAGTGCAGGCCTGGGGGAAGTGTCGACTGAACACTTCGACACATGGGTTTCATATTTCAATTGACAATGCAAATAATTCTATCTACACATCCTAGTACAGGAACAAAGTGGTCAAGGACACTTGCCTTCTTCCTGCTGCTCTGAGAATGAAAAGTCTTGGTCTTGGAAGGGGAGAACTTGCTCTGGGGCAGGTTCTACTCATGCCAATACACATAGCAGAAGAAAACAACAATCCATAAGACATAGTTCACACTTTCACTTCATACAAACCACACATACATACCTATGAAAGTCATTCACATTTCTAAGTGTTGTGGTTACTCTACATGTGTTGATTTTTGGCCTACATGCACTTTTAAACATATGTATATGATTTCTAACTTTTGTATTCAGATTTCTATTTGCACACTATATATGAATTTCCAATTTGAACAAATTCTTTATATTTAATTAATACACTTCTTAGCTACCAAGTTTGCATGAAAGGTATTTTCCTACTCCAAATAGGTTTTCAGATATTCTACCAAATCCTAAACTGAAGTTTTTGGATTTGGAGACTTCATTTATCATTTTCTAATTATGCATACCTATTTTCCTATATTTTTCAGATTTATTTTCTATGCCTAAAAGTGAGTTTTAATATTAAATAGTAGAACATGTCATCTAAACAGAATAGGTTCTGATCTAAAATATAAAATAATATATTTTTGAACTTCTCCTCTGATGTGAACTAATTTAAATTTATTTTATCAGTTTTCAGAATTATTTCCTAGCCTAAAAATGTGTTTCTATAACTAATAAATGTGAACAATCAATTAGACAGATTCATTTCAGCTTAAAATCTATTTTTAACTCATTCTAAAGTTTTCCAAGTGTTAGGAGAGTTTAAATTTGAATTTACAATGTGTTTGCCTCACCTTTTTAAATTTAAATCCTAATCACATATTCAAATTTCTGAATTTAATATCACATAGGGTCAAAAAGGTACATCCACCCTACTACAGGGTCTAATTTATTATTTCATAAATTTCCAGGGGTCTAACTACACATAACAGAGGGGTTTTCCTAATTTTATTAAGTCCAGGGGCTAAAACTGATTTTTAAATGAATTTACACGAATTTATGAATTTCCAGGGGCTAGATCAGAAGTTTCCGGGGCTAGCTCATGTTTTCCGAGATCCCCAGGGGGTAGCGCGTAAGAATCCCGGCCTTTATAATGCGGGGCTGACGTGGACCGTCTGATTTAAAACAGACGGCTGAGATTATAACGTCGAACCGGTACGCGGGGATTTAAATTCTACCGTGCGATTTAAAATAGACGGCGCACAAGCGGCCACGTCGCCCTGACCGTGCGCGGGCGGCGCTGCCCGGCGGCGTGCGACGGCGGAAGGCGGCGATCTCGCCGGAAAACTTCGGATCTTCGTCAATTCTTCCTAAAACTGGGATTTCATGGCATAGATCGGTAGAGGGGAGGTCGGGGATCTCACCTCAGGGTTTTTCTTGAGCTCGGAGGTCCTGGAAGGCGGTCGGCGACGAGGTCCGAGGTGAATTCACGGCGATGCTCGTCGGCGCTGTGTTTGAAGCGCAAACCACCGAGTTTTCTGCACCTGCGTGATTCCCCGGAGGTGGTGGAACATGATCGACGCGTTAGATCAGAGAACCCGAGCAAAGATCGAGAGAAAACGGTGATCGGAGCTTCGGTTCTCACCGGGAGGAAAAACAACCGATCGCGGGTGAAAATTGAGACGATGCCGGTGTTTATATAGCCGGGGAAGGGCGGCGTTCGGTTGTGATCGAGTTTGCGTCGTCCAGAACCGAAATTCGGCTGGGATACGCGAGTATCCGGGGTGGTCTCGATTCGGAGGAGAGAGGAGTCCCGGTCGGCCGAGCGCGCGCGAGAGGAGGAAGAAGATGGCGGGCCCCACACGTCAGTGAGAAGAAAACGGGGCGCGCGGCTGCGGGCTGGTGCGGGGGTGAGGTGGGCCGACTGGTGGGTTTCGGCCCACTGGCCGGGGGGGTTTGTTTTTTCTTTTTCTTTTTTTTTTCTTTTCTGTTTTGAGTTTAATTTGAATTCCAATTTGAATTTGAATTTCTGCACCACATGCAATACGTCCAAAAATTTTTAAATTCCCCTCTTAACAGGTTTTGGGGTGTTACAGCTCTACCCCCCTTAAAAGAAATCTCGTCCTCGAGATTGGTGGTACTAAGAAAACAATTCCGGAAACTGTGCCTTAAGCTCGTCTTCTCGCTCCCATGTGGCTTCCTCTTCCGAGTGATGCTTCCACTGCACCTTGCACATCCGGATTCTTTTATTTCTTGTGAGGCGTTCCATTGTCTCCAAAATCTTGGATGGTTGCTTGGCATAAGACAGATCCTCAGCTACGTCAACCTCATTCATGGGTAACATCTCTTCAGGTGTTCTCAGACATTTCTTGAGCTGTGACACATGGAATACGTCATGCACATCCGAGAGGCGAGCCGGTAATTCTAGTTGATACGCCACTTCGCCTTTCCTCTCCAGAACTTGAAAGGGTCCGATATATCGAGGTGATAACGTCCCTTTCACCTTGAACCGACGAAGTTCTCGGATAGGGGACACCTTGAGGTAGACATAGTCCCCCACGTTGAAAACGAGCTCTCTTCTCCGTACATCGGCATAGCTCCTTTGTCGTGTTTGTGCTATCCTCAAGTTGTTGCGGATTTCCCTCACTTTTGTCTCGGCTTCTTGTAGTACCTCGGGTCCAAACACTTTACTTTCCCCTGTTTGGTTCCAAAATAGTGGAGTTCTGCACTTCCTCCCATACAAAGCCTCAAATGGTGACATCTTCATACTAGCCTGATAACTGTTGTTATAGGAGAACTCCACATACGGTAAGTTCTTATCCCAACTCCAATTGTTTTTGAGTGCACACGCTCTCAGCATATCCTCAAGGATCTGATTGGTTCTTTCCGTCTGCCCGTCAGTTTGGGGATGATAGGCAGAACTAAAGTTTAGATGGGTACCCATGGTTTCATGCAGCTTCTGCCAGAACCTTGAGGTGAACTGTGTCCCTCGATCCGACACTATCTTCTTTGGTACTCCATGGTAACACACGATCCTTGACATGTACAACTCTACCAATTTGGATCCGCTGTAGATTTCTTTCACGGGGATGAAATGAGCTACCTTGGTTAGCCTGTCGATGATGACCCATATCGAATCGTATCCTGATTGGGTCCTAGGCAATAACACTATGAAATCCATACCGATTTCTTCCCATTTCCATTCAGGCACTTTGAGTGGTTGCAATAATCCCGCGGGTCGTTGATGTTCCGCTTTCACCAACTGACATGTGTCACATAGGGCAACATGTTCCGCGACATCTCGCTTCATGCCATACCACCAATACCTGCTCTTGAGGTCTTGGTACATCTTCGTACTCCCAGGATGAATGGAATAGTTGGAATCGTGAGCCTCCATCAAAATCAATTCACGGATCTCCTTTACTTCAGGCACACAGATTCTTTTCCCGTGCCACACCGTACCTTGTTCATCCTCTCTGAAACCAGGGGCTTTATTTTCCTTGATGAGTTGTCTGATTTCTTGTATCTTCTCATCATTCTTTTGACCATCGCGTATGTCTTGCTCTAGTGTGGATTCCACTTCCATGGCGATGGCTTCACCACTATTCACTAGGCGTAGATTGAGTCTTATAACATCGTCCTTCAATTCTGCAGGCATGTCCTTCAAGCTCAACCTACCTGCACTTTCCGGCTTAAAGCATCTGCCACGACGTTTGCTTTCCCAGGATGATAGTTGATGCCCACATCAAAGTCATTGATTAGCTCTAACCATCTCCTTTGTCTGAGGTTGAGATCTGGCTGTGTGAAAATGTACTTTAAACTCTTATGATCCGTATATATCTCTGTCCTCTTCCCCATCAAGTAGTGCCGCCAAATTTTCAACGCGTGTACCACTGCGGCTAGTTCTAGGTCATGTGTAGGATAGTTCTTCTCGTGTTTCCGGAGCTGCCGGGATGCATAAGCCACGACATGCCCTTCTTGCATGAGAACACATCCCAACCCGTTTCCAGAGGCATCGCAGTACACTGAAAAGTTCTTCTGCATATCTGGCATAACTAGCACTGGGGCTGTTGTCAATCTTTTCTTTAGCTCCTGAAAACTCGTCTCGCACTGCGGCGTCCACGTGAATGTGATTCCCTTCTCCAACAGTTTGGTGAGGGGTCTCGAGATCTTGGAGAATCACTCAATGAACCGTCGATAGTATCCAGCCAATCCCAAGAAGCTTCGAACGTCCCCGACATTCTCAGGGGTCTTCCACTTCTGTATATCCTCGATCTTGGCGGGATCTACGGAGATTCCTCCCTCCAAGATTATATGTCCTAAGAAGGGAACTCTCTTCAGCCAAAACTCACACTTGCTCAACTTGGCATATAGTTGGTGTTCTCTCAGCTTCTGCAACACCAACCTTAGATGTTTCTCATGTTCCTCTTCATCTTTGGAGAAGACGAGAATGTCATCTATGAAAACCACCACAAATTTATCTAGATATTCCATGAATACCTTGTTCATGAGATACATGAAGTATGCCGGGGCATTAGTTAGCCCGAAAGGCATGACGGTGTATTCATACAGTCCGTACCGAGATACGAAAGCTGTCTTTGGAATATCAGTTTGCCTTATCTTAAGTTGGTGGTATCCCGGCCTGAGATCAATTTTCGAGAACACACAAGCTCCCCTCAACTGATCAAACAAGTCTTCAATGCGGGGTAATGGGTACTTGTTCTTGATGGTTACTTCATTCAAGGCACGGTAGTCTACGCATAACCTTTGGGTTCCGTCCTTCTTGGGCACAAATATCACTGGAGCTCCCCATGGTGAGGAACTAGGACGAATATACCCCTTCTCCGTCAATTCTCTTAAATGATCCTTGAGTTCTCCCAGCTGCTTGGAGTCCATCCGATAAGGTCTCTTGTATATCAGAGCTGTTCCAGGCACTAGCTCAATCGCGAATTCCACTTCACGATCTGGAGGCATACCTGGCAACTCCTCCGGAGAAACGTCTGGGTATTCCTTGATAATCCTGATCTCCTCCACTTTCACCTCAACTTGATTTAATTTAATGTCCCTCCTAGGCTCTTGTATTGTTATGAACTTTACTCTTGTGCCACTAGGGTGAGTTAGTTCCACCGTTCTGGTCGAGCAATGGATGATTCCCTTATGTTTGGTCAACCAATCCATGCCCAAAATAATATCTATCCCTTGTGAATCTATCACTATGAGGTTGGCAGTAAATACCACCCCATTAATGTCTAGATTCACCTTGGGACACACTTGCCTTGTCCTTATTTCTCCACCTGGAGAGTTTACTGCTAGCATATGGTTCATTTGTGTTGTTGCTAGATCATGCTTGTTAACAAACCCTTGGGCAATGAACGAGTGGGTAGCACTAGAATCGAACAACAGGGTTGCAATGTGTAAATTGGCAGGAAACTTACCAACTACCACGTCAAGTGCCTCTTGCGCTTCTTCCATGGTCACGTGGTTCACCCGTCCTCGCATCACATTTTGCTGTTGCGGCTGCACGGGCTTCTTCTTTGGGCACTTATGGGCGTAGTGCCCCACTTCACCATAGTTAAAGCATTGCACCCCAACCTTAGGTGCCTGGCCTTTGTTGTCTTGGGGTTGATTTGGGGGTCCTTATACTGCTGGCCGGGGTTGATATGTGGGTCGAGGCTGCTGTACAAACTGACGTTGTGGCTGTGCTGGTGCTGACGGAGGCCTGAAGTTCGGGTTGTACCCTCTCGGTGCTGAATAGGGCACCGCAGCACGGCTCGTCTGCCCTGCGGGTTGCTGCATCAGACGTGGGCGGTTGTTGCTACCCGAGGCTTGGTGTGACCATCCGACCTTCCTCTTGTTTTCATTTTCCAAGGCCTTCAGCTTCCTTTCTACAATAAATGCTCTGTCCACCATCTTTTGGAAGCTTTCATACTCGTTGGAGGACATTGAACACTGCATTTCTGCGGTAAGTCCTTCCACGAAATAATCCTGTTTCTGCTCATCAGTCTCTATGTCCCGTGGGGCATAACGGGATAGTTGAGTGAATTTAGTGAGGTATTCCCTCACAGTCATGTTTCCTTGCTGCAATCCCAAGAACTCCTTCCTCTTATTTTTGAGTTCACCCCTTGGTATGTAATGGTTGCGGAAGCTACGCTTGAACTCTTCCCAAGTGATGTTCTCAGGGTCATGATGGGCGGCCACGTAAGCGGTCCACCAATCAGCAGCAGGTCCATGCAATTGGTGAGAGGCAAACAACACCCTCTCATACCCTTGGCATTGTATGATCCTCATCTTGCTCTCAATGGTCTTTAGCCAGTCATCTGCCTCCAGGGGTTCAACAACACTTGCAAACTTTGGAGGTTGAGTTCCCAGAAACTCACTCAACCTTGGTTGGCGTGGTGCTGCTTGTGGAGGTGGAGCTTGGTGCAAGTTGGCCACCACTTGAGTCAGGTTCTGGATGAGCTGATTTTGATTCTCAAGCATTTGGTGGATGGGATCAACTCCTTCACGGCGACCACCTCTGTCTTGGCCTCCAGAAAGATGAGGGTTGCCGACCTCATCGTTGTTGTTGGCGGGGTTGGCACCACGACCCTTTCCTCTTCCGGCCATCTATCATGATTAACCAGATGTTAATTTAAAGCATTACGTATTAACTTACCAGTTTTTGCTTGTTTAAACTTTAAGATTTTGAGAACTTATTTTATTCATATTTTCTGAGGATTTCATGTCTTACGTGAACATAAATGCACTCTTAATTCATATGGGTTCACACACCAAAGCAAAACAACCTGAAGACGAGGTTATGGACAAACGCCCATGGCTTCTACAACTCACGTCACAAACCAAGCATTAACACACCATTAACTAAGGTAACGACTCGACTACTCGACATCCTGCTAAACTAAGGGAAGGACTCTACACTACTCGTATCACTGAGCTGGCTCCTCGGGATCTTCCTCATTATTGCGGCTGCCTTCTGACTCTGCTTTGGGTGGGGAGGCTGCTGGTGGAGAAGTGCGACGACGCCTGATCGCCCGGCGATCTGGGGAGTCAGGAGTCCATGTGTCATTCACGGTGACACACAGTTCATTCCCATCTCCTCTTTCTCTTGCCCTCAAGCTGGCTCGAAGCAACGCCTCGGTTTCCTTCAGGGTTTCACGAACATCCTGAAGCTCCCGCTGACACTCCTGCAGTCGAGTGCTGAGCATAGCAGCATCCTCCAAGCACAAGTCCATGTGCTCATGGGAAGTCCCCTGCTGCACTGGCGGGTACTTGTACTCCGTTGTACCACTCTCGCGCTGGAGGACATACATGTACTCAGTCCTGTCCAGGTGACGACGATAGATGTGACTCTGACAGGTGATTGCCTCCCAGGTGACATCCTTCTTCGCATCGACCTGTGTCGCTCGACAAGCTGGAGAGCGGTGGATCTTGAGCAGCTGGTTTTCGTGGATAATCCTCATCACGGAACTCCATTCTTCCCTCTTCTCACGGATGGTCCTGGTGGAGCTATAGTGTATGATTAGCTTGCCCGTGTTGCCAGCGGCTTGGAGCATGCGTCGAAGACGGCGCAACAAGCCTCCTACTGCCAATCCGTAGGAGAGATACGTCACCGGACGGCTCTCCTCTCTCAGGGCAAGGGCAACTACGGGAACTCTCCCTCCGGTGGACTTGCGGGCGGTGCGGATCATGCGAACCATCTAAAACATAAAGCAATTTAAACTTAAGTTAGATAAAATTTTAAACAAAAATCCTATTTTGAATAAAAGTTGGGGTAAGATGAATAAAGTGACCTCATTAAATAACACTTTTCAACCCACACCTTGTAAAGTAGTTTTTTTTAAGAAAATAGGGTCCTTAAATACGTCTATTTCTACCTAGGTCCACGTTCCTACGGGCAACCTTGGCTCTGATACCACTTCTGTCACACCCGGTTTCTCCGAAGAATAACCGAGTGAATATCACATGTATGCCAGGATCATTTTCTCATACATGTGATGACAAATAGTGAAGCATCATTTATTACAAGCCAGGTGTCGAATATAAATAAGTCTTACATAGCATACGTCTCGATGGACGATAATAAGTTCATCATATGTAAATAAAACAGCAGCGGAATATAAATCTTGTGGGCTCTGTCACAGGCGTTGCCCGGGGGACTCCATGAACCTAGAAACCTCCTTCGGGTCCAAAGTCTTGATCATTAAACACCACATCATTCTCTTGACCTGAGCAGCAATATAAACCAACAAATATGCAAGGTTGAGTACCGTTGGTACTCAGCAAGTGTGGGAAAGTTATGTCATGCATGGCTAGAACAAGGAGAGGTTGAACTCATGGTTGAAGCACTACGCAATTATTACCTACCACCTTAGCTTATTAAGCACCTACATTACTACATAGGTGAAATGATCCCAATCTCCCATCCCATCATCATAATCAAATAACCATAACATCATTTCCAATATTAAGCTCCCCGCTTAACATCCACAACTTCCAAAGCCATCATCCTCTAATCATGAATAAGTCCAAGCCGCTCTTGACCGTGAGCACGGCTGTCATGACAGTTTTGACTCTGCAGAGTTTGCACCACTGTACCCACATGTAGTGATTTCATCCCCCGTTGCCGGGTGGACTAAAAGAACCTCCATTATGCCAGTGGCTACGAACCACATTCACACTTCCCAGGTGTGTAGCCAGGAGATCACTACGAAGCCTTTACAAAGGGATCCCCGACGAGAGTGGGCCCACTGAGGTTTCACCCCTAACAGCATACAAGAGGCTCCAACCCCGCTGCAGTGGCCCCCTCTTGAGCCTTGCGGTTCGTATGGTAGTCCAGCTGACACCTATTCCCCGCACCATCCAACACACCCATACTACACCGGGGATACACCTAATTAATTGGCCAAGCTGCCCTATCTCAGCATGTGGTTGGCACGGTAAAGCCAGGTTATATGCTCCATGAACCGGTCCTTAGGATCCAGGCAAGTACTAAACACAAACCCGAGTCTCGTGCACCCAGCACCAACCAAATCATCCAACTTGCCTTGATCCCTACCTCTACATAACTCATAATATCTCATTCAAGAGTAAGGTAAACAATTTGATGATCTCATATCCCAATTATCCCATTCTAAGCATGGCTAAGCATAAGTAATATGAATGAATGACATAATAAAACAAAATCCCATCCCAAGATACAAGGAAACAGGGTAATGCAATTCTAGGGAAACTTCCTAGCATGGGTTTCATATTTCAATTGACAATGCAAATAATTCTATTTACACATCCTAGTATAGGAACAAAGTGGTCAAGGACACTTGCCTTCTTCCTGCTGCTCTGAGAATGGAAAGTCTTGGTCTTGGAAGGGGAGAACTTGCTCTGGGGCATGTTCTACTCATGCCAATACACATAGCAGAAGAAAACAACAATCCATAAGACATAGTTCACACTTTCACTTCATACAAACCACACATACATACCTATGAAACTCATTCACATTTCTAAGTGTTGTGGTTACTCTACATGTGTTGATTTTTGGCCTACATGCACTTTTAAACATATGTATATGATTTCTAACTTTTGTATTCAGATTTCTGTTTGCACACTATATATGAATTTCCAATTTGAACAAATTCTTTATATTTAATTAATACACTTCTTAGCTACCAAGTTTGCATGAAAGGTATTTTCCTACTCCAAATAGGTTTTCAGATATTCTACCAAATCCTAAACTGAAGTTTTTGGATTTGGAGACTTCATTTATCATTTTCTAATTATGCATACCTATTTTCCTATATTTTTCAGATTTATTTTCTATGCCTAAAAGTGAGTTTTAATATTAAATAGTAGAACATGTCATCTAAATAGAATAGGTTCTGATTTAAAATATAAAATAATATATTTTTGAACTTCTCCTCTGATGTGAACTAATTTAAATTTATTTTATCAGTTTTCAAAATTATTTCCTAGCCTAAAAATGTGTTTCTATAACTAATAAATGTGAACAATCAATTAGACAGATTCATTTCAGCTTAAAATCTATTTTTAACTCATTCTAAAGTTTTCCAAGTGTTAGGAGAGTTTAAATTTGAATTTACAATGTGTTTGCCTCACCTTTTTAAATTTAAATCCTAATCACATATTCAAATTTTTGAATTTAATATCACATAGGGTCAAAAAGGTACATCCACCCTACTACAGGGTCTAATTTATTATTTCATAAATTTCCAAGGGTCTAACTACACATAACAGAGGGGTTTTCCTAATTTTTATTAAGTCTAGGGGCTAAAACTTATTTTAAATGAATTTACACGAATTTCTGAAGTTCCAGGGGCTAGATCAGAAGTTTCCGGGGCTAGCTCGTGTTTTCCGAGATCCCCAGGGGGTAGCGCGTAAGAATCCCGACCTTTATAATGCGGGGCTGACGTGGACCGTCCGATTTAAAACAGACGGTTGAGATTATAACGTCGAACCGGTACGCGGGGATTTAAATTCTACCGTGCGATTTAAAATAGACGGCGCACAAGCGGCCACGTCGCCCTGACCGTGCGCGGGCGGCGCTGCCCGGCGGCGCGCGGCGGCGATCTCGCCGGAAAACTTCGGATCTTCGTCAATTCTTCCTAAAACTGGGATTTCATGGCATAGATTGGTAGAGGGGAGGTCGGGGATCTCACCTCGGGGTTTTTCTTGAGCTCGGAGGTCCTGGAAGGCGGTCGGCGACGAGGTCCGAGGTGAATTCACGGCGATGCTCGTCGGCGCTGTGTTTGAAGCGCAAACCACCGAGTTTTCTGCACCTGCGTGATTCCCCGGAGGCGGTGGAACACGATCGGCGCGTTAGATCAGAGAACCCGAGCAAAGATCGAGAGAAAACGGTGATCGGAGCTTCGGTTCTCACCGGGAGGAAAAACAGCCGATCGCGGGTGAAAATCGGGACGATGCCGATGTTTATATAGCCGGGGAAGAGCGGTGTTCGGTTGTGATCGAGTTTGCGTCGTCCAGAACCGAAATTCGGCTGGGATACGCGAGTATCCGGGGTGGTTTCGATTCGGAGGAGAGAGGAGTCTCGATCGGCCGAGCACGCGCGCGAGAGGAGGAAGAAGATGGCGGGCCCCACACGTCAGTGAGAAGAAAACGGGGCGCATGGCTGCGGGCTGGTGCGGGGGTGAGGTGGGCCGTCTGGTGGGTTTCGGCCCACTGGCCAGGGGGGTTTGTTTTTTTCTTTTTCTTTTTCTTTTTCTTTTCTGTTTTGAGTTTAATTTGAATTCCAATTTGAATTTGAATTTCTGCACCACATGCAATACATCCAAATTTTTTTAAATTCCCCTCTTAACAGGTTTTGGGGTGTTACAGCTTCAAAAGGAACGAAGTGTGGGAGCTTGTTGAAAGACCCAAGTCCAACGTCGTCGGCACTAAATGGGTCTTCCGCAACAAGCAAGACGAACATAGAGTGGTAACAAGGAACAAGGCACGGCTTGTGGCAAAAGGGTACTCACAAGTCGAAGGTTTGGATTTCGATGAGACTTTTGCTCCCGTAGCTAGGCTTGAATCGATTCGTATATTACTTGCATATGCTACTCACCATGATTTCAAGATTTATCAAATGGATGTGAAAAGCTTCTTTCTCAACAGACCGATCAAGAAGGAGGTGTACGTGGAGCAACCACCCGGTTTTGAAGATCAAGAGCACCCCGACTATGTGTTCAAACTGCGTAAGGCTCTCTATGGCCTCAAACAAGCTCCTAGAGCTTGGTATGAGTGCCTTAGAGATTTTTTGATTGAAAATAACGTCAAGATTGGAAAAGCTGATTACACCTTGTTCACTAAACACTTTGATGATGATCTCTTCATTTGCCAAATCTTTGTTGACGATATTATATTTGGTTCAACTAACAAATCCTTTTGTCAAGAATTTAGTAAGATTATGATAGATAGATTCGAGATGTCCGTGATGGGAGAGTTGAGGTACTTCTTGGGATTCCAGTGAAGCAACAAAAGGACAGGACGTTCATAAGCCAAACAAAGTACACTTAAGACATTCTCAAGAAGTTTGGAATGGACAAAGCAAAGCCCATAAAGATTCCCATGGCGACAAATGGACACTTGGATCTAAATGAAGACAGACCAAATGTGTATCAAAAGGTATATAGTTCCATGATTGGCTCCTTACTCTATTTATGTGCATCTAGGCTTGATATCATGTTGAGTGTATGTTTGTGTGCAAGGTTTCAAGCCAATCCTAAGGAATGTCATTTGACAGCCGTTAAAAGGATCTTGAGATATTTAGTTCATACACCCAACCAAGGCCTTTGGTATCCCAAAGGTTCAAAATTCAATCTCATTGTATACTCCGATGCAGATTATACCGGATGCAAGGTAGATAGAAAAGTACTTTCTGTACTTGCCAATTCCTAGGTAGATCCCTAGTTTCTTGGTCCTCCAAGAAACAAAATTCAATTGCCTTATCGACGGCCGAAGCGGAGTATGTTGCAGCCGAGAGTTGTTGTGCACAACTCCTTTGGATGCGACAAACTCTAAGGGATTACGGTTACAATATGAGCCGTATTCCACTCCATTGTGACAATGAGAGTGCAATTAAAATTGCCCATAATCCTGTTGAGCATTCTAGAACCAAACACATAGATATCCGACATCATTTTTTGAGAGATCACTCAATGAAAGGAGACATAGCCATTTCCCATGTCAACACTGAAAAACAACTAGCCGATATCTTTACCAATACACTTGATGAAAAACACTTTTGTGAGCTCTGAAATGAACTAAATGTCCTTGGTGCTCGGAATGTGGCTTGAAAACTTGCATACCTGTATGCCATCCTCAAAATCATGTTAATTATGTTGAAAAATCATCTCTCTCTATTTTTTCTTAAAAACTATGTTAGTTACTTGATCTTGGTGAATCATGGTCATAGCTTGATTGTTGTATGTTTACTGATCATATTCATCAAGAATTTCTGTGTGCCTTTGTCCCTTATTCCTTAATAGGAACTTTTAAATACATACATACATACATACATACATATATATATATATATATATATATATATATATGTTATACACTTCTGTACAAGGGACCACGGACTAGTCCGTGGTCACCCCGGACTAGTCCGCACTTGCAGACTAGTCCGTACTAGGTCCGTTACACCGGACTAGTCCGGACCACCACGGACTAGTCCGATTTTCTCTCTGACCAGAAAAAGGACTAGTCCGATATGTTCCGGACTAGTCTGATATTTCGACTCCATAACCCTAGGGACGGCTCAAACCTAATCTTCTTCATCCTCACAACCCTCCCCACTCTTTCTCTCCTCACTCAAGTGCTCCCAAGGTGAATTTGCAAGTTCTCCATCAAAACCTCTCAAATTTCCATGGGAACCGATCCCCACTACAAAGGGATCAAAGACCCCGGACTAGTCCAGATCAAGAACTCCTTCAACGCTTCGAATCGAAGGATTTGGTAAACTTTGCTCCAAACCCTAGAACCTTTGGTTTTCCTTGCTTTTGCTCAATTAGCTTAACTCCTCTAGTCAATGCATGCTCTGTTGATGTATTCCATGTACCCTAGATCATATTTGCATTGAATAATCTCAAATGTCGACAAATTAGGTCTTGAGCAGCCTCATAATGGACTAGTCCGTTCTTAGGGCGGACAAGTCCGGTACTCCGGACTAGTCCGACCCTGAACACCGGACTAGTCCGGTATGCCCTGATTCAGGATTTTTGTCAGGGAATCCTAGCTTATGTCAATGCAATCCTTTGTCATCCTTGATCATTCATACCCACTATATCTTCCTTGTCAGAAATCATGTCGGGATCAAATGAGAGTCTCTCTGACTTTGAGGCCGAGATGGATCAAGATCAAGATGTGATGTCTCATCCTTCGGAGTCTCGCTCCAACAAGCGACAAGAGTGTACTGTCGAACCTTCACTCACCCCACCTAGGGTGCGTCGAAAGGTTACAATCAAGAGACCAGCTTCAAAAGCAAATGTGGTTGGTTCTAGCTCCGTGGCTCAACGCCAAACCAAGGGCAAGGGAAAGGGGCTTGCTTCCGGCCCGATTGGTCCCCTCAAGATGACAGCTCCAAGGCAGGGAAAAAGGGATCCCTCGGAGCAGAAGTTCAATGGCAAGGGGAGTGATGTGGCACGGAACCTGAGGAAGGTTGATGCCTATAGCTCCGGCAAGAAGGAAGCCGACAAAAGATTTTGGAGCAACTTTCACTCAGACTACTATAGTTTCGTGTATCTCCAAATGAAGACTCCAGTGGTCCGCAGCCAATGGATTGAATGGACATATTTTGAGAAGAAGAGCTGTGAAGCCTTTGAGGAGGTCATAAAGGCTGTAGAGAGACACGGACTCAAGGACCTGCTCGCCTTCAGATACAACTGGAATGATGAGATCATTGCCCAGTTCTATGCAACTTGCCACTTTGCCCATGATGGAGAAGTGTCACACCCGGTTTCTCCGAAGAACAACCGAGTGAATACCACATGTATGCTAGGATCATTCTCTCATACATGTGATGACAAATAGTGAAGCATCATTTATTACAAGCGAGGTGTTGAATATAAATAAGTCTTACATAGCATACATCTCGATGGACGATAATAAGTTCATGACATGTAAATAAAAAAGCAGCGAAATATAAATCTTGTGGGCTCCGTCACAGGCGTTGCCCGGGGGACTCTGTGAACCTAGAATCCTTCCTCGGGACCAAAGTCTTGGTCATTAAACACCACGTCATTCTCTTGACCTGAGCAGCAATATAAACCAACAAAACAACAAGTTTGAGTACCGTGGGTACTCAGCAAGTGTGGGAAAGTTATGTCATGCATGGCTAGAGCAAGGAGAGGTTGAACTCATTGTTAAAGCACTACACAATTATTACCTATCACCTTAGCTTATTAAGCACCTACATTACTACACAGGTGAAATGGATCCCAATCCCTCAACCCATCATCATTATCAAGTAAACATAGTCTCATCTCTAATGTTAAGCTTCCCGCTTAACATCCACAACTTCCCAATTCATCATCCTCTAATCATGAATAAGTCCCGGCCGCTCTTGACCGTGAGCACGGCTGTCATGACAATTTTGACTCTGCAGAGTTTGCACCACTGTACCCACATGTAGTGATTTCATCCCCTGTTGCCGGGTGGACTAAAAGAACCTCCATTATGCGAGTGGCCGTGAACCACGTTCACACTTCCTAGGTGTGTAGCCAGGAGATCACTACGAGGCCTTTACAAAGGGATTCCCGACGAGTGTGGGCCCACTGAGGTTTTACCCCTAACAGCATACAAGAGGCTCCAACCCCGCTGCAGTGGCCCCCTCTTGAGCCTTGCGGTTCATATGGTAGTCCAGCTGACACCTATTCCCCGCACCATCCAACACACCCATACTACGCTGGAGATACACCTAATTAATTGGCCAAGCTGTCCCATCTCAGCATGTGGTTGGCACGGTAAAGCCAGGTTACATGCTCCATGAACCGGTCCTTAGGATCCAGACAAGTACTAAACATGAACCCGAGTCTCGTGCACCCAGCACCAACCAAATCATCCAACTTGCCTCGATCCCTACCTCTACATAACTCATAATATCTCATTCAAGAGTAAGGTAAATAAATTGATGATCTCATATCCCAATTATCCCATTCTAAGCATGGCTAAGCATAAGCATATAAATAAATGACATGATAAAATAAATCCCGACCCAAGCTACAAGGAAACAAGGTAATGCAATTCTAGGGAAACTTCCTAGCATGGGTTTCATATTTCAATTGACAATGCAAATAATTCTATCTACACATCCTAGTATAGGATCAAAGTGGTCAAGGACACTTGCCTTCTTCCTGCTGCTTTAAGAATGGAAAGTCTTGGCCTTGGAAGGGGAGAACTTGCTCTGGGGCATGTTCTACTCATGCCAATACATAGCAAAAGAAAACAACAATCCATAAGCCATAGTTCACACATTCACTCATGCAAACCACACATACATACATATGGGAGTCATTCACATTTCTAAATGTTGTGGTTACCCTAGATGTGTTGATTTTTGGCCTACATGCACTTTTAAACATATATATATTATTTCTAACTTTTGTATTCAGATTTCTATTTGCATACTATATATGAATTTCTAATTTGAACAAATTCTTTATATTTAATTAATACACTTCTTAGCCACAAAGTTTGCATGAAAGGTATTTCCCTACTTCAAATAAGTTTTCAGATCTTCTACAAAATCCTAAATTGAATTTTTTGGATTTGGAGACCTCATTTATTATTTTCTAATTATGCATACCTATTTTCCTATATTTTCAGATTTATTTTCTATGCCTAAAGTGAACTTTACTATTAAAATAGTAAGGCACATCATCTAAATAGAATAGGTTCTGATCTAAAATGTTCAATAATATATTTTTGAATTTCCTCTCTGATGTGAAATAAATTAAATTTATTTTACTAGTTTTTAGAATTATTTTCTAGCCTAAAATGTGTCTCTAGAGAAAATAAAAATGAACAACACTTAGACAGATTTCATTTCAGCCTAAAATCTACTTTTAACTCATTCTAAAGTTTTCCATGTGCTAGGAGAGTTTAAATTTGAATTTGCACATGTGTTTACCTTATCCTTTAAATTTAAATCCTAGTCACATATTCAAATTTCTGAATTTAGTATCATGTAGGGTCAAAAAGGTAGATCCACCCTACTGCAGGGTCTAATTTACTATTTCCTAAATTTCTAGGGGTCTAACTACACATAACAGAGGGGGTTTCCTAATTTTTATTAAGTCCAGGGGCTAGATCAGAAATTTTCGGGGCTAGCTCGTGTTTTACGAAATCCCCAGGGGGTAGCGCGTAAGAATCCCGGCCTTTATAACGCGGGGCTGATGTGGACCGTCCGATTTAAAACAGACGGCTCAGATTAGATCGCCGAACCGGTACGCGCCCGTTTTTATTTCTACCGTGCGATTTAAAATAGACGGCCCCAAAGGGCCACGTCGCCCTGGCCGGAGCCAGCCCGCGCGCGCGGTGGCGCGCGGCGACGAGGGTGGCGATCTCGCCGGCGCAGCCTCGGTTTTTGCCGCTACACGCTAGAGCTCGCATCTTTTTGCACGGATCGGCTGCGGAGGGTTAGGGGATGCTCACCGAGGGGTTTTCCTGCACTCGGAGGCCCTGGAAGTCGGTCGGCGGCGAGCTTCAACGGCGATGGTCTTCGGTGCACGTCGGAGTGGTGGTTGGGGCGCAAGACACGTTTCCTTCACCTGCAGGGCTCCCCGGCGGCGGTGGAACATGATCAGCACGTTAGATCAGGGAATTGGAGCAAGGATCGACGGAAATCGGCTGTAGAAACTTCGGTTCTCACCGGAGAGAAAAATGGCCGATCGGGGGGGGGGGGGAACAGGGCGATTGTCGGTGTTTAAATAGGCGAGGGAGGGCGGCGGTCTGTTGAGATCATGTTGGGGGCATCCGGGACCGGAAATCGGGGCTGGGAGCGTGGGTTCCGGGGGTTGTTTTGATCGGGCGCGAGAGACGAGTCCGGGGTTGGGTGGGCGCGCGGGAGGAGAGGGATGACACGCGGGCCCCGCGTGTCAGTGAGAGGAAGATAGGGGGCGCGCGGGGTCTTGGGCTGGCGCGGGGGTTTCGGCCCACTGGCCGGTTCCGGGTTTTCTTTTTCTTTTTCCTTTTCTTTTTCTATTTTGATTTGAATTTGAATTCCAGTTTGAATTTGAATTTCTGCACCACATGCAATACATCCAAAAATTTTTAAATTCCCCTCTTTAGCGATTTTGGGGTGTTACAAGAAGACAAAGTGACTTGGATGACACATGGATCCAAGTACGCAATTTCCTACACTGAGTTTGCCAGACTGCTGCACCTTGAGGACACCGGCAGTGATGTGATTGTGATTCACAATCTGGGAGTGGTGGAGAAGGACAAGATGGAATTTCTCTATGATACTCGACTACCGTACAATCCTCCCTCAACCAAGAACATGAAGCCCTTCTTCATTGTTCTCAACAGAGTGCTCCGGAAGACCATTGCTCTAGAAGATGGAGATGCCGGGAGTGTCCAAGGTTACTAGAGAACCTTGATGAAAGTAATCAGCAGGAGGAGAAGATTTGATATCTTCGATTACATCTGGAATGACATGGTAAACATATCATGCACACCAAACCGTTCCTGTGGCTATGCACCTTACTTGATGTTCATGATTGAGAAAGTCACAGGAATTGAGTTTGTTAAGGATGTAGAGCACACTGCTCTAAGGCCTCATAAGCCTCCTCAGGCCTCCCTCCCAGCTGCCTCCTCACCTAGATCACCTGAAGAACGTCCAGAGAGAGCTCAAGAAGATGCAAGGCCTTCATCCAAGACTAAGGCCTCTCCACACAAAGGTTCATCTAGTGGAGTTATGAAGTTTTTGGGTGCTATTTTCAGTTCTTGCCGCAAAACTGAGGTGAAGCTTCATAAGATGAACAAGGCAAGAAAAGAAGAAATGAGATACATGAAGGCCAATGTCAAAGAAATATGCCAAAAACTGGAGATTGAGCCCATTGGATCCCCGGTCATCTTAGAGGACTCTGCATCTGATTTTATAGAGCTTCCTCCTCTCTCCCCTTCAGAGCGTGCCTACTTTGGCACGACGAGTGGTTCCTCTCCTCATCCTCCTCCTCCTCCTCAACCTGATGATAAAGACGAAGAGAGGACCGACAGCGAGGAGTGAGATGGCGACGACAAGTAGATCCCTCCTCTCCTTCTTTTTGGTGCCTTGATGCCAAAGGGGGAGAGATTGAGGGGGAGTCTTAGGTCGTAGGCTCGTCGTGAGTCTTAGGTCGTAGGCTCATCGTAGACTCTTTTTTTTTATGTTCTAGCTTAAGATATGAGCTTTTGTAAGACCATTGCTATCATTATGCTGTTGTAAGACTTATGTTATCATTATGCTTTTTGTGAGATGACTTTGTTATGTTTATGATTAATGGTGTATGTTCAAAACTGCTATGTAGGATTGAGACTCTTCATGATGTTATAATTATGCTCATTATAATGTTCACATCAAAATTAATGCTCACACATGTAGTTTTGCACCCCCACCATAAAGAGTGCACATATGTCTTATGTCATCATTGCCTATTTTGTTCAAAACTCATATGTGCACACTATATGAAAATCTGAACTTTTCTTATTATATTTGTGTGATCTCAATTGGTTGTCATCAATCACCAAAAAGGGGGGGATTTAAAGTGCATCTAGGCATCCCTTGTGGGTTTTGGTTGATTTATGACAAACAAATGAGACCCTAACAAAATTGTTGAGATGAGCACAGGTTCTCAAAGAAATTAGAAAGAAAGCGTAAAAAGAAAGGAGAAGGAGGATCCAAATTGATAAGAGCTAAATAACTGAAAAGATTAGATCACTTGGTATAAAATGTGTTGGAGAAACACACCCCAAGAGCTCAAGTGGAAGAAATCACACTAACTGCAAAAATTCAGCATGTGCGGACTAGTCCGATATCAACCGGACTAGTCCGATTTTCTTTCTGACCACAAAACGGACTAGTCCGATATGGTCCGGACTAGTCCGATTTTATCTCTAGATAGACAACGGACTAGTCCGCACTTCTACGGACTAGTCCGGTATCTCACAACACTTAGGGTTTTCTACACACCGCACACCAGACTAGTACGGAGTCAACCATGGACTAGTCCGGACATTGCAAACCCTAACGTAACCATTGGAAACCCTACTATAAAAAGAGGTGTACGGCCATACCAACACAAGACTTCGACCCCCTGCGCTGTCACACCTCCCAAGAGCCCAAAATTCACATCTCTCCACACATTCTAACCCAAGAAGGATCAATTCTTTGGGGATTAGCAATTGATCAAAGGAGAGACTTGTTCTACACATCTTGAGCTCTTGGGTTTGATCTCTAGCACACTATTGTTCGTTAATTGTTCATATTTCAAGTGTGTTTTGTTGTGTTCATTCATTGTAACTCTTGGGGACCCTCAACTTGTGAGAAGGCCTCTTGAACGATTTATTCCCCTTTGTGATTAGTGGAAGAGAATCGGCCTTCGTGGTGATTCAACGAAGATAGGGTTGGTGAAGACCCGGTCCTTAGTGGACTCCTCAACGGGGACGTAGATTTCCTTCGTGGAATCGAACCTCGGGATAAACACTTGTCTCCTACTCTTGTTCATTTATTGTTCATCATATTCTAGTGTTTAATTAATCTTGTGAAATTTAATATGAAGCATTGAAACCAAAGTTGATCTCTTTCATTCATTGTTTCACTTTTGCAATACATCTAAGTATCAAAGTAATTTCCACTGCATAAAGTGCTAGAAGTGAAAAATTGATCAACTTTGATCTCTCTAGTCCACGCATACCGGACTAGTCCGCAGAGTACCGGACTAATCCAATTTTCTCTATTTAGAAAACGGACTAGTCCGCACTCTACCGGACTAGTCCGATTTCCCTGTATTTGATAAACCTACTAAGTGTTTCTGGGATCAACTAAGTGTCGAAAAGCCTATTCACCCCCCTCTAGGCTACATTCAGATTGCCACGTACTCAATCGGGTTACGACTCTATTTGGGTTATCGTGGACCGATTGACAAAAATAGCCTATCTCCTTCCTGTTAAAACCAGTACACCGTTGCACAACTAGTCGAGCTGTATATGGAGCAAATTGGGTGTCGCCATGGAGTTCCGAAGAGGATAGTTCTAGATCAGGGTTCTCAATTTACCTCTAGATTCTGGAAGAAGCTGCATGAAGCTATGGGTACATGACTGGATTTCAGCTCCGCTTATCACCCGCAAACCGACGGGAAAACTGAGAGGACAAATCAAATCTTGGAAGACATGTTGAGAGCTTGCGCCTTGAAACATGGGCGTAGTTGGGATAGGAGCTTGCCATATGCTGACTTCTCCTACAACAACAGCTACCAAGCCAGCTTGAAGAAGTCACCTTTCAAAGCACTGTATGGTAGACGGTGTAGAATGCCGCTGTTCTGGAAAGAGACCGGAGAGAGTCAAGTGTTTGGACCTGAAGTGCTGCAAGACGCCGAGAAGCAAGTCCAAACGATACGAGAAAACTTGAAGGTTGCTCAGTCACGACAAAAAGGTTACGCGGGCAATAGGCGAAGAAGATTGACCTTCGAAGTGGGAGACTTCGTGTATCTTAAAGTATCGCCTATCCGAGGCCAATGACGGTTCAACGTCAAAGGCAAGTCAGCACCTCGATATATCGGGCCATTCAAGATTTTGGGCAAGCAAGGAGAGGTAGCCTATCAACTAGAGCTGCCAACACACCTCTCCGACATGCACGACGTGTTTCACGTGTCCCAACTAAAGAAGTGCTTAAGAGGAGCACCCCGTCAAAATTTTGGACGTGAAGGAAAGGGTCACGAGGAACAAAGTGATCCGTTGGTGCAAGGTACAGTGGAGTCATCACACGGAAGCCGAAGCTACATGGGAGCGTGAGGAAGACCTCAAGGCAGAATTCCCTCATCTATTCTTTACTCTATCAAATCTTGAGGGAGAGATTCAGTTTAAGGGGGGGTAGGTTTGTAACACCCTCAAATTCATTTCCATGCATTGCATACATTTTTCATGTAGAGAAACATTATAAAAGATGTAGAAATGGAGAAAGAATTATAGGAATGGAGAAAGAACTATAGAAATGGAGGAAGAACCATAGAAATGGAGAAAAGAACCATAGAAATGGAGGAAGGAACCATAGAAATGGAGAAAGAACCATATAAATGGAGGAAGGAACCATAGAAATGGAGGAAAAACAACAGAAATGGAGAAGGGAATATAGAAATGGAGAATGGGGCATAGAAATGGAGAAGGGCAATGTTGAAATGGAGAATGGGACAAAGAAATGGAGAGGGGAATGTAGAAATGGAGAATAGGACATAGAAATGGAGAGGGGAATGTATAAATGGAGAATGGGACATAGAAATAGAGAGGGGAATGTACAAATGGAGCAAGTGACATAGAAATGGTGAGGAATGGGAAAAAGATAGCTGAAATAAGCCATTCCCAAATTTCACCAAATTTCCCCCAAAATTTCCAATTCCCCAATTCCACAAAAGGGGAATTTTCCCCACATTTGGGTGGATAAAATCCCCAAGGCTGCCGCACCTAACTGAAAAGATAAGTTTGTTGAGATCAAAAATTGAGAAGGACTCTTATTTGAGCTCCAATTGGAGTAGGACTCCTCTTTTTCCCCTTATAAATATAACCCCCACCCCCTTGGCTGACCCCTCTCTATTTTGGACATCCTCCCCCTGCTGCCAATCCCCCTTCCTTGCTGCCAATTTGCCAAGTTCCCCCCTTGCCGGAATTTGGCCGCCGTCGAGCCCCGCCGTCGCCGGAGAAGAAGCCCGACGATCTGTCCTACCAAAATTTTCCATAGAAAAATTACCCACTACTGCCATTGCTAGGAGGAAGGCCCTGCCATCAAAAGGAAGTGAGGTAGGTCCCCATTATCCATCTTACGACGTCGCCGCTGTTTCTACGCATCTGTTTTCTTCGCCCCCTTCGAGCAGAAACTTTTACGTGTGGACAGACCATGTTTTTATCGTTTTTTGACGGTGGAATTGATCTAGATTTTGAGTCCAGATCATCACCACGTCCACATTTGATCCCTACACCCTTGTTCATCATAAAACCCCATGAAAGCCCGTTAAAACATGCAAGAACACGTACAAACTGGATTAATAAAACAGCACCATAGGATTTGCATTCATCTACCCCATCGCATCTTGGGTAAAGTTTGTGCATGATGATTGATTGATGTAAAGTTTGTATGTGTGTGATCGTGAGTAGAAGGACAAACTCAAGATGCCATCTACGAGGAACTACAACACCAAGAATTCGAGATGCTTGAGCAACAAGAACCACGGGAGCAAGGCAAGTGCCCCTTGACCATATTGATCCCATGTTTTGAAACTTTTTTGTTTGCGAAAACTCATATGCTTGAGTAAACTTGATGGGACACTCTTTTATAGGAGTTTACTAGTTTTGTTAACCATCCTTGTCGCAGGGAAAGTAGATGAGACGGGTATGGTCGTTTTTCCTTTTTGCTTCGCTTAATTCATGGGATACGGGAAGCTGAAATAAAACATGTCTAGCTACTGCACTCATATGAATAATGATGATGAGAACTTGATGATGTTAATGAGAATGGAATCGGGGAGATCTAGGCAAGCTTGGTTCGTGGATGTTGCTGAATGAGATGGTGGTTTACTGCCGTAGATCTAAGGACCAGTTCATGCGAGAATATGCCAGGAAAACAGTGCCACAACAAGGCCAAATATGGGTGCGGCTTAGCTGATTAATTAGGTGTGTTGCTATCTTGTTATGGACCGTGGATAGCGCGGGGAATGGGAGTCGAGGAGGATTGCCCTGGGAATAGCATGGCACAAGAGGGGGCCCGTGGGTGGAAGAATGGTGATTCGAGCCTGTCGGTGAAACCTCAGTGAGTCCATACATCTAGTAGACCCTTTGTAAAGGCTATTTTGTGATCTCTTGGCCATACACCGACGATTGTGTACTGGTATAATGGAGGTTCTGCAGTCGCCGACAGGTGACGAAATCACAAACTTGTGGGTAAAGTGGTGCCACCTCTACAGATGTCACACCCGGTTTTTCCGAAGAACAACCAAGTGAATATCACATGTATGCCAGGATCATTTTCTCATACATGTGATGACAAATAGTGAAGCATCATTTATTACAAGCCAGGTGTCGAATATAAATGAGTCTTACATAGCAAATGTCTCAATGGACAATAATAAGTTCATCACAAGTAAATAAACTAGCAGCGGAATATTATTCTTTAGGGCTCCGTCACAGGCGTTGCCCGGGGGTCTCCATGAACCTAGAAACCTTCTTCGGGTCCAAAGTCTTGGTCATTATACACCACCTCATTATCTTGACCTGAGCAGCAATATAAACCAACAAAATATGCAAGGTTGAGTACCAATGGTACTCAGCAAGTGTGGGAAAATTATATCATGCATGGCTAGAACAAGGAGAGGTTGAACTCATGGTTAAAGCACTACGCAATTAATACCTATCACCTTAGCTTATTAAGCACCTACATTACTACACAGGTGAAATGGTCCCAATTTCCCATCCCATCATCATAACCAAATAACCATAACATCATTACCAATGTTAAGCTCCCCGCTTAACATTCACAACTTCCAAAACCATCAATTCTCTAATCATGAATAAGTCCAAGCCGCTCTTGACCGTGAGCACGGCTGTCATGACAGTTTTGACTCTGCAGAGTTTGTACCACTGTACCCACATGTAGTGATTTCATCCCCCGTTGCCGGGTGGACTAAAAGAACCTCCATTATGCCAGTGGCCACGAACCACATTCACACTTCCCAGGTGTGTAGCCAGGAGATCACTACGAAGCCTTTACAAAGGGATTCCCGACGAACGTGGGCCCACTGAGGTTTCACCCCTAACAGCATACAAGAGGCTCCAACCCCGCTGCAGTGGCCCCCTCTTGAGCCTTGCGGTTCATATGGTAGTCTAGCTGACACCTACTCCCCGCACCATCCAACACACCCATACTACGCCGGGGATACACCTAATTAATTGGCCAAGCTGCCCCATCTCAGCATGTGGTTGGCACTGTAAAGCCAGGTTACATGCTCCATGAACCGGTCCTTTGGATCCAGGCAAGTACTAAACACAAACCCGAGTCTCGTGCACCCAGCACACAACCAAAACATCCAACTTGCCTTGATCCCTACCTCTACATAACTCACAATATCTCATTCAAGAGTATGGTAAAATAAACTGATGATCTCATGTCCCAAATATCCCATTCTAAGCATGGCTAAGCATATGCATAATAATAAATGACATGATAAAATAAATCCCAACCCAAGCTACAAGGAAAACAAGGTAATGCAATTCTAGGGAAACTTCCTAGCATGGGTTTCATATTTAACTTGACAATGCAAATAATTCTATCTACACATCCTAGCATAGGATTAAAGTGGTCAAGGACACTTGCCTCCTTCCTGCTGCTCTTGAAATGGGTAGTCCTGGTCTTGGAAAGGAATAACTTGCTCTTGAGCAGGTTCTACATCATACCATCACACATAGCAAAAGAAAAACAACAATCCATAAGACATAGTTCACACTTCCACTTCATACAAACCACACATTCATATTTATGAAAGTCATTCTCATTTGTATGTGTTGTGGTTACTCTATGTGTGTTGATTTTGGCTTACATGCACTTTTAAACATGTGCATATGATTTCTACTTTTGTATTCATTTTTATGTTTGTATATAATATATGAGTTTCCAATTTAAATAAATTCCTTATATTCAATTGATACACATTTTAGCTACCAAGTGTGCATGAAAGGTATTTTTCTTCTCCATATGTGTCTTCAGAATTTCTACTAACCCTAAACTGAATTCTTTGGATTTTAGAAACTCCATTTATCATTTACTAGTTGCTATATTTTCAGATTTATTTTCCTATGCATAAATGTGTACTTTATTATGAAAATAGTAAGACACATCATCTAAACAGAATAGGTTCTGGTCCTAAATAATTTAATAACATATTTTGACCTTTGCCTCTGATGTAAACTATTTCACAATTATTTTCCCAATTCCTAAAACTATTCTTTACTTAAAAATGTGTCCCTAAATGTGAATAATAAATTAAACAGATTTAATTCAGCCCAAAATATGTTTTTATCTCACTCCAAAGTTTCCTAAATACTGAGAAAGTCTTTAATTAAAATTTGACAATATGTTTGTCCCACTTTTTAATTTTTAAACACTAGCCACATATTCAATTTCCTAAATTAAATACTAAACAGGGCTAAAAAGGTAAACTCACCCCACTACAGGGTCTATAATATTATTTTCAGAATTTCCAGGGGTCTAGCTACACTTATCAGAGGAGTTTTTCTTAATTTTTATTAAGTCCAAGGCTAAAACTGATTTTTAAATGAATTTACATGATTTTCTGAAGTTCCAGGGGCTAGATCAGAAGTTTCCGGGGCTAGCTCTTATTTCCCGAGAACCCCAGGGGGTAGCACATAAGATTTCCAGTCTTTATAACGCGGGGCTGACGTGGACCGTCCGATTTTAAACCGACGGCTGAGATTATAACGTCGAACCGGTACGCGGGGATTTAAACCCTACCGTGCGATTTAAAATAAACGGCGCACAAGCAGCCACGTCGCTCTGATCGAACGCGGGCGGCGTTGCCGGCGGCGCACGGCGGCGGAAAGCGGCGATCTCGCCGGAGACTTTCAGATCTTCGAGAATTCTTCCTAGAACTGTGATTTTATGGCATAGATCGGTGGAGGGGAGGTTGGGGATCTCACCTCGGGGGTTTTCTTGAGCTCGGAGGTCCTGGAAGGTGATCGGCGACGAGGTCCGAGGTGAAACCACGGCGAGGCTCGTCGGCGCTGTGTTTACACCGCAAGTCACCGAGTTTTCTGCACCTGCAAGGTTCCCCGGAGGCGGTGGATCAAGACCAGCGAGTTAGATCGGAATTTTTGAGCTTAGATCGGCCAGAATTCGCCGGAGAAGTCTGGGTTCTCACCGGAGGAAAATTGGCGGATCGCGTGGGAAAAACAGAACGAGGCCGGGGTTTTTGTAGACGGGGAAAGGCGGCGGGGTGGTTTAGATCAAGTCTGCGTCGCCTACGAACGGAATTTGGCGGGGATGCGCAGGAATCCGGGTCGGTTTTGATCCGGGGTGAGAGAATCCCGGCGCGGGCGCGAGGTAGAAGAAGGGCTGGCGGGCCCCGCCTGTCAGTGGGAGGAAGCGGCGCGCGCGGCTGCGGGCTGGCGCGGCGCTGGTTGGGCCGGCTGGTGGGTTGCGGCCCACTGGCCTGTTTTTTTCGGTTTTCTCTTTTTCTTTTTCTATTTCTTTTCTGATTTGAGTTTAATTTGAATTCCAGTTTGAATTTGAATTTTTGCAAAACATACAACATGTCCAGAAATTTTTAAATTCCCCTCTTAACATGATTTAGGGTCTTAACAAAATTTTGGGGTGTTACAGCTCTACCCCCCTTAAAAGAAATCTCGTCCTCGAGATTGGTGGTTTTAAGAAAACAATTCCGGAAATTGTGCCTTTAGCTCATCTTCCCGCTCCCAGGTGGCTTCCTCTTCTGAGTGATGCTTCCACTGCACCTTGCACATCCGGATTCTTTTATTTCTGGTGAGGCGTTCTATTGTCTCCATAATCTTGTATGGTTGCTCGACATAAGACAAATCCTCTGCTACGTCAACCTCATTCATGGGTAACACCTCTTCAGGCGTTCTCAGACATTTCTTGAGCTGTGACACATGGAATACATCGTGCACATCCGATAGGCGAGCCGGTAATTCTAGTTGATACGCCACTTCGCCTTTCCTCTCCAGAACCTGAAAGGGTCCAATGTATCGAGGTGACAACTTCCCTTTCACCTTGAACCGACGAAGTCCTCGGATAGGGGACACCTTGAGATAGACATAGTCTCCCACGTTGAAAACGAGCTCTCTTCTCCGTACATCGGCATAGCTCTTTTGTCGTGTCTGTGCTATCCTCAAGTTGTTGCAAATTTCCCTCACTTTCGCCTTGACTTCTTGTAGTACTTCGGGACCAAACACTTTACTTTCCCCTGTTTGGTTCCAAAATAGGGGAGTTCTGCACTTCCTCCCATACAAAGCTTCGAACGGTGACATCTTCATACTAGCTTGCTAGCTGTTGTTATAGGAAAACTCCGCATACGGTAAGTTCTTGTCCCAACTCCTATTGTTTTTGAGTGCACATGCCCTCAGCATATCTTCAAGGATCTGATTGGTTCTCTTTGTCTGCCCGTCGGTTTGGGGATGATAGGCAGAACTAAAGTTCAGATGGGTTCCCATGGTTTCATGCAACTTCTGCCAGAACCTGGAGGTGAACTGTGTCCCTCGATCCGACACAATCTTATTTGGCACTCCATGGTAACACACGATCCTTGACATGTACAACTCTGCCAATTTGGATCCGCTGTAGCTTTCTTTCACGGGGATGAAATGAGCTACCTTGGTTAGCCTATCAATGATGACCCATATCGAATCATATCCTGATTGGGTCCTAGGCAATCCCACGATGAAATCCATGCTGATTTCTTCCCATTTCCATTCAGGCACTTTGAGTGGTTGCAATAATCCCGCGGGTCGTTGATGTTCTGCTTTCACCAACTGACATGTGTCACATAGGGCAACATGTTCCGCGACATCTCGCTTCATGCCATACCACCAATACCTGCTTTTGAGGTTCTGGTACATCTTTGTACTCCCAGGATGAATGGAATAGTCATAATCATGAGCCTCCTTCAAAATCAATTCACGGATCTCCTTTACTTCTGGCACACAGATTCTTTTCCCGTGCCACACCGTTCCGTGTTCATCCTCTCTAAAACCCGGAGCTTTATTTTCCTTGATGAGTTGCCTGATCTCTCGTATCTTCTCATCATTCTTTTGACCCTCGCGTATGTCTCGCTCTAGTGTGGAGTCCACTTCCATGGCGATGGCTTCACCACTATTTACTAGACATAGATTGAGCCTTATAACCTCGTCCTTCAATTCTGCAGGCATGTCCTTCAAGCTCAATTTATTGACCTGCACTTTCCGACTCAAAGCATCGGCCATGACGTTTGCTTTCCCGAGATGATAGTTGATGCCCACATCAAAGTCATTGATTAGCTCTAACCATCTCCTTTGTCTGAGGTTGAGATCTGGCTGTGTGAAAATGTACTTCAAACTCTTATAATCCGTATATATCTCGGTCCTCTTCCCCATCAAATAGTGCCGCCAAATTTTCAACGCGTGTACCACTGCGGCTAGTTCTAAGTCATGTGTAGGATAGTTTTTCTCATGCTTCCGAAGCTGCCGGGATGCATATGCCACGACATGCCCTTCTTGCATGAGAACACATCCCAACCCGTTTCCAGAGGCATCGCAGTACACCGTGAAATTCTTCTGCATATCAGGCATAACCAACACTGGGGCTGTTGTCAATCTTTTCTTTAGCTCCTGAAAACCCGTCTCGCACTGTGGCGTCCATGTGAATGTGATTCCCTTCTCCAACAGTTTGGTGAGGGGTCTCGAGATCTTGGAGAATCCCTCAATAAACCGTCGATAGTATCCAACCAGTCCCAAGAAGCTTCGAACTTCCCCGACATTTTTAGGGGTCTTCAACTTCTGTATATCCTCGATTTTGGCAGGATCCACGGAGATTCCTCCCTCCGAGATTATATGTCCTAAGAAGGGAACTCTCTTCAGCCAAAACTCACATTTTCTCAACTTGGCATATAGTTGGTGTTCTCTTAGCCTCTGCAACACCAACCTTAGATGTTTCTCATGTTCTTCTTCATCTTTGGAGAAGACGAGAATGTCATCTATGAAAACCACCACAAATTTGTCCAGATATTCCATGAATACCTTGTTCATGAGATAAATGAAGTATGCTAGGGCATTAGTTAGCCCGAAAGGCATGACAGTGTATTCATACAGTCCGTACCGAGATACGAAAGCTGTCTTGGGAATATCAGATTGCCTTATCTTGAGTTGGTGGTATCCCGACCTGAGATCAATTTTCGAGAACACACAAGCTCCCCTCAACTGATCAAACAAGTCTTCAATGCGGGGTAATGGGTACTTGTTCTTGATAGTTACCTCATTCAAGGCACGGTAATCCATGCATAACCTTTGGGTTCCGTCCTTCTTGGGCACAAATATCACCGGAGCTCCCCATGGTGAGGAACTAGGACGAATATACCCCTTCTCCATCAATTCTCTTAAATGATCCTTGAGTTCTTCTAGCTGCTTGGAGTCCATCCGATAAGGTCTCTTGTATGTCAGGGCTGTTCCAGGTACTAGCTCAATTGTGAATTCCACTTCACGCTCGGGAGGCATACCTGGCAACTCCTCCGGAAAAACATCTGGATATTCCCTGATGGTCCTGATTTCCTCTACTTTCACCTCAACTTGATTTAATTTAATGTCCCTCCTAGGCTCGTGTATTGTTATGAACTGTACTCTTGTGCCACTAGGGTGAGTTAGTTCCACCGTTCTGGTCGAACAATGGATGATTCCTTTATGTTTTGTCAACCAATCCATACCCAAGATAATATCTATCCCTGGTGAATCTATCACTATGAGGTTAGCGGTAAATACCACCCCATTAATGTCTAGGTTCACTTTGGGACACACTTGTCTTGTCCTTATTTCTCCTCCTAGAGAATTTACGACTAGCATATGGTTCATTTGTGTTGTTGCTAGGTCATGCTTCTTAATAAACCCTTGAGCAATGAATGAGTGGGTAGCACCAGAATCAAACAGCAGGGTTGCAATGTGTAAATTGGCAGGAAACTTACCAACTACCACGTCGGGTGCCTCTTGTGCTTCCTCCATAGTGACGTGGTTCACCCGTCCTCTCATTACATTCTGTTGTTGTGGCTGCGTAGGCTTCTTCTTTGGGCACTTATGGGCATAGTGCCCCACTTCACCACAATTAAAACATTGCACCCCCACCTTAGGTGCTTGGCCTTTATTGTCTTTCGGGTTGGTTTGGAGGTCCTTGCACTGCTGGTCGAGGTGGATATGCGGGGCGAGGCTGCTGTACAATCTGACGTTGCGGCGGTGCTGGTGCTGCGGGAGGCCTGTAGTTCGGGTTGTACCCTCTTGGTGCCGAGTAGGGTACCGCAGCACAGTTCGTCTGCCCTGCAGGTTGCTGTATCAGACGTGGGCGAGTGTTGCTCCCTGAGGCTTGGTGTGACCACCCGGCCTTCCTCTTGTTCTCATTTTCCAAGGCCTTCAGCTTCCTTTCCACCACAAATGCTCTGTCCACCATCTTTTGGAAGCTTTCATACTCATTTGAGGACATCGCACACTGCATTTCAGCGGTAAGCCCTTCCACGAAACAATCTTGTTTCTGCTCATCAGTCTCTATGTCTCGTGGAGCATAACGGGATAGTTGAGTAAATTTAGTGAGGTATTCCCTCACCGTCATGTTCCCCTGCTGCAGTCCCAAAAACTCCTTCCTCTTGTTTTTGAGTTCACCTCTTGGGCTGTAATGGTTGCGGAAGCTACGCTTGAACTCTTCCCAAGTGATGTTCTCAGGGTCACGACGGGCAGCCACGTAGGCGGTCCACCAATCAGCAGCAGGTCCATGCAATTGATGAGAGGCAAACAGCACCCTTTCATACCCTTGGCACTGTATGATCCTCATCTTGCTTTCTATGGTCTTCAGCCAATCATCTGCCTCCAGAGGTTCAGCAGCACTTGCGAACTTTGGAGGTTGAGTTCCTAGAAACTCACTCAACCTTGGTTGGCGTGGTGCAGCTTGTGGAGGTGGAACTTGATGCAAGTTGGCCACCACTTGAGTCAAGTTCTGGATGAGCTGATTTTGATTCTCCAGCATTTGGTGGAGGGGATCAACTCCTTCACGGCGACCACCACGGTCCTGGCCTCCAGAAAGATGAGGGTTGCATGCCTCATCGTTGTTGTTGGCGGGGTTGGCAGCACGTCCTTTTCCTCTTCCGGCCATCTGGCAGAATCAACCAATGTTAATTTGAAAGCATTTAGTATCATCTTACTACTTTCATTTGTTTGTACTTTGAAGTGTTGAGGCTTTGTTATACTTTTTCTGAGGGTTCATTTCTCACACAAAAATAAATGCAATATTATTTCATGTGGGTTCACACACCAAAGCAAAACAATCTAAAGACGAGGCTGTGGACAATTGCTCATGGCTTCCACAACTCACGTCACACACCAAGCATTAACACACCATTAACTTAACGTAACGACTCGGCTATTCGACATTTTGCTAACTAAGGGAAGGACTCTACACTACTCGTTTTCTTGAGCTGGCTCCTCGAGATCTTCCTCATCATTTCGGCTGCCTTCTGACTCTGCTTTGGGTGGGGAGACTGCTGGTGGAGAAGTGCGATGACGTCTGATCGCTCGGCGATCTGGGGAGTCAGGAGTCCATGTATCATTCACGGTGACACACAGTTCATTCCCATCTCCTATTTCTCTCGCCCTCAAGCAGGCTCGCAGCAATGCCTCCGTTTCCTTCAGGGTGTCCCAAACATCCTGAAGCTCTTGCTGACACTCCTGCAGTCGAGTGCTGAGCATAGCAGCATCCTCCAAGCACAAGTCCATGTGCTCATGGGAAGTCCCTTGCTGCACTGGCGGGTACTTGTACTCCGTGGTACCACTCTCACGATGGAGGACATACATGTACTCCGTCCTGTCCAGGTGGCGACGATAGATGTGACTCTGGCAGGTGATGGCCTCCCAGGTGACATCCTTCTCCGCATCGACCTGTGTTGCTCTACAAGCTGGAGAGCGGTGGATCTTAAGCAGCCGATTTTCGTGTATAATCCTCATCTCTGAGCTCCATTCTTCCCTCTTCTCACGGATGGTCCTGGTGGAGTTATAGTGGATGATTAGCTTGCATTTATTGCCGGCGGCTTCGAGCATACGTCGAAGACGGCGCAACAAGCCTCCTACTGCCAATCCGTAGGAAAGGTACGTCACCGGACGGCTCTCCTCTCTTTCGGCAAGGGCAACTACGGGAACTCTCCCTCCTATGGACTTGCGAGCGGTGCGAATCATGCAAACCATCTAAAACAAAAAGCATTTAAACTTAGGTTAGATAAACTTTTAAACAAAAATCCTATTTTGAATGAAAATTGAGGTGAGATGAAGAAGGTGCCTCCATTAAATAACACTTTTCAACACACACCTTGTAAAATAGTTTTTAAGAAAATAGGGCCCTTAAATACGTCCATTTCTACCTAGGTCCACGTTCCTACGGGCAACCATGGCTCTGACACCACTTCTGTCACACCCGGTTTTTCCGAAGAACAACCAAGTGAATATCACATGTATGCCAGGATCATTTTCTCATACATGTGATGACAAATAGTGAAGCATCATTTATTACAAGCCAGGTGTCAAATATAAATAAGTCTTATATAGCAAATGTCTCAATGGACAATAATAAGTTCATCACAAGTAAATAAACTAGCAGCGGAATATTATTCTTTAGGGCTCCATCACAGGCGTTGCCCGGAGGTCTCCATGAACCTAGAAACCTTCTTCGGGTCCAAAGTCTTGGTCATTATACACCACCTCATTATCTTGACCTGAGCAGCAATATAAACCAACAAAATATGCAAGGTTGAGTACCAATGGTACTCAGCAAGTGTGGGAAAATTATATCATGCATGGCTAGAACAAGGAGAGGTTGAACTCATGGTTAAAGCACTACGCAATTAATACCTATCACCTTAGCTTATTAAGCACCTACATTACTACACAGGTGAAATGGTCCCAATTTCCCATCCCATCATCATAACCAAATAACCATAACATCATTACCAATGTTAAGCTCCCCGCTTAACATTCACAACTTCCAAAACCATCAATTCTCTAATCATGAATAAGTCCAAGCCGCTCTTGACCGTGAGCACGGCTGTCATGACAGTTTTGACTCTGCAGAGTTTGTACCACTGTACCCACATGTAGTGATTTCATCCCCCGTTGCCGGGTGGACTAAAAGAACCTCCATTATGCCAGTGGCCACGAACCACATTCACACTTCCCAGGTGTGTAGCCAGGAGATCACTACGAAGCCTTTACAAAGGGATTCCCGACGAGCGTGGGCCCACTGAGGTTTCACCCCTAACAGCATACAAGAGGCTCCAACCCCTCTGCAGTGGCCCCCTCTTGAGCCTTGCGGTTCATATGGTAGTCCAGCTGACACCTACTCCCCGCACCATCAAACACACCCATACTACGCCGGGGATACACCTAATTAATTGGCCAAGCTGCCCCATCTCAGCATGTGGTTGGCACTGTAAAGCCAGGTTACATGCTCCATGAACCGGTCCTTAGGATCCAGGCAAGTACTAAACACAAACCCGAGTCTCGTGCACCCAGCACACAACCAAAACATCCAACTTGCCTTGATCCCTACCTCTACATAACTCACAATATCTCATTCAAGAGTATGGTAAAATAAACTGATGATCTCATGTCCCAAATATCCCATTCTAAGCATGGCTAAGCATATGCATAATAATAAATGACATGATAAAATAAATCCCAACCCAAGCTACAAGGAAAACAAGGTAATGCAATTCTAGGGAAACTTCCTAGCATGGGTTTCATATTTAACTTGACAATGCAAATAATTCTATCTACACATCCTAGCATAGTATCAAAGTGGTCAAGGACACTTGCCTCCTTCCTGCTGCTCTTGAAATGGGTAGTCCTGGTCTTGGAAAGGAATAACTTGCTCTTGAGCAGGTTCTACATCATACCATCACACATAGCAAAAGAAAAACAACAATCCATAAGACATAGTTCACACTTCCACTTCATACAAACCACACATTCATATTTATGAAAGTCATTCTCATTTCTATGTGTTGTGGTTACTCTATGTGTGTTGATTTTGGCTTACATGCACTTTTAAACATGTGCATATGATTTCTACTTTTGTATTCATTTTTATGTTTGTATATAATATATGAGTTTCCAATTTAAATAAATTCCTTATATTCAATTGATACACATTTTAGCTACCAAGTGTGCATGAAAGGTATTTTTCTTCTCCATATGTGTCTTCAGAATTTCTACCAACCCTAAACTGAATTCTTTTGATTTTAGAAACTCCATTTATCATTTACTAGTTGCTATATTTTCAGATTTATTTTCCTATGCATAAATGTGTACTTTATTATGAAAATAGTAAGACACATCATCTAAACAGAATAGGTTCTGGTCCTAAATAATTTAATAACATATTTTGACCTTTGCCTCTGATGTAAACTATTTCACAATTATTTTCCCTATTTCCTAGAACTATTCTTTACTTAAAAATGTGTCCCTAAATGTGAATAATAAATTAAACAGATTCAATTCAGCCCAAAATATGTTTTTATCTCACTCCAAAGTTTCCTAAATACTGAGAAAGTCTTTAATTAAATTTTGACAACATGTTTGTCCCACTTTTTAATTTTTAAACACTAGCCACATATTCAATTTCCTAAATTAAATACTAAATAGGGCTAAAAAGGTAAACTCACCCCACTACAGGGTCTATAATATTATTTTCAGAATTTCCAGGGGTCTAGCTACACTTATCAGAGGAGTTTTTCTTAATTTTTATTAAGTCCAGGGCTAAAACTGATTTTTAAATGAATTTACATGATTTTCTGAAGTTCCAGGGGCTAGATCAGAAGTTTCCGGGGCTAGCTCTTATTTCCCGAGAACCCCAGGGGGTAGCACGTAAGATTTCCAGTCTTTATAACCTGGGGCTGACGTGGACCGTCCGATTTTAAACCGACGGCTGAGATTATAACGTCGAAGCGGTACGCGGGGATTTAAACCCTACCGTGCGATTTAAAATAAACGGCGCACAAGCGGCCACGTCGCTCTGATCGAACGCGGGCGGCGCTGCCGGCGGCGCACGGCGGCGGAAAGCGGCGATCTCGCCGGAGACTTTCGGATCTTCGAGAATTCTTCCTAGAACTGTGATTTTATGGCATAGATCAGTGGAGGGGAGGTTGGGGATCTCACCTCGGGGGTTTTCTTGAGCTCGGAGGTCCTGGAAGGTGATCGGCGACGAGGTCCGAGGTGAAACCACGGCGAGGCTCGTCGGCGCTGTGTTTACACCGCAAGTCACCGAGTTTTCTGCACCTGCAAGGTTCCCCGGAGGCGGTGGATCAAGACCAGCGAGTTAGATCGGAATTTCCTAGCTTAGATCGGCCAGAATTCGCCGGAGAAGTCTGGGTTCTCACTGGAGGAAAAATCGGCGGATCGCGTGGGAAAAACAGAACGAGGCCGGGGTTTTTATAGACGGGGAAAGGCGGCGTGGTGGTTTAGATCAAGTCCGCGTCGCCTACGAACGGAATTTGGCGAAGATGCGTAGGAATCCGGGTCGGTTTTGATCCGGGGTGAGAGAATCCCGACGCGGGCGCAAGGTAGAAGAAGGGCTAGCGGGCCCCGCCTGTCAGCGGGAGGAAGCGGCGCGCGCGGCTGCGGGCTGGCGCGGCGCTGGTTGGGCCGGCTGGTGGGTTGCGGCCCACTGGACGGTTTTTTTTCGGTTTTCTCTTTTTCTTTTTCTATTTTTTTCTGATTTGAGTTTAATTTGAATTCCAGTTTGAATTTGAATTTTTACAAAACATGCAACACGTCCAAAAAATTTTAAATTCCCCTCTTAACATGATTTAGGGTCTTAACAAAATTTTGGGGTGTTACAGCAGAGTGTAAAACTATCATGATAGTTGTGCTTCCGGTCACAAGCACCTGGCCAACTTCCATGATTAGAGGGAAAACTTGAGATGGTTATTCGGTATGGTTATGGTATGGTCATTGAGATTGGTTTTGGGACTGTTTTTAGTCATGACAATGAGTTTGGTTTTGGTTATATAAATATGAGATGGATATGAATGTTTATGAGCATGAGATGAACTTGAGAAAGATTAATGGCTGGTTGAGACTTGATAAGTGGTGAATTATGATGAGAAAATGTTGCTGAATTACTTGGTCATGTTGGGATAAATTTCACTTAGAAATAGTTTCTGTTTTTATCATGTTTGTGAAATAAAATTTGCTTGCTGCAATGAGCCTTTTTATTCCATGCCTTGTTGTAAGCTACATGTCATACTTTTCCCGCACTTGCTGAGTACGACATGTACTCACCCTTGCATTATCACATAAACATCAGCAACAGAAGAAGAGTACTCTGAGGATCATGTGGAGTACTAGGCGTGCGAACTACTGTCAACAATGCCTGTGGAGTTGAAGATGGAGCCTGCCGCTGTTTAGTTGTTTCCGCTGCCGTTTAGAGACTTCCGCTGCAAGAATAAGATAGACAATCATGAGTGAGACAATTAGTCGATGTAATAAAGTACTTAAACACTATTTATTCGTGATTATATTCTGAATTCAGTTTGTGGATTACATGTGTATGTGTGATGAACATCCTGGGCACACATATGCATTAACTTGGTTCTGTCTTCGGAACCGGGTGTCACACCTTGCCAACAACACAATAGCTGACGGCCTGTCAACGAAGGCTTCCACTTGGGCTCCGGTACCTGAGGGGGCCTTTGAAAGGAAGTTGCTGCGACCTACCGTCTGGCTGGCCGAACCAGGCGAAGGGGACGAGATCAGTACCTCGAAGCTGGCAGTCCCGGCGGCCCTGCTACCATGGTGCTCGCCAAGGATCGTAAGCGTCATCGGGGACTCCGTGCAACCCGACGCTTAAGATCCAAGTTCTCAAGTAGGTCTCGACGCATGGATCATGAAGATCCGGAACTACTTGAAAGACAATATCCTTCGCGATGAACGGATCGCTCGGTTGGCTAAGAGATACACACTGGTAGAAGGGGATCTCTACCGGCGTGGCTCTAATGGTGTCCTATGTGGTGCATAACCCAGGAGGAGGGCTGCGACCTGCTCGCAGAGATCCATGGAGGCGAGTGTGGGAACCATGCATCTTCCTGCATGCTGGTCGGTAAAGCCTTCCGACATGGCTTTTACTCGCTGACAACTCTCCAGGATGCCGTCGACCTACTCAAGAGATACAAGGCGTGCCAATTCCACGCTAAGCAGATCCACACACCAGCGCAGACGCTGCAGATGATCCCGCCCTCATGGTCGTTCATTGTGTGGGGGCTGGACATCCTGAGACTATTCCCCACATCCATTGGAGGGTACTGGTACCTCTACGTCGCCGTAGACAAGTTCACCAATTGGCCAGAAGCTGCCCATGTAGTAACTATCAATAAGCAGTCAGCAGTCAAGTTCATCAAGTCGATCATCTGCCGGTTTGGGGTTCCAAACAGAATCATCACCGACAACGGGACCCAGTTCACCAGTGCAGTGTTCCAAGATTACTACGAAGATCTTGGCATCCAAGTTTGCTATGCTTCTGTTGCTCACCCAAAGAGTAATGGTCAAGTCGAAAGAGCAAACACCGATATACTCAGGGGACTCAAGACGCGCACCTACGACATCTTGAAAAAGCAAGATGCCAATTGGGTTGAAGAGCTTCCATGTGCACTGTGGGCTAGTCGGACATCCCTCGATCGCTCGACGGGGGAAACACCCTTCTTCCTGGTGTATGGTACCAAGACCGTCCCCCCTCCCCCCCCCCCCAAAAAATCACCATGGGATCATCCCGTGTCTGAGCATACGACGAAGCCACAAAGGATCAGCTCCGGTGTGAAGATACTGACCTTGTCGATGAGCGAAGGTGGAAATCAGCTGCTCGGAACGTGCGATACCAATAAGCGCTCTGGCGTTATCAGCAGCGGTTCATGCGGAGTAGACAACTCGAGGTGGGTGACCTGGTGATTTGGCGAATACTTTCTCGAGAAGGGGGGAACAAACTCTCCTCTAGCTGGGAGGGTCCCTTCCGAGTGACACAAGTATGCCGCCCCGGGTGCATCCGCCTAGCCACGGAGGATGGGGTACCTCTACCCAATCCATGGAACATAGAACACCTCCGTAAGTTCTATCCTTAGCGCAGCGGTAGGGTTCTATTTTCTTTGGAAAGGTGTCATAGTGTCTAGAAACAACGCTTAGAACAACTAAGATCTGGAGGAGTCCTGCTACTCTTGTCGTCCGGAGCGGGTCGTTGCCTTCTTGTACGACATGTTTCCTCCTATGAAACAAGCCTGGAATGAGAAAATTTTGTCTTACCCTGTGCATTCTCTCTCTTTACAGTTTGTGCTTACTCATGCATATCAACTGTAAATAGCATGTCCCGAGCCTATCCTACGTACTTATCTTAAGTCCCGCGGCACTGGAAGGTCTCCTTGCTGAAAGGTTAACGCCCGCGGGAGATCCTAGGCGCGCAACCTGCTTAGCCTGGTCATGTACGCTAAGCCTGCCACACTGCCTCCCCTACGCTACAACTGAGTACTCGGGGGCCGGAAAGTACAAGCCCATGGACAGAAAAGTAACCGGACCCCAGACATTGCCTCCCCACCTTTCGTGCTCTCTTTCCATACTGGTTCAGTCGTGTGGTCAGTCACTTTTTCCTGTGTTCAACCCCCAAGAGTTATGCTATCCTTCTGCAGGCGGGTCTGCTTGAGGTACCTGTGGCGTACCCCGGCTTCTGTGGTTGTCTCATTGCCCGGGGGCTCTATGGCGCCGAATGGTCCCTCCCCTGAAAGGCTTACGCCAGCGGGAGGTCCAGGGTGTGTAGCCTGCTATGTCGGGTTCCGTACCCCTAGCGTGCACACCCTGTCTCTCCAACGCTACATCTCAGTACTAGGGAGTCGAACGGCTCATACCTTTGGGCAAAGTTTTAACCATAGCCCGGACGACCCACATCGAATTACCCGAGCCGCGTAGCTCAGCTGAGGACTGTAAGCCATAGTGAAGCTAACAAATAGGGGAGAGTGAACAGAGAGCACGACTACTCCTTCTTTTTGCCATGTTTGCAGGTCCAAATAGGTCCTTGGCATCCCGGACCTCCTAGGGGGCTCGATGCTGACGTCCTGCCCCATCCAGTGGTAGGTGCGCCCCAACACAAGGGCCACACCTACCAGGGCGCCATCACGGGGAACCACGAGGGTAGGACGTCGGACCATTGCAGCAGCAAGCAGAAGACTCGAAGCACGAGCTACAACAAGCGGAAGACACGTGCCGGACTTCCCTAGGGTCCTTGCGCTGCCAAGGACCCGAAAGGAGTGGTAGCCACACTGCCGGAGCGCCCTGGGTCCTTACGCTGCTAAGGACTCGGAGGAACAAGCTCAGGACATTGGCAAAGAGCTACCTACTTCGCCCAAGTCATTCCGGACCTTTGCGCTACCAAGGGTCTGAAGTCTACATCAATAACTCAACACGCAAGACTTGAAACAAAGAGTCTTCATTGATGATAGATTTCCGACATACAAAGGGGGATACAAGGCAACTGAGGAACCTAGCAGCTACAAGTCGAGCAATCTTCTGCTCCATGGCATACATGGTTGTCCCCCAAGCCAACCCCTGCGCAGAGAGACGGTCACCTGCTATAAGCCCAAGGATGGCCAATGATGACGATGACATACAGTGATGTGTGGGCCAGACGCCATCGACGACAGACTTGGTTGTCCACAACAACGCCAAGTGTCGTGTGGGACATGTCCTCTAGGTGCCTTGCCGGAGAAGGACGATCCGACAGGACTAGAAGAAGGTCAAGCCTTTCAGGGAGGTAAAAACCTTCCTCTGTCAGGCACCTGATACCCTCCAACACTGGCGTGGATACACCCTGCGAATCGAGGATCTTGTCCCCGACGGCTTCCCTTACCATCGGCATGCCATTCGGATGGCTTGTGCTTCTATCCGGGACCATCAAGGAGAAGGACACCTCGTAGAGCCGCACCGAAGACCGCACACATACGAACCTATCGCAAAAGTGGACGAAGACGACCACCGGTGTAAGGGCATAAGGTGGATGAGAGCGTTGGGAAGCGGAGTCTCCCAGCGCGCAAGAGGAAGACAAAGGCCGCATGATGAAGGAAGGTATAACCCAACACCGGAAGGCCTCCTTTTATACACATCCGCAACCTCTGGCAGGAACAGGTGCGACGATTTTGTTTCCACCGCTGCACGCTGTGGGCTATTCGCCTCCCCCGATGATAGGTAGGACCCAGGTCCACCCGTCAGACGCTGGGCGCCAGGCGGGTAACCTTTCGGGAACATCTGGCGGTCCCCGAGAAAAGCGGTGCGGTGGAGCTGTAGCGACCAACCCATTGGTTGCTGCAGTAAGTTCCCTGAGGCAACCCCTCGAGCACGTCGCCACGACACTCGTCTTCCCCAATGATCGGTAGGACCCAGGTCCACCCGTTAGACACTGGGGGCTCAGCGGGTAACTTCGCGAGAACATCTGGAAATTCCCGAGGAGAGCGGCGCGGTGGACCTGCAGCGACCGACCCATGGGATGCCGTAGTAATTGCCCCGAGGCAACCCCTCTAGTACGTCGTCATGACCCCTCAATCAAGAGTAGACACGACGACGCGCTGCCGCTTTGACTGGCGAGTACGCCCACTAGGCCAAGGATGTACAACCTTATCATCTTCCAGATACAACCACTCGTGCACTACGCAAAAATCTCGCCACCACTTTGGTTTCCAAAGTGCAGGTTCAAAACCACCACGCGGGAAAGATGGAGGCCCCACCTGCGGGTTCATTGCCTCCCCCAAGATGGGCTCAGGGGCCACTGTCGGTACCCTGCAGACCGGGCACCCCCGCGTAAAAGACAGCCTAGGCCCCACCTCCCTAATGAGGCAGGCCCAGCGTAGCCATGTGTCCTTGGTCCTGAGGTTACCCCTAGGGCTGCAACATGCGCTTGAGTTCAAGAGCCGACGCGTGCCCTAGGCTCCGGTCCGAGTCTCCCCGCTGAGGTAAGTCCCGGAGCTGCCACATGTCTCTTGGCTTAGAGCCTCCTCCCTGCCGAGGAGAGCTCCGAAGATGACATGTGCCCTGGGCTCTGGTTTGAGCCTCCCTGCTGAGGTTTGGTCCGGAGCTGCCACATGTCTCTTGGCTCAGAGCCTCCTCCCTTCTGAGGAGAGCTCTAGAGCTGACATATGCCCTGGGCTCCGGTCCGAGCCTCCCCGTTGAGGTGAGGTCCGGAGCTGCCACGTGTCTCCTGGCTCAGAGACTCCTCCCTACTGAGGATAGCTCTGGAGCTGACACGTGGTCTAGGCTCCGGTCCGAGCCTTCCCGCTGAGGTGAGGTCCGGAGCTGCCACGTGTCTCCTGGCTCAGAGCCTCCTCCCTGCTGAGGAAAGCTTCGGAGCTGATACGTGCCCTGGGCTCTGTTCTGATCCTCCCCGCTGAGCTGAGGTCTGGAGCTGCCACGTGTCTCCTGGCTCAGAGCCTCCTCCTTGCTGAGGAGAGCTCCAGAGCTGATACGTGCCCTGAGCTCCGGTCCGAGCCTCCCCGCTGAGATGAGGTCCGGAGGTTCCACATGTCTCCTGGCTCAGAGCCTCCTCCCTGTTGAGGAGAGCTCCAGAGCTGACACGTGCCTTGGGCTCCGATCTTAGCCTCCCTCTGAGGTGAGGTCCAGAGCTTCCACGTGTCCCGTGGCTCTAAACCCGTAGATAAGAGCTCCGAAGCCGCCACGTGCCCCACGATCCATCGTGGCCCGTGGGTCGACGAAGTCAAGGTGGAAGTGCGCTGTTAGGCTGCGCATTCAAGGCTCGCGTCTTCCCCAGAAGCATGGTGGACTACACACGCCTCCATTCTCTGCTCGTTCGCCATTACGGTGACAAGACAGGACGGCAAGGCGTGACAGCGATACAGTGTCGTCCAACGGCACGAAGCCACCCAAGCAGGGCGAGAAGACGTGGCGACAAGAGAGCGTCTTCATCATCACCTGACACACGGACAGGGGCGCTCAGCGCGCCAGGCGGCGGAACTTAACTTCCCCTCCGACTACTCTACTTAGAGTACAAAACCCTATATCATGTATAGGGTTCACATAGCTTTGGGGCCACCTGTCGGGCCCTAAGACACATTGTAACCACCCTGGCCTTGGACTATAAAAGGACCGGGGTGACCACCCGACAAAGGGTTCGCAACCCAGCACCCTCTCATGCACATACAAACAAACAGTACAGCAAGCACTCCCGTGGACGTAGGGTATTACGCTTCGGTGGCCGAAACCACGTAAATCTCGGTGTTCATTCGCTGTCTCGAGCCCGATCGCGCGAGGACGCCAAGCCCCCTCCAATCAAAGAACCTCGCGGGCTGCTTCCATAGCAGGCCGGGAGGAGTGTCGCAACTCACACACTCCGACATAAGGCTTCCGCGACAACCAACCTCTAAACTCGTACTCCATATCAACTACCAGTAATTTGTTTATTATATAATATGAATACTTCAATTTCATATTAAATCATATAAGTACTTCTATTTGGTAATATTACATTCACTATTTAAAACATCCACCCTACTCTTTTTTTCTTTCTTTTTCCTTCTTTCCCCCCTTTTCCCTCTCATTTCCTTTTCTCTTTTTCCTCTCTTCCTTCTTTTTATTATTTCCCTTCTCCCTCTCTTCTTTTCCCCCTTTTCCCCTCTCTTCTTCCATTCTTATTTATTTCCTTTCCCCCTCTTTTTCCTTTTATTTTTCCCGTTTTCCCTCTCTTATTTCATTTCTTCTTCCTAAATGCTCCTTCTTCCCCATTGTCCATCTTCTTCCTCGTCTCCATCACTGCCCCTCTTCTTCCTCTCCTCCATGTTTGAGCTCGTGGTGTCACTCCTCTTCTTCTCCTCCGCACCCGAGCTTGTCGGGAATCATATCGCGTCATCGCCCCTCTTCGTCTCCCTTGTACCTATGCTGCCCCCACACGCTAGAACCAACGAACTCGACACCTCTTGACGTTCCACATTGGTTGTGGGGAGAGTCACTTACCTCATGGGCTAGCTTTTGGGGTGCAATGAGGATTTTTCCTGGTTGGGTCAATGGCTCCTGGTATTGGGCCAACGGTAGTATCAGAACTAGACCCACAATCATGGTCCATGCACCCGACGTGGTGTGAGCCTGTAAGGCCAGATGTGTCCCGTGTCACTAATATGTGACGGGTGAGATTGTTATAAATACTCCACATTGGTTGTGGGGGAGATTCTACCAACCAACTTAAAAGTGAGTAGAGTATCTCACATCATGGGCTATTGTTTGGTGTGCAATGAGAATTTCTCTCGGTTGGGTCAATGAGTCTTATTACTGGGCCAACACCGATGCCATCCTGGATGATCAAAGAACCGGTAGCCATCCTGGGTTACTATAGCAAGCGGGATGAGCCCGAACCGCTCTAGATACTTGCTACAACAAAAAAATTTCACCGAATCGTGTGGTTCCCTCATCGCGGATGACATTGAGGAGTTGTTGCGGAAAGTTTCAGCGCTCCTGACGGCGTACTTCTGGCGGTGGATGCGACAAGCATGCCCAACACATGTGGTGGACGCGACATGCCTATGTGACAGTCACAACCAGCGCAACATGTGACGACCACACATGCGGCGATGGCGGAGACCGACGACTAAGTACAAGTGGCAATGAGATGATGTTGCTATCGATAGTGATGAAAATTGCAGTACACCACCTCATAACCTACGCCTCGCCGTCGTCGAAGAGATCGTTGAGTGTGACAAGATGGCAGCGGCGTCGGCGCCTGTGGCAAGTCTGAAGTGACAATAGTCACTTGGGTTGTCTAGAGATGGTGATCTCTGACGCGAGATGCATGATCAACATTCAGTGCCGTTTGGCGCCAGATTAGTGGTGTAGTGCGTGATCACAACAAATAACAGGGGATGTTAATTTGTCATGCCCACAATCAATCATTGTTGTTGAGCTATGGTGATGCAATTACGGATGACTTTAAGACGCGGTGGTGTGTGGGTTATGGTATCACCGGCTAACCCTTATTAAGAGTCACCTTCAGCAAATGATGACAAACTGATGTTGCCATGGTGGAAAGACGGTTGTTGGCTTATGCGGAAATATGGTGGCGTCTAGCTCTGATGCAACTGAGTTACCTGGTGGTGCTAGTTATGGGAGAAATCTCTTGTCCTAAGTAAGCATCGACGGCTGAAAGCATCATTCTCTTTTTTGAAGGTGTTGTTCCGGGCTTTGGCGTCAACTTTCGGTGAGGTCTTATTTCTTATGTTGAAAACCTATGGTCGGGTAATTACTGGATCAAGTGATGATGCTATTTGGTTGGAGTCATCGCTTTAGATTGATGGACCTTTAACCTCTTTACTGTGATGGTGGCCTAAGAAAGACTTTGTTTTTTTAGGGTTGTTTGATCTTTGTTCCGCTGCAGGATAATTGCTTTATTTTCTTTTCTTTTATGCTTGCTCTTTTTCCTTAGGTGTACGTGTTATTGGGAATGGAGCTGTCCTTATATTAATGATAGATATATGCATCTTTTTTATGTTGGAATATTTGGGCTTCTAGTCCCAATTATTTTTCATTGAATTCCAAAAGCTATAAAGAAGGCATTAATCCCACATTGACTATTTGAGGAGAGTAACACCCATTTATATTGGAAGTTATTTTCTTTGTGTGGAATATATGAGAGAAGGATGAGTTACAGTCACACACAAAGTCACACGCACGCGCGCGCATATTCGCGTATTTTCGCGTGAATTATCGCGTGACTTATGACTTGGCGACTGGCGCAATAATCCTAATATCTTTCTTTTTATTAAAATAGCCACTAACACGACTTGACTGCTCGCAATTATCTGTGTTGCGAAACAGTTTTGAATACCAATTATGTCTCAGTTACATCAGCTAATAATATTTCAGTTACTGGTGCTTTATTGCATTCAGTTAAATGAGCTGAAATATTCTGCATAATTGTGACTAATTACTGTCAATTACTAGTGGTGTTGCTGCTATATAAAGGACCTGTATACATGTTCAGAAGGACAGAACTTGACTTCGTTCTGGAAAAAATCAGCGATTACACTCCGATCCACGTTGTTGTGCGCTAACACTAGTCTTTCCATCCCACTCACCGGCGTGTCACCAGTGAGCGGGAGAGCAATGTCTCCGAAACCACGCTTCGCTGAAGAACCTGCACGGGTTGAGGCGAATCAAGTTTTTGGGTAGCGTTCGCGCGACTGCTCAAAAAGAAGATCTGCTTCCTCTACAGTCTCTTTCATACACACGACTCATCATTTTAAAACTGGAGACATCAACACTGTAAGTAGAGATGAGTCTCTTACGCATGAATTTAATAGACATAATCTGTTTTACATGTATGTTGCTGCTTATGTCTTGTGGATTATTCATCATGCGTATGGTAACAATTTTAGGAATTAATTTTATTTATAAAGTGCATTGTTTTATAACATTTTATGTGGATGTTGAAATATTAATATACTTTATTTTTAAAGAATAAATAGCTAATTGCATATCATTATTTACTCATATTCAGAACAACTAAAAGATAGTCCAAAATTCGAGGATTGGCTAATATGTGAGCATATCTATTCATCCCACCATACCCTTTCCATTATTAATGGCCCTGCGGCATGATTTGCACACATATCATGCAGCTGTTGAACCAAGGAAGAAATGCTCTCTACTCCTGAAAAACGTTTTCCTTTAAAAAATGCCGTAGGAGTAATTTTGAAAATGACATATAAAATCATGACTCATGACATACTGACAGTGTTGTACAACAGCAAATAACAATCAAGAATTTCCATGATCAAAGCCTCTAATAGCACATCATAAATGAATTCTGAAGTGCAAATTTCAGCTGCAGCACATTAGCAAATAACACATCTTCCGTGTTTAGCTTGGTGATTGGCCAAGTACAAACTTTTTTCAATACAAACTAGTGGGAGAAGAATTATTGACGATGGAAAAAAGGTAGTATACTCTTATCTCTCAGCCACATCAGCTGCCACTTTACTTCAGCTACGTGATAGTCATCCAGCATGGCCCCTCATCCCCTCCTTGGGACACGCGGCTTCTCTTCTCTTATCTCGTCCCGGTACTTATAATTTCTCTCTAGCTCCAACTTAGAGAATGGTAGAAGGAAATTATTCTTATAATTTCTTTTTTAATACTGTATAAAAAAATCGTTGCTCCCAAGATTGTATGTTTCAAGTTAACTTAACAGGTGATACGCTTGGTCCAACGCAACAAACATAGGCCAAGATCCACGAGCTCAACCCTTTTTTTGCTAAACGGGCTATGTATACAATCCGATCCGTTTCAGACAATATCAAATCCAATCCAATACTTTTTTATTTTATGACTCATATTAACCCTTATACATTTAGCCCGACTGGTAGATCTCTTTTGGGGTCTTGCATTTCTCAAGCCCATTTGCAGGCCTATGCATACCTGTGTGGACTTGTTTGCACTATATCCTCCATGGATGATCCCATCAACTTACTTGAGTCAGCGATGATGTATCTTAAAATATGAGAAATGAACCATCCTTCGCTGCGGTGGAGAGAAGCCGCATCCCTCCGCTCGGTGAGTCAATTGCTATTATAGAACAACTATCGAGGGGCTTAAAAAAAATAGAACTCATGTAATAGGCTTCGATAAAATAGAACTTTTAATGTTAACACATCGTTCAAATAAAATTATAGTCTAATTTAACTCGTTTTAACATTTTTTCTTTTTCTTTCTTATTATTAGACTAACTGAAATGACCATATTACCCTGAACCGATTTTTCTTTATGATTCTCTTCCCGTGAAATGAATCCCGCACCCTCCTTTCCGATGTGCTTCAATACGCCGCTCACACCACCTACACTAGCCGCACCCTCGCCGCCTGCCCGCCATGCCCCTGCCACTCACCGCAACACTGCCACCCGCCGCGGCCCTGCTGCAGATCGTGCCCCTGCCGTCCATCACGATCGGGAGCAGCGGCTTCTTCTTATGGCTGTTTTGAAGCAACCACAACTATCTTATTGAAAATGGCAATTTGGTCAATTAAAAAGTCAATCCAGTCGTTTCAGATGGTCTAAAAATAAGAAAAGAAAAGAAAAATTATTAATTAGACTGTAATTATATTTTAATAGTGTGTCAAAGTTAAAACTTTTATTTAGTTGAAGCCGCACATAACGCGCCACACACCCACCGCCTCCTCTCTCCGTCCCCAACCGAACCTCCACATCCGCCGCCAAACTCCTCTGCAGCAGCCGCGGCCCATGCGAAAGGTGAGGTCGCAATCCACAAAAGGCTTTCCTCGTTCCCGTCCCCTTCGTGGCTGCGCCCTCCATCGCTCCTACGGAGTCTTCCCCTACGGAGGCTGCACCGCCTGTCGTGGATCCGGATGAGTTCGAGGAGATCATGGGACGCTAGCGTGCATTGAAAGTATGGTGTAGTGAAGGTATAAACTTACGTAATGTTTTGGATTCAGTGTGATTTGAATGAATGCATTATTAATCGCGACCTCTTGTCTCTACTGGTATGGATGATTGCTTGGACCGGATCCTTCTCTTTCTCAAATACAATATGCTACAAGAACTCCAATTGTGTTAATTCGAAGTGACAAACTATTATATAGCCTTGAAGGCATGACGTGTAAACATGGACAGGATTGGGGAATGAAATTTAGGTCTGGTGGATCGGTTTATTCGTCTGGCTATATCCTAGCGCAAATGTAGTTACAGCAGTTATCCAGTGTACGTTTTGGAGGTGGCTTATCTATTCTCAACTCTAGGAGCCAATTCCTCTGAATTTTAAAGCCACTCTTTTAATGTCAATTCGCATGTTATTTCCATTCAGTTAGTCCTAGAGTCAGTATAGCTTAGGCCGTATTGCTTCTCACATAGTTCTGTTAGTGTTTACTATTAACATCTCTGCTATCACATTTTTACATGAATATTATATGCTAATTTTCATTACACTTCAGCAAAGGGAAAAGGTGATCTATCGTCTCTTGTTGATGACTAGACATATTTTGTCCCTTTTAAAGGGTTTGTAAATCTTATATTTAGCACTCATTCATTTAAAAGGGACAATTCAATAAGCTGCAAGCTCTCTGATTATATAAGGCATTGGCTAGTTGAACTTCGATCTAATCAACATTGTATATAAAAAATTGGTTGGGAAAAGTTTTATAGTGTGCACTGCATAAACATTATGTTGATAAACAGGACAACAACAACAACCAACCTTTATCCCAAGCATGTTGGGGTCGGCTAGACATGAAACCCAATAATTATATATATATATATTTTCAATGAAGTAAAAGAGAGGAAGAGATATAAGAGTAACATGAAAAAAGAAAAGAAAAAAGGCTAAGATTCTGGCACATGAATTGCTACTTTTCATGCGGTCTTATCATGAGCTAAGTCTCTGGATACATTCCAATCTCTCAAATCTCGTTTTACCACCTTCTCCTAGGTCAACTTTGGTCGTCCTCTACGCTTTCTAATATTTTCTCTACCTCCTAAAATCCCATTGTTAACCGGTGCTTCTGGAGGTCTCCGCTGGATTATGTCTAAACCACCTTAATCAATGTTGGACTAACTTCTCTTCAATCGGCGTCACCCTTACCCTATCATGAATCGCCTCATTCCTTATTCGGTCTCTTCTCGTGTGCTCACACATCCACCGTAGCATGCGCATCTCTGCGACACTCATTTGATGGACATGTCGCGTTTAGTTGGCCAACATTCCACCCCATATAGCATCGCAGGTCTGATCACCGTCCTATAGAACTTTCCTTTTAGCGTTTATGGGACCTTCCTATCACATAGTATTCTAGAGGCTTGTAGCCATTTCATCCACCCTACCTTGATCCTGTGGCAAACATCCTCATCAATATCACCATTGTTTTGTAACATTGATCCTAAGTATCGGAAAGAGTCCCTTCTAGGTACTATTTGACCTTAAAGACTAACATTTCCGTCTTCACGACCAAACACCACTAAAGTCACACCTCATATACTCAGTCTTGGTCCTACTAAGTCTAAACCTCTTATACTCTAAGGTTTGTATCCATAACTCTAATTTCTTATCCATACCATCCCTAGTTTCATCTACCAGCACTACATCATCGACAAAGAGTGCACTAAGGGATATCCCCTTGTATATCCTTCGACACCTCATCCATCACCAAGGAAAAGATGTATGGGCTCAAAGTTGATCCTTGATGTAGTCCTACCGTGATAGGAAATGCATCAGTCTCACTATCACTTACGCGCACACTTGTACTAACATTATTGTACATATCCTTGATAAGGGTAATGTACTTTGTTGGAACTTTATGTTTCTCTAGTTCCCACCACATGACTGACCTTGATATCTTGTCGTACGCCTTCTCCAAGTCAATAATCACCATATGTAGGTCCTTCTTCTACTCCCTATATCTCTCCATAAGCTGACGAAGCAAAAAAATCGCCTCCATAGTAGACCTCCTAGGCATAAAACTAAACTGGTTTTTAGTGACATTGGTCACTTTACGGTGTTCAATCACTCTCTCCCAAAGCTTCATAGTATGGCTCATAAGCTTAATCCCTCGATAATTAGTACAACTTTGAATATCTCCTTTATTTTTTAAGATAGGTACTTATATACTTTTCCTCCATTCTTCAGACATCTTGTTTGACAGAAAAATGTGGTTGAATAGCTTTGTGAGTCATACTATTGTCACGTCCCGAAAGCATCTTCACACCTCAATAGGGATATCATTAGGGTCGAGAGCCTTTCCTCCTTTCATCCTTTTTAAGGCCTCCTTAACCTCAAACTCTTGTATCCTTCACACGAACCGCCTGTTGGAGTCATCAAAGGAGTCATCTAACTCAACCATAGTGCTCCCATTCCCATCATTGAATAGCCCATTAAAATAATCCCGCCATCACTTCTTAATCTCTTCATCCTTCACTAGAATGCGGTCAGTCTCATCTTTAATGCATTTAACTTGATTGAAATCTCTCGTCTTTCTCTCACGGATTTTTGCTATATTATATATGTCCTTTTCACCTTCTTTTGTCTCTAGTCTCTCATATAACTCATCATAGGTTTGTTCTCTTGCCTTACTCACAGCCTGCCTTGCATTTTTCTTGGCCTCTTTGTACTTAAGCATGTTGCTTGTGCTTCTATCATTATGCCAACTCTTGTAACACTCCTTCTTCTCCTTAATGTCCTTTTGTACATCCTCATTCCACCACCAAGTGTCTTTATCTACAAGTTTCTTTCCTTTTGTCACACCGAACACCTCACTAGCTACCTTCCTAATGCAAGTTGCCATCTTCACCCACATACTATCTGCATCTCCATTTTCTACTCAGGGTCCTTCTGTGATCACCCTATTTTTAAAGGATTCTTGTGATTCTCCTTTCAACTTCGACCACTTTGTTCTTGTGATTTTGACACCTTTGTCCCGTAAAGAATATGTATGGAAGCGAAAGTCAACTACCACAAGCTCATGTTGTGTCACAACACACTCCCCGGGGATCACCTTACAATCTAGACACTCCCGTCTATCCCTTCTCCTAGTGAGGACAAAGGCAATCTGGCTAGAGTGTTGGGCACTACTAAAGGTCACTAGGTGGGATTGCCTCTTTCTAAAGAGGGTGTTAGCTATCAACATATCATAGGCTACAACAAAGTCTAGGATGTCCTTACCCTCTTGATTTCTGTCGCCGCATCCAACGCCTTCTTGTACTCCCTCAAATCCTATGTTAGTTGCAGCCACATGACCATTGAGATCTCCTCCTATGAGGAGTTTCTCGGTTATCGGTACACTACTAACCATATCCTCCAAGTCCTCCCAAAATTACCTTTTAGCACTCATGTTGAGCCTAACTTGTGGGGCATAAGCACTAATGACGTTCAAGACAATGTCCCCAATTACTATCTTGATTAAGATGATCCTATCCCCTCGTCTTCGAACACCCACTACTTCATCCTTAAGATTCTTATCTATTAGAACACCTACGCCATTCCTAGTCCCAACCGATCCAAAATAGCAAAGCTTGAAATCGGTATTCTCGACTTCACCTGCCTTTTGACCCGCCCATCTAGTCTCTTGTACACAAAGGATATTTACTCGTCTTCTAATGGCAACATCCACTAACTCACATAGCTTCCCCGTCAAGGATCCTACATTCCAACTACCCACCCAAAATCTACGTTTCTTGGCTAGCTTCCTTACGCTTTGCACCCGTCAAGAAAGATGCAAAGACCCTTGCTCACTTATCACTACATCTGGGCGATGATGTAGCACGCCACTAAGGTGGTGGCGGTCCGTCCCTTGCCCATTTAACACCATATCCAGGTTCCGATATGGCGCGCCACTAAGGCGGTGGCAACCCGACCCTTGCCCACTTAACACTATACCCGAGTTCCGATATGGCGCATCGCTAAGAGGGTTACGCCCCAACGAATTTCTATTGGGTTTTATTTCCATGAGAATGGCTAAGTGTAGTTGTTGGCTCGCCAAGCCTATCACAACCCCTCCTCCTTTACCCGGGCTTGAGACCGGCTATGTCATTACAACATAAACAGGACATGAGATAAATTTGCTTATCATTTCTTTTTTCTTGAGGCAAAGAGTTCCTGACATTGAGTACCCAAAGCTTTTTGGGTTTAATTGAACGACCTTGTGTTAAGTTGATCTCCACCTGGACTTGGTCAAGGTGACCAAGTCCGACCCATTAGGTGACCTGATCGGGGGCACGCAACCAGCTCGTGTGGGTGTTGGGCCCCTCTCACCTATGCCTCATATATTAAGGGAGCCAAACCAGACATGAGAATGTCCACACTCGACAACATATCAAACTGATCAATGAGGATGCAGCAGTGAGGGGAAGCCCTCAGCACCGCCTTGTCACCTCTACACGTTGATCTACGTGCTGCTACAGTGCTCGTCACCCACAACTCCTCCCTCCCTAACCCCTATGTTCTCTCTTTGATTTAATTTCTAAACATGAGTAAAACTCGCTTATCATAGCCACTAGGGATTAATTAGTCTAACACCTTGATCTATACGGCCCACCCGACTTGTTACTTAGACAGGCTGTGCTGTCTTTGAAAGTAAAAGTTGGATACTTCTAATACTATTCTTCTGCTAGTCTAATAATAGAACCATTTCTAATTTGCGGTACACTGTTGTGTTTCTGACATCGGGTCAGGGCTCCGCTAAAGCATATGTAAATTTTAGAAATCTGACGCTCATTCTTACTCTTACAGGACAATATATTGTTGATAATATAAGAAAGATCACAAATGCATGTTGAAGAGTACTTAGGTAAATTTTGAACTGTTTTGCTAGTTTGCAGAATTTTCATAGTGAAGAATGGTGCATTCGTGTTGAAATATAAGTGAATTTCCCACCTTTCCACATCAGCTTAAGCTCTTATGTGTAAGCGGTCGATGCATAGTAGCTTAATATGGTAACATTAGCTAGGTTAATTTAGGATTAGGGCTTAACCCTAACCCTAATGGCGCCGTCGCCTCCTCTCCCTAGTGCGCCACCGCCGCAGCCCTCAGCCAGCGCGCTGATGGGCGCCGCCGAGCCTCGGCCGGCCGGCGCCGCACCCAGCCAGCGCGCACGGGGGGCCCGTCGCTGCCGGGCTGCCAGGCGCTTTACCAGGGGGCGCCGGATCGGCTGGCGCCCCCTCCCTTGGCCGGCTACCGCCACTGTTTCGAGGGAGGGGGGGGGTTGGCACGCCCCTCCCTTCGGCGACAAACGCCACCCCGTGGACGGCCGCCGCCACCCCTAGGGGGATGGCACCACCCCTGTGCAGGGTGCTGCTACCGCCGTTGTTTCTCCGAGGACCGGACCGGCTACCGACGGACCTCTTGTAGGTGCCACCGGCAGATCTGCCACCGTTGTCGTTCTCATGGCAGGTACTACCTTCGGGTCATACGATTCCACCGGCCACGTCTACAGGCCTCGACATCGACGGGAGCACCACGACCACCGCCCTGCTGGTGATCCCATTTCCAGTCGCTGGCACCGCTGCTGACAGCGCGGCTACTGCCTCCCTCTACAGCACCGACACGACCGACACCTTTGGGATTACCGTGGCCCTGACTGCCTCTCGTGAGCGCCAGCGGGCACTCACTCTCGCCCTGGAACAGGAGCGTGCATCTGTGGTCGCTCTATCTCACCTGCTCGAGGAGAGTGCTCATCGACCGTTGAGCGCTGCCTACGAGCCTCCCTCAGACGCTGGTACGTACTCGCCTTCACTTGTAGTTGCTCTTCATGCACAGGCAGTCGGGATTCAGAACATACGGACTCTCGTTTCGGTTATCCTTAGTTCTAAGTCTACCTCATACACCCGGTGGCGGCACTGCTCGTCGGGCTCGGCTGGTCTTTGAGCAACGCTTTCTGGGGAACCGCGTGACTCGAGCCCTCCACATCAGCGCGTGGTTCTAGAACACCGTCCAAGGTGACTGCTCCGTCTCTGCCTACTGTCGGGAGATGAAGGGCAGGGCGGATGCTCTACGTGACCTTGACGAGCTGGTCATTGATAGCTCTCGTCCTTCGGGTCCTTCAGGGTCTGAATGAGTGCTACTGTCACCTACGGGCGTGGCTTCTCCGTCTGGAGCCAACACCTACCTTCGTGAAGGTATGGTCTGATCTCGAGCTTGAGGAGATCACTGTAGGAGGCTAGGGATGAAAACGGACGGATATGGACGGATAAAATGTTTTTCCATATCCATATAAAAATTTCGGAAACGGATTCGGATCGGATGTTGTCAAAAACGGATATGGTATCGGATATATCGGATGTATCGGAAACGGATTCATCGGATCGGAAAATTATGGATATCGGACAGAATTCGGATATTTATTTCGGAAAAACAATTCATAAGTAACATATAATTCTTAGTTCATACATATAATTTAAAACACATCCACATCAAATTTATACATGTTTCATACATGAAACTTAAAACACATAAATAGTTCGTACATAATGCATATATGGTTCATACATTTCATTGCCACACATCAATGATAACATTACAATAATATTTTCCAACCTTCACCCACGAGGGCTACTGGATTGTGTTAGCCTGTTAGGGTTTTTGTTGGTCGGATATATTTCGGATATTGTTCGAATATATCCGACCCAATATGGATATCCGACAAAACGGACGGATATTGATTAAAACCATATCCGATCCGATACCCGATTTCAAATATCCGAATCCGTATCCGAATCCGAAAGAAATCCGACAAAAACGGATATGGATCGGATATTTTCAAAAACGGTTGCGGACGGATCGAAAAATATCTGATCCATTTTCATCCCTATAGGAGGCTCTACTAGCTCCAGGTTTGCCACAACCTTTTACGGCTCTGGACAGTCCCCTCGTCACCTTCGCGAGCTGCTGGTGGACCACCGTCGCGACCACCCACCACCCCAGGCACTCTTGCTAGCAGTGGGGGTGGTAATCATCGCCACTAAGGTAAACGCGGCGGCCATGATGGAGGTAGCAGTGCAGGCGGCACTCCTACATCCACTACTCCGGCTACTGGTGGTGGTGGTGGTACCGGCCGAGGAGGTGCACCATGACCCACACCCTATAACCCGTGGACTGGCCAAATCTACATGTGGCCTAGGCCGTCTCCGCGTTTTTAGCCTCCACGACCACCGCGTCCCCAGCCGGCGTTTGTAGCCATCCTAGGCTACAGTGAACCATCCTACGGTGCTGGTGAGCCGCTGACTCAGGCCTACAGTGCGTCTGCTATCCTTCTGGCGGACAGTCGGCCTCGACCTACGGAGGCACCGACTACCCTGTTGGGTACTCGGAGCCGTCGCCACCACACTAGGAGCCACCCTCGACGTGGGATCGCCAGTCACTAGCCTCCTCCTTCAGCACCATGCATCTTACTCCACCAGGTGCCGACTGGATAGTTGACTCTGGAGCGTCATACCATACCACTCCTAATGCTGGTATACTCTCTTCCACCCACCCTCCCAATCCCTGTTTTCCTTCATCTATCGTTGTTGGGAATGGGTCGTGTTGATGCAATAAGGACGTGTGGTCGTGTATGGATCCCGATAACTCAGGGGTCATGAGCAGAATTACCCAACGCACGACCTTGAATTAGCTGTTGTGGTTCTTGTATTGAAAATGTGGAGACATTATTTACTATGCAATCTAGTACATCTCTACACTGACCACAAAAGCTTGAAGTATATTTTCGCACAGAAAGAACTGAATATGAGGCAACGAAGATGGCTCGAATTGATCAAGGATTATGAACTTGAGATTCATTACCATCCGGGGCAAAGCGAATGTGGTTGCCGATGCACTTAGTCGGAAAGCTCACATTCACCATTTAGCCATGTCTGCACCTGAAGAAGGAGAACCAAGCCTGCGCTTAGTTCCCTATGGATCGTTGTTCGACCTCGGTCTTATTCCTACAATCCGAGATGAGATTGTAGAGGCTCAGAAAAGAGACAGGGGTATGTCTCATATCCGGAGGAGAGTGGACAGCGGTGAATTGAAGATGTTCCGCGAGGATGAAGAGGGTACGCTCTGGTTTAACAACCGAATAGTTGTACCCCGGAATATGAAACTATGGAGGAAGTGGATGAAGCGCATTTGTCCAAGTACTCCATTCATCCAAGAAGCAATAATATGTACCAGGATTTGAAATCTAAGTATTGGTGGACACAGATGAAAAGAGAGATTGCAAAATACGTATCCGAGTGTGATACGTGTCGGTGGGTTAAAGCCGACCATATGAGGAAAGCCGGACCACTTCAACCGCTGAAGGTTCCAGCATGGAAGTGGGAAGACATAAGTATGGACTTCATCGTCGGATTACTCATGACCAGCAACAAGCATGATTCTATTTGGGTAATCGTCAATCGTTTGACCAAGACAACTCATTTTGTTCCAGCCCATACCAAATATGTGGCAGGAGAAGTATGCGGAGCTGTTCATCTCGAGAATTGTGTGTTTACACGGGGTTACCCGCACCATCGTTTCTGACCGAGGTGCATTATTCATATCTAGATTTTGGGAGCAACTACATGCTTTCTTGGGAACCAAGTTAATTCGGAGTTCAACGTATCAGTCGCAAACTGATGGTCAAACGGAGAGAATAAATCAGATTCTGGAGGATATGCTACGGGCGTGTGTCATCAATCATGGAAAGAATTGGGATGACCATCTACCGTTAACAAAATTCTCATATAATAACGGTTATCAATCCAACATCAAGATGGCCCCATATGAAGCTCTTTACGACCGGAAGTGCCGCACACCGCTGAACTGGTGAGTCCGGCGAGAGTGGTCTACGGGATTGATCTTGTGAATGAAGCCGAGGAACGAGTGCAAGTGATTCAAGCCAACTTAAAGGCTGCTCAATCTCGGCAGAAAAGCTATGCAAGTAAACGACGTCGACCTCTTCACTTCGACATTAGGGACCACGTTTATCTTCGTGTCTCTTCGATGAAAGGGGTTCATCGCTTTGGAGTGAAGGGAAAACTAGCTCCGCAATTCATCGGGCCATTTGCCTTCATCGAGATGTGCGGACCCGTGGCCTATCGGCTGGAGCTACCGGCGTCACTTTCGGGTATTCACAATGTTTTCCACATCTCTCAGCTGCGAATATGTCTCAAGTACCCAGCTACAGTTCATATGGAGAACATTGAGGATCTTCAACCGGATCTCACTTATTCGGAGTATCCGATCCAGATTATCGATGAGAAGACTCGCGCCACAAGAAATCAGACATTGTGATTTTACAGAGTCTTGTGGAGCAACCACACCGCTGATGAAGCCACGTGGGAAAGCGAGGATTTTCTCCGTTTAAATTTTCCCGACTTGTTTGTACCCGATGTCCAGTAGTTTTTTTTTCCTTCCTCTTTCTCTTTATAATCTCAGAACGAGATTCAGGGGGGAGGATTGTAACAGCCCTAACTTTTGTAAAGTTTTATTTCACATTGTGAAACAAAGTTAAGATAAAGGAATAGCTTGAGTTTGTGTCACATGAAATGATGAACACCAAAATAGACATGTGAGGGAGTTAAAAAATTTCTTCAACTCTTGATTAGCATATGCTAACATGAGGTGTGAACTTTACTCTCCAAATCAAACTCATATGCACATCTTTTATGAGTAGAGTGGAGCGAAATTCAAACACAAATTTGAATCTTTTAAAAGGATTCATGTCCAGATTGTCCAAATGCAGACAAGTGAATTCACTAATGCATTTCTTATTTATCAATGAGCTCATAATCCAAATTTGGATATTTTTGGAGCTCATATACTAATTATTCCGAGGAATATTCGAGGGAGAGTTCAAATTCAAATTTGAAAACTGAACCAAACATGCTCAATTTTGAAATCTGAATTTAGATCCAAATCCCTCATATTTTGTTTGGACTACCATCCAATTTTGGCGGCATTCGGACAAAGGCGGTGCGGGAATATTAAAGCATAGAGGGGGGAGATAATTGAGGTGTGGGGGCCCACATGTCATACACACACAGGGCAACCGACTCCCTCGCCTCTTCAGCGCGCGCCACCGCGAGAGAAGCTGCCGGCGAGCTGTCTGCCTGGGGCTCTCTCACAAAGCGCTCAAACAATCTTTTGCTCGGCTTGATCACCACACAGCGAGTGCACCGAAGCTATTTCGCCTCTCCTAGCTCGTGCTCTCCCTCTCTACTCTGCTCTTGCGCACGAAGGTTAGCCGCCGGCGCTGCTTCTCGGTTTCCCACCGTACACCAGCGTCTGGTCAATGTTTGCGCGAGCTGTCAACACAAAAAGGGAGCGCCAACTTGTGTACAAGGTCTTACCAGCTCAGCTCGACGCTCGGGGCTGCTGTTGGCCGTAATTTGAAGATCAACGCTGAGAACCGAGGTGCAAACGGCGGGACCGAAACCGGCTCACCGTGGACAGCACGCCACGGCCGTCATCGCATCCAACTCGCTGCGCAAGAAAGGTGCGCCCTACTCCCTAGATCGTGTAGCTGCAATCCTTTTTACAAATGATCAACCAAGTGTGGAGAATTTCCCAAATTCCCGAAACCTAGTTCATCTGGGGAAGGCTCGGTCTCACCCGAAATTTGAGTTGCACGATCCACCAATCTCAAGTAAGCTTGCACGTAGCTTGTACACCTTTTAGCGCCCCTCCTCGATGAAGAACCGAGAAAAAACATCAAGAATTGAGGAAGTTCTAGCCGTTTTCTTAGCCGCCGGTGCAAAAGTGCCTCGGGTCACCGTGGAGCCCTCGGTTGCCGGCCTTGTCAGGGTGTTTGGACTCCAATTTCAGCATCCTCGAGCTGCCACGGTGCTTTCCGAGCAATCCCCGATCGATTTGGTGGTGTGTAGAGCCTCCTCGACCTCGCGGGAACCCTAACTCCCGTTGTCACCGGTGCGCACAGTATTCCGGCGATCTTCGGCCGCTGGTGACCCTCTAGATGAGTTCAACGTGGTGGATTAGGGGGGCGGCGGTGAGTAGGAGGTCGGGAGGCGGCCGGGAAGGCCATTCCGGCGACCCTCGCCGGAGGGCGCTGCCGCTTGGGCTGTTGGCACGAGGTTGAAGAAGAGCGCTGACGTGTGGGGCCCGTGGCAGTGTTTAAACATTTTTAGGATTTAACAGTTTGTGTTTAAACTTTGAAGAGCCACAACTTGGTGTAGGAGTGTCCAAAAATTCCCAAATAAATTATGTTGGATTCCTCTCAGAGAGTACTATTAACGGGTGCAGCCCAATATTTATGAAAATCCCTGGATTTGGCTCATTATTTCATATAAGGAAAATCTTGTAGAATTTATTTCAGGAGTTCTGTGTTTTGGAAAATTCCCAAATTTTGGTAGGAGATCCTTCCAAATACACTTGAACTCCCATAAAAATTTCAGAGGCATTCGACCTAATTTGCTTGGCCAAATGTGGTGTCAATCTTTTGTGTCTCTGAAAAAATAGGAAAAATAAACAGAGCCCATTTTCAGACTTTTCTCCAATCCTTGTAAAATCTATATCTCCATGTAGAAAACTCAAAAAATGGTAAAACCAATTCCTATGAACTCAGGACATTTTGTACTTCACAAAAAGTCTACTTTGCAGTATAGGAAAGCTTAATACCTAGGAGAGGTAAAGGCAGATTAGCAAAAATCACATAAGAAATTATTGTGATCACATGGCGCTATGTCATGAGCTCAATTTTTGCACACTGCCTAAATATCTTCCCTAGAAGCTATGGTTAAATTTTCAACTTCATGGGACCTCTGGAGCTTGAGTTACCATTATGTAGGTTTAAGTGTTTATATGAGGACTTAATCACATGGTGATTAATTTTTCCTCCCTTTTCACCTAGCTTTCTTGCTCTCTAAGGTGTAGAACCAACAACAGAAACCTTGATGTTGTTTATTCCTCTTATGTGTGAGTTAACTTGTAAAACAACTTTGAAACATTTTCTAAATTGCTTTTGAATGCATGTGCATAATCATCTTAATAGCTCACGTGACGTCGATGTTCGACAAGGACTCAACTCCGCAGCGAGGATCTCCATCTCGTGATGAGTTTGGCGGATTCTCCGGAGGAAGACTAACTCCTAGCTTCTAACCAAACCGTTGAGCAAGGCAAGCCTCGGTTTGCATATAGTTACCGTTTTAAATTGTACTTTACTTCACTTATGTTTATTAGACTTGATATTGTGCATTATGTCTAGGATGCTTGAAACCTACTTGCATGGCTATTACATCCCTGAGTAGAAGGTTTAGTGTAGGCTTTGCCTTGTAGTATATGGCTAGGCTAATGTTGTAGCTAGCTCGGTAGAAGTCGAGTAGTAAAAAGCTACTAGCGAGAAAGGTTGAGTAATGGAGTTTACTCACGAGAGGTTGATGATAAGAGCACCCTAACGAAAAATGAGATGGGGATGGGGAGTTCCTGTAGGATGGAGCGCTCAAGGTTGTCTCGACCTACGATGGGTGTGACAATGCTTGAGACCACATTAGGCCTGGGCCGGGATGGTAAGACAAATATGGAGGTTGGGTTTAGCCCCGTTCGTATCGGTTAAGGACCACGCCTATACGGCCCTACTGGACAAGATTGAGTTGTACCAAATATATACTGGGGTATGAGACCCATGAAACCGATGTAACTCGATGGACCGTGATATAGAAACTCATCCTTTGCAAGGGAATGACGTTGAGAAGGCGGGAGGTGTAAATCCTTTAGCGGGCAACTTCGACGTCGTCGAAGTGTGTGGTCGACACTTCCCCCGGACCTGCTCTAGGCAGCCCGCGAAGGTTCTTTTTCGGAGGGGCTAGTCGCTTGCGGAGAGCTTAAGCGTTAGGGACGAGTGAGGGAGAAGCTTGACACGACGAGTTTTACGTGGTTCGGGCCACCGGAGCGTAAAACCCTACGTCCAGGTGAGCAGAGGTGCTCGCTGTATTGCTTGCTGCTCAGAACCAGAGTTCTGAGCTTGAGGGTGAGTGATGTCTAGGGTGCGAGTTCACAGAGTTCGAACCCTTGCTAACGTTGCCTACCCGAGCCTTTTATAGTCCAAGGCTCGAGCGGCTTACAAGGGAAGGCCCGGGACCCGACAGGTGGTCCCGAGGAGATTTCCTGCCTTCTACCGTATCTGCAGTTATGCCGGTAGTTATCTCTAACGAAGGCTTCCGAGTCTTCGTTCTGCCGCCCTGCCCATGCCGCAAGCTAGTCGTAGTGGTTGATGACGGCACGGGCGGCAGGGGATGTCTTGTTGCTGTGTTTATTGGCGGGCAGGCTCTGACACGGTGCGCCAGTCTGTGATGCGACTGGGCGCAACGACACCTAACAGAGGCGTGCTCCGCGTCTTCGCGTCTTGGGAAGGCGCGGGCCTTGAATACCTTGTACGGGCAAGGTATGGTGCGTCTTTACGCTTGCTGCCTACCGCGCTGGGGCAGGCAGCGCCGTCCTGCTGGCCACGTGGCGGGCCCGGAGCTCTCCTCTGAGGAGAGGGAGGTCCGGCCCGGTGGGGCACGTGGAGCCTTCGGAGCTCTCCCCGCGGAGGGGGGAGGTCCGGCTTCTGTCGGCCACGTGGCGGGCCCGGAGCTCTCCTCTGAGGAGAGGGAGGTCCGGCCCCGCAGGACACGTGGCGCCTTCAGAGCTCTCCCCGCGGAGGGGGGAGGTCCGGCTGCTGCTGGCCACGTGGCGGGCCCGGAGCTCTCCTCTAAGGAGAGGGAGGTCCGGCCCCGCTGGACACGTGGCGCCTTCGGAGCTCTCCCTGCGGAGAAGGGCGAGATCCTTAGGCATTTTTCCCTGTGCGCGAAGGTACCCCATATCGAGGGTACCGACAGTGGCCCCCGGGCCCATCTCGGGGGAGGTAGCGAGCCCGAGGTGGGGCCTCCGTCTCTTTTGTTCTGCGCACTTTCTCTAAGTCCCGCTTTGACCGCTGCCGGAGCACGAACAGTCGCGGGATCGTGGGAGCGTGCGCCCACTTAATGGTTGTTTTTACTGCGGTGGTTCCCAAGGCTGCCACTTCTGCACGTTGTGGCGCTTTTTTCGGGAACCGCCGAAGCGTCTTGCCGCCTCGTCTCCTTGGGAGACTGACTTCTTGGTCCACCGCTCCAGCTGGACGACTTGGGTCCACTTGTCATCGGCGCTCGGTCTTGGAACTAAAGCGGTTGCCCATGCGACGTATTCGAAGAGTTTCGAATCGCTTGGAATCACACCTGGGAAGTGCGAAGGGAAGCCGCAACGCGGGTAGGCTCCCCTTATAAGACTTCCCAGCGCTTGCACCTTCCTTGAGTCCCTGTGGCCTTGTCTTCTGCCATGGCTTCTAACCCGCCTTCGGAGGAGGAGCGCGCTCGATCTCCTCCGGTGGCGGCGTCTGCGCCGAGTCAGGGATCCAGGGAGCCTGCGCGCCCTGCTTCTGGAGATGGCGCCCCATCCGATGGCGACCCCAAGAGGCCTCAGGTTCATCATCCCGACGGGACTCTTCGTGAGCGATGACAGGCTGAAGGTTCCCAGGCGTTGCGTCCTCCCTCCTCAGGCGGTGGAGTCTCCGAGGAAACTGTTGATGCGTCGAGGAGGGCTTCAGGCGGAGGAGTCTCCAAGGAAACTGCTGAAGCACCGAGGAGGACTTCAGGCGGTGGAGTCTCCAAGGAAATTGCTGAAGCGGCGGAGGGGGCTTCAGAAGCATCCCCTGCTCCGTCAGTTCAAGCGACTGCGGGGCAGCTGTTGGCGGCGACGGCGGGCTCTAGCGGCCCTTGATGACAGCGGCCCTTGCGCTGGTGGTGGCCGAGGTGATCCCCGCGCTCGAGTCGCAGAGCGGGAGGACGCCGCCAGGGCTAAAGTCGGGGACGTGGCCGCTCTTGTAGCTTCTAGGTTCTGGATGTGCCAGGGGAACCCTAGGACTCTTCTCTTTATTTTTTTTATTTTTTTATCGAGTCTGTAGTCCAGCTCATGGAGTCATGAATAAATAGACTCTTGTGGCCTTTTGTGCCTGTTATGCTTGTCTTCTTCTTGGTTTCGCCTGGTCGAGCCCTTAGCTCCACAAGGTACTCAGAGGCCTTCGCCAATCTCGAAGCTCTGCACATACACCTTCCCTGGGTCCTTATTGTATTGAGGACCCCAGAGGTCTCCGGAGCTCGCCCCATGAGGATGGGGAGGCCCGGATCTGTCGGCCACGTGGCGGGCCCGGAGCTCCCCTCTGAGGGGAGGGAGGCCCGGCCCCGTGGGACACGTGGAGCCTCCGGAGCTCACCCCTGGGGGGGGGGGGCGAGACCCAGCTCTGCCGGCCACGTGGCAGGTTCGGAGCTACCCACTGAGCAGGGGGGCTCCGACCCCGCCAGATACGTGAGGCCTCCAGAGCCTGCCCCTGCGGAGGGGGCGGGGTCCGGATCTCTCGGTCTTGCGCGGTCCCGTAGCGGCCCCCTGGTAGGTGTGGCCAATTGCTCGGGTACTCCTACCATACTCCTGCGGGGTGCCAAGGACGAAGGGTCCTGCACACAAATAAGGGAAACGTAATTCTCCTTGGGGCTCTCCCCTTCCCGATCTCATAGTCTTATTTGGCCTTACGATCTTGATCCGGTGCATGGTGCTTGGGAACTTTAGCGCGCGACGTGCCGGGGGCTTGGGGCCCCCTGGCCATCGGCAGGTACCTCAAACGCGACCGTCTCAGGCAGGATAGCAAATGCCGACTAGAGGCGAGAATGGGAAAAGGGGGCCGAGTGTATGGTGAACATACCCAGGAAGTGCGGTTATAAAAATTAATACGTAATTTAAATGAGCACAAGGGAAGAGCAAAGTAGGACAGGTTCTTTCCCTATAAACTCCCATAGGAGGAAGGCAGGCTAAACATGGAGGCAGCGACCCGCCCCATTAAAAAGGGAAGCAAGACTCTACGTGCTTAGGGTCGGAACCAGGCCAAGCTGAACGTAGTCCTGGACCGTCCCCTGAGACTTAGCTGCTCCGAGCGCTGTTCCTGGACTCTATGGGATCTATTAAAAAGAAGAGACTGTCCTACTATTGCTCTAAGGGTAGAACTTACGGAGGTGTTCGATGTTCCAGGGGTTCGGGAGTGGATCCCCATCCTCCGTGGAAAGGCGTACGCACCCGGGGCGGCACGCTTTCATGACTCGGAAAGGGCCTTCCCAGCTGGGGGAGAGTTTGTGGGTCCCTTCACGAGAAAGTATGCGCCGCAACACCAGGTCGCCTTCCTGCAGCTCCCGGACACCCACAGACCTTTGGTGGTAGCGCCGGAGCGCTTGTCTGTATCGTGCGTTGCGGAGCGCTGCATGTAATCGGACCTCGTCAATGAGGTCGAGGTCTTCACGCCGGAGGTTGTTCTGCGCGGCTTCGTCGTAAGCTCGGACACGGTGAGACTTCATGGTGATCTCTGGGGGAAGCACAACCTCAGCTCCGTACACCATGAAGAAGGGTGTCTCTCCGGTGGCCCGACTCTGGGATGTCCGGTTAGCCCATAGTATGCTCGGAAGCTCGTCCACCCACTTGGCGCCATGTTTCTTCAAGCCATCGTAGGTGCGGGTCTTGAGGCCCCAAAGGATCTCGGCGTTGGCCCTCTCAACCTGTCCGTTGCTCTTTGAGTGAGCAACGGAGGCATAACACACTTGGATACCGAGGTCTTCGCAGTATTCTTGGAACGCTGCGCTGGTGAACTGGGTCCCGTTGTCAGTGATGATTCTGTTCGGGACCCCAAACCGGTAGACGATGGACTTGATGAATTTACTGCGGACTGCCTGTTGATGGTGACGACGGGTGTGGCTTCCGGCCACTTGGTGAACTTGTCAATGGCTACGTAGAGGTACCAGAATCCCCCGACGGCTCTGGGGAATGGTCCCAGGATGTCCAACCCCCATACGGCGAACGACCATGAGGGCGGGATCATCTGTACCGCCTGAGCCGGTGTATGGATCTGCTTGGCGTGGAACTGGCACGCCTTGCAGCTCTCGACCAGCTTGACGGCATCCTGGAGTGCTGTCGGCCAGTAGAAGCCATGCTGGAAGGCTTTATCGACAAGTGTGCGTGAGGAAGAGTGACTCCCACATTCGCCTCCATGGATCTCAGTGAGCAAGTCGCAGCCTTCCCCCTGGGTTATGCACCACAATAGGACGTGGTTGGCGCCACGCCGGTAGAGATCCCCTTCTACCAGCGCGTATCTCTTAGCCATGCGCACAATCCGTTCAGCGGGTACACTTTCATCAGGGAGGATGTTATCTTTCAAGTAGTCCCGGATCTCCGTGATCCATGCATCGGGTCTGACTTGAGCTTCTAGATCTTGAGCGCTGGGTTGCACGGAGTCCCAAGTGACGCTTACGATCCTTGGCGGCGTCCATGGTTGCAGGGCCGCCGGGACCGCCAGCTTCGAGGTGCTGGTCCAGCCCCCTTCGTCCGGCTCAACGGGCCGGGCTGTGGGCCGCAACAACGTCCTCTCGAAGACTCCTTCGGGCATAGGGGCTCCGGTGGAGGCCTTCGTTGAGAGGTCGTTAGCTGCGGCATTGCCAACGCGCGGTATATGGTGCAGGTCCAAGGCGAGGAAGTCTTTCTCCAACATCTGCACGTGGAGCAGATAAGCAGCTAGCTGTGGCTCATTGCAGGAGCATTCACCCTTAACTTGCTTGATAACCAGCTGGGAGTCGTCATGTGCCAACAACTGGCGAGCGCCCAGAGACAGGGCTGTCTGTAGGCCAAAGATGAGTGCTTCATACTCTGCCATGTTGTTGGTTGCCTTGAAATTGAGACGCACCATGTACCCAAACTGCTCCCCGATGGCATGAGAAGCAGTACGCCGGCACCGGCCCCCTGCTTTCGCGAGGAGCCGTCGAAGAAGAGCGTCCAGTGAGGCCCGGTGAAGATCGGAGCTCGGTGCTTTGGTTCACCGCCTTCGTGGCCCCCTGGGTCAGCCTTCGTTGGCGTCCACTCAGCTAGGAAGTCAGCCAGCGCTTGGCTTTTGACTGCATGGCGAGGAAGGAAGTCCAGCTCAAACTCCGCCAGCTCCGCTGCCCATTTAGCGACATTGCCAGTCGCATGGGGGCTGTGAAGGACCGCCTTCAGCGGATAGGAGGTGACCACCGAGACCCGGTGGGCCTGAAAGTAGTGGCGGAGCTTCCTGGACGCCACGAGCACTGCATACAACAGCTTGTGGACCTCCAGGTACCTTGTCTTGGCGTCATGGAGGACTTCGCTGATGTAGTAGACAGGCCTCTGGATGGTCCGGACCCTCTCTCTCAGGTCAGGGAGGTCTTCATCCATTGGCTCAGGCCTGCCGGAGGTGAGTGGGTCCAGGGGGGCTTCTAGGAGTTGGGACTCGAAGGCTCCTAAGCCGCCTTGGCCTTCCGGGAGGTCCCGCTGGTTTTCCGGGAGCTCCAGGAGGTCCCGCTGGATCTCCGGGAGGTCTCGTTGGGCCCCGGGGGGTCCCGTTGGACCTCCGGGAGGTTGTCTTGGAGGTCCGGGGGTCCGTCCTGGACCTCCGGGAGGTTGTCTTGGAGGTCCGGGAGGCCGTCCTGGACCTCCGGGAGGTTGTCTTAGAGGTCCGGGAGGCCGTATTGGACCTCCGTGGTTTCCTGGCGTCTGTCTCCTGCTACAGGAGCAGGCTGTGATGACGAAAGGTCCGGTCGCTCTGCGACGAGGACCATACTCACCACTTCAGTTGTCGCCGCGATGTAGAGCAACAAATGCTCTCCGGGCTCGGGGGGCTACCATGATAGGAGGGGTCGTCGGGAGTTGCTTCAACTCCTGGAAAGCTTCTTCTGCTTCGTCAGTCCAGGCAAATGGACCAGATTTGCGCAGGAGCTTAAAGAAGCGGAGCGCTCGCTCTGCTAGCCTCGGTATAAATCGACTCAGCGCATCTAGGCATCCCGTGAGTTTCTGGACTTCTTTGATGCGGGCGGGAGGCCGCATCAAGTCGATGGCCTTGATCTTCTCTGGGTTGGCCTTAATTCCTCGGTGTGAGACCAGGAATCCTAAGAGTTTCCCAGAGGATACGCCGAACACACATTTGTCGGGGTTCAGCTTGGTGCGCGTAGAGCGCAATTTGTCAAAGACTAAGGCTAGGTTATCTAACAAGGATGAACTCTGCCTGACCTTGACGACGATGTCATCGACATACACCTCAACTAAGTCTCTTATTAACTCTCCAAAGGTCTTGTGCATTGCACGTACAAAGGCGGGGAGAGCATTCTTTAGTTCATAAGGCATAGAGACATAACAATACAGGCCATCTACTGTGATGAAGGAGGTGTGCTCTTCATCTTCTCTAGACATAGGGATCTGAAGAAAACCCGAGTAAGCGTCTAGGAAGCACAACATATCGCAGCCTGATGTCGAGTCTACTATTTGATCTATTCTGGGGAGAGGGAATGGATCTTTGGGACATGCCTTATTGAGACTGGTATAGTCGATGCACATCCGGAGCTTCCCACCGGCCTTTGGGACAACGACGGGGTTCGCCAACCACCGGGGGTGATGGACCTCCCTATGAAGCCAGCATCCAGCAGCTCCTTGATCTCTTCTCAGATGAAGTTCTGCCGCTCGATGGATTGCTTGCGAGGCTTCTGTTGGACTGGCCGGGCGTCGGGGAAGATCTTCAAGTGGTGCTCAATCACCTCCCTAGGGATCCCCAGCATCTGCGACGGCTTCCATGCAAACACTCGACGTTGTGCCGGAGGAAGGTGATGAGCACTCCTTCCGATTTGCTATCTAGGTCCCCTGCTACCCGGGTGGTCTGGGCAGCGTCGCCGCCGACTTGGACGACCTTCAGGGGGACGTCGCCCTCGTCGAGGGGATGCACATGGGGTGCAGCGGCAGAGGCACGGTGGCGTGCACTCGGGTGGAGCCGGTCTGGTTCCGCACTGCCAGGGGCTGATGCTCGTGCTGTCGCAAGTGCCTAGAGCTTTTCTAAAGCCGACACTGCAGCAGTGTGGTCTCCACGAATCCTGAGGATGCCTGTTGGTGTAGGCATCTTCAAGACGAGGTAGCCGTAGTGGGCTGCTGCCATGAACCGGTACAGGGCTGGCCTGCCGATTATGGCGTTGAAGGGGAGGTCGATCTCCGCTACGTCGAACAGAATGTACTCTGTCCGATAGCTGTCCGGTGCCCCGAAGGTCACCGGAAGGCTGATGTTGCCGTAGGGGACGACTTGTCCCGGCCCTACCCCTGAGAACGGGCTCGATGGGGTGAGCTTGGCCATCGGGATCTGCAGCTTCTAGAAAGCTGCGCGGCTGATGAGGTTCAGCCCAGCTCCGCCATCTACCGAAACGTGGTACATCCTCACGTTGGCGATGGTGGGCGCTACCAAGAGCGGTAGTTGGCCGGCCCCAGCCACGTTCCTGGGGCAGTCGGTGGCATCGAAGCTGATGGGGGTTCCCATCCACTTGAGGTGCGGCGCGGCACCTGGGAGTGGAGCCACCGACGCTACCGCTCGGCGCAGAGTCTTAACCACGCTTCGGGACGAGGGGTCAGCGGACCCGCCGTAGATGACATAGAGCCTCTTTCGACGCTCGTCATCGCTGGAGCTGGAGTCCTCATGGTTGCGCACCGCCTTCACGGCGCGCTGAGGCTCCTGAAACTCCACTTGGTGGTCGACGTTTTCTGGGGCGTCGGCCTTCTGCTTGCCCTCCCTTTGACGGAAGGGTGGGGCATTAGTTCGCAGCTGGTTCCCTTTGCGGAAGCGCTCCGCGAGCTTCTGAATCTCCCGGTACTCGGCAGCAGTATGGCGACTGCTGCCGTGCACGGGGCATAGCTCGCCCTGGTCACCATCTGGGGCTGGTGACTGTCGCTGCCTTTTGTCGGGGCGCGGCCCCCGAGCTCCACTGGGCGCCGCTGCTGCGGCAACGGGAGCCACGGCCGGTGACTTCATCTTGCCATCGCCCCGGTTCTTGGTCTTCTTGTTGCCTCCATAGGAAGCAGCGCCAGATCCGGGCTGTCCTCCTGACTCGGAGGCTGGCGGTGAGTGCCAGTTCCGCCCTTCTGCTGCCCTGGCGCACTTGTCCGCCAGGCTGAAGAGCTCTGAAACGTCGCGAATCTCTCTGATCGCGAGCTTCTCGAGCATCTTCTTGTCCCGTACACCCTGTCGGAACACCACCACCACAGAAGCACTTTGGGTATGTGGGATGGTGTTCCATACCTAGGAGAATCGCTGGATGAAGGAGCGTAGCGATTCTCCAGGTTGTTGCTGGAATGCGTGGAGGTCGAGCTCCGTGCCAGGCCGGGTGTAGGAGCTGCCGAAGTTAGCAGTGAACTGCCGGCAGAGCTCTCCCCAGGAGGTTATGGAACCCTGGGGGAGATTCATGAGCCAAGATCGGGCTGGGCCGGTCCAAGCGACGAGGAAGTAGTTGGCCATGACGGCCTCGTCCCCTCCTGCAGCAAGGATGGCCGATCATCAGAGAGACCTCCGGCGGCAGTGGAACTGGAAGGAGATCTATCGGAAGGGGAGAAAGTTGGATTAAAATCCATAATCATGAAGTGAAGGATGAACTGGTCACTGGTATCATGTAGAATAATATAGGGCAATCAATGAGTTTGTATTCAGCACATTGGATCGGTACATATACACCCGAGTAGAACTATCAATCCTAGAAGTTAGGAGAGTATGTGCGCATGAAGGGCACGAATACATGCAGATCGGAGTGATGTCATTGGCGGAGCGGATATCGCGCAGAACTGGTGCGGCGAAGGGCGCGCGTGATGTGTGGAAGCTGTTGGAGACGACGCGCCTGTTTTGGAGTCCGTTGTAGAAGCTGACGTGAAGACGATCGAGGCAGATGTGCTTAACACTATCCATTGTTGATGGTGCCTCAAGATCGGCAGTCACCCTGAAGTCAAGGACTGCCAAATGGCTCTTCTCCGGAGTATTGTTTCCTCTTGACCTGTGGGAAATATTGCGCGGTAACAGTTGCTAGTGACGTACTTATTGTATGAATGCCAAGTTTTTGTCTATGTAGAATTTCTGCAGTGAGTTAACTGCAACTAACATCCCGCAAACTAGTTTTATAGTTGATTGTTTGGTCTTGATTCGTTTCAAAAAAATTCTTGCACACTTCAGCTTGTGGGCTACAATGCTTCAATTATTTGCAGCAAACAAAAACAACCAAGCCTTTATCTCAAGCATGTTGGGTAGGCTAGACATGAAAGTTAATATATTTTTTATATATTTCTTAAAAATAAAGTAAAAGAGAGGAAGAGATATAAGAGTAACAAGAAAAAAAAAAGAAAAAAAGACTAAGATTCTGGCGCAATAATTTGCAGCAATTCTAGAAAAAAATGGAAAGCATATCTTAGATTGGCCATTTGTAGAACCAATCCCTTCTATTTGTTTTTCTTTTTGTTTCTTTCAGGCCTGGCGCAGTGGTAGAGTCTCTCCACTTGTGTCCTGAGGTCCTGAGTTCGAATCAGCCTCCTTGCACAATAAGTAAGGGGAAGAGTGCCTAGGAATTCTCTTCTCCAGACCCCATAACGTGTGAGAGCTTTCAGCACAGGGTATGCCCTTTTTTATAGACATTTAAGAAAATATATTATCTGAAGGACTGATTGTGTATGTGGTCAATTAACGTAATGGTGTTTTCGTCAGAGTATCAATCCTGCTTGGAAGTCTTCCCAGAAGTCATGTGGCCAGGGAAGAGCTGCGCTAGCGAACTGGTGATCTCGTAGCCAAATGATTGTGCACCAACATCGGTGCAATTCAAGTCTGCTCAATAAAATGGCTGGTGTCACTTCGTTCAGAGTCATGATAACGTTTGTTTCTTTGAGGGGCTCTGTTTCGTTTGCTGGTCACGTTTTTGCTAGGGACAGTTGAACAATCAAACAAAACCCATTTACGTTTCTTTAACGTATCTGCTAGGCCCTTGCGTGTTTTTTTTTTGAACTGTGGCTATATTTAATTCCATAGTCCAGCCACTATACAGTGTTATTTGCCGTGTAACCAGGGCCGGCTCTAAGTTTTAGAAGGCCTTTGGACGAAATCAAAAGCATGTGCCTTTAAAGTATTAAAATATACTATGACATATTGACATAAAAACAAAAGTATTAAAAATATGCTAGAATGAACGTACACTTACCTCAAATAAGTACTAAATTATACTAACTTCAATGACAATTATATTTCAGTATTTCACAAAGAAAGTTCTTCGAGCATTTTTTGATGCAAAATCATTTAAAATAGTATCAAGATCAATATTATTCAAGATATCCTTCTCGATGCAACATATAGCCAATTCATTCAATCTATCTTGTAACATAGTCGATCTCAAACAATTTTTCAGCAGCTTCAATTTAGAGAAACTTCTTTCGGCTGAGGCTACAGTCACAGGTATAGTCAATAATCCGATAAGCAACAACGAAATTTGGATAACAATCGGCGGTTGTAACAAATTGAAGGATCTCATAAGCGGACATCAAATCATCTGGCAAAGCCACTTGCAATACTTTTAATTCAGAGAAAAAATCATCAAGATCAACATCAGATGATTCACTATGTGTAAAAGTTTCAGCGAAAGTAGTGCAACATTTGTGTAGATCAGTATCATCCAAGGACTTCAGATTGTTTGAATCGAATAAAAAACCAAACAGGTATTCAAATGTCTTGAGCTGCTCAAAACGACTAGTCAATGAAGCAATTGCAACGTCAACAATGACAAGAAAGTAAGTGACTCTGAAAGATTCCTTAGCTGACAATTGCAGTTCTTCATCTTCATCATTGATTTCATCAAAATGTTTCTTTCTTTTACTTTGACGTTTTGTGAAAAAATTGGCTCTATGCCCATATTTGACGCAATGACTTTAGCAATCTCAATACCAGAATAGAAGCCTTCATCTCTGTATTTTTGAAAATAGGAGATCACCCCTTCAATGTGTTTGAGGGTAGCATCAATGCACACAATCTTCTCTTATAACTTTTTGCTTACCATATTTACAGAAAATAGAACATCATGCCAAATAACCATACCAACTAAAGTTTCAAAATTCTCAAGTGCAGTAATCAAACCTTGAGCATCACTTACAGCAGCTGCATCATCAGTACAAGTCATCTCTACTACATTCAAAGCTGATCTTATTTGAGTAGTTTGATACCTGATAGGTTGCACACTCTTTATTCGACTCTCCCAGCGAGTATTGGACAAAGGCTTCAGAGTTAGCTTTAGAACATGATCCAGCAAAATCTTCCACCTTTTAGTAGAACGTGCAAATAATACATATATACGTTGTATAACACCGAAGAATGAAATAGCATGTTTGCATGATTTGGCCATATCACAAAGAGTGAAATTTAAGCTACGACATGCACATGGCATATATAATGCATTAGGATTAATTTCAAGCAAATGTCTCTGGACACCTTGATGTTTTCCTTTCATATTGGAACCATTGTCATAACCTTGTCCTCTCACATTAGCAATATTCAGATCAAGAGAATCCAATGTATCCACCAATATATTAAAGAGTCCTAATCCTGAAGTGTCATCAACCTTTAAGAACTGTAGGAAAAATTCCTCCACTCCTGGAATGTTACTTGACATATTGACACAACGCACAACTAGAGCCATTTGTTCTTCATGGCTAACATCCGGTGTACAATCCAAGATAATAGAGAAATATTTGGCATCTTTGATGATCCTTAAAATAACTTTTCTCACAGCGTCACCAAGAAGTGAAATCAACTTATTTTGAATATTATGACCAAGATAATGATGATGAATTTCATTATTTTGAATGCGCCTAATGTGTTCTTGCATCACGGGATCAAACTCAGCAATCATTTTAATGCCCCCCATGAAATTACCATTATTGTCTTGATATAATTTCTCATTCGATCCTCGAAATGCTAATTTATTTTTTGCAAGAAACTTAACTGTGGAAACTATTCTCAGTAAAACTTGTCTCCAACGCTCTTTTTTCTTTTGCAATCTCCCGTTGCATCTCATCATCAGTTGTTTGATTTTTGCTTAGGCTCAACCAAAGTTCATTCCATGCATTCATGTTTGTCAAATGCCCAACACCACTCTCATGATCTTTCAGTCTTCCACTGAGACGTTTCCAGTCTATCAAACCATCAGATGCTAAAAAGATTTGCTCTGATTTGATTTGAATAATTTGCAGCAAAAACAAAAAACTTTATCCAACTCTTTAGAGTAAACCAACCATTTTCTATCAACAACCTCATCATTAGCTATTTTTCTGCAGTAGTAAGCATATGAAAAATGTCTACCAAGAGCATCCTTAGGAAACTCCAAACCAAATTCTCTCACAGGCCCCTTCTCAATTAAAATATCCCTCTTGTGGTTATCAAGATTATCCCATGTTCTCAGGTCATAAATAGATAAAAGAGAATCATCGTGTTCATTACCGTTTTGATTTTGAGTATCAGATGAAGGCTGCTCATTTTCCTTCGCCATATCATCTTCAGTAACATTAACATCATTATCTATATTTAGATTCAATAAATTATAGTTAGTCAAATACATACCTTAAAAAATCAATGTCAGTTAGTAGTTACTTACTTTTATCCAAGAATTGCTCAGTGACCTAAGTAGGTACATCTGAATTGTGATCATCATCCTCTTTGTCGTTAGGATATTGTGTTTGAATATTGTTGTTGACATCCACACTACTTGATGATGAAAAATATTTATTTAAAGCACCTTTTTATGATTCAATAAGTTGATTCTCACGTTTTCTTTTATTCCTTTTCGCAGCACCGGATGGATATTTTTTAGTAACATTGTAACACCTATAATTATACATAAATTAATGATACAAAATACTCACAAATATAATTAAGAGATTCCCGATTTGAAATTAAATTATTTTACCTCAATTTGATGTCACCAGACAGCTGCACTAATCTGTTGCAGTAATCAGCCAGGCAATATTGTAACGCCAGCCTCCTTCCCTCAATTTGATCGGCGTCCAACCACGTGATCAGATGAGTAACGAAGACGAGAAAAGCAGCGGTGGCGGCTCCGTCTTCTGCCCTACGCGGCTATGCCTGGTGGAATAGAAAATCAACTTAAGTGTTGGCTGCCGCACAGGCTTTCTGCCTTCCTCGTGGGCGCAGCGCAAGCCTAATTTTCCTCGCAGATACCGGAAGACCTACCAAATCTGCCTAAATTTTTGGGCCCCCTCTGGCCTGGGCCCTAGGCGGTCGTCCCTCCCGCCTAGGCCCAGAGCCGGCCCTGCTTGTAACACCCGACGAGCCATTTTACCAGCGTCTGAGGTGCTAGCCTCAGAGGAGCAGGTGGTGCTGGGCGAGGCCTGAGCAGGCAAATGTTGCCTGTTAGGCTATCTCGTGCTAGCAACAAGTAGATGTTAGACAACCTATGTTTTCCTAGGTGCTTGGTTGTGTGGGTTAGTGATCAATCTGGAGAGTCTCTTTTGGGGCTATTGATGGAGGCCCTTCATGAAGATGCTGGTGGTGTGTTGTTTGTTACTAAGTTTGTTACCAACTCGGGTTGTGCAAGCCACTGTACTAATGTGTGACCAAATATCAATCTTGAGTTGGAATGTTCATGGTTTAAACTCGCCGGTTCGGTGTGCGGTTGCTAGATAAGTCATCCGAATGATGAACTCAACCATCTTCTGTCTGCAAGAAACAAAGCTGCAGATGTTGAATCAAAATCTGATTGCGGAGATAATGGACCGAAGATTTCTGAGAGTTGAATTTTTGCCTCCGGATGGTACTAGGGGGGGATCTTAACAGCATGGAATAAAGAGCTGCTGGAGGCTTCCCAGCCGATTCATGGAAATCATTCATTGTCCCTAAAGCACAAGGAACACAGAACCCCATTCCTCCTTTCTGCTATTTATGGACCAACCAGAGATTCAGATAAGCTGATCTTCCTTGAGGAACTGCAATCCCTGAAGCCGTCAAATGATGCCCCTTGGCTCTGCATTGGAGACTTCAATCTCATTTGTTATGCCAAAGACAAAAATAATCTAAATCTGAATCGCAGAATGGGTACCTTCAGACGCTACATGGACAGGTGTGAACTCTTTGAACTCGCCCTCAAGAATAGGAAGTATACTTGGAGCAGCGAGAGAGCCGATCCAACTCTGGTGAGACTGGACATAGCATTTTGCAATCAAAACTGGGACCTCCAGTTTCCGGGATTCTATCTCCAGTCTTTAGCTTCGTTTCATGTCCGACCACTGCCCTATATTCCTCTCACAACAGTCCCAACCGCCACAGAGAGACAGCTTTAGGTTTGAGACATTTTGGACCAAGGTATCTGGCTTTCAGGAGATTGTGCAGAGGGCCTGGAATTTACTAGCTGTTGGGCGGTCACCACTTAACGTGCTACACCACAAGCTCTGCACCACAGCGAGGATCCTGAAGAAATGGAGTAAATAACGCTTCGGGGAGGCGCGCATGCAGTACCACATGGCGCATTGTTGAAATATAAGTGAAATGCCCACCTTTCTCTATCAGCTTAAACTTTTGGGGTCAACTGGTCGGGTGCATAGTAGCTTAACATGGTATCAGAGCCAGAGGTCTCGAGTTCGAATCCTGGCGGGCGCGATTTATTAAAATAAATTGCAGCTGACTCCTATTCCATGTTTGCGGTCCAAGAGAGCCTGCACGTGAGGGATTAGGGTTAGGGGTGATTTAGTCATTTCCCCTCACCTAATGACTAATATGCCCCTGTGACACACACATAATCACAGTGTCTAACACGCATGATACCATTCTGCACCTAGAGGCAGCGCAGGAGGATCGTCGGTTATCTGCGGACGAGGACAAACTTAGGAAGAATCTTAAGATCAGAATCCTTGGTCTTGCAGCAGTAGAGCGAGCACGTCGTAGGCAGGCATCGAGGCTTGTATGGCTCAAGGCGGTTGATGCTTGTACTCGGTTCTTTCACCTACGAGCTAATGCTAGGCAGAGAAGGCTATACATTCCAAGACTTAGAGCGAGTACGGATAAAATTGTCTCGTCACACGCAGAGAAGGAACAATTGCTTCATGAACACTTCCAACATATTCTTGGCACCAGGGTGGGCCACGCTGCCACGCTGAACTGGGCGCAGTTGGATTTGCCTAGGATTGGAGAAAATGCGCTGGACTCACCCTTCTCTGAACAAGAGGTTCACAAGGCAATTCTTGAGCTCCCTTCAGAGAAGGCGCCGGGACCATATGGATTCACTAGCGACTTCTATCGGATGTGCTGGCATATCATCAAAGACAAAATTATGGCAGCGTTTGGGTGTCTGCATGACCTAACCACTGGTCCCCTGCACAAGTTAAATCGGGCATTGATCACGCTCATCCCAAAGCAGAGAGACTCGGAGCAGCTGCAGGATTTCAGACCCATAAGCTTAAATTTGCTCCTTTGCCAAGTTGGTGTCAAAATTCTTAGCTTTGAGGCTCTCTCGGCATATGGACAGTCTGATCTTGCCAACTCAAAGCGCTTTTCTCAGAGGCAGATGCATTCAGGACAATTTTGTTTACGTCAGAGGTCTTGCGAGAACTTACCACAGAAAAAGGAAGGATGCACTCATCATGAAACTGGACATTGCAAAGGCTTTCGCCTCCATATCTTGGGAACACTTATTTGAGATGATGCAACATAGAGGATTCCCAAGAAAATTTCAGGACTGGATAGCAGCCCTTCTGGCCTCTTCTTCATCGGCAGTCAGGTTTAATGGCCTCACGGGACCGTAGATACAGCATAGACGAGGGCTGAGGCAGGGTGATCCGTTGTCCCCGTACTTATTCATTCTAGCCATCGATTCTCTTCACCGGATTTTTGAATCGGCTACGCAATGGGGCTCTCTGTCCAAGCTGTCAGACCCTTCAACACGATTGTGGATCAGTCTCTATGCCGATGACATCATTCTCTTCTCCAACCCCCTGCAGGAAGCTGTCAGTTTTTTTAATGGATTGCATGGATAAATTTGGTTCAGCCACTGGGCTAAAAATAAACATACAGAAGAGCACAGTGACCCCTATCCGTTGCACGGGAGTCGATTTGGAGCAAGTGATGTTGCCTTTCAAGGGACAAATCTCTCCTTTTCCCATCACATACCTAGGCATTCCATTAACTATGGATAGGCTGCGGTTATGCCAGTTGCAACATGTGAAAGATCGAATCAAGTCCAAATTAGCAGGTTGGAAGTGCAAGCTACTTAGCCTCGGAGGACGACGAGAGCTGGTACCATCGGTGTTAAGCTCCTTGCCGACTTATCTTCTGACTGCTCTTAAGCCTCCCAAGCAGTTTCTAAAAGAAATAGATAAGGTTCAAAGGACATTCTTATGGGCAGGAGATAAAGACCTCAACGATGGGCAATGTAAAGTCAATTGGCCCACAGTTTGCAGGCCGGTTGATAGAGGTGGGATAGGGATCATCGATTTAGAGCGTTTTGGTAGGGCCTTACGCTTGAGATGGTTATGGAACCGGTGGTCTTCCAATAGTGAACCGTGGATAGGAATGGACACACCAACAGACAACACCGATGAAGAATTATTCAGTGCTGCCATGGTGGTCACTGTACGAAATGGACGTAAAGCAAATTTTTGGAAATCCAGCTGGCTCAATGGCTCCTCCCCTGCTGCCAAATTCCAGGATTTATATCAGCACAGCCGAAGGAAATATAGGACTCTGATGGCCCTGTCAGGCGACAAATGGACTGCTGATCTTATGCATAACCTGAACTTGGACCTCCTACTCCAATACACTGCCCTTTTGCAGCTTATCCAGAGATATGGAAGTGATCTGTCGGATGATAGAGATGATGAAATTAGGTGGAAAATGACGGCTAGCGGTACTTACACAACACTTTCAGAATATCTTATACAATTTGAGGGTAGTCACAGCTCCTGGTTCAGCTCCAAAGTTTGGACAGTTTGGGCACCTTCGAGATGCAAGATCTTTATCTGGCTACTATTCAAAATAAGATTTGGACAGCAGATCGGTTGCAATGGCAAGGTTGGCTGAACCAATATTTCTGTCCTTTTTGCTATAGAAGCTTAGAAACTTCTGAGCATCTATTTAGAGGCTGCCCGATAACTGGAATGATCTGGAGCAAGATCATGCAACAGCTCCGCTTGCACCAATCTCCAATGCAAATGCAGTTATAACAGGCTACCTTGTCTGATTTGTTTGATAACGCTTCTGAAACTAGCGAAGTTATTACTTCAAAAGGCCTCAGATTAGTTCTTATCTTAGTTTGTTGGAAAATTTGGAAGGAGAGAAATGCAAGACTATTTGAAGAAAAGGAGAGAACAATTGAGCACATTGCGAACGAGATAATCGAAGACGCTCAAGCCTGGGCCTTAGCAGGGGCAGGAGCCTTAAGATTTTACTTGATCAGCCAAACTCCTTCACATAATCTCGTGGGACGTCATCATCGATACTAGAGGCGTTGGCAAAGGTGTCTAGGCAGTTTAGGATCAGTGACCAGCAGGAGTCTCTAACTCCTGTTTTGTACTTGAGTTCTACTCAGGAACTTTCGAAAAAAAAAGTGATGGAAAGCCTATGATTCCACTGTGGAAACCAGTTAAGCCTTTGCTATTTTGTCAGGTGTGCAGACAGAGGTACCAGCAGTGAAGTACAAATGTTAGGATGCTTGCAAGTGACCACCACAACTGTCGGGTTATACATGGTTAGCTTCGTGGGTGCTTCATTTAAGCATGTAATAAAACTACATATTTGGGCTTCACGCACTCCAACTATACACTAGAATGACAAGGTCTTGGTAGTTCAAGCCATTCCTGTCTCTAGTGATGAACTGAAGTTATGTAAATCGGCTGGAATGCAATTTTAGGTTTGCTTCTTTGATGCCTGTTTTTATTCTGTAGGGTGCCGAGTACATCTTGGATACCAGTTTCCAGTGAGCAGGAGTGCATATATATATATATATATAGAGAGAGAGAGACCGCCTCCATAAATAGACAGAAGCATATCATCGCTGCTTTCTGAGGTGATAATTCTTGAAAAAACTGTTGGCGATCCTGATGTGCCAACTGCCAAACCGAAAACTGTTGGATGAAATTCAATATGGATGAAATTCTAAGCCCAGCCCCTAATCTTCAGAATACACTAGAACTTAGTATTTAGCTACCCATGAAGAGTATTTACAGGTAAGCCTATATATGCTTGTAACTACGAAAATTCTTGTTCCAGCTCAAACATTTGAAGTCATGATTCTACTGCCCACTGTTTCCGATAAGTTCACGGTTCTCGACCATTCCGATGGCTCTGATTTTGGGGTTTTTGATATTGCAAACATTTATAACAACGAATTTAAATCCATGGGCCTTTTTGGTGTATCTTACATATATGTATCGAAGTGACGTACAAACTACCTTATTTGCACACAAGGCCAAGTCTAGGTCACAATCAACACACATTAAGCAACAGGAGAGCAAAAATTTGTACATAAACGGATATTATGACTGGCAGACATAGCTGTGCTAATCTTGTGAGCTAGTAGCCCACTATCAAGTAATATAACCACGTGCTATTAGGAGAAGAGTAACAAGTAATGAAGCAAAAGTATTTCTGCACAGGTGGCAAGAAAAACTCATTTGTAGTTCAGAAATAAAAGATAATTTTCATGATCTCTAGTGGCCCATTGTCTACAAGGACTTATAAAGGGGGGGGGGGGGGCAGGATCAATTAGTTAATATTTCTTTATCTTCTGTTATTGCAAATCAACCGTTGTCTTGCCGGTTGAGTGGTTCTGGAAATAATTATTTCATGACAGAAATATACTCTATCTTAGCCAGCCGCATCAGCAGTTGCTTCACTTCAGCTGCGAGACACCACACACACAACGAAGAGGAGCAGTGCCACGTGGCACCCATGGAGCATGTCGCCTCATCCTACTTGGTCCCTTCCACCTCCACACACAGCCACCCGTCGAGGCTACTCTGCTCTCCGCGGCTCGCACCTCTCCTGCAATGGCGCCGCCCACCTCCCCCTCCTTCCTCCGCCCACCGCCGCTGCACCACCACCCGCATCCTCGCGTCCGCCTGCCCCCTCCCTCCGCGTCCTTTCGCGTCTCCGAAATCCTCGGCGGCCGCGGCCTCTGCAACGGCGAGGTCGGCGTCCGCAAAGAGCTCTCCTCCTCACCTCCCCCTTCCACCACCACCTCGACCGATTCGTCTTCTGCTCCTCCTGCCGCGAAGTCTCCCCCTTCGGAGACCGCGCCACCGGCGGTGGACCCGGATGCATTCGAGAAGGAGATGATGGGCCTCACCGGCGGATTCCCCGGCGGCGAGGTCGGCCTCAAGAACTTCGTCGCCAAGAACCCGCCTCCGCCCCGGCCCCGCAGGACCACCGGCAAGTCCCGGCAGCAAGCGGGACTCGCCGTCTCCGGGCCGCCGCGGCTGCCGGAGCTGCCCCTGTTCCTGCCGGGCATGGTGGTCCTCGTCAAGAACCCCAACAACGCCTACCACAACTACTGCGGGATCGTGCAGCGCGTCACGGACGGCAAGGTCGGGGTGCTCTTCGAGGGCGGCAACTGGGATCGCCTCATCACCTTCAACCTCGGCGAGCTCGAGGGCAGGGAGAAGGGCCCGCCAATGGTGAATCCTAAGTCTGTGGTTCTCGAGGCACTTGTGGCCGAGCTGGACGACGACGAGGCCAAGGATGAGAAGAAGGAAGCCGCTGCCACGGCGTAACCAGGAGGGGTTCTTGTTCCTGTATGTATACAGTAATGGCATCTATTTGGAGCTAAAGGCAGCGAGTGATATAATTGCGACTCTATATGTATAGCTGGGATATTACTATAATCTTCATTTAATTTGAAAAGTTTATATATGTGTAAACCATTCTCATGCTTTTTCTGTTTCCTAATTGGATGTTTCTGGTCTCGATTTGTATGTAATACTACACTCAACCATAGTACAAAACTAGTTTTTGTGTACAATAAGCAAGAAAAGCATTGGTTCCATGACAATGGTACGGTAGAAAAAAGTTACCACTTCCAGTGAAGATTAGTTCGTATTGGTACAAGTGAAGATTGGTCCTGTGATGGAGTCCTGTTTCCGCGCGGGCACCTCAGTGATACTGCTTCTTGCCGAATTCATGTACCTGCATTTCAAGAAGGTAAGGAACTAGCCAAAAGCTCTAGATTATAGTTGTGGATTGCTTGTCGTATGTTGCATGTTCTTTTTAAGGGTGACATGGAGTTGTTTCTGAAATTGGAACGTTTACTTCAGTTTGGAGACCATGAATTTCTCTTAAAAGGAGATTACATTAATAATTCATGTATACAACTCTTATATATGTTAGAGTTAATCTCTAATTAGACTTGGTTGTGACCCCCTTGCACAACACCGTCTATATAAGAGGTTATATAGATGGCTGTCGGTACCCTCAATACCGGTACCCCCGCACACAGGACAAAACCGCCTAAGGACCTCGCCCCATACGCAGGGGTGAGCTCCGAGGGCGCCACGTGTCTAGCGGGGCCGGAGCTTCCCCTCTCCTCAGAGGAGAGCTCCGGACCAGCCACGTGGCCGGCGGAGCCGGACCCCCCCTCTCCGCGGGGGTGAGCTCCGAAGGCGTCACGTGTCCAGCGGGGCCGGAGCTCCCCCTCTCCTCAGAGGAGAGCTCCGGGCCCGCCACGTGGCCAGCAGAGCCGGACCTCCCCCTTCCGCCGGGGTGAGCTCCGAAGGCTCCACGTGTCCAGCGGGGCCGAACCTCCCTCTCCTTAGAGGTGAGCTTCGGGCCCGCCACGTGGCAAGCAGAGCCGGACCTCCCCCCTCCGCGGGGGTGAGCTCCGAAGGCTCCACGTGTCCAGCGGGGCCGGAGCTCCCCCTCTCCTCAAAGGTGAGCTCCGGGCCCGCCATGTGGCCAGCAGAGCCGGACCTCCCCCCTCCGCGGGGGTGAGCTCCGAAGGCTCCACGTGTCCAGCGGGGCCGGGCCTTCCTCTCCTCAGAGGTGAGCTCTGGGCCCGCCACGTGTCCGGCAGAGCCGCGCTGCCCGCCCCGGCGCGGTAGGCAGCGGGAGTAAAGACCCGCGCCTTCCCAAGACGAGACATTAAAGACCCGCGCCTTCCCAAGGCGCGGAGACGCAGCGCACGCTTGTCAGGAGGCGCTGTGACCAGTCACAGTCAAGACAGGCGCACAGTGTCAGGAGCAGTAGACCGATAAATACTGCGACAAGACACGCCCTGCCGCCCCTGCCATCATCAACCACTACACCTAGCTTGTGGCGTGGGCAGGGCGACAGGACGAAGGCTAAGAAGCTACCGCCAGAGACAGCTACCGGCATTTACTGCGAGATACGGTAGATGGCAGGAAATCACCCCGGGACCACCTGTCGGGTCTCGGGGCCCCCCCTTGTAAGCCGCCCGAACCTTGAGCTATAAAAGGCTCGGGTAGGCAACGTTACCAAGGGTTCGAAACCCAGCCAATTCATCCTCATACCCAGGCTTAGAACTCCGGTTCTAAGCTTGAAGCAATACAACGAGCAACTCAGCTCTCGTGGACGTAGGGTTTTACGCTCCGGCGGCCCGAACCATGTAAAAACCTTGGTGTCAATCCACCTTCATCTCCTTCCTTCGTCCAACGCGAGACCCTCGCGAGAGGACTAGCCCCTCCGAAAAAGAACCTCCGCGGGCTGCCCAGAGCAGGCCCGGGGGAAGTGTCGACCGCAGACGTTTCGATATTTGGCGCGCCACGTAGGGAGCTTTTCCCTCTTGCGACGGGTCTGGGCCGATGAAGATGACCAAGCTTCCGTCAGCGGCAAGCTCTCCTAGCCCTCGCTCCCGGCGAACGATGACCAGCGAGGCTTATGTCTCGACGCACTTAGGGAGGAGTGTGTCAGGACAGGCCGGGAGCCCGCAGCAAACTCCAACAACGTGGACTCCTGCAAGCCCAAGATCTACTGCGGCGCCAAGTGTTACTCAAGGGAGTACACTAGCTGCAGCACGGGCACTCCTACACAATCCACCTGTTGTGGATGCTCTCCAGGGGCCACCCAGCAGTGGATTCGCGACGTCGACCGCCTCGTCGTCGCCGCTGTCAACCCTCTGCTGTAGCGGGCAAGACGCCATAGTCAACAGAATGTGTCGCTGTCGCGCACGCCAACGGTTGACGGGCAGACGGTAGACTCCCGCTCTACCAGGCTCCCAACGGCGGACCTAAGGTCAGAGCTGGAGCGACGTCACTTGGGCGAGGATGCCCGCGTGACCATCAAGCGACGGCGGGAAAGGCGTCGCAACCACGAGGCCGACTACAGCATGTTGACTGCCTCGACTCAGCCTGGGCTGCAGACATTCGCCAAGCAACCTCTGCCCCAGGCGTATGCCACGCAACATATGCAGCAGCCATATGCCATGCAGTCGGCGCCCCCGGTGTTTGGTGCACCATTGCCATGTCGGGGTACACCGTGCCAACAGCGGACCAAGGGTTCGCGCCACCAGGATCTGCAGCATCAGGAGCGGGGTGTGCGGCCCTGGTGCCCCACCTTCGCTTCGCAAGGTGGCCGCGCAAGTTCCGGCCACACCTGCCGGAGAAGTACGACGGAAGCGTCAACCCGGAGGAGTTTCTGCAGATCTACTCCACCGCCATCCTCGTGGTAGGCGGGGATGAGGCCGTCATGGCCAACTACTTCCCCGTTGCCTTGATCGGCCTGGCCCGGTCATGGATCATGAACCTCCCCCAGGGTTCCATAACCTCCTGGGGAGAGCTGTTCCGCCAGTTCACGGCGAACTTCGGCAGCTCCTACACCCGTCCCAGCATGGAGCTTGACCTCCACGCCATCCGACAATAACCTGGAGAATCCCTGCGGTCCTTCATCCAACGGTTCTCCCAGGTGCAGAACACCATCCCCCACATCCAGAATGCATCAGTGGTGGTGGCATTCCGATAGGGTGTGAGGGACCAGAAGATGCTCGAGAAGTTGGCCACAAGGGAGGTGCGCGATGTCTCAGAGCTCTTCAGCCTTGCGGACAAGTGTGCCAGGACAGCAGAAGGGCGCAGTTGGCATTCACAGCCAGCCTCCGAAGCAGGAGGACATCCCAGAGCTAACGCTGCTTCCCATGGGAGCAGCAAGAAGATCAAGAAGAAAGGCGGTGACAAGATCAAGCCGCTGGCTGGAGCTCCCGTTGCTGCAACTGCAGCACCCAGCGGAGCTCGGGGGCTGTCGGTACCCTCAATACCGGGTACCCCCGCGCACAGCGTAAAACTTCCTAAGGACCTCACTCCCTCTGCAGGGGCGAGGTTTGAAGGCGCCACATGTCCAGCGGGGCCGGAGCTCCCCTCCCCACGGAGGATAGCTCCGAGCCTGCCACGTGGCCCAGGAGGTCGGACCTCACCCCCTCCGCAAGGGCGAGCTCCGAAGGCGCCACATGTCCGGCAGGGCCGGGGCTCTCCTCTCCTCAAAGGATAGCTCCGAGCCTGCCGCGTGGCCCGGAAGACCGGACCTCGCCCCCTCCGCGGGGGTGAGCTCCGAAGGCTCCGGGCCCGCCACGTGTCCAGTAGAACAGCGCTGCCTGCCCCCGAGCGGTAGGCAGCGGGCGTAAAGACGCCCCATACCTTGCCCGTACAAGGTATTCAAGGCCCGCGCCTTCCCAAGACACAGAGACGCGGAGCACGCCTCTGTCAGGTGCCGTTGCGCCCGGTCGCATCACAGACTGGCGCGCGGTGTCAGAACCTGCCAGCCAATAAACACAGCGACAAGACATCCCCTGCCGCCTCCGCCGTCATCAACCACTACGACTAGCGTGCGGCATGGGCAGGGTGGCAAGACGAAGACTCAAAAGCTTTCGCTAGAGATAACTACCGACATAACTGCAGATACGATATTCGGCAGACAATCTCCCCGGGACCACCTGTCGGGTCCCGGGCCCCCCTTGTAAGCCACATGAGCCTTGGACTATAAAAGGCTCGGGTAGGCGACGTTAGCAAGGGTTCGCACTCCAGCAACTCACACGCTAGGCATAACTCATCCTCAAGCTCAGGACTCCGGTTCTGGGCAACAAGCAATACAGCGAGCACCTCAGCTCACCGTGGATGTAGGGTTTTACGCTCCGGCGGCCTGAACCACGTAAAACTCGCCGTTTCAAGCTCCTCCCAAACTCGTCCCCACGCTTAAGCTCTCCGCAAGCGACTAGCTGTGAGACCTATGTGTGCTGAATACATTGGCAATTTGGATAAAAGTTAGCATTAACATTCAAAGTTTTGAATATTACCAAAACATTCTTCTGTGGCAAGGTCCGACAAGTTATTTGTTAGGTCCGACGCAAGGTCCGGAGAGCTCCTGCAAGGTCCGGAGAGCTTCTGTGAGGTCCGGAGCTTGTTTTTAGGGAGCTCCCGTGAAGTTCAACTCATAGAACTGCAGCGTCTTGTTTTTGCTTTTAACTCGCAATGTTTCAAACTTGCTTTATGGGAAGGTTTGCTTAGTATTAATTTGCTAAGTTTTTGGTGTGTTTTGGTGGTTATGGCTGTTATCATTTGATATGGTTTGCAACTTGCTTATGTGACGTGCTCATGTAAGGTGTTGTGGTTTTCGAACTAACGTGAGTCAAGTCGAGGACTTGTGCTCGGAAGAATTGGTTGTTTATTCATGTGCAGGTGTTGTTTGAGTTCAAGACATGGCTGGTGACGGGATCCTTGGACTAGTATCAGGGAGGAGATAAGGTTCCAACAACCAAGTTCGGGAGGAGCTGTGGTTGAGTTGATCGGGAGGTCGCGCAACATGTTTGGATCAAGGGCAGTGCATATGAAGGTTGCGTGTACATCGTTGGAAGGTGTTTGCACGTGTGCAAGGAGTGCATGGATGTGGCAACATTATTCCAAGGCGTGATGAAGAGAAGTGGACGTAAAGAATTGGTCGGAAAGGTCCAACCGGCTGGATTGCGTACTCAGGCTGAGGCTGAGTCGGATATGGCTCAAATATGGAAGATTTGAGTTGGTTATGATAGGATTTCATGCTAGGCACGAAGTTGAGTTGTTTTAGGAATGTTTAGGACGTTCCTAAGGTGTTTGGAAGTCTCACGATTGCTTCTATCTGTGAATAGGAGAGTCCTGAGTGTTGAATAATCTAGTTAGAGTGTACACGTGAACGTGCTCACACACATGTCATGTTGTACCCGCTGTAATGTACCGTACGTGTTGATCGGGATCCAGCTGAAAATAGGGTCCTCATGCAACCGTATGTGGGTGAGTTTGCTGAACCTTTACTGGTCATCCCGAGTACACGATCTGCATGCCGTGCATGGCGGCATGACCAGGGGGTTCGTTTTTGCGTGGGTGGTAGTTTGTAAAAGGAGGACCGGCCGAGTAACAAACAGCGTGAACTACTGCCGAACACCGCGAGTGTTCACCTCCTTTCGAGAATTCTGAGTGTCTTTCACGTTGAACAACCGAGTCGATCAGATCTCATCGCCCCAACTCGATCTCCTGAGCCAACAATTGGCATCAGAGCCGGGTTTGATCGAAGGCGATGTCGAGCACCACTCCACCGCGTCGTGGAAGATCACGGCGTCGATCGGTGTCGCCGCCGGGAGGTGGGCGAAGACGCGGCGGTGGAAGTTCTGGGAAGCAGTCCACCGGAAGAGGGCTAGGACAACCGGTCGTGGTGCATCGCACGTTCAAGGAGGCGTCGGGAGCAATCCAGTACCCGATGCTGTCGAAGACGAACTACCCCGAGTGGGAGCTGCTGATGAAGATCAATCTGCAAGCGCAAGGCTTGTGGGCTGCGGTCGCGTTCGGAGATGTGGAGTACAGTGAAGATCGGCTGGCCATGGCAGCGATCACCCGTTCCATCCCGTCGGAAATGCTGTCGGCTATCGGGAGGAAACCCACTGCGAAAGATGCATGGGACGCCATCCGGTGTATGCGCGTCGGCTCTGATCGTGTGCGAGAAGGAAACGCACAAAGGCTGCGGCGAGACTTCAACAACCTCACATTCAGGGAGGAAGAGACCATTGATGATTTCTACATGCGCATCACTGGTCTTGTGAACAACCTGCGCCTTCTTGGAGATGAGATGGAAGAAATAGAAGTCGTGCGCAAAATGCTACAGGTAGTTCCTGAACGCTATGAACAAGTTGCCATATCAATTGAAACTCTGCTGGACATTGGTACAATGTCTGTGGAAGAGGTCACCGGACGCCTTCGTGCGGTTGAACAGAGGTACGAGGCACGTAGGTTGTCAGCCGAGATGGGGTCGCGTCTCCTTCTCTCGTCCAAGGAAGAGGAGGTGATTCGAAGGATGCGACAGCGCCACAAAGATGGATGGCAAGATGGCCGTGGCAAGGCAAGTGGAGGACACATGGTCAGCAGTACGATGAACCATGCACGTTCAAACACGTACAAGCATGGCCAAGGTAAGGGTGCTCCCCGCAAGACACCCAAGTCTGACCAGTGTCGGTATTGCAAGAAGCTAGGACACTGGGAACGAGATTGCAGAAAGAAGAAACAAGATGAGGAGGCCCACCTGATCCGGGCACATGAAGAAGGTGATGAGGAACCAGCTTTGATGATGGCAAGTGTAGCGGTCCTCAACGATCAGACTAATACAGAGAAGGATCAAGAAGGAGAGTTTCTCCAGTTGAACGAAGAAAGAGCAGTCGTGCAACTTGGAGTACCCCCAGAGCATGAAGAAACTCGAGGCACATGGTACCTTGACTCGGGTGCTTCTAACCATATGACAGGGTGTAGATCAGTCTTCACCGAGATTGATCAAACCATCACTGGTATGGTGAGGTTTGGGGATGGATCTCAGGTTGACATTGCAGGACGAGGAACAATCATTTTCTCTGGCTGAAAGGGGAACCATCGTGTACTCACTGGTGTATACTACATACCTCGTCTTCGGAGCAACATCATCAGTTTGGGACAACTTGATGAAGTCGGGTGCAACGTCCTAATCGACCAAGGAATCCTAAATGTGCGTGATCCTCGAGAAGGACTGCTGATGAAGGTCTGTCGCTCCCAAAACAGACTTTACACGGTTGAACTGTCGGTTGCACAGCCAGTAGCTCTGCTCTCACGTGACAACAATGATGCCTGGCGGTGGCATGATAGATTTGGCCATTTGAACTTTGAGGCACTTCAGAGACTAGGTCGAAAGGAAATGGTCAGGGGTTTACCTTTGCTGGAGCATGTTGATCAGCTATGTGAAGCGTGTCTAGCAGGGAAACAACGTCGTGCATCTTTTCCACGTGAAGCAAAGTATCGTGCAGAGGAACGTCTTGAACTGGTGCATGGAGACCTGTGTGGTCCCGTGCACCCACCGACGAACGGGGGGCGAAGATACTTCTTGCTCCTGGTTGACGATGCAACCCGGTACATGTGGATTGTATTGTTGACAGGTAAGGATGAAGCTGCCGATGCTATCGTCAAGTTTCAGGCCGGTGTCGAGAATGAGACCGGGCGGAAACTGCGTGCATTGCGCACCGATCGTGGAGGGGAATTCACTTCGGTCACATTTGGAGAGTATTGTGAGGGCAAAGGCGTCCAACGACAGCTCACAGCACCTTACTCACCACAACAAAATGGCGTAGTAGAACGCCGGAATCAAACGGTGCTGGCGATGGCTAGGTGTCTTCTCAAGGCCAGAGGTATGCCAAGCTCGTTTTGGGGGGAGGCTGTTCTCACTGCTGTTTTTATTCTCAATAGATCACCCACCAAAGCTTTGAGAGGAGTGACTCCGTATGAGGCCTGGCATGGAAGGAAGCCCACAGTTCACTACATGCGCACATTCGGATGTGTGGCATATGTGAAGATTACTAGACCTCATGTAAAGAAGCTTGAAGACAGAAATATGAAGATGATCTTCATAGGATATGAGGAGGGTACAAAGGGGTACCGTGTATATGATCCCGAGAGTGCTCGAGTTCATGTGACACGTGATGTTATCTTCGATGAGTCGAAGGGTTGGTCATGGGCAGCGGAGGAGGATAAAGATATTCCAGAGACTTTCACAGTGGAATACACTGTAAGTAAGGTCCAAGACACCTCAACCCCTGCTGTAGCACATGGAACTTCGCAAACTTCTGGAAGTGAGGAGAAAAGTTCATCGCTACCGAGAGGTAACACACCGGCAGTTGAGTTTGTCTCACCTCCTTCGGATGTATCAACAGACGGGGATAAGCCAAGGAGGTATCGCAGGGTGCAAGACTGCCTGGACGCGTCTGAACCCGTGGAACTAAGTCAGCAAGACTTGATGCTCGCTGCCCAGGAAGAACCAACAAGCTTTGAGGAGGCTAAAGGAGAAAGTGCATGGGAGGAAGCCATGAAAGAAGAAATGAAAGCTATTACAGAGAATGGGACTTGGAGCCTAAGCCACCTTCCAACGGGGCACCGACCCATAGGATTAAAGTGGATTTTCAAGTTGAAAAAGAATGCACAAGGTGAAGTGATCCGGCACAAGGCTCGGCTTGTGGCAAAAGGGTATGTCCAGAAACCAGGCATTGATTTTGAAGAAGTCTTTGCGCCGGTGGCAAGACTGGACTCCGTGAGATCACTCTTGGGCATTGCAGCACATGAGGGATGGATAGTACATCATCTCGACGTGAAATCAGCATTTTTGAACGGAGATCTAACAGAAGAGGTCTATGTAGTTCAGCCGCCGGGTTTTGTTGTGGAAGGTCACGAGCACATGGTGCTCAAACTTCACAAAGCACTTTATGGACTACGTCAAGCTCCACGCGCATGGAACTTAAAGCTGGATGACACCCTGGTGGGACTTGATTTTTGTAGGTGTGTCGACGAGCATGGCATTTACACCCGCGGTCTCAATGAAAAACGGATACTACTTGGAGTATACGTCGATGATTTGATTGTTACTGGGGCAGATCAGTCGGAGATTGAAAGTTTCAAGCAGGAGATGATGAACACTTTCAAGATGAGTGATCTCGGGTGTCTGAGCTATTACTTGGGAATTGAGGTGAATCAATCTGCTGACAAAATCACCTTATCTCAAGCAGCTTATGCAGCGAAGATCCTGGAAAAGGCTGGCATGATGGGATGCAATCATGTGCAGGCACCAATGGAAAGTCGACTTAAATTGAGTAAGAACAGCCAAAACCCCCCTGTTGATGCTCAACTTTACCGTAGCATTGTTGGAAGTCTAAGATATCTGGTGCATACGCGACCAGACATTAGCTTTTCTGTTGGTTATGTCAGCAGATACATGGAGAGTCCAACAACTGAACACTTGGCTGCTGTTAAGCATATACTTAGTTATGTTGCAGGCACGTTGCATTATGGTCTATGCTACACCAAAGGAGAAGGGAACCTTACAATCAATGGTTATAGTGATGCAGATATGGCAGGTGATGTAGATGATTGCAAGAGCACTACCGGAGTTCTATTCTGTCTAGGGACATCACCTGTCACTTGGCAATCACAGAAGCAATCAGTGGTAGCTCTATCATCATGCGAGGCTGAGTATATAGCAGCTTCCACAGCGGCGTGTCAGGGGCTTTGGCTGGGGAATTTGGTTGGAAATCTCTACGGGAGAGCGGCCAAAGGAGCTACCATTTATATAGACAATCAATCCGCAATTCAGTTGTGTAAGAATCCAGTGTTCCATGGGAGGAGTAAACACATCAAGACAAGGTTCCATTTCATCAGAGAATGTGTTGAATATGGAAGCATCAGTGTGAAGAAAATCCACACGGGTGATCAGCTGGGATACATACTCACCAAACCACTTGGACGAGTAAGATTTCTGCAACTTCGTGATAGGATTGGAGTCTTTGATATTTAAAAGAACTAGATTAGGGGGAGTATTGTTGAATAATCTAGTTAGAGTGTACACGTGAACGTGGTCACACACATGTCATGTTGTACCCACTGTAATGTACCGTACGTGTTGATCGGGATCCAGCTGAAAATCGGGTCCTCATGCAACCGTACGTGGGTGAGTTTGCTGAACCTTTACTGGTCATCCCGAGTACACGATCTGCATGCCGTGCATGGCGGCATGACCAGGGGGTTCGTTCGTGCGTGGGTGGTAGTTTGTAAAAGGAGGACCGGCCGAGTAACAAACAGCGTGAACTACTGCCGAACACCGCGAGTGTTCACCTCCTTTCGAGAATTCTGAGTGTCTTTCACGTTGAACAACCGAGTCGATCAGATCTCATCGCCCCAACTCGATCTCCTGAGCCAACACTGAGCAGTTATGGTAAGTTAGGATACGAGTCCAGTTAGGAGTAGGAGTCCTAGATTGGATTGTTTAGCCTGAGGGTTGGCTATAAAAGCAAGGGAGGCCAGAGCTCTCGTGGGTAGAGAACTTTGGGCTGTTCCTCTTGTGTTTCTATTGAATAAAGTTCATAGTTTCGAGGAGCTTTTGTGCCTTGTTCGTCCGATTTGTTTTTCGTCAAGTCTTTCTCGCCGAGTTTCTGGACAGACCGATGTTGCTTCGGTGTTTCGTTCATAACTCGAGTTTTACAGATCCGATTGACGTGATTCTTTTTGGGTTGTCTTCACAACTCAATTATCTATCATCTGTGAAATTTTCACGAGCTTCGGATCTGTAGTTTTTGAGATACACGAGTTTCTTTGCAGCGTTGCAGATCTGTTTTATATCGGGTAGAACAGATTGATCTTCGTTTAATGTTTTGATTGTATCTCAAGTTTTACTTCGTGTTTTCAAGTGATTCTTGTTGCATTAGATCCGTAACTTGATTCTCTACCTCTCTACTTGATTTGTCACGGTTGAACACGTTTGAAAACACTTGCACACACGGTTTCTTTAACCGATTGATTTTTTGCTGAGGGGTTTTTGTTGTTTCCGCTGCGAAAAGTTTTAATCTACCATTCACCCCCCTCTGGTAGCTTTTCACGTGCTCTTCGATCCTAAAATTGGTATCAGAGCCAAGGTGCTCTAATCTTTATGATTTTCACATGTTTTGACTAACCATCATGGAGAAGTACTCCGTAAAACCTTGTGTGTTCAATGGCATCGATTTTCAGGTTTGGAAGGCGTGGATGGAGGCCTACATACAGGCGCAAGGCTTCGCCATATGGGAAAAAGGTCTACCGGAACTTCGATGAACCACCCAACGATCAAGTTACGGCTGCGAACATGAGAGATGTTGACAACAACAACAAGGCTCGCAACTTGATCATCCAAGGATTGACTCAAAGCGACTTCGACCGTGTTGCACACCTCCGATCTGCATATGATATTTGGAAAGCTCTTTGTGACTACCATGAAGGATCCAATATGATCAAGGAGGTAAGGCAAGATATGTTCAATAAAGAATACATGCGTTTTGATATGCAACCCGGTGAGTCAATTGACGACCTTTTTGCTCGCTTTAATAAAATTCTCAGCAACTTGCGTAGTGTCAATGTTAACTTTTCAGATGCTGAAAATACTAGACAATTGTTAGGAGCATTAGATATGTCAGTTTGGGAGATGAAAGTTACATCTATTCGTGAATCTACTGTCATGAGTTCTCTTACTTTAGACGTGCTTTATTCTAAATTGAAAACTCATGAAATTGACATCATCTCACGTAAAAACCCCAACAAGTCTATTGCATTTGTTTAGCAACGTGACATGTCTAGTTCTAGTCAATCATCATCTAGTGGTGCACTCTCTTTGCTGTCCTCTCTAACCCTTGAACAGATTGAAGAGTTTCCAGAGGAGGAGCTTGCACTCTTCTCTACTCGGTTCTCAAAAGCATTGCAAAATGTGAGAACTAGAAGGAGAGGAAGCTCCGGACCTCAATGATGTTTTGAATGTGGTAAGACAGGACATTTTCGTACGGAGTGCCCTAACCTTTCAGGTCCGACTTCACGTGAAGAAAAGCAAACAAGGCCGAAGAAATCGTTTGCAAAGAATAAGAAGAAGAAAGATTTATCAATGCGCAACATAGTGTATAGTATGATCTCTGCACTTCAAGATTTCGGCTCAAGTGATGTGGACACCGGTAGTGATGAAGATGAAGAAGCTATGGCAAATATGTGCTGCATGGCGAGCAAGTCAAGTTCAAGCTCCGAGGAGGCAGAACACAACAGCGACGATGAAGAGGTATGTCCCACTTGCGAAGAAATGTGTGATGCTATTTCTCGTGCCACTGTTATATTAAAGAAAAAGGATAAAAAACTTACGAACAATGCTGTTAAAATTGAATCACTAGAATCTGAAATTAATCGTTTAAAAACTTTGATTCCTAGTGATGATTCTTGTTCCTCATGTGATTTAATTTATGAACAATTATCCTCTTTAAGAAGTGCACACGCATCTACACTTGATAAACTTGAACTTGAAATTGAAAAGAACAAAGAGCTTGCTGCACTTAATGATAAAAATTTGAAAGATGCTTGTTGTTCTACAATTGATTTGCATTGTTCTTCATGTGATGATCTGAATAAGAAACTAAATGATGCTATGAATGAGATTTCTATTTTGAACAATGCTTTACGTGTGCATGAAGTTAAATATTGTTCAAATTGCAAACTAAAAGGAAAAACTTCATGTGAAAACTGCTTTGATCTGTCCAATAAACTTGAAGACATGCATAGGACACTAGATCGGTTTTCTAATGCAAATAAGAACCTAAACTTGCTGCTGAATTCTTCCACGTCTTGTAATGATAAAACTGGTTTAGGTTTTAATTCTCATGCTAATGCTAAGGCACACCCACCTAAAGTTGTAAAGTCATTAGGAAGCGGTTTGATTCAAACAGCTCCTAGACAAAAAGAGGTGATTTTCAAATCTGCAGGAGTACTGTCCCATTCGGGTTCTAATAAACGTGTTGCTTGCTCATCTAGACATGATAATAAGATTACTTTTCATTGTACCTACTGTGGTAGAGATGGTCATGTCATGGATTTTTGTTATAGACTAGCTAAACACGATAAGAAACAAAGAATACTTGCTAGATCACATAACAACCAAGCAAAATCTGCTAGACCGAATGTTCGGAGCTTGCAACCTGCTGTAATGAGTCAAAACCTTGCTCCCAGACCTACTGTTTTTTGTGCTACATATAACACATCTTCTAAGTCAGTAGTTGGGAACAAATTTTTTTGATGTTTGGCTCATAAACCTGCTGTACCTTCTCAGCTTTCGCGTGTTATTCCTGCTGGACGTCGTGTGACTCAGTACTGGATTCCTAAAAGTCTTTTAACTAACCCCAGTATTGAGTCATCGATGTATTGTGCTGCTGTGTAGGTTTCACGTTTGAGGAAGGAGAACATTTGGATTGTGGATTCAGGTTGCTCACGCCACATGACCGGTAATAAAGAATGGTTCTCCTCTCTCTCTTTTGTGTCACGTGTAGAAAATGTTACTTTCGCCGATAACTCTTCTACTCCCATAATTGCTAAAGGTTCAGTTAGAGTAAACAATCTCTACACTTTGAAAGATGTGGCACTTGTTAAAAATTGGAAATACAACTTGCTTTCGGTTTCACAATTGCTAGATGAAAATCTAGAGGTTAGCTTTGCTAAAAATTGCTGCAAGGTTGTAGATTCAAAAGGTGAGCTTTTGTTTAACATGTCTAGGTTTGGAAGAGTTTTTAAAGCTGATTTTGATTTGTCAACTTCTAAGCATCGGTGTCTAGTTGCTAATGATACATAGGATCTATATTTTTGGCATCGTAGACTTGGTCACATAGGCTTTGATCATCTCACTCGTGTTAGTGCTCTCGATCGCATACGTGGGCTGCCGAAGCTTAAAAAGGACAATGATATTGTGTGCTCTTCTTGTAGACATGCTAAATTTGTTGCAGGTTCACATGCTCCTCTCACAATGACCATGACAGCTGAACCAGGACAACTTTTACATCTTGACACAGTAGGTCCGGCACGTGTTCAATCCTTCGGAGGTAAATGGTATGTGCTTGTGATTGTTGATGATTATTCTAGATATTCTTGGGGTTATTTTGTGGCATCTAAGAATGAAGCTTTTAGTCATTTTAGAACTTTATTTCTTAGATTATCTATTTGTCGAAGTGTTCTGTCGACACTTCCCCCGGGCCTGCACTGGGCAGCCCGCGGAGGTTCTTTTTTCGGTGGGGCTAGTTCCTAGCGGAGAGCTTGCGCAGATGGACGAGTTAGTAAGAGCTTGACACAGCGAGTTTTACGTGGTTCAGGCCGCCGGAGCGTAAAACCCTACGTCCACGGCGAGCTATGGAGCTCGCTGTATTGCTTGCTGCTCAGGGCCGGGGTCCTGAGCTTGGGGGTGAGTTACAGCTTGAGAGCGTATGGCTAGTGTATGAGTTGCAAAGTGCGAACCCTTGCTATCGTCGCCTACCCGAGCCTTTTATAGTCCAAGACTCGGGCGGCTTACAAGGGGAGCCGGGACCCGATAGGTGGTCCCGGGAAGATTGTCTATTATCTACCGTATCTGCAGTTACGCCGGTAGTTGTCTCTGATCGAAGGCTTCTGAGTCTTCATCTTGCCACCCTGCCCATGCCGCATGCTAGTCGTAGTGGTTGATGACGGCGCATGCGGCATGGGATGTCTTGTCGTGGTGTTTATTAGCTGGCAGGTTCTGACACCGCGCGCCAGTCTGTGATGCGACTGGGCGCAACGGCACCTGACAGAGGCGTGCTCCGTGTTTCCACATCTTGGGAAGACGCGGGCCTTGAATACCTTGTACGGGCATGGTATGGGGCGTCTTTACGCCCCCTGCCTATCGCTCGGGGGCAGGCAGCGCCGTTCTACTGCCACGTGGCGGGCCTGGAGCCCTTCTCAGAGGAGAGGAGGGCCCGGTCTGCGGGGCACGTGGAGCCTCCGGACCTCTCCCCGCGGAGGGGGAGACTCGGCTTCTGTCGGCCATGTGGCGGGCCCGGAGCCCTCCTCTGAGGAGAGGGAGGTCCGGCTTCTGTATGCCATGTGGCGGGCCCGGAGCTCTCCTCTGAGGAGAGGGAGGTCCGGCCCCGCCGGACGCTTGGCGCCTTCGGAGCTCTCCCTGCGGAGAAGGGTGAGTTCCTTAGGCATTTTACCCTGTGCGCGGGGGTACCCCATATCTCAGGTACCGAAAGTGGCCCCCGGGCCCATCTCGGGGGAGATAGCGAGCCCGAGGTGGGACCTCCGTCTCTTCCGATCCGCGCACTTTCTCTAAGTCCCGAATTGACCGATGCCGGAGCACGAACGGCCGCGGGATCGTGGGAGCGTGCGCTCACTTGATGGTTGCTTTTACTGCGGCGGTTACCAAGACTGCCACTTCTGCACGTTGCAGCGCTTTCTTCGGGAACCGCCGAAGTGCCTTGCCGGCTCATCTTCTCAGGAGACTGACTCCTTGACCCACCGCTTCTGTTGGGCGGCTTGGGTCCACCCGTCATCGGCACTCGGTTTAGGAGCCGAAGCGGTTGCCAATGCGGTGTATTCGAAGAGTTTCGCCAGGGCTGAAGCCTGGTGATGCGGCCGTTCTTGCAACTTCTAGATTCTGGTCGTGTCAGGAGGCCCTTGGGACTTGTTTCTTTCTTTTTATCGAGTCTGTAGTCCAGCTCATGGAGCCTTGCATAGTTTGACTCTTTAAGATATTTGTGACCGTGATGCTCCTTCTCGGCTTTGCCTAACTGAGTCCTTAGCTCCGCAAGGTACTTCAGAGGCCATCTCCAATCTCGGAGCTCTGCATAGACACCCTCCCCGGGTCCTAACCGTGTTAGGGGCCCCCGGGGGTCTCCGGATCTCGCCCTTTGGGGAGCTCCAAATCTGCCTGCCACGTGGCGGGTCCGGACCCCCTCCTTAAGAGGCGGGAGCTCCGGCCATGTTGGACACGTAGGGCTTTCAGAGCCCTCCCACCGAGGGGGGAGGTCCGGTTTCCGCCTGCCACATGGCGAGCCCGGAGCCCTCCTCAGAGGAGGCGAGAGCTCCGGACCCGGTGGACACGTGGGGCCTTCGGGCCTCGCCCCTGCTGAAGGGGCGGGGCCCGGTCCTTCCAGTCCTGGGCCGGTGCTGCCGATAGCTCCTTTCCCCCCGCTTTATGTAGTCCCTGTCGCTATAGCCTAGAAGCCCTGCACACAGGTAGAGGAAACGTAATTCTCCTTGGGGGCCCCCCTCCCTTATCTCATAGTCTTATTTGACTTATAGCCCCCAACCATATGCTTGGTGCTTCGGGACTGTAGAGAGGGGGAGCTGAGCACATGGCAACCATGCACTGCAAGGGTGGTTGAAGAATTTAATACACAATTTAAATGAGTACGAGGAAAGAGCAAAGTAGAGCAGATTTCCTTTCGCACAACTTTCCACAGGAGGAAGGCAGGCTACACATGGAGGCCACGACCCGCCCCATTAAGAGGGGAAGCAAGACTCTACGCGCTTGGAGTCAGAACCAGGCAAAGCTGAACGTAGTCCTGTACCGTCCCCTGGGGCTTAGCTGCTCCGAGCGCTGCTCCTGGACTCTATGGAGTTTATTACGAAAAGAAAGTATTGTCCTATTTTTGCTCTAGGGGTAGAACTTACGGAGGTGTTCTATGTTCCAAGGGTTCGGGAGCAGGTCCCCATCCTCGGTGGAAAGGCACACACACCCGGGGCAGCATACTTTCGCGACTCGGAAGGGGCCTTCCCAACTAGGGGAGAGTTTATGGGCCCCTTCGTGAGAAAGTATGCGCCGCAACACCAGGTCACCTTCCTGCAGCTCCCGGGCACGCACAGACCTCTGGTGGTAGCGCCGAAGCGCTTGTCTGTACCGCGCGTTACGGAGTGCCGCATGTAATCGGACCTCGTCGACGAGGTCGATTTCTCCACGCCGGAGGTTGTCCTGCGTGGCTTCGTCGTAATCCCGGACACGGTGAGACTTCATGGTGATTTCTGGGGGAAGTACAGCTTCGGCCCCATACACCATGAAGAAGGGTGTCTCCCCGGTGGCCCGGCTCTGGGATGTCCGGTTAGCCCATAGTGTGCTCGGAAGCTCATCTACCCAATTGGCACCATGTTTCTTCAGGCTGGCGAAGGTGTGAGTCTTAAGGCCCCGGAGAATCTCCGCGTTGGCCCTCTCAACTTGCCCATTGCTCCTTGGGTGGGCGACAGAGGCAGAGCACACCTGAATACCAAGGTCCTCGCAGTAGTCTTGGAATGCTGCGCTGGTGAACTGGGTCCCGTTGTCAGTGATGATTCTGTTCGGGACCCCGAACCGGCAGACAATAGACTTGATAAACTTTACTGCGGATTGTTTGTTGATGGCGACAACTGGTGTAGCTTCCGGCCACTTGGTGAACTTGTCGATGGCGACATAGAGGTACCGGAATCCCCCGACGGTTCTGGAAAATGGTCCCAGGATGTCCAGCCCCCATACGACAAATGGCCACGAGGGCGGGATCATCTGTACCGCCTGAGCCGGTGTATGGATCTGCTTGGCGTGGAACTGGCACGCCTTGCAGCTCTCGACCAGCTTGACGGCATCCTGGAGTGCTGTCGGCCAGTAGAAGCCATGCCGGAAGGCTTTACCGACAAGCGTGCGTGAGGAAGAGTGACTTCCACATTCGCCTCCATGGATCTCAGCGAGCAAGTCGCAGCCTTCCCCCTGGGTTATGCACCGCAATAGGATATGGTTGGCGCCACGCCGGTAGAGATCCCCCTCTACCAGCGCGTACCTCTTAGCCATACGCACAATCCGTTCAGCGGTTGCATGTTCATCAGGGAGGATATTGTCCTTCAAGTAGTCCCGGATCTCCGTGATCCATGCATCGGGTCTGACTTGAGCTTCTGGATCTTGAGCGCTGGGTTGCACGGAGTCCCCAGTGATGCTTACGATCCTTGGCGGCATCCATGGCTGTAGGGCCGCCGGGACCGCCAGCTTCGAGGTGCTGATCAAGCCCCCTTCGCCCGGCTCGGCGGGCCGGGCTGTAGGCCGCAGCAACGTCCTCTCGAAAACTCCTTCGGGCGCGGTGGCTCCGGTGGAAGCCTTCGTTTAAAGGTTGTCAGCTGCGGCATTACCAGCGCGCGGTACGTGATGCAGGTCCAAGGCGAGGAATTCTTTCTCCAACATCTGCACGTGAAGCAGATACGCAGCTAGCTGCGGGTCATTGCAGGAGCATTCACCCTTGACTTGCTTGATGACCAGTTGGGAGTCGCCCTGTGCCAACAACTGGCGAGCGCCTAAAGACAGGGCTGTCTGCAGGCCAAAGATGAGTGCTTCATACTCCGCCATGTTGTTGGTTGCCTTGAAATTTAGACGCACCATATACCCAAACTGTTCCCCCGATGGCATGAGGAGCAGTACGCCGGCACCGGCCCCCTGCTTTCGCGAGGAGCCGTCAAAGAAAAGTGTCCAGTGGGGTTCGGTGAAGACCGGAGCTTGGTGCTCTGGCTCACCGCCTTCATGGCCCCCTGGGTCAGTCTTCGTTGGTGTCCACTCCGCCACAAAGTCAGCCAGTGCTTGGCTCTTGACTGCATGGCGTGGGAGAAAGTCCAGCTCAAACTTCGCCAGCTCCGCCGCCCATTTAGCAACGTTGCCAGTCGCATGGGGGCTGTGAAGAATTGTCTTCAGCGGATACGAGGTGACTACCGAGACCCGGTGGGCCTGGAAGTAATGGCGGAGCTTCCTGGAGGCCACGAGCACCACATACAGCAGCTTGTGGACTTCTAGGTACCTTGTCTTGGCATCATGAAGTACTTCGCTGATGTAGTAGACAGGCCTCTGTATGGTTCAAACCTTCTCTCTTAGGCTTGGGAGGTCCTCGTCCATTGGCCCCGGCCCGCTGGAGGTGAGTGGACCCACGGGGGCCTCCGGGAATTGGGACCCGGAGGCCCTTAAGCTATCTTGATTATCCGGGAGCTCCGGGGGGTCTTGTAGGACCTCCGAGAGGTCCCAATTGGCCCTCGAAGATTTATCTTGGGGGTCCGGGAGACCGTCTTGGACCTCCAGGAGGTCAACCTGGACCTCCGGGAGGTCCGGGAGACCGTCTTGGCCCTGCGGGGCCTCCTGGCGTCTGTCTTCTGCTACCGGAGCAGGTTGCGGAGGTGAGGGGTCTGGCCGCTCCGCGACGAGGACCATACTCACCACTTCTGTTGTCGCCGCAATGTAGAGCAGCAGGTGCTCCCCGGGCTCAGGGGCTACCATGATAGGTAGGGTCGTCAGGAGTCGCTTCAACTCCTATAAAGCCTCTTCTGCTTCATCAGTCCAGGCAAAAGGGCCTGACTTGCGCAGGAGCTTAAGGAAAGGGAGTGCCCGCTCTGCTAGCCTCGGTATAAACCGACTCAGTGCGGCTAGACATCCCGTGAGTCTCTGAACATCCTTGACGCGGGCAGGGGGCCGCATCAAGTCGATGGCCTTGATCTTCTCTGGGTTGGCCTCAATCCCTCGGTGTGAAACCAGGAACCCTAAGAGCTTCCCAGAGGACACGCCTGTCGGTACCTGAGATATGGGGTACCCCCGCGCACAGGGTAAAATGCCTAAGGTGCTCGCCCTTCTCCGCAGGGAGAGCTCCGAAGGCGTCACGCGTCTGGCGGGGCCGGACCTCCCTCTCCTCAGAGGAGAGCTCCGGGCCCGCCACGTGGCATACAGAAGCCGGACCTCCCCCTCCGCGGGAGATAGGTCCGAAGGCGCCACGCGGCCAGCGGGGCCGGACCTCCCTCTCCTCAGAGGTGAGCTCCGGGCCCGCCACGTGGCATGCAAAAGCCAGACCTCCCCCTCCGCGGGAGAGAGGTCCGAAGGTGCCACGCGTCCAGCGAGGCCGGACCTCCCTCTCCTCAGAGAAGAGCTCCGGACCCGCCACATGGCTAGAAGAACGGTGCTGCCTGCCCCCGAGCGGTAGGCCGCGGGCGTAAAGGCGCCCCTCACCTTGCCCGTACAAGGTATTCAAGGCCCGCGTCTTCCCAAGACGCGGAAACGGGAGCACGCGCCTGTCAGGTGCCGTTGCGTCCAGTCGCATCACAGACTGGCGCGCGGTGTCAGAACCTGACAGGTAATAAACGCCGCGACAAGACATCCCATGCCGCCTGCGCCGCCATCAACCACTACGACTGGCGCACGGCATGGGCAGGGCGGCAAAAGGAAGACTCAGAAGCCTTCGACCGGAGGCAACCACCGGCATAACTACAGATACGGTAGATAATAGACAATCTTCCCGGGACCACCTGTCGGGTCCCGGCTTCCCTTGTAAGCCGCCCGAGCCTTGGACTATAAAAGGCTCGGGTAGGCGTCGATAGCAAGGGTTCGCATTCTGCAACTCATACGCTAGCCATACACTCAAGCTGTAACTCACCCCCAAGCTCAGGCCCCCGGCCCTGAGCAGCAAGCAATACAGCGAGCTCCGTAGCTCGCCGTGGACGTAGGGTTTTACGCTCCGGCGGCCTAAACCACGTAAAACTCCCTGTGTCAAGCTCTCACTAACTCGTCCGTCCGTGCAAGCTCTCCGCTAGGAACTAGCCCCTCCGAAAAAAGAACCTCCGCGGGCTGCCCGGTGCAGGCCCGGGGGAAGTGTCGATCGCACACTTCGACATTTGGCGCGCCAGGTAGGGGGCTTTTCCCCTAGCGCGGCGAGTTTTCGCCGACGAAGATGACCAAGCTTCCTTCAACGGCAACTTCTCCCCCTCCGCGTTCACGGCGAACCGTGACCACTGGGGAGTACATGTCGATACACTCAGGACGGAGTGTGTCGGCACAAGCAGGCAGCCAGCAGCCGACTCTGGCAACGCCGACTCCGGCTATGCAGGCCCCGACCAGCGTGAGGTCTTCTGCAGCGCTGAGCGTACACCATGGAGGTGCGCTAGCTGCAGCAAGAGCGCTGCTGCGCAACCCGCCTGCGGGGGATGCGCCCTATTCAGCGACCCAGCAATGGGTCCGCGAGGTGGACCGCCTCGTCGTCGCCGCCGCGAACCCTCGGTTTCGACGAGGACGACGCCCAGGGCAACCGGTTGTGTCGCTGACGCGCACACCCACGGTTGACGGGCTAACGGCGGATTCCAGCTCCTCCAGGCTCCTGTCGACGGACCTGCGAAGGGAACTGGAACAGTGTCACTTGGGGCAGGACGCCCGGGTGTACCTCGAGCGACGCCGAGAAAGGCGTCGCAACCAGGAGGCAGGCGACAGCATGTCGTCGGCCTCGACACAGCCAGAAGGGGAGAACTCCCCGGGGGCCCCGGAGAGAAGCCACGCAGGACCTGATCCAGCGTGAAGACAACAACTTCGACAAGACTCGGCTTGCAGGGAACACCCCACAACGCACGGTCTCGGCTAATGCTCTAAGCACTACCGCCAAAGAACCAGACGCGACGGGGGCCCGCAAGAAGGCAGCCTGGTGAAGCGGCACACTATATTTCAAGAAGGACCCATAAGCTCTCCCCCAGCAGGGAAAGTCCCTTCCGAATCATGAAAGCTGCCGCGCCAGGTACACATGCCTTTCAACCAAGAGTGGGATCCATTCCCAAAAATCCTTACCATGGAGCAACACTGTAAGTCCTACGTACTGAGCATCGGTAGAACAGGGTTATTCACTTCTGTAATAGAACCCGTAGAACTTAGGAACAGAGCTTGGGGTAGCTAAGTCTCAAGGGACGGTACAGGACTACGTCCAGTTTAGCCTGGTTCCGACCCTAAGCGCGTAGAGTCTTGCTTCCCTTGTAGACGAGGCGGAACATTGCCCCCACGAACAGCCAGAATTCCACCTATGGGCGCGAATACAGAGACCTGTTCTACTTAGCTCCTTCTCATGCGCTCATTTAAATTATGCATTAATTTTTATGATCGCACTATCTCTGTATGTTCATCATACGTCTAGCTCCCCCTCTCCTGCGCTCACCCATAGTCGGCATTTGCTATCCTCCCGAAGGCGGCTGCGCTTGAGGCACCTGCCGATGGCCGAGTGAGTCTCTCGGGCCTCCCCCAGTCAGGTGATGCGGTGCCAGTTGGTCACCTCCAGGAAAGGCCAGCGTTGTGCATGGGGAGTCCAGGGTGCGTATCCAGCTTAGCCGGCCCAGAGCCCAAAGCATGCGCATCCTGCTCCCCGGAGGTCCAGGGGAGTACGTCCGCTTTGCCTGGTCATGAACCCAAAGCGCGTGCACTCTGCTTCCCCAGCACATGGCCCGGTACTAGGGATCGGACGGCCGTACCCGGACCTCGGAGGGAGCCGGAGCTCCGGCGCCTCGTGCACAGAATTGCCCAAGCCCCGTATAGCGGGCCAGGACCATAAGACGGATAAGACTAGGAGACAGGAGGGGAGGACCCCCCGAGGAGAATTACGTTTCCTCTACCTATGTGCAGGACCTTCAGGTTACGGCAACAGGGGCTGCATGAAGTGGGGGGAAAGGAGCTACCAGCTACACCGGCCTGGGACTGGAAGGACCGGGACCTGCCCCCCCAGAGGGGCAGGGCCCGGGGCCCCGCGTGTCCAGCAGGCCCGGAACTCCCTCCTTGAGAGCTCCGGGCTCGCCACGTGGCGAGCAGGAACCGGACCTCCCCCCTCAGCGGGAGGGCTCCGAAAGCCCTACGTGTCCAACATGACCGGAGCTCCCGTCTCTTAAGGAGGAGCTCCGGACCCACCACGTGGCCGGCAGATTTGGAGCCCCCCATAGGGCGAGGTTCGGAGACCTCCGGGGCCCCTAACACAGTTAGGACCCGGGGGGGTGTGTCTGAGCGAAGCTCCGAGATTGGAAATGACCTCTGAGTACCTTGCGGAGCTAAGGACTCAGCCAGGCAAAGCCAAGAAGGAGGGAAAAGAATCACAGACACAAGTATCCAAGAGAGTCAATTTAAGCAAGGCTCCTTGAGCTGGACTACAGACTCGATAAAAAAGAGAAAAGCAAGTCCTAAGGACCACCCGGCTCTCGCCGGAACCTTGCTGCTACAAGGGCGGCCACATCCTAGACTTCAGCCCTGGCAGCTTCCTCCCGCTCCGCGGCTGGGCCCTCTCTCGCTGGCTCCAGTGAGAAAGAAGGGTCGCGGCTCTTGAAGCATGCCAGCACATGCGAGGCGACCTCTAAAGCTAAGCCGCGGCCCTCGGCTTCAAGCTCGCTGGCGACCACCGAGTCGAGTCTGTCCAGCTTGGCGCCGATCGACTCCAATGCAGGGATCACCTCTGCCACCTGCAATGCGGGAGTTGCGGCCCTTACCGGACTGAAACCAAGAGGGATCAGGGCGGACCCCGCCCGATCCACGAAGCTTGAGACCGCAAGGGCCTCGGAGGACCGTAGGGCTGAGAGTTCCTCCACCTCGTGGCGGGCCGCCCGCAGGGCCTCCAGGTTCCTCTCGGAGAATTCCTTCTCCTGGGCCGCTAGGGAACTCTCCCGAAGGCGGAGGGTCTCGGCTAGCCGCTCCAACTCAGCGGCCCTGAAGCCGGCAGTCAACTCGCGGTCCAAGACCGCCCGGCGATCATGGGAGACCTGCTCATCCCTCAAGTCGAGGTCTGCCTTCAGAATCTCCAGTTCCTCCTTCCGAGCTCGGAGGTCATCCTCGCCCGCAGCCAGCTGCGCGGCGACCCTCTTTGCCTCAGCTGCCACGGAACGCCCCCGCTCCTCAACGGCGAGTTCGCGGCGCTCCAACCGCTGCCGTATTTCCACAGCAGCAGAGAGGCTCTCTTCGGCCCGGGCGTGAGCCTCCAGGGCCTCCCTGTTGATCAGCCGCGACTGGGTATCCATGCGGTCAACAGCCCGCTTCATTCGGTCGACGAGCGTTTCCCGGAAGTCGAGCAACTCCCGCCTGGAGTCGAGCTCGCTCTTAACCTTCGCGGTCCTCTCCCGCAAAAGGTTCCCCCAGGTGAGGAGGCGGTCCCGTTCAACCATATACTCCTCCCGCTCGCGCCCTAGCGCAGCCAAGACCTGCCGGACGCTCGACTCGGCGAGCGCGAAGGCGTCCGCCAGAGGCAATGGAGCAACAGAGGCTGGGGCAGTCCCTTCGACCTCCTCCATTACCTCGTCCTCGGGAAGAGCCGACGCGCCAGCCACCGAGACGAGACGCCGATCAGGAGAAACTGGCCCAGCGGCCCTGGCAGTCGGGCCAGCCGGGCTCTCTTCAGCTTCAGGCTCCTTGACCTGGGAAGAGGGACGAGCCGGGGAAGACGGTGCTGGAGAAGAAGCCAGGCCGCCTAGTGCAGGATCAACCTGTGCTGGCTCGGGGGCCGCGGTGGCTGTCTCGGCAGGGAGAGACGACGCCGCCGCAGAGTCCGGGCACACCGGGACAGGAGAAGTCCGCGCTGGCCTGGGGGCCACAGCAGTTGCCCCTGGCTCCGAGCGCATCGGCACAGATCCCCCGCAAGACGGGGAAGGCCGGGAAGCACGGACACTCCAGCGGGCTCTAAACCCCGACTTCCGAGCCGGGGTAGGGTTTCCAGAGCCCGCTACCGTCTCCGACGACCGCTCCGCAGTCGCTTGGACTGGCGGAACAGGGAACGCCTCAGAGGCTTCCCCCAGCACATCAGCCCGGGGCCTCTTCGAGTCGCCACCGGAGGGAGTGTCGGGCACCCCAGAATCCCGACTTGGCACCGGCGCCGTTGCTGGAGGAGATCGAGCGCGTTTCTTCTCTGGCAGCGGGTTGGAAGCCATGGCAAGGGATAGCTCAAAGGCAAAAGAGCAAAAGCGCAAGAGTCCAAGAAGAAACGCAGAGAAGTGCGAAGGGAAGCTACAATGTGGGTGAGACCTCCTCTAAAAAGCTTCCCGGTGCAGTTCCAAGAGATTCGGAACTCTTCGAATACCCCGCACCCGCAACTGCTTCGGTTCCTAGACCGAGTGCCGATGACGTGTAGGCCCAAGCCGCTTAACTGGAGCGGTGGGGGCAAGGAGACAGTCTCCTAAGAAGATGAGCCGGCAAGGCCCTTCAGCGGTTCCCGAAGAAAGCGCCGCAACGTGCAGAAGTGGCAGCTTTGGGAACCGCCGCAGTAAAAGCAATCATCAAGTGGGCGCACGCTCTCACGACCCCGCGGCCGTTCGTGCTCCAGCAGTGGTCAAGTCGGGCCTTAGAGAAAGTGCGCAGATCGGAGGAGACGGAGGTCCCACCTCGGGCTCGCTATCTCCCCCGAGATGGGCCCGGGGGCCACTGTCGGTACCTGAGATATGGGGTACCCCCGCGCACAGGGTAAAATGCCTAAGGTGCTCGCCCTTCTCCGCAGGGAGAGCTCCGAAGGCGCCACGCGTCTGGCGGGGCCGGACCTCCCTCTCCTCAGAGGAGAGCTCCGGGCCCGCCACGTGGCATACAGAAGCCGGACCTCCCCCTCCGCGGGAGATAGGTCCGAAGGCGCCACGCGGCCAGCGGGGCTGGACCTCCCTCTCCTCAGAGGTGAGCTCCGGGCCCGCCACGTGGCATGCAGAAGCCAGACCTCCCCCTCCGCGGGAGAGAGGTCCGAAGGCGCCACACGTCCAGCGAGGCCGGACCTCCCTCTCCTCAGAGAAGAGCTCCGGACCCGCCACGTGGCTAGAAGAACGGTGCTGCCTGCCCCCGAGCGGTAGGCAGCGGGCGTAAAGGCGCCCCTCACCTTGCCCGTACAAGGTATTCAAGGCCCGCGTCTTCCCAAGACGCGGAAACGGGAGCACGCGCCTGTCAGGTGCCGTTGCGTCCAGTCGCATCACAGACTGGCGCGCGGTGTCAGAACCTGACAGGTAATAAACGCTGCGACAAGACATCCCATGCCGCCTGCGCCGCCATCAACCACTATGACTGGCGCACGGCATGGGCAGGGCGGCAAGAGGAAGACTCAGAAGCCTTCGACCGGAGGCAACCACCGGCATAACTACATATACGGTAGATAATAGACAATCTTCCCGGGACCACCTGTCGGGTCCCGGCTTCCCTTGTAAGCCGCCCGAGCCTTGGACTATAAAAGGCTCGGGTAGGCGTCGATAGCAAGGGTTCGCATTCTGCAACTCATACGCTAGCCATACACTCAAGCTGTAACTCACCCCCAAGCTCAGGCCCCCGGCCCTGAGCAGCAAGCAATACAGCGATCTCCGTAGCTCGCCGTGGACGTAGGGTTTTACGCTCCGGCGGCCTGAACCACGTAAAACTCCCTGTGTCAAGCTCTCACTAACTCGTCCATCCGCGCAAGCTCTCCGCTAGGAACTAGCCCCTCCAAAAAAAGAACCTCCGCGGGCTGCCCGGTGCAGGCCCGGGGGAAGTGTCGATCGCACACTTCGACAACGCTGAACACACATTTATCTGGGTTCAGCTTGGTGCACGTAGAGCGCAACTTGTCAAAGACTAAGGCTAGGTTATCTAGTAAAGATGAACCCTGCTTGACCTTGACAACTATGTCATCGACGTACACCTCAACTAGGTCTCTTATTAACTCCCCAAAGGTTTTGTGCATCGCCCGCACAAAGGTGGGGAGTGCATTCTTTAGGCCGTAAGGCATAGACACATAGCAATAAAGACCGTCTACTGTGATGAAGGAGGTGTGCTCCTCGTCCTCCCTAGACATGGGGATCTGATGGAAACCCGAGTAGGCGTCTAGGAAGCACAGCATATCACAGCCTGACGTTGAGTCTACTATTTGATCTATTCTAGGGAGAGGGAATGGATCTTTGGGACATGCCTTATTGAGACTGGTGTAGTCGATGCACATCCGGAGCTTCCCGCCGGCCTTCGGGACAACAACGGGGTTCGCCAACCACCGGGGGTGGTGGACTTCCCGTATGAAGCCTGCGTCCAGCAGCTTCTTGACTTCTTCACGGATGAAGTTTTGCCGCTCGATGGACTGCTTGCGGGGCTTCTGTTGAACCGGCCGGGCGTCGGGGAAGACTTTCAAGTGGTGCTCGATCACCTCCCTGGGGATCCCCGGCATCTGTGACGGCTGCCATGCAAACACGTCGACGTTGTGCCGGAGGAAGGTGACGAGCGCGCCTTCCTATTTGCTATCCAGGCCCCCGGCTACACGGGTGGTCTGGGTAGCTTCGGCGCCAACTTGGACGACCTTTAAGGGGACGCCGCCCTCGTCGAGAGGTTGCACGCGGGGTGCTGTGGCGGAAGCACGGTGACGTGCGCTCGGGCGGAGCTGGTCCGGCTCCGTATTGCCGGGGGCTGATGCCCCAGCTGTTGCGAGCGCTTGGAGCTTCTCTAGGGCCGATCTGCAGCAGTGCGGTCCCCACGAATCCTGAGGACGCCCATCGGTGTTGGCATCTTCAGGACGAGGTAGCCGTAGTGGGCTACAGCCATGAACCGGTACAGGGCTGGCCTGCCGATTATGGCGTTGAAGGGGAGGTCTATCTCCGCTACATCGAACAGAATGTACTCTGTACGATAGCTGTCCGGAGCCCCGAAGGTCACCGGGAGGCTAATGTTGCCGTAGGGGATGACCTGTCCCGGCCCTACCCCTGAGAACGGGCTCGACGGGGTGAGCTTGGCCATCGGGACCTGCAGCTTCTGGAAAGCTGCTCGGCTGATGAGGTTCAGCCCAGCTCCTCCATCTACCAAAACGTGGTACATCCTCACGTTGGCGATAGTAGGGGCTACCAGGAGCGGTAGTTGGCCGGCCCCAGCCATGTTCCTGGGGCAGTCGGTGGCGTCAAAGCTGATGGGGGTCCCCATCCACTTAAGGTGCGGTGCAGCACTCGGGAGTGGCGCCACCGACGCTACCGCTCGGCGCAGAGTCTTGACTGCGCTTCGGGACGAGGGGTCGGCGGACCCGCCGTATATGACGTAGAGTTTCTTCCGACGCTCATCGTCGCTGGAGCTGGAGTCCTCATGATTGCGTGCCACCTTCACGACATGCTGAGGCTCCTGGATCTCCTCTGGGTGGTCGATGTTGTCTGGAACATCCACCCTCTGTTCGTCTTCCTTTCGACGGAAGGGCAGGGCATCAGCCCGCTGCTGCTTCCCCCTGCGGAAGCGCTCTGCGAGCCTTCGGATCTCCCGGCACTCGGCAGTAGTGTGGCGACAGCTGCCGTGCACGGGGCACATATTGTCTTGATTACCTTCTGGGATCGGTGACCTTCGCTGCCTCTTGTCGGGGCGCGGCTCCCAAGCCCCACTGAGCGTCGCTGCAGTGACGGCTGGGGCTGCGGCCGGTGATCTTATCTTGCTTCTGCCTTGGCTCTTGGTCTTCCTGCTGTCTCCATAGGGAGTAGGACCAGATCCGGGCAGTCCTCCTGACTCGGAGGACGGCTGTGAGTGCCAGTTCCGTCCTTCGGCTGCTCTGGCGCACTTGTCCGCCAAGCTGAAGAGCTCTGAGGCGTCGCGGACCTCACTGGTCGCGAGTTTCTCAAGCATCTTCTTGTCTCGGACGCCTTGCCGGAACGCCACCACCACAGAAGCATTTTGAATGTGTGGGATGGTGTTCCGCACCTGGGAGAACCGCTGGATGAAAGAGCGCAGCGACTCCCCAGGTTGTTGCTGGATGGCGTGGAGGTCGAGCTCCATGCCAGGCCGGGTGTAGGAACTGCCGAAGTTGGCTATGAACTGCCGGCAAAGCTCTCCCCAGGAAGTCACGGAACCCTGGGGGAGGTTCATGAGCCAAGACCGGGCTGGGCCAGTCAAGGCGACAGGGAAGTAATTAGCCATGACGGCTTCATTCCCTCCTGCGGCAAGTACGGCGGCGGAGTAGATCTGTAGGAACTCCGCCGGGTTGACGCTGCCGTCGTACTTCTCGGGCAGGTGCGGCCGAAACTTGCGCGGCCACTTTGTGAAGCGAAGGTGGGGCGCGAGGGCCGCACACCCTGCTTCCGTCGCCGCAGGTTCTGGTGCCGCGAACGCTTGGTTCGCACTGAGCACCGCGTGCCCCGGTATGGGCAAGGCTGCACCATAGGCCGGGGGCGCCATCTGCAGGACATATGACTGTGGTATATTCTGCACGGCGCGGGCCTGGGGCAGAGATCGCGTGGCGAAGGTCTGCTCTTCAGGCTGGGTCGAGGCCGACGTCATGCTGTCGTCAGTCTCTTGGTAGCGACGCCTTTCTCGGCGCTGCTCGAGGTAGACCCTGGCATCTTGACCCAGGCGACACCGCTCCAGCTCTGTCCTCAGATCTGTCGATTGGGGCCTGGTAGAGCTGGAGTCCGCCGTCTGCTCATCAACCGATGGTGCGTGCATCAGCGACATGACCGGTTGGCGAGAGCGTCGTCCCCGCCGAAGTCGAGGGTTTGCGGCGGCGATGACGAGACGGTCTACCTCGCGGATCCACTGTCGAGTCGCTGCCTGAGGCGCGTCCCCAGCGGGCGGATTGTACAGTAGCGCTCTCGCTGCAGCTAGCGCACCCCCACTGGGTACGCCTAGCGCTACTGAAGACTTGATGCTGGTTGGAGCCTGCATTGCCGGGGTCGGCGCTGCCAGAGCCGGTTGCTGGCTCCTAGCTTGTACCGACACACTCCGTCCCAAGTGTGTCGACATGTACTCCCTCCTGGTCGCGGTTTGCCGCAGAGGCGAGGGGGGAGAGTTCACCGCTGAAGGAAGCTTGGTCATCTTCGTCGGCGGGAACTCATCGCGCTAAGGAAAAGAACCTACCTGGCGCGCCAAATGTCGAAGTGTTCTGTCGACACTTCCCCCGGGCCTGCACTGGGCAGCCCGCGGAGGTTCTTTTTTCGGTGGGGCTAGTTCCTAGCGGAGAGCTTGCGCAGATGGACGAGTTAGTAAGAGCTTGACACGGCGAGTTTTACGTGGTTCAGGCCGCCAGAGCGTAAAACCCTACGTCCAAGGCGAGCTATGGAGCTCGCTGTATTGCTTGCTGCTCAGGGCCGGGGTCCTGAGCTTGGGGGTGAGTTACAGCTTGAGAGCGTATGGCTAGTGTATGAGTTGCAAAGTGCGAACCCTTGCTATCGTCGCCTACCCGATCCTTTTATAGTCCAAGACTCGGGCGGCTTACAAGGGGAGCCGGGACCCGACAGGTGGCCCCGGGAAGATTGTCTATTATCTACCGTATCTGCAGTTATGCCGGTAGTTGTCTCTGGTCGAAGGCTTCTGAGTCTTCATCTTGCCGCCCTACCCATGCCGCATGCTAGTCGTAGTGGTTGATGACGGCGCAGGCGGCATGGGATGTCTTGTCGTGGTGTTTATTAGCTGGCAGGTTCTGACACCGCGCGCCAGTCTGTGATGCGACTGGGCGCAACGGCACCTGACAGAGGCGTGCTCCGCGTTTCCGAGTCTTGGGAAGACGCGGGCCTTGAATACCTTGTACGGGCAAGGTATGGGGCGTCTTTACGCCCGCTGCCTATCGCTCGGGGGCATGCAGCGCCGTTCTGCTGCCACGTGGCGGGCCCGGAGCCCTTCTCAGAGGAGAGGAGGGCCCGGTCCGCGGGGCACGTGGAGCCTCCGGACCTCTCCCCGCGGAGGGGGAGACTCGGCTTCTGTCGGCCACGTGGTGGGCCCGGAGCCCTCCTCTGAGGAGAGGGAGGTCCGGCCCCGCTGGACGCGTGGCGCCTTTGGACCTCTCTCCCGCGGAGGGGGAGGTCCGGCTTCTGTATGCCACGTGGCGGGCCCGGAGCTCTCCTCTGAGGAGAGGGAGGTACGGCCCCGCCGGACGCGTGGCACTTTCGGACCTATCTCCCACGGAGGGGGAGGTCCGGCTTCTGTATGCCACGTGGCGGGCCCGGAGCTCTCCTCTGAGGAGAGGGAGGTCCGGCCCCGCCGGACGCTTGGCGCCTTCGGAGCTCTCCCTGTGGAGAAGGGCGAGTTCCTTAGGCATTTTACCCTATGCGCGGGGGTACCCCATATCTCAGGTACCGACACTATTGATCACCCAGGATCATTAAAAGCAATTAGAAGTGATAACGGAACTAAATTTAAAAACCAATCCTTTGATCACTTTTGTGCTGAAAATGGAATAGATCATCAATACTCTTCACCCTATGTACCACAACAAAATGGTGTCGTAGAAAGAAAGAATAGGACCTTAGTTGAGATGGCTAGGACTACGCTTGATGAATATCAAACTCCTAGGAAATTTTGGGCTGATGCAATTGCAACCGCTTGTTATGTCTCAAATCGTGTTTTCTTGCGTGCTAAGCTTGGAAAAACCCCATATGAGCTCCGGTTTGGACATAGGCCTAGTGTTACACACTTTAGGGTTTTTGGTTGCAAATGCTTTGTTAAGAAACATGGTAATCTTGATAAATTTGAAGCTAGATCTGTTGATGGCATGTTTCTTGGTTATCCATCTCATACTAGAGGCTACCGTGTGCTTTTACTTGACACTAACAAAATTGTGGAGACTTGCGAGGTTTCTTTTGATGAAGCTAGCCCAAGTACTAGCTCCGATATTGCAGGTCCGGATCCATATCCGCAGGGGGAGAGTATTTTTATTGAAGAAGATGAAGAAGTGGTGCTGCTGCCCGAAAACTTGGAAGTAAATAACGATCAAGCTGCTGATTTTGCACCACAACCAGCACCAACAGTCACTACTGCAGGTTCGGACCTTCCTCAATCAACAAGCTCTCCTAATCAAAGGTCCGAACATGAAGAAGAAGGTGCTTGTGAAGTGTCTACTCCCCTCCGAGTACTCAAAAGTCATCCTCCACAACAAATCATTGGAAGCCTGCATGAACGAGTCACTCGGTCCAGGTTTTGCGATCCAAACTCTCATGCTCATTCTGCTTTTGTTGCTTCTTTTGAACCCAAGGATATATCACACGCACTCACTAATGAATCTTGGATTAATGCCATGCAAGAAGAGTTAGAAAATTTTGAAAGAAATAATGTTTGGAAACTTGTACCTCCACCTCAAGGTCACACAATAATTGGAACTAAATGGGTATTTAAAAATAAGGAAAGTGATGATGGGGTTGTGGTTAGGAATAAAACTAGGTTGGTTGCTCAAGGTTTCACTCAAATTGAAGGTCTAGATTTTGATGAAATATTTGCTCCTGTTGCTAAATTAGAAGCTATAAGAATTTTATTAGCATTTGCTGCATCTAATCAAGTTATATCAAATGGATGTTAAAAGTGCTTTTCTTAATGGCTACATAGAGGAGGAGGTTTATGTTAAGCAGCCACCGGGTTTTGAAAATCCAAATTTTCCTAATCATGTTTACAAACTGTCCAAAGCCTTGTATTGTCTAAAATAAGCCCCTGGAGCATGGTATGATAGGTTAAAAACATTCTTACTTGAAAAGGGGTTTACCATGGGCAAGGTTGATAAAACTCTTTTTGTACTTAAGCATGGCAATGACTCATTATTCGTTCAAGTGTATGTGGATGATATTATCTTTGGTTGTGCTTCTCATGATCTCGTGTCCAAGTTTTCAGCTATGATGAGTTCAGAATTTGAGATGAGTATGATGGGAGAACTCACATACTTTTTGGGGCTGCAAATCAAGCAAACAAAAGAAGAAACTTTTGTGCATCAAACTAAGTATACAAAGGACCTTCTTAAGCGCTTCAACATGGACAAATGCAAGCCTCTTCGGACACCAATGGGAAGAGCAACAACACTTGAACTTGACGAAGATGGTGACCCGGTCGATAAAAAAGAATACAGAAGTATGATTGGATCACTTTTGTATCTCATGGCGTCAAGACCGGACATACAATTCAGCGTATGTCTTTGTGCACGTTTTCAAGCTTCTCCACGTGCTTCACATCGCCAAGCCATCAAAAGGATTCTCAGGTACCTACATGGAACTCAAGAATTTGGCATTTTTCTTCCTTCTTCCTCAACCGTTTCATTGAAAGCTTTTTCGGATGCTGATTTTGGGAGTTGTAGGATTGATAGGAAAAGTACTTCGGGTGCTTGTCATTTTCTTGGTAATTCACTTGTTGCTTGGTCCTCTAGAAAACAAAGTTCAGTTGCACAATCCACGGCCGAATCTGAATATGTAGCTGCGGCTAGCGCTTGCTCACAAATTCTTTGGATTGTTCAAACACTTAAGGACTATGGGTTTGATTTAGATAGTGTTCCACTGTTTTGTGATAACACTAGTGCAATTTGTATTGCTAAAACCCCCGTGAAACACTCTAGAACTAAGCACATTGACATTAGGGATCACTTTCTTCGTGATAATGTTGAAAAAGGAAACATTGTGCTTCACCATGTCGATACCGAACAACAATTGGCTGATATTTTTACAAAACCTTTGGATTTCACTCGTTTTTGTTTCATTCGTAGTAAAATAGGGGTTATGCATCCTCATGGCTTAAATTGAGGGGGAGTTTTTGAAACTTTAAAAGTCTATGTGTGAATCTGAAACTAAAATAATATGAGCATAGTATTTCATACATATATGACTTTGTGATTCCTTTTACAGGCTGAAAGTTCTTACTACATTACTCATGTTATACATTTTGTAGTTTTTGCCATGACTAGTAATTGGAATAATTACTTACACTAAATCTGGTCATGATCGAACTTTCTTGCTGTTTTGAACTTGTTGCATGCTCACAAGTGCTTTTAATCATAAAAATTTAATCAAGTGATCAGCTCACATGTTGAGTTTTCAAATAAAAAATTAAGAAAAGATCAAGAGAATATGCATGCATCGCACTTCTTCTTTTGAGATTGCTTATCATTGCACTAAGATATGAACTTGAAAGGAATTGTGTATGACTAAAACCATGTTCTTAAGTTTCTGATTGTCAAATGACATAGGCTTGGCTTGGTTGGTTAGAATAAGGCTGATGCGGCATATAATCTCTTGCAAATATCATATTATCAACTTTGTGCCTTAAATGATTATGAATAATAAAAATGCAGCAACAAGTGTCATGTTTTCAGGTTTTGAAATAGTTGAGTAAGGGAGATCATGACTTGCTTAAACTGAAAAATACATTTGATCTCTAGCATGGCTTACACTACTTTATGTATCTCATTGATGTGATAGTGTAAGTAACCTGATAGTATGACTTGGATGAGCTTTGTTTTGTATGTATATGTTATAATATGCTCATAACATTTAAAAATTTCTCCTTTGAACCTTGCTGAATACATTGTCAAAGGGGGAGAAATATGTATAAGGAGAGATTTTTTTTACACTTTGCATATGTTATACACTTTCTTCCTTCTCTGATTTTAAAAAATGGGGAGAAATTAATAAAGGGGGAGAAATGAGTTTTCAAAGCTTTTCAAAACTTTTCATAAGCCAATGTTCGGATTTTAATTGGTGTTGCCAATGCATTCATCAAGGGGGAGATTGTGAGACCTATGTGTGCTGAATGCATTGGTAATTAGGATAAAAGTTAGCATTAACATTCAAAGTTTTGAATATTGCCAAAACATTCTTCTGTGGCAAGGTCCGACAAGTTCTTTGTTAGGTCCGACGCAAGGTTCGGAGAGCTCCTGCAAGGTCCGGAGAGCATCTGTGAGGTCCGGAGCTTGTTTTTAGGGAGCTCCCGTGAAGTTCAACTCGTAGAACTGCAGCGTCTTGTTTTTGCTTTTAACTCGTAATGTTTCAAACATGCTTTATGGGAAGGTTTGCTTAGTATTAATTTGCAAAGTTTTTGGTGTGTTTTGGTGGTTATGGCTGTTATCATTTGATATGGTTTGCAACATGCTTATGTGACGTGCTCATGTAAGGTGTTGTGGTTTTCGAACTAACGTGAGTCAAGTCGAGAACTTGTGCTCGGAAGAATTGGTTGTTTATTCATGTGCAGGTGTTGCTTGAGTTCAAGACCTGGCTGGTGACGGGATCCTTGGACTAGTCTCAGGGAGGAGATGAGGTTCCAACAACCAAGTTCGGGAGGAGTTGTGGTTGAGTTGATCGGGAGGTCACGCAGCATGTTTGGATCAAGGGCAGTGCATATGAAGGTTGCGTGTACGTCGTTGGAAGGTGTTTGCATGTGTGCAAGGAGTGCATGGACGTAGCAACATTGTTCCAAGTCGTGATGAAGAGAAGTGGACGTAAAGAATTGGTCGGAAAGGTCCAACCGGCTGGATTGCGTACTCAGGCTGAGGCTGAGTCGGATATGGCTCAAATATGGAAGATTTGAGTTGGTTATGATAGGATTTTGTGCTAGGCACGAAGTTGAGTTGTTTTATTAATGTTTAGGACGTTTCTAAGGTGTTTGGAAGTCTCACGATTGCTTCTATCTGCGAATAGGAGAGTCCTGAGCAGTTATGGTAAGTTAGGATACGAGTCCAATTAGGAGTAGGAGTCCTAGATTGGATTGTTTAGCCTGAGGGCTGGCTATAAAAGCAAGGGAGGCCAGAGATCTCATGGGTAGAGAACTTTGGGCTGTTCCTCTTGTGTTTCTATTGAATAAAGTTCATAGTTTCGAGGAGCTTTTGTGCCTTGTTCGTCCGATTTGTTTTTCGTCAAGTCTTTCTCGCTGAGTTTCTGGACAGACCGACGTTGCTTCGGTGTTTCATTCATAACTCGAGTTTTACAGATCCGATTGACGTGATTCTTTTTGGGTTGTCTTCACAACTCAATTATCTATCATCTGTTAAATTTTCACAAGCTTCGGATCTGTAGTTTTTGAGATACACGAGTTTCTTTGCAGTGTTGCAGATCTGTTTTATATCGGGTAGAACAGATTGATCTTCGTTTAATGTTTTGATCGTATCTCAAGTTTTACTTCGTGTTTTCAAGTGATTCTTGTTGCATTAGATCCGTGACTTGATTCTCTACCTCTATACTTGATTTTTCACGGTTGAACACGTTTGAAAACACTTGCACACACGGTTTCTTTAACCGATTGATTTTTTGCTGAGGGATTTTTGTTGTTTCCGCTGCGAAAAGTTTTAATCTACCATTCACCCCCCTCTGGTAGCTTTTCACGTGCTCTTCGATCCTACACTAGCCCCTCCGAAAAAGAACCTCCGCGGGCTGCCCAGAGCAGGTCCGGGGGAAGTGTCGACCACACACTTCGACATTTGGCGCGCCAGGTAGGGGGCTTTTCCCTTGCGCGACGAGCTTCTGCCGACGAAGATGACCAAGCTTCCTTCAGCGGCAAGCTCTCCTCCCCCGCGTTCACGACGGACCGTGACTAGCGGGGAGTACGTGTCGATACACTCTGGACGGAGTGTGTCGGCGCAAGCTGGAAGCCAGCAGCCGACTCCGGCAACGCCGACTCCGGCAATGCAGGCTCCAGCTAGCGTGAGATCTTCTGCGGCGCTGAGTGTTTCCCACGGGGGTGCACTAGCTGCAGCAAGAGCGCTACTGTGCAATCCACCAGCTGGGGACGCACCCCATTCAGCGACCCAGCAGTGGATACGCGAGGTAGACCGCCTCATCGTCACCGCCGCAAACCCTCGACTTCAGCGGGGACGACACTCCGGTCAACCGGCTGTGTCGCTGACGCGCACGCCAACGGTTGACGGGCAGACGGCGGATTCCAGCTCCACCAGGCTTCAGTCGATGGACCTGAGGGCAGAGCTGGAACGGTGCCACTTGGGCCAGGACGCCCGGGTGTACCTCGAGCGACGTCGAGAAAGGCGTCGCAACCAAGAGGCCGACGACAGCATGACGTCAGCCTCGGCCCAGCCTGAGGCGCAGACCTTCGCCACGCGATCTTTGCCCCAGGCATACGCCGCGCAGCATATGCCACAACCATATGCTCTGCAAACAGCGTCCCCGGTCTATGGTGCAGCTTTGCCCATACCGGGGTACACTGTGCCAGCGGCGAACCAAGCGTTTGTGGCGCCAACGCCTGCAGCAACAGGAGCAGGATGTGCGGCCCTGGCGCCCCACCTTCGCTTCGCGAGGTGGCCGCGCAAGTTTCGGCCGCACCTGCCCGAAAAGTACGACGGCAGCGTCAACCCGGCGGAGTTCCTCCAGATCTACTCCACCGCCGTACTTGCCGCAGGAGGGGACGAGGCCGTCATGGCCAACTACTTCCCTGTCGCCTTGACCGGCCCAGCCGGTCCTGGCTCATGAACCTCCCCCAGGGTTCCATAACCTCCTAGGGAGAGCTCTACCGGCAGTTCATCGCCAACTTCGGCAGCTCCTACACCCGTCCCGGCACGGAGCTTGACCTCCACGCCATCAAACAACAACCTGGGGAATCACTGCGCTCCTTCATCCAGCGGTTCTCCCAGGTACGCAACACCATCCCCCACATCCTGAATGCATCAGCGGTGGTCACATTCCGACAAGGTGTGAGGGACAAGAAGATGCTCGAGAAGTTGGCCACCAGGGAGGTGCAAGACATCTCGGGGCTCTTCAGCCTAGCGGACAAGTGCGCCGGAGCAGAAGACGGGTGTCATTGGCACTCACTGCCAGCTTCCGAAGCCGGAAGACAGCTCGAAGACGGCGGAGTTCAAGCTGAGCTCCCGACCACGTCAGACAGTCAAGAGCCAAGCATTGGCTGACTTCGTGGCTGAATGGACGCCAACGAAGGTTGACCCAGGGGGCCACGAAGACGGTGAACCAAAGCACCGAGCTCCGGTCTTCACCGGGCCTCACTGGACGCTCTTCTTCGACGGCTCCTCGCGAAAGTAGGGGGCCGGTGCCGGCGTACTGCTTCTCATGTCATTGGGGGAGCAGTCTGGGTACATGGTGCGTCTCAATTCCAAGGCAACCAACAACTTGGCAGAGTATGAAACACTCATCTTTGGCCTAAAAGACAGTCCTGTCTCTGGGCGCTCGCCAGTTGTTGGCGCAGGGCGACTCCCAGCTAGTTATCAAGCAAGTTAAGGGTGAATGTCCCTGCAATGACCCACAGCTAGCTGCTTATCTGCTCTACATGTGTATGTTGGAGAAAGACTTCCTCGCCTTGGACCTGCGCCATGTACCGCGCGCTGGCAAGGCCGCAGTTGACGACCTCTCAATGAAGGCCTCCACCGGAGCCCCTGTGCCCGAAGGAGTCTTCAAGAGGACGTTGATGCGGCCCACAGCCCAGCCCGCCGAGCCGGGCGAAGGGGGCTGGACCAGCACCTCGAAGCTGGCGGTCCCGGCGGCCCTGCAGCCATGGACGCCACCAAAGGATCGTAAGCGTCACTGGGGACTCCGTGCAACCCAGCGCTCAAGACCCAGAAGCTCAAGTAGTCCCGATGCATGGACCACGGAGGTCCGGGACTCCTTGAAGGACATCCTTCCTGATGAACGTGCATTTGCTGAACGGATTGTGCGGATGGCTAAGTGCTACGCGCTGGTATCTTTACTGGCGTGGCGCCACGACATCCTATTGCGGTGCATAACCCAGGAGGAAGGCTGCGACTAGCTCGCAGTAGTCCATGGAGGCGAGTGCTGGGAACGCTCATCGTCCCGCACGCTGGTCGGTTAAGCCACCCGGCATGGCTCCTACTGACCGAGAGCCACCTGGACACCGTCAAACCGGTTAGGAGATGCAATGCGTGCCAGGTCCACGCCAAGCAGACCCACACAACCGGTGCAGACGCGCACCCAAAGCCGTCGGGGGATACCGGCTCCTCTATGTCGAGGGCCAGCCGGACTTCCCAGGGTCGGGTCACGGGAACTACCCTTCTACATGGTGTGCGGAGCCGAAGCCATGCTTCCCCTTGAGATCGCCATGGGGGTCCCCCGTGTCCGAGCGTACGACGAAGCCACGCATGACCCGCTCCACGTGATGACATGGCGCTCCGACGCTACCCCAGTAAGTTCACCATGCTTACTTAGGTGTTTATTTAAATTACGCATTAATTTATATGATCACCTTCCCACTCTCTAGACAGTGTACATCCATTGTACACTCGGTTCCTCTTTTCTGCGCTCATGCATAGTCGATATTTGCCATCCTGCCGAAGGCGGTAGTGCTTGGGGTACCTGCCAGAGGCCCGGGGGCCTTTCGGACCTCCCCCTGTAAGGGTACTGTACCGCCAGTTGGTCTCCTCCGAGAAAAGACCTACGCTAGACCGGGGGGTCAGGAGCCTTGCTTTGCTCGGTCCTGCACCCAAAGCATGCGCACTCTGCCCCCCAGCGCTACGGTCTGAGTACCAGGGGGCCGGACGGTTGCACCCTGACTGGGGTTGGGGGCCAGACCTCCGGGACCAAGTGCAATGGATTACCCAAGCCTCGTATTCTGGCCCGGGACAGTAAGCCAAATGAGACTAAGGGACAGGAAAGGGAGGACTTCTGAGCAGTACCGGACTCCGCCCCCACAGCTGGGCCGAGCTCCGAGGCCAGCCCTCGCCCTCCTTTTAGAGGCGAGTTCTGATGCCAGACCTCACGCCCTTCGCTGGCCTGAGCTCCGATGACTTCCGGACCTCCGCCCCCCACAGCTGGGCCGAGCTCCGAGGCAAGCCCTCGCCCTCCTTTCGGAGGCGAGCGCTGATGCCGGACCTCACGCCCTTCGCTGGCCTGAGCTCCGATTACTTCCGGACCTCCGCCCCCACAGCTGGGCCAAGTTCCGAGGCCAGCCCTCGCCCTCCTTTCAGAGGCGAGCGCTGATGCCGGACCTCACGCCCTTCGCTGGCCTAAGCTCCGATGACTTCCGGACCTCACGCCCTTCGCTGGCCTGAGCTCCGATGACCTCCGGACCTCACGCCCTTCGCTGGCCTAAGCTCGATGACTTCCGGACCTCCGCCCCCCACAGCTGGGCCGAGCTCCGAGGCCAGCCCTCGACCTCTTTTCAGAGGCGAGCGCTGATGCCGGACCTCACGCCCTTCGCTGGCTTGAGCTCCGATGACTTCCGGACCTCATGCCTTTCGCTGGCCTGAGCTTCGATGACCTCCGGACCTCACGCCCTTCGCTGGCCTGAGCTCCGATGACTTCCGGACCTCCGCCCCCCACAGCTGGGCCGAGCTCCGAGGCCAGCCCTCGCCCTCTTTTCGGAGGCGAGCGTTGATGCCGGACCTCATGCCCTTCGCTGGCTTGAGCTCCGATGACTTCCGGACCTCACGCCTTTCGCTGGCCTGAGCTCCGATGACCTCCGGACCTCACGCCCTTCACTGGCCTGAGCTCCGATGACTTCCGGACCTCCGCCCCCACAGCTGGGCCGAGCTCCGAGGCCAGCCCTCGCCCTCCTTTCAGAGGCGAGCGCTGATGCCGGACCTCACGCCCTTCGCTGGCCTGAGCTCCGATGACTTCCAGACCTCCGCCCCCCACAGCTGGGCCGAGCTCCGAGGCCATCCCTCGCCCTCCTTTCAGAGGTGAGCGCTGATACCGGACCTCACGCCCTTCGCTGGCCTGAGCTCCGATGACTTCTGGACCTCCGCCCCCCACAGCTGGGCCGAGCTCCGAGGCCAGCCCTCGCCCTCTTTTCAGAGGCGAGCGCTGATGCCGGACCTCACGCCCTTCGCTGGCTTGAGCTCCGATGACTTCCGGACCTCACGCCCTTTGCTGGCCTGAGCTCCGATGACCTCTGGACCTCACGCCCTTCGCTGGCCTAAGCTCCGATGACCTCCGGACCTCACGCCCTTCGCTGGTCTAAGCTCCGATGACTTCCGGACCTCCGCCCCCGCAGCTGGGCCGAGCTCCGATGCCAGCCGTCGCCCTCCTTTCAGAGGCAAGCCCTGATGCCGGACCTCACGCCCTTCGTGGGCCTAAGCTCCGATGACTTCCGGACCTCTGCCCCCACAGCTGGGCCGAGCTCCGACGCCAGCTGTCGAAGTGTGCGGTCGACACTTCCCCCGGGCCTGCACTGGGCAGCCCGCGGAGGTCCTTTTTTCGGAGGGGCTAGTCCCTAGCGGAGAGCTTGCCCAGATGGACGAGTTAGGGAGAGCTTGACACGGCGAGTTTTACGTGGTTCAGGCTGCCGGAGCGTAAAACCCCACGTCCACGGCGAGCTATGGAGATCGCTGTATTGCTTGCTGCTCAGGGCCGGAGGCCTGAGCTTGGGGGTGAGTTACAGCTTGAGAGTGTATGGCTAGCGTATGAGTTGCAAAGTGCGCACCCTTGCTATCGACGCCTACCTGAGCCTTTTATAGTCCAAGACTCGGGCGGCTTACAAGGGAAGCCGGGACCCGACAGGTGGTCCCGGGAAGATTGTCTATTATCTACCGTATCTGCAGTTATGCCGGTAGTTGTCTCTGGTCGAAGGCTTCTGAGTCTTCATCTTGCCGCCCTGCCCATGCCGCATGCTAGTCGTAGTGGTTGATGACGGCGCAGGCGGCATGGGATGTCTTGTCGCGGTGTTTATTGGCTGACAGGTTCTGACACCGCGCGCCAGTCTGTGATGCGACTGGGCGCAACGGCACCTGACAGAAGCGTGCTCTGCGTCTCCGCGTCTTGGGAAGACGCGGGCCTTGAATACCTTGTACGGGCAAGGTATGGGGCGTATTTACGCCCGCTGCCTATCGCTCGGGCCAGGCAGCGTTGCTCTGCTGCCACGTGGCGGGCCTGGAGCCCTCCTCAGAGAAGAAGAGGGTCAGCCCCGCGGGGCACGTGGAGCCTCCGGACCTCTCCTCGCGAAGGGGGAGGTCCGGCTTCTGTTGGCCACATGGCGGGCCCGGAGCTCTCCACTGAGGAGAGGGAGGTCCGGCCCCGCTGGACACGCGGCGCCTTCGGGCCTCTCTCCCGCGGAGGGGGAGGTCCGGCTTCTGTATGCCACGTGGCGGGCCCAGAGCTCTCCTCTGAGGAGAGGGAGGTCCGGCCCCGCCGGACGTGTGGCGCCTTCGGAGCTCTTCCGACGGAGAAGGGCGAGTTCCTTAGGCATTTTACCCTGTGCGCGGGGGTACCCCATATCTCAGGTACCGATAGTGGCCCCCGGGCCCATCTCGGGGGAGATAGCGAGCCCGAGGTGGGACCTCCGTCTCTTCCGATCCGCACACTTCCTCTAAGTCCTGAATTGACCGCTCCGGAGCACGAACAGCCACGGGATCGTCGGAGCGTGCGCTCACTTGATTGTTGCTTTTACTGTGGCGGTTCCCAAGACTGCCACTTCTGCACGTTGCGGCGCTTTCTTCCGGAACCACCGAAGTGCCTTGCCGGCTCATCTTCTCAGGAGACTGACTCCTTGCCCCCACCGCTTCAGTTAGGCGGCTTGGGCCCACCCGTCATCGGCACTCGGTCTGGGAACCGAAGCGGTTGCCGGTGCGGGGTGTTCGAAGAGTTCCGAATCGCTTGGGATTGCACCCGGGAAGGTGCTTTAGATGGGGTCTTACCCACATTGCAGCTTCCCTTCGCACTTCTCTGCGTTTCACCTCGGACTCTTGCGCTTTTGCTCTCTTGCCTTTGAGTTCTCCCTTGCCATGGCATCCAACCCGCCGCCAGAGAAGAAGCGCGCTCGATCTCCTCTAGCAGCGGCGTTTGTACCAAGTCGGGATTCTGGGGTGCCTGACACTCCCTCCGGTGGTGACTCGAAGAGGCCCCGGGCTGATGCGCTGGGCGAAGCCTCTGGGGCGCCCCCTGTTCCGCCAGTCCAAGCGACTGCGGAGCGGCCGTCGGTGACGGTAGCGGGCTCTGGAAGTCCTACCCCGGCTCGGAAGTCGGGGTTCAGAGCCCGCTAGAGTGTCCGCGCTTCCCGGCCTTCCCCGACTTGCGGGGAATCTGTGCCGCCGCGCTCGGAGCCAGGGGTAACTGCCGCGGCCCCCAGGCCGGCGCGAACTTCTCCTGTTCCGGTGTACCCGGACTCCGCGGCGGCGTTGTCTCTTCCTGCCGAGACGGCCACCGCGGCCCCCAAGCCAGCGCAGGCTGACCCTGCACTAGACTGCCCGGCCTCTTCTTCAGCACCGCCTTCCCCGGCTCGCCCCTCTCCTCAGGTCAAGGAGCCAGAAGCTGAAGACAGCCCGGCTGGCCTGGCTGCCAGAGCCTCGGAGCCAGCCTCTCCTGATCGGCGTCTCGTCTCGGTTGCTGGTGCGTCGGCTCTCCCTGGGGACGAGGTAATGGAGGAGGTCGGGGGGACTGCCCCGGCCTCTGTTGCTCCACTGCCTCTGGCGGGTGCCTTCGCGCTTGCCGAGTCGAGCGTCCGGCAGGTCTTGACTGCACTAGGGCGCGAGCGGGAAGAGTATACGGTTGAACGGGACTGCCTCCTCATCTGGGGGAACCTTTTGCGGGAGAGGACCGCGAAGGTTAAGAGTGAGCTCGACTCCAGGCGGGAGTTGCTCGACTTCAGGGAAGCGCTCCTCGACCGGATGAAGCGGGCTGTCGACCGCATGGACACCGAATCGCGGCGGATCAACCGGGAGACCCTGGAGGCACACGCCCGGGCCGAGGAGAGCCTCTCTGCTGCTGTGGAGATACGGCAGCGGTTGGAGCACCGTGAACTCGCCATTGAGGAACGGGAGCGTTGCATGGCAGCTGAGGCGGAGCGGGTCGCCGCGCAGCTGGCTGCGGGCGAGGATGACCTCCGAGCTCGGATGGAGGAGCTGGAGATCCTGAAGGCAGACCTCGACTTGAGGGAGGAACAGGTCTCCCGTGATCGCCGGGCGGTCTTGGACCGGGAGTTGACCGCCAGCTTCAAGGCCGCTGAGTTGGAACGGCTCGCCAAGGCTCTCCACCTTCGGGAGAGCTCCCTGGCGGCCAAGGAGAAGGAATTCTCCGAGAGGAACCTGGAGGCTCTGCAGGCGGCCCGCCGCGAGGTGGAGGAGCTTTCGGCCTTGCGGTCCTCCGAGGCTCTTGCAGTCTCGAGCTTCGTGGATCGAGCGGGGTCCGCCCTGATCCCTCTTGGCTTCAGTCCGGTGAGGGCCGCGGCCCCTGCGTTGGAGGTGATCCCCGCGCTGGAGTCGATCGGCGCCAAGCTAGACAGGCTAGACTCGGTGGTCGCCAGCGAGCTTGAGGCCGAGGGGCGTGGCCTAGCCTTAGAGGTCGCTTCACATGTGCTGGCATGCTTTAAGAGCCGCGACCCCTCTTTTTTGCTAGAACCAGCGAGAGAGGGCCCAGCCGCAGAGCGGGAGCAAGCTGCCAGGGCAGAAGTCAAGGATGTGGCCGCCCTTATAGCCGCAAGGTTCCGGCGGGAGCCAGGAGGTCTTTAGGACTTGTTTCTCCCTTTTTATCGAGTCTATAGTCCAGCTCATGGAGCCTCGCTTAATTTGACTCTTTTGGATACTTGTGTCTGTGATGCTTTTTCTCTCCTTCCTGGCTTTGCCTGGCTGAGTCCTTAGCTCCGCAAGGTACTCAGAGGCCACTTCCAATCTCGGAGCTTTGCACAGACACCCTCCCCGGGTCCTAACCGTGTTAGGGGCCCCCGGAGGTCTCCGGATCTCACCCTATGGGGAGCTCCAGATCTGCCTGCCACGTGGCGGGTCCGGAGCTCCTTCCTAAGAGGCGGGAGCTCCGGCCATGTTGGACACGTAGGGCTTTCGGAGCCCTCCCACCGAGGGGGAGGTCCGGCTTCCGCGCGCCACGTGGCGAGCCCGGAGCCCTCCTCAAGGGAGGAGAGAGTTCCGGGCCCGCTGGACACGTGGGGCCCCTGGGTCCCGCCCCTGCTGGAGGGACAGGTCCCGGTCCTTCCAGTCCCAGGCCGGAGTAGCTGGTAGCTCCTTCCCCCCGCTTCATGCAGTCCCTGTTGCCGTAACCTGGAGGTCCTGCACACAAGCAGAGGAAACGTGATTCTCCTCGGGGGGTCCTCCCCTCCCGTCTCCTAGTCTTATCCGTCTTACGACCCTGATCCGCTATACGGGGCTTGGGCAATTCTGTGCACGAGGCGCCGGAGCTCCGGCTCCCTCCGAGGTCCGGGTACGGCCGTCCGATCCCTAGTACCGGGCCATGCGCTAGGGAAGCAGAGTGCACGCGCTTTGGGTTCATGACCAGGCAAAGCGGTCGTACTCCCCTGGACCTCCGGAGGGCAGGATGCGCATGCTTTGGGCTCTGGGCCGGCTAAGCTGGATACGCACCCTGGACCCCCCCATGCACAACGCAGGCCTTTCCTGGAGGTAACCAACTGGCACCGCAACACCTGACTGGGGGAGGCCCGAGAGACCCACTCGGTCATCGGCAGGTGCCTCAAGCGCAGCCGCCTTCGGTAGGATAGCGAATGCCGACTATGGATGAGCGCAGGAGAGGGGGAGCTAGATGTACGATGAACATACAGAGATAGTGCGATCATAGAAATTAATGCATAATTTAAATGAGCGCATGAGTGAGAGCTAAGTAGAACGGGGCTCTGTATTCGTACCCATAGGTGGAATTCTGGCTGTACAGGGAGGCAATGTTCCGCCTCGTCTTCAAGGGAAGCAAGACTCTACGCGCTTAGGGTCGGAACCAGGCTAAACTAGACATAGTCCTGTACCGTCCCTTGAGACTTAGCTGCCCCAAGCGCTGTTCCTAAATTCTATGGGATCTATTACAGAAGAGAATAACCCTGTTCTACTGATGCTCAGGAAGTAGGACTTACAGTGTTGCTCCATGGCAAGGATTTTTGGGAACGGATCCCACTCTCGGTTGGAAGGCATGTGTACTTGGGGCAGCAGCTTTCATGATTCGGAAGGGACCTTCCCTGCTGGGGGAGAGCTTATGGGTCCTTCTTGGAATAGAGCGTGCCGCTTCACCAAGTTGCCCTCCTGCAGGCCCCCGACGCGTTTGGTTCTTTGGCGGTAGTGCTTAGAGCATTAGCTGAGACCGTGCGTTGCGGGGTGTTTCCTGCAGCCGAGTCTTGTCGACGAGGTTGTTATCTTCGCGCTGGATCAGGTCCTGCGCGGCTTCTCCTGGGGGCCCCCGGGGAGTTCTCCCCTTCTGGCTAAGGCCTTCAAGGGGTAGGTAGACCCGGGCTTGTCTTGGATGACCTAAGGCGTCTTCCCCTTCTGGCACGGCCTTCAAGGGGTTGACAGACCTTAGACGGCCCCCGAGAGGTATGTTCGAGGCACGGAGGCGCGCCGCAGTTGGCTAACGCCCTGGCCTGTCACCGTCGGAACTGGAGTCCTCACCGTCATGCACTGTCTTTATGACATGCTGAGGCTCCTGGAACCCCACCTGGTGGGCAGCAGTGACTGGGGCATCGACCTTCTGTTTGCCATCCCTCTGAGGGTAGGGCGGCGCTTCAGCCCTCTGCTGTCTTCCTTTGCGGAAGCGCTCTGCGAGCCTCTGGATCTCCCAGCACTCGGCAGCAGTATGGTTGCAGGTGCCATGCACGGGGCATAGCCCGCCTTGGTCACTGTCTGGGGCCGGTGATTGCCGCTGCCTTTTGTCGGGGCGTGGCCCCCGAGCTCCACTGGTCGTCGCAGCTGCGGCGACGGGGGCCGTGAATGGTGACTTCATCTTGCCACCCCCCCCGGCTCTTGGTCTTCTTGCCACCCCCATAGGCAGCAGCACCAGACCCGGGCTGTCCTCCTGACTCGGAGGTCGGTAGAGCGTGCCAGTTCCGCCCTTCAGCTGCTCTGGCGCACTCGTCCGCCAGGCTGAAGAGCTCCGAGACGTCGCGGACCTCTCTGGTCGCGAGCTTCTCAAGCATTTTCTCGTCCCGGACACCCTGTCGGAACGCCACCACCACAGAGGCACTTTGGATATGCGGGATGGTGTTGCGTACCTGAGAGAACCGCTGGATGAAAGAGCGCAGCGACTCCCCAGGTTGTTGCTTGACGGCGTGGAGGTCAAGCTCCGTGCCGGGTCGGGTGTAGGAGCTGCCGAAGTTGGCGACGAACTGCCGGCAGAGCTCTCCCCAGGAGGTTATGGACCCCTGAGGTAGATTCATGAGTCAAGACCGAGCTGGGCCGGTCAAGGCAACGGGGAAGTAGTTGGCCATGACAGCCTCGTCCCCTCCTGCGGCAAGTACGGCGGTGGAGTAGATCTGGAGGAACTCCGCTGGGTTGACGCTACCGTCGTACTTCTCGGGCAGATGCGGGCGAAACTTGCGTGGCCACCTTGCGAAGCGAAGGTGGGGTGCAAGGGCCGCACATCCTGCACCTGCTGCTGCAGGTACTGGCGCTGCGAACGTTTGGTTCGCACCTGGCACCGCGTATCCCGGCATGGGCAAGGCTGCACCATAGACCGGGGCCGCTACTTGCGGCGCATACAGCTGTGGCATATGCTGCGCAGCATATGCCTCAGGCAGGGCTCGCGTGGTGAAGGCCTGCCCTTCTGGTTGTGTCGAGGCCGACGACATGCTGTCGCCTGCCTCATGGTTGCGACGCCTCTCTCGGCGTCGCTCGAGGTACACCCGGGCGTCCTGGCCCAAGTGGCACCGTTCCAGTTCCCTTCGCAGGTCCGTCGACAGGAGCCTGGAGGAGCTGGAATCCGCCGTTAGCCCGTCAACCGTGGGTGTGCGCGTCAGCGACACAGCCGGTTGTCCTGGGCGCCGTCCTCGCCGAAACCGAGGGTTCGCGGCGGCGACGACGAGGCGGTCCACCTCGCGGACCCATTGCTGGGTCGCTGAATGGGGCGCATCCCCCGCAGGTGGGTTGCACAGCAGCGCTCTTGCTGCAGCTAGCGCACCTCCATGGTGTACGCTCAGCGCTGCAGAAGATCTCACACTGGTCGGGGCCTGCATAGCCGGAGTCGGCGTTGCCGGAGTCGGCTGTTGGCTACCAGCTTGTGCCGACACACTCCGTCCTGAGTGTGTCGACATGTACTCCCTAGTGGTCATGGTTCGCCGTGAACGCGGAGGGGGAGAGTTTGCCGCTGAAGGAAGCTTGGTCATCTTCGTCGGCGGAAACTCGTCGCGCTAGGAGAAAAGCCCCCTACCTGGCGCGCCAAATGTCGAAGTGTGCGGTCGACACTTCCCCCGGGCCTGCACTGGGCAGCCCGCGGAGGTCCTTTTTCGGAGGGGCTAGTCCCTAGCGGAGAGCTTGCGCAGATGGACGAGTTAGGGAGAGCTTGACACGGCGAGTTTTACGTGGTTCAGGCCGCCGGAGCGTAAAACCCTACGTCCACGGCGAGCTATGGAGCTCGCTGTATTGCTTGCTGCTCAGGGCCGGAGGCCTGAGCTTGGGGGTGAGTTACAGCTTGAGAGTGTATGGCTAGTGTATGAGTTGCAAAGTGTGCACCCTTGCTATCGACGCCTACCCGAGCCTTTTATAGTCCAAGACTCGGGCGGCTTACAACGGAAGTCGGGACCCGACAGGTGGTCCCGGGAAGATTGTCTATTATCTACCGTATCTGCAGTTATGCCGGTAGTTGTCCCTGGTCGAAGGCTTCTGAGTCTTCATCTTGCCACCCTGCCCATGCCGCATGCTAGTCGTAGTGGTTGATGACGGCGCAGGCGGCATGGGATGTCTTGTCGCGGTGTTTATTGGCTGACAGGTTCTGACACCGCGCCAGTCTGTGATGCGACTGGGCGCAACGGCACCTGACAGAAGCGTGCTCCGCGTCTCCGCGTCTTGGGAAGACGCGGGCCTTGAATACCTTGTACGGGCAAGGTATGGGGTGTATTTACGCCCGCTGCCTATCGCTCGGGCCAGGCAGCGTCGCTCTGCTGCCACGTGGCGGGCCCGGAGCCCTCCTCAGAGAAGAGGAGGGTCAGCCCCGCGGGGCACGTGGAGCCTCCGGACCTCTCCCCGCGGAGGGGGAGGTCCGGCTTCTGTTGGCCACATGGCAGGCCCAGAGCTCTCCTCTGAGGAAAGGGAGGTCCGGCCCCGCTGGACACGCGGCGCCTTCGGGCCTCTCTCCCGCGGAGGGGGAGGTCCGGCTTCTGTATGCCACGTGGCGGGCCCGGAGCTCTCCTCTGAGGAGAGGGAGGTCCGGCCCCGCCGGACGCGTGGCGCCTTCGGAGCTCTTCCTACGGAGAAGGGCAAGTTCCTTAGACATTTTACCCTGTGCGCAGGGGTACCCCAGGTACCGACACCAGCCCTCGCCCTCCTTTCAGAGGCGAGCACTGATGCCGGACCTCACGCCCTTCGTGGGCCTGAGCTCCGATGACTTCTCGGACCACCCCTCTTCTCAGAGGCGAGCTCCAAGGCTGGACCTCCCCCTTTCACATGGGCAGAGCTCCGATGCCAGGCTTCACCCTCTCCTCAAAGGCTGAACTCCGAAGCCGTCAAGACCCTGCCAGCACAGGGAGTACTCAATACAATAAAGTGCGCGGGTAGGAGAAGGCCCCACCTCGGACTCGTTACCTCCCCCGAGGTGAGCCTGGGGGCCACTGTCGGTACCCTCAATACCGGGTACCCCCGCGCACAGCGTAAAACTTCCTAAGGACCTCGCTTCCTCTGCAGGGGCGAGGTTTGAAGGCGCCACGTGTCCAGCGGGGCCGGAGCTCCCCTCCCCACGGAGGATAGCTCCGAGCCTGCCACGTGGCCCAGGAGGCCGGACCTCACCCCCTCCGCAAGGGCGAGCTCCGAAGGCGCCACGTGTCCGGCAGGGCCGGGGCTCTCCTCTCCTCAAAGGATAGCTCCGAGCCTGCCGCGTGGCCCGGAAGACCGGACCTCGCCCCCTCCGCGGGGGTGAGCTCCGAAGGCTCCGGGCCCGCCACGTGTCCAGCAGAACAGCGCTGCCTGCCCCCGAGCGGTAGGCAGCGGGCGTAAAGACGCCCATACCTTACCCGTACAAGGTATTCAAGGCCCGCGCCTTCCCAAGACGCGGAGACACGGAGCACGCCTCTGTCAGGTGCCGTTGCGCCCGGTCGCATCGCAGACTGGCGCGCGGTGTCAGAACCTGCCAGCCAATAAACACAGCGACAAGACATCCCCTGCCGCCTCCGCCGTCATCAACCACTACGACTAGCGTGCGGCATGGGCAGGGCGGCAAGACGAAGACTCAGAAGCCTTCGCCAGAGACAACTACCGACATAACTGCAGATACGATATTCGGCAGGCAATCTCCCCGGGACCACCTGTCGGGTCCCGGGCCCCCCTTGTAAGCCACACGAGCCTTGGACTATAAAAGTCTCGGGTAGGCGACGTTAGCAAGGGTTCGCACTCCAGCAACTCACACGCTAGGTATAACTCATCCTCAAGCTCGGAACTCCGGTTCTGGGCAACAAGCAATACAGCGAGCACCTCAGCTCACCGTGGACGTAGGGTTTTACGCTCCGGCGGCCCGAACCACGTAAAACTCGCCATGTCAAGCTCCTCCCAAACTCGTCCCTACGCTTATGCTCTCCGCAACCGACTAGCCCCTCCGAAAAAGAACCTCCGCGGGCTGCCCAGAGCAGGTCCGGGGGAAGTGTCGACCACACACTTCGATAGGGGCCATGCCCCGACAAGAGGCCATGACAGTCACCCGGCGGCGGTGACCGAAGTGAGCCGTGCCCGGTACACAACACCAGGAGCTACACTGCCGGTGAATGCCGGGAGATCAAGAAGCTCGCGGAGCGCTTCCGCGAGGGGAAGCATCCGCGCGTAGATGCTCCTCACTTCCGCTAGAGGGAAGGCAAGCAGAAGGTCGACCCCCGGACAACGGCGACCAAGAGATGGGGTACCAGGAGCCCCAGCACGCCGTGAAGGCGGTCCATCACCGTGGGGACTCCAGCTCCGGCGAAGACGAGCACCGGAAGGCGCTCTACGTCATCTACGGCGGGTCCTCGAACCCCTCGTCCCGGAACACAGTCAAGACCCTGCGCCAAGCAGTGGCGTCGGTGGCTCCTACCCCAAGCGCAGCACCGCACCTCAAGTGGGTAGGGACCCCCATCAGCTTTGACGCCACCGACTGCCACAAGAACATGGCTGGAGATGGCCAGCTATCACTCCTGGTCGCTCCGACCATCGCCAACGTGAAGATGTACCACGTCCTGGTGGATGGTGGGGTCGGCCTCAACCTCATCAGCCGTGCAGCTTTCCAGAAGCTGCAGATTCCGATGGCCAAGCTCACCCCCTCGAGCCCGTTCTCAGGGGTGGGGCCGGGACAAGTCGTCCCATACGGCAACATCAGCCTCCCGGTGACCTTCGGAGCACCGGATAACTACCGAACAGAATACATTTTGTTTGACGTGGCGGAGGTCGACCTCCCCTTCAACGCCATCATCGGCAGGCCGGCCCTGTACCGATTCATGGCAGTAGCCCACTACGGCTACCTCGTCCTGAAGATGCCTACACCAACCAGTGTCCTCAGGATCCGTGGAGACCACACTGCCGCAATGTCAGCCTTGGAGAAGCTCCAAGCACTTGCGACAGCCTGAGCACCTACCCCTGGCGGTGCAGAACCGGGCCAGCTCCACCCGAGTGCACGCCACCATGCCTCGACCTCTGCACCCTGAGAGCAACCCCTCGACAAGGGCGACGTCCCCCTGAAGGTCATCCAATTCGGCGCCGAAGCTGCCCAGACCACCCGGATAGCCAGGGGCCTGGACAGCAAATAGGAAGGCACGCTCATCACCTTCCTCCGGGACAACGTCGACGTGTTTGCATGGCAACCATCACAGATGCCCGGTATCCCTAGGGAGGTGATCGAGCACCATCTGAAGATCTTCCCCGACGCTCGGCCGATCCAGCATAAGCCCCAGAAGCAGTCCATCGAGCGGCAGAACTTCATCCGTGAAGAAATCAAGAAGCTGCTTGATGCTGGCTTCATACGGGAGGTCCACCACCCCCGGTGGTTGGCGAACCCTGTTGTCGTCCCGAAGGCCGGCGGGAAGCTCCGGATGTGCATCGACTACACCAGTCTAAATAAGGCATGCCCCAAAGATCCATTCTCTCTATCTAGAATAGATCAAATTGTAGACTCGACATCAGGCTGTGATATGTTATGCTTCCTAGACGCCTACTCAGGCTTCCATCAAATACCAATGTCTAGAGAAGATGAAGAACATACCGCTTTTATAACTGTAGATGGCCAGTATTGTTATGTCTCCATGCCTTATGGTCTAAAAAATGCTCTTCCCACTTTTGTACGCACTATGCATACAACATTTGGGGAGCTAATTCGAGACTTAGTAGAGGTGTATGTCGATGACATCATTGTCAAAGTCAGACAGAGCTCATCCTTGTTAGATAACCTAGCTCTAGTCTTTGACAAGTTGCGCTCCATGCGCACTAAGCTAAACCCAGACAAGTGTGTGTTTGGTGTATCCTCTGGAAAGCTCCTTGGATTCCTGGTCTCACACCGAGGGATCGAAGCCAACCCAGAGAAGATCAAGGCCATAGAGCTGATTCGACCCCCGGCTCGCATCAAGGATGTCCAGAATCTCACGGGATGTCTAGCTGCGCCCAGTCGGTTCATACCAAGGCTAGCTGAATGGGCTCTTCCCTTCTTTAAGCTCTTGTGCAAAGCCGGTCCATTTGTTTGGACCAAAGAAGCAGAAGAAGCATTCCAGGAGTTGAAGCAACACCTGACAACGCTGCCTATCATGGTAGCCCCTGAGCCTGGTGAGCACCTACTGCTCTACATCGCGACGACGACAGAAGTAGTGAGCATGGTCCTAATCGTAGCGTGGCCGGACCCCTCGCCACTACAACCTGCTCCAGCAGCAGAAGTCAAGCACCGAGGCTGTCCGGACCCCATGGGGGGCCAGACAGTCAGAAGATCTCTGAGGCCCAGGCCCCAGAGACCATGATCGACCTCCCAGAGGTCCAAGGGAACCTCCCAGAAGTCCAAGACAACCTTCCGGAGGTCCAAGGGGACCTCCCGGAAGTCCAAGACAACCTCCTGGAGGTCCAAGGGGACCTCCCGGAGGTCCAAGACGACCTCTCGGAGGTCCAAGACGACCTCTCGGAGGTCCAAGGGGACCTCCCGGAGGTCCGAGACGGCCGAGAAGCCCCCGAGTCCCAGCCCCCGGGGGCAGCCCTGGACCTGGGGGCCTCCTGTCGGCGTATGCCAATGGAGGAAGATGCCCCGGATCTCCTAGGAAGGGTCCGGACCATCCAGAGGCCCGTCTATTACATCAGCGAAGTCCTCCACGACGCCAAGACGAGGTACCTGGAGGTTCATAAACTGCTCTATGCAGTGCTCGTGGCGTCCAGGAAGCTTCGGCACTACTTCCAAGCCCACCGGATCTGAATGGTCACCTCCTATCCGCTGAAGACCATCCTCCCCCCAACGTGACTGGCAACGTCGCCAAGTGGGCAGCGGAGCTGGCGGAGTTAGAGCTGGACTTCCTACCACGTCACGCGGTCAAGAGCCAAGCATTGGCTCACTTCGTGTCCGAGTGGACGCCATCGCCAACCAACCCAGGGGGCACCGAAGGCGGCGAACTAGAGCCCCGAGCACCGGTCTTCACCGAGCCCCACTAGACGCTCTACTTTAACGGCTCCTCGCGGAAGCAAGGGGCCGGAGCCGGCATACTGGTCCTCATGCCATCGGGGGAGCAATTCAAGTACATGGTGTGTCTCAATTTCAAGGCAACAAACAACATGGCCGAGTATGAAGCTCTCATCTTCGGCCTGAAGACGGCGCTGTCCCTCGGCGTACGCCAGTTGCTGGTCAAGGGCGACTCCCAGCTAATCATCAAGCAAGTCAAGGGTGAATGCTCCGGCAACAACCCACAACTGGTTGCCTACCTCCTCCATGTACAGATGCTGGAGAAGAACTTTGATGCCTTGGACCTGTGCCATGTACCGCACGCCGACAACATCGTGGTCGACGACCTGTCAACGAAGGCCTCCACCGGAGCCCCGGTGCCCGAAGGAGCCTTCGAAAGGACGTTGCGGCGACCCACAGCCCGGCCTGCCGAGCCGGGCGAAGGGGGCGAGACCAGCACCTCGAAGCTGGCGGTCCCGGCGGCCCTACAACCATGGTGCCCGCCAAGGATTGTAAGCACCACTGGGGACTCCGTGTTACCCAGCGCTCAAGATACAGAAGCTCAAGTCAGCCCCGATGCATGGATCACGGAGGTCCGGGACTACTTGAAAGACAACATCCTTCCTGATGAACATGTATCCGCTGAACGGATTGTGCGGGTGGCTAAGAGATACACGCTGGTAGAAGGGGATCTCTACCGACGTGGCGCCAATGACATCCTATTGCGGTGCATAACCCAGGAGGAAGGCTGTGACCTGCTCGTAGAGATCCATGGAGGCGAGTGCGGGAATCACGCTTCCCCATGCACGCTGGTCGGTAAAGCCTTCTGGCATGGCTTTTACTGGCCGACAACTCTCCTGGATGCCGTCAAGCTGGTCAAGATATGCAAGGCGTGCCAGTTCCATGCCAAGCAGATCCACACACCGGCGCAGACGCTGCAAATGATCCCACCCTCGTGACCGTTCGCGGTATGGGGGTTGGACACCCTGGGGCCCTTCCTCAGAGCCGTCGGGGGATTCCGGTACCTCTACGTCGCCATCGACAAGTTCACCAAGTGGCCGGAAGCTGCACAAGTCATCACCATCAACAAACAATCCGCAGTCAAGTTCATCAAGTCGATCGTCTGTAGGTTCGGGGTCCCGAACAGGATCGTCACCGACAATGGGACCCAGTTCACCAGTGCAGCGTTCCAAGAGTACTGCGAAGACCTTGGCATCCAGGTGTGCCATGCCTCTATCGCTCATCCAAAGAGCAATGGGCAAGTCGAGAGAGCCAACACCGAAATCCTTCGAGGCCTCAAGACTCGCACCTATGCCAGCTTGGAGAAGCATGGTGCCAAGTGAGTGCATGAGCTTCCGTGCGCACTGTGGGCAAGCCGAACATCCCAGAGCCAGGCTACTGGAGAGACACCCTTCTTCATGGTCCACGGGGCCAAAGTCGTGCTTCCCCCGGAGGTCACCATGGGGTCCCCCCGTGTCCGAGCTTACGACGAAGCCGCGCAGGACCAGCTCCGGCGTGAGGACATCGACCTCGTCGACGAGGCAAGATGGAAAGCAACGCTCCGCAATGCACGGTACCGACAGGCGCTCCGGCTCTACCACCAGAGGTCCGTGCGTGTCCGGGAGCTCAAGGAAGGCGACCTGGCGCTGCGGCGCATACTTTCTCTAGAAGGGACTAACAAACTCCCCACAGCTGGGAAGGTCCCTTCCGAGTCACGAAAGTTTGCCGCCCCCCTGGTGCGTGTGCCTTTCTACCGAGGACGAGGACCCGCTCCCAAACTCTTGGAACATAGAACATCTCCGTAAGGTCTATCCTTAGAGCAGTTGTAGGACATGTTTTCTCTTCTTTCTGTAATAGATCCATAGAACATAGGAACAGCGCATGGAGCAACTAAGCCCCAGGGGTGGTCCAGGACTACGTCCAGCTTGGCCTGGTTCCATACCCTAAGCGCGTAGGCCCTGCCCCCCTTCATAATGGGGTGGGTCGTTGCCTCCATGTACATTTTGCCTTCCTCCTTTGGATGTTTATTATGGGAAGAACCATGTCCTACCACACTCTCTCATGTGTTCATTTAAATTATGCAATTAATTTTTATGATCACCTCCTCATGCTCACTGACCGTGTATGCCCATCGTACACTCAGCTCTCCTTTCCCACTCTCATCCCTAGTCGACATTTGCTATCCTGACTGAAGGCGGTCGTTCTTGAGGTACCTGCCAAAGGCCAGGGGTCTCTCGGACCTCCCCCAGTTGGGTATTATGACGCCAGTTGGTCACCTCCAGGAAAAACCTATGCCAGTCATGGGAGGTCCAGGGTGTGTAGTCTGCTTTACCTGGTTCCGTATCCAAAGCGTACGCACTCTGCCTCTCGGGAGGTCCAGTGTGTGCAGCCTGCTTTGCCTGGTTCCGTACCCAAAGCGTGTGCACTCTGCCTCCCCAGCGCTACGGTCTAGTACTAGGGGCCAGCCGGACCTCTAGTGCCGAAGGCACTGAATTGCCCAAGCCCCATTGTCGAAGTGTTCGGTCGACACTTCCCCCGGGCCTGCACTGGGCAGCCCGCGGAGGTTCTTTTTTCGGTGGGGCTAGTCCCTTGCGGAGAGCTTGCGCGGATGGACGAGTTAGTAAGAGCTTGACACTGTGAGTTTTACGTGGTTCAGGCCGCCGGAGCGTAAAACCCTACGTCCACGGCGAGCTATGGAGCTTGCTGTATTGCTTGCTGCTCAGGGCCGGAGTCCTGAGCTTGGGGGTGAGTTACAGCTTGGGAGTGAATGGCTAGCGTATGAGTTGCAGAGTGCGAACCCTTGCTATCGTCGCCTACCCGAGCCTTTTATAGTCCAAGACCCGAGTGGCTCACAAGGGGGCCCGGGACCCGACAGGTGGTCCCGGGGAGATTGACTGTTATCTACCGTATCTGCAGTTATGCCGGTAGTTGTCTCTGGCGAAGGATTCCGAGTCTCCGTCTTGCCGCCCTGCCCATGCCACACGCTAGTCGTAGTGGTTGATGACGGCGCAGGCGGCATGGGATGTCTTGTCACGGCGTTTATTGGCTGGCAGGTTCTGACACCGCGCGCCAGTCTGTGATGCGACTGGGCGCAACGGCACCTGACAGAGGCGTGCTCCGCATCTCCGCGTCTTGGGAAGACACGGGCCTTGAATACCTTGTACGGGTAAGGTATGGGGCGTCTTTACGCCCGCTGCCTATCGCTCGGGGACAGGCAGCACCGTTCTGCTGCCACGTGGCGGGCCCGGAGCCCTTCTCAGAGGAGAGGAGGGCCCAGCCCACGGGGCACGTGGAGCCTCTGGACCTCTCCTCGTGGAGGGGGAGGTTCGGCTTCTGCCGGCCACGTGGCAGGCCCGGAGCTCCCCTCTGAGGAGAGGGGGGTCCGGCCCCGCCGGATACGTGGCACCTTCGGACCCCTCGCCCGCGTAGGGGGAGGTCCGGCTTCTGTATGCCACGTGGCGAGCCCGGACCTCTCCTCTGAGGAGAGGGAGGTCCGGCCCCGCCGGACGCGTGGCGCCTTCGGAGCTCTCCCTACGGAGAAGGCATTTTCCCCTGTGCGCGGGGGTACCCCATATCGCAGGTACCGACAGTGGCCCCCGGGCCCATCTCGGGGGAGATAGCGAGCCCGAGGTGGGACCTCCGTCTCTTCTGATCCGCGCACTTTCTCTAAGTCCCGCATTGACCGCTGCCGGAGCACGAACGGTGGCAGGATCGTGGGAGCGTGCGCTCACTTGATGGTTGCTTTTACTGCGGCGGTTCCCAAGACTGCCACTTCTGCATGTTGCGGCGCTTTCTTCGGGAACCACCGAAGTACCTTGCCGGCTCATCTTCTTAGGAGACTGACTCCTTGACCCACCGCTTCAGTCGGGCGGCTTGGGTCCACCTGTCATCGGCGCTCGGTCTCAGAGCCGAAGCGGTTGCCGATGCGGCGTACTCGAAGAGTTCCGAATCGCTTGGGATTGCACCCGGGAAGGTGTGAAAAGAAACCGCCACGTGGGTACGCTCCCCTTATAAGGCTTCCAGCCCTTGTGCCCCCCTCGAGTCTCTGCAGTCTTGTCTTCTTCCATGGCTCCTAACCCGCCTTACGGGGGGAGAATCGCTCTCAATTTCCTCCAGCGACGGCGTCTGCACCAAGTCTGGGACCCAGGGAGCCTGCCTGCCTTGCCTCTGGTGGTGGCGCCTCCAAGGGGTCTCTGGTTTGTCCTCCCGACGGGGCCCTTCCTTGGTGACGGTAGGCAGCAAGCTCCCTGGCGTTGCGTCCCTTCTCGGATGGTGGAGTCTTCAAAGAAACCGCTGAAGCACCAAGGAGAATTCCAGGCGGCAGAGCCTCCGAGGAGACCGCTGAAGCTGCGGAGGGGGCCTCAGGAGCACCCTTGACGACACCGGCTTTTGCGCCGGTGATGAGGGAACTTCAGGGGAAGGAAACTGCTGATGCACCAAGGAGGATCCTAGGCGGCAGAGTCTCCAAGAAGACCGTTGAAGCTGCGGAGGGGGCCTCAGGAGCACCCTTGATGACACCGGCCTTTGCGCTGGTGATGAGGGAGGCGCTCTCCCGCTCCCGGCGCGGCCGATCTTGCAACTTCTAGACTCTGGTCATGTCAGGGGAACCTTGGGGCTTGTTTCTTTCGTTTTCATCGAGTTTGTAGCCCAGCTCATGGAGCCATGAATACATGAACTCTTATGACCCTCCGTGCCTGCGATGTTTTCCGTCTTCTTCCTGGTTTTGCCTGACCGAGCCCTTAGCTCCGCAAGGTGCTCAGAGGCCTTCACCAATCTCGATGTTCTGCTCCGGCACCTTCCCCGGGTCCTCATTATATTAAGGGCCCCAAGGTCCTCGGGCCCCGCTTCATGAGGATGGGGAGGCCCGGATCAGCCAGCCACGTGGCGGATCCGGAGCTCTCCTCTGAGGAGAGGGAGGTCCGGACCCGTGGTACACGTGGGGTCTCCGGGCCCTTCCCCTCAGAGGAGGGGAGGTCCGGTCCCGCTGGAGCCGTGGATCCTTCGGTCTTGCCTTGGAGCTCCGGTCTCGCATGATTCCGTAGTGGCCCCCTGGCAGGGGCGTCCCATTGGTCAGGTGCTCCTACCACATTCCTGTAGGGATCCGAGGCCGAGAGGTCCTGCACACAAGTAGGGAAAAAGTAATCCTCCTTGGGAGCTTCCCCTCCCTTATCTCATAGTCTTATTCGACTTATGGCCCCTAACCATATGCTCGGTGCTTGGGGACAGTAGTGCGCGAAGCGTTCGGGGGGTCAGGGCCCCCCTCGACTATCGGCAGGTACCCCCGATGCACCCACCTCTGGTAGGGCAGCGAATGCCGACTAGTGGTGAGAATGAGAAGGGGGAGCTGAGCACATGGAAGCCATGCACCGCAAGGGTAGTCATAAAAAACTTAGTACACAATTTAAATGAGTACGAGGAAAGAGCAAAGTAGAACAGGTTTCTTTTCGTATAACTTTCCACAAGAGGAAGGCAGGCTAAACATGGAGGCCACAACCCGCCCCATTAAGAGGGGAAGCAAGACTCTACGCGCTTGGAGTAGGAACCAGGCAAAGCTGAACGTAATCCTGTACCGTCCCCTGGGGCTTAGCTGCTCCGAGCGCTGTTCCTGGACTCTATGGAGTTTATTACGGAAAGAAAGTACTGTCCTATCTTTGCTCTAGGGGTAGAACTTACGGAGGTGTTCTATGTTCCAAGGGTTTGGGAGCAGTTCCCCATCCTCGGTGGAAAGGCGCACACACCCGGGGCGGCATACTTTCGTGACCCGGAAGGGACCTTCCCAACTAGGGGAGAGTTTGTGGGCCCCTTCGCGAGAAAGTATGCGCCGCAGCACCAGGTCACCTTCCTGCAGCTCCCAGGCACGCACAGATCTTTGGTGGTAGCGCCGAAGCGCTTGTCTGTACCACGCGTTACGGAGTGCTGCATGTAATCGGACCTCGTCGACGAGGTCGATTTCTCCACGCCGGAGGTTGTCCTGCGCGGCTTCGTCGTAAGCCCGGACACGGTGAGACTTCATGGTGATTTCTGGGGGAAGTATAGCTTCGACCCCATACACCATGAAGAAGGGTGTCTCTCCGGTGGCCCGGCTCTCGGATGTCCGGTTAGCCCATAGTGTGCTCGGAAGCTCATCTACCCAATTGGCACCATGTTTCTTCAGACTGGCGAAGGTGCGAGTCTTGAGGCCCCGGAGAATCTCCGCGTTGGCTCTCTCAACTTGCCCATTGCTCTTCAGGTGGGCGACAGAGGCATAGCACACCTGAATGCCGAGGTCCTCGCAGTAGTCTTGGAAGGCTGCGCTGGTGAACTGGGTCCCGTTGTCGGTGATGATTCTGTTCGGGACCCCGAACCGGCAGACAATAGACTTGATGAATCTTACTGCGGATTGTTTGTTGATGGTGACAACTGGTGTAGCTTCCGGCCACTTGGTGAACTTGTCGATGGCGACATAGAGGTACCAGAATCCCCCGACGGTTCTGGGAAATGGTCCCAAGATGTCCAGCCCCCATACGGCAAATGGCCACGAGGGCGTGATCATCTGTACCGCCTGAGCCGGTGTATGGATCTGCTTGGCGTGGAACTGGCACGCCTTGCAGCTCTCGACCAACTTGACGGCATCCTGGAGTGCTGTCGGCCAGTAGAAGCCATGCCGGAAGGCTTTACCGACAAGCGTGCGTGAGGAAGAGTGACTTCCACATTCGCCTCCATGGATCTCAGCGAGCAAGTCGCAGCCTTCCCCCTGGGTTATGCACCGCATTAGGATGTGGTTGGCGCCACGCCGGTAGAGATCCCCCTATACCAGCGCGTACCTCTTAGCCATACGCACAATCCGCTCAGCGGTTGCATGTTCATCAGGGAGGATATTGTCTTTCAAGTAGTCTCAGATCTCCGTGATCCATGCATCGGGTCTGACTTGAGCTTCTGGATCTTGAGCGTTGGGTTGCACGGAGTCCCCAGTGACGCTTACGATCCTTGGCGGCATCCATGGCTGTAGGGCCGCCGAGACCGCCAGCTTCGAGGTGCTGGTCAAGCCCCCTTCGCCCGGCTCGGCGGGCCGGGCTGTGGGCCGCAGCAACGTCCTCTCGAAAACTCCTTCGGGCGCAGGGGGGCTCCGGTGGAAGCCTTCGTTGAAAGGTTGTCAGCTGCGGCATTGCTAGCGCGCGGTACGTGGTGCAGGTCCAAGGCGAGGAATTCTTTCTCCAACATCTGCACGTGAAGCAGATACGCAGCTAGCTGTGGGTCATTGCAGGAGCATTCGCCCTTGACTTGTTTGATGACCAGTTGGGAGTCGCCCTGTGCCAACAACTGGCGAGCGCCTAAAGACAGGGCTGTCTGTAGGCCAAAGATGAGTGCTTCATACTCTGCCATGTTGTTAGTTGCCTTGAAATTGAGACGCACCATGTACCCAAACTGTTCCCCCAATGGCATGAGGAGCAGTACGCCGGCACCGGCCCCCTGCTTTCGCGAGGAGCCGTCGAAGAAAAGTGTCCAGTGGGGTTCGGTGAAGACCGGAGCTTGGTGCTCTGGTTCACCGCCTTCATGGCCCCCTGGGTCAGTGTTCGTTGGTGTCCACTCTGCCACAAAGTCAGCAAGTGCTTGGCTCTTGACTGCATGGCGTGGGAGGAAGTCCAGCTCAAACTCCGCCAGCTCTGCCGCCCATTTAGCAACGTTGCCAGTCGCATGGGGGCTGTGAAGAATCGTCTTCAGTGGATACGAGGTGACTACCAAGACCCGGTGGGCCTGGAAATAATGGCGGAGCTTCCTGGAGGCCACGAGCACCGCATACAACAGCTTGTGGACTTTTAGGTACCTTGTCTTGGCATCATGAAGTACTTCGCTGATGTAGTAGACAGGCCTCTGTATAGTTCGAACCCTCTCTCTTAGGCTTGGGAGGTCCTCGTCCATTGGCCCTGGCCCGCTGGAGGTGAGTGGACCCGTGGGGGCCTCCGGGAGCTGGGACCCGGAGGCCCTTAAGCTATCTTGGTTATCCGGGAGCTCCAGGGGGTCTTGAGGGATCTCCGGGAGGTCCCATTTGGTCCCCGGGGGATTCCGCAGGACCCCCGGGGGTTTATCTTGGGGGTCCGGGAGACCGCCCTGGACCTCCGGGAGGCCGACCTGGACCTCCGGGAGGTTGCCTTGGAGGTCCAGGAGATCGCCTTGGTCCTGCGGGGCCTCCTGGCGTCTGTCTTCTGCTACCGGAGGAGGTTGTGAAGATGAGGGGTCCGGCCGCTCTGCGACGAGGACCATACTCACCACTTCAGTTGTCGCCGCGATGTAGAGCAGCAGGTGCTCTCCGGGCTCAGGGGCTACCATGATATGTAGGGTCGTCAGGAGTCGCTTCAACTCCTGGAAAGCCTCTTCTGCTTCGTCAGTCCAGGCAAAAGGGCCTGACTTGCGCAGGAGCTTAAAGAAAGGGAGTGCCCGCTCTGCTAGCCTCGATATAAACCGACTCAGCGCGGCTAGACATCCCGTGAGTTTCTGGACATCCTTGATGCGGGCAGGGGGCCGCATCAAGTCGATGGCCTTGATCTTCTCTGGGTTGGCCTCAATCCCTCGGTGCGAGACCAGGAATCCTAAACGCTTCCTAGAGGACACACCGAACACACATTTATCGGGGTTTAGCTTGGTGCGCGTAGAGCGCAACTTGTCAAAGACTAAGGCTAGGTTATCTAACAAATATGAACCCTGCTTGACCTTGACAACTATGTCATCGACGTACACCTCAACTAGGTCTCTTATTAACTCCCCAAAGGTTTTGTGCATTGCTCGCACAAAGGTGGGGAGTGCATTCTTTAGGCCGTAAGGCATAGACACATAACAATAAAGGCCGTCTGCTGTGATGAAGGAGGTGTGCTCCTCATCCTCCCTAGACATGGGGATCTGATGGAAACCCGAGTAGGCGTCTAGGAAGCACAGCATATCACAGCCTGACGTTGAGTCTACTATTTGATCTATTCTAGGGAGAGGGAATGGATCTTTGGGACATGCCTTATTGAGACTGGTGTAGTCGATGCACATCCGGAGCTTCCCGCCGGCCTTCGGGACAACGACGGGGTTCGCCAACCACCGGGGGTGGTGGACCTCCCGTATGAAGCCAGCGTCCAGCAGCTTCTTGACTTCTTCACGAATGAAGTTTTGCCGCTCGATGGACTGCTTGCGGGGCTTCTGTTGAACCGGTCGGGCGTCGGGGAAGACTTTTAAGTGGTGCTCGATCACCTCCCTGGGGTCCCCGGCATCTGTGACGGCTGCCATGCAAACACGTCGATGTTGTGCCGGAGGAAGGTGACGAGCGCGCCTTCCTATTTGCTATCCAGGCCCCCGGCTACCCGGGTGGTCTGGGTGGCTTCGGCGCCGACTTGGATGACCTTTAAGGGGACGCCGCCCTCGTCGAGAGGTTGCACCCGGGGTGCTGTGGCGGAGGCACGGTGGCGTGCGCTCGGGCGGAGCTGGTCCGGCTCTGCACTGCCGGGGGCTGATGCCCCAGCTGTTGCGAGCGCTTGAAGTTTCTCTAAGGCCGACACTGCAGCAGTGTGGTCTCCATGAATCCTGAGGACGCCCGTCGGTGTTGGCATCTTCAGGACGAGGTAGCCGTAGTGGGCTACTGCCATGAACCGGTACAGGGCTGGCCTGCCGATTATGGCGTTGAACGGGAGGTCTATCTCCGCTACGTCGAACAGAATGTACTCTGTCCGATAGCTGTCCGGAGCCCCGAAGGTCACCGGGTGTTGCCGTAGGGAATGACTTGTCCCGGCCCTACCCCTGAGAACGGGCTCGACGGGGTGAGCTTGGCCATCGGGATCTGCAGCTTCTGGAAAGCTGCACGGCTGATGAGGTTCAGCCCAGCTCCACCATCTACCAAAACGTGGTACATTCTCACGTTGGCGATGGTAGGAGCTACCAAGAGCGGTAGTTGGCCGGCCCCAGCCATGTTCCTGGGGCAGTCGGTGGCGTCAAAGCTGATGGGGGTCCCCATCCACTTAAGGTGCGGTGCGGCACTTGGGAGTGGCGCCACCGACGCTACTGCTCGGCGCAGAGTCTTTACTGCGCTTCGGGACGAGGGGTCGGCAGACCCACCGTATATGACGTAGAGCTTCTTTTGACACTCATCGTCGCTGGAGCTGGAGTCCTCATGATTGTGTGCCGCCTTCACGGCGCACTGAGGCTCCTGGATCTCCTCTGGGTGGTCGATGCTGTCTGGGACATCCACCCTCTGTTTGCCCTCCTTTGGACGGAAGGGTGGGGCCTCAGCCCGCTGCTGCTTCCCCTTGCGGAAGCGCTCTGCGAGCTTTTGGATCTCCCGGCACTCGGCAGTAGTGTGGCGACAGCTGCCGTGCACGGGGCACATATTGTCTAGATCACCTTCTGTGATTGGTGATCTTCGCTGCCTCTTGTCGGGGCGCGGCCCCCGAGCCCCACTGAGCGTCGCTGCAGTGACGACTGGAGCTGCGGTCGGTGATTCTATCTTGCCTCTGCCTCGGTTCTTGGCCTTCCTGCTGCCTCCACAGGGAGTAGGACCAGATCCGGGCAGTCCTGACTCGGAGGATGGCAGTGAGTGCAAGTTTCGCCCTTCGGCTGCCCTGGCGCACTTGTCTGCCAGGCTGAAGAGCTCTGAGACATCGCGGACCTCCCTGGTCGCGAGCTTCTCGAGCATCTTCTTGTCCCGGACGCCTTGCCGGAACGCCACCACCACAGAAGCATTTTGAATGTGTGGGATGGTGTTCCGCACCTGGGAGAACCGCTGGATGAAAGAGCACAGCGACTCCCCAGGTTGTTGCTGGATGGCGTGGAGGTCGAGCTCCGTGCCAGGCCGGGTGTAGGAACTGCCGAAGTTGGCGATGAACTGCCGGCAAAGCTCTCCCCAGGAAGTTACGGAACCCTGGGGGAGGTTCATGAGCCAAGACCGAGCTGGACCGGTCAAGGCGACAGGGAAGTAATTGGCCATGACGGCTTCATTCCCTCCTGCGGCAAGTACGGCGGTGGAGTAGATCTGGAGGAACTCCGCCGGGTTGACGCTGCCGTCGTACTTCTCGGGCAGGTGCGGCCGAAACTTGCGTGGCCACTTCGCGAAGCGAAGGTGAGGCGCGAGGGCCGCACACCCTGCTTATGTCGCCACAGGTTCTGGTGCCACGAACGCTCGGTTCGCACTGGGCACAGTGTACCCCGGTACGGGCAAGGCTGCACCATAGGCCGGGGGCGCCATCTGCAGGACATATGACTGTGGCATATTCTGCACGGCGCAGGCCTGGGGCAGAGATCGCGTGGCGAAGGTCTGCTCTTCAGGCTGGGTCGAGGCCGACGTCATGCTGTCGTCAGCCTCTTGGTAGCGACGCCTTTCTCGGCGTTGCTTGAGGTATACCCGGGCATCTTGACCCAGGCGACACCGCTCCAGCTCTGTCCTCAGATCCGTCGATTGGAGCCTGGTAGAGCTGGAATCTGCCGTCTGCTCGTCAACCAATGGTGCGCGCATCAGCGACACGGCCGGTTGGCCAGAGCGTCGTCCCCGTCGAAGTTGAGGGTTTGCGGCGGCGACGACGAGACGGTCTACCTCGCGAATCCACTGCTGGGTCGCTGCCTGAGGCGTGTCCCCAGCCGACGGGCTGTACAGTAGCGCTCTTGCTGCAGCTAGCGCACCCCCACCGGGTAGGCCTAGTGCTACTGAAGACCTGATGCTGGTTGGAGCCTGCATTGCCGGGGTCGGCGCTGCCAGAGCCGGTTGCTGGCTCCCAGCTTGTACCGACACACTCCGTCCCGAGTGTGTTGACATGTACTCCCCCCTGGTCATGGTTTGCCGCAGAGGCGAGGGAGGAGAGTTCGCCGCTGAAGGAGGCTTGGTCATCTCCGTCGGCGGAAACTCGTCGCGCTAGGGGAAAAGCCCCCTACCTGGCGCGCCAAATGTCGAAGTGTTCGGTCGACACTTCCCCCGGGCCTGCACTGGGCAGCCCGCGGAGGTTCTTTTTTCGGTGGGGCTAGTCCCTTGCGGAGAGCTTGCACGGATGGACGAGTTAGTAAGAGCTTGACACTGTGAGTTTTACGTGGTTCAGGCCGCCGGAGCGTAAAACCCTAAGTCCACGGCGAGCTATGGAGCTCGCTGTATTGCTTGCTGCTCAGGGCCGGAGTCCTGAGCTTGGGGGTGAGTTACAGCTTGGGAGTGAATGGCTAGCGTATGAGTTGCAGAGTGCGAAACCTTACTATCGTCGCCTACCCGAGCCTTTTATAGACCAAGACCCGGGTGGCTCACAAGGGGGCCCGGGACCCGACAGGTGGTCCCGGGGAGATTGACTATTATCTACCGTATCTGCAGTTATGCCGGTAGTTGTCTCTGGCGAAGGCTTCCGAGTCTCCGTCTTGCCGCCCTGCCCATGCCGCACGCTAGTCGTAGTGGTTGATGACGGCGCAGGCGGCATGGGATGTTTTGTCGCGGCGTTTATTGGCTGGCAGGTTCTGACACCGCGCGCCAGTCTGTGATGCGACTGGGCGCAACGGCACCTGACAGAGGCGTGCTCCGCGTCTCCGCGTCTTGGGAAGACGCGGGCCTTAAATACCTTGTACGGGTAAGGTATGGGGCGTCTTTACGCCCGCTGCCTATCGCTCGGGGGCAGGCAACACCGTTCTGCTGCCACGTGGCGGGCCCGGAGCCCTTCTCAGAGGAGAGGAGGGCCCAGCCCGCGGGGCACGTGGAGCCTCTGGACCTCTCCCCGCGGAGGGGGAGGTTCGGCTTCTGTCGGCCATGTGGGCGGGCCCGGAGCTCCCCTCTAAGGAGAGGGGGGTCCGGCCCCGCCGGATATGTGGCACCTTCGGACCCCTCGCCCGTGGAGGGGGAGGTCCGGCTTCTGTATGCCACGTGGTGAGCCCGGACCTCTCCTCTAAGGAGAGGGAGGTCCGGCCCCGCCGGACGCGTGGCGCCTTCGGAGCTCTCCCTGCGGAGAAGGGCGAGTTCCTTAGGCATTTTCCCCTGTGCGCGGGGGTACCCCATATCGCAGGTACCGACACCCATATACCGGTCCAGGACAGTAAGCCAAATAAGAGTAAGAAACAGGGAAGGGAGAGCCCCTGAGCAGAATTATCTTTTCCCTACTTGTGTGCAGGACCTCCTGAAAAGCCCCCCGGACCTCCGGAGCTAAAGCTCCAACACCGACTAGAAAGGCGCATGGGGACTCAACAAGGGAAGACCGGAGCACCTGACGGTACTGAAGTCCCAGGGCTTCTCAAGACTGGAGCTCCGGACTCCAACCCAAGACTAGAAGAGCCGGACCTCGCCCCCGCTGCGGGGGCGAGCTCCGAAGGCTCCACGTGTCCAGCGGGGCCAGACCTCTCCTCTCCTCAGAGGTGAGCTCCGGGCCCGCCACGTGGCCAGCGGAGCCGGACCTCCCCTCCTTCGCGGGGGTGGGATCCGAAGGCGCAACGTGTCCAGCAGAGCTGGGGCTTCCCTCTCCTCAGAGAAGAGCTCCGGGCCTGCCACATGGCCTGCAGAGCCGGACCTCTCCCCTCCGCGGGGGTGAGATCCAAAGACCCCTTGGGTCCTTATGTCAACAAGGGCCCAAGAGAGGTGTCTGTGCAAAGCTTTGAGATCGGTGGAGACCTCCCGGGGCCCTTACAGAGCTAAGGGGGCGGGCAGGCCAAGCCAAGAAAAGAAAGCGAGAAGCACAGATGCACAAGACAACAAGTCTGCTCATTGAAAAGCTCCACGAGCTGTCCTACAGAGAAAAAACACAAAATACAAGGCCCTCCAGCTACAAGGGCGAGCACCTAGGAGTCCCCGGCCTCCCGCTGGAAACTAGACGCGATGAGGGCGGCAACGTCTCCGACTCCGGCCCTGGCGACCTCCTCCTGCTCGGCGATGGGGCCCTGCACCACCGGTTCCAGAAAGATGGAGTCCTAGCTCCGGAAGCACGTCAGCACGTGCGCAGCGACCTCCTTCTCCAAGCTCCTCCCCTCAACCTCGAGCTCGTCGACGACCACGGCTTCCAACCTCTCCAGCTTGGCGCCGATGGACTCGAGCGCCGGGATCGCCTGGACCACCTCTTGTGCCGGAGCCCCCGTCCTCACGGGGCTGAAGCCAAGAGGCACCAGAGCAGACTCCGCCTGGCCGATGAAGTTTCACACTGCTCGGGCCTCGACGGTCCGTGAAGCTCGGAGCTGCTCCACCTCCTGGCGAGCTGCCAGCAGGGCGCCAGGACCTTCCTCGGCGAACCTCCTCTCCTTCGCCGTGAAGTCCCGGGCGAGCCTCTCCAACTCCGACGCCCGGAAGTCAGCAGCAAGCTCCCAGTCTAGCACCGCTTGGCAATCCTGGGCGACCTGCTCCTCCCTTCCGGCCAAGGAAGCCTCCCGGAGTTCCAGCTCTCCGGCCCTGGCCTTCAGGTGGCCTTCGCCTGCCTCCAGCTGCTCGGCGACCTCCTTCTCCTTGGCCGCCACGGCGCGCTGCCGCTCCGCAACGGCGCACCAGCTGCACCCGCATCTCCTCGTTGGCGTCGGAGCAGGCCCGGACACTGTCATAGGCCTCACGAGCCTCCTGCATAATCCTCCTGGTCTCGGTGTCCAGGTGGTCGATGGCCTTCCTCTACACATCGAGGAACGCCTCCTCAGTGTCGAGCCTCGCCCTCCTAGTGTCGAGCTCCTCCTTGACCTCCTGGGTCCACAGCATCAAGAGTCGCCCCCAGCCGCGGAGGCGGTCTCTCTCATCTGCCATGGCCTCCCGCTTGCGCTCAAGCGCAGCCTGGACCTGCCGGACACCAAACTAGGCAAGCTCCAGTGCGTCTGACAGGGACACTCGGGGGCGGAGGCCGAAGCCGTGCCGCAGACCTCCTCCATGATGTCGTCATCCGACGGAGGAGACACCGACACAGCAGCCTCCACGGAAACCGTGATGATGCGTCGATCAGGAGAAGATGGCGTTGGGCAGGGCCAGTCCTGACGCGCCCCTGCTCATCGCCATCCTAGAGACCTGCATCAGCTCCACCTGCATCAGCACCAGAAGGCCGGTTGCCGTCATCCTGCTCCGCCAAGTCCTCATCAGTTGCCAGCTCCCAAGCTGGCGAAGAAGGAGGAGCAGGCGCCGCCGTCGTCGCATGAGCCGGTCCCGCCGAGCCAGAAGGAGCAGACATCTGGGCCCGCACGGGGGCCGGTGAAGCTGCCGCGACGTCCTGACGCTGTGGCACTGGGCCCCTGCCAACCGGAGGTGGCCGGGGAACAGACGCGTCCCCGGCAGCAACGAATCCCTACAAGCACAGGGAGCTCTCAAGACAAGAAAAGAAGAGTTAAAGTACGGAAGTACAAAGATCCGGTAAGTATAACTTACCGATGAACTCGAACGTTCTAGCGAGCATGGAGCCCTAGCTTCCGAGCCGGGGCAGGGCCGTCAGAGCTTGCCGTCGCCGCCGGGGCCTGCGCAGAAGGCACCTGGACTGGCGTCGCAGGGGGTGCTCCTGGAGACCCCCTAGGAGATGGAGCGGTAGAGCTCCCGCCGGCAGCACCTCTGGCGCCGCTCGCTGTACCAGCCCTTGGAACACCTAAAGGCCAGGGCGCCTGTGCCCCCCCGCTGAGTTCCGGGCACCGCAGCACCGGCGTCCCTCCTCGGAGCTCCACCTGTGGAAGGAGGTTGGGACGCCCAGGGCTCCTCCGACCACCGCTGTCCAAGAGGAGTTCCGTCAGCCTGGAAGACCCGAGGCCTCTTTAGGTCGCCGCCCGATGAGCCGGCACCTCCTAATGAAGAGCACGGGGGGACTCCGATCCCATGACTCTGCGCGAACAATGCCCTCGGTGGAGACCGGGAGCGCTTCCTCTTCGGCGAACTGGAGGCCGGCTCCTTGCCCTTCCCCTTGTCGACAGACCGAGCTCTGTCGTCCCTCGGCAGGGGTTCGGCATCGGCCGACCCCTCGCGCCGCTCTCCGGAGCGGTCAACCTCGCTGATCGAGATTCCCTGGGAAGCATCACCGACCTGGCGCACGGCGATCCCGATATCGTCCAAGGTCGGCATCTCCCGTAGCAACTTCGCCCTCCACGTCGGCTCCATGAAGAGAGGGAGGCAGGAAGCTGGAACTGTGAGGGAGCGGTCGTCGATGAAGTCGCTGCTTACCCTAATCACCATCTCCCTCAGCAATTCGGCGGACGGGTCAGAGCCTAAGCCCGTCTCCAGCCTGGTGCAGTCGTGCTCGCCGGTGTAGTACCATGCCGGGCGATTGCGCTGCTGCAGCGGCGCGACAGGAAGTCCGCCAGCACCATCAGGGATGTCAGCCCCTACTCCGCCAGGAACTAGATCTGCTCTAGGACTGGCGCATACTCCTGCTCCAGCTCCGGGCTCTCCTCCCAGAAGCGGCGCCTGGTGGATGGTTCCTCAGTCGACAACTGGAGTCGATCGTACTCATCAGTCTTCACGATCACCCAGTCATCTCTCCAGCCTTCCCACCTCGCGGCGCTGAAGGGCAGAAGGTACTTGGAGACCTTCGGATCCTTGCAGCGGTGCTGGAAGTAGTACGCTCCCAGCTGGTTCTTCGAGCCACGCCCGGTCGTCCGCAGCAAGAATAAGTGACGGAAGAGCGTCACAGAAGCGCGCACCCCCACGAACATCTCGCAGAAGTGCACGAAGACGGCGGCCAAAGCAAAGGAGTTCGGGGAGAGGTGATGAAGCTGGAGGCCATAGGTCTCTAGCAGAGTCACAAAGAAAGAAGAGATCGGCGGGACGAACCCCGCCAAGACATAGGCAATGAAGAGGATGGTCTCCCCTCTCTCCAAATGCAGGGGAAGAGATCCCCGCCGAAGACAGCGCCTCTCCTCTTCCGAGTGCCATCCCAGCAGCTTGCGCACCGACCCAAGGTCTTTCATCCGGGCGATGCGCGGCGGAGGCATGCTGGAAGCCATCGAAGACGAACATGCAAGAACTTGGAAGACAGAGGAGGTTTGGGCGCACGGGAGAATCCAGAAGGCTAATGTGTAGGGAGATGTGCGACGGGAAGCCTGCAATGCGGATGTGATCCCCTTTAAACTTCCTAGAAGCAATTCAAAACGCTTCGTATGTGTCGCTCGGGGCAGACACCCCAGGTCCAAGCCCCAGGCACACTGACAAGAGGGCCCAAGCCGTCCTGCAGAAGCGGTGGGCCAAGAAGTCAGTCCCCCGCGCGGACAACCTGGAGGTTCCTCACAAGGCGCTGCGATGTGCAGTAGTGGCAGCCTTGGGAACCGTCGCAGTTAAAGCTGCCATCAAGCAGGGGTCACGCCACCCCACGACCGATCGTGTTGTTCATGCAACGGTCAAAAGGAGTCTCCGAGAAGGTGCGCAGGGTAGAAAAGGTGAAGGCCCCACCTCGGGATCGTCATCTCCCCCGAGATGGGCCCGGGGGCCACTGTCGGTACCCTCAATACCGGGTACCCCCGCACACAGGACAAAACCGCCTAAGGACCTCGCCCCTTCCGCAGGGGTGAGCTCCGAGGGCGCCACGTGTCCAGCGGGGCCGGAGCTCCCCCTCTCCTCAGAGGAGAGCTCCGGGCCAGCCACGTGGCTGGCGGAGCCGGACCTTCCCCCCTCTCCGCGGGGGTGAGCTCCGAAGGCGCCATGTGTCCAGCGAGGCTGGAGCTCCCCCTCTCCTCACAGAAGAGCGACAGGCCCGCCACGTGGCCAGCAGAGACGGACCTCCCCCCTCTGCAGGGGTGAGCTTCGAAGGCTCGACGTGTCCAGCGGGGTCGGACATCCCTCTCCTCAGAGGTGAGCTCCGGGCCCGCCATGTGGCAAGCAGAGCCGAACCTCCCCCTCCGCGAGGGTGAGCTCCGAAGGCTCCATGTGTCCAGCGGGGCCGGGCCTCCCTCTCCTTAGAGGTGAGCTCCGGGCCCGCCACGTGGTCGGCAGAGCCGCGCTGCCCGCCCCGGCGCGGTAGGCAGCGGGAGTAAAGACCCGCGCCTTCCCAAGACGTGACATTAAAGACTCGCGCCTTCCCAAGGCGCGGAGATGCGGCGCATGCCTGTCAGGAGGCGCTGTGACCAGTCACAGTCAAGACAGGCGCACAGTGTCAGGAGCAGTAGACCGATAAATGCTGCTACAAGACACGCCCTGCCGCCCCTGCCATCATCAACCACTACACCTAGCTTGCGGCGTGGGCAGGGCGACATGACAAAGGCTAAGAAGCTACCGCTAGAGACAGCTACCGGCATTTACTGCGAGATACAGTAGATGGAAGGAAATCACCCCGGGGCCACCTGTCGGGTCCCGGGGCCCCCCTTGTAAGCCGCCCGAACCTTGAGCTATAAAAGACTCGGGTAGGCAATGTTACCAAGGGTTCGAAACCCAGCAAATTCATCCTCATACCCGGGCTTAGAACTCCGGTTCTAAGCTTGAAGCAATACAACGAGCAACTCAGCTCCCGTAGATGTAGGGTTTTACACTCCGACGGCCCGAACCACATAAAAACCTTGGTGCCAATCCATCTTCATCTCCTTTCTTCATCCAACACGAGAACCTCGCGAGAGGACTAGCCCCTCCGTAAAAGAACCTCCGCGGACTGCCCAGAGCAGGCCCGGGGAAAGTGTCAACCGCAGACGCTTCGACAATGGCCAATGCGTCGTGCCGGGCCAGCCCGGCACGGCTCGGTAGAACACTCGGGCCGTGCCAGGCCGGCCCGTCGTGCCGACACCCAATCCCAAGCACGTCCCAATGCATATTTAGCCGTGTCGGGCCGTGCCGGGCCCGAGGCGGGCTTTTCATGCCGGGCTGGCCTGAAGCCCAGTGCTTTTGCAAATAGTGAAGCAGAATGTTTAAGAGTTTTTTTACGAAAAGCAATATGTAGTTCAAATGCTCAATGAAAGATCACAATGCTTAAAGAGCTATTTAGATTACATTTACAAAATTGGCTGCCTCATTAAAAACCTTTAGCTAAAACCTCATTTTAACTACATGTGGAAAATACCCTAAAGGAAAAAAGAGTATAGCCCAACTCTTTGTGATCTTAATCCAAAGTCCAACAGATAATATTATAGTTACATCCAGCACACTAGCACAACACAGTCAATGTCAAATTGTCAATCACATGGGTTGTCGAGATATAAATTTGTCATCTTTTCCTCAAGGTCATTGTCCACAATGTTGTGTTGTTGTATAACATCACCTTGCTCCCAATCCTTCAGCAATGACAGCATCTCTACATGCTCTGGAGTCAATTTTCGTCGACGTTCTTCAATTAATCAACCACACAAGCTAAAAGCAGACTCCGACGATATAGTTGAAACAGGTACAGTCATGATATCTTTAGCTAAAGTTGATAAAACAAGATATGTTCTTTTATCATCTTGCCATAAGTTAAGTATACTAAAATTATCATCAAAATGAGTCACAGAATTACTATCCAAATATGAATTTAAGTCAGAAATAGAGCTTTGCAATATAGCAATAGTACTAGGACTTATACCAGAACCAGAAACAGATGTAGCTGCAGCAATCCCAGGAGCAACTCCAGTAGTAATTCTAGTAAATATGCGGTTCCAAGAGCTTGCCTGTTTACCTGTTCCAGAATTAGGTTGTGGAGGTCTTTGAAGTCTAACAGATCCAAATCTTGACTCATATTTCACAAACAAGTTAGTTAACTTAGATCTGACATTATTGTAGTAAGCAGAATAGTCTTTATTAAGAAATTGAGAAAGTAATTAAAGTGCACTGTTAAAACCACCTAACTTACCTCTAGCATCTAAAATAAAAGCAAGGGAATATAAGATTGGTACATCAGCCCAGTACTTAAGAATTTTTTATTTCATAGGGACGACAATATCTCTAAGAATAGGATCATTTTCATGCCGATTTAAATGATTAGCAATTTCAAGGATAGCATGCATCATCAATGGAGAAGTAGGATAATAGACACTAGATATTGAGACAGTAGATACATAAAACAACTCGAGAAGATTTAACATGTGCTCAACCACATACCATTGTGCATCTGTAAGTAGTTGTCCTCCTCCTCCCCCAACCTGTTAATGGGTTTAAATAAAAACAAAAAAGGTTTCTTTGTATGAAAGAAGATGTTTCAACGTAAGATAAGTAGCATTCCATCTTATATCCATGTCCAAACCAAACTGACAGGGACAAACCCCCATAGACAAGCAAAAAGTCTTATATGAGGCAATTCTTTGATTAGATGAGTTTAAAAATATATAGTAGTTCTAAAATCCTCTAGATAGTTTTTTTATTCTTTTCAAACCAGATTTGACAATGAGATTAATAACACGACATGCACATCTTTGATGCAATAAGTTTAACCAACATATGATGATAGTAATGGAGCTAGCTGTTTTATAGCACGAGTGTTAGCACTTGCATTATCAAGTGTGATAGACAGGACTTTAGATGACATGGCATATTCAGAAACCACATTGCAAATACGCTCAGCAATATTAATTCTAGAATGAGGGCAATCAATCAATCGCATGCCAACAATCCTTTTTTTAACTGCCAATCACTAGTGACATAATGAAAAACAACACTACGGTAATCTTCTTTGGCATTACCAGACCAGATATCAGAGGTCCTCGTTAATGGAACCAATAACATTTGGAGGAGTTGATGAAGTACGGTCCGCCATGAAGAGGGGGTGACACCGCGACGGCAAGATCCGGCCGGATATACGTGCAGGCCGGCGGTCGAGAGGAGCGGGGGCCTAGAGCCCGAGACCCGGGAGGAGCGGCGATCGAATCACCGAGAGGAACGAACAAGAGGAGCGGCGACCGAGAGCCGAGAGCAGCGGCTACCGAGTCGCCGAGAGGAGCGGCGATCGAGAGTGACTGAGACCCGAGACTCTGAGAGGCCGATAGGAACAACCGAGATGAGCGGCGGGCCGACGGCCGAGAGTGACCGAGACCGGAGAGGCCGAGAGGAGCGGCGACCGAGGGCCTAGAATAGCGGCGGCCGAGTCGCCGAGAGGAGCGACCGTCGAGTCGGCGAGAGGAGCGGTGGTATGGCCGAGTCGCCGAGAGGAGCGACGGGACGGCGGCCAAGCCGAGAGCCCGAGACCGAGAGGAGAGGCCGAGAGGAGCGGCGGGCGGCGTGGCGGCTTGCGAGAGCCGAGAGGATCAGAGGAGAAGAGCAGGCGATTTAGTGTTAGGGTAGGGGCGGGCGGGCGCCGGGCAGCCGGGTACGGGTTATATACTCAACCATGCCGGGTCGGGCCGTGCCTATAGCTCACGGGCCATTCGGGCCACCCGTCGGGCCGACTGGGCCAGCTGTTAATCGGGTCGTGTCGTGCCCGCCCAACAGGCCTACCTCTGAGCCCAAGCATGGCCCGCGTCGTGCTTCGGGCCGACCCAGACCCAGCGTCCTCCGTGCCGAGTCGGGTCCGCGTCGGGCCGATTTTGCCGTGCTTCGGGTCGGCCCGTTTGACCTGACCCATTTGGCCATCTATAAGAGATTACATCCTATTTTTAGAGAAAACCATCTAAAATATAAGACAAAGGGACTCATCTAGTGAGGTGCTAGAGTGACGGGATAAGTATACAACTTATTCGTTACACTACATATAATATTTATTCAATTTATAACATGAGTAGTTAGTCTAACATATCAAGACCGTTTAGTGGTATAAAGAGGCGGTCTAATGGTTTGACTAGTTTGAGAAAGAGATGAGAAATTAAATCAGGATTTGTCGCCGGATTTTCGTCAAGTCTGAATCCATCACCGAAGCACCACATGAACAGCCAGCCTCGAGCGAGCCGCCCGTCGTGCATTCCAGACGCCACATTTAAGCTCACTCTCCTAGAAAAATAAATCGGGAGGAGAGCTCACGCCAGGCTGTTGGGGTCAGGAACCACCCCGCCGTGCGCCTCTGCTCTGATCCAAATTTTTTGGATGAAGAGGAGAGAGTGGGGGCTAAGATTAAGTTTTTCAACGGTTTTTTGTTTCAGCTTCAATGAATCTCAACTGTAGGATAACGACCAACGGCCAATGAGCACTTGACCAAAATCAGGCCTAGAAGGGTGATGAGAAACCCGACCCAAGCCTTTGTTGTGGCCTGGTGTGCGGGCGCTTGCAAGCGTGAAGTTAGCCGTGGACTGATTTTTCTACTGGGCCTCTCTGTTTATTTAGAAAACAAGAAAATTAATCTGTTTTGGGCTGATTTTAATGAGCCGCAAGATTAAGATGAAGAGGAATTATAGTTCGAATCTTTAGAGATTTTGGGCTAAATTTGTTGGATATTTTTTATTTATAATTTTCAGCATTTTCTCCATTTAAGCACATATATATATAATCTAGTAAAAATTAAGAATTTTCAAATATTTTATTTGTCCTACATTTTAGGTTGTGAGTTTATGGTTTTCCATTTAAATCATAAACAATAGAAATATTTAGTTGGAGCACTAATTAAGTTTAATTAAGTATGAGCATGATGATTTTATCTTCTAATCAAAACTGATGTCAAAATCATTACAATTAAGTTTACTGAACCTTTGATAGGTTTTTCCTGTATATGAGCAATATATATGATTTTAAGTATAAATATGAATATGGCTAAGTATTGCGCATATAGTGGGATGTTTAAGTGAATAGGTTCAGTGAGATTTCATTAAGTTTCCACGCCGTTGTTAGTTTATTAATGTAAGTATTCTGCTAATTAAATTGGATCCAACGTGAAAATAATTTAGTAAGCATAATAATTATTATTATCATAGGTTTTATAAGAACACTAGTTAATCATAATATTGTTGTCATTAAAACCTTTTATGACTTGTTGAGCTTTTGAGAGCATTGATTTTATGGTTTTAAGCACAATAACTTTATCTTCTGAATAACATTGCTGATAAATATTTCTCTTCTCATTTTGTTCTAAGCATAATAACTTTATCTTCTGAATAATGTTGCTGATAAAGATATCATCATGCAACTATGTTATTTTGAAGACTAATTCTATTTTTGCCCAAGGGTGACAAAGAATTAATCCTTTTCTCATCAATTTAAGCGTAATGATTTTGTCATATGACCAATGTTGATGAGATCATTATGATTATGTTTCGTACAAATAAGTTCATGATGATGACTATGATTTTAAGTTGTAGGCATGATTAATTTGACTAATATTAAATTAATTTATGTACATTTGTCTAGGCCTTCCTTGTAGTATCATGTCAACACTAAGAAGAAAGATAAAAGGTAAAGAGAAGGCTTTTATAAACCAAGAGATAAATATGAACACATGCAAGCACTGCTTGCAGAAGAGTCACTAATAAATGGTTGTGTTAATTTAATAAAGTGGTTTAAAAAGGAATTCTCCATAAAGGGAACCTTGAAGAGAGGAGAATGAACTCCGGTGAGAATTAAGAAATGATTTCCTGATGTGAATGAAGTGATTGGTAAGAGTATCTCCACGTCGATGAGTATTCTTAATTATCTTCAAAATTATTGCTCTATCATTTTGATCAAATTTTAAGAGAGAGGATTGTGAGATCAATTAAGAAAAATATTCATACGTTATAGACCTTTCGTATTCAGAAGGATACTTTCTGTGCATTGAAGGTAAAAATGATCTATGGAATAAGTATGGTCGTCAGATGGAATATTATAGCCGACATAACTCAACATACCACATATGACAAAATTACTTGACTTTTTCTAAGGTTCTTATAGAAAATGATATAGTTGCCTAATATTCTAGTTCGTTGATTGGTAAGGATGAAGGTATTAAAAATCACTACTCACCTTCTTAATCCATTTCCCATTAAGTCAGTGACTAAAAAACATATGAGTAATAAACCTAAAGAAAGCCACACTTAATTATTTACATGTGTGGGTTTGTTTATTTTATAGTAAGATATATAAACAAAATAATGATAAGCTCGACTTAAGATAGTAAGTTGTTGACTCTTGATAAGTCACAACAACAAAAAATGATCTCTAGCAGTTGTGCCATATATACTTCTCGGTACATGTTGTTGTTACAACAAAGTGTGTGACACTGTCATTGTAGTCATTGTAATACCTATAGTTAGTTTCTATTACTGATGTAAATGAGGTTCCTATCATTCGAGAAACTAAAGAACTAATTGTCACTAATGATGAAAAGCAACAGCAACCCCACTTAGAAAATAATGTGTTAACTAATGAAACACTTAGGAGGTGTTGACGGTTATTAGGTACCAATTTCAACCATCAATATGACTCAATTATGTGCATGAGTAAACATTTCTTGCACACATTTTCTTTAGAAATGACATAATTCCACTTGTACTTGGAGAAATAGTGTATGCAGGCATTTTATTGCAGAAATGAGAAAGAATTGAGGGAGTGATCCTAAAAACTGCCATCTCAGCCAATCACGGGCTGACATGTGGCACCAAATGGATCCATGGACCCATTCTCAATCTTATACAGGGGAATTCAACGGTGTATCACCCGGGAAAGGCATGAGGACCCACCTGTCAGTCACCTACAGGAAATTCACCATGAAATGGGCCACCCCACGTTCGGACGAACTAGGGGTTCAGCTGATCTGGCGCCATTCCTGGTCAAACGACGCGAGTCATCTCCTGGTGGCTCCCTGATGGCGGCAACAACTACTTGCAGTGTGGTTTCGAGCGCCAAACCGCCTTAAGTCATGTATAAATAGCCCCCCCACCTCATTTCAACACACACCACTTGAGCATAACTCTCTTGTATACACATTACTCTTAGTTCTTAGTGGAGTTTAGGCTGAAGAGAGGAGCCTCTAGTTCCAAGGTCCATCTTGGAAAAAGTATGACTCATGTATCTTTTTCCTTTATTTGTGACTTTATGCTTATTTATAATAATAAATCTTATTTGATTGTGGATTCCATATATGTGATAGGTATAGTTGTTATTATGATAATGTAGTAATATTATTATTATTTCATCATAAACATTATAATACTTTACTATAGTCTAATTAGGTAATATGTGAATATGTTAGTATGAACACAACAGTGCTAAGATCCAACATCGATTCAACGATGTTTAGGTTAGTATTGCAACTCTTAAAGTATTTGCTTAATATGCAAGCGTGGTGTTTGGATAATTAAGTAGTATTGGATGTCTCATAGTACCACGGATTGTAGGAGTAGGTGACCGGCGGTGATAGCACTGTCCGTCCTTTGTACTTCCCCACGTTTGGCTATGCTACAGGCTCCTAGCGAGAGTCTCTCTGGTGTTGCAAGAGGTAAGCCCGTGCCCGAAGTGTTGAACCACTAAGCACTAGTATTCACCACTAGCATATCCATGTGTACATTAGTAGGCTATGCATATGTATAAAAGAAGCACTTTAGTAATAAACCCTAATCTTAGTCTATTTTTCACTAGGACCACATTAACCTTTAGAGTAGATAGCCTAAGTGTTGGTGTTTTTTCCTCCGACTAGTAATCGAATGCTGCGCGTTTTGTGTCCGGATGGCTAGCTAACAAAGACAGTGATTTATACTGGTTCAGACTGAATGTTCTACGTCCAGTGCGTGTGTTCACCAATCTTTTATTAGCTCTTTGGTTCGTGAAACCGAGATTACAAGCGAGGCTTCCTCGTGCGCAAGGATGTGAGATATCCTAAGTGTGGTATGTAGTGCCTGAAAGTCTTTTTTTCTCCCTCTTCAGGGAGGTTTCAGGCCTCCAATTTTGTAGCTCGGGTCCTTCTTCCTACCCGCTGACTCCTCATAAATAGGGGAGGGGTTTACATGTTGCGTCATCGCACAATGCGGCCTGGTAAGGCACAGGAGAATTAAGTACACCTGCTCCCGTCTCATCTGCGGTCTACGTCTACTTTTAGCGTCTATACACCCGCGCCGAACAGGTTGTGCCGAGAGGTGATGATGGCATGTGTCGTGCTTGTCTTGTTACGCGTGGCCTTCCACTTTGTGTTGAAGTCCCCCTGCTATGCTTTCACGTCAGCATTGAAGTCTTCCACCTGCCTTCTGCTCGGGCTCGGGCCCAGGCCGCTCCTTCTCCCGGCCTCGGTGGCCGGTGTCGGGGGTCAGACGTCTCTTGCCGACCTTGGGGGTTGGCTGCTGCGTCCTTACCCTGGTGGTCAGGGGTCGGTCGCTTATGTCCGGACCTCAGGGTCGGGACTTGTAGTGGCGCCATTCTGAACCCGTGTCCCTAGCCAGGACCCTGCGCTGGCACTTCCCACGTAGCTCGACTAGGGCCCATGAAACCACACGGTTCTATACGATGGGCTGATCGGTCGTCTCTTGGGTACCCGGGGTACGTCACCCCATCACTAAGTGTGTGTCACACTACTCTCATTATCTATGTACCCATCCTACTTGTTTAACACTATAACACCCTATACTATCCATAATTCTACCACACTTCATAACCTTCCTTTGGAATAAATAAATACGATACCCTAGCGAATACTCTTGGGTGAAATGTATAATGATATTTCCGGTGCACTTGCGGAACTAATCTTACTTGGACCTAGGTTAGCCTAGTTGTCACAAGCATTGCTGCCATTTATTGCTAGGATGAACTGTAGACGTTACCAAATACCAACAGTAGTTCAGAAATAGTAAAAAAAAACAAATATTTCTAATGATTATATGGTTTATATGAGTGAAGAAATTCGAATGAAGAGAGATTCCACCTCGTGTGAAGAAGCTATGGGAGATGAAATGAGGTCTATGAGAAATAATAAATTTTAGGACTACAAGAGATTTCTAAATGAGACAAATCAGTACCAAAGGGAATCTCAAAATTCATTTAGAACCATCATGATATTAGTGACATATTATGACTAATAACTAAATAAACTGGATGTAAAGATGAAATTTCTCAATGTGTATGTATATGAGTATGTCTAAATGACTCAACGTAATGAAAAGAAAAGAAAACATGAGATGCCAATTGAAAAAAATCATTTATTAGCTAAAAAAGCCTCTAGGAAATGGTATCTCAGATTTCATGAAACTATAAAAAATTTAGGTTTAAGAAAAACGAGAAGGACAATTGCATTTATGATAAGTTTAAAATGAGAAATTTAAATTCCTTGTATTATATGGATGGCATCCTACATGTAAACATGATGTTAAACTACTATTAGATACTAAGAACTTTTTATTTTCAATTTTTGACATGAAAGATGTTGGTGAAGTTTTCTATGTGTTAGAAATTAAAATTCATTAATTTAAAAGTAGAGAGGAATTAGTATTATCGCAAATGGCTTACTTAAAAATATTTTAAAAATACAATATGTATGCAGGGTCGGCCCTAACATTTTTGGCGCTCGGGGAACCAAAATTTAGGGTCCTCGTTGACCGTGAATATTACAGAATAACTTATTAATTATAATTATGTTATAAAATCTCACTAGCGTTAATTATATCACAATAATTTTTTAAGTATCCTCTTAAAACATTATCAATGACACCTTTTGTGTGATTCAATCATGACATTGCCTTTTTCCTTTTTACTACCAAATGGATACTTTATAATGGAAGACATGTGATTCGATTGAGTGGAACAATCCATGAAATTGAAAATAAAACTATCAATTCTTGAATTTGTCTAATGATATAAAATTTCAAATTAATTTGAGTATCTAACCAAAAATACGCACAATATTCAAATAATCAGTCGATTAAGTCCGTTTAGTACACAATAGATGAGATAAAATCACAAAAAATAAGAATTAATTAGTTAGTCTAGAAGAATACATAGACTGATTAATGCAAAAAATTTATAACATAAGGTAACGTACAGGAGACATGAGACAGGCAGACAAATCAACCTGAGTTTTGAGCAGTTCAGCAACGTTGCGGCAGCCGCTAGCCGTGGTGCATCATAGGGCCTCAGAGGTTAGGCCCCGATCTCACCGTCGTAGAATGACAACTCTCTTTATGACTTAAACCAAAGTACGAATATTTGATATGCCTTACTTATTTGACCATAATACCAATTGGGAGTGAAGTTTTGGAGAAGGTTGAATATATTTAATCATATAATTGAAGTTTTGATTTAAAAACAATAAAAAATAGTGTTATTCAAATAAACATTATACATATAAGAGATAAAAGTTTAAAACTAATTATATTTTTGATATATCTTATTATTATTTTAAAATACTATTATAAAAATATATTATAGATTTATAATCCTATTTTTAGACAAACCTCATTTTAGTATTTTCATACGTGGCCTCAAATTTTACGGGCCCGGCCTTGGCTAGCTGCAAGGGAAGAATACTTATACGTATGTGAGGACTCAGGAGGCGTCCAACTGCGGTGTTTAGTAGACAACAGTTCATGAGAAGGATGCGTTACTTACGTGAGGACTGATGCAGCGGCGTGGAGAACTCTTCTCTGTCCTGCAGCTGTGTTCCGCCCTAAACCTACTTCCAATTTTAATTTGGGCCAATCATGTTTTAGCCATAATTTTAGAAGCCAGTTGTGATCTAGACCTTGTTTTTTTAAATTTTCTGTTTTGGCCATAAGTTTTTTCAGCTCAAACACAACATTACCACAAGTCCGTTAAGTGCTCCTAACGGTGTTAACTTTGTGATGGAAGGACAAATATACCTTTTATGATTTTATCACTATTTTCATATCACTATTGTGACTTAAAGGATTAAAAATTTTATCAACGACATAATGTAAATGAAATCAATTATTTTTTACCAAATTTAAAAATTTGGACATGATTTAAAAAATAAAAAATAACATAATTTTGACAACAATTCAACAACATTTCCATATATCTCTCACATAAATTGAGACATAACCATACATAATATAATTTGACAATTCATACCCAAATAAAATCATATAATTATAATATGTTCAACAAACATATCCAACAACTTAAGCAACACATGATCTAACAAAATAAACAACACATGATCCAACAAAATAAGCAACACACGATCTAACAAAAGCACCAATACGTGGTCCAACAAAAGCACCAATACATGGTCTAATAAAATAAGCAACATACGGTCTAACAAAAGCATCAATACATGTGCATTTAACTATCAATTCTAAGCAAATGAGCAAGTTTTTCTTGTCCTCTTCCCCTTCCTTTTTCTTGTCCTCCATCTCTTCCGTATCCTCTTCCTCGTCCTCTTTCCACTTGGGGGTCTTCCTCCTCCCATTATCTTCCACACCAACACTTACATTTGCACTTGCACTTGAAAGAGGAAAATTAGGTTAATGTATGGAAATATGTAAATAAATTTAACAAAAACAACAATTACTTACTTTGTGGTGTATACTCCACTTGATCCTCCTCTATCTGTTGATAATCTTTTTTTTGACTCCGATATATCGGTACCATGTGCATACATCAGGTAGGATTTCATCATGCTGATAGACCTGGCAACAAGCAGGATAGAGTACATCACATCAAATGAAACAAAATATCTTTGATTACAGCTAGTTCAAGGGACACACAGTTTACATCAAAGCCACAACAAGTAAAGTTTCTAGCACATCAGTCTTGAGGCTCAACAAAAGACTACAGAACATAAAGTAAGCCTTCTATTGTAGGATCCATGGCTTCTCTGATGCAGCTAAAGCTCTCCGCGAAAGCAGCAAGACAGTAGGTTTTTAGCAGTACTGCAAGCGTAAGAACACAAGATATCAGATGAGGTTCTTAGCCAATTTCAATAAGACATTTACCAAACATCTTGAAATTAACATGCCTGAATGATGTTCTAAAGAAATTCAAACGGATACCAGTGTAATCATCATATATCACCCAGCATAGTAAATAAGGACTGCGACCACAAGTACAATATCAGAATCTGCTATTATGACCACACATCAAAACGATCCAAGGAGGCTACACCAATTGATACTAAGACATCTACATCAAATTTGACAAACCTCATAAACTCTTTTGACAGAGTGACAAAGCAAGACGATAAAAAGTGGCACGTTCTTGAGATTTAAACTAACATTCTAGCCTTCTAGGATTCTACACGAACGCTACGGACAGCTGACACACAATAACAGATACCACAGAGTTCGCAGCTAAGTACACCTCACGAACATATGGTCCTAAATCACGAACACCACAGGGAACTGATTGGACCAGCTGCGCCAGCCACAAGCCAGCCGCGCCTGCCGCCTGCCGCAGCTAGCCTATCGCAGTGCCGCGCTCGCCTGCCACCGCCGCCTGCAGCACACCCGCTAGGTTACCGGTAGAAAGAGCAGGTCATGGATAGGGTGGTGGAAAAACTGAAGTGAGGGCATTTCAGTCCTTTTCAAGTTTCCAAATACTTTTTTCTTTTTTTTTTCAGTTTATTGCGGGTCAACTGACGGTGTTTAGAAACTATAGTAGACGGCAGCTTCAGTTGAAAAAAATTATGGCTAACACACAAAATTTAAAAAATAGGGTCTAAATCACGTATGGCTTCTAAAATTATGGCTAAAACAGAATTGGCCCTTTTAATTTCTATGTTAGTATGGTTAAAAACAGATGATCAAATGGGCCCCCTAATTTTCGGAGGCCAGCGGTCGCCCCTCAGACACTGCCTCATGACCATGTATGCATGAATGTAAAACCTCCACTACAGGAAACCCGATCATTGATGACGGCCAAATATATTGACGACGGGGCCGTCGTCTTTTAATTAATTGACGACGGCTAGATACAACCTTCGTCAATAATGTTGTAATTGACGACGGTTGACCTAGTACTGTCATCAATAAATTTAAAAACGACGGCGGCCGTCGTCTATAACGGCCGTCGTCAAATTTGGCCGAGATCCGACCCCACTACAGGCATTATTGACGACGGGGAGAGACAACCGTCGTCAATAAGCTGCTTATTGACGACGGGGAGAGACAACCGTCGTCAATAAGCCCGATATACTCCCGACCCCGCGAGTTGGGAGGCGGCGTTCTCTCCCGCCCGCGCCGCCTCCCGACTCCGCTTCGCCATCGCCGGTCTCCGCCGCCCCGTGCGCCGCCTCCCGACTCGCCGTCGTCGATCTCCGCCGCCCAGTCTCCAGTCGCCGCCTCCCGAGGTATGCCCTCCTCCCCGCCGCCCCTCTCCCCGCCGCCCTCTCCCTGCCGCCCCTCTCCACCACCGCGCAGTCGGCCGCCCCCTCCGCTCCTCTCCGCCACCCGCGACGCCCGACCCCCCTCCAGCCCCGCTGCCCCCACCGCCCCTCTCTGCCGCCGCGCCGCCGGCCGCCCCCGCCACCCTGCGCCGCCACGGCCCCCCCTCCCACCCCGCTGCCCCGCCGCCCCGTCCCACCTCTCGCCCGGCTGCCCCCGCTGCCCCTCTCTGCCGCCCCGCCGCCCCTCTCCCCACTGCTCCTCTCCGCCCCCGCGACGCCCTGACCCCCTCCCGTACCGCTGCCCCGCCGCCTCGTCCCCCCTCCTGCCCCGCTGCCCCCGCCGCCCCTCTTTGCCGCCGGCCTCCTTCTCCACCCTGCGCCGTCACGGCCCCCCTCCCACCCCGCTGCCCCGCCGCCCCAGCCCACCTCTCGCCCGGCTGCCACCGCTGCCCCTCCCTACCGCCGGACGCCCCGCCGCCCCTCTCCCCACCGCTCCTCTCCGCCCCCGCGACGCCCCGACCGCCTCCCGCACCGCTGCCCTGCCGCCCCGTCCCCCCTCCCGCCCTGCTGCCCCCGCCGCCCCTCTTTGCCGGTTTCTCAATGAAGTTATTTCTGGTTTCTTAAAAAAACAGAAACTAGAAAGTTGTGGTTTATTTTTCTTATTACGTTCCTAAGAAAATCTTAGTACAATAAAAATGTATTTACTAAGAAAATGCCGGTGATAAGGACTTGTTTTAGGAGGGACGATATTGCATAGATGGCAGTTTTTGCTTGTAGATTCACAAAATACTGGTCTACCATTGGCGTCCAAACAGCAGTGAAACAAAAGGCGGTCGCCTGGGTGCGCCTTAGCGCTCCGCGCAGCGCTCCCGCCTCGCCTCGAGGGTTAGGTGGTCGCGAGGCGGAGGGGGCGGCGGACGACCGTGCGGGGGGGGGGGGGGGCGGAGATGGCGCCGCTCGCGGGGTGAGGGGGCAGGGGTGGCGTGCACGGGGAGATCGGCGGGGGAGCGGGGAGCCGATCGGTGACCACCGAAGCCCTAGCGGGCGGTGGGGGACGGGTTGAAATGATTTGAGGGCAGGCTGAAATGAAACCACCCGCCTCAGATGCTTGGACGACTGTAGGAGGACGACTTTCCAAACTCCGGTGACAGCGGACGGGGTAGCGTCTCTTAGTCAGGTCAGCCGAGTCTCAAACTTGTGAGCTGAGTTCCCTCCTCTCTCAAAATGTGTGGTGTGAGACTTGTATGAAGAATTGTGTAATAATATATTGTGTGATGTATTTTATGATGCTATGTGATATATATGCATGTTCGTGTCATGTTTTTCTGTCTCTGTGATCTGGTCATCGAGCCAAGGCTGGCCTCGAAGCCAGGGCAGCATTTTCTGTTTTTTAAAAAAAAACTACAAAAATTATTGACGACAGTTACATGGAGGCCGTCGACGATACTAGCGAGTTATCGTCGACGGTGACAAGGACACCGTCGACGATAAGTGTCCAGTATCGACGATAATGCCCTTCTACCGTCGATGATACTGTAACTTATCATCGACGGTGTCCCTGGCACCGTCGACAATAAGCTTCCCCCGCTGCCACGTAGAGGAAGTCACTTATCGATGACAGCTGGTTTTGGCCATCGTCAAATAGTTTATGGACGACGGTTACCGTCGTCAATAACGTTATAGATGACAAAAAATGTAGACGACAGTATACCGTCGTCTATAAGCATATACCATCATCAATAAGCTATTGACGATGGTTTGGGCCTTATAGACGAAGGTTTGTGGCCGTCGTCTCTTATCGCGATTCTTGTAGTGCTCACCTACTTTAATAGTTAAGGTTGATAAGTTTGAAAACTTCTAATGTCACAAGAAAAAAAGTAGATCGATTAAATGAAGTTTTGAATGATGCTACTATTGAAAGCATAAAGAAGTATGCTTAAATAAGAAGTTACATTGACTTAGTTTAACTGACTGGGCCGTTTGACATTTGTATGTCCAATCTAAAAAGAATGTTTTGCTATTATTTTTGTAAAAGCACTAAAGGCCTAATGATAAGTTAGATAAGAATAGATACCCTTGAACTAACGAGATACCAAGATGCAATTTATATGAGATATGTAATGAAATTCACATCAGGTTCTAACACTCGCAATTAGAGCTTTATTGTAAAAAAGCTTCAGACAAACGGTTAATTTATAACCAACGAGCATACCGAATGTGTAGCATGTTATGATGCCACAGAACAAGCACTAAGCGTTAACACATTTGTACTCAGATCAAGAGTGATATATAGCATTGAAAACCATTTAAGTTATACAGTGACAATTAACAATATTTTACTCTTATAGCAACAAGTTAAGTGTACTGTCAAACACATTGATATTGAGTTCTATATTGTGAAGAAGAGAAACCCATGATCATATGATTAGTATCGAGCATATGAGTACAAAGCAAATGCTATGGATTTGCTGACCAAAGGTTTACCATGCATCTAGTGTGTTTAGAGGATATACATTCGGCATGAGTTTATTGGTAGAGTTTATGATCTCTAGATACTAAGGGTTCAAGAAGAGAATAAGAATATATTTCAATATGAAAAAATATATTACGGTCATTGAATATGATAGTACATAACTCACTATTATGATGCAATATGTCATGTACACTAACCGTTTAAGAAATTGATGCTATGTTTAAGTTTATTAAAAGTTTAAGCTTAAGATTCAAGTTTTGATCTTTGGAGATTAAGAGGGATAACTTTGGAATTGACCTCCAACCGTACTTGATCGAGGTGACCAAGTTCAACTCCTAAGCATCCTGATTAGGGCATCAACCAGTTTTTGGTTGTGACCCTGTTGCATATCACCACCTAATAAGAGGGTACACCCCATTACTAAAGAAAACCATCCAAAACATATGACAGAGGGATCGATCTCTGAGGTACTGGAGTGACGGGATGACCCTGCAATTTCTTCCTCACAATTGTCATCATCTCAAACCCAAGGCACACATAGGATTTGTTCAATTTATGCCCTGAGCAGTTAGTCTACCTAACAGATGAAGACTATTGGCGATCAAGAATTATATCAATTATAGTTTGTTCCATGGTCCCGGGAGCACGTTGTAGCCATCACACATTGCAAAGTTAAATAGAATTAATCTTATCTACTTTCTGTTCTTCGGTAGTCATAATCACTTCCTCCTTTTTACTGCATGCTTGAACAAACTGGCACTGGTACTGGTTGAAAGCTGGTGGTAACTGATATTTTTATGCAAATGTCTCAGTCGAGAATTTTGTAGTGTGGAGGGATTCATGGTAAGATCACATATATCAGTCTTATTTATCTGGTGCTGTATTGTAATAGCCCAGCTTGCATGGTAAGATCACACGAGCTTGCATGGTTAGAAAGGCAACCATGCTGGCTGAACCAACTCATATGTGTTAGGGAGCACATCATAGCAATAATTGTATAGGTTTAGTGGATTCCACATTGACTGCAGTCATATTTCAGTTTGTAATGTAATTGCAATATCTTGGTTATGATCAGGTCTTGAAAAAGTGTTGATACTACGTGGAGAGCATATGACGTTCTGAGTTGTTAAGCCATATGGCTAGAGTAAAAAGTCCATGTTTTGATTTCAATTCAAACCCATCTATTTTCATTGTTCTTTTAAATGGAGGTATCTAAAGCACCTACTATGTGTGTTCATGCACTACAGGAAAAGCGACCATTGACGACGGCACTGTCGTCAATAAAAATATTGACAACGGCTAGACTCCACCATCGTTAATAAGTCATTTATTGACGATAGTTGACCTATTACCGTCGTCTACAAGGTCTCGGGCCTTATAGACGATGGTCCACTGTCGATAATATAGGCCCTCATCAACATGGGCCAAAATCTGGGCCTTTCCGAGACTTTATAGACGACGGTTAAACTATACCGTCGTCAATAAGGCGATGTAGACGACGGTTCAAGTACACCGTCGTCAATTAGTGTTTATTTCCCGGGGCCCCCTCCGTGCAGAGCTCCTCATTTGGCCGCTCCGCGCCTCCACCCGCCGCGCCGTCGCCTAGGGTCGCCGCCACCGAGGAGCACCGCGCCGTCGCCGAAGGCCACCGCCGACGCTACCGAGGAGGACCCCGCCGCGCCGAGGTCCACCACCGCCGCCTCGATTTCATGGGCCGCCGTGCCATTGCCGTCGTGGAGGGCCGCCGCCGCAGCCATCCACTGAGGAGGACCACACTGTCGAGGTACGCCGCCACCGCCCCTGCACTGTCGAGGTATGCCGCCGGCTCCCCCTGCTACTGCCGACCGCCGTTCGGAGCGCCAATTGTCATGTAACCTTGCTGCTTTAAACTAATCAGAAGCTAATTACATTGTTAGCTAGCGCATCCAAGGCCCCGGTGCCCAGCTCCGCTGGAGAGGCCGTCACTGATCTGAAAAGTGCGTCTGCAGTTCGGATAGACTGATTCTGTGAACGTCTAGCCCCAGGAATCAATAAAAAAATAAGTGCTAAGTGCTCTGGTAACAAAGCAGTAGGCAAGCTGGGACCCTCCGTACCGCCCGAGACTTTTTCCCCTCCTCGGAGCGCACCATGGGATGCTTTGTGAACAGCCCCCTCTGTTCAATACTGATACCTCCAACTTCTCTTCTCTTTTATGGACCGGAGGGACTCTACACTCACAAGGAAGAACAAAGATCAATCTTCTTATTAGAAAAATGATAGTTCTAGCTTAGTTGCCAAAGGCTCCCTTTTCTTGTTCCGGTCACTCTTCTCTTGCCGTGGAAGGACCTCCCGAAGAGCCTTATTTTCTTTATGGAAGACCAGTTCATTTTTCTTGTGGCTCTTATTCCTGCAAGCATTGTTATATTTGAGTTTAGCAAAGGGGGCAACACATGCATGACCGTGTCTAGCTGCTCAATCAACGTGCCCACGCTGATCACGTCTTCTAATAGCAACGCATCCACTTTGGTTAGCTAGAAATTAAATTCACGAGCACCATCATCTAACACTATTCTAGAAGCTTCGATAATGTGAAAAACCTGTTCTAGGAGATGCCAACTGATATACATCCTTTTTTATTACCGATGCGCTAATGTAACTAGCTCGGACTAAACTACTGGCGCTCGTGCTCGCTGTGCAACCAGCAACAGCATCCACGAGCACGTGCCGTGCAGGCCACCACCAGCTTCATCATTTCGGAACCCGCAAGCGACGACCAGCAGTTGCAGTTTTGCCTCCTCCTCCTCCTGTTGGATTCGCCTACCTGGATCGTGCAGTCAGCCGCCGTGACTGGCCGCGAGAAGGCGCATGAATGATTATCATGATGATGATGATTAGCGCGCGAGCCTGCTCTAAACTAGCGTTTGAGCTCGTACGATGTAATGTCCCGGCCGGGAATTCTGACGCACATGCGGTTCCACGGAATCTTGGAAATCGTTGGCGTGGAATTCAACGTACTGATTGGCTCCCTTTTGTCGTGGAGCACTGATTAGTTGGACGCACTGATTGGCTCCCTAGTGCTTTTAGTCGAGAGTTCTGGTGAGGACTATAATTATTAATATAATTTATTTTGTCATATGAGTCAGTGGTATATTTTCCTTTTTGATGGCACTAAGGTAAGCATTGTAAGTTAAAAAAACCATAAGTAGGCATACTATGGTTAGAGAGCAGAGGTACGCCGTCCAACGTTTTATATGCGTTGTTCCATGATTGACCATAGGTCCCTAGCTAGCCTATCTCCTATATATGTTTGCATGTGTTCGTCGTCGATTTAAATCATTTGTAGTTTTGTTAGTTTAATTTGCTGATTTAAATCATTTAAATAGTTATTTAATTAGTTTCAACAATGGAATAAATAGGTGTTTAAATCGTTTAATTAGTTGATTTATTGTTTAATTTGTAGTTTTATTTATTAATTCGCGTAATTGTTTAAATATTGCTTTGATTGATGAAATGCTAAATTATTATATAAATAGTCGGGCCGGCCCAACCTGGCATAAGCTATTTAGGGTCCGGCCCGACACGGTCCGTTTAGGGCCCGTCCCGACACGGTCCGTTTAGGGCCCGTCCCGACACGGTCTGACCCGAAACAACACAACATGTATTAAATGTGTTCGTGCCGTATAGACAGTAGTAGTCATAATGTATGCATCGAGACGGCACGGAAGCGGATGACGATGGCATGAACATCAACCACCCACGCTTGGGTGGACGGTGGAAGCGACCTCTGGTGTTCCGGCAAGGGAAGCTCTATTCCAAGTGTGGGAGTCGCGGATGACTCTACTCCAAGTCCTGCAATGGAGGCTCTACTCCATTCCTGCCGCGGATGACTCTACGCCGAAGTTGGCATTGAGTCGAACTCTATGCCTTCCGTTCTTTCCTCGAGTCCCTCTATCCCGTTCTTTCCTCTCTCGTAAACGATTTAAGAATGAAAATGAGTAACATAACCTATAGAAATGTGTCACCCGTTTCGGACCGGCACGTCTGACATGCGATACACATGTGAGACGTGCAGGTTAAGAATTGTCCCTTTTTGGACAGCCCAGGAGTGACCGAGGGGGCGTGGCTTGTGACGAGACGCGGTCTGGATCTGGACGAGATTTCGACGGCATAACCCTGATGTTCTCTGCTGCACCATTTTCAGGCGTGCAGTTGGAGAACAACGGGGTTATGCTGCCGAAATTTCGTCCGGATCTGGACCACCCGTCTTGTCATGAGCACGCCCCGCTCGGCCACTCTTGGGTGGCTTTAGGACCTATCTGACTAGTTGTAGGGCGGTGACATAACATAAAAATGAAACTAATAATGACGTGTCTGCTTTGAAGGTATACCCTGAAACATGTCTGAAGCCCGCAGTTAGATGTATACTGGTTGGAAAAGGGATGGCAGCCACTCAGATGAGTGGTCCACCAAGACGGATGTCGGTACCCTCAATATGGGGTACCCCGTGCAGAGGCCAAAACCGTCTAAGGACTTCGCCCCCTCCGCAGGGGCGAACTCCGAGGGCGCCTGAGCCAGACATCCCTCTCCGCGGGGAGAGCTCCAAAGGCTCCATGTGTCCTGCGGGGCCGGACCTCCCCTCCTCAGAGGAGAGCTCCAAGCCCGCCACGTGGCCAGCAGAGCCGGACCTCCCCCCTCCGCGGGGAGCGCTCCGAAGGCTCCACGTGTCTAGTGGGGCCGGACCTCCCTCTCCTCAGAGGAGAGCTCCGGGCCCGCCATGTGGCCAGCAGAGCCGTACCTCCCCCCTCCGTGGGGAGAGCTCCGAAGGCTCCACATGTACAGCGGGGCCGGACCTCCCTCTCCTCAAAGGAGAGCTCCAGGCCCGCCACGTGGCAGCGAAGCAGCGCTGCCTACCCGGTGCGGTAGGCAGCTGGAGTAAAGTCGCACCATGCCCTGTCTGTACAAGGTATTCAAGACCCGCGCCTTCCCAAGACGCGGTATTGAAGACCCGCACCTTCCCAAGACGCGGAGCACACCCCTGCCAGGAGGCGTTGTGCCCAGTCGCATCACAGTGAAGACATGCACGCAATGTCAGAAGCTGTATACCAATAAACACAACGACAAGACATACCCTGCCGCCCCTGCCATCATCAACCACTACGCCTAGCTTGCGGCATGGGCAGGGCGGCAGACCGGAGACTCAGAATCCCTCGCCAAAGACAACTACCGGCGTTATTGCAGATACGGTAGATGGCAGAGATCTCCCCGGGACTACCTGTCGGGTCCCGGGGCCCCCTTTGTAAGCCGCCCGAGCCTTGGACTATAAAAGGCTCGGGTAGGCAACGTTGCAAGGGGTTCGGTTCCCTTGGCATTCACCACTTAGCAAGCACCTAGCTCATCCCCAAGCTTAGAACTCCGGTTCTAAGCACCAAGCAATACAACGAGCACCTCTGCTCACCGTGGGCGTAGGATTTTACGCTCCGGCAGCCCGAACCACGTAAAAAACCCTTATGTTCATATCCTTCCTTCGTCCAGTCTAGCAAGACCCACGCAAGGGGACTAGCCCCTTCGAAAAAGAACCTCCGCGGGCTGCCCAGAGCAGGCCCGCGGACTTTTTCCCTCTTGCGTCGAGTCTTCGCTCATGAAGATGACCAAGCTTCCGTCCGCGGCAAGCTCTCCTCGCCCTCGTTCCTGGCGAACGATGACCAACGAGGCTTACGTCTCGACGCACTCAGGGAGGAGTGTGTCAGGACAAGCTGGGAGTCCGCAGGAACTCCAACAACACGGACTCCAACAAGCCCAAGATCTGCAGCAGCGCCGAGTGTCACCCACGGGAGTACACTAGCTGTAGCATGAGCGCTTCTACGCAATCCACCTGCTGGGGACGCGCCTCAGGCGGCGACCCAGCAGTGGATTCGCGACGTCGACCATCTCGTCGTCGCCGCCGTCAACCCTCAGCTTCGGCGGGGACGACGCCCCAGTCAACCGGATCCGTCGCTGTCGCGCACGCCAACGGTTGACGGGCAGACGGCAGACTCCCGCTCCACTAGGCTCCCATCGGAGGACCTGAGGTCGGAGCTGGTGCGACGTCACCTGGGTGAGGATGCCCACGTGACCATCGAGCGACGAAGAGAAAGGCATCACAACCATGAGGTCGGTGACAGCATGTCGACCGCCTCGACCCAGCCTGGGCCGCAAACGTTCGCCACACGATCTCTACCCCTGGCGTACGTCACGCAGCATATGCCCTGCAAATGGCGCCCCCAGTGTATGGCGCACCTTTGCCCATACCGGGGTTCACCGTGCTATTAGTGGACCAAGCGTTCGCGGCACCAAGACCTGCAGCAACAGGAGCGGGGTGTGCGGCCTTGGCGCCGCACCTTCGCTTCGCAAAGTGGCCGTGCAAGTTCCGACCACACCTGCCAGAGAAGTACGACGGCAGCGTCAACCCGGTGGAGTTTCTCCAGATATACTCCACCACCATCCTTGCTGCAGGAGGGGATGAGGCCGTCATGGCCAACTACTTCCCCATCGCCTTGACCGGCTCGGCACGGTCTTGGCTCATGAACCTCCCCCAGGGTTCCTTAACCTCTTGGGGAGAGCTCTGCCGACAGTTCACCGCCAACTTTGGCAGCTCCTACACCCGTCCCGGCATGAAGCTCGACCTCCACGCCATCCGACAACAACCTGGAGAGTCGCTGCGCTCCTTCATCCAACGGTTCTCCCAGGTACGGAACACCATCCCCCATATTCAAAATGCTTCTGTGGTGGTGGCGTTCCGACAGGGTGTAAGAGACAAAAAGATGCTCGAGAAGCTCGCCACCAGAGAGGTGTGCGACGTCTCAGAGCTCTTCAGCCTGGCGGACAAGTGCGCCAGAGCGGCGGAAGGGCGTAACTGGCACTCACAGCCAGCCTCCGAAGCCGGAGGACAGCCCGGATCTAGCGCTGCTCCCAATGGGAGCAGCAAGAACACCAAGAAGGGCGGTGGCAAGATCAAGCCGCCGGCCGGAGCTTCCGTTGCTGCTGCTGCAGCGTCCAGCGGAGCTCGGGGGGCACGCCCCGACAAGAGGCCGCGACAGTCACCAGCCCCTGGCGGTGACCACAGCAAGCCGTGCCCCGTTCACAACACCAGCAGCCATACTGCTGCTGAGTGCCGGGAGATACAGAAGCTAGCGGAACGCTTCCGCAAGGGGAAGCAACCGCGCGCGGATGCCCCTCCCTTCTGTCAGACTAAGGGCAAGCAGAGGGTCGACCCCCGGGACAACGTCGACCAGCAGATGGAGTTCCAGGAGCCCCATCGCGCTCTGCAGATGGTCCATCACCGTGAGGGCTCCAGCTCCGGTGACGATGAGCGTCGGAAGACACGCTCCACGTCATCTATGGAGGGTCCTCGGACCCCTCCCGGAGTGCAGTCAAGACTCTGGGTCGAGCAGTGGTGTCGGTGGCCCCTGTCCCAAGTGCAGCGCCGCACCTCAAATGGGTAGGGACCCCCATCACCTTCGACGCAACCGATTGCCCCAAGAACATGGCTGGGGTCGGACAGCTACCGCTCTTTGTAGCTCCCACCATCGCCAACGTGAAGATGTACCACGTCCTGGTGGAAGGCGGGGCCGGCCTCAACCTCATCAGTTGTGCATCCTTCCAGAAGCTACAGATCCCGATGGCCAAGCTCGCTCCCTCGAGCCCGTTCTCAGGGGTAGGGCCGGGACAAGTCGTCCCCTACGGCAACATCAGCCTACCGGTGACCTTCGGGGCACCGGACAACTACTGAACAGAATACATTCTGTTCGACGTGGCGGAGGTCGACCTCCCCTTCAATGCCATCATCGGTAGGCCAGCCCTGTACCGGTTCATGGCGGTAGCCCACTACGGCTACCTCGTCTTGAAGATGCTTACACCAACAGGCGTCCTCAAGATCCGTGGAGACCGCACTGCCGCAGTATCAGCCTTGGAGAAGCTCCAAGCACTTGCGACAGCCCGAGCACCAGCCCCTGGCGGTGCAGAACTGGGCTAGCTCCACCCAAGTGCACGCCACCGTGCCTCAACCTCTGCACCCCGAGTGCAACCCCTCGATGAGGGCGACGTCCCCCTGAAGGTAATCCAAGTCGGCGCTGAAGCTGCCCAGACCACCCGGATTACCGGGGGCCTGGACAACAAATAGGAAGGTGTGCTCATCACCTTCCTCCGGCACAACATCGACGTGTTTGCATGGCAACCGTCGCAGATGCCGGGTATCCCTAGGGAGGTGATCGAGCAACATCTGAAGATCTTCCCCGATGCCCGGCCAATCCAACAGAAGCCTAGGAAGCAGTCCATCGAGCGGCAGAACTTCATCCATGAAGAAATCAAGAAGCTGCTGGACGCTGGCTTCATACGGGAAGTCCACCACCCCCGGTGGTTGGCCAACCCTGTCGTCATCCCGAAGGCCGGCGGGAAGCTCCGGATGTGCATCGACTACACCAGTCTCAATAAGGCATGTCCCAAAGATCCATTCCCTCTCCCTAGAATAAATCAAATAGTAGACTCTACATCAGGCTGTGATATGTTATGCTTCCTAGACGCCTACTCAGGCTTCCACCAAATTCCCATGTCTAGAGAAGATGAAGAACATACCACGTTTATCACTGTAGACAGCATGTATTGTTATGTCTCCATGCTTTATGGTCTAAAAAATGATCTCCCTACCTTTGTATGTGCCATGCACAAAACCTTTGGAGAGTTAATAAGAGACTTAGTTGAGGTGTATGTCGATGACATCGTTGTCAAAGTCAGACAAAGCACATCCTTGTTAGATAACCTAGCTCTAGTCTTTGACAAGCTGCGCTCCACGCGCACCAAGCTGAACCCAGACAAGTGTGTGTTCAGCGTATCCTCTAGGAAGCTCCTAAGATTCCTGGTCTCACGCTGAGGGATCGAAGCCAACCCAGAGAAGATCAAGGCCATCGAGCTGATGCGGCCCCCGACCCGCATCAAAGATGTCCAGAAGCTCACGGGATGCCTAGCTACACTGAGTCGGTTCATACCGAGGCTAGCGGAGCGGGCTCTTCCCTTCTTCAAGCTCCTGCGCAAATCCGGTCCGTTTGCTTGGACCGACGAAGCAGAAGAAGCATTCCAGGAGTTGAAGCAGCTCCTGACGACCCTACCCATCATAGTAGCCCCAGAGCCCGGAGAGCACCTGTTGCTCTACATCGCGGCGACAACACAGGTGGTGAGCATGGTCCTCGTCGCAGAGCAGTCGGACCCCTCATCACCGCAACCAGCTCCAGCAGCTGAGGTCAAGCACCAAGGCTGCCCGGGCCCCATGGGGGGCCCCGACGGCCAGGAGGTCTCGGGAGCCCAAGACGACCTCCCGAAGCTCCAAGACAACCTCCCGGAGGTCCAAGACAGCTTCCCGGAGATCCAAGGGGACCTCTCGGAAGTTCAAGACAACCTCCCGGACGTCCAGCGGGACCTCCCGGTGGTTCAAAATGATCTCCCGGAGGTCCAAGATGACCAAGAAGCCTCCGTGTCCCAGCCCCCGGAGGATGCCCAGGGCCTGTCTTCCTCCTGTCGGCCTGAGCCAATGGAGGAAGACACCCCGGGTCCTCCAGGGAGGACCCGGACCATCTAGAGGCCCGTCTACTACATCAGCGAAGTCCTCCACGATGCCAAGACAAGGTACCTGGAGGTCCATAAGCTGTTGTATGCAGTGCCTGTGGCGTCCAGGAAGCTCCGGCACTACTTCCAAGCCCACCGGATCTCGGTGGTCACCTCCTTCCCGCTGAAGACCATCCTTCACAGCCCCAACGTGACTGGCAACGTCCCTAAGTGGGCAGTGGAGTTGGCGGAGTTCGAGCTGGACTTCCTCCCTCGTCACGCAGTCAAGAGTCAAGCACTGGCTGACTTCGTGGCCGAGTGGACGTCATCGACAACCAACCTAGGGGGCCCCGAAGACGGTGAACCAGAGCCCCGAGCTCCGGTCTTCACCGAGCCCCACTGAACGCTCTTCTTCGATGGCTCCTTGCGAAAGCAGGGGGCCGGTGACGGCGTACTGCTTCTCAAGCCATTGGGGGAGCAGTTCGGGTACATGGCGTGTCTCAATTTCAAGGCAACCAACAACATGGCGGAGTATGAAGCCCTCATATTAGGCCTGAAGACGTCGCTGTCTCTCGGCGCTCGCCAGTTGTTGGCAAAGGGCGACTCCTAGCTAGTCATCAAGCAAGTCAAGGGTGAATGCTCCTGCAACGACCCGCAACTAGCTGCCTATCTGCTCTACGTGAAGATGCTGGAGAAAGACTTCCTCGCCTTGGACATGTACCATGTACCGCGCGCCGACAATGCCGCGGCCGATGACCTCTCGACAGAAGAATTCCACCGGAGCCCCGGCGCCCGAAGGAATCTTCAAGAGGACATTGCCGCGGCCCACAGCCCGGCCTGCCGAGCCGAGCGAAGGGGGCGGGACCAGCACCTTGAAGCTGGCGGTCCCGGTGGCCCTGCAACCATGGACGCCGCCAAGGATCGTAAGCGTCACTGGGGACTCCGTGCTACCCAATGCTCAAGATCCAAAAGCTCAAGTCAGACCCGATGCATGGATCACGGAGATCCGGGACTACTTGAAAGACAACATCCTTCCTGATGAACGTGTATCCGCTGAACGGATCGTGCGCATGGCTAAAAGATATGCGCTGGTAGAAGGGGATCTCTACCAGCGTGGCGCCAACCACGTCCTATTGCGGTGCATAGCCCAGGAAGAAGGCTGCGACTTGCTCACTGAGATCCATGGAGGCGAATGTGGGAGTCATGCTTCCTCACGCATGCTCGTCGATAAAGCCTTCCGACATGGTTTGTACTGGCTGACAGCACTCCAGGATGCCGTCAAGCTGGTCAAGAGATGCAAGGCATGCCAGTTTCATGCCAAGCTGATTCACACACCGGCTCAGACGCTGCAGATGATCCCGCTCTCGTGGCCGTTCGCGGTATGGGGGTTGGACATCCTGGGGCCATTCCCCAAAGCCGTCGGGGGATTCCTGTACCTCTACGCCGCCATCGACAAGTTCACCAAGTGGACGGAAGCTACACCCGTCATCACCATCAACAAGCAATCCGCAGTCAAGTTCATCAAGTCGATCGTCTGCAGGTTCGGGGTCCCGAACAGAATCATCACCGACAACGGGACCCAGTTCACTAGTGCAGCGTTCCAAGACTACTACGAAGACCTTGGCATCCAGGTGTGCTATGCCTCCGTTGCTTATCCAAAGAGCAACGGGCAAGTCGAGAGGGCCAACGCCGAAATCCTTCAGGGCCTCAAGACTCGCACCTCTGCCAGCTTGAAGAAGCATGGCGCCAAGTTGGTGGACGAGCTTCCGAGCACACTGTGGGCTAGCCGGACATCCTAGAGCCGGGCCACCGGGGAGACACCCTTCTTCATGGTGTACGGGGCCGAAACCGTGCTTCCCCCAGAGATCACCATGGGGTCCCCCCGCGTCCGAGCTTAAGACGAAGCCGCGCAGGACCAGCTCCGACGCGAAGACATCGACCTCGTCGACGAGGCTCGACTACAAGCAACGCTCTGCAACACACGGTACCGGCAGGCGCTCCGGCGCTACACCAAAGGACCGTGCGTGTCCGGGAGCTCAAAGAAGGCAACCTGGTGCTGCGGCGCATACTTTCTCGTAAAGGGACCACAAACTCTCCCCCAGCTGGGAAGGTCCCTTCCGAGTCATGAAAGTTTGCCGCTCCGGGTGCGTATGCCTTTCCACATAGGATGGGGATCCGCTCCCGAACCCTTGGAATATAGAACACCTCCGTAAGTTCTATCCCTAGAGCAGTAGTAGGACATGCCTTTTTCTTTCTGTAATAGATCCCATAGAGTCCAGGAACAGCGATCGGAGCAACTAAGCCCCAGGGGACGGTCCATGACTACGTCCAGCTTGGCCTGGTTCCGACCCTAAGCGCGTAGGATCTTGCTTCCCTTCATAATGGGGCGGGTCGTTGCCTCCATGTATAGCCTGCCTTCCTCCTATGGGTATTTATATGGAAAGAACCCTGTCCTACCACACTCTTCCTTATGTGTTCATTTAAATTACACATTAATTTTTATGATCACGCCTCTATGTCAAACACAGTGTATGCTCATCGTACACTTAGCTCTCCCTTCCCACTCTCATCCCTAGTCGGCATTTGCTATCCTGACTGAAGGCGGTAGCACTTGAGGTACCTGCCAATGGCCAGGGGACCTCTCGGACCTCCCCCAGTCAGGTGGTGCGGCGCCAGTTGGTCCTTCGGAGGTCCAGGGTGCGTAGCCTGCTTTGCCTGGTTCCGTACCCAAAGCATGCACACTCTGCCCTTCGGAGGTCCAGGGGAGTACAACCTGCTTTGTCTGGTTCCGTACCCAAAGCTTGTGCACTCTGCCTCCCCAGCGTTACGGTCCAGTACTCGGGGCAGGACGGTTGTACCCTGACCTCGGAGGGAGCCGGACCTCCGGTATCGGGCGCACTGAATTGCCCAAGCCCCGTATACCGGTCCAGGACCATAAACCAAATAAGACTAAGAGACAGGGAAGGGAGATCCCCCAAGGAGAATTACAGTTCCCCTACTTGTGTGCAGGACCTCTCGGCCTTAGCTCCCCTGCAGGAATGTGGTAGGTGCGCCCAAACAATTGGCCACACCTACCAGGGGGTCACTACGGGGGCCGCACAAGGAAGGACCGGAGCTCCCGACTACTCCAACACAAGACCGGAGGAGTCGGACCCCGCCCCTTCCGCAGGGGCGGGCTCTGAAGGCCCCACGTGTCCGGCGGGGCCGAAGCTCCCCTCTCCTCAGAGGATAGCTCCGGGCCCGCCACGTGGCCGACAGAGCCGGACCTCGCCCCCTCCGCAGGGGCGGGCTCCGAAGGCCCACATGTCCTGCGGGACCGGGGCTCCCCTCTCCTCAGGGGATAGCTCCGGGCCCGCCACGTGGCCGGCAGAGCCGGACCTCGCCCCCTCTGCAGGGGCGAGCTCCGAAGGCTCCACATGTTCAGCCGGACCAGGCCTCCCTTCTCCTCAGAGGAGAGCTCCGGCCCAGCCACATGGCCAGCAGAGCCGGACCTCCCCCCGTCCTCATGGGGCGAGCTCCGAAGACCCCTTGGGTCCTTATGTCAGCAAGGACCCGAGGAAGGTGTCTGTGCAAGCTTCAATATCGGTGGAGACCTCCCGAGGTCCTTCGGAGCTAAGGGCTCGGGCAGGCCAAGCCAGGAAGAAGAAGATAAAGACACAAGCACAAAAAACAACAAAAGTCTGTTCATTCATCAAAGCTCCATGAGCTGGACTACAGACTCAGCAAACAAAAACAAAAGATACAAAGCCCTCCAGCTACAAGGGCAAGCCTCCTAAGAGTCCCCGGACTCCCGCTGGAACCTAGACGCGACAAGGGCGGCGACGTCTCCGACTCCGGCCTTGGCGACCTCCTCCTGCTCGGCGACGGGCCCCGGACCACCAGCTCTAGAGAGACAGAGGAGTCCCAGCTCCGGAAGCACGTCAGCACGTGCGTGGCGACCTCCTTCGCCAAGCTCCGCCCCTCCGTCTCGAGCTCGTCGGCGATCACAGCCTCGTGCCTATCCAGCTTGGCGCCGATGGACTCGAGCGTCGGGATCGCCTCGACCACCTCCTGAGCCGGAGCCCCCGTTCTCACGAGGCTGAAGCCAAGAGGCACCAGAGCGGTCTCCGTGTGGCCGACGAAGTCCCAGACCGCTCGGGCCTCGATGGTCCGCGAAGCGCGGAGCCCCTCCACCTCCAGGCGAGCCGCCAGCAAAGCGCCAGGACCCTCCTCGGTGAACCTCCTGTCCTTCGCCGCCAGGTCCTTCTCCCGGAACTGGAGGTCCTGGGTGAGTAGCTCCAGCTCCGACGCTCGGAAGTCAGCGGCCAGCTCTCGGTCTAGTGCCGCCTGGTGGTCCCAGGCGACCTGCTCCTCCCTCACGGCCAGAGCTGCCTCCTGAAGCTCTAGCTCTTCAGCCCGGGCCGTCAGGTCGCCCTCTCTAGCCTCCAGCCGCTCGGCGACCTTCTTCTCCTGAGTCACCACGGCGCGCTCCCGATCTGCGACGGCGCACTCGCGGCGCGTCAGCTGCAGCCGCAGCTCCTCATTGGCGTCGGAGCGGGCCCAAACACTAGCGTAGGCCTCGTGGGACTCCCGCAAGAGCCGCTGGGTTTCGGCGTCCAGGCGCTCGATGGCTCTCCTCTGCACCTCGAGGAGCTCCTCCTCGACATCGAGCCTCTCCCGCCTCGTGTTGAGCTCCTCCTCGACCTCCTGAGTCCGCTGCTTCAAGAGTCGCCCCAGCTAAGGAGGCGGTCTCTCTCAACCGCCAAGGCCTCCCGCTCACGCTCAAGCGCAGCCTGGACCTGCCGGACGCTAGACTGGGCCTGCTCCATGGCGTCCGACAGGGGCAGCGGGGAAGCAGAGGCCGGAGCCGCGCCACAGACCTCCTCCATGACATCGTCTGAAGGAGGAGATGTTGGCATCTCGACAACCAGGACGATGTGTCGGTCAGGATAAGATGGCGCCGAGGCAAGGCCGGTCCCGACGCGCCCTTGCTCGCCGCCCGCCGGAAGGCGTGCATCATCAAATCCCGCTTCAGCACTTGGAGGCTGGACGCCGCCAGCCGGCTCCGCCAAGTCTTCGACAGCCGTTGGCTCCCGAGCTAGCGAAGGAGGAGGAGTGGGCGCCACCGCTGTTGCAGGAGCTGATCCCGCCGGACCACAAGCAGGAGGCACCCAGACCTGCTTGGGGGTCGGTGAAGCTGCCGCAGCATCCTGACGCTGTGGCGCTGGGCCCCTGCCAACCGGAGGAGGCCGAGGAACAAACGCGTCCCCGGCAGCTGAAGAATCCCTGCAAGCAAGGGAGCTCTCAACACAAGAGAAAAAGTACGCAAAGTACTAAGACCCGGTGAGTGCAAACTTACCGAGGAACGCGAACACTTCAGCGGGCATGGAGCCCTAGCTTCCGAGCCGGGGCAGGGACGCCGGAGCCTGCCGTTGCCGCCGAGGCCTGCGTCGAAGGCACCCGGACCGGCGGAGTAGGGGGTGCTCCCAGAGCCCCCCTGGGAGGCGGAGCAGTAGGGCTCCCGCCGGCAGTGCTCCTGGCTCCGCTCGCCGATCCAACCCCTAAAGCCCGGGGCGCCTGCGTCCCAATGCTCCTGCGCTCCCTCTAGCGCCAGCGCCTGCCGAGCCAGCAGCAGGGACACTCGACGACCGGGGCACCTGAGCCCCCGGCTCAGCCCCGGACGCCGCAGCACCGGCAACCCTCCTCGGAGCTCCACCGCCTGTGGAAGGAGGGTGGGACGCCCGGGGCTCCTCTGACCGCCGTTGTCCAAGAGGAGTCCCGTCGGTGCGGAAGACCCGAGGCCTCTTGGAGTTGCCGCCCGACGAACCGACGCCTCGCAAGGAAGGGTGCGGTGGACTCCGGTCCCCTGACCCGGCGTGAAAGACGCCCTCGGTGGAGACCAGGAGAACTTCCTCTTCGGCGAACCAGAGGCCGGCTCCTTGCCCTTCCCCTTGTCGGCGGTCCGAACTCCGTCGACCCTCGGCGCAGGTTGGGCATCGGCCGACGTCTCACGCTCCGCTCCGGAGCGGTCAACCCTAGGGATCGAGATTCCCCAGAAGGCATCTCCGACCTGGTGCACGGCGATCCCGATGTCGTCCAGCGTCGGCATCCCCCGCAGCAGCTCCGCCCTCCTCGCCGGCTCCATGAAGAGAGGGATGCAGGACTCCGGGATGGTGAGGAAGCCGCCACCAATAAGGTTGCTGCTTACCCTCGTCACCATCTCCCACAGCATCTCGGCAGGTGGGTCAGAGCCTAGACCCGTCTCTAGCCTGGTGCAGTCGTGCTCGCCGGTGTAGTACCATGCCGGGCGATTGAGCTGCTGCAGGGGCGCAAGGCGGCGTGACAAGAAATCTGTCAGCACCATCAGGGATGTCAACCCCTGATCCGCCAGGAACCGGATTCGCTCCAGGACCGGTGCGTACTCTGGCTCCAACTCCGGGTTCTTCTCCCAGAAGCGACGCTCGGTGGTTGGAGCACCAGTCGGCAACTGGAGGCGATCGTGTTCGTCGGTCTTCACGATCACCCAGTTCTCCCTCCAGCCTTCCCACCTTGCAGCACAGAAGGGCAGAAGGTACCCAGAGACCTTCGGGTCCTTGCAGCGGTGCTGGAAATAGTAGGCGTCCAGCTGGTTCTTCGTGCCGCGCCTAGTCGCCCGCAGCACGAAGAAGTTACGGAAGCGCATCACTGAAGCTCGCACTCCCACGAACATTTTGCAGAAAGTGGACGAAGACGGCGGCCATGGCAAGAGTTGGGGCAGAGGTGATGAAGCTGGAGGCAGTACGTCTCCAGCAGCGTCACGAAGAAGGAGGAGATCGGCGGTACGAACCTCGCCAAGGCGTAGGCGGCGAAGAAGACAGTTTCCCCCCTCTCCAGATGCAGAGGGAGAGATCCCCGCCGAAGGCAACGCTGCTCCTCCTCAGAGTGCCATCCTAGCAGCTTTCGCATCGCCCCCAGGTCTCTCGTCCGGGTGATGCGCGGCGGAGGCAGGCAGGAGGCCATCAGAGACGAAGGCGCGAGAGCTTGGAGGACGAAGAAGGCTTGGGCGCTCAGAGGATTCTGGGGGGCTCAAGCGCAGGGAAGTGTGTAAAGGGAAGCCTGCGATGCAGATGAGATCCTCTTTTAAACTTCCCAGAAGCAATTCAAAGCGATTCGAAACGCTTCGTATGCGCCGCTCGGGGCAGATGCCCCGGGTCCAAGCTCCAGAGTCCATGACAAGCGGGCCCAAGCCGTCCCGCAGAAGCGGTGGACTGGGCAGTCAGCCCCCCAGGTGGAGAACCCGGCGGTTCCTGACAAGGCGCTGCGACGTGCACTGCGACGTGTAGTAGTGGCAGCCTGGGGAACCGCCGCAGTAAAAGCAGCCATCAAGCAGGGATCACACCCCCTCGGTTCCACGACCGTTCGTGATCCAACAACGGTCAAAGGGAGTCTCCGAGAAGGTGCGTGGGGTAGAAGAGATGGAGGCCCCACCTCGGGCTCGTTATCTCCCCCCAGATGGGCCCGGGGGCCACTGTCGGTACCCTCAATATGGGGTACCCCCGCGCACAAGCCAAAACCGTTGTGAGACCTATATGTGCTGAATACATTGGCTTTGACGATAAAAATTTTGAATACTACCAAAACACCTTTTTAACAAGGTCCGACTCTAGGTCCGAGCTCCTGCAAGGTCCAACGATAGGTCCGACGTAAGGTCCGACTTGCTTTGTCTAGGTCTGACTTATTTTGGCTAGGTCCGACTTGTTTTTGCTAGCTCCGGTGCTAGGTCCGACTAGCTATGGTAAGTTCCATGCTAGGTCCGACTAAGCTTTAGTAAGATCCGGCGCTAGGTCCGACTAGCTTTGGTAAGCTCCGGTTCAAGGTCCGGTTAGCTTTGGTAAGGTTCGGAGCTTGATTGCAATGGTTCTGCTTTTAACTTCCAATGTTTTGAACTTGCTTTACTCTTATGGAAAGTTTGCTTAGTATTATTTTACTATGTTTTTGGTGTGTTTTGGTGGTTATGGCTGATATCATTTTGCTATGGTTTACAACATGCTTATGTGAGGTGCTCACGTAAGATGTTGTAGTTTCGGAACTAACGAGAGTCAAGTCGAGGACTTGTGCTCGGAAGTATTGGTTGTTTCTTCATGTGCAGGTGTTGCTTGAGTTCAAAACATGGCTAGTGATGGGATCCATTGAACTAGTCTTAGAGAGAAGATGAGGTTCAACAACCAAGTTCGGGAGGAATTGTGGTTGAGTTGATCGGGAGGTTGCGCAGTATGTTTGAATCAAGAACAATGCATATCAAGGTATCTTCGACGTCATTGGAAGATGTTTGCACGTGTGCAAGGAGTGCATGGACGTGGACGCATGGTTCCAAGGCATGATGAAGAGATGTGGACATAAAGAATTGGTCGGAAAGGTCCAACCGACTAGGTTATGGACTCATGCTGCGGCTGAGTCGTGTTTGACTCAAATATGGAAAGTTTTGAGTTAGTTATGATAGGATTTCATGTGTGTCACGAATTTGAGTTATTTTAGAAATGTGGGATACGATCCTAAGGTGTTTGGAAGTCTTAATATTGCTTCTATCTGCGTATAGAAGAGTCCTAAGCAGTATTAGAAAGTTACAGTTTGAATTCAAGTAGGAGTAGGAGTTCTAGTTTGAGTTGAGTTGGCCTTCGGGCTGGTTATATAAGCAAGGGAGGCCAGAGCTCGTGGTGCACGACTTTGGGGCTGTTCCTCTTGTGTTTTGATAAATAAAATTCGTATTCTAAAGGAACTTTTGTGCCTTGTTCGTCCGACTTGTTTCAGACAAGTTTTTCTCGTCGAGTTTCTGTTCAGCACTACCTTGCTTCGGTGGTTTTATCATAACTAGAGTTTTACAGATCCAATTGGTGTGATTATTTTTAGGTTGTCTTCACAACTTGATTATCTATCATCTATGAAAATTTCACGGTCATTGAATTTGTGTTTTCTTATTTACACGAGTTTCTTTGCAGTATTCCAGAACTGTTTTTCTCGCGTAGGACAGATTGACCTTTGTTCGATCTTTCGATCGTAACTTGAGTTTCTCTCAAAGGATTTTCATGATTCTTGTTGTGACGTCTTCGTGACTTGATTCTCTACAATCTATACTAGTTTTGTCACAGTTGAACACGTTTAGATTAGTCGCACACACGGTTTCTTTAACAGATCGGTTTTCTGCTGAGGGGTGTTTTGTTGCTTCTGCTGAAATGTTTTTATCTACCATTCACCCCCTCTGGTAGCTTTACACGTGTACTTCGATCCTATAATTGGTATCGGAGCCATATTGCTCTAATCTTTGTGATTTGCACGTGTTTTGACTAATCATCATAGAGAAATACTCCGCCAAACCTTGTGTGTTTAGTGGTATTGATTTTCAGGTTTGGAAGGCACTCATGGAAGCTTTCATCCAGGCGCAAGGCTTTGCAATATAAGAAAATGTGTACAAGCCTTACGATGTGCCTTCAAACGATCAAGTCATGGCTACAAACATGAGAGATGTCGACAACAACAACAAGGCTCGGAACTTGATCATACAAGGACTAACTCAGAGCGACTTCGACCGTGTTGCACACCTCCGATCGGCGTACGATGTGTGAAGAGCACTTTGTGACTACCACAAAGGATCCAACACGATCAAGGAGGTAAGACAGGATATGTTCAAGAAAGAATACATGCGCTTTGAGATGCAACCTAGTGAGTCCATTGATGACCTCTTTGCTCGCTTTAATAAAATTCTCAGCAACTTGCATAGCATCAATATTAATTTTTCAGATGCTGAACATGCTAGGCAATTACTAAGTGCATTAGACATGTCAATTTGGGAGACGAAAGTAACATCCACACGTGAATCCACTGTCATGAGTACTCTTACATTAGATGTGCTTTATTCTAAGCTAAAAACTCATGAAATTGACATTATATCACGCAAGAACCCAAATAGACTATTGCATTTGTCTCACAACGTGATATGCCTAGCTCCGGCCAATCATCTAGCAATACACTTGCTTTGCTGTCTTCACTAACCCTGAAACAGATTGAGGAGTTTCCAGAGGAGGAGCTAGTACTTCTTTCTACTAGGTTCTCAAAAGCATTACAAAATGTGAGAACTAGAAGGAGAGAAAGCTCCAGACCTCAATGATGCTTTGAATGTGGTAAGACAGGACACTTTCGTACAGATTGCCCTAACCTTTCAGGTCCTTCTAACCGTGATGAAAAGCAGAATAAAGTCAAGTCCCCTTTTGGCAACACCAACAAGAAAAAGAAGGGTTTTACAGGACGCAAACTGATAAACAGTTTCATCACCGCACTTCAAGAACTTGGCTCGAGTGATGTAGACATTGGAATTGATGAAGATGAAGATGATCTGGCAAACTTGTGCTTCATGGCGGGCAAATCAAAATCAAGTATGGAGGATGCAGAACACAACAGTGACAACGAAGAGGTATGTCCTACTTGCGAAGAAATGTGTGATGCTATTTCTCGTGCCACTATTATTGTTAAGAAAAAGGACAAAAAGCTTAGGGACAATGCTGTTAAAATTGAGTCACTAGAATCTGAAATTAATCATTTAAAATCCTTGATTCCTAGTGATGACTCTTGTTCCTCATGTGATTTAATATATGAACAATTGTCCTCTCTAAGAAGTGCACACACCTCCACACTTGATAAACTTGAACTTGAAATCGAAAAGAACAAAAAGCTTGCTGCATTTAATGATAAAAACTTGAAAGATGCTTGTTGTTCTACAATTGATTTGCATTGTTCTACTTGCGATGATCTTGATAAGAAACTACAAGATGCTGTGAAAGAAATTTCTATATTGAACAATGCTTTACGTTCTCATGAAGTTAAATATTGTTCCAATTGCAAATTAAAGAGAAAAACTTCATGTCAAAATTTCCTTGATCTATCAAATAAACTTGATAACATGCATAGGACATTAGATCGGTTTTGTAATGGGAATAAGAACCTAAACTTGCTGCTGAATTCTTCCAAGTCTTGCAATGATAAAACTGGTTTAGGTTTTGATTCACATGCTCATGCTAAGGAAAATCCACCTAAAATTGTAAAATCATTAGGAAGTGGTTTCATTCAAATAGTTCCTAAACAAAAAGAAGTGGTTTTTAAATCTACAGGAGTGTTGTCACATTCGGGTTCAAATAAGTATACTGCATGCTCATCTAGACATGAACACAAAGTTAAATTTCATTGTATCTATTGTGGTAGAGATGGTCATGTCGTAGATTTTTGTTATAGACTAGCTAAACAACATAAAAAGGAAAGAATGCAAGCTAGATCTTATAACTCTCATGCAAAATTTGCTGCACATACTAAACCGAATGTCAGGAACATGCAACCTGCTGTTATGAGTCAGAAATATTCAATGTTTATCTCCGGAGCTTCAGTTTTTGCCTCTGGACCTTCTGTTTTTGCCTCGGGGGCTATTGATTTTCGTGCTACACAAGTAACACCACATAGGTCAGTAGTAAGAATAAAAAATATCAGACTTTGACTCATAAACCTACTGTTTTTATCTCAGCTTTCGCATGTTATTCCTGCTGGACGTCGTGTGACTCAGTACTGGATTCCTAAATGCCTTTTAACTAACCCCAGTATTGAGTCATCGACGTATTGTGCTTCTATGTAGATTACACGCTTGACGAAGGAGAACATTTGGATTGTGGATTCAGGTTGCTCATGCCACATGACCGGTAACAAAGAATGGTTCTCCTCTCTCTCTTTTGTGTCACGTGTAGACAATGTTACTTTTGCCGATAATTCTTCAACTCCTATAATTGCTAAGAGTTCGGTTAGAGTAAATGATCACTACACTTTGAAGGATGTGGCACTTGTCAAAAATTTGAAATACAACTTTCTTTCTGTTTCACAATTGCTAGATGAAAATCTGAAAATTATTTTCAATAAAAACTGCTGCAAAGTTGTAGGTTCAAATAGTGAGCTTATTTTTAACATGTCTCGGTTTGGAAGAGTTTTTAAAGCTGATTTTGATATGTCTTCCTCTAAGCATAGATGTCTAGTTGCAAATGATTCCAAAGATTTATATTTTTGGCATCGTAGACTTGGTCACGTAGGCTTTGATCATGTCACGCGTGTTAGTGCTCTTGATCGCATACGTGGGCTGCCTAAGCTTAAAGCGGACAAAGAAATTGTGTGCTCTTCTTGTAGACATGCTAAGATGGTTGCAGGTTCACATGCTCCTCTCACAATGACCATGACAACTGAACCGGGTCAACTTTTACACCTTGACACCGTAGGACCTTCACGTGTTCAATCCTTCAGAGGTAAATGGTATGTTCTTGTGATTGTTGATGACTATTCTAGATACTCTTGGGTTTACTTTATGGCATATAAGAATGAAGCTTTTAGTCACTTTATAACTTTATTTCTTAGATTATCAATTGATCACCCAGGATCTTTAAGAGCAATTAGAAGTGATAATGGAACCGAGTTTAAAAATCAATCGTTTGATCACTTTTGTACTGAAAATGCAATAGATCATCAATTTTCTTCACCATATGTACTTCAACAAAACGGTGTTATAGAGAGAAAGAACAGAACCTTAGTTGAGATGGCTAGGACTATGCTTGATGAATATCAAACTCCTAGGAAATTTTGGGCTGATGCAATTGCAACCGCTTGTTATGTCTCAAATCGTGTTTTCTTGTGTGCTAAGCTAGGTAAAACACCATATGAGCTCAGGTTTGGACATAGGCCTAGTGTCACACACTTTAGGGTCTTTGGTTGCAAATGCTTTGTTAAGAAACATGGTAATCTTGATAAATTTGAATCTAGATCTGTTGATGGCATGTTTCTTGGTTATCCATCTCATACTAGAGACTACCGTGTGCTTTTACTTGATACTAACAAAGTTGTGGAGACTTATGAGGTTTCTTTTAATGAAGCCATCCCAGGTACTAGGTCAAATATTGCAGGTCCGGATCCATATCCGCAGGGGGAGAGTATTTTCGTTGAAGAAGAGGAAGAAGTGGTGCTGCTGCCCGAAAATTCAGCAGCTAATGACATTGTTCCAGCTCCTGATCTTGATTCACAGCCAGCACCGACGACCACCATTGCTGGTCCAGATCCTCCTCACGTCACAAGCTCATCTATTTGTGATGAACATGAAGAAGAAGAAGCTTGTGAAGTGTCCACTCCCCTCCGGATTCTCAAAAGTCATCCTCCACAACAAATTATTGGAAGCTTGCATGAACGAGTTACAAGATCCAGGTTTTTCGACCCCAATTCTCATGCTCATTCTGCTTTTGTTGCTTCTTTTGAACCCACAGATATATCACACGCACTCACTAATGAATCTTGGATTATTGCCATGCAAGAAGAGTTAGAAAATTTTGAAAGAAATAATGTTTGGAAACTTGTACCTCCACCTCAAGGTCACACTTTAATTGGAACTAAATGGGTGTTTAAAAATAAACAAAGTGAGCTTGTGGTTAGGAATAAGGCTAGGTTGGTTGCTCAAGGTTTCACACAAGTTGAAGGTCTAGATTTTGATGAAACTTTTGCTCCTGTTGCTAGATTAGAAGCCATAAGAATTTTGTTAGCTTTTGCTGCATCTAAAGGTTTTAAGCTATATCAAATGGATGTTAAAAGTGCTTTTCTTGATGGCTACATAGATGAGCAGGTTTATGTCAAACAACCACCTGGTTTTGAAAATCCAAATTTTCCTAATCATGTTTACAAACTGTCCAAAGCCTTGTACGGTCTCAAACAAGCCCCTAGAGCATGGTATGATAGGTTAAAAACATTCTTACTTGAAAAGGGGTTTACCATGGGCAAGGTTGATAAAACTCTTTTTGTGCTTAAGCATGGCAATGACTCATTATTCGTTCAAGTGTATGTGGATGATATTATCTTTGGTTGTGCTTCTCATGATCTTGTGTCCAAGTTTTCAGCTATGATGAGTTCAGAATTTGAGATGAATATGATGGGAGAACTCACGTACTTTTTGGGGCTGCAAATCAAGCAAACCAAGGAGGGTACCTTTGTGCATCAAACAAAGTATACAAAAGATCTCCTAAGGTGCTTCAACATGGACAAAAGCAAGCCTCTTCGGACACCAATGGGAACAGCAACAACACTTGAACTTGATGAAGATTGTGATCCCGTTGATCAAAAAGAATATAGAAGCGTGATCGGATCACTTTTGTATCTCACGACATCAAGACCGGACATACAATTCAGCGTATGTCTTTGTGCACGGTTTCAAGCCTCCCCACGTGCTTCACATCGTCAAGCCATCAAAAGGATTCTCATGTACTTACATGGAACTCAAGAATTTGGCATTTTTTCTTCCTTCTTCCTCAACCGTTACTTTGAAAGATTATTCCGATGCTTATTTTGGGGGTTGTAGGTTGATAGGAAAAGTACTTCTGGTGCTTGTCATTTTCTTGGTAATTCACTTGTTGCCTGGTCCTCTAGAAAACAAAGTTCAGTTGCACAATCTACAGCCGAATCTGAATATGTAGCTGCTGCTAGTGCTTGCTCACAAATTCTTTGGATTGTTCAAACACTTAAGAACTATGGGGTTGATCTAGATAGTGTTCCACTGTTTTGTGATAACACTAGTGCCATTTACATTGCTAAAAACTCCGTGCAACATTCGAGAACTAAGCACATTGACATTAGGAATCACTTTCTCCGTGATAATGTCGAAAAAAGGAACATTGTGCTTCACCATGTAGATACCGAACAACAATTGGCTGACATTTTTACAAAACCTTTGGATTTCACTCGTTTTTATTTTATTCGTAGTGAAATAGGGGTTATGCATCCTCATGGCTTAAATTGAGGGAGAATTTTGAAACTTGGGAAGTCTATGTGTGAATTTGAAATTAAAATAATATGAGCATAGTATTTCATGCATATATGACTTTGTGATTCCTTTTTCATGCTGAAAGTTCTTACTACATTACTCGTGTTATACATTTTGTAGTTTTTACCATGTCTAGTAATTGGAATAATTACTTACACTAAATCTGGTCATGGTCGAACTTTCTTGCTGTTTTGAACTTGTTGCATGCTCACAAGTGCTTTTAATCATAAAGAATTAATCAAGTAATCAACTCACATGTTGAGTTTTTATGTTCAAATAAAAAAAAAAGAGAAAAGATCAAGAGAATATGCATGCATCGCACTTCTACTTTTGAGATGGCTTATCATTGCACTTAGATATGAATTTGAAAGGAGTTGTGTATGACTAAAACCATGTCCTTAAGCTTCTGACTGTCAAATGACATAGGCTTGGCTTGGTTGGTTAGAATAAGGCTGATGCTGCATATAATCTCTTGCAAATGTCATAAGATCAAAATTTGTGCTTTAAATGTTAAATAAAATGCAGCAACAAGTGTCATGCTTTCAGATCTTGAAATAGTTAAGTTTGTGAGATCATGACTTGCTTAAATTGAAAATTACACTTGATCTCTAGCATGGCTTACACTACTTTATGTATCTCATTGATGTGTTAGTGTAAGTTACTTGATAGTATGATTTGGATGAGTTTTGTTTATATGTATATGTTATAATGTGCTCATAACAAATTAAAATTTCTCTTTTGTACCTTGCTGAATACATTGTCAAAGGGGGAGAAATTGATCACACATTGCCCACATTCACAAGTGTTTTGGCACGATTCTTCTCAGGGGGATAATTTTTGGTATTTTTGTTTTTCTTCTCATTTTATTTCTAATTTACAAAGGGGGAGAAATTGTTTTCAAAACTTTTCATGTGAATAAGCCAATGTTCGGATTTTAAGTGGTGTTGCCAATGCATTCATCAAGGGGGAGATTGTGAGACCTATGCGTGCTGAATACATTGGCTTTGACGATAAAAGTTTTGAATACTACCAAAACACCTTTTTAACAAGGTCCGACTCTGGGTCCGAGCTCCTACAAGGTCCGACGTAAGGTCCGACTTGCTTTGTCTAGGTCTGACTTATTTTGGCTAGGTCCGACTTGTTTTTGCTAGCTCCGGTGCTAGGTCCGACTAGCTTTGGTAAGTTCCGTGCTAGGTCCGACTAAGCTTTAGTAAGCTCCGGCGCTAGGTCCGACTAGCTTTGGTAAGCTCCGGTTCATAGTCCGGTTAGCTTTGGTAAGGTTCGGAGCTTGATTGCAATGGTTCTGCTTTTAACTTGCAATGTTTCGAACTTGCTTTACTCTTATGGAAAGTTTGCTTAGTATTATTTTACTAAGTTTTTAGTGTGTTTTTGTGGTTATGGCTGATATCATTTTGCTATGGTTTACAACATGCTTATGTGAGGTGCTCACGTAAGATGTTGTAGTTTCGGAACTAACAAGAGTCAAGTCGAGGACTTGTGCTCGGAAGTATTGGTTGTTTATTCATGTGCAGGTGTTGCTTAAGTTCAAGACATGGCTGGTGACGGGATCCATTGATCTAGTCTTAGGGAGAAGATGAGGTTCAACAACCAAGTCCGGGAGGAATTGTGGCTGAGTTGATCAGGAGGTTGCGCAGTATGTTTGAATTAAGAACAATGCATATGAAGGTATCTTGGACGTCGTTGGAAGATGTTTGCACGTGTGCAAGGAGTGCATGGACGTGGCTGCATGGTTCCAAGGCGTGATGAAGATTTGTGGACGTAAAGAATTGGTCGGAAAGGTCCAACCGACTAGGTTATGGACTCAGGCTGCGGCTGAGTCATGTTTGACTCAAATATAGAAAGTTTTGAGTTGGTTATGATAGGATTTCGTGTGAGTCACGAATTTGAGTTATTTTAGGAATGTGGGATACGTTCCTAAGGTGTTTGGAAGTGTTAAGATTGCTTCTATCTGCGTATAGAAGAGTCCTAAGCAGTATTGGAAAGTTACAGTTTGAATCCAAGTAGGAGTAGGAGTCCTAGTTTGAGTTGAGTTGGCATTCGGGCTGGTTATATAAGCAAGGGAGGCCAGAGCTCGTGGTGCAAGACTTTGGGGCTGTTCCTCTTGTGTTTTGATAAATAAAATTCATATTCTAAAGGAACTTTTGTGCCTTGTTCGTCCGACTTGTTTTAGACAAGTTTTTCTCATCGAGTTCTGTTCAGCACTACGTTGCTTCGGTGGTTTTATCATAACTCGAGTTTTACGGATCCAATTGATGTGATTATTTTTGGGTTGTCTTAAAAACTTGATTATCTATCATCTGTGAAAATTTCACAGTCATTGAACTTGTGGTTTCTGATCTACAAGAGTTTCTTTGCAGTATTCCAGAACTGTTTTTCTCGCGTAGGACAGATTGACCTTTGTTCGATCTTTCGATCGTAACTTGAGTTTCTCTCAACGGATTTTCATGAATCTTGTTGTGACGTCTTCGTGACTTGATTATCTACAATCTATACTAGTTTTGTCACAGTTAAACACGTTTAGATTAGTCACACACACGGTTTCTTTAACAGATCGGTTTTCTGCTGAGGGGTGTTTTGTTGCTTCCGCTGAAAAGTTTTTATCTACCATTCACCCCCCTGTGGTAGCTTTACACGTGTACTTCGATCCTACAACTGTCTAAGGACTTCGCCCCCTCCGCAGGGGCGAACTCCGAGGGCACCTGAGCCGGACCTCCCCTCTCCGCGGGGAGAGCTCCGAAGGCTCCACGTGTCCTGCGGGGCCGGACCTCCCTCTCCTCAGAGGAGAGTTCCGGGCCCGCCACATGGCCAGCAGAGCCGGACCTCTCCCCTCCGTGGGGAGAGATCCGAAGGATCCACGTGTCCAGTGGGGCGGGATCTCCGTCTCCTCAGACGAGAGATCCAGGCCCGCCATGTGGCAGCGAAGCAGCGCTGCCTACCCGGCGCGGTAGGCAGCTGGAGTAAAGCCGCACCATGCCCTGTCCGTACAAGGTATTCAGGACCCGCGCCTTCCCAAGGCGCGGTATTGAAGACCCGCGCCTTCCCAAGATGCGGAGACGCAGAGCACACCCCTGTCAGGAGGCGTTGTGCCCAGTCGCATCACAGTGAAGACAGGCAACATCACCGAAGCCTCGGGCCTGTTCTCCCTCCTCGCGCAAGAAAAACAGACCGAGCGCTGCCGCCGAGCTCTCGGTCGATCAGCCATCACCTAGCCCGCGTGAGGACTTCAGCTGAGCAGCAAAATCACACCGCAGAACCCCCCACGACCTCCTCGAGCCATCACCAAAGGTGTTCGTGCTCTCTACACCGAGAACACCCCGTTCCAGCGGCGGCCGAACACCCCGGCGACGAGGTGCTCTCGTGGGAAGCCCCACAGAGCGGCTTTCACGACCAAGCAAGAGGGCACTGGGACATGCAGGAGCTCCATGCAACTTCCACCCGAAGCACAGAGCTTGTCTCCGCCTCTGGCCGACGAATTTCGGGGATTCACTCCGGCCGGTGTAAACCGACCATCGGGTATGATTCTGCAAAATTCCCGATCAATTTTTGTTTAGACACCACAAAATTTTGCACACACGGGCTACACTTGAGGGCACACCAGTTTTCTTTTAAAACCTCGCATGAAACACACTGTGCACGGTGCAATTTCAATCTTTTCGAAGGCGGCTATGGCGGGAAGGTGCAGGTGCACGGTGAACCCTAGCTTGGAGCCATTCCCGAGCCCATGTGCGGCCATGCCTAGCTTTGCCAACCTTCGCTGGTGCTGTAGAGCCTTTCCAGGGAGCTTTTGGCCGGCTAAAGCATCGGGGCGACGTCGCTGGACTCCCTCAGAGCCGCTGCACCGGTGCGGGATGGGTTAGGGGCTTCGCCGGCCCATAGAACTCATTCCATCGTGTTCCTCGGGTCAAATAAGGGCCTGGCGGCGAGTTTCAGCGTCAGGGGTGGCTGGACGATTGAATCCGAGGCTGCTCCGGCGAACTCCGGCGGCGGGGTGCGCGGGAGCGCGAGAGGTTGAAGATGAACTCATCGGGCCCGCCTGTCAGCGACTCGGGAGAGAGGTGCCAGATTCTCTGTGGTGCTGGATCGACTGTGACAGCGCGGGAAACAACCCTGTGACCCCGTGTGGCACTCTCTCGGCAGCAGACATGTGTACCCTGATCCCACCGTCAGTTTAAACTTTTTCCCGGATTTATTCAAATTCCAGTTTTTCCCCAAACTTTAGAAGAGCATAACTTTTGCTAGGAACCTCCAAATTTAGTGATTCAAATTGGGTTAGATTCATATTGACAAACTCTATCCAAATATGCAACCCAATTTGTATGGAAGTCTTTATTTAATTCTGGAAAATTATTTAAAATGTTTCAGAAAAAGAATTTTAGAGGGAGTTTGGTTTATCCAAAAATCCTCAAATTTTGCCAAAATATTCTTTAGGTCATTATTAGACTCCTGTAAAAGTTTCAGCTCATTTGGAGTTGAATTGATCAGGGTAATTCAGATTTTAAGTTGATGTGTTCAATTGAATATATAAACATTTTCAGAGAATTTTCCAAAACTTGTAAATTCAGTTCTGGCGAATTCGTAGCTCCAAAAATACTAGAAAAATTCATGCAAGCTCTAGGAACTTTAATTGAAATTGTGGTTCACTAATTTTGACATGAACATAGGTATTACCTCAGAATTAATCCTTCTTTGCTTAATTGCTTAGAGAATTGTTCTAAATAAACCACTCAATGAAAAGTGCTAAATTTTGGTCCAGAGGACTTTCTTGTGACAAGGGACTCACATGAAAATTTTCAGCTCCATTGGAGCTCTGGATCACCACTATCATGTGTAAACTCTTAAGGTGATCAACACTTAAGTGGGAGAAGCACTTAACATTTGATCATAATGTTTAAACCCAACCCAAACCACTAGCACCAGTGTCATTTTAAAATCTTAAACAGAGTTCCAGTTTTTAAACTGTCATTAGATCTTATTAGCAAAAGCTTTTCAATTAAATACATATGCATGATCATATCGTGTAGCATATACATGAAGAAGGTGAGAAGGACTTGAAGTGAAGATCAAGGAGGGAGGAAAACAAGTGATCAAGCTCCAAGTGATCGTCACTAACTGATTGTAACCTTAGTCACCTGCAAAACAAGCAAGCCCCGGTTTGCATTTGAACAGTTTTATTAAGCATTTTCATTTGTAGAGATCATAGCTTTGCATCGTTGATTGCATTAAGTCTAGATGATATTGAAAACCCCACTTGCATGACCAGAAATACCTAAGAGAGAAAGGGTAGAATAGCACCTCCTCGAGTGGATTTGGCTACGCTAAATGTTAGTAGGAAAGGTCCGGTAGAAGTCGAGTAGTTGGAAGCTACTCGCGAGTTTAGGGCTGGTTTACTCGGAACGGGTCCGAATTAGGAAAGATGAGGAAAGTTCACACATAAGAAATGGAGACTGGGCAGGGAGGTTTAGATGCAGCAGGTTGCAGGCCGTGTTTGCATAGCCCTGCCTATGTCGGTTAAGGCCCGTCCGTACTTGGCCCTGTTGGACAAGTTTGAGTTGTGTACCGGGCGCATACTGGCTATATGGGACCCAGGAAACTGATGTACCTTGGGAGATCCATAGTGGAACTTTTCCAAATGCCTTAGGCTTTCGGCGTCAGGGTAGCAGGAGGTAACTCACTTAAGAACATACCACTGCGGGTATGTACCTTGAGGGAGCTTGCGTACTCGGGGCAGTTGGACTGCGTCCAATGTGGAAGATCTTGGGAAAGGTGGCCGCGTACAACGTCAGTCGAGGTTGCTGCCGGCAACTTGGAGTACGGGTGTACGTGTCGTGTAGTCCGGGCGTGTACTGATTTGAATCACCGTCGCTCGCGGTTATATGAGCATACATGCCCACTGCGTCTTGACGTAGTAAGAATTGAAACTGGTTATCTTTTGAACTTGATAAGACTGTGATGTGATTTGTATTACAACCATGATTGATTTAGAAATAGGCTCATTAAACTTTACTTTCACTTTGTGCAAGGAGCATAGCAACAAAGCGTTTCTCGTTTGATTGTGGAGTTGCGATGCTTTTCGGCTCAAGGTCTGCACAATGAGGCTTAAAATCTGAAAGTTAAGGATCAACTTTAGGCGAGTCCTTTATGCAAATCTAGCCAACCCAATTGCAACCGTCGTGCATGTAGAGTTTCTTGTTTAGGAGAGACGGGTCAGACTTGCTGAGCCTATGTGCTCACGCTTGCTATATAAGTGGTTTTGCAGGTTAACATCGATGCTAAGATGGAGGTTGTCCGGTGAGACTCGGAGACTTCTGAGTCGTTTAACCCAGGGAGGACCCAGCCGCTGCTGTTGTCTTCATGTTGCTAGCGAGAGGAGTCCGCGGGCTCGACTTCATCTCGAGTGCTCTTTAGTTATTTGACATGAGTTGTTGTAGACTTCCGCTGTAGTTACTTGATATAAAGTATTTACAAAGAAAAACTTGTAAGCCTCCGCTATTGTTTTATGTAATACATTGTTCCTTGTATGTGTGCTGTTGGGTGCCGCATAACACGGCACCACCCAATGCGATCCCCGGGCAAGTGCCCCATCCCCGTAAGCCTTGGACTATAAAAGGCTCGGGTAGGCAACGTTGCAAGGGGTTCGGTTCCCTTGGCATTCACCACTTAGCTAGCACCCAGCTCACCCCCAAGCTTAGAACTCCGGTTCTAAGCACCAAGCAATGCAACGAGCACCTCTGCTCACCGTGGACGTAGGGTTTTACGCTCCGGCGGCCCGAACCACGTAAAAAACCCTTGTGTTCATCTCCTTCCTTCGTCCAGTCTAGCAAGACCCAAGCAGGGGGACTAGCCCCTCCGAAAAAGAACCTCCACGGGCTGCCCAGAGCAGACCCGGGGAAAGTGTCGACCGCAGACGCTTCGACAACGGATGATTTCATTCAACGAGTTTTTTCTGAGTCACAGTACTGTAAGGTGTGGTTCCCATGTATGAAATGTCGGGGTGCAAAGTGTTGGGACAAGGTGATTTTGGCGTTTCACTTGTATCGAAACGGTTTCATGCAACATTATGAGTGTGGACCTTTCACGGTGAGACACCTTCTCAGCCCGTACAAGTTCCAGATGAGGATGAAAAAACGGGGGGTCGATTGGATGGACAAGATGCTTGACGCCATAAATCCTTAATTGATGGAGGATCCTCCTACAACGGAGGTTGAAGCATTTTTCACGCTTCTCAAAGATTCAAAAGAGTCGTTGCATGAACACACCGAAGTGACACTCCTCACTTTTATGACTAAATTTATGGCCATTAAGTCTAAGTATTTTTTTCTCCAATAACTGCTACAACGATCTTATCAAATTGATCAACGATATCCTTCAACAGCCACATAAAGTGCCTAAAGATATGTATCAGTCTAAGAAGTTGATTTCTGGTATTGGTATGAAATATGAGAAGATTGATAAGTGCCCAGACAACTGCATGCTTTTTTGGAGAGAGCATGCCAACGATAACAAGTGCTTAAAATGTGACAAAGCGAGATTTGTCGAAGTTGTTAATGATGACGGTTCAAAAGTTATAACTCAAGTCGCACAGAAGCAGCTTCGCTACTTGCCTGTCACACCTAGGTTCAAGCGTTTGTTTCTCTCTAAAAAAAACAGCCAGACACATGAGGTGGCATAAAGAAGGTGTACGTGAGAACAACGGAATGATGGTGGACCCGTCCGACGGTGAGGCATGGAAGGCGCTTGACCGCTTCGATCCAGATTTCGCCAATGACGCGATAAATATTTCCTTCGGGTTGGCGACAGATGGCTTCTGATCGTTCAGTACAAACGCCACACCATACTCTTGTTGGCCCGTGTTCGCTATTCCGTACAACTTATCACTATCTCTTTGTATGAAGTATGAGTTCATGTTCCTATGCCTTATTGTACCTAGACCGGATCATCCTGGGTCACGATTGAACGTGATGTTGCAGCTATTGATTGAAGAGTTGAAAATGTTATGGACAAGAGTCGAAGTGTACGACTGTTACAAAAAACAGAAATTCAACCTTCGAGCTGCATACTTATGGTTTGTTCATGATTTTCCATCTTACGGCATGTCTTCTGGCTAGAGCACTCATGGTCGATTGACATGTCCGATATGTGCTTCTGACACGGATTGTTTTCATCTAAGTCATGGTGGCAAGATATGCTACTTTGATTGCCATAGACATTGGTTACCGCTGAATCACGTGTTTAGGCAACAGAGAAATGCCTTTGGGAAGGGTATCATTGTAAAAATGGGACCACCGCAACGTCTCAATGGGTCGGAGATTGTTGAACAACTAAACAATCTAGTGCCAGATGAAGGTCGTCCTGAATATTTTGTTGGTTACGGAGAGGATCACAATTGGACTCATATATGTGCACTTTGGGAGTTACCGTATATGAAGTCCTTAATTCTAATGCATAACATTGATGTCATGCACCAGGAATGTAACATGGGCGAGTGCATCATAAGCACGTGCTTGGATATGACGGGCAAAACAAAAGACAACATAAAGGCTCGGAAGGATTTGGCAGAGGTTTGTAACCGACCAAGTCTTGAGCTCTCCGAAACTGGTGGCAAACCACGTGCTTCTTTTCGCCTTCGACCAAAAGAAAGGAAAGAAGTCTTTAAGTGGTTGAAAAAGTCAAAGTTCCCAGACGGTTATGTTGCTAGCCTTAGAAGAGCCGTTTATGTTAAGACTGGAAATCTCACTGGTTTGAAGAGTCATGATTATCACATAATCATGGAAAGACTTCTGCTGGTTATATTTCGGGGCTATCTTGACGATGAGGTGTGGAAGGTGTTAGCCGAGCTTAGCTACTTTTATAGACAGCTTTGTGCTAAAGAAATCAAAGGGAGATGATGGAGAAGTTGGAAAGAGAGATACCCGTGCTTTTATGTAAGATGGAAAAAGTATTCCCTGGTCTTCAATCCAATGCAACACCTTCTAATCCATCTTCCATATGAAGCTAAAGTAGGCGGCCCTGTTCAATATAGGTGGATGTACCATATTGAAAGAGCACTTAGATGTCTGAAACCAATGGTTCGTAATAGGGCAGGATGCATCGCCGAAGCATTTACACTTCAGGAGATAGGATACTTTTCAAGTGTCTACTTTGTAGAATAATACAATGTTAATGCATCGGCGTTTCAGTACAATATGGCTGAAGCATCCCCTTGTAGCGACCTCTCACTTTTTCAAACAGGAGGCACCACTATTGGTACTGGTACGAGCTACGATGCTTCAACAGATGAAAACACAGCTACTTTGTTATACATGTACGCTAACATAGACGGGATGGACAATTTTTTTCAGTAAGTGGTTGTTCAACATCTATACTAATTTGTGTGATGTGGTATACATCTATGCTAATCATTTTGTTTTGTCCATATTTAGTAAGTTCGATCGACAAAATTGGAAGTCCAAGCAGCAACCTACGAGCAAGCAAATACAAACAATGCGACATTATGGAGTAAATGGAGGACCTAACTTCCAAACCTGGTTTCGAAATCATGTAATGTTTTCCTTGTCTTGTTCCTCTTAGTAATTATGTTCATAGCATAAAATAGTCTTCTTACTTCATATGTTGGACAGTGCAAGACACAAGTCGGTGTCTATGAAGATTTGCGACAACTGTCCAACGGATCTATTAAAGTTAAACTCTTTGGTCGATATGATGTCAATGGGTTTCCGATTTCGTTCAACTCAATTTGAAGGTCAACGTCCTTGAAAGTGCATCTAGGCATCCCTTGTGGGTTTTGGTTGATTTATGACAAACAAATGAGACCCTAACAAAATTGTTGAGATGAGCACCAGTTCTTAAAAGAAATCAGGAAGAAAGCGCAAAAAGAAAGGAGGGGGATTCAAATTGATAAGAGCTCAGGAGCTAAAAATATTAAAATACTTAGTATAGAGTGTGTTGGAGAAACACACCCCAAGAGCTCAAGTGGAAGAAATCAAACTAACTACACAATTTCAGCATGTGCGGAGTCCGATATCAACCAGACTAGTCCAATTTTCTTTCTGACCAGAAAACGGACTAGTCCGATATCAGCCGGACAAGTCCGATTTTGTCTCTGGATAGACAACGGACTACTCCGCACTCCTACAAACTAGTCCGATATATCACAACACTTAGGGTTATCTACACACCGCACACCGGACTAGTCCGGAGTCAACCACGGACTAGTCCGGACATCGCAAACCCTAACGTAACCATTGGAAATCCTACTATAAAAAGAGGTGTACGGCCATACCAACACATCACTTCGACCACCTGCGCCGTCACACCTCCCAAGAGCCCAAAATTCACATCTCTCCACACATTCTAACCCTAGAAGGATCAATTCTTTGGGGATTAGCAATTGATCAAAGGAGAGACTTGTTCTACACATCTTGAGCTCTTGGGTTTGATCTCTCGCACACTCTGGTTTGTTAATTGTTCATCTGTTGAGTGTGTTTGGTTGTGATAATTCATTGTAATTCTTGGGGAGCCCTCAACTTGTGAGAAGGCCCTTGAACGATTTATTCCCCCTTGTGATTAGTGGAAGAGAATTAGCCTTTGTGGCGATTCGACGAGGATAGGGTTGGTGAAGACCCGGTCCTTAGTGGACTCCCCAACGAGGATGTAGATTTCCTTCGTGGAATCGAACCTCGGGATAAACACTTGTCTCCTACTCTTGTTTATTAATTGTTCATCATTTTCTAGTGTATAATCAATCCTTTAAAATTCACGTTCAAACATTAGAATCAAAGTTGATTCCTATCATTCACTGTATCATTGTTGCAACACATCTAAGTTATCAATTTATTTCTGCTGCATAGAGTACTAGAAGTGAACATTGATCAATCTTTATCTCTCTAATCCACGAATACCGGACTAGTCCGCACGGTACCGGACTAGTCCGATTTTTCTCTGTTTAGAAAACGGACTAGTCTGCACCCTACCGGACTAGTTCGATTTCCCTGTATTTGATAAACCTACTAAGTGTTTTAGGTTTCAATAAAGCATCGGAAAGCCTATTCACCCCCTCTAGGCTACATTCAATTGGTATCAGAGCCAAACTCTTCAAAAGAGACTCACTGCTCGAAGAGACGATATGGACATCAAGGATGTACACAAGAAGATCGACAACGAAAAGAGTAATGATGAAAGGACTCAAAAGCAAAAGAACCTACTCGACTCCATTCAAGACAGTGAGGACGATGAGGAGGAGGTGCTCCAACTCAAGGCTCTTCTACAGAAGAAGGCAATCTCTCCAAAAGGGAAGAAGAACACCAATGATGAAAAGAAGAAGAAAGGGGTAGTCACACAGACTACTCCCGATATCCCTTTGATTATGAGCGTTTGAATTCTAACAATAATCATTACTTATCAATTTCCATAGGGAAAGCACCTTACTTTGATGGCAATGATTATTCAATGTGGAGACAAAACATGAAAATGCACCTTATATCTCTTAACCCAAGTTTGTGGCATATAGTGTGTACAGGGATAGATATCCCGGATGATGATGAAGAGCTGACCCCAAGCCAAGAACAAGCCATTCATCGGAATGCTCAAGCTGCAGTTGTGATCACGTCATCACTAAGCCGAGACGAGTTCACCAAGGTGGATGGACTCGAAATTGCCAAGGAAATATGGGACACACTACAAACTGCACATGAAGGTGATCGTCACGTACGCGAAGCCAAGATAGAAATGATTGAAGGTGAATTGGGAAGATTCGTGATAGAAGAAGATGAATCACCACAAGATATGTACAATCGACTAAAGAATCTTATCAACAAAGTCCGAGCTTATGGCAGCAAAAAGTGGAATGATCATGAGGTTGTGAAGTTGATTCTCAGAGCATTCATGCCTCGCAACGTAACTCTTTGCTCTATGATTAGAGAAAGCCCCGGGTACCGGAAGATGACCCGAGACAAATTTCTTGGCAAGATCATAAACTTTGAGATGATGGAGAAGCAAGCCAAGCATGTTAAGGAAATTGTCGATCTCACCTCGGCAAAGAAGAAAGGAGTTGCTTTGAAGTCAACTTGTAAACCCGTATCAAAGGAAGCTCGAGAAGCTTATGGAGAAGACGACAGCGATGATGAAAAAGTAGTGATATCGATGAAGATGACATGATCCTGTTCATGAAGAAGTTCAAGAAAATGATGAGAAGAAGAAAGGGTAGCAGCTCAAATGAAGGAAGACAAAGGGACAAACAAAGACCCAAGATGATACGGGCATGCTATAACTGCGGAGAATACGATCACTTCATAGTAGATTGTCCACATGATGAAAATAAGAAGAAGACGAAAGACAACAAGCCTAAACCAAAGAAAATGTTCAAGAAGAAGAAACAATATGGTCAAGCGCATCTAGGGAAGGAGTGGGACTCCAATGATGAATCTTCATCCAAAGAAGAAGAGGAGATGGCCACCATAGCCATAAAGAAGACCGCCAAGAAATCCACTCTCTTCCCAACCATGGGCGCATGGAAGGACACCGACAACACTTGTCTAATGGCAAAGGAAGGTAAACGAAAGGTACCAACTAAATCTTCCTTCTCGCATTCTTTTACTAGTGATAGTGATAATTCTAGTGAGGATGATAGCAGTGATGAAGATGAATATATGCTTAGGGGTTTAGACAAAAAGACAGTTGCTAAACTGAAATTTCTACTTGATAAGCTTGTTGATATGAAGAAGTTAGTCAATCGTCAGGAAGATATGATCATCTCCCAAAAGGAGGAATATCTTGAGATTGAAAAGCTTCTTGAACTTGAAAAGGAACAAAATAAATCACTAGAGCTTGAATTAGCTTCAAGCAAGGAAGCTTACTTGAAGTTAAAAGACTCAAACACCACCATCAAGGATGAACTTGCTAACTTAACCAAAGTTAACAAGATCCTTGAGGGACAAGTTGAGTCACTCAAGCAAAGTGGTTCTTCATCAACTTCTAGCTCACCTTCTCAACACATAAAGTCTAAAACTAGTATTACTTGCCCCTGTGTCAAAAGTGACACTAACATGAAGAAAAAGCCAAACTTGACAAAGGACAAACAATCTTCTAAAAGTGGCATATTTGACAAGGAGAAGATCAAGTATTTACGCAGTGCATACTGGGTCATAAGACCTCCAAATGTCAAATATGGCATTGGATATTCTAATGGTGAAAAGCAAAACATTGGAAGCCACAATAATAACAAGGGTTGCATTGCCTTTATCAAGGGAAACTCTTCTCAAGCTACAAAGCTTAGTAATGTTGATAAATTTAACAATGTGAACACATATGAACAACAACTTCTATTTAGAACCTTTGATGCTTCATATGTACTTATGAAAAATAATCTTGAAAGAGTTTATGCTAAATATGTTGGGCCACGCCATGGGAATACCAAGTCTCATGTGTGGGTGCCCAAATCACTTGTGACTATGCTCAAAGGACCCAAGCAAGCTTGGGTACCTAAGATCAAGGAATAAATTGTTTTTGCAGACTTACTCATCTGGTGGAGCAAAATGGGTGCTAGATAGTGGATGCACCAATCACATGACCGGAGAAAGAAGAATGTTTATGGAATATGAATAAAATGAAGACCCAAACGAAGGCATTTATTTTGGTGATAATAGTCAAGGAAAAGTGCTTGGTACGGAAGGAGTGATAACTCAATTGCATTCAAGGGTGTGTTGAAGTGAAAACTTTATCTAGTTGACTTTAACAAAGATAAAGCCGAACTTGACACATGCTTGATTGCAAAGACCAACATGGGTTCGCCGTGACATAGACGGCTAGCACATGTTGGTATGAGGAGTATTCAAAAACTCCTCCAAGACAATCACATCCGAGGTTTAAAGGATGTTGTTTTTGAGAAAGATAGGACGTGTAGAGCATGCCAAGCAGGGAAGCAAGTAGGAACACTCCATCCCGCGAAGAATGTCATGACTACAACAAGACCGCTTGACTCCTCCAAATGGATCTATTTGGTCTAATTGCTTACATAAGCATCGGCGGTAACAAATACGGTCTAGTCATTGTTGATGATTTCTCACGTTTCACGTGGGTTTTTTTGCATGGTAAGACAGAAACTCAAGGAACCCTCAAGAGGTTTATCAAGCGTGCCCAAAATGAATTCTCATTGAAGATCAAGAACATACGAAGTGACAATTGGACAGAATTCAAGAACACCCAAGTTGAGTAGTATCTAGATGAAGAACGAATAAAGCACAAATTTTCAGCACCATATACTCCTCAACAAAACGGAGTAGCCGAAAGGAAGAACAGAACTCTCATTGAGATGACGAGGACAATGCTCGATGAATACAAGACTTCGGACAGGTTTTGGACTGAAGCGGTTAACACCGCTTGTCACGCCATAAATCGACTATATCTTCATCGGTTGCTCAAGAAAACCTCTTATGAATTACGGGTAACAAGCCAAACATTTCATATTTTTGAGTTTTTGGTTCAAAATTTAATATTTTAAATAAGAAGCCAAGGGCCTCGAAGTTTGCTTCGAAGTCCGATGAAGGTTTCTTACTTGGCTATGATTCGAACTCCTACGCTTATCGTGTCTTCAACAAAACCTCCGGACTTGTTGAAGTCGCACGTGACGTAGTGTTCGATGAAACTAATGGCTCTCAAGAAGAGCAAGTTGATCAGTGTGTGCTAGATCAAGAAGAAGCTCCGGGTAAAGCATTGAGAAGAATGGCATTGGGTGATGTTCAACCAAAAGTGCCAACTTCAAATGCGAATGAATAAAATGAACCACAGATGGAGGAAAATGATCAAGGGGGAGCTTCCATACAAGATTAACCTCAAGAAAATCAAGAAGACCAAAACATCAATGAGAGCAACTATCCAGGGGGAGAAGAAGATAATGATGAAGATTCAAGACCACAAGTGCCACATCCAAGAGTACACCAAAGCATCCAAAGAGATCACCCCGTTGACAACATAATCGGTGACATCCGAAAGAGAGTAATAACTCGATCTGGCATAGCTAATTTTTGTGAACACTATTCCTTTGTATCTTCTTTGGAACCATACAGGGTTGAGGATGCATTAAAAGATCCGGACTGGGTGATGGCGATGCAAGAAAAATTGAACAACTTCAAAAGGAACGAAGTGTGGGAGCTGGTTGAAAGACCCAAGTCCAACGTCGTCGGCACTAAATGGGTCTTCCGCAACAAGCAAGACGAACATGGAGTGGTGACAAGGAACAAGACACGACTTGTGGCAAAGGGTACTCACAAGTCGAAGCTTTATCAAATGGACATGAAAAGCGCCTTTCTCAACGGATCGATCAAGGAGGAGGTGTACGTGGAGCAACCACCCGGTTTTGAAGATCAAGAGCACCCCGACTATGTGTTCAAACTGCGTAAGGCTCTCTATGGCCTCAAACAAGCTCCTAGAGCTTGGTATGAGTGCCTTAGAGATTTTTTGATTGAAAACGACTTCAAGATCGGAAAAGCTGATTACACCTTGTTTACTAAACACTTTGATGATGATCTCTTTATTTGCCAAATCTATGTTGACGATATTATATTTGGTTCAACTAACAAATCCTTTTGTCAAGAATTTAGCAAGATTATGACAGATAGATTTGAGATGTCCATAATGGGAGAGTTGAGGTACTTCTTGGGATTCCAAGTGAAGCAACAAAAGGACGGGATGTTCATAAGCCAAACAAAGTACACTCAAGATATGTAACACCCCAAAATCTTGTTAAGACCCTAAACCCTGTTAATAGGGGAATTTAAAAAATTTTGGACGTGTTGCATGTTTTGCAACAATTTAAATTCAAACTGGAATTCAATTTAAACTCAAAACAGAAAAGAAATAGAAAAAGAAAAAAAGAAAACAGAAAAAAACCGGCCAGTGGGCCGAAACCCACCAGCCGGCCCACCCAGCAACCGCGCCAGCCCGCAGCCGCGCGCTCTTTCCTCCCACTGACAGGCGGGGCCCGCCATCCCTTCTTCTACCTCGCGCCGCGCCGGGACTCTCTCACCCCGAATCCAAACCGATCCGGATTTCTGCGAATCCCAGCCGAATTTCGCTCGGGGGCGACGCAAACTCGATCTAAACCACCCCGCCGCCCTTCCCCGTCTATAAAAACCCCGGCCTCATTCTGTTTTTCCCACGCGATCCGCCGTTTTTGCTCCGGTGGGAACCCGAGCCTTCTCCAGCAAATTCTGGCCAATCTATGCTCGGAAATTCCGATCTAACTTGCTGATCTTGATCCACCGCCTCCGGGGAACCCTGCAGGTGCAGAAAACTCGGTGACTTGCGGTTCAAACACAGCGCCGACGAGCCTCGCCGTGGTTTCACTTTGGACCTCGTTGCCGACCGCCTTCCAGGACCTCCGAGCTCAAGAAAACCCCCGAGGTGAGATCCCTAACCTCCCCTCTGCCGATCTAGGCCATAAGATCACAGTTCTAGCAAGAATTCTCGAAGATCCAAAAGTCTCCGACGAGATCACCGCTTCCCGCCGCCGTGCGCCGCTGGGCAGCGCCGCCCGCGCTCGATCAGAGCGACGTGGCCGCTTGTGCGCCGTCTATTTTAAATCGCACGGTAGACTTTAAATCCCCGCGTACCGGTTCGACGTTATAATCTCGGCCGTCTGTTTTAAATCGGACGGTCCATGTCAGCCCCGCGTTATAAAGACTGGAAATCTTACGTGCTACCCCCTGGGGTTCTCGGGAAATAAGAGCTAGCCCCGGAAACTTCTGATCTAGCCCCTGGAACTTCAGAAAATCATGTAAATTCATTTAAAAATCAGTTTTAGCCCCTGGACTTAATAAAAATTAGGAAAAACTCCTCTGTTATGTATAGCTAGACCCCTGAAAATTGTTAAAATAATATTATAGACCCTGTAGTGGGGTGAGTTTACTTTTTTTAGCCCTGTTTAATATTTAATTTAGGAAATTGAATATGTGGCTAGTGTTTAAAATTTAAAAAAATGGGACAAACATATTAAAATTAAATTAAAAACTTTCTCAGTATTTAGAAAAACTTTGGAGTGAGATAAAAATATATTTTGGGCTGAAATGAATCTGTTTAATTTATTATTCACATTTAGGGACACATTTTTAAGTAAAGAATAGTTCTAGAAAATAGGGAAAATAATTGTAAAATAGTTTATATTAGAGGAAAAGGTCAAAAATATATTAGTAAATGTTTTAGATCAGAACCTATTCTGTTTAGATGATGTGGCTTGTTATTTTCATAATAAAGTTCACATTTAGGCATAGGAAATAAATCTGAAAATATAGCAACTAGAAAATGATAAGTGGAGTTCTAAAATCCAAAGAATTCAGTTTAGGGTTGATAGAAATTCTGAAGACACATATGGAGAAGAAAAATACTTTTCATGCATACTTGGTAGCTAAAAGGTGTAGTAATTAAATATAAGAAATTTATTTAAATTGGAAACTCATATATATAGTGTGTAAGTATAAATGTGCACACAAAAGTAGGAATCATGTACACATGATTAAAAGTGCATGCAAGCCACAAATCAACACACATAGAGTTACCACAACACATATAATGGTGAATGACTTTCATAAATATGAATGTGTGGTTTGTATGAAGTGGAAGTGTGAACTATGTCTTATGGATTGTTGTTTTTCTTTTGCTATGTGTGATGGTATAATGTAGAACCTGCTCAAGAGCAAGTTATTCCTTTCCAAGATCAGGACTACCCATTTCAAGAGCAGCAGGAAGGAGGCAAGTGTCCTTGACCACTTTGATCCTATGCTAGGATGTGTAGATAGAATTATTTGCATTGTCAAATGAAATATGAAACACATGCTAGGAAGTTTCCCTAGAATTGCATTACCTTGTTTCCTTGTAGCTTGGGTTGGGATTTATTTTAGCATGTCATTTATTATTATGCATATGCTTAGCCATGCTTAGAATGGGATATTTGGGATATGAGATCATCAGTTTATTTTACCATACTCTTGAATGAGATATTGTGAGTTATGTAGAGGTAGGGATCAAGGCAAGTTGGATGTTTTGGTTGTGTGCTGGGTGCACGAGACTCGGGTTTGTGTTTAGTACTTGCCTGGATCCTAAGGACCGGTTCATGGAGCATGTAACCTGGCTTTACCGTGCCAACCACATGCTGAGATGGGGCAGCTTGGCCAATTAATTAGGTGTATCCCCGGCGTAGTATGGGTGTGTTGGATGGTGCGGGGAATGGGTGTCAGCTAGACTACCATATAAACCGCAAGGCTCAAGAGGGGGCCACTGCAGCGGGGTTGGAGCCTCTTGTATGCTGTTAGGGGTGAAACCTCAGTGGGCCCACGCTCGTCGAGAATCCCTTTGTAAAGGCTTCGTAGTGATCTCCTGGCTACACACCTGGGAAGTGTGAATGTGGTTCGTAGCCACTGGCATAATGGAGGTTCTTTTAGTCCACCCGGTAACGGGGGATGAAATCACTACATGTGGGTACAGTGGTGCAAACTCTGCAGAGTCAAAAATGTCATGACAGCCGTGCTCATGGTCAAGAGCGGCTTGGACTTATTCATGATTAGAGAATGATGACCTTGGAGGTTTTGGATGTTAAGTGGGGAGCTTAACATTGGAAATGATGTTATGGTTTTTTGATTATGATGATGGGATGGGAAATTGGGACCATTTCACCTGTGTAGTAATGTAGGTGCTTAATAAGCTAAGGTGATAGGTATTAATTGCGTAGTGCTTTAACCATGAGTTCAACCTCTACTTGCTCTAGCCATGCATGACATAACTTTTCCACACTTGCTGAGTACCATCGGTACTCAACCTTGCATATTTTGTTCATTTATATTGCTGCTCAGGCCAAGATAATGAGGTGGTGTATAATGACCAAGACTTTGGACCCGAAGAAGGTTTCTAGGTTCATGGAGACCCCCGGGCAACGCCTGTGAAGGGGCCCTCGAGAATAATATTCCGCTGCTAGTTTATTTACTTGTGATGAACTTATTATTGTCCATCGAGACATTTGCTATGTAAGACTTATTTATATTTGACACCTGGCTTGTAATAAATGATGCTTCACTATTTGTCATCACATGTATGAGAAAATGATCCTGGCATACATGTGATATTCACTCGGTTGTTCTTCGGAAAAACCGGGTGTGACAAGATATTCTCAAGAAGTATGGAATGGACAAAGCAAAGCCAATAAAGACTCCCATGGAGACAAATGGACACCTGGATCTCAATGAAGACGAACCAAATGTGGATCAAAAGGTATATCGTTCCATGATTGGCTCCCTACTCTATTTATGTGTATCTAGGCCTGATATCATGTTGAGTGTATGTTTATGTGCAAGATTTCAAGCTAATCCTAAGGAATGTCATCTGACAGCCGTTAAAAGGATCTTGAGATATTTAGTTCATACACCCAACCTAGGCCTTTGGTATCCCAAAGGTTCAAAAATCAATCTCATTGGATACTCCGATGCAGATTATGCCGGATGCAAGGTAGATAGAAAAAGTACTTCTGGTACTTGCCAATTCCTAGGTAGATTCCTAGTTTCTTGGTCCTCCAAGAAACAAAATTCAATTGCCCTATCCACAGCTGAAGCAGAGTATGTTGCAGCCAGGAGTTGTTGTGTGCAACTCCTTTGGATGCGACAAACTCTAAGGGATTACGGTTATAATATGAGCCGTATTCCACTCCTTTGTGACAATGAGAGTGCTATTAAAATTTCCCATAACCCTGTTGAGCACTCCAGAACTAAACACATAGATATACGACATCATTTTTTGAGAGATCACTCAATGAAAGGAGATAGCAATTTCCCATGTCAACACTGAAAAATAACTAGCCGATATCTTTACCAAGCCACTTGATGAAAAAGGTTTTTGTGAGCTCCGAAATGAACTAAATATCCTTGATGCTCGAAACGTGGCTTGAAAACTTGCATATCTGTATGCCATCCTCAAAATCATGTTAATTATGTTGAAAAATCATCTCTCTCTATTTTTCCTCTTGAAAACTGTGTTAGTTACTTGATCTTGGTGAATCATGGTCATAGCTTGATTCTTATATGTTTACTGATCATATTGATCAAGAATTTCTGTGTACCTTTGCCCCTTATCACTTAATAGGAACATTTGAATACATACATATATATGTTTTGTACACTTCTATACAAGGAACCACGAACTAGTCCGTGGTCACCCCGGACTAGTCCGCACCGGCAGACTAGTCCGCACTTAGTCCGTTAGACCGGACTAGTCCGGACCACCACAGACTAGTCCGATTTTCTCTCTGACCAGAAAACGGACTAGTCCAATATGGTCCGGACTAGTCCGATATTTCGCCTCCATAACCCTAAGGACGGCTCAAACCTGATCTTCTTCATCCTCAAAACTCTCCTCTCTCTCTCTCTCCTCACTCAAGTGCTCCCAAGGTGAATTCGCAAGTTCTCCATCAAAACTTCTCAAATTTTCGTGGGAATCGATCCCCACTGCAAAGGGATCAAAAACCCCAGACTAGTCCGGATCAAGAACTCCTTCAACACTTTGAATCGAAGGATTTGGTAAACTTCACTCCAAACCCTAGAACCTTTGATTTTCCTTGTTTTTGCTCAAATATCTTAGCCCCTTTAGTCAATGCAAGCTCTATTGATGTATTCCATGTACCCTAGATCATATTTTTTGCAATGAATAATCTCAAATTTCAACAAATTAGGGCTTGAGCAGCCTCATAACGGACTAGTCCGTTATTAGGGCGGACAAGTCCGGTGCTCCGGACTAGTCCGACCCTGAACATCGGACTAGTCCGGTATGCCCCTGATCAGGGAAATCCTAGCTTATGTCAATTCAATGCAATCCTTTGTCATCCTTGATTATTCATACCCACTTTATCTTCCTTGTCAGAAATCATGTCGGGATCAAATGAGAGTCTCTCCGACTCTGAGGCCGAGATGGATCAAGATATAATGTCTTATTCTCCGGAGTCTCGCTCCAACAAGAGAAAAGATCGTGCTGCCGAGCCTTCGCTCACCCCACCTAGGGTGAGTCGAAAGGTTACAATCAAGAGACCAGCTTCAAAAGCAAATGTGGCTGGTTCTAGCTCGGCGGCTCAACACCAAACCAAAGGCAAGGGAAAGAGGCTTGCTTCCGTACCGATTGGTCCCCTCAAGATGATAGCTCCAAAGCAGGGACATAGGGATCCCTCGGAGGAAAAGTTCAATGGCAAGGGGAGTGATGTGGCATGGAACCTGAGGAAGGTTGATGCCTATAGCTCCCGCAAAAAGGCAGCCGACAAGAGATTTTGGAGCAACTTTCACTCGGACTACTACAGTTCGGTGTACCTTTAAATGAAGATTCCAGTGGTCCGAAGTCAATGGATCGACTGGACATACTTTGAAAGGAAGAGTTGTGAAGCCTTTGAGGAGGTCATAGGGTTTGCAGAGAGACATGGACTCAAGGACCTGCTCGCCTTCAGGTACAACTGGAATGATGAGATCATTGCCCAGTTTTATTCAACTTGCCATTTTGCTCATGATGAAGGAGACAAAGTGACTTGGATGACGTCCAAGTACACAATTTACTACACTGAGTTTGCCAGACTGCTGCACCTTGAGGACACCAGCAATGATGAGATTGTGATTCACAATCTGGGAGTTGTGGAGAAGGACAAGATGAAGTTTCTCTATGATACTCGACTTCCATTCAACCCTACCTCAACCAAGAACATGAAGCCCTTCTTCATTGTTCTCAACAGAGTGCTCCGGAAGACCATTGCTCCAAAGGATGCAGATGCTGGGAGCGTCCAAGGTTATTTGAGAACCTTGATGAAAGTAATCAGCATGAGGAGAAGATTTAATATCTTTGATTATATTTGGAATGACATGGTGAACATATCATGCACACCAAACCGTTCCTGTGGATATGCACCTTACTTGATGTTCATGATTGAAAAGTCACAGGAATTGAGTTCGTGAAGGATATGGAGCACACTGCTCTAAGGCCTCAGAAGCCTCCTCAGGCCTCCCTCCCAGCTGCCTCCTCTCCTGGATCACCTGAAGAGCATCTAGAGAGAGCTCAAGAAGATACAAGACCTTCATCTAAGACTAGGGCCTCTCCACACAAAGGTTCCTCTAGTGGAGCTATGAAGTTTTTGGCTGCTATTTTCAGTTCTTGCCGCAAAACTGAGGTGAAGATTCATAAGATGAACAAGGCAAGAAAAGAAGAAATGAGATACATGAAGGCCAATGTCAAAGAAATATGCCAAAAACTGGAGATTGAGCCCATTGGATCCCCGGTCATCTCAGAGGACTCTGCATCTGATTTTACAGAGCTTCCTCCTCTCTCTCCATCAGAGTGCGCCTACTTTGGCACGACAAGTGGTTCCTCTCCACCTCTTCCTCAGGCTGATGATGAAGATGAAGAAAGGACCGACAATGAGGAGTGAGCCGGTGATGACAAGTAGATCCCTCCTCTCCTTCTTTTTGGTGCCTTGATGCCAAAGGGGGAGAGATTGAGGGGGAGTCTTAGGTCGTAGGTGTCACACCCGGTTTTTCCGAAGAATAACCAAGTGAATATCACATGTATGCCAGGATCATTTTCTCATACATGTGATGACAAATAGTGAAGCATCATTTAATACAAGCCAGGTGTCGAATATAAGTAAGTCTTACATAGTAAATGTCTCGATGGACAATAATAAGTTCATCACAAGTAAATAAACTAGCAGCGGAATATTATTCTTGTGGGCTCCGTCACAGCCGTTGTCCGGGGGTCTCCATGAACCTAGAAACCTTCTTCGGGTCCAAAGTCTCGATCATTATACACCACCTCATTATCTTGACCTGAGCAGCAATATAAACCAACAAATATGCAAGGTTGAGTACCGATGGTACTCAACAAGTGTGGGAAAGTTATGTCATGCATGGCTAGAACAAGGGGAGATTGAACTCATGGTTAAAGCACTACGCAATTAATACCTATTACCTTAGCTTATTAAGCACCTACATTACTACACAGGTGAAATGGTCCCAATCTCCCATCCCATCATCATAATCAAATAACCATAACATCATTTCCAATGTTAAGCTCCCCGCTTAACATCCACAACTTCCAAAACCATCAATCCTCTAATCATGAATAAGTCCAAGCCGCTCTTGACCGTGAGCACGGCTGTCATGACAGTTTTGTCTCTGCAGAGTTTGTACCACTGTACCCACATGTAGTGATTTCATCCCCCGTTGCCGGGTGGACTAAAAGAACCTCCATTATGCCAGTGGCTACGAACCACATTCACACTTCCCAGGTGTGTAGCCAGGAGATCACTACGAAGCCTTTACAAAGGGATTCCCGACGAGCGTGGGCCCACTGAGGTTTCACCCCTAACAGCATACAAGAGGCTCCAACCCCGCTGCAGTGGCCCCCTCTTGAGCCTTGCGGTTCATATGGTAGTCCAGCTGACACCTATTCCCCGCACCATCCAACACACCCATACTACGCCGGGGATACACCTAATTAATTGGCCAATCTGCCCCATCTCAGCATATGGTTGGCACGGTAAAGCCAGGTTACATGCTCCATGAACCGGTCCTTAAGATCCAGGCAAGTACTAAACACAAACCCGAGTCTCGTGCACCCAGCACACAACCAAAACATCCAACTTGCCTTGATCCCTACCTCTACATAACTCACAATATCTCATTCAAGAGTATGGTAAAATAAACTGATGATCTCATATCCCAAATATTCCATTCTAAGCATGGCTAAGCATATGCATAATAATAAATGACATGATAAAATAAATCCCAACCCAAGCTACAAGGAAACAAGATAATGCAATTCTAGGGAAACTTCCTAGCATGGGTTTCATATTTCATTTGACAATGCAAATAATTCTATCTACACATCCTAGCATAGGATCAAAGTGATCAAGGACACTTGCCTCCTTCCTGCTGCTCTTGAAATGGGTAGTCCTGATCTTGGAAAGGAATAACTTGCTCTTGAACAGGTTCTACATCATACCATCACATATAGCAAAAGAAAAACAACAATCCATAAGACATTGTTCACACTTCCACTTCATACAAACCACACATTCATATGTAACAAAGGCATTCACAACTTCTATGTGTTGTGTTTACTCTATGTGTGTTGACCTTTGGCTTACATGTACTTTTAATCATGTGTATATGATTCCTACTTTTGTGTTCACATTTATACTTACATACTATATATATGAGTTTCCAATTTAAATAAATTCCTTATATTCAATTACTACACCTTTTAGCTACCAAGTATGCATGAAAGGTATTTTCCTTCTTCATATGTGTCTTCAGAATTTCTACCAACCCTAAACTGAATTCTTTGGATTTTAGAACTCCATTTATCATTTACTAGTTGCTAAATTTTCAGATTTATTTCCTATGCCTAAATGTGAACTTTATTATGAAAATAACAAGACACATCATCTAAATAGAATAGGTTCTGATCTAAAATATTTACTAATATATTTTTGACCTTTTCCTCTGATGTAAACTATTTTACAATTATTTTCCCTATTTTCCAGAACTACAATTTACTTAAAAATGTGTCCCTAAATGTGAATAATAAATTAAACAGATTCATTTCAGCCCAAAGTATATTTTTATCTCACTCCAAAGTTTTCTAAATACTGAGAAAGTTTTTAATTTAATTTTGACAATATGTTTGTCCCACTTTTTAAATTTTAAACACTAGCCACATATTCAATTTCCTAATTTAAATATTAAACAGGGCTAAAAGGTAAACTCACCCCACTGCAGGGTCTATTATATTATTTTAAGAATTTCCAGGGGGCTAGCTACACATAACAGAGGGGTTTTTCCTAATTTTTATTAAGTCCAAGGGCTAAAACTGATTTTTTAATGAATTTACATGATTTTCTGAAGTTCCAGGGGCTAGATCAGAAGTTTCCGGGGCTAGCTCTTATTTCCCGAGAACCCCAGGGGGTAGCACGTAAGATTTCCAGTCTTTATAACGCGGGGCTGACGTGGACCGTCCGATTTTAAACCGACGGCTGAGATTATAACGTCGAACCGGTACGCGGGGATTTAAACTCTACCGTGCGATTTAAAATAAACGGCGCACAAGCAGCCACGTCGCTCTGATCAGTGTATTCATACAGTCCGTACCGAGATACGAAAGCTGTCTTGGGAATATCAGATTGCCTTATCTTGAGTTGCTGGTATCCCGACCTGAGATCAATTTTCGAGAACACACAAGCTCCCCTCAACTGATCAAACAAGTCTTCAATGCGGGGTAATGGGTACTTGTTCTTGATGGTTACCTCATTCAAGGCACGGTAATCTACGCATAACCTTTGGGTTCCGTCCTTCTTGGGCACAAATATCACCGGAGCTCCCCATGGTGAGGAACTAGGGCGAATATACCCCTTCTCCGTCAATTCTCTCAAATGATCCTTGAGTTCTTCTAGCTGCTTGGAGTCCATCCGATAAGGTCTCTTGTATATCGGGGCTGTTCCAGGCACTAACTCAATTGCAAATTCCACTTCACGGTCGGGAGGCATACCTGGCAACTCCTCCGAAAAAACATCTGGATATTCCCTGATGGTCCTGATTTCCTCAACTTTCACCTCAACTTGATTTAATTTAATGCCCCTCCTAGGCTCGTGTATTGTTATGAACTTTACTCTTGTGCCACTAGGGTGAGTTAGTTCTACCGTTCTGGTCGAACAATGGATGATTCCTTTATGTTTTGTCAACCAATCCATACCCAAGATAATATCTATCCCTTGTGAATCTATCACTATGAGGTTAGCAGTAAATACCACCCCATTAATGTCTAGGTTCACTTTGGGACACACTTGTCTTGTCCTTATTTCTCCACCTGGAGAGTTTACGGCTAGCATATGGTTCATTTGTGTGGTTGCTAGGTCATGCTTCTTAACAAACCCTTGAGCAATGAACGAGTGGGTAGCACCAGAATCAAACAGCAGGATTGCAAGGTGTAAATTGGCAGGAAACTTACCAACTACCACGTCGGGTGCCTCTTGCACTTCCTCCATAGTGACGTGGTTCACCCGTCCTCTCATTACATTCTGCTGTTGTGGCTGCACGTGCTTCTTCTTTGGGCACTTATGGGCATAGTGCCCCACTTCACCACAATTAAAGCATTGCACCCCCACCTTAGGTGCTTGGCCTTTATTGTCTTGGGGTTGGTTTGGAGGTCCTTGCACTGCTGGTCGATGTGGATATGCGGGGCGAGGCTGCTGTACAAACTGACGTTGCGGCTGTGCTGGTGCTGCCGGAGGCCTGTAGTTCGGGTTGTACCCTCTTGGTGCTGAGTAGGGTACCGCAGCATGGTTCGTCTGCCCTGCAGGTTGCGGCATCAGACGTGGGCGGGTGTTGCTCCGTGAGGCTTGATGTGACCACCCGGCCTTCCTCTTATTCTCATTTTCCAAGGCCTTTAGCTTCCTTTCTACCACAAACGCTCTGTCCACCATCTTTTGGAAGCTTTCGTACTCATTTGAGGACATAGCACACTGCAGTTCTGCGGTAAGTCCCTCCATGAAACAATCTTGTTTCTGCTCATCAGTCTCTATGTCCCGTGGGGCATAACGGGATAGTTGAGCAAATTTAGTGAGGTATTCCCTCACCATCATGTTTCCCTGATGCAGTCCCAAGAACTCCTTCCTCTTGTTTTTGAGTTCACCTCTTGGGATGTAATGGTTGCGGAAGCTACGCTTGAACTCTTCCCAAGTGATGTTCTCAGGGTCATGATGGGCGGCCACGTAGGCGGTCCACCAATCAGCAGCAGATCCATGCAATTGATGAGAGGCAAACAGCACCCTCTCATACCCTTGGCATTGTATGATCCTCATCTTGCTCTCAATGGTCTTAAGCCAATCATCTGCCTCCAGAGGTTCAGCAGCACTTGCAAACTTTAGAGGTTGAGTTCCTAGAAACTCACTCAACCTTGGTTGGCGTGGTGCAGCTTGTGGAGGTGGAACTTGATGCAAGTTGGCCACCACTTGAGTCAAGTTCTGGATGAGCTGATTTTGATTCTCCAGCATTTGGTGGAGGGGATCAACTCCTTCACGGCGACCACCCCGGTCCTGGCCTCCAGAAAGATGAGGGTTGCACGCCTCATCGTTGTTGTTGGCGGGGTTGGCAGCACGTCCTTTTCCTCTTCCGGCCATCTGGCAGAATCAATCAATGTTAATTGTAAGCATTTTAGTATCATCTTACTACTTTCATTTGTTTGCACTTTGAAGTGTTGAGGCTTTGTTATACTTTTCTGAGGGTTCATTTCTCACACAAAAAGTAAATGCAATATTATTTCATGTGGGTTCACACACCAAAGCAAAACAATCTAAAGACGAGGCTGTGGACAATTGCTCATGGTTTCCACAACTCACGTCACACACCAAGCATTAACACACCATAAACTTAACGTAACGACTCGACTATTCGACATCTTACTAACTAAGGGAAGGACTCTACACTACTCGTTTTCTTGAGCTGGCTCCTCGGGATCTTCCTCATCATTTCGGCTACCTTCTGACTCTGCTTTGGGTGGGGAGGCTGCTGGTGGAGAAGTGCGACGACGCTTGATCGCTCGGCGATCTGGGGAGTTAGGAGTCCATGTATCGTTCACGGTGACACACGGTTCATTCCCATCTCCTCTTTCTCTCGCCCTCAAGCAGGCTCGCAGCAATGCCTCCGTTTCCTTCAGGGTGTCCCGAACATCCTGAAGCTCTTGCTGACACTCCTGCAGTCGAGTGCTGAGCATAGCAGCATCCTCCAAGCACAAGTCCATGTGCTCATGGGAAGTCCCTTGCTGCACTGGCGGATACTTGTACTCCGGGGTACCACTCTCACGCTGGAGGACATACATGTACTCAGTCCTGTCCAGGTGGCGACGATAGATGTGACTCTAGCAGGTGATGGCCTCCCAGGTAACATCCTTCTCCGCATCGACCTGTGTCGCTCTACAAGCTGGAGAGCGGTGGATCTTAAGCAGCCGATTTTCGTGTATAATCCTCATCTTTGAGCTCCATTTTTCCCTCTTCTCATGGATGGTCCTGGTGGAGTTATAGTGGATGATTAGCTTGCCCGTATTGCCGGCGGCTTCGAGCATACGTCGAAGACGGCGCAACAAGCCTCCTACTGCCAATACGTAGGAAAGGTACGTCACCGGACGGCTCTCCTCTCTTTCGGCCAGGGCAACTACGGGAACTCTCCCTCCTGTGGACTTGCGAGCGGTGCGAATCATGCGAACCATCTAAAACAAAAAGCATTTAAACTTAGGTTAGATAAAATTTTTAAACAAAATCCTATTTTGAATGAAAATTGGGGTAAGATGAAGAAAGTGACTCATTAAATAACACTTTTCAACACACACCTTATAAAAATAGTTTTTAAGAAAATAAGGCCCTTATATATGTCCATTTCAACCTAGGTCCACGTTCCTACGGGCAACCTTGGCTCTGATACCACTTCTGTCACACCCGGTTTTTCCGAAGAACAACCAAGTGAATATCACATGTATGCCAGGATCATTTTCTCATACATGTGATGACAAATAGTGAAGCAACATTTATTACAATCAAGGTGTTGAATATAAGTAAGTCTTACATAGTAAATGTCTCGATGGACAATAATAAGTTCATCACAAGTAAATAAACTAGCAGCGGAATATTATTCTTGTGGGCTCCGTCACAGGCGTTGCCCGGGGGTCTCCATGAACCTAGAAACCTTCTTCGGGTCCAAAGTCTCGATCATTATACACCACCTCATTATCTTGACCTGAGCAGCAATATAAACCAACAAATATGCAAGGTTGAGTACCGATGGTACTCAGCAAGTGTGGGAAAGTTATGTCATGCATGACTAGAACAAGGGGAGATTGAACTCATGGTTAAAGCACTACGCAATTAATACCTATTACCTTAGCATATTAAGCACCTACATTACTACACAGGTGAAATGGTCCCAATCTCCCATCCCATCATCATAATCAAATAACCATAACATCATTTCCAATGTTAAGCTCCCCGCTTAACATCCACAACTTCCAAAACCATCAATCCTCTAATCATGAATAAGTCCAAGCCGCTCTTGACCGTGAGCACGACTGTCATGACAGTTTTGACTCTGCAAAGTTTTTACCACTGTACCCACATGTAGTGATTTCATCCCCCGTTGTCGGGTGGACTAAAAGAACCTCCATTATGCCAGTGGCTACGAACCACATTCACACTTCCCAGGTGTGTAGCCAGGAGATCACTACGAAGCCTTTACAAAGGGATTCCCGACGAGCGTGGGCCCACTGAGGTTTCACCCCTAACAGCATACAAGAGGCTCCAACCCCGCTGCAGTGGCCCCCTCTTGAGCCTTGCGGTTCATATGGTAGTCCAGCTGACACCTATTCCCCGCACCATCCGACACACCCATACTACGCCGTGGATACACCTAATTAATTGGCCAAGCTGCCCCATCTCAGCATGTGGTTGGCACGGTAAAGCCAGGTTACATGCTCCATGAACCGGTCCTTAGGATCCAGGCAAGTACTAAACACAAACCCGAGTCTCGTGCACCCAACACACAACCAAAACATCCAACTTGCCTTGATCCCTACCTCTACATAACTCACAATATCTCATTCAAGAGTATGGTAAAATAAACTGATGATCTCATATCCCAAATATTCCATTCTAAGCATGGCTAAGCATATGCATAATAATAAATGACATGATAAAATAAATCCCAACCCAAGCTACAAGGAAACAAGATAATGCAATTCTAGGGAAACTTCCTAGCATGGGTTTTATATTTCATTTGACAATGCAAATAATTCTATCTACACATCCTAGCATAGGATCAAAGTGATCAAGGACACTTGCCTCCTTCCTGCTGCTCTTGAAATGGGTAGTCCTGATCTTGGAAAGGAATAACTTGCTCTTGAGCAGGTTCTACATCATACCATCACATATAGCAAAAGAAAAACAACAATCCATAAGACATTGTTCACACTTCCACTTCATACAAACCACACATTCATATGTAACAAAGCCATTCACAACTTCTATGTGTTGTGTTTACTCTATGTGTGTTGACCTTTGGCTTACATGTACTTTTAATCATGTGTATATGATTCCTACTTTTGTGTTCACATTTATACTTACATACTATATATATGAGTTTCCAATTTAAATAAATTCCTTATATTCAATTACTACACCTTTTAGCTACCAAGTATGCATGAACGGTATTTTCCTTCTTCATATGTGTCTTCAGAATTTCTACCAACCCTAAACTGAATTCTTTGGATTTTACAACTCCATTTATCATTTACTAGTTGCTATATTTTTAGATTTATTTCCTATGCCTAAATGTGAACTTTATTATGAAAATAACAAGACACATCATCTAAACAGAATAGGTTCTGATCTAAAATATTTACTAATATATTTTTTACCTTTTCCTCTGATGTAAACTATTTTACAATTATTTTCCCTATTTTCCAGAACTATACTTTACTTAAAAATGTGTCCCTAAATGTGAATAATAAATTAAACAGATTCATTTCAGCCCAAAATATATTTTTATCTCACTCCAAAGTTTTCTAAATACTGAGAAAGTTTTTAATTTAATTTTGACAATATGTTTGTCCCACTTTTTAAATTTTAAACACTAGCCACATATTCAATTTCCTAATTTAAATATTAAACAGGGCTAAAAAGGTAAACTCACCCCACTGCAGGGTCTATTATATTATTTTAAGAATTTCCAGGGGGCTAGCTACACATAACAGAGGGGTTTTTCCTAATTTTTATTAAGTCCAGGGGCTAAAACTGATTTTTAAATGAATTTACATGATTTTCTGAAGTTCCAGGGGCTAGATCAGAAGTTTCCGGGGCTAGCTCTTATTTCCCGAGAACCCCAGGGGGTAGCACGTAAGATTTTCAGTCTTTATAACGCGTGGCCGACATGGACCGTCCGATTTTAAACCGACGGCTGAGATTATAACGTCGAACCGGTACGCGGGGATTTAAACTCTATAGTGCGATTTAAAATAAACGGCGCACAAGCGGCCACGTCGATCTGATCGAGCCGGGCGGCGCTGCCCGGCGGCGCACGGCGGTGGGGGGCGGCGATCTCGCCGGAAAGTTTCGGATCTTCGTGAATTCTTCCTAGAACTGTGATTTTATGGCATAGATCGGCAGAGGGGAGGTCGGGGATCTCACCTTAGGGGTTTTCTTGAGCTCGGAGGTCCTGGAAGGCGGTCGATGACGAGGTCCGAAGTGAAACCACGGCGAGGCTCGTCGGCGCTGTGTTTGAACCGCAAGTCACCGAGTTTTCTGCACCTGCAGGGTTCCTCGGAGGCGGTGGATCAAGACCAGCGTGTTAGATCGGAATTTTCGAGCGTAGATCGGCCAGAATTCGCCGGAGAAGGCTCGGGTTCTCACCGGAGTAAAAACGGCGGATCGCGTGGGAAAAACAGAACGAGGCCGGGGTTTTTATAGACGGGGGAGGGCGGCGGGGTGGTTTAGATCGAGTTTGCATCGCCCCCGATCGAAATTCGGCTGGGATACGCAGAAATCCGGGTCGGTTTGGATTCGGGGTGAGAGAGAGTCCGGCCGATCGCGGGCGCGGGCGCGAGGTAGAAGAAGGGCTGGCGGGCCCCGCCTGTCAGTGTGAGGAAGGGGGCGCGCGCGGCTGCGGGCTGGCGCGGTTGCTGGGTGGGCCGGCTGGTGGGTTTCGGCCCACTGGCCGGTTTTTTTCTGTTTTCCTTTTTCTTTTTCTATTTCTTTTCTGTTTTGAGTTTAAATTGAATTCCAGTTTGAATTAAAATTGTTGCAAAACATGCAACACGTCCAAAAAATTTTAAATTCTCCTCTTAACATGATTTAGGATCTTAACAAGATTTTTGGGGTGTTACAGTAGATCTTTCTTTTCATGTCCTAGCTTGACTAATGAGTTTTGTAAGACTTATACTATTATGCTATTATTACGCTGTTGTAAGACTTAAACTACCATTATGCTTTTGTAAGACTTATGTTAGCATTATGCTTTTTGTGAGATGACTATGTTATGCTTTTGATTAATGATATATGTTTAAAACTGCTATGAAGGATTGAGACTCTTGATGATGTTATGACTATGCTCATTATGTTATTCACATCAAAATTATTGCTCACACACATAGTTCTACACCCCACCATAAAGAGTGCACATATGTCTTATGTCTACTTTGCCTACTTTGTCCAAAGCTCATATGTGCACACTTTATGAAAATCTGAATTTTTATTGTCCTATTTGTGAGATCTCAATTTGTTGTCATCAATCACCAAAAAGGGGGAGATTGAAAGTGCATCTAGGCATCCCTTGTGGGTTTTGGTTGATTTATGACAAACAAATGAGACCCTAACAAAATTGTTGATATGAGCGCAGGTTCTTAAAAGAAATCAGGAAGAAAGCGCAAAAAGAAAGGAGAAGGAGGATCCAAATTGATAAGAGCTCAGGAGCTGAAAATATTAAAATACTTAGTACAGAGTGTGTTGGAGAAACACACCCCAAGAGCTCAAGTAGAAGAAATCAAACTAACTGCACAATTTCAGCATGTGCGGACTAGTCCGATATCAACCGGACTAGTCCGATTTTCTTTCTGACCAAAAAACGGACTAGTCCGATATCAGCCGGACAAGTCCGATTTGGTCTCTGGATAGACAACGGACTAGTCCGCACTCCTACGGATTAGTCCGATATATCACAACACTTAGGGTTATCTACACATCGCACACCGGACTAGTCCGAAGTCAACCACGGACTAGTCCGGACATCGCAAACCCTAACGTAACCATTGGAAACCCTACTATAAAAAGAGGTGTACGACCGTACCAACACATCACTTCGACCCCCTGCGCCGTCACACCTTCCAAGAGCCCAAAATTCACATCTCTCCACACATTCTAACCCTAGAAGGATCAATCTTTGGAGATTAGCAATTGATCAAAGGAGAGACTTGTTCTACACATCTTGAGCTATTGGATTTGATCTCTCGCGCACTCTTGTTTGTTAATTGTTCATCTGTTGAGTGTGTTTGGTTGTGATAATTCATTGTAATTCTTGGAGAGCCATCAACTTCTGAGATTTCCCCTTGAACGATTTATTCCCCCTTGTGATTAGTGGAAGAGAATCGACCTTTGTGGCGATTAGACGAGGATAGGGTTGGTGAAGACCCGGTCCTTAGTGGACTCCTCAACGGGGACGTAGATTTCCTTCGTGGAATCAAACCTCGGGATAAACACTTGTCTCCTACTCCTGTTTATTAATTGTTCATCATTTTCTAGTGTATAATCAATCCTTTGAAAGTCACGTTCAACCATTAGAATCAAAGTTGATTCCTGTCATTCATTGTATCACTTTTGCAATACATCTAAGTTATCAATTTATTTCCACTGCATAGAGTACTAGAAGTGAATATTGATCAATCTTTATCTCTCTAATCCACGAATACCGGACTAGTCCGCACGGTACCGGACTAGTCCGATTTTTCTCTGTTTAGAAAACGGACTAGTCCCAACCCAACCGGACTAGTCCGATTTTCCTGTATTTGATAAACCTACTAAGTGTTTCAGGTTTCAATAAAGCATCGAAAAGCCTATTCACCCCCCCTCTAGGCTACATTCAGTCCTCCAAGGGCAACATCTAACACCGGAGTTGTGACGAAGGCCGCTGACGTCAAAGGACGTGAAACTAATTACTATGGGATCATAAACAAAATCCTAGAATTTAGTTTTGCCGGGGGTAAAGATCTTAAAATAGTCTTCTTTGACTGCGATTGGTTTGATCGTAACAATGGAACTCGACAAAACCAATTTGGCATGATAGAAATCAAACACAAGGACCGACTACGAGGTTACAACACCTTCGTCTTTACACACCAAGTCGAGCAAGTGTATTATCTACAATATCCATGCGAAAAGCTTAGTGCTTGGTGGGTTGTACACAAGGTGAATCCTCGTGAGCAGTTATATACATCAGACAATCCTGGGTACCTTGATAAGGTTGATGTTGTTTATAAAGAAAAAGAGTTGCCGGACTCTTTTGTCGTTGAATCTGGTCTACGACTTGATGACTTAGTTGGAGATGCATAAGATGTATAGACTCATAAGGTGCAAAAACGAAAACGCTGAACAACCACGATAAAAGATTGATGGTCCAATTTAAGGAGTAGAGTACATGATCATGACACTGATGAATTTTGAAATTGAGTACAAGTAACTTTTCCTTCATCTCTTCTTTTATCTTCTATATTTTCCTTTAAATTCATTAGCAAATTTTCCTTTCATCAGGATGTCGTCGAGCAGTAGACGACGGGGGACGCGGGGCTTTCTGCCCCTGAGAGCAGACTCCATCTTCCAGGGTTGTCAGTCTAGCGAGGGTAGACTGTCACAGTTTTTGGGCCTCGATAGAGGCCAGGGGTCACGACAGGTAAAGAACATTCAATTATATAAATTATATAAGTACTTCTTAAATCTATATTACAAATCTTGAAAATTATTAGGACGACTCTATGTTTGAGGACACAGAGGTTAGGGGTCCTCTTCAGGCACCGCAGGTTTCGGAGCCTTCTACAGAGCCTAATGTGGATTCGGCTCCACAGCGGCGTTATAGGAAGAGCCACTACGTGGCTCCTCCTCCGGTTCCTGCACGGCCAGAAGATCGGGTCGTTATTCGTCCGGTTGGCGATAGGTAAGTAAGTCTCTAACAATTTAATTTAGATAATTTTACACTTATATATGTATTAATTGATAATTATGTATCAGGTCTTGGGCTGATGACTCGTTCACGGGTCAGGGACACCACTGCCAGGTCGACGCTATCGTGGGCCAGCTCATCTGTTGTCACTATCCCAGTCTAGTGAACAGACGAGCTGCTACGTCTTAAGACGATTACGCTACAGCCCAGGACATTACCTATGGCAACCATCAGGAGCATGTGTGGCACGAATTCATGGTAAGTATGGAGAATATTTGTTGAATGTGAACCTATTATATGTTAAATACATTAACTTGTATATTTGTTCTTCTAGAAATATTACCGTTTGGAGGACGAGGCCCAGCTGGATCACGCCCGTCTGGTCTTCAACAACAACGCCAGGAAGCTCCTGACACAGTCGATATCGACGGCTCGCATTTAGGCTACGAAGGCATACTTTAAGTTGCATCCGGACGAGGGTCAGCCGGGGCAGTTCAGGGATGTGGTCGACAAGTATTTGACGGAGGCGCAGTACGCAGAGGTAAAATGTTTATTTTACTTTGCTTCATTATCCAATTTTGATCAATGTTTTCATCCGATAACAAATGTGTGCAGGTCAGCATACCGTGGCTTGAATCTTGTCCGGACGCATACCGTTCCCTGTGTGCTCGTTGGGCGAGCCGGGTCTTCCAAGGCGTGTCTATGATCCGACGAGAGAGTAGAGGGACGGACGGGAAACACCGTCGTGGCGGGGATGGCTACATGCGTCTCGCTAAACGGATGGTAAGTGGTACTCGAATCTTATTTTAGTTAATTTCTGGCGCTATCATTGTGCTAACATGTATTGATAGTAGAGCGAGATCGGTCATGAGCCGACCGCTATCCAGGTGTGAAGGAGGGGTCACATGGGAAGTGACCCGTCGTAGCCTGATCAGCTGTCTTCTTAGACGGCGACGGAGACGCTGGTGAGTTCTTCTGTTGACTTCATTGGATTCTCTTTAATACTTCTGATGACTTTATTTTTCCTATATTTTCAGGAAAAGTATGGGGAGAGGTGCGGAGGCTTCGAGGCGAAGATTACGATCGGCAGAACGCGTCGATCGTACCTGAAGCCGCGCATGCAAGCGGTGGTGGGAAACCCCACGGCCGGTGAGTTCTGTTATTTTTTTATTTAATATCATGGACTTCGAGACACGAAAGTTTAATACTCTTACTTCGTTGTGTAGGTTGGCAATCTTCGATGGAGTAGTCGACTCGAGGGAGGCGCGGTCTTCCTCGAAGGCCTCTTCATCACATGGTGGATCCAGCAGGCGTATGAGCCGAGATCTGGAGCTCCAGATTATCCAGGAGGAGCTCTAGAGGACGCAGAAAGTGCTGCGATTGATGAACGAGAGGCAGGCAGCGAAGCTCAGGGCTAGGGACAAGTATCAACACTCGTACATGCTACAGTTAGAAGTTGCCATGCAGGTAAGTTTGGACCGTTGTACTCAATATTTCAAATATATGATTGTATAATATTTTGTTTTATATTTGTAGGCTATGGCCGCAGGATAGCAGGCTGTATTTCTCCAGTGAGCGCCGCCACCGATACAGCTGTCACAGGGATCCACAGGGGCTGATGATAGGAGCACAGGTATAAAATTGCTCAATAGCTAAACTTGTTCAATTCTAGCTAACTTCTAATTTGTTAACTTGCTCAATTCTAACTTGTAATGACTTTATTTAGTCAAATACACATTTTTAAACTTCTAATTTGTCTAACTATACATGCACATCACAGGGATCGGCGACGCAGGCTCAACAAACTCCATCCCTCCAGTATACGGCGTTTGGACGACAGCACGACGACGACTTTCTGGACTCCGGTGGCGGCGGTCGGGGTAGCGTTGGGTAGTGGCGTGCTTATAGTGTGTTGATGATTATGATATTTTTGTTTTGATGCCTGTGTGATCTGACCATCGAGTCAGGGCTGACCTCGAAGCGAGGGCAGCCTTTTCTATTTTTTTAAAAAAACTGCAATCCTTATTGACGACGGTTTCTGGTACTTAGCCGTCGTTAATAAGCCATAATAATTGACGACGTCGTCTATAAGCCACAATTATAGACATCGGCCAGCTGTACCATCGTCTATAATAGACCTTATTGACGACGACCAACTGCTGGCCGTCGTCTATAAGCTTCTTGAAAAATCACGTGGCTCGACAAACTTATAGACGATAACTGGTTTTAGCCGTCGTCAATAAGTTTATTGACGACGGTAACCATCGTTAATACCTTATTAACAACGTTAACCATCGTCAATAAACTTATTGACAACTAATTGTTGACGACGGCCAGGAACCGTCGTCTATAACCATATACCGTCGTCAATAAGTTATTGACGACGGTAGTAATATTATATACGACGGTTTTTTGCCGTCGTTTATTTTCACGATTCCTGTAGTGATGAAAGCAATATATGTAACCTCATAAACTGCTGAATCAACTAAAATTAAGTCAATGGTGAAATAAAACATTGGGACGTAGGTTTCCAGGACGCATAATCTGTTTTTCTATAAGAAAATAAATACCAGCAAGCTATTAAGATATGGTCTCCTAGGTTTCAGTAAAAGTTTCTTAAGTATGCCTCCTTAGTAAAAGTTTGTCAACTAGATCTGGATTCTTGATGGTTAGCCTAAAATTTCAAGCAATATTGACAGTATATCGGAACTGGGATCAATTTATTCTCCTTATCAACACATCACATGGGGAACCAAAATGCCTCATAGTATAGAAAACTGTAACGGAATGAATAACACCTTTAGCTTGGACATAAGAGGAGCATCCTACATTACCTCGGACCTTCAACGTTGACAGTATTGAAATGGTAATTAAACTTTATAGGAATAACTCCTCTCACGCTGTTGCAAATCCTTCATCCTTATTGCAAAACGACTTATCCCGTGTATGCCATCGTTGAACTATACGAGTGAGAAGACAAGAATGCCCCTGCTCTTTCTTCCATCATCGTTGAACACTGTTTGAGCTCGAGCTTGTCGCCGTTGCACGCCGGGCGAGCTCGTGGCCGCGGCCGCCGCGCGCGGTCTTCCATTCGCCCAAGTCCAGTAGGGGCAGGCCTCTCTGCTGTTAGCCTGTTCTGCCATCGCTGCAGCTGTCGCGCGTGTGCGAGCAGCACCGCCTTGGCGTCGATGTGGGCGACGCGTGCGTCTCGGCTCCCGTGGACACGCCACCACGCCCCACACGAGCTCAAGCTCGTGGCCGTTGTTGTGCGTCGCCGCCGCCACTGCCGCCGCGCCACCGCTCGAGTTTGAGGTTCAAGACGAAGACATCGTGGTCATTTTGTTGAAAAAAAATGTGATGCTGAAAATAACGTGAATGGCATAAAGGAGACTGATTTTGCAACCCAATAGCACACATCGGATAAGTGGCTTTGCAATAGCGGATCCGACTTGTAAGTTGTAACCAATTGGCCCAACTTTATAACCTTAATCACAAGATCAACTGTTGGATCACGACACAGCTAAACTTCAATCAGATACGTGGCTATATTTTGTGGCATTCAAATGGCAAGAGGATGGGGTCACGAGCTGGGTAATCTTAATAGAACAGTAACCACAGAGATTTTTATAAGAGAGTGATGTACGCCGCTGTCTGCGGACTTATGGTCATCGCTGCAGCGCCTGATGGAGATGGCCAGGCCTCCGCCGGACGTTTCGATTTGCTCGAGGGGTGGTGGTGATTCTCCCACTGCCAGTACCCAGAACTTGACCCGGTTGTACCTGGACACTCGAGGCTGGTGCCGCTGTGGTAGGTGTCCGAATTTTTTTTATTTTAGTACTGTACAAAATTCTTTTAATATTTATAGTATCTAGAAATTTTTTTAACCGAAATAGCCACTCTGTCGTCCACGGGGTAGACGACATGTTGTCCCAAGGACAAATCGTATCTCATGGACAACAGGGCCACGTGGACCACCCTGTCGTCTACCACATTGGACGACAAGGCCACGTGGACTACCCTGTCGTCCACCACGTGGACGACAGGATTCCTCTACACCAGCAAATCCAAGATTAGCACTTTGTCTCCCATTTAAAAATAATTAGAGACATTTTTACAAAGTTTTTTTCATAAGTAAATGTAGTATACTGTGTTATGATTTTATGTAATGTGAATAATACAACTTTTGTTTAATAGATGATTTGTTATGTAATACAAGTTTGAATATTGAATTTTGTTTATTCGAATTCGTTTTCTTATTTTTTGATACTTAGAGACATATTAAAAAGATCTTGTTATGGAAGTAAATTTAGCACAATGACACTAACACTTGATTAAAAACACTCGCCATTGGATACATTACGAAGTTTATTGAATAACAAATGTAGATTCTACTGAGTGCAACGGGCATATTTTCTCTTGCGCAATGCATCTGGCCCGGCATCCCTTGCGCGACATGCTCTCTCGCGTAAGCGCTCCCGTTCAACCTCTCTAGCCTGGCGAGCAATACGTTCTTCCTTCTGTGCCTGGCGACGGTACTTTTCCTCGATTCTTTGAAGTTCTTCCCGACGTTTGCACCGACGCTCATCCTGTTCAGCCGTCTCCTTCCTCTCCTCCTCAACCCGCTTTTCGTACTACATCTCGTAGCGGAACTTATCCCAAGCAACTCTATGCATCGCGTGTACGTACTCGACGTCTTCTGCTGTTTGTTTGTTGTCGATGTACTATGTGAACTCACAAAGGGGTGGTGGGGACTGCATGATTAATGATGTGTTCTTATGAACATTTGAGATAAACTGCGAATGTGAAATTCATATATCCATGAAGCAGATATGTTACCTGACGTCTACCATTCAGGAAAAATGGCGTGGTCCTATGAGGGGGGGTCATATTCATAGTTGTTGCACACCCATAGCCTCAAACCATCGGTGACCCCAGTCTTAGATCTTTTGTGAACCGACAATCAGTACTACAAAGACACATTGACGGTTGTAATCCCTCTAGAACGCGAACTCTCTCTTTTTGATTCGGTGGTGAGTAAGGTGAGTCCATGCCCGCGAGAGTTGAATTTGTGATTTGCGGTTGTAGCAAATGTGTGGAGTGCTCTTAAATAGACGATCGAAATATGTTGTCATCCACCAGGTGGACGAGTCGTCTAGTAGGTGGATGAGTCGTCTAGTAGGTGGACAACTAGTCCATCAGTTGTACGAGTCGTCCATTAGGTGGACGACTAGTTCATCAGTTGTACGACTCATCCAGTAGGTGCACGAGTCGTCCAGTAGGTGGACGACTAGTCCATCAGTTGTACGACTCGTCCAGTAGGTGCATGAATCGTCCATTACGTGGACGACTCATCCAGCAGTTGGACAACTAGTCCATTAGTTGTACGACTCATCTAGTCGTCCAGTAGGTGGATGAGTCGTCAAGTAGAACTTCTACGTCCTTTCGACACTGAACTTAAAAGTCGCCAGTGATTGTTGCAAAATGTATAGTTTGTATTTCAAACCATCGATAATGGTTGATTTCACTTAAGTGTGAACGTCACAGAACACTGCCCTACATCGAAAACTTCAGGACACTAGTAGTTCCTTTTGTCCATATTTATTAAAATTTGAAGTAGAAGATCATACATTGGAAGGATATATTGCGAGCATACATGTTGCTGCACATTAGTCAAACCTAGTTTTAACGGGTAGGGTTTGGTTTGTGGTGAGGACATTCACAATCCCTCTTGTCGCACACGGGCCTAGCACCTATGTACTCGAATAGCTGTGACTCCATTTTCGCAAGTTCAATAACCATCTCTCGATTTCGATCTTGTAAATATTTAATGTAATCTTCAGTCGGCTTGATTGGCGATGCGTCAACCCAGAGTGTGTATCCGCAGTTATCATCATCGAAGTAGCACTAGTCAAATAGCAATGAAAGTCAAAAAATGACAATATTGCAGCTCAAAAATAATATGTAATTTGAACTTACTCCACCGTCAGAACAATAAAAGAATCGACGACCGCTGCCCTCCCTTCCATCCTTCATTTGAACAGCACAATCAAGGCCACAGCGGCATTTGGGTCACTCTTCTTTCGTGTCATCATATGGACGAAGAGGATTGAACAAACCAAAATTAGTCTTGCTTAGAATCGGGAACCTGTCTATGTTCATACCACTCGAGACCACCCACCAAGTAGTCCGCACGCACCGATCTAATGTTTTCCACTCCTATCCTACCATGATCTCTGTTCGCCATTGTTTCAATACTCTCTTCACTCACTCTCAGTTCGTAATTGTGACTTTTGCGGCGCTGCGACTTTTATAGGGCGACTGTCGTCCACCCCATGTACGACTCGTTTACTATATGGATGAGTCTTCCACGTCGTGGACGACTCGTCCAACTCGTGCACGATTTTGAATCCGTCATTAGGAACACTTTTCTTATTTGTTGATTGGTCTTTTGGTTTTGAAAGAGTTAATATTAAGGACACAAAAGTATCGTGCAACAAGTAGATATAAAAAATAATTATGTTAAAAAATATGATACATAGAGTGAAACAAAAAACAAAATTTACATGGCACATTACATCAACGCCTAGCACGCTTCCCACACCCCTCTAGTAGCCCTACGCGCCGCTCGTACGTGGTCTGCATCGTACGCTAGCGGATCAGACGGGTTCCTAGGCCTAGGAGCTCTTGTTGGGGTCGCGTTTGCAACTGTTGCATCGGCTACGTCAGCTCCAAAGCTCCTTGCGTCTAAGGAAGTGTGTCCGTCATAGCATCGGCGACATACGCTTCCCTGTTGAAGGAGACACCCAAATCTTGCTGCGTCGCATGAGAACCATAAGACGGGTCCTCAAAACCTACAAAAATTATTATTTGTCAGATTTATCAATAACTATTAATGTTAATAATATGAATTAAACTGACACGTACCACTGCACCAGTTGAATGTCACAACAATGTCATCTGGACGCATAGGATGAACGTATGACGGTTAAGGCACTGTACAGAAAATAGTCTATATTAGTACATTTAACATTTTAGTAAAAGTTAAAAGTATTTGTATGTCGTACCTGGTGTCTGAACAGACGCTAGCAGTGGAGCAGTCGTCGCCGGTGCGAAGAAGACTGTTGTACGGAGGAGTCTTGACGTGAAGACTCCATGCATGATAGAGACATGTGCTTCATGGTGTCGGTGATGTACTTATGCATTTTCTTCCAGGCCTTCGCGTTCTCATGTGCCGGGATGTGCAAGCCCAGCTCCGCCCTTTTGGCCATTGCCCTCACATCGATCTCCGCACTCCTAAGCATCTCAAACTGCAAATGAAAAAATTTAAATAATATGTATAAGAAAACTTACGCACCTCTAAAAAGAGTAATACCAAACTTACCGCAACTAAAGTGTTATGATCTCTGTGTCTAGGGTAAATTTCGGTAGTCGACGCGACATGTGCCCCCGGCTTTGCTGGGACGTACGATACTCTCGTATGTGTACGAGAGACGTACCATCCTAGGTACTCCGCGTAGGACTCCGCGGTGAACGGAAACGCATCCGTGATTATGTCCTTGGGTGCCTCTGCCCACTGCTATACCCAAGTATCCATGCAGGCCAGAAAACGAGCGTAGAGAAACCTTTCCGTGTGTGTCTGCGAGAAAAATATAACGTTACTCAGCAATTAAAACTTATGTATGTTACATATAGAAATAGAGAAAGCTACTTACGTGTGTGCAGTAGGCGGAACTGGGAGGCCCCTAGGAACTAGGAAGACCTTCTGCCACCTGAATTGTCACATAACTCTATGAGGGGAGTACTCCTCCAAGCAGATGTCGTACACGAGAGCCTTCCGTATCCACCACACGTCCGCATCTCTCGTGCACAACGATGACAAGCCAGCAGGTGCGTGACGCTCCACAACCTTGTACGAATATGGAGTCCATACAACGTCGATGTCCGCCTGTAGGTGATCGAACGACATCGTATACTCCGGGTAACCCCTTTGCACCGTGTCGTCAGCTCAAGTACGCTGCAAAACAAAAATAATTGTAATGAAGCAAATATCTATGTTAAGAATGAACATATATGTACAACAACTTCACTTACCCTGCGTCGAGTCCACAATGTACCCATCGTTGACCTGTCCACCTCAGTATTCCCGTACAAGGCATCGCCATAGGGGGTGACATCCACCGTAGGCTGACGTATCTGGAACCGCTCGTACGTCCAGAGGATCACCAGCAACAGACATCTAGTCAGTTTGCCATCTGCCGTGACCTATGAACAATAGAAATATTGAAAGTCACTTGATTAGGACATGTCAATTTAAGAAATATTTAAACAATTTATTGTTAGTAACTTACCTTTGTACATACCGTATAAAGACCTTGATACGTAGCCGCTAGCACAGCTGAACCCCAACTGTACTGCGGACTTGCGTGAGGGGGACTGTCAGCTATCTCTCTCATGAAGTAGATAAGGCGCTTGTCGACCGTGTCCCCGTGTGAATCTGTGAACAAGATCCACCCTAAAAGCTACCGAAGGAACGCATCCAAGTGTCTGGAGATAGTGTACTCATCCGCGTCCGGGTGGATGTTCTCGGGCTGAAACGAACAAAAAAAGATGCATTGTTACAATTATTACTCATGAAGGCATAATATACGTAAAATCCAACTAAACTTACCTCGTACTGCTGCAACCAAGTCCTCGATGGATCGTGCTCTTGTCTGTCTAGGACCGGTCTTATCGGACCTTGCCTTTGAGTGTACCTCGGGTGAGGTACGACGCTAGAAAAACGAGCCTGTAGATCCTCATGCCAGCCGTCCACGAAGTCTGGCCTACAAACTGTCTGCCCTACGAGCGGAAGGCCTAACAGGTACAACATGTTGTGGAGTGTGATAGTCATCTCCCCACAAGGCATGTGGAAAGTGTGTGTCTCCGGTCTCCAACGGTCGACGGACACAGTAAGCCGGGAACGGTCGTAGGTTAGTCGTGTTGACTTTTTTTAGACCGTTCCATTACCTAAGGCTCCAACATCCTACACAGTGGTAGGAGCCCCGCTGCACTCAACCTGCATTAGACAATATCAAATTAATACGAAACAATCTAACAATATTTGAACTATTTAATTATAAACATTCGTACATGTCAATCCAACTATCTTCCAGGTGTAACAACGTCTTTGATACCCTCGGTCGCAATGTGGTAAGTTTGACTCCTCAAACACTGCTCAAGTACGAGCGGTGTCGAGCGTCGAACTGAGCGTACAAGAGCTCGTAAGTGTCACTATAACCTGCAACCATGACTACAGGTTTAAAATATATTAAATTGTTAGTGATTGATACGTAGGATTCATCGGTTACTGTTAAATAAAACAACAAAATTTGCAGGTACGAAAAATATATTAAATTGTTAGTCATTGATACGTAGGGTTCATCCGTAATATATAATGATGTTACATCAGGAGATTACAGTAAAGGAATTTGACTAAAAACAAATCATTGTTCATCTCGTCATGAGCGACGACCATGACGACGTCTCCTGTCATGCGGATTTTCTGAAGGTCCCGCTTCTGTTGCTCCCGTAACATTACGACGAACACAATTCTTGTAACTATGGCCAACTTCATTACAGTTACTACATCTCACTTATTGTGAAGATGAGCACTCGTCCATATCATTTCTTATACGTCTCGTTTTACACTGACCACAAGTCCGCTTCAAGCTCGGATAATCAGGGCCTCTTTCGAATTCTGGTTCAGGATCGTTGGTGAATGCACCAAAAATCCGGTAACCAAATATCTCTATGTGCTAGGTTGTGTGCAAAGTCTCTTTGAAAAAGTATTGTGACACATATATGGTTGGAGATAACTGACTCGGACTACATGCAGCAATGACACGAGAACAAGGCTTATGGAGAAGCTTTGGCTTCATACATGTACATATAGCCGAGTTCTCACAAAGAACACACTCGTGCACAGTCCGCACTCGAGACACAACATCTGCCTCTGTCGATGCGTGTGATCTCAAACCTGTTCTGCAAAGTTTCAGTTTGTTTGACACTATATAAGTGAGCCTTTTCAATCTTCTCGTCCATGCAGTCACAAATAAATTTTGAGAAGACTAAATTAGGGCCAACCATCAATAGAGAAGCTTTTGCAAAATGCTCACGAAAGTACTTCATCGTTCCATTCAAGATTCCTTCAACAATACCAACTAGTGGTAAAACTCTTGACCCACGTAGGACAAAGTTATAGACCTATACGAAACCCGCATTAATTTGTAGTACTAATTTTAAAGATAATTAAAAGTAACACAAACAGTTACATACCTCAGCTAAATTAGTTGTCATAATTCCATACCTAGCATCAGGTGTGTCATATAGCAACAACCATTTCTCTTTCGGCTCATTATGAATCTAATGCGAGAAACATCTGATAGATGATCCATCCCTACGAGAAATAGTATGTTCGATTGAAGGAACGGTAGAGAGTGGTTTAGAGGTGTCTTCATTACTATCATGTCCAAGTACCTCCTCGGTTTGTTTCTTTATGAGCTCATCAAGACGAAGCCACAAAGCATTGAACTTCTTCTCTTGATTCTGACTACAGAGACGCTTAAACATTTTCATCAGTTGTTTGTTCTTGAAGTGACTGTAAAAATTTGCACCCAAGTGCCTCATACACCACCTTGATTCTATATGACCAAACTGGTGGGAGACAGCTCTCTGCGCAGCTGTATTTAATATCCGTTATTGCCTTTAACAAACCAGTGTGATGATCGTGTATGACACATACATTTTCTCGGCTTTACACTACATGAACTCTAACCCGTTTCAGAAACTAGTACCAATTGTCAGCATTTTCACTCCCCACAATGTAAAAGCCCCAGAATTTACTTGCAAAAAATGTTCATCGCATCACCATACCACACCTCATTTGGTGGATAGCTCATGAACATTTGTGAAGAGCAAGTAAACACCATCAAGAGGGTAATTAGAGGAAAAACCATAACTTCAAAAAGTAGGGGTTCATACACATAAACATGAGAGGCTGAGCTCACCCATAGACCTTAAATATTCTTGGGAAGGCTCAGGCCAAATTTCATGCAAATCCAAGCCTTTTTGAGGCACTTTTGAAGATATTGTAAAAAGGGCTAATTTGAATGTAAATTCAAAGTGTAGCTACTTTCATTACTTGGATTCAAAAGATAACTTCATATTCAAACTCAACACATTTTTATGACTTAGTCCACCAATTTTCATCGCCATTGGAGTTCATCTTGTCGGGAGCTAAATTTGCAATAATTGAAAACTGAATTTGAACTTCAAATTCGAAATTGAAGCAAGTTTAGCCAAACCAATTTCAAATTGAGGAACTCAAATTCAACTCATTACTTTGTGGCTAAGTCTACCATTTAAGTGTGAGTAGCTGGGATATTTGCAGCAAAAATAGGAAAAGAATTAGAGGGGAGAGCTGGGACCCACTGGTCAGTGACTAAGTCTCCACTGAACCAACTCAAACCGAGGGAAACAACCCCAAGCGGCCGTCAAGTGCTTGGGGGCAGCCAGCTCGCTCGGTTAACGCCACCTCACGGTGAAAAACTCGGCTCAAAGTCCAGCACACGAGCTACTCTACCCGTTCTCTTCATCCCCGAGTGAAACCAGCTCACACCGCGCCGTACGGTTGCTTCCCCTCGCAAGTTCTGGTCGCCGCTCTTTGCTCACCGGCGACCGGCCGATCCCGGTTGCTTCACGCGCCGCCACCAAAGAAGAAAAAGTGCGCCTGCTTGTGAGGAAGCTGGAGGAAACCGTTTGCCGTTTCATGCGGTGTAGAGAAATAATTCCGAGTTTCCTTCCACGGTGTACCTTAGGGTTAGCAATAGGTCGACGGTGAAATTCGTTGCCCAGAGGCAACCGCCGGTCGATCTGCAGGTCACACACGCTCTAGACATCCGTGCGCTTCTCCTCGAGCAAGAACCCGCAAGAACAACCACCAGAACCCTAGTTTTATCGATAAACAGTCCGACGGAACAGAGGGTCCCGGTGAGGTCCGGTTTGCCGGCTGTTTAGGTCCCAATCGAGGTCATGCCGAGCTTCCCGAGGCTTCCCTGGACGTGGCGACGCGATTAGCTAGCGAAGGGGGTGGTCGGAAGGACAGGAACACGTTGCCGAAGTTGCACAGGGGCATAGCGCTCATCGCCGGCGAGCTACGGCAGTTAGCCAGTGGCAGCATGGTGTTTAGCGTGTTCAGAATCCAAAGTTACGTAGGGGCGGCGAGTTTCACCGTCGCCAGCGAGCTAGGTCGCCAGGAACGCCAACCTCGCCGGAGCTCCGGCGGCTCGGGGCGGCGGCGTCGCGAGGTAGATGAAGGGTGTGGGTCCCATGTGTCAGTCACTGCACAAAGCGCGCGCGCCCGGTTAGTTTAATTTAAACATGCGGGCCCCGCTGTCAGGCACTGTTTAGGCACGGGAGGTGATTTTCTTTAGGAAAAAAATTCAGAAATCAGCCCAAATTTTAGAAATTCATAACTTTGTGTAGAAGTGTCCAAATTTAGTGAACCAAATTTTGTTGGATTCAGCTCTTCGAGTAATATCCAGCAATACAAGTTTCAGCTCATGAAACTCATTCTTTTTCCAGAATTAATTTCCTCAATTTTAAACTGTTGGGAATTTTATCTAGAGAATTCTTTTATGGAAAATTATGAAATTTGGCTAGGGTGTTCATTTGAAAATCCTTGAGCCACAGAAAAAATTCAGATCCATCCAAGTTCATTTAGTCCCCCTAGTGGTGTGATTAAGTGAACTGCCCTGAGAAAATGGAAAAATGTACTGAAACATTTTTCAGATTTTCTCAAATCTCGTTTAGGGCATAACGTCCTCTAGGATTCTTCAAATGGCATGAAACCAATTCCATTAGAAACATATAAAACTCTAGTTTTTAGAAAGTAATGGTTTGAGCCATGAAAATCCCTGGAAATCCTTAAAGGCTCTAGTAATGACCAAATAAACTTTTATTTGTACAGAACTCAAATGAACTTTGTTTCAAATGAAACTTGGTCAAGTCTCCGGTTAGGACCCTATCAAGCCACAATAAAAATTTCAGAGCCGAAGGGGAGGTCTAGCTAGAGTTATGGTCTTTACATACTCAATTTAAAACGTTGCATTTAAATTGACATATAGTACATTGCTGACGTGTAGTCGCTGAAGGCGAGGAAACCCCGGAAGTGTTGGACTTCCTACTTCCGGACGAGACGCTAACATCTGACTAGAAGCAACAAGGCAAGCCCCGGTTTGCATTTAACAAGTTTTATAAAGTTTTGCTTTATATACACATAGCTTGAGGTATGTTTGTGCATTAGGTGCAGGATGGATGAAACCCCAAGTGCATAACCAGATTATTCCTACAAGAGTGAGGGTAGTGTCTAAGTCCTCGAGTAGTCTGGCTGTGCTTAATATTCATAGAACTTTTGTAGAAGTCGAGTAGTTGGAATCTACTCGCGAGTATATACTTCGGAACACGGGATTGGTTCAAGTGATGTGAGATCACTTTAGTAAGAAAATGAGACTAGGCAGGGGCTAGGGCGCAGCAAGAGGAAGTCTTGTGGACGCAGCCCTGTCTGTATCGATTGAGGACCGATCCGTGTGCAGCCCCACTGAACAAGTTTTGAACGTACCGAAGGCATATCGGATATATGGGCCCTGATAAACCGATGTAACCTAAACCTCCGGGCGTCGAGGCATAGCACACCGATTTATAGGTGTAGGTTGAGGGAAGCCAGGTGGAAATCTGCTAACGGGCATAGAGAGATGCTCCGTGTAGGGAACCTCCTGCTCGTTTCGGTGCGACCGGTTTGACGTTTGCGCTGTTGGGTGAAAGGTTGTCCCGTACGACACGGGGTGATTGTGCTGTGTGCAGCTCCGCGTGTGAGCGTACGTGATGTGCTATTCGGGTATCCCTGCAGGTGTATATCGAGTCGATTCGCCATCCCTCACGGTTATGAGTACCGCTTGTTCACTGCATTGTGACGTAGATAAAATATGAAATATTGTGATTCAGTTTTGGATGATATGTATAAATTATATTGCTACATGTGTGCCACCAAATACTGCTCACTAAGTTTTAGATTCCTGAACCATTAATTTGTGGCTAAAAGATGAACTAAGGATGAACTTGTAGGCATGTCCTTTGCTGCAATGTGCCATCCCATATTGGTTATGAACTGCACGTAGAGTTTCATGTATAGGTGAGTCGGTTAAGACTTGCTGAGCCATCGTGCTCACGGCTGCTGCTATTGAGTGTTTGCAGGTGATGACTACCCCACGGACTCGGGGTACGAGTCCACCAGCGAGGGCTACCCTCCGTCGGGGACCACGACTGAGTGGGAGCCGTACACGCCGCGCTGAGCTGAGGTGTGGAGCTAGTGTGGGTTGTCCATAGGTCTGCACAACCAACTTTTGCTAGTTAGGTGGGCGTGAGTTGTATAAATTTAGCTTCCGTTGTTATAAACTCTGTACTTAGTTGTAAACTGAAGGTTTGTACAACTTTATACATATTCAGTTTGTTTTCGATGTAATACAATTTTGCCTTATGGTGTGTGATGCCGGGTGTCGCATCGAGCGGCACCACCCTCTAAGATCCTGGGCGGACGGATTCCGGTCCGTCGCAGGCTGGTATCAGAGTTGCTTAGGGGATAGCACACTAATTAAGGACTGTATTACGGGAAAACTTAGAATTACGGTGAGGATTCGCTAGTATGCCCAAATAAGGACTATATTAGTATAGTTACTTAAAGTGGCATGACTAACGTATGTGGTATAATTCTGAATTTTGATTATGTAACGACACACCTATGCTCAGGTAAAAATGGTAAGGAACGCCTCCGAAAGCGGTTCAATTTTGGTTAGCTCCCCTGACGAGGAATGTGGTTCAGGGATAGGTCTCACGGCTTGGTGTGAGACGTCAATATGAAACTCTTGAACTCTTCATGTTCCTGAGTTCATATGAAACGCTGGTCCCTGGCATGCATTAGGCAAGAAAGTGAAAACCCCATCGTGTGGTCGGTAACATGATAGTGTGTTCTTCTAGAAATAGCCTAGGAGAACATACGCAATGCTTGCCATCGGCGTGCCCTGCAGTGCAGTAGGTGGTATCTGTTGGGGTGATAAAATTCCCAATCGTGACGACCCGTTTGTGCTCTACTCGGGTTCCCCGTCGTGTGGTGTGAAAATGATACGTGTGTATGTATTTACTTTCAAATATGGACCTGCCTAAAATGACAACAACCTTTGAGTGCATCACTATTGAGTGTTCTTCTGTAGGTATTAACTACATATGTATTCCGTGTACACGTGTGTGAGAGACCGTTTAGTGCCACAATTGAGACGTATATGTCAGTATAATGCGGTTAGGATTTCTCTTTTTGTGAGGAACGCAGTACCGACATGTAATAAGCAATTGCATTAAAGATCATGGTAACAAGAAACTAAGATAACCAAGTTTCAATATTTAGGACCCTGGTTGGGTAGAAAAATTCAATAGTGGATTGGTTTAGTTCAAAGGGATTGAAAAACAGAGTGCTCTGTTTTGGCAGTAAGGTTGCTGTATTTTAACAGAGCATAATTCACAGATTACTTAGCCAATGGAGGTGTGGGATATAGTTCTGGAAAGTAGTTCAAGTGCTCTACAACTTTGTTGTAGACTTCCAGAGAAGGATCACACCTTAAACTGGTTGAAAATCCAGATGATTGGAAACTGTCAAGAACCACGACAGATTCAAAACACACTCTGGACTGTTCTGTTTTTCAAGCATAACTTCCTGTAGAATACATTTTTGGAAAGGGTAGGAGATGTGTTACATCTTTGTAATTCAAAGTTTCTGCAATTGCAACACAGAATTCAGTGGAATTTAGAGTTGAAAACAGCAACTTCCAAAGGAGGTGCTGTTGAAATTCTTCCAGAAATTCTGTTGACTTTGAATTATCATAACTTTTTAACAAAAGCCGATCTAAGGGCAAATAAAATACTCGTTGGAAACATACGTAAGTTAACTTTAACTTTGGTATTCAACTTGAGTTATGAAAATGCCATGTACCAGGGAAAAATCTGGGATAAGTAGAAACTGGTCATTCAGGGCGGGAGGAGTGGCCACGACTACTCCCGTGCGTTCAACCATCTGGCGCAGTACGCGTCGGATTATGTCTCCACCGAGGAAAGGAAGCGAGAGCAGTTGTATCGGGGGTTAAATCCCGAGATGAAGACGCATTTCGTACAATGCAATCGTGGTACTTTCAACGACCTTGTCAACGCCACAATTATTCAAGAGGATGCTCAGCGGGAACTGGCGGCTGAGCAGCGAAAGCGAAGCGCTCCACCAAGCAGCGGGGGTGGAGCTCCTAAAAAATAACGCATGGTGTACCGGACACCATCCGGTCAGCAGTGGCATCCACCGGCGCGACCTCAGCAGTTTGGAGGTTGTTCTTTTCAGCCACCCCCATTCCAACCGCCGATGCCACCACCGCAACCGCAACCGCAGCAGCAGCAGAAGCAGATGGTACCCCGGGCATTTCCACCGCCACAACGCGCCCCGGGTTTCCATCCGCTGATCAGCGGAGGACCGCCTCGCTACATCTGCTACACGTGTGGTCAGGCGGGTCATTTCTCGAAGGACTGTCCCCAGGGGCAGCAGAGCAGCGGGCAAGCCCAATATCAGGGCAGTGCTCGAGGCCGACCTACGGTCAAGAAGGGAGGTCAGCGAACCGGGGGCGTTCGCAACCTCGACAATGAGGACGCCCCGGAGGGAGAAAACATGCTGGCGGGTGTTCACTCTCAACGATCAAGCCATCAACATTTTATTCGATTCGGGTGCAACCCACAGTTTCATAAGTGAATCCTATGTGGCTAAGCATCAACTGCAAGTCTTTCTAACCGAGTGCTCATATATGATCTGCTCACCGGGAGGGAATATTTCAGCAAATATGATGATTCCAAAAGCACAACTGTGCTTAGGTGGGAAGATATATCCCACCACCTTGATAATCCTTACAGGACAGAAGATTGATGCAATCTTAGGGATGTCATGGTTACGCTACCATGGCGTTGTCCTGGAAACTCTATCACGGACGGTTCATTTGAATACTCCATTCCACCGTCCACATTCAATGGTGTTAGACAACCCTTTCCCGGAAGTTTTAGCAGCCTATAACACTGAAGCTCCCAAGTTAGAGGACATCCCTGTAGTCCGATAGTATCCTGACGTGTTTCCGGATGATCTCCCGGGCATGCCACCTGAACAGGTGTGGAGTTCAAGATAGAACTTGCACCCGGGACTACTCCCATATCACGGAGACCGTACAAAATGGCTCCAAATGATCTGGCTGAGTTGAAAGAACAGCTCAATGATTTGTTGAGCAAGGGTTTCATTAGACCGAGTTCCTCGCCTTGGGGATGCTCAGCGTTGTTCGTCAAGAAGAAGGATGAAACAATGAGGTTGTGTGTGGATTACCGGCCGCTCAACGCCGTCACCATCAAGAACAAATATTCACTGCCCCGCATTGACATCCTGTTTGATCATCTTGTGGGTGCAAGTGTGTTCTCCATGATGGACCTTCGCTCCGGGTATCATCAAATAAAAATTCGGGCGGAGGATATCCCAAAGATGGCCTTCTCGACGAGATATGGACTATATGAATATCTCGTCATGTCTTTTGGTCTCACTAACGCTCCGGCATATTTCATATATCTTATGAACTCGGTGTTCATGCCGGAGCTGGACAAGCTTGTGGTGGTGTTCATTGATGATATCTTGGTTTACTCCAAGACAGAAGCAGAACACGCCGAACACTTGAGAATCGTCCTTTAACGATTGTGAGACCATCAGCTTTATGCTAAGTTAAGCAAATGCAAGTTTTGGATCAGCCAAGTGCCATTTTTGGGACATATTATCTCAGCGGAAGGCATTGCGGTTGACCCAAGCAAAATTGAGCAAGTGCTGAAATGGAAAGCCCCCACTTCTGTCCATGAAGTCAGAAGCTTCCTCGGTTTATCGGGATAGAGATTCATTCCAAGCTTGCTAAGCCGATGACAGAATTATTGAAGAAAGGAACAAAATATGTTTGGAACTCAGCATGTGAAGGAGCGTTCCAAGCATTGGTGAAGCATCTCACAACAGCCCCTGTCTTAGCTCAACCGGATACAACCAAGCCCTTCGACGTGTATTGTGATGCGTCCGGTATCGGACTCGGCTGCGTGTTGATGCAAGAAGGACGTGTGGTCGCGTATGGCTCACGCCAACATCAAAACCATGAGCAGCACTATCCGACTCATGATCTTGAGCTCGCTGATGTGGTTTTGGCGCTGAAAATGTGGAGGCACTATCTCCTGGGGAATTTGGTGCATCTCTACCTCGACCACAAGAGCTTAAAATATATATTCACCTAGAAGGAGCTGAAAATGAGGTAAAGGAGGTGGTTAGAACTAATTAAAGACTATGAGATTTAGATTCATTACCACCCCGGCAAGGCGAATGTGGTTGCCGACGTGCTGAGTCAGAAATCACATGTCCATAACCTCACCATTACACCGGTGGAAGAGGAAGAGCCGAGTTTATACTTGGCTCCTTATGGATCACTCTACAACCTTGCTCTCATCCATACCATTAGGGAGGATATCATTGCAGCTCAGAAAGGTTACAAGGGCATGGCACATCTCCGGAGACGGATAGACAGTGGGGATATTAAATGTTTCCGGAAAGATGATGAGGGGACGATGTGGTTCAATGACCGCATAGTCGTACGCCGAAATATGGAGCTGAAGAAGAAGATCCTTGATGAGGCTCACTTGTCTGAATTCTCCACTCATCCGGGCAGCAACAAAATGTACCAAGATTTGAAAAGAAAATTTTGGTGGACATGGATGAAGCGGGAGGTGGCTAAATACGTATCCGAGTGTGATACGTGTAGACGAGTGAAAGCAGATCACATGAGAAAATCAGGGCTGTTGCAACCCCTGAAAATTCCAGCATGGAAGTGGGAAGATGTGAGCATGAATCTTATTGTGGGATTACCCCTGACTTCCAACAAGCATGATTCCATTTGGGTAATCGTTGACCGATTAACCAAGTCGGCCCACTACATTCCCGTGCATACACGTTACCATGCCAGCAAGTATGCGGAGTTGTACATAGCAAGAATCCTATGCTTGCATGGGGTACCCAATACCATAATCTCAGATCGAGGGGCACTGTTTGTAGCTCGTTTCTGGGAGCAGTTGCACGCTGCATTGGGCACTAAACTGATTAGAAGCTCCGCTTATCAACCTCAGACAGATGGGAAAACTGAGAGGGTGAACCAAGTATTAGAAGACATGTTGAGAGCGTGTGCCATCCACCAAGATAGAAATTGGGATGATCATCTACCGTTGGCGGAATTCTTGTACAACAATGGCTATCAAGCGAGTATCAAGATGGCGCCATATGAGCCTCTCTACGGTCGCAAGTGTCGCACCCCATTGAACTGGTGCGAGTCCGGTGAAAGGGTCATGTTCGGGATTGAGTTGGTGAAGACACCGAAGAGTGCGTTCGGATGATTCAAGCCAACTTGAAGGCCGCCCAATCCCGACAGAAAAGTTATGCTGATAAGTGGCGTAGGCCGTTGTACTTCGACATCGGGGAACACGTGTACCTCCGTGTATCTCCGATGAAAGGCGTGCACCGATTCAGCATGAAGGGGAAGCTCGCTCCCTGATTTATTGGACCCTATGCTATCATCGAGAAGTGTGGACTAGTGGCATATCGACTAGAACTACCGGCGTCGCTCGTTGGTGTTCACGGCATTTTCCATGTTTCACAACTACGGAATTGTCTGAAGTATACGGCTGTTATTCCCACCGAAGACATTGGCGAGCTGCAACCGGATTTGACGTATGCTGAATATCCGGTGACGATTATTGATGAGAAAGCTCGGACCACACGTAACCGAACGCTGTGGTTCTACAAGATACTGTGGAGCAACCACATCGCTGAAGAAGTGACGTGGGAGAGCGAGCAGTTCCTTCGCTCAAACTACCCGGACTTCATGGCGTCTCATCACGGGTAATTTCCTATTACATCGTTGTCTCTTCTTTTATAATCCCGGGACGAGATTCTTTTAAGGGGGGAGCGATGTAAAAGCCCAATAATTTACTTGCAAAAAATGTTCATCACATCACCATACCACACCTCATTTGGGGGATAGCTCATGAACATTTGTGAAGAGCAAGTAAACACCATCAAGAGGGTGATTAGAGGAAAAACCATAACTTCAAAAACTATGAGTTCATACACATAAACATGAGAGACTGATCTCACCCCTAGACCTTAAATATTCTTGGGAAGGCTCAGGCCAAGTTTCATGCAAATCCAAGCCTTTTTGAGGCACTTTTGGAGACATTTATAAAAAGGGCTAATTTGAATGTAAATTCAAAGTGCAGCTACTTTCATTACTTGGATTCAAAAGATGACTTCATATTCAAACTCAGCACATTTTCCTGAGTTGGTCCACCAATTTTCATCCTCATTAGAGTTCATCTTGTCGGGAGCTAAATTTGCAATAATTCAAAATTGGATTTGAATTTCAAATTCTAAATTGAAGCAAGTTTAGCCAAACCAATTTCAAATTGAGGAACTCAAATTCGACTCATGACTTTGTGGCTAAGTATACCATTTAAGTGTGAGTAGCTGGGATTTTTGCAGCAAAAATTGGAGAAGAATTAGAGGGGAGAGTTGGGACCCACTGGTCAGTTTCTAAGTCTCCACTGAACCGACTCAAACCGAGGGAAACAACCGCAGGCGACCGTCGAGCGCTCGGGAGCAGCCAGCTCGCTCGGTTAGCGCCACCGCACGGTGAAAAACTCGCTCAAAGTCCAGCACACGAGCTGCTCTACCCGTTCTCTTCATCCCCCAGTGAAACCAGCTCACACCGCGCCGTACGGTTGCTTCCGCTCGCAAGTTCTTGCCGCCGCTCTCTGCTAACCGGCGACCGGCCGATCCCGGTTGCTTCACGCGTCACCACCAGAGAAGAAAAGGTGTGCTTGCTTGTGAGGAAGCTGTAGGAGAAAACCGTTTGCCGTTTCATGCGGTGTAGAGCAAGAATTCTGAGTTTCCTTCCACGGTGTACCTTAGGGTTAGCAATCGGTCGACGGCAAAATTCATTGCACAGAGGCAACCGCCGGTCGAGCTGCAGCTCACACACGCTCTAGACATCCGTGCGCTTCTCCTCGAGCAAGAACCCGCAAGAACAACCACCTGAACCCTAGTTTCACCTATAAACAGTCAGGCGGAAGAGAGGGTCACCGGTAAGGTCCAGTTTGCCAGCTGTTTAGGTCCCAACCGAGGTCATGCCGAGCTTCCCGAGGCTTCCCTGGACGTGGTGACGCGATTAGCGCGCGAAGGGGGTGGTCGGAAGGACGGGAACGCGTTGCCGAAGTTGCACAGGGGCATAGCGCTCGTCGCCGACGAGCTACAGTTGTTAGCCGGTGGCGACATGGTGTCCAGCGTGTTCAGCATCCAAAGTTACATAGGGGCGGCGAGTTTCACTGTCACCGGCGAGCTAGGTTGCCGGAAACGCCGACCTCGCCGGAGCTCCGGCGGCTCGGGGCGGCGGCGTCGCGAGGTAGACGAAGGGCGCAGGTCCCACGTGTTAGTCACTGCGCTAAGCGCGCACGGTTAGTTTAATTTAAACATGCGGGCCCGCTGTCAGTCACTGTTTAGGCGCGGGAGGTGATTTTCTTTAAGAAAATAATTCAGAAATCAGCCCAAACTTTAGAAATTCATAACTTTGTGTAGAAGTGTTCAAATTCGGTGAACCAAATTTTGTTGGATTCAGCTCTTTGAGTAAAATCCAGCAATACAAGTTTCAGCTCATGAAACTCATTCTTTATCCAGCATTAATTCCCTCAAATTTAAACTGTTAGGAATTTTATTTGGAGAATTCTTTTATGGAAAATTATGAAATTTGGCTAGGATGTTCACTTAAAAATACTTGAGCCACAGGAAAAAATTCAGATCCATCCAAGTTCATTTAGTCTCCCTAATGGTGTGATTAAGTGAACTGCCCTGAGAAAATGAAAAAATATACTGAAACATTTTTCAGATTTTCTCAAATCTTGTTTAGTGCATAACTTCCTCTTGGATTCTTCAAATGACATGAAACCAATTCCATTTGAACCATCGCAAACTCTAGTTTCCATAAAGTAATGGTTTGAGCCATGAAAATTCCTTGAAATCGTTAGAGACTCTAGTAATGACCAAATAAACTTTTATTTGTACAGAGCTCAAAAATGAACTTTGTTTCAAATGAAACTTGGTCAAGTCTCTTGTTAGGACCCTACCAAGACACCATAGAAATTTCAGAGCCAAATGGGAGGGCTAGCTAGAGTTATGGTGTCACACCCGGTTTTTCCGAAGAACAACCAAGTGAATATCACATGTATGCCAGGATCATTTTCTCATACATGTGATGACAAATAGTGAAGCATCATTTATTACAAGCCAGGTGTCGAATATAAGTAAGTCTTACATAGTAAATGTCTCGATGGATAATAATAAGTTCATCACAAGTAAATAAACTAGCAGCGGAATATTATTCTTGTGGGCTCCATCACAGGCATTGCCCGGGGGTCTCCATGAACCTAGAAACCTTCTTCGGGTCCAAAGTCTTGGTCATTATACACCACCTCATTATCTTGACCTGAGCAGCAATATAAACCAACAAATATGCAAGGTTGAGTACCGATGGTACTCAGCAAGTGTGGGAAAGTTATGTCATGCATGGCTAGAACAAGGGAGGTTGAACTCATGGTTAAAGCACTACGCAATCAATACCTATCACCTTAGCTTATTAAGCACCTACATTACTACACAGGTGGAATGATCCCAATTTCCCATCCCATCATCATAATCAAATAACAATTACATCATTTCCAATGTTAAGCTCCCCGCTTAACATTCACAACTTTCAAAACCATCACTCCTCTAATCATGAATAAGTCCAAGCCGCTCTTGACCGTGAGCACGGCTGTCATGACAGTTTTGACTCTGCAGAGTTTGTACCACTGTACCCACATGTAGTGATTTCATCCCCCGTTGCCGGGTGGACTAAAAGAACCTCCATTATGCCAGTGGCTACGAACCACATTCACACTTCCGAGGTGTGTATCCAGGAGATCACTACGAAGCCTTTACAAAGGGATTCCCGACGAGCGTGGGCCCACTGAGGTTTCACCCCTAACAGCATACAAGAGGCTCCAACCCCGCTGCAGTGGCCCCCTCTTGAGCCTTGCGGTTCATATGGTAGTCCAGCTGACACCTATTCCCCGCACCATCCAACACACCCATACTACGCCGGGGATACACCTAATTAATTGGCCAAGCTGCCCCATCTCAGCATGTGGTTGGCACGGTAAAGCCAGGTTACATGCTCCATGAACCGGTCCTTAGGATCCAGGCAAGTACTAAACACAAACCCGAGTCTCGTGCACCCAGGACACAACCAAAACATCCAACTTGCCATGATCCCTACCTCTACATAACTCACAATATCTCATTCAAGAGTATGGTAAAATAAACTGATGATCTCATATCCCAAATATTCCATTCTAAGCATGGCTAAGCATATGCATAATAATAAATGACATGATAAAATAAATCCCAACCCAAGCTACAAGGAAACAAGATAATGCAATTCTAGGGAAACTTCCTAACATGGGTTTCATATTTCATTTGATAATGCAAATAATTCTATCTACACATCCTAGCATAGGATCAAAGTGATCAAGGACACTTGCATCCTTCCTGCTGCTCTTGCAATGGGTAGTCCTGATCTTGGAAAGGAATAACTTGCTCTTGAGCAGGTTCTACATCATACCATCACATATAGCAAAAGAAAAGCAACAATCCATAAGACATTGTTCACACTTCCACTTCATACAAACCACACATTCATATGTAACAAAGCCATTCACAACTTCTATGTGTTGTGTTTACTCTATGTGTGTTGACCTTTGGCTTACATGTACTTTTAATCATGTGTATATGATTCCTACTTTTGTGTTCACATTTATACTTACATACTATATATATGAGTTTCCAATTTAAATAAATTCCTTATATTCAATTACTACACCTTTTAGCTACCAAGTATGCATGAAAGGTATTTTCCTTATTCATATGTGTCTTCAGAATTTCTACCAACCCTAAACTGAATTCTTTGGATTTTAGAACTCCATTTATCGTTTACTAGTTGCTATTTTCAGATTTATTTCCTATGCCTAAATGTGAACTTTATTATGAAAATAACAAGACACATCATTTAAACAGAATAGGTTCTGATCTAAAATATTTACTAATATATTTTTGACCTTTTCCTCTGATGTAAACTATTTTACAATTATTTTCCCTATTTTCCAGAACTATACTTTACTTCAAAATGTGTCCCTAAATGTGAATAATAAATTAAACAGATTCATTTCAGCCCAAAATATATTTTCATCTCACTCCAAAGTTTTCTAAATACTGAGAAAGTTTTTAATTTAATTTTTACAATATGTTTGTCCCACTTTTTAAATTTTAAACACTAGCCACATATTCAATTTCCTAATTTAAATATTAAACAGGGCTAAAAAGGTAAACTCACCCCACTACAGGGTCTATAATACTATTTTAACAATTTTTAGGGGTCTAGCTACACATAACAGAGGAGTTTTTCCTAATTTTTATTAAGTCCAGGGGCTAAAACTGATTTTTAAATGAATTTACACAATTTTCTGAAGTTCCAGGGGCTAGATCAGAAGTTTCCGGGGCTAGCTCTTATTTCCCGAGAACCCCAGGGGGTAGCACGTAAGATTTCCAGTCTTTATAACGCGGGGCTGACGTGGACCGTCCGATTTTAAACCGACGGCTGAGATTATAACGTCAAACCGGTACGCGGGGATTTAAACTCTACCGTGCGATTTAAAATAAACGAGGCACAAGCGGCCACGTCGCTCTGATCGAGCGTGGGCGGCGCTACCCGGCGGCGCACGGCGGTGGGGGGCGGCGATCTCGCCGGAAAGTTTCGGATCTTCGTGAATTCTTCCTAGAACTGTGATTTTATGGCATAGATCGGCAGAGGGGAGGTCGGGGATCTCACCTCGGGGGTTTTCTTGAGCTCGGAGGTCCTGGAAGGCGGTCGGCGACGAGGTCCGAAGTGAAACCACGGCGAGGCTCGTCGGCGCTGTGTTTGAACCGCAAGTCACCGAGTTTTCTGCACCTGCAGGGTTCCCCGGAGGCGGTGGATCAAGACCAGCGAGTTAGATCAGAATTTCCGAGCGTAGACCGGCCAGAATTCGCCGGAGAAGGCTCGGGTTCTCACCGGAGTAAAAACGGTGGATCGCGTGGGAAAAACAGAACGAGGCCGGGGTTTTATATACGGGGAAGGGCGGCGGGGTGGTTTAGATCGAGTTTGCGTCGCCCCCGATCAAAATTCGGCTGGGATACGCAAAAATCCGGGTCGGTTTGGATTCGGGGTGAGAGAGAGTCCGACCGATCGCGGGCGCGGGCGCGAGGTAGAAGAAGGGCTGGCGGGCCCCGCTTGTCAGTGTGAGGAAGGGGGCGCGCGCGGCTGCGGGCTGGCGCGGTTGCTGGGTGGGCCGGCTGGTGGGTTTCGGCCCACTGGCCGGTTTTTTTCTGTTTTCTTTTTTCTATTTCTTTTCTGTTTTGAGTTTAAATTGAATTTCAGTTTGAATTTAAATTGTTGCAAAACATGCAACACGTCCAAAAATTTTAAATTCCCCTCTTAACATGATTTAGGGTCTTAACAAGATTTTTGGGGTGTTACAGCTCTACCCCCCTTAAAAGAAATCTCGTCCTCGAGATTGGTGGTTCTAAGAAAACAATTCCGGAAATTGTGCCTTGAGCTCATCTTCCCGTTCCTAGGTGGCTTCCTCTTCTGAGTGATGCTTCCACTGCACCTTGCACATCCGGATTCTTTTATTTCTGGTGAGGCGTTCCATTGTCTCCAAAATATTGTATGATTGCTCGGCATAAGACAAATCCTCAGCTACGTGCACTTCATTCATGGGTAACACCTCTTCAGCGTCCTCAGGCATTTCTTGAGTTGTGACACATGGAACACATCGTGCACATCCGATAGGCGAGCCGGTAATTCCAGTTGATACGCCACTTCGCCTTTCCTCTCCAGAACTTGAAAGGGTCCGATGTATCGAGGTGACAACTTCCCTTTCACCTTGAACCGACGAAGTCCTCGGATAGGGGACACCTTGAGATAGACATAGTCTCCCACGTTGAAAACGAGCTCTCTTCTTCGTACATCGGCATAGCTCTTTTGGCGTGTCTGTGCTATCCTCAAATTGTTATGAATTTCCTTCACCTTCGCCTCGGCTTCTTGTAGTACTTCTGGACCAAACACTTTTCTTTCCCCTGTTTGGTTCCAAAATAGGGGAGTTCTGCACTTCCTCCCGTACAAAGCTTCAAACGGTGGCATCTTCATACTAGCTTGATAGCTGTTGTTATAGGAAAACTCCGCATACGGTAAGTTCTTGTCCCAGCTCCGATTGTTTTTGAGTGCACATGCCCTCAGCATATCTTCAAGGATCTGATTGGTTCTCTCCTTCTGCCCGTCAGTTTGGGGATGATAGGCGGAGCTAAAATTCAGATGGGTTCCCATGGTTTCATGCAACTTCTGCCAGAACCTTGAGGTGAACTGTGTCCCTCGATCCGACACTATCTTCTTTGGCACTCCATGGTAACACACGATCCTTGACATGTACAACTCTGCTAATTTGGATCCGCTGTAGCTTTCTTTCACGGGGATGAAGTGAGCTACCTTGGTTAGCCTATCAATGATGACCCATATCGAATCATACCCTGATTGGGTCCTGGGCAGTCCCATTATGAAATCCATACTGATTTCTTCCCATTTCCATTCAGGCACTTTGAGTGGTTGCAATAATCCTGCGGGTCGTTGATGTTCTGCTTTCACCAACTGACATGTGTCACATAGGGCAACATGTTCCGCAACATCGCGCTTCATGCCATACCACCAATACCTGCTCTTGAGGTCCTGGTACATCTTCGTACTCCCAGAATGAATGGAATAGTCAGAATCATGAGCCTCCTTCAAAATCAATTGATGGATCTCCTTTACTTCTGGCACACAGATTCTTTTCCCGTGCCACACCGTTCCTTGTTCATCCTCTCTAAAACCAGGAGCTTTATTTTCCTTGATGAGTTGTCTGATCTCTTGTATCTTCTCGTCATTCTTTTGACCCTCGCGGATGTCTAGCTAGAGTGTGGAGTCCACTTCCATGGCGATGGCTTCACCACTATTTACCAAGCATAGATTGAGCCTTATAACCTCGTCCTTCAATTCTGCAGGCATGTCCTTCAAGCTCAACATATTGACCTGCACTTTCCGACTCAAAGCATCGGCCACGACGTTTGCTTTCCCAGGATGATAGTTGATGCCCACATCAAAGTCATTGATTAGCTCTAACCATCTCCTTTGTCTGAGGTTGAGATCTGGCTGTGTGAAAATGTACTTCAAACTCTTATGTCCGTATATATCTCTGTCCTCTTCCCCATTAGATAGTGTCGCCAAATTTTCAACGCGTGTACCACTGCGGCTAGTTCTAAGTCATGTGTAGGATAGTTCTTCTCATGCTTCCGGAGCTGCCGGGATGCATAAGCCATGACATGCCCTTCTTGCATGAGAACACATCCCAACCCGTTTCCAGAGGCATCGCAGTACACTGTGAAATTATTCTGCATATCTGGCATAACCAACACTGGGGTTGTGGTCAATCTTTTCTTTAGCTCCTGAATACTCGTCTCGCACTGTGGCGTCCATGTGAATGTGATTTCCTTCTCCAACAGTTTGGTGAGGGGTCTCGAGATCTTAGAGAATCCCTCAATAAACCGTCGATAGTATCCAGCCAATCCCAAGAAGCTTCGAACTTCCCCGACATTGTCAGGGGTCTTCCACTTCTGTATATCCTAGATTTTGGCAGGATCCACGGAGATTCCTCCCTCCGAGATTATATGTCCTAAGAAGGGAACTCCCTTCAGCCAAAACTCACACTTGCTCAACTTGGCATATAGTTGGTGTTCTTTTAGCCTCTGCAACACCAACCTTAGATGTTTCTCATGTTCTTCTTCATCTTTGGAGAAGACGAGAATGTCATCTATGAAAACCACCACAAATTTGTCCAGATATTCCATGAATACCTTGTTCATGAGATACATGAAGTATGCCGGGGCATTAGTTAGCCCGAAAGGCATGACAGTGTATTCATACAGTCCGTACCGAGATACGAAAGCTGTCTTGGGAATATCAGATTGCCTTATCTTGAGTTGGTGGTATCCCGACCTGAGATCAATTTTCGAGAACACACAAGCTCCCCTCAACTGATCAAACAAGTCTTCAATGCGGGTAATTGGTACTTGTTCTTGATGGTTACCTCATTCAAGGCACGGTAACCCACACATAACCTTTGGGTTCCGTCCTCTTGGGCACAAATATCACCGGAGCTCCCCATGGTGAGGAACTAGGGCGAATATACCCCTTCTCCATCAATTCTCTCAAATGATCCTTGAGTTCTTCTAGCTGCTTGGAGTCCATCCGATAAGGTCTCTTGTATATCGGGGCTGTTCCAGGCACTAACTCAATTGCAAATTCCACTTCACGATCGGGAGGCATACCTGGCAACTCTTCCGGAAAAGCATCTGGATTTTCCCTGATGGTCCTGATTTCCTCAACTTTCACCACAACTTGATTTAATTTAATGTCCCTCCTAGGCTCGTGTATTGTTATGAACTTTACTCTTGTGCCACTAGGGTGAGTTAGTTCCACCGTTCTGGTCGAACAATGGATGATTCCTTTATGTTTTATCAACCAATCCATACCCAAGATAATATCTATCCCTTGTGAATCTATCACTATGAGGTTAGCAGTAAATACCACCCCATTAATGTCTAGGTTCACTTTGGGACACACTTGTCTTGTCCTTATTTCTCCACCTGGAGAGTTTACGGCTAGCATATGGTTCATTTGTGTGGTTGCTAGGTCATGCTTCTTAACAAACCCTTGAGCAATGAACGAGTGGGTAGCACCAGAATCAAACAGCAGGGTTGCAAGGTGTAAATTGGCAGGAAACATACCAACTACCACGTCGGGTGCCTCTTGCGCTTCCTCCATAGTGACGTGGTTCACCCGTCCTCTCATTACATTCTGCTATTGTGGCTGCGCGGGCTTCTTCTTTGGGCACTTATGGGCATAGTGCCCCACTTTACCACAATTAAAACATTGCACCCCCACCTTAGGTGCTTGGCCTTTATTGTCTTGGGGTTGGTTTGGAGGTCCTTGCACTGCTGGTCGATGTGGATATGCGGGGCGAGGCTGCTGTACAAACTGACGTTGCGGCTGTGCTGGTGCTGCCGAAGGCCTGTAGTTCGGGTTGTACCCTCTTGGTGTTGAGTAGGGTACCGCAGCACGGTTCGTCTGCCCTGCAGGTTGCGGCATCAGACGTGGGCGGGTGTTGCTCCCTAAGGCTTGATGTGACCACCCGGCCTTCCTCTTATTCTCATTTTCCAAGGCCTTTAGCTTCCTTTCTACCACAAACGCTCTGTCCACCGTATTTTGGAAGCTTTCATACTCATTTGAGGACATTGCACACTGCATTTCTACGGTAAGTCCCTCCACGAAACAATCTTGTTTCTGCTCATCAGTCTCTATGTCCCGTGGGGCATAACGGGATAGTTGAGTAAATTTAGTGAGGTATTCCCTCACCGTCATGTTTCCCTGTTGCAGTCCCAAGAACTCCTTCCTCTTGTTTTTGAGTTCACCTCTTGGGATGTAATGGTTGCGGAAGCTACGCTTGAACTCTTCCCAAGTGATGTTCTCAGGGTCATGATGGGCGGCCACGTAGGCGGTCCACCAATCAGCAGCAGGTCCATGCAATTGATGAGAGGCAAACAGCACCCTCTCATACCCTTGGCACTGTATGATCCTCATCTTGCACTCACTGGTCTTAAGCCAATCATCTGCCTCCAGAGGTTCAGCAGCACTTGCAAACTTTGGAGGTTGAGTTCCTAGAAACTCACTCAACCTTGGTTGGCGTGGTGCAGCTTGTGGAGGTGGAACTTGATGCAAGTTGGCCACTACTTGAGTCAAGTTCTGGATGAGCTGATTTTGATTCTCCAGCATTTGGTGGAGGGGATCAACTCCTTCACGGCGACCACCCCGGTCCTGGCCTCCAGAAAGATGAGGGTTGCACGCCTCATCGTTGTTGTTGGCGGGGTTGGCAGCACGTCCTTTTCCTCTTCCGGCCATCTGGCAGAATCAATCAATGTTAATTTGAAAGCATTTTAGTATCATCTTACTACTTTCATTTGTTTGCACTTTGAAGTGTTGAGGATTTGTTATACTTTTCTGAGGGTTCATTTCTCACACAAAAAGTAAATGCAATATTATTTCATGTGGGTTCACACACCAAAGCAAAACAATCTAAAGACGAGGCTGTGGACAATTGCTCATGGTTTCCACAACTCACGTCACACACCAAGCATTAACACACCATTAACTTAATGTAACGACTCGACTATTCGACATCTTACTAACTAAGGGAAGGACTCTACACTACTCGTTTTCTTGAGCTGGCTCCTCGGGATCTTCCTCATCATTTCGGCTGCCTTCTGACTCTGCTTTGGGTGGGGAGGCTGCTGGTGGAGAAGTGCGACGACGCCTGATCGCTCGGCGATCTGGGGAGTCAGGAGTCCATGTATCGTTCACGGTGACACACAGTTCATTCCCATCTCCTCTTTCTCTCGCCCTCAAGCAGGCTCGCAGCAATGCCTCCGTTTCCTTCAGGGTGTCCCGAACATCCTGAAGCTCTTGCTGACACTCCTGCAGTCGAGTGCTGAGCATAGCAGCATCCTCCAAGCACAAGGCCATGTGCTCATGGGAAGTCCCTTGCTGCACTGGCGGGTACTTGTACTCCGGGGTACCACTCTCACGCTGGAGGACATACATGTACTCAGTACTGTCCAGGTGGCGACGATAGATGTGACTCTGGCAGGTGATGGCCTCCTAGGTAACATCCTTCTCCGCATCGACCTGTGTCGCTCTACAGGCTGGAGAGCGGTGGATCTTAAGCAGCTGATTTTTCATGTATAATCCTCATCTCTGAACTCCATTCTTCCCTCTTCTCACGGATGGTCCTGGTGGAGTTATAGTGGATGATTAGCTTGCCTGTATTGCCGGCGGCTTCGAGCATACATCGAAGACGGCGCAACAAGCCTCCTACTACCAATCCGTAGGAAAGGTACGTCACCGGATGACTCTCCTCTCTTTGGGCAAGGGCAACTACGGGAACTCTCCCTCCTGTGGACTTGCGAGCGGTGCGAATCATGCGAACCATCTAAAACAAAAAGCATTTAAACTTAGGTTAGATAAAATTTTAAGCAAAAATCCTCTTTTGAATGAAAGTTGGGGTCAGATGAAGAAAGTGACTCCTTAAATAACACTTTTCAACCCACACCTTGTAAAATAGTTTTTAAGAAAATAGGGCCCTTAAGTACGTCCATTTCTACCTAGATCCATGTTCCTACGGGCAACCTTGGCTCTGATACCACTTCTGTCACACCCGGTTTTTCCGAAGAACAACCAAGTGAATATCACATGTATGCAAGGATCATTTTCTCATACATGTGATGACAAATAGTGAAGCATCATTTATTACAAGCCAGGTGTCGAATATAAGTAAGTCTTACATAGTAAATGTCTCGATGGACAATAATAAGTTCATCACAAGTAAATAAACCAGCAACGGAATATTATTCTTGTGGGCTCCGTCACAGGCGTTTCCCGAGGGTCTCCATGAACCTAGAAACCTTCTTCGGGTCCAAAGTCTTGGTCATTATACACCACCTCATTATCTTGACCTGAGCAGCAATATAAACCAACAAATATGCAAGGTTGAGTACCGATGGTACTCAGCAAGTGTGGGAAAGTTATGTCATGCATGGCTAGAACAAGGGAGGTTGAACTCATGGTTAAAGCACTACGCAATCAATACCTATCACCTTAGCTTATTAAGCACCTACATTACTACACAGGTGGAATGATCCCAATTTCCCATCCCATCATCATAATCAAATAACCATAACATCATTTCCAATGTTAAGCTCCCCGCTTAACATTCACAACTTTCAAAACCATCACTCCTCTAATCATTAATAAGTCCAAGCCGCTCTTGACCGTGAGCACGGCTGTCATGACAGTTTTGACTCTGCAGAGTTTGTACCACTGTACCCACATGTAGTGATTTCATCCCCCGTTGCCGGGTGGACTAAAAGAACATCCATTATGCCAGTGGCTACGAACCACATTCACACTTCCCAGGTGTGTAGCCAGGAGATCACTACGAAGCCTTTACAAAGGGATTCCCGACGAGCATGGGCCCACTGAGTTTTCACCCCTAACAGCATACAAGAGGCTCCAACCCCGCTGCAGTGGCCCCCTCTTGAGCCTTGCGGTTCATATGGTAGTCCAGCTGACACCTATTCCCCGCACCATCCAACACACCCATACTACGCCGGGGATACACCTAATTAATTGGCCAAGCTGCCCCATCTCAGCATGTGGTTGGCACGGTAAAGCCAGGCTACATGCTCCATGAACCGGTCCTTAGGATCCAGGCAAGTACTAAACACAAACCTGAGTCTCGTGCACCCAGCACACAACCAAAACATCCAACTTGCCTTGATCCCTACCTCTACATAACTCACAATATCTCATTCAAGAGTATGGTAAAATAAACTGATGATCTCATATCCCAGATATTCCATTCTAAGCATGGCTAAGCATATGCATAATAATAAATGACATGATAAAATAAATCCCAACCCAAGCTACAAGGAAACAAGATAATGCAATTCTAGGGAAACTTCCTAGCATGGGTTTCATATTTCATTTGACAATGCAAATAATTCTATCTACACATCCTAGCATAGGATCAAAGTGATCAAGGACACTTGCCTCCTTCCTGCTGCTCTTGCAATGGGTAGTCCTGATCTTGGAAAGGAATAACTTGCTCTTGAGCAGGTTCTACATCATACCATCACATATAGCAAAAGAAAAACAACAATCCATAAGACATTGTTCACACTTCCACTTCATACAAACCACACATTCATATGTAACAAAGCCATTCACAACTTCTATGTGTTGTGTTTACTCTATGTGTGTTGACCTTTGGCTTACATGTACTTTTAATCATGTGTATATGATTCCTACTTTTGTGTTCACATTTATACTTACATACTATATATATGAGTTTCCAATTTAAATAAATTCCTTATATTCAATTACTACACCTTTTAGCTACCAAGTATGCATGAAAGGTATTTTCCTTCTTCATATGTGTCTTCAGAATTTCTACCACCCCTAAACTGAATTCTTTGGATTTTAGAACTCCATTTATCATTTACTAGTTGCTATATTTTCAGATTTATTTCCTATGCCTAAACGTGAACTTTATTATGAAAATAACAAGACACATCATCTAAACAGAATAGGTTCTGATCTCAAATATTTACTAATATATTTTTGACCTTTTCCTCTGATGTAAACTATTTTACAATTATTTTCCCTATTTTCCAGAACTATACTTTACTTAAAAATGTGTCCCTAAATGTGAATAATAAATTAAACAGATTCATTTCAGCCCAAAATATATTTTCATCTCACTCCAAAGTTTTCTAAATACTGAGAAAGTTTTTAATTTAATTTTGACAATATGTTTGTCCCACTTTTTAAATTTTAAACACTAGCCACATATTTAATTTCCTAATTTAAATATTAAACAGGACTAAAAAGGTAAACTCACCCCACTACAGGGTCTATAATACTATTTTAACAATTTTCAGGGGTCTAGCTACACATAACAGAGGAGTTTTTCCTAATTTTTATTAAGTCCAGGGGCTAAAACTGATTTTTAAATGAATTTACACGATTTTCTGAAGTTCCAGGGGCTAGATCAGAAGTTTCTGGGGCTAGCTCTTATTTCCCGAGAACCCCAGGGGGTAGCACGTAAGATTTCCAGTCTTTATAACGCGGGGCTGACGTGGACCGTCCGATTTTAAACCGACGGCTGAGATTATAACGTCGAACCGGTACGCGGGGATTTAAACTCTACTGTGCGATTTAAAATAAACGGCGCACAAGCGGCCACGTCGCTCTGATCGAGCGCGGGCGGCGCTGCCCGGCGGCGCACGGCGGTGGGGGGCGGCGATCTCACCGGAAAGTTTCGGATCTTCGTGAATCCTTCCTAGAACTGTGATTTTATGGCATAGATCGGCAGAGGGGAGGTCGGGGATCTCACCTCGGGGGTTTTCTTGAGCTCGGAGGTCCTGGAAGGCGGTCGGCGACGAGGTCCGAAGTGAAACCACGGCGAGGCTCGTCGGCGCTGTGTTTGAACCGCAAGTCACCGAGTTTTCTGCACCTGCAGGGTTCCCCGGAGGCGGTGGATCAAGACCAGCGAGTTAGATCGGAATTTTCGAGCGTAGATCGGCCAGAATTCGCCGGAGAAGGCTCGGGTTCTCACCGGAGTAAAAATGGCGGATCACGTGGGAAAAACAGAACGAGGCCGGGGTTTTTATAGACGGGGAAGGGCGGCGGGGTGGTTTAGATCGAGTTTGCGTCGCCCCCGATCAAAAATCGGCTGGGATACGCAGAAATCTGGGTCGGTTTGGATTCGGGGTGAGAGAGAGTCCGGCCGATCGCGGGCGCGGGCGCGAGGTAGAAGAAGGGCTGGCGGGCCCCGCCTGTCAGTGTGAGGAAGGGGGCGCGCGTGGCTGCGGGCTGGCGCGGTTGCTGGGTGGGCCGGCTGGTGGGTTTCGGCCCACTGGCCGGTTTTTTTCTGTTTTCCTTTTTCTTTTTTCTATTTCTTTTCTGTTTTGAGTTTAAATTGAATTCCAGTTTGAATTTAAATTGTTGCAAAACATGCAACACGTCCAAAAATTTTTAAATTCCCCTCTTAACATAATTTAGGGTCTTAACATGATTTTTAGGATGTTACATATGGTCTTTATATACTCAATTTAAAATGTTGCATTTAAATTGACATATAGTACATTTCTTACGTGTAGTCGCTGAAGGCAAGGAAACCCCAAAAGTGTTGGACTTCCTACTTCAGGACGAGATGCTAACATCTGACCAGCAGCAACAAGGCAAGCCCCGGTTTGCATTTAACAAGTTTTATAAAGTTTTGCTTTATATACACATAGCTTGAGGTATGTTTGTGCATTAGGTGAAGGATGGATAAAACCCCAAGTGCATAACCAGATTATTCCTACAAGAGTGAGGGTAGTGTCTAAGTCCTCGAGTAGTACGGCTGTGCTTAATGTTCATAGAACTTCGGTACAAGTCGAGTAGTTGGAATCTACTCGCGAGTATAGGCTTCGGGAAACATGGGATTGGTTCGAGTGATGTGTAACACCCCAAAATTTTGATTCAAAACACTAAATCATGTTAAGAGGGGAATTTAAAAATTTTTGGACGTGTTGCATGTTTTGCAAAAATTCAAATTCAAACTGGAATTCAAATTAAACTCAAATCAGAAAAGAAATGGAAAAAGAAAAAGAGAAAACAGAAAAAAACCGGCCAGTGGGCCGAAACCCACCAGCCGGCCCAACTTACCCCGCGCCAGCCCGCAGCCGCGCGCCCGCGCTTTCTCACGCTGACAGGCGGGACCCACAGATCTTCGTCTACCTCGCGCCGCGCCGAACTCCCCCGCGCCCGAATCGAAACCGATCGGGATTTCGACGTAAACCCCGCTGAGTTCTGTTCGTAGCCGACGCGGACATGCTCTAAACCACCCCGCCGCCCTCCCCCGTCTATAAAAACCCCGGCCTCGTTTTGTTTTTCCCACGTGATCGCCGATTTTTACTCCGGTGAGAACCGAGACTTCTCCGGTGAATTCTGGCCGATCTAAGCTCGGAAACTCCGATCTAACTCGCTGGTCTTGATCCACCGCCTCCGGGGAACCTTGCAGGTGCAGAAAACTCGGTGACTTGCGGTGTAAACACAGCGCCGACGAGCTTCGCCGTGGTTTTGCCTCGGACCTCGCCGCCGATCACCTTCCAGGACCTCCGAGCTCAAGAAAACCCCCGAGGTGAGATCCCCGACCTCCCCTCCACCGATCTATGCCATAAAATCGCAGTTCTAGGAAGAATTCTCGAAGATCCAAAAGTCTCCCGCGAGATCGCCGCTTCCCGCCGCCGTGCGCCGCCGGCAGCGCCGCCCGCGCTCGATCAGAGCGACGTGGCCGCTTGTGCGCCGTTTATTTTAAATCGCACGGTAGGGTTTAAATCCCCGCGTACCGGTTCGATGTTATAATCTCGGCCGTCAGTTTAAAATCGGACGGTCCACGTCAGCCCCGCGTTATAAAGACTGGAATTCTTACGTGCTACCCCCTGGGATTCTCGGGAAATAAGAGCTAGCCCCGGAAACTTCTGATCTAGCCCCTGGAACTCCAGAAAATCATGTAAATTCATTTAAAAATCAGTTTTAGCCCCTGGACTTAATAAAAATTAGGAAAAACACCTCTGATAAGTGTAGCTAGACCCCTGGAAACTCTGAAAATAATATTATAAACCCTGTAATGGGGTGAGTTCATCATTTTAGCCCTGTTTAGTATTTAATTTAGAAAATTGAATATGTAACTAGTGTTTAAAAATTAAAAAGTGGGACAAACATATTGTCAAAATTAAGTTAAAGACTTTCTCAGTGTTTAGGAAATTTAGGAGAGAGATAAAAACATATTTTGGACTGAATTGAATCTGTTTAATTTATTATTCACAATTAGGGACACATTTTTAAGTAATAAATAGTTTTAGAAAATAGGGAAAATAATTATGAAATAGTTTACATCAGAGGCAAAGGTCAAAATATGTTATTAAATTATTTAGGACCAGAATCTATTCTGTTTAGATGATGTGTATTACTAATTTCATAATAAAATACACAATTATGCATAGGAATATAAATCTGAAAATATAGCAACTAGTAAATGATAAATGGAGTTTTTAAAATCCAAAGAGTTCAGTTTAGGGTTGGTAGAAATTATGAAGGCACATATGGGGAAGAAAAATACTTTTCATACACACTTGGTAGTAAAAAGGTGTAGTAGTTGAATATAAGAAATTTATTGGAAACTCATATATATAGTATGTAAGTATAAATGTGGACACAAAAGTAGGAATCATATACACATGGTTAAAAGTGCATGCAAGCCACAACTCAACACACATAAAGTAACCACAACACATATAAGGGTGAATGACTTTCATAAATATGAATGTGTGGTTTGTATGAAGTGGAAGTGTGAACTATGTCTTATGGATTGTTGTTTTTCTTTTGCTATGTGTGATGGTATGATGTAGAACCTGCTCAAGAGCAAGTTATTCCTTTCCAAGACCAGGACTACCCATTTCAAGAGCAGCAAGAAGGAGGCAAGTGTCCTTGACCACTTTGATCCTATGCTAGGATGTGTAGCTAGAATTATTTGCATTGTCAATTTAAATATGAAACCCATGATAGGAAGTTTCCCTAGAATTGCATTACCTTGTTTCCTTGTAGCTTGGGTTGGGATTTATTTTATCATGACATTTATTATTATGCATAAGCTTAGCCATGCTTAGAATGGGATATTTGGGATATGAGATCATCAGTTTATTTTACCATACTCTTGAATGAGATATTGTGAGTTATGTAGAGGTAGGGATCAAGGCAAGTTGGATGTTTTGGTTGTGTGCTGGGTGCACGAGACATGGGTTTGTGTTTAGTACTTGCTTGGATCCTAAGGACCGGTTCATGGAGCATGTAACCTGGCTTTACAGTGCCAACCACATGCTGAGATGGGGCAGCTTGGCCAATTAATTAGGTGTATCCCCGGCGTAGTATGGGTGTGTTGGTTGGTGCGGGGAGTAGGTGTCAGCTGGACTACCATATGAACCGCAAGGCTCAAGAGGGGGCCACTGCAGCGGGGTTGGAGCCTCTTGTATGCTGTTAGGGGTGAAACCTCAGTGGGCCCACGCTCGTCGGGAATCCCTTTGTAAAGGCTTCGTAGTGATCTCCTGGCTACACACCTAGGAAGTGTGAATGTGGTTCGTAGCCACTGGCATAATGGAGGTTCTTTTAGTCCACCCGGCAACGGGGGATGAAATCACTACATGTGGGTACAGTGGTACAAACTCTGCAGAGTCAAAACTGTCATGACAGCCGTGCTCACGGTCAAGAGCGGCTTGGACTTATTCATGATTAGAGGATTGATGGTTTTGGAAGTTAAGCGGGGAGCTTAACATTGGAAATGATGTTATGGTTATTGGATTATGATGATGGGATGGGAGATTGGGACCATTTCACCTGTGTAGTAATGTAGGTGCTTAATAAGCTAAGGTGATAGGTATTAATTGCGTAGTGCTTTAACCATGAGTTCAAACTCTCCTTGGTCTAGCCATGCATGATATGATTTTCCCACACTTGCTGAGTACCATTGGTACTCAACCTTGCATATTTTGTTGGTTTATATTGCTGCTCAGGTCAAGATAATGAGGTGGTGTATAATGACCAAGACTTTGGACCCGAGGAAGGTTTCTAGGTTCACGGAGACCCCCGGGCAACGCCTGTGACGGAGCCCTAAAGAATAATATTCCGCTGCTAGTTTATTTACTTGTGATGAACTTATTATTGTCCATCGAGACATTTGCTATGTAAGACTTATTTATATTCGACACCTGGCTTGTAATAAATGATACTTCACTATTTGTCAGCACATGTATGAGAAAATGATCCTGGCATACATGTGATATTCACTTGGTTGTAAGGTTGCCCGTAGGAACGTGGACCTAGGTAGAAATGGACGTATTTAAGGGTCTTATTTTCTTAAAAACTATTTTTACAAGGTGTGTGTTGAAAAGTGTTATTTAATGAGTCACTTTCTTCATCTTACCCCAATTTTCATTCAAAAAAGGATTTTTGTTTAAAAAGTTATCTAACCTAAGTTTAAATGCTTTTTGTTTTAGATGGTTCGCATGATTCGCACCGCTCGCAAGTCCACAGGAGGGAGAGTTCCCGTAGTTGCCCTTGCCGAAAGAGAGGAGAGTCGTCCAGTGACGTACCTTTCCTACGGATTGGCAGTAGGAGGCTTGTTGCGCCGTCTTCGACATATGCTCGAAGCCGCCGGCAATACGGGCAAGCTAATCATCCACTATAACTCCACCAGGACCATCCGTGAGAAGAGGGAAGAATGGAGTTCGGAGATGAGGATTATACACGAGAATTAGCTGCTTAAGATTCACCACTCTCCAGCTTGTTGAGCAACACAGGTCGATGCGGAGAAAGATGTCACCTGGGAGGCCATCACCTGCCAGAGTCACATCTATCGTCGCCACTTGGACAAAACTGAGTACATGTATGTCCTCCAGCGTGAGAGTGGTACCACGGAGTACAAGTACCCACCAGTGCAGCAAGGGACTTCCCATGAGCACATGGACTTGTGCTTGGAGGATGTTGCTATGCTCAGCACTCGACTGCAGGAGTGTCAACAAGAGCTTCAGGATGTCCGGGACACCCTGAAGGAAACGGAGGCGTTGCTGCGAGCCTGCTTAAAGGCGAGAGAAAGAGGAGATGGGAATGAACTGTGTGTCACCGTGAATGATACATGGACTCCTGACTCCCCGGATCGCCGAGCGATCAGGCGTCGTCGCACTTCTCCACCAACAGCCTCCCCACCCAAAGCAGAGTCAGAAGGAAGCCGAAATGATGAGGAAGATCCCGAGGAGCCAGCTCAAGAAAACGAGTAGTGTAGAGTCCTTCCCTTAGTTAGCAAGATGTCGAATAGTCGAGTCGTTAAGTTAAGTTAATGGTGTGTTAATGCTTGGTGTGTGACGTGAGTTGTGGAAGCCATGAGCAATTGTCCACCGCCTCGTCTTTAGATTGTTTTGCTTTGGTGTGTGAACCCACATGAAATAATATTGCATTTAATTTTGTGTGAGAAATGAACCCTCAGAAAAGTATAACAAAGCCTCAACACTTCAAAGTACAAACAAATGAAAGTAGTAAGATGATACAAAATGCTTTCAAATTAACATTGGTTGATTCTGCCAGATGGCCGGAAGAGGAAAAGGACGTGCTGCCAACCCCGCCAACAACAACGATGAGGCATGCAACCCTCATCTTTCTGGAGGCCAGGACCGGGGTGGTCGCCGTGAAGAAGTTGATCCTCTCCACCAAATGCTGGAGAATCAAAATCAGCTCATCCAGAACTTGACTCAAGTGGTGGCCAACTTGCATCAAGTTCCACCTCCACAAGCTGCACCACGCCAACCAAGGTTGAGTGAGTTTCTAGGAACCCAACCTCCAAAGTTTGCAAGTGCTGCTGAACCTCTGGAGGCAGATGATTGGCTGAAGACCATTGAAAGTAAGATGAGGATCATACAGTGCCAAGGGTATGAGAGGGTGCTGTTTGCCTCTCATCAATTGCATGGACCTGCTGCCGATTGGTGGACCGCCTATGTGGCCGCCCATCATGACCCTGAGAACATCACTTGGGAAGAGTTCAAGCGTAGCTTCCGCAACCATTACATCCCAAGAGGTGAACTCAAAAACAAGAGGAAGGAGTTTTTGGGACTGCAGCAGGGAAACATGACGGTGAGGGAATACCTCACTAAATTTACTCAACTATCCCGCTATGCCCCACGGGACATAGAGACTGATGAGCAGAAACAAGATTGTTTTGTGGAAGGACTTACTACAGAGATGCAGTGTGCAATGTCCTCAAATGAGTATGAAAGTTTCCAAAAGATGGTGGACAGAGCGTTTGTGGTAGAAAGGAAGCTAAAGGCCTTGGAAAATGAGAACAAGAGGAAGGCCGGGTGGTCACATCAAGCCTCAGGGAGCAACACCCGCCCCCGTCTGATGCAGCAACCAGCAGGGCAGACGAACCGTGCTGCGGTACCCTACTCAGCACCAAGAGGGTACAACCCGAACTACAGGCCTCCGGCAGCACCAGCACATCCACCACGTCAATTTGTACAGCAGCCTCGCCCTGCATATCCACCTCGACCAGCAGTGCAAGGACCCCCGAACCAACCCCAAGACAACAAAGGCCAAGCACCTAAGGTTGGGGTGCAATGTTTTAACTGTGGTGAATTGGGGCACTATGCCCATAAGTGCCCAAATAAGAAGCCCGCGCAGCCACAACAGCAGAATGTAATGAGAGGACGGGTGAACCACGTCACTATGGAGGAAGCACAAGATGCACCCGACGTGGTAGTTGGTAAGTTTCCTGCCAATTTACACCTTGCAACCCTGTTGTTTGATTCTGGTGCCACCCACTCGTTTATTGCTCAAGGGTTTGTTAAGAAGTATGACCTAGCAACAACACAAATGAACCATATGCTAGCCGTAAACTCTCCAGGTGGAGAAATAAGGACAAGACAAGTGTGTCCCAAGGTGAATCTAGACATTAATGGGGTAGTGTTTACTGCTAACCTCATAGTGATAGATTCCCAAGGGATCGATATTATTTTGGGCATGGATTGGTTGACCAAACATAAAGGAATCATCCATTGTTCGACCAGAACTGTGGAACTAACTCACCCTAGTGGCACAAGAGTAAAGTTCATAACAGTACACGAGCCTAGGAGGGACATTAAATTAAATCAAGTTGAGGTGAAAGTGGAGGAGATCAGGATTATCCGGGAATATCCAGATGTTTTTCCGGAATTGCCAGGTATGCCTCCCGATCGTGAAGTGGAATTTCCAATTGAGCTAGTGCCTGGAACAGCCCCGATATACAAGAGACCTTATCGGATGGACTCCAAGCAGCTAGAAGAACTCAAGGGTCATTTGAGAGAATTGACAGAGAAGGGGTATATTCGCCCTAGTTCCTCACCTTGGGGAGCTCCAGTGATATTTGTGCCCAAGAAGGACGGAACCCAAAGGTTATGCGTGGATTACCGTGCTTTGAATGAGGTAACCATCAAGAACAAGTACCCATTACCCCGCATTGAAGACTTGTTTGATCAGTTGAGGGGAGCTTGTGTGTTCTCGAAAATTGATCTCAGGTCGGGATACCACCAACTCAAGATAAGGCAATCTGAAATTCCCAAGACAGCTTTCGTATCTCGGTACGGGCTGTATGAATACACTGTCATGCCTTTCGGGCTAACTAATGCCCCGGCATACTTCATGTATCTCATGAACAAGGTATTCATGGAATATCTGGACAAATTTGTGGTGGTTTTCATAGATGACATTCTCGTCTTCTCCAAAGATGAAGAAGAACATGAGAAACATCTAAGGTTGGTGTTGCAGAGGCTAAGAGAACACCAACTATATGCCAAGTTGAGCAAGTGTGAGTTTTGGCTGAAGAGAGTTCCCTTCTTAGGACATATAATCTCGGAGGGAGGAATCTCCATGGATCCTGCCAAAATCGAGGATATACAGAAGTGGAAGACCCCTGAAAATGTCGGGGAAGTTCGAAGCCTCTTGGGATTGGCTGGATACTATCGACGGTTTATTGAGGGATTCTCTAAGATCTCGAGACCTCTCACCAAACGATTGGAGAAGGGAATCACCTTCACATGGACGCCACAGTGCGAGAAGAGTTTTCAGGAGTTAAAGGAAAGATTGACAACAGCCCCAGTGCTGGTTATGCCAGATATGCAAAAGAGCTTCACGGTATACTGCGATGCCTCTGGAAACGGGTTGGGATGTGTTCTTATGCAAGAAGGGCATGTCGTGGCATATGCATCCCGGCAGCTTCGAAAGCACGAGAAGAACTATCCTACACATGACCTAGAACTAGCCGCAGTGGTACACGCGTTGAAAATTTGGCGGCACTATTTGATGGGGAAGAGGACCGAGATATATACGGATCATAAGAGTTTGAAGTACATTTTCACACAGCCAGATCTCAACCTCAGACAAAGGAGATGGTTAGAGCTAATCAATGACTTTGATGTGGGCATCAACTATCATCCCGGGAAAGCAAACGTCGTGGCCGATGCTTTGAGTCAGAAAGTGCAGGTCAATAAGTTGAGCTTGAAGGACATGCCTGTAGAATTGAAGGATGAAGTTATAAGGCTCAATCTATGTCTAGTGAATACTGGTGAAGCCATCGCCATGGAAGTGGACTCCACACTAGAGCAAGACATACGCGATGGTCAAAAGAATGATGAGAAGATACAAGAGATCAGACAACTTATCAAGGAAAATAAAGCCCCGGGTTTTAGAGAGGATGAACAAGGAACGGTGTGGCATGGGAAAAGAATCTGTGTGCCAGAAGTAAAGGAGATCAGTGAATTGATTCTGAAGGAGGCTCATGATTCTGACTATTCCATTCATCCTGGGAGTACGAAAATGTATCAGGACCTTAAGAGCAGGTATTAGTGGTATGGTATGAAGCGAGATGTCGCGGAACATGTTGCCCTATGTGACACATGTCAGTTGGTGAAAGCAGAACATCAACGACCCGCGGGATTATTGCAACCACTCAAAGTGCCTGAATGGAAATGGGAAGAAATCAGCATGGATTTTATCGTGGGATTGCCTAGAACCCAATCAGGGTATGATTCAATATGGGTCATCATTGATAGGCTAACCAAGGTAGCTCATTTCATCCCCGTGAAAGAAAGCTACAGCGGATCCAAATTGGCAGAATTGTACATGTCAAAGATCGTGTGTTACCATGGAGTGCCAAAGAAGATTGTGTCAGATCGAGGGACACAGTTCACCTCAAGGTTCTGGCAGAAGCTGCATGAAACCATGGGAACCCATCTAAACTTTAGTTCGGCCTATCATCCCCAAACTGACGGGCAGACGGAAAGAACCAATCAGATCCTAGAAGACATGCTAAGGGCATGTGCACTCAAAAACAATAGGAGTTGGGACAAGAACTTACCGTATGCGGAGTTTTCCTATAACAACAGCTATCAAGCTAGTATGAAAATGTCACCGTTTGAAGCTTTGTATGGAAGGAAGTGCAGAACTCCCCTATTTTGGAACCAAACAGGAGAAAGTAAAGTGTTTGGTCCAGAAGTGCTACAAGAAGCCGAGGCGAAGGTGAGGGAGATTCGCAACAACTTGAGGATAGCACAGACACGCCAAAAGAGCTATGCCGATGTACGAAGAAGAGAGCTCGTTTTCAACGTGGGAGACTATGTTTATCTCAAGGTGTCCCCTATCAGAGGACTTCGTCGGTTCAAGGTGAAAGGGAAGTTGTCACCTCGATACATCGGACCCTTTCAAGTTTTGGAAAGGAAAGGCGAAGTGGCGTATCAACTAGAGTTACCGGTTCATCTATCGGATGTGCACGATGTATTACATGTGTCACAACTCAAGAAATGTCTGAGGACGCCTGAAGAGGTGTTACCCATGAATGAAGTGGATGTAGCTGAGGATTTGTCTTATGCCGAGCAACCATACAAGATTTTGGAGACAATGGAACGCCTCACCAGAAATAAAAGAATCCGGATGTGCAAGGTGCAGTGGAAGCATCACTCAGAAGAGGAAGCCACCTGGGAACGGGAAGATGAGCTCAAGGCACAATTTCCGGAATTGTTTTCTTAGAAACACCAATCTCGAGGACGAGATTTCTTTTAAGGGGGTAGAGCTGTAACACACCAAAAATTTTGATTCAAAACACTAAATCATGTTAAGAGGGGAATTTAAAATTTTTTGGACGTGTTGCATGTTTTGCAAAAATTCAAATTCAAACTGGAATTCAAATTAAACTCAAATCAGAAAAGAAATGGAAAAAGAAAAAGAGAAAACAGAAAAAAACCGGCCAGTGGGCCGAAACCCACCAGCCGGCCCAACTTACCCCGCGCCAGCCCGCAGCCGCGCGCCCGCGCTTTCTCACGCTGACAGGCGGGACCCACAGATCTTCGTCTACCTCGCGCCGCGCCGAACTCCCCCGCGCCCGAATCGAAACCGATCGGGATTTCGACGTAAACCCCGCTGAGTTCTGTTCGTAGCCGACGCGGACATGATCTAAACCACCCCGCCGCCCTCCCCCGTCTATAAAAACCCCGGCCTCGTTTTGTTTTTCCCACGTGATCGCCGATTTTTACTCCGGTGAGAACCGAGACTTCTCCGGTGAATTCTGGCCGATCTAAGCTCGGAAACTCCGATCTAACTCGCTGGTCTTGATCCACCGCCTCCGGGGAACCTTGCAGGTGCAGAAAACTCGGTGACTTGCGGTGTAAACACAGCGCCGACGAGCTTCGCCGTGGTTTTGCCTCGGACCTCGCCGCCGATCACCTTCCAGGACCTCCGAGCTCAAGAAAACCCCCGAGGTGAGATCCCCGACCTCCCCTCCACCGATCTATGCCATAAAATCGCAGTTCTAGGAAGAATTCTCGAAGATCCGAAAGTCTCCCGCGAGATCGCCGCTTCCCGCCGCCGTGCGCCGCCGGCAGCGCCGCCCGCGCTCGATCAGAGCGACGTGGCCGCTTGTGCGCCGTTTATTTTAAATCGCACGGTAGGGTTTAAATCCCCGCGTACCGGTTCGATGTTATAATCTCGGCCGTCAGTTTAAAATCGGACGGTCCACGTCAGCCCCGCGTTATAAAGACTGGAATTCTTACGTGCTACCCCCTGGGATTCTCAGGAAATAAGAGCTAGCCCCGGAAACTTCTGATCTAGCCCCTGGAACTCCAGAAAATCATGTAAATTCATTTAAAAATCAGTTTTAGCCCCTGGACTTAATAAAAATTAGGAAAAACACCTCTGATAAGTGTAGCTAGACCCCTGGAAATTCTGAAAATAATATTATAGACCCTGTAATGGGGTGAGTTCATCATTTTAGCCCTGTTTAGTATTTAATTTAGAAAATTGAATATGTAACTAGTGTTTAAAAATTAAAAAGTGGGACAAACATATTGTCAAAATTAAGTTAAAGACTTTCTCAGTGTTTAGGAAATTTAGGAGAGAGATAAAAACATATTTTGGACTGAATTGAATCTGTTTAATTTATTATTCACAATTAGGGACACATTTTTAAGTAATAAATAGTTTTAGAAAATAGGGAAAATAATTATGAAATAGTTTACATCAGAGGCAAAGGTCAAAATATGTTATTAAATTATTTAGGACCAGAACCTATTCTGTTTAGATGATGTGTATTACTAATTTCATAATAAAATACACAATTATGCATAGGAATATAAATCTGAAAATATAGCAACTAGTAAATGATAAATGGAGTTTTTAAAATCCAAAGAGTTCAGTTTAGGGTTGGTAGAAATTATGAAGGCACATATGGGGAAGAAAAATACTTTTCATACACACTTGGTAGTAAAAAGGTGTAGTAGTTGAATATAGGAAATTTATTGGAAACTCATATATATAGTATGTAAGTATAAATGTGGACACAAAAGTAGGAATCATATACACATGGTTAAAAGTGCATGCAAGCCACAACTCAACACACATAAAGTAACCACAACACATATAAGGGTGAATGCCTTTCATAAATATGAATGTGTGGTTTGTATGAAGTGGAAGTGTGAACTATGTCTTATGGATTGTTGTTTTTCTTTTGCTATGTGTGATGGTATGATGTAGAACCTGCTCAAGAGCAAGTTATTCCTTTCCAAGACCAGGACTACCCATTTCAAGAGCAGCAAGGAGGCAAGTGTCCTTGACCACTTTGATCCTATGCTAGGATGTGTAGCTAGAATTATTTGCATTGTCAATTTAAATATGAAACCCATGATAGGAAGTTTCCCTAGAATTGCATTACCTTGTTTCCTTGTAGCTTGGGTTGGGATTTATTTTATCATGACATTTATTATTATGCATAAGCTTAGCCATGCTTAGAATGGGATATTTGGGATATGAGATCATCAGTTTATTTTACCATACTCTTGAATGAGATATTGTGAGTTATGTAGAGGTAGGGATCAAGGCAAGTTGGATGTTTTTGTTGTGTGCTGGGTGCACGAGACTTGGGTTTGTGTTTAGTACTTGCCTGAATCCTAAGGACCGGTTCATGGAGCATGTAACCTGGCTTTACAGTGCCAACCACATGCTGAGATGGGGCAGCTTGGCCAATTAATTAGGTGTATCCCCGGCGTAGTATGGGTGTGTTGGATGGTGCGGGGAGTAGGTGTCAGCTGGACTACCATATGAACCGCAAGGCTCAAGAGGGGGCCACTGCAGCGGGGTTGGAGCCTCTTGTATGCTGTTAGGGGTGAAACCTCAGTGGGCCCACGCTCGTCGGGAATCCCTTTATAAAGGCTTCGTAGTGATCTCCTGGCTACACACCTGGGAAGTGTGAATGTGGTTCGTAGCCACTGGCATAATGGAGGTTCTTTTAGTCCACCCGGCAACGGGGGATGAAATCACTACATGTGGGTACAGTGGTACAAACTCTGCAGAGTCAAAACTGTCATGACAGCCGTGCTCATGGTCAAGAGCGGCTTGGACTTATTCATGATTAGAGGATTGATGGTTTTGGAAGTTAAGCGGAGAGCTTAACATTGGAAATGATGTTATGGTTATTGGATTATGATGATGGGATGGGAGATTGGGACCATTTCACCTGTGTAGTAATGTAGGTGCTTAATAAGCTAAGGTGATAGGTATTAATTGCATAGTGCTTTAACCATGAGTTCAACCTCTCCTTGTTCTAGCCATGCATGATATGATTTTCCCACACTTGCTGAGTACCATTGGTACTCAACCTTGCATATTTTGTTGGTTTATATTGCTGCTCAGGTCAAGATAATGAGGTGGTGTATAATGACCAAGACTTTGGACCCGAGGAAGGTTTCTAGGTTCACGGAGACCCCCGGGCAACGCCTGTGACGGAGCCCTAAAGAATAATATTCCGCTGCTAGTTTATTTACTTGTGATGAACTTATTATTGTCCATCGAGACATTTGCTATGTAAGACTTATTTATATTCGACACCTGGCTTGTAATAAATGATGCTTCACTATTTGTCATCACATGTATGAGAAAATGATCCTGGCATACATGTGATATTCACTTGGTTGTTCTTCGGAAAAACCGGGTGTGACATGATGTGAGATCACTTTAGTAAGAAAGTGAGACTAGGCAGGGGCTAGGGCGCAACAAGATGAAGTCTTGTGGGCACAACCCTGTCCGTGTCGATTGAGGACCGATCTGTGTGCGGCCCCACTGAACAAGTTTTGAACGTACCGAAGGAATATCGGATATATGGGCCCTGATAAATCGATGTAACCTAAACCTCCGGGCGTCGAGGCATAGCACACCGATTTATAGGTGTAGGTTGAGGGCATCCAGTGGAAATCTACTAACGGACATAGAGAGATACTCCGTGTAGGGAACCTCATGCTCGTTTCGGTGCGACCAGTTCGACGTTTGGGCTGTTGGGTGAAAGGTTTTCCCATATGACACAGGGTGAGCGTGTTGTGTGCAGCTCCACGTATGGGCGTACGTGACGTGCTATTCGGGTATCCCTGCAGGTGTATATCGAGTTGATTCACCGTCCCTCGCGGTTATGAGTACCGCTTGTTCACTGCATCGTGTCGTTGATAAATTATGGATATTGTGATTCAATTTCTGCTTATATGTATAAATTGTATTGCTACACGTGTGCCACCAAATACTGCTCACTAAATTTCAGATTCCTGAACCGTTAATTTGTGGCTAAAAGATAAACTAAGGATGAACTTGTATGTGTGTCCTTTGCTGCAATGTGCCATGCCATGTTGGTTATGAACTGCATGCTGAGTCATCGTGCTCACAGTTGCTGCTATTGAGTGTTTGCAGGTGGTGACTACCCCACGGACTCGGGGTACGAGTCCACCGGTGAGGGCTACCCTCCGTCAGGGACCACGGCTGAGTGGGAGCCGTACACGTCGCGCTGAGCTGTGGTGTGAAACTAGTGTGGGTTGTCCATAGGGCTGGACAACCGACTTTTGCTAGTTAGGTGGGCGTGAGTTGTATACATTTAGTTTCCGCTGTTATAAACTATGTACTTAGTTGTAAACTGAAGGTTTGTACTACTTTGTACATATTCAGTTTATTTTCGATATAATACAATGTTTTCCTTATGGTGTGTGCTGTCGGGTGTCGCATCGAGCGGCACCACCCTTTGAGATCCTGGGCGGATGGATTCCGGTCCGTCACACACAAATGCAAAGGCCACGGGTAAAATTTGATTATTGCCATCAACTCCAATAGCTATAAGAATTTGACCTTTGTACTTTCCGGTTAGGAACGTACTATCCATACAAAGAATAGGCCTGCAATATCGAAATGCGTTTATGCATTGACCTAGTGTAAAGAATGCACGGTGAAGAATAAGTTTTCCACGAAGCCTGGGGTTTGGAACATCCACGATATCAACAGTTGTGCCAACATTCTGACTCCTGATATGAAAGTTGCCTAGAGGGGGGGTGAATAGGCTAAACTACTTGAAATAACCTAATTAAACGAGATTACAACACAGGAGCCGGACTAGTCTGGCTCAAGGGCGGACTAGTCCGGTCAGCCTGCTGGAAAAACCTAAAAACTTGATTTTATGGGTTTTTCTTCATATTTTAGCTCAATGAAATGCGGATAAACTATCTAGCAATCTAATATGACAAGTATGACAAGATATAGCAGGTGGATTGTAAGATTGTGACGAGGAACACTAGAAGAGCGAAATGAGCAAAACGAACCCTAAGCAATTTTAACTATCGATGAAACGTAAATGCAAGAGAGACACAGAGATTTTTGCCCGAGGTTCGATTCCACTCAGGAATCTACGTCCCCGTTGAGGAGTCCACAAAGGACCGAGTTTAACAACTCTTTCCTCACCAAGTCGCCACTAAGGTCATCCCGGTTCTTCCACTATCTCAAGGGTGAACTTACAAGATCTTTGGGGCTGCTCACAATCTGAGGTTCCCACTTGAACACATCCACAAACTTCAAGAATCTCACAAGCCACAGGTCACAAAGACTCACACCAAGTGCACGAGCTCACTCCAAGAGCCAAAACATGAAGTTCTTCCTTCTCCTCTCCTCACACACCGAAATCCACTCAAGAATTGATTCTAGAGGGTGAGTGGGCAAGAGAGAAGGCTTAGAAAGGCTCTAGGGTGGCTGTGGCGGCGCTAGGGTTCCAGTGTTGGTGAAATGAAGTCGGGGCACCTCCTTTTATAGAGGTCCCAATAGCCAACTGTTGCCACCAACTAAAGTCCGAACTAGTCCGGTTAGGACCCCGGAGTAGTCCGGTCTGGGGGGACCACTGATGTCACAAAGCCAACTACTCGCCAACGTTCAAATTTCAAACGTTCACAAATCTCCGGACTAGTCCGCCTCACAACGGATTAGTCCGATCTCACACAGGACCTCTTTATCCGGGTGAGAATGGACAAGTCTAGAGGGCCCAGACTAGTCCGGCCACTAAGGCGGACAAGTCCGGTCCACCAAGACTTAGCTGTGGGACCTCTCATCTCACAACCATACGGACTAGTCCGCCTTAGAACGGACTAGCCAGAACTCACATAGGACCCCTTGGTCCGTGTGAAAATGGACAAGTCTGGTTAGCCTGGACTAGTCTAGCCACTGAGGCGGACAAGTCCGGTCTACCAGGACTTAGTCCCAAAACACTCTCACCAAGGGAGAACCAGACTAGTCCGTCCCCAAACGGACAAGTCCGAACTCAGTCAGGAGCTCTTAATCTGCCCCAAAACGGACTAAGCCATAGGACTCCGGACTAGTCCGACCTCTGGCCCGGACAAGTCCGGTCTACTAGGGTCTACCTCACTAGCACTCTCCACTAAGGATTCGACACTTCTAATGCTTTGAGCTCTCTTCTATGATCTCAATGCACTTGACACACACACTCTCACTCTAACACGGCTAGCCTACTAAAGACTCAAATGAAACCCTAATTTCTACTCTTCGAGTCTTCGACGCCGTTCTTCATCCTTATCCTTTTTTAGAGTTTTGGTGTCCACCTTGGAAATATCCTGTGCTTATGATCGTCTCAGCTCATTAATCTCTTAATCGTCGTCATCAATCATCCAAAACCCACGGGGATACCCAGATGCACTTACATGATGGTATGAAATAACTTTGGAAGATTATCATAAGATGCTTCATAAGTACCAAATCTTGCCGCAATGACATTCTCTTTCGCCTTCGAGCTTTGAAGTACCTTATTGTATAATTAAAATCTTGCTCAATTATGTTGATAATAGATTTTGGCTCAAAAGAAATATTTTCAACCATACAAGCATACATGTGATTTGCAACAAACTGCGATGTAAGGGCACTATTACATTTCTCAAGATGTTGCAACTCACATGCATGATCAATCACAATAGAACACTTATAAATGCCACTTCATTTCTCTTCATCAAACACGAAAGGGGCAACTTGTTGATAAGCATCGTACATCATAAAGTTTTTTAGTGGATTGAGAAACCTTAAATGGTCTCTTCACTAAAAGGGGCCAGTATTTAACAGCATCTTACAATGCTTCTTTACTTTTGAAAAGAAACCCCGTTGTTATTGTATTGCCGTGGTAATTCAACGGCAAATGATACCCTTCAGTGACTCTTAGGTTTTCAAAATTTGGATGACTCCAATCGGCAGGGACTGGAGGTTGATCTTCATCGTCGGATGAATCGTATTCAAGAACATTACTATAATCCCTATCCTCAACAACCATCTGCTGAACTATATTTCTATATGTCTCCTTCATCTTCTTGACCAGTTGCCTCACTAACAACAGTATGTGTCACTTCATTATCATTATCTTCTTCTGCATCACCACCATCATTATATTCCTTGTCATCATCTTCGTCCTGCGTCTCGGTGACTACTTCCTTGGCTTCAACCCGAACCAGAAGTATTAGAGCCCAACCATATTGTATAGCCTTTACAACCTAAGTACGCCACACAGGTGTTCCATTTAGCGGCAGTAGTTCCTAGAAATGTTCCTCCCTTGAACGGATGATAACTCCATTTATCTTCAACTCATATTCATCCTCACTCAATTTAAAAACTTTCAGAAACTATCTATAGACACCCATAAATGTCCGTTCCGTTGGACTAGATATTCCCCGATTTATAAAAGGGAGTCCTCATAGATATACTCCACTTGAATTATAGTTAATTTGTCCATCTCCATAAAATATCTGAAATTCTACTTTGTTGGACATACCTAGCATACGTATATACGTAATTTAATAATTACAACATGGAATTGTAAATATATAAAGTAAGAAAAAATAATAACAAAATAGAAATACACATAATATAATATAAATAGTGTTAAAAACTGATATATACTATTATAGAAATATAAGTACATAAATTAAAAACTAATATGTAATGTACAGAATATAAAAATAGCCATAATGGGGTTCTATGTAATAATATTAAAAAATTAGAATCGAACATAAAACTATATTTAAACCAAACTAAACATAAATTCAAACTAACCTAAATTCTTAAATTCAAAATAAACTAAAGCTAAAGGTCTGAAACTAAACTTAAACATAAAAGTCCGAAACTAAATTCCAAATAAGCTAAAATTATAAAAAAAAACTTAAAATAACATAAAACTATATTGAAACTAACCTAAATATAAATTCAAACTAATCTAAAATCCAAAATTATAACTAAACTAAACCTAAAGGTCTGAAACTAAACCTATTCATAAAAGTCCGTAACTATATTCAAAATAAGCTATTTTAAAAAAAACTTAAAACTAACCTTACACTATATTTAAACTAACATAAACATAATTACAAACTAAGCTAAAATCCAAATCAAACTAAATTAGACTAAAACTAAAGGTCCAAAACTAAATCTTGTTAAAAACTAACATTAAACTATATTTAACTTAATCTAAACCCTAGATTTTAACTAAATTATATTCTAAACTAAATACAAACTAAATTAAACACTAAACCCTAAAATAAAACCTAAACTATGTTCAAACTAATATTAAAACCTAAAGTACGTACAATACACAATTAATATAAGTCAATTTAAAATTCCTAATTATATTTAAAAAATTATACCTTCTAATTTTTTCTTTTCTTTTTTTTTCTTTTCTTCTTTTCTTCTCTTTTCTTCTCTTCCTTTTCTCTTCCTTTTCTTTCCTCTCCTCTTGTCTCCTCTCCTCCCTCTCCTCTCCCCTCCTTTGCTTTGTGTTGGTGTGGGGGAGGTAGCCCCGCCGACCGGGTTATATAACAGATCCTGTCGTCCACAGCGACAGGACACGTCGGTCCAACGGTCCCGTGACCGTTGGGCCGACGTGGCTGTCACGTGGGCCGGTGTCGTCCACGAGGTGGACGAAGGTTGTCCACGTGAATAAATCGTCCAGCCCGTGGACGACTGGATGGCTATTTCTGTAAAAAAAACTTTGTAGATGTTATTAATAATAAATGATTTTTGTACATTGCTAAAACTAAAAAAATCATAGGTGTCCACGGAGTGCACACGGGCAGGCCCTGGGGGCGGCCGCGGTAGCCCCCTCAAACTCATGGGCCCCGCCCCAAGTTTGTACATGTGTATATACACGGCCCGTTGGCACAATGGCTGCAGGGCTCAACACAACAGGCTGTTTGTCTTTCGACGCATCATCCTGCTGCCATGGTCCCACCTGTCGAAAGAGACAATTGGAATTATACCACTCACAAAGTTGGGCTTGACCAGAATACCACTCCCAACATATGACTCGCTAAAATACCATTATAATTGCAGCCAGTTCGCTCGTTTACCATCCATATATTTTTAATAACTGTCATGGCTAAACAACATGTGAAAAAGTCAAAACTACCCTCATCTATTTTTTTTTTCTTTTACCCTAGCCACTTCATCTGCCTATATACAATGCCGCCTCTCAGGCTGAACCCGGCCGCGCCCCGCCGCCCTCCCCAGCAGCATCCCCCTCCCTGCCACCGACGCCCCCCGAGTGAGTGATGTGAGTTAGAGAGTTGAGGGCATTTTAGTCTTTTTCTATATTCTTTTATGTTAAAAGGGGGCTATGAGACAAGTTATAATGTCTCGATGGTAAACGAGTGAATTGGTTGCAATTATAATGGTATTTTAGCGAGTCATGTGTTGGGAGTGGTATTTTGGCGAAACACAACGTTGGGAGTGGTATAATTCCAATTGTCTCCCTGTCGAAGGCTCCCCCTGAGTTCACTGTCGGCCACTGCTGTGGTTAAGCTACGAATTACCATTTAAAGAAAGGGTTAGAGGACAAAGAGACATGTCCACCATCTGACCATTTCGATCTTCGATTATGAAGTGTTTTAATGGACTAAGCTTTAGAGTAGGATCGATCAGGCAGTGCTAGCTAAATTAGCTATTATTGCTAAGCTTTTTAAAGTTGAATCTATTGAAGAATTGTCTAAGGTCCACAACTTTTTAAGAAAGGTTGATTTTTACAACATTTTTAATCCTATGACTTTTTAAAGAGGAAATTTGCTCGATTACATGATATTCATATCATGGTCAATACCTTCGCATAGTAATACGAGAAGAAAATATCATGTTTTAGTCAAAAACGTAATGTTAGACGAAACTTTTGAGGCTATATGCAGATATTTTTATATGGATATTTTGATTGGTCATCTGTAACAATTTTACTGTATATATTGAAGAAGTTTCCATACAAACTTGTATAAGAAGAAATATTTTGATGTTTGTATAGAGGGGCCCTAGTTTTTAGTTTCATCCCGGGCCTTTGAAATCTCATGACCAACCCTGCACACTAGTACAAAACACGTCAAGGCTTCACCTCTGTAATGCGGTCAGATTTCTCAATCGTATGCTCGTAGGTGTCTTTGATTGCAATGATTGTAAATTTTTCTTCAAATATGAATATAAAAACGAAAAGACCAAGGGATGAAATTGTAAATTTAAATAGTTTTTGGATTTAAAATGCTAAAATATAAAAACAGACATTTGAAGGTATAAAATAAAATTACAGTTAGTTTAGGCTCTAAAATATAACCACAACTAGTTCTAGGGATTAAAATATAATTATGGATAGCTTCCATGTATTTTTTAGCAAAGTACATGGAGCTAATAAAATAAGTTAGAACTAAATTATATTTTTCTAAAAAGTTTTATGTTGCAGAGACGTCTTGAGAAGCTATATTTATATTCAGTCTTAGGGGCTTAATAAAGATGTATACGCTGGTAGATCAAGGCGGCAACAAAGTCATAAGATTTAGTCACATATTTAGATCCTCGTGGTGAACCCTACTGCTGTTTGAATGGATTGTTCTCGATGCTTGGTGTATAATGCTTAATGACTGGTGTTTTTTGTGTGCTCTGTGCGATGAAGTGCCTTAATGACTCAGAGACACTCCCATGCCTTGTATAGGAGGTTTGGGATCCCAGCTGCGCGTGCCGAGTAGGCTACAAATCCGAAGAGTCATGGTTCGACTTTAACTACACCTTTCTAAATTAGACCTAAAGATGGTTATATCTTTCCTTACCCGGAGAGACTCCATATGTTAATCTTCTTTCTGACTCTGCATTCCATGTTAGGGCAGAATTCGTGTCTCGTATATATCCAAGCCATCACGCTGGCAGAGCCACCCTTGGTCACGTGGGCCTCCGTATGCTTTTACTTGGTCAATTCTTTAGACTTGGGGTACCTAGTGGACAACCCTCATCATTCTGGTCATTTTTATAAAGTGACATGACCTAATTACAGATTATAGAAACTACAAGAGCTTAATTGTAAAAGTTTCATTATTAAATTGTACTAATTGAAATAAATTATAAAAGTAGTAAATAGGTCTACCAGATTTATGGATCTAGGTTCAGTCGTATCCATGGGTCTATGGTGGACTAGATCTTCTGGGTTGTAAGATTTAATACACATGACCCAAATTTAATTTAAATGAAAAGGTGCACTAGATCTAATTATGGGTGTTCCTAGCAGATCTCATGGTTAAAATCGATTCGAGCCCATACTGGTCGTCACCGGTGACACCATTACCACAGTGGAAAACTCACTGGAGTTGCCCTAACCGATGCACCTACCACTAACCATGACTTGTTCTAGCAAAATCGACAAGAGGGAAACATGACACATTCGTCAAAAGACTCAACGGGGGTTGAGGTCATCATAATTTATTGAGGACATTCCTAGTCACAAATCTTTGACGTGAATTAGTCGATATGTTTCCTTGATTCACTATGATGCTACGGGACAAGTTAGGGAAGAGGAAGATGCCTTAGAATGATAGGACTAGAAAAGGTGGAGGAGATGCTCATCGAAAGCTCATCGGAGTCATGGGTTCAGGGAGGAGACGTGATGGGGACAAACATGGAGTGCTTAATTCTGGTCAACTTGTGGAGCCAACCTATGGCGTTAGCCAACTGAATGACAACTTGGGTCATCGAATTCTATGTGACAATGACTTATTGGAGATAGTGTGTGTGGTGGTTGCACAATGAGTTGGAGAGCGGGGAGAGGGTGAAACGGGAGATGGTTGGTCTGAGTTTGGAGTGGTCTTCAATGAGGTGGGCACGCTCCAAGTCCAACTTCTTCGGGGTGGTCGACGGCAAGGCATGATGATGGTTGCAAAGGCGTGCGTGGCGGGGAGACTGGCGGACATGATAGGTGGGCTCCACTGTCAGATAGAGAGAGATGGAGGCGTGCTTATGAGTAGGACCATCTTGTTGTGGCCCAGAGAGAGGAAGGTGGGCCAGTCTGCCGGAGAAATGGGTTTTTGCCCGAGAAACATTTTCCAATTTTATCTTCTTTTCAAAATTCAAACAAATTTCAAACAATTTTCCACAAAAATCTGAAAATTTGGTTTTTCCATACATATCAACACAATATGATGCTGCTTGACCTTGACATTTTGTAGGAAAATTGAACTTCATACATATAGGAATATATTTTCTTTTTTCTATCTCTTCCTTTTCTTTTAAATTTCCCAGTGTTACATAGGTCTTTACGCCCCTCCCTCAGTATATACTTGGGCGTACATACTCTAACTTCCAGTTGTAAGGATAGGATCAATGTCATTTTTGACAGGACCAAAAGATTGACAGATGTGTTTGCCACGCTGCAAATTCTTTTGTTTAGATCTTCACATATATGGATACATAATGTAGATGCAACTGTAGTTAAACTTAGTGAAACTACTATTTGCCCATACATCAACAAGATGCATACAAACGGACAAGGGAAGCAATTAACTGATAGACACCAATAAATGAAGAAGACAGCGCCATATCACTTCATTCTCTAAAGAAATCAAGCTCTGTATCGACGTTTCCTTGCACAGGCTGTAGGTCCACGTTTATCCTCTGCACGAGGAACATCACTAAGATACCTAGTGTATGGTGCTATCCTTGATTCCCACGTAGCTAGCACGAACTCATCATTGGGTAAAGAAATGTTCCCAGCCACCAAGCCTCCAAATGGAATGTGAGCTAGCTTCCTTTTTGGGCAATCCTCTTCAACCCGAGGAGGCATCATCAGACATCGGATAGCAGAACGTGAAGAATACAATGCAGTGATGTCTATCGGACGCTCGTTCTCAAGGATATCTTTCGGATGCTCACCATATTTTGATAGGTTATTATCAACTAACCCCTTGAATCGGCGAAATATATGAAGCCAGTACTGAACGTCAAGCTTTTTCCGGAGCAAGTCAGCTACAACACTTGCAGTGATAAGTGAACCTCTCAGTACTACTGCAACCTCATTTGCTATTGACGCTAAATATGGATACTCATTTTCATCTGTACTTCCAAATGATAGCCTCTTGAAAAGATATGTGTACTCCTCACGAGTCAAACTATTTAGAAGAACTGCCTTCACGGTTCCAAATCTTGCAAGATTCTGAATCCTACTTATGATTATCACTTTGCTTCCTTCAGCTACCTTGTGGGCTACAGTTTTGTAGAACCTTACCCAATCGTCATCATCGATACCCATAAGAAGCTCAACAACAGCTAAAGTCCTCTTGTTACTGAACTTTGCATGCTCCGTTCTCCATATACTATCTCCCTTGAACAGGATCGAAGAAAAGTAGGATTGAACACGATCAGTCCTGCAGACATGGGCAACCAATGTTTTCTTACCAACCCTGCATCCACCGATGACCGGAAGCACGACAGGACCACCACCACTTCCAGGATAATTCAACAAGACGCTGATGATCTGCTGCTTCTCCGCTGGCGTCCAAACATAAGGGTGTCTGCGTAGAGGTAAGTGTCATACGGTCTACGGCATATGCGTTCACACCCCACCATAAGTAAAACAAACTCAGTCATTGTTAGGATTAATCTTGACTTATATAGGTGTGTGTTTGGGCTAGTGTACGTAAGTGTCAGTTGGACGTTCGTTCCTGGGAACGAGTCGTTTGGCTTACGTGACCATACTGCATAGATTATGTTTGTTAGTCGTTGGCCGTCGTACACGCGGGCGCAGCGGTCAAGCCTGAGTCTCAGGTAAAGGATACGGCTGCATGCATGCAAGTATTCGCGAGGACCGGTTCATACGCAACGGCCAGAGCTGAACACGGGAGAAGATCGGGAATGGAGAATGTGGCTCCAACGTCAGTCGTTGCCCCCTGTGTTATAAAGCAGTAGTACTAGTCAGTTGTTAGTGTCGCTTTTCTTTTGCAATACAACAGAATACGGCATTCGTTGCCGGGCGTCTGCGCATTCTGCGTTGCCGGACGTCTGCCACCACTGTTGAGTATTTGAGTTTATTTTCATGTTTGAGTGTGTTTGATCCATTTATAGTTCCAACAATTAGCATCAGAGCCGGAGGTTGAGATGGCGACTCCACCATCGAAGATTGGCTCCCCGAAGGCGACGAATTCTGCTGAAATCGTTGCGGTGGAGCGTGTCGTCCACAGTTCCTCAGCGGTGGAATTGCCGATCCTGACAAAGACCAATTACCACGAATGGACGTCGGTAATGAGAGTCAGCCTAGAGGCTCTCGGCCTATGGGATGCCTTCGAGAAGGTCATCGTCGATCGACGTGAAGACCGCTTCGCGCTGTCCGCAATTTTTTGTGGACTGTCGGCGGAGCTGAAAGCGCCGATGACGGAGAAGAAGACCGCGTTCGAGGCGTGGGCTGCGATCAGGAGGATGCGCATGGGCGATGAGCGTATGAAGGAGGCCAATCCCCAGCAACTCATGAAGCAATTTGAGACGATTGGCTTCACCGACGGTGAGTCCGTGGATGACTTTGTGGTGAGGATTACTGGAATTGCAGGAAATTTGCGCGAATTGGGAGTAAGAATCGATTGGTGCGAAAGGTTTTGCGTGTGCTCCCGCCAAGGTTCAACCAAATTGCATGTGCAATTGAGATGTTAATTGACCTCAATCACATGACAACGGAAGAACTCGTCGGTCGACTTCGAACTGCCGAAGATCGCCTCAATATCGAGGCAGCAGCGGACCACGCCAGGCAACTGATGCTCACTGAGGAGCAGTGGAAGGATCGGCGACGTCAACGCGGGAAAGATCAACGACGACAATTCAAGAATCCATCACGGGAAGGTGATGAACGTCGCGGCAGCGGAAGAGATGGAGAACGCAGTGAAGAGGACCCCGACGATGACGGCAGCACAATTTCAGGGAGAAGTGGGTGTGGCAGAGGTCGCTACCGCGGGAGGTGCTTCGAGTGTAGCAAGCGCGGCCATATGGCGAGGAATTGCCGCTCGGAGAAGAAGGAAGAAGCGTTGCTCGCGGACATCGATGAATCACCGGCACTTTTGTGAAGTATGTCATGCCGTGTCATAGTTCAATAATCTACATCAAGATTAGGAGGGAAATAATTCCAAGTCAAGATTAGGAGGGAATTTGTTAGGATTAATCTTGACTTAGGTGTGTGTTTGGGCTAGTGTACCTAAGTGTCAGTTGGACGTTTGTTCCTGGGAACGAGTCCTTTGGCTTACGTGGCCATGCTGCATAGATTATGTCGTACACGCGGGCGCATCGGTCAAGATATGAGCCTAGTCTCAGGTAAAGGATACGGCTGCATGCATACAAGTATTCGCGAGGACCGGTTCATACGCAATGGCCAGAGCTGATCACGGGAGAAGATCGGGAATGGAGAATGTGGCTCAGTTGTTAGTGTGGCTTTTCTTTTGCAATACAACAGAATACGGCATTCGTTGCCGGGCGTCTGCGTATTCTTCGTTGCCGTACGTCTGCCACCACTGTTAAGTATTTGAGTTTATTTTTCATGTCTGAGTGTGTTTGATCCATCTATAGTTCCAACAGTCATGTCGGCAGTAGCACACTCTAAACTTCCCAGTACAGTCTGCAAATCATTATCTTGAGCACAATATTTCATAATTGTACCAGGAATCGTACGAGAACGTTTTAGTGGAATTGAATTTAGATGTTGTACCCTCCTCATATATAAGACTCTTCGTAATAGATTTGTACCTGAATTTGTCTAGCACATGGTATCCTTTATACATGCTCTCGGCAAGAATCTTGAGTTGCATGACCGTCTTAGGATTTGTGATGTATCGCCCGTCCGCCTCCTCAACAACGGCATGGATTCTCAGTAGAATTTGCTGCAACTTTTCTAACTTTTGATCTATGGCAGTATTGTCCGAGTACTTCTTGAACAGAAAGGAGACCACTCGGCTGATTAGGTCACCTATGATCGCTGATATGGCCGATTCCATACTTAACCAGAGGTAAGGTTGGGGCAATGACCAGGAGTCAGAGTGACACAATTCGTATGTGATGTGACTTCCTCTTCTTCGTCTTCTATCTTTATTTAAGCTTGGTGGGCAGACAGTGAGTGAAAACAGTAAGTTATCAGAATTATTGTGGACAACAGGAAGTCAGTAAACCAGTAATGGACGAAAACATCTGACAGGAACATCATGTCTTCCAGGCACAGTATTTTTTTTGGTGCTGTAGTAGTAAATAATAAATTGAGTTAACATGTGGTAGATATGCCTATGCAGCCGTTACAACAGGATTGTAATTATAAACTTCAGATATTCTCTTAAAATTCCGTGGGAGCAAAACATCTAATAGCTGGTTGACCAAATCATGGCGCACTATTCTGAAAGAGAAAGAACGCATGAAACACTACGATAAATAGATACATAAATTCCTATTTAGTAGTAAACATTGTGAGGAAACATATCTACTACAAGAAGATAATTAGGTACATGAATGAAGAATTTTTATATTATTTGGGAGTACAAAGTATTTTTTGACAAACATCTCTCCTTACATACATGCTTTCAAAGTGAGAAACAAAGCAAGTCATCTCATTCCTTTCCTAGAAACAAGTACAGAAGGAAGGCATGCCTGAAGTAGAACATATAAATGTTGCAGCATCTCAGGGTCCACACCGTCGTTAAGGAGACCGAGGAGAGATATAGTATTGGGAATTGAAGGATAATGATAAAGCTCAAGACGTCAGGCGGGGCTATGTATTGATGAGGGTACAATGCATTAGACACCTACGTGTTCCTGTAGAAGATTGGAGAAGAAATAGTGATGAGTCAGCAAGTGACTCAACGCGGCAGTTTTGGAACAGTGAACCCCAATCAGAATCCATATATAGCTCGTCTCACGAGGAGCACATCTACGTCTTCAAGGTTTTTGTATTTGCAAGCACACATCGAATGGAACACCCACGGTTACCTTTAACTGGAAAAGATTTGGCAACGATGTTTCAGAGGTCACTTGTAATGCTAAATGTGTATGCCTCTCCGCAGCAAAATATGTAACCACAGTGTTAGATTCTGGGCGCGTGTCCTAGAACTATTCCAGAGTGATGATACAAAACAACTCTTCTCGAGAAACATGGTACAGCAGTTCATATCGGGCGTTCTCTGTCTGGTACTTTGTTCCGACTTGTCCTACTGTTGAGAGCGAAGAATGCTTCTAAAACCTATAGATAACGGTAATCATTAATTGACGACGGTTTTTTGCCATCTACGATTATTAGTCATCTATAACCGTCGTCTATAAGATAATTGACGATGCCCACTCCTAGCCGTCGCCAATTAGGTACTCCTGCCACGTGGCACTTAGTGGAACTTACAGACGACGGTGGTACGGTGACCGTCGTATATAAGGGCTCTTATAGATGACGGCTTTTTTCCTGACTGTTGGCTCAGGAGATCGAGTTGGGGCGATGAGATCTGATCGACTCGGTTGTTCAACGTGAAAGACACTCAGAATTCTCGAAAGGAGGTGAACACTCGCGGTGTTCAGCAGTAGTTCACGCTGTTTGTTACTCGGCCGGTCCTCCTTTTACAAACTACCACCCACGCACGAACGAACCCCCTGGTCATGCCGCCATGCACGGCATGCAGATCGTGTACTCGGGATGACCAGTAAAGGTTCAGCAAACTCACCCACGTACGGTTTGCATGAGGACCCGATTTTCAGCTGGATCCTGATCAACACGTACGGTACATTACAGCGGGTACAACATGACATGTGTGTGAGCACGTTCACGTGTACACTCTAACTAGATTATTCAACAATACTCCCCCTAATCTAGTTCTTTTCAATATCAAAGACTCCAATCCTATCACGAAGTTGCAGAAATCTTACTCGTCCAAGTGGTTTGGTGAGTATGTCTCCCAGCTGATCACTCGTGTGGATTTTCTTCACACTGATGCTTCCACCTTCAACACATTCTCTGATGAAATGGAACCTTGTCTTGATGTGTTTACTCCTCCCATGGAACACTGGATTCTTACACAACTGAATTGCGGATTGATTGTCTATATAAATGGTAGCTCCTTTGGCCGCTCTCCCGTAGAGATTTCCAACCAAATTCCCCAGCCAAAGCCCCTGACACGCCGCTGTGGAAGCTGCTATATACTCAGCCTCGCATGATGATAGAGCTACCACTGATTGCTTCTGTGATTGCCAAGTGACAGGTGATGTCCCTAGACAGAATAGAACTCCGGTAGTGCTCTTGCAATCATCTACATCACCTGCCATATCTGCATCACTATAACCATTGATTGTAAGGTTCCCTTCTCCTTTGGTGTAGCATAGACCATAATGCAACGTGCCTGCAACATATCTAAGTATATGCTTAACAGCAGCCAAGTGTTCAGTTGTTGGACTCTCCATGTATCTGCTGACATAACCAACAGAAAAGCTAATGTCTGGTCGCATATGCACCAGATATCTTAGACTTCCAACAATGCTACGGTAAAGTTGAGCATCAACAGGGGGGTTTTGGCTGTTCTTACTCAATTTAAGTCGACTTTCCATTGGTGCCTGCACATGATTGCATCCCATCATGCCAGCCTTTTCCAGGATCTTCGCTGCATAAGCTGCTTGAGATAAGGTGATTTTGTCAGCAGATTGATTCACCTCAATTCCCAAGTAATAGCTCAGACACCCGAGATCACTCATCTTGAAAGTGTTCATCATCTCCTTCTTAAAACTTTCAATCTCCGACTGATCTGCCCCGGTAACAATCAAATCATCGACGTATACTCCAAGTAGTATCCGTTTTTCATTGAGACCGCGGGTGTAAATGCCATGCTCGTCGACACACCTACAAAAATCAAGTCCCACCAGGGTGTCATCCAGTTTTAAGTTCCATGCGCGTGGAGCTTGACGTAGTACATAAAGTGCTTTGTGAAGTTTGAGCACCATGTGCTCGTGACCTTCCACAACAAAACCCGGCGGCTGAACTACATAGACCTCTTCTGTTAGATCTCCGTTCAAAAATGCTGATTTCACGTCGAGATGATGTACTATCCATCCCTCATGTGCTGCAATGGCCAAGAGTGATCTCACGGAGTCCAGTCTTGCCACCGGCTCAAAGACTTCTTCAAAATCAATGCCTGGTTTCTGGACATACCCTTTTGCCACAAGCCGAGCCTTGTGCCGGATCACTTCACCTTGTGCATTCTTTTTCAACTTGAAAATCCACTTTAATCCTATGGGTCGGTGCCCCGTTGGAAGGTGGCTTAGGCTCCAAGTCCCATTCTCTGTAATAGCTTTCATTTCTTCTTTCATGGCTTCCTCCCATGCACTTTCTCCTTTAGCCTCCTCAAAGCTTGTTGGTTCTTCCTGGGCAGCGAGCATCAAGTCTTACTGACTTAGTTCCACGGGTTCAGACGCGTCCAGGCAGTCTTGCACCCTGCGATACCTCCTTGGCTTATCCCCGTCTGTTGATACATCCGAAGGAGGTGAGACAAACTCAACTGCCGGTGTGTTACCTCTCGGTAGCGATGAACTTTTCTCCTCACTTTCAGAAGTTTGCGAAGTTCCATGTGCTACAGCAGGGGTTGAGGTGTCTTGGACCTTACTTACAGTGTATTCCACTGTGAAAGTCTCTGGAATATCTTTATCCTCCTCCGCTGCCCATGACCAACCCTTCGACTCATCGAAGATAACATCACGTGTCACATGAACTCGACCACTCTCGGGATCATATACACGGTACCCCTTTGTACCCTCCTCATATCCTATGAAAATCATCTTCATATTTCTGTCTTCAAGCTTCTTTACATGAGGTCTAGTAATCTTCACATATGCCACACATCCGAATGTGCGCATGTAGTGAACTGTGGGCTTCCTTCCATGCCAGGCCTCATACGGAGTCACTCCTCTCAAAGCTTTGGTGGGTGATCTATTGAGAATAAAAACAGCAGTGAGAACAGCCTCCCCCCAAAACGAGCTTGGCATACCTCTGGCCTTGAGAAGACACCTAGCCATCGCCAGCACCGTTTGATTCCGGCGTTCTACTACGCCATTTTGTTGTGGTGAGTAAGGTGCCGTGAGCTGTCGTTGGACGCCTTTGCCCTCACAATACTCTCCAAATGTGACCGAAGTGAATTCCCCTCCACGATCGGTGTGCAATGCACACAGTTTCCGCCCGGTCTCATTCTCGACACCGGCCTGAAACTTGATGATAGCATCGGCAGCTTCATCCTTACCTGTCAACAATACAATCCACATGTACCGGGTTGCATCATCAACCAGGAGCAAGAAGTATCTTCGCCCCCCGTTCGTCGGTGGGTGCACGGGACCACACAGGTCTCCATGCACCAGTTCAAGACGTTCCTCTGCACGATACTTTGCTTCACGTGGAAAAGATGCACGATGTTGTTTCCCTGCTAGACACGCTTCACATAGCTGATCAACATGCTCCAGCAAAGGTAAACCCCTGACCATTTCCTTTCGACCTAGTCTCTGAAGTGCCTCAAAGTTCAAATGGCCAAATCTATCATGCCACCGCCAGGCATCATTGTTGTCACGTGAGAGCAGAGCTACTGGCTGTGCAACCGACAGTTCAACCGTGTAAAGTCTGTTTTGGGAGAGACAGACCTTCATCAGCAGTCCTTCTCGAGGATCACGCACCTTTAGGATTCCTTGGTCGATTAGGACGTTGCACCCAACTTCATCAATTTGTCCCAAACTGATGATGTTGCTCCGAAGACGAGGTATGTAGTATACACCAGTGAGTACACGATGGTTCCCCTTTCGGCCAGAGAAAATGATTGTTCCTCGTCCTGCAATGTCAACCTGAGATCCATCCCCAAACCTCACCATACCAGTGATGGTTTGATCAATCTCGGTGAAGACTGATCTACACCCTGTCATATGGTTAGAAGCACCCGAGTCAAGGTACCATGTGCCTCGAGTTTCTTCATGCTCTGGGGGTACTCCAAGTTGCACGACTGCTCTTTCTTTGTTCAACTGGAGAAACTCTCCTTCTTGATCCTTCGCTGTATTAGTCTGATCGTTGAGGACCGCTACACTTGCCATCATCAAAGCTGGTTCCTCATCACCTTCTTCATGTGCCCGGATCAGGTGGTCCTCCTCATCTTGTTTCTTCTTTCTGCAATCTCGTTCCCAGTGTCCTAGCTTCTTGCAATACCGACACTGGTCAGACTTGGGTGTCTTGCGGGGAGCACCCTTACCTTGGCCATGCTTGTACGTGTTTGAACGTGCATGGTTCATCGTACTGCTGACCGTGTGTCCTCCACTTGCCTTGCCACGGCCATCTTGCCATCCATCTTTGTGGCGCTGTCGCATCCTTCGAATCACCTCCTCTTCCTTGGACGAGAGAAGGAGACGCGACCCCATCTCGGTTGACAACCTACGTGCCTCGTACCTCTGTTCAACCACACGAAGGCGTCCGGTGACCTCTTCCACAGACATTGTACCAATGTCCAGCAGAGTTTCAATTGATATGGCAACTTGTTCATAGCGTTCAGGAACTACCTGTAGCATTTTGCGCACGACTTCTATTTCTTCCATCTCATCTCCAAGAAGGCGCAGGTTGTTCACAAGACCAGTGATGCGCATGTAGAAATCATCAATGGTCTCTTCCTCCCTGAATGTGAGGTTGTTGAAGTCTCGCCGCAGCCTTTGTGCGTTTCCTTCTTGCACACGATCAGAGCCGACGCGCATACACCGGATGGCGTCCCATGCATCTTTCGCAGTGGGTTTCCTCCCGATATCCGACAGCATTTCCGACGGGATGGAACGGGTGATCGCTGCCATGGCCAGCCGATCTTCACTGTACTCCACATCTCCGAACTCGACCGCAGCCCACAAGCCTTGCGCTTGCAGATTGATCTTCATCAGCAGCTCCCACTCGGGGTAGTTCGTCTTCGACAGCATCGGGTACTGGATTGCTCCCGACGCCTCCTTGAACGTGCGATGCACCACGACCGGTTGTCCTAGCCCTCTTCCGGTGGACTGCTGCCCAGAACTTCCACCGCCGCGTCCTCGCCCGCCTCCCGGCGGCGACACCGATCGACATCGCCTTTGATCAAACCCGGCTCTGATGCCAATTGTTGGCTCAGGAGATCGAGTTGGGGCGATGAGATCTGATCGACTCGGTTGTTCAACATGAAAGACACTCAGAATTCTCGAAAGGAGGTGATCACTCGCGGTGTTCGGCAGTAGTTCACGCTGTTTGTTACTCGGCCGGTCCTCCTTTTACAAACTACCACCCACACACGAACGAACCCCCTGGTCATGCCGCCATGCACGGCATGCAGATCGTGTACTCGGGATGACCAGTAAAGGTTCAGCAAACTCACCCACGTACGGTTGCATGAGGACCCGATTTTCAGCTGGATCCCGATCAACACGTACGGTACATTACAGCGGGTACAACATGACATGTGTGTGAGCACGTTCACGTGTACACTCTAACTAGATTATTCAACACTGACCATCGTCTATAATTATGACTTATAGAAGATGGCTATTGCTCCACTATCGTCTATAAATATGGCTTATAAACGATGGCTAAGCACCAGAAATCGTCGTCTATAAGGCTCGCTTTTTAAAAAAAATAAAAATACTGCCCTGTCTCGATGGCCAGCCTACACAAGCAGAAAACAATATACACAAGCACAAACATATATATCACAACAAACATTGCAAAACAGGAAACAATACACGCGACACATGCCACATTACACGCTACCCCGTCCACTATCGGAGTTTGGAAAGTCGTACTCCTGCAGTCGTCCAAGCGGCGAAAGCTGGGGCGATGGTGTGCGAGCCTCCATCCCCGATCCCTATGATTTACAAGTGTGGTTAGACAAGTTACAAGTATAAACATGCATATTTGACTAATTTTTCTTATTAGAATGCAGAATTGAGCAAGTTAACTAGATTTTTCTATGTTTGAGTAAGTTTGCTCATATTTTAGTAAGTTTGAGCAAGATCGACTAAGTTTGAGCAAGTTTAACTAGTTTTGGATATATTTGAGTAAATTTGAGCAAGTTTGACTAGTTTGAGCAAGTTTACGTAGTTTTGGCTATATTTAACTAGTTTTGGCTATATTACTCATCATATTTTACTAAGTTTGAGCAAGTTTAACTAGTTTTGTCTATATTTGAGTAAGCTTGATCAAATTTTATAGAATTTGAACAGATTTAACTATTAATAGCTATTTTGAGTAATTTCGTACCTGTGCACCTGTCGTCGGCACCTGCACCCGCGGTAGCTCCAACGGTGGTGGCGTCCACTGCGAAAAGACAACCTGCTGTCCTGCGGCCATAGCCTGCAAATACGAACCAAATCATTTCACGTAGCATTTATATATTAGAAATATTAAGTACAACGGTCAGAATTTACCTGCATGGCAGCTTGCAACTCGAGCATGTACAAGGTTTGGTACTCGTCTCTAGCCCTGAGCACCGCTGCCTGCATCTCGTCCCTAGCCCTGAGCGTCGCTGCTTGCATCTCGTCTCGAGCCCTCAACGCTTCTTGCGTCCTCTGGAGATCCTCCCAGACACTCCGTAGCTCCAGCTCTTGGATCATATGGTTGCTGCTGGACTCACCCTGCTGTGATGAAGAGGCTCTCGAGGAAGACTGCGCATGCTTCAAGTCGACCACTCCATCGAAGATGGCTAACCTAAACAATGGAGTAAAATTATTAAATTTTCATATCGCAAAGTTCGTGATAGTAAACCAAAAATATCAAAACTTACCGTCTGTGGGGTTTTCCGCCATCACTTGCATACGCGGCTTCGGGAATAATTATTGGTGCGCTCTCCCAATCATACCCATCGCCTCGAAGCCTCCGCGTCTCCTGCCCGTACTTTGTATGGAAATGCAGAAAAATAACGTCTTCAGACCTATTAAAAATAATTTAATTAAGTTAACAAAATAACTTACCAACGCCTCTGACGCCACCTGAGAACACAGTTGGTCAGGCTGCGACAGGTCACATCCCAAATAACTTATGTTGCTCATTTTTATTTTTAAGTCATTTACAATAGAAGAAAGAACGAGAGAAAGAGAGAGGAAAGTTGGTCTTAGATGACAATTTCACATCCGGATCCACCGTCCACTCAAGCACGGGTGATTGACGTCCTCACCATCGTCGTTCGCTTCCGTGCCGCCTTGACGCATAGGTTACCACTACAACGGTCTATACGGCACAAACGCATTTATTGCGTGTCATGTCGGGTCGGGGCGGCCCGAAACCCTTTACTTACATATATTAAGTAATCACTCAAATCACCCGTGCTTATTAACAGTAACCTATTAATTGTTCCTCATTTAAATACACTAAGTTTTATACATGTCATCACTTATTTAACATCTTTTTTAAATTTATAGCTCCCCGTCGCAATGCACGGGCAACTTATTAGTTGGAAAAGAAAAAGAATTCCCTCAAAAATTCAGAAATGAATGCATTACAAAATGCAAAACAGTGGCGTGATGAAAGAATTAAATGAAGGGGTATCACATTCAACAAAATAAGAAAAAAGACCAGCGAGTTTTGTAATTTAAAAACGAGAGAAAATGATCATCCCGTTTTGCATGCTCGTTGATCAGGGTGAGTAGGAATGTGCAGGAGAAATGAGAGGGCACCGGGGAGGGAGGCGGCCACGGTGGAGAGGGGGGTGGCCACGGTGGGGGTGCCGGGGAGGGGGCGCCAGGGAGAGGGTGCCGGGGATTGGGCGCACGACGAGGGGGCGCCAGGAGGGGGCGGCGCACGGGGAGGGGGCGCCGTGCAGGGGCGGCGAGGAGAGGCGGCGGTGTACCTCGACAGCGTGGTCCTCCTCGGTGGATGGCGGCGGCGGCCCTCCGCGACGGCAACGGAGACGGCGGCCCTCGACAAAATCGAGGCGGCGGCGATGGACCTCGGCGCGGCGCGGTTCTCCTCGGTGGCGGCGGCGGTGGCCTTTGGCGACGGTGGCCCTCGATGAGGATGGCGGTGGTGGCGGCCCTTGGCGACGGCGCGGCGGCGGTGGAGGTGCGGCGCGGCGGGTGGAGGCACGGAGTGGCCAAATGAGGAGCGCTGCGCGGAGGGGGCCGGGAAATAAACACTAATTGACGACGGTGTACTTGAACCGTCGTCTACAATGTCTTATTGACGATGGTGTAGTTTAATCTCGTCTATAAAGTCTCGGGCAGACCCAGATTTTGGCCCATGTTGACGAGGGTCTTTATTGTTGACGGTGGGTCGTAGTCTATAAGGCCCGAGATCTTATAGACGACGGTACTAGGCTAACCGTCATCAATTAATCATTAATTGATGACGGTAAATTCTAGCTGTCGTCAATCAGTTTATTGACGATAGCTATTGTCGTGATTCCTGTAGTGATGTATCATGTGTGTCGACTGTGCTGCATAAATACCCCATAGCACTACTTTTTATCACTGAGAAAGAAGCGTGAAACTAAAATGATCTTCCAACCTGATATAAATCAAAGTTGTGTATTGAGATTTAAAAGTATAAGAATCGAGTTTCTAATTTTCTTGTTTACACGATCAACAAATTTTATATATTTCACTGGTTTTGTTCTTGTGACGTTTGACGAATCATCCCGGCTCTACACTACCTGTCCTGTCGAAAGCGGGTTAATTTGATGTTCAAGTCTCCGCTTGCATTGAGTGTCATGACGTTAAGGCTGGCCTATTCCATACTGAATGGGATATGGTAACCAAAGTCGACCTGATCTTCCTTGACGCATGCATGGAAATACTTTCTCCTACCTGTATTCCGCACTTAATTGACATATGGTAACCAAAGTTGCCGTGCTCATTGCATCAAAAAAAAAGCTTCCACCTGGTCTTCTTTCACGCATGGCAATATTTTCTCTAACCTGTACTTTGACCGTGACTAGGTGATGTATCTAGAGAAATGGATAAAAAATATTTCAGATTATATTTCACTGACATGGGCACAATAATAAAATACGTCATATAATGTATATGGATATGTTTTTTTAGTTGATTGATGTTTCCGGCGACCGGAGGGCCCCTCCGCTGGCGCCATGTCGCCCATGGTATGGCGGGAGCACAGGGACGCGGCCTCGCTGCGGTAGCGGTCTACTGGACCGCATGCGCGACGCCGGATATCTGGTAGCACAGGTCCAGTTGGCTTGCAGCTGTGTACTGGAAGAGGTGCTGGATATGTCCACATGCTACAGCCGTACTCCAACTCCAGCGTTGCTTCGATTGTGCGGGCTGTCCTCATCGATTGCTGCAGAAGTCCCTAGGGAGAGAAGAGCAAGGGGAGGAAAGGAAATAAAGAAGGGAAAGAAAGAAAAATAAAAAAGGAAATCAGAGATTGTAAGAAGGAACAATATTAGGGGAAAATAGAAGAAAATAATAGAGAGAAAAAGAAAAGGAAAATAGAAAGAGAAAAAGAAAAAGAAAATAAAGAAATAGAAACAAGAAATAAAATAAAAGGAAGAAGAGAGAAAATGAAAAAAAAGAAAGGGAAACATTTTAATATATTTTTTGAATAATGCATGCAATATTTATTGAAATGAAAGTAGTTGTAGGATGTCATATAAAGTAAGGTATACTTATATAAAATAATACAAAATTCGTGATGGTTGATATAGAGCACATGTTTAGAGTACGACGAGTGTGCGAACATGTGCTGAAAAAGGAAGAATCTTTTAGAGTTACAGAAAAGAGATGAGAACATACTTTTAGAATAGACTTTTAGAATACGACGAGTGCGGACAGCTTGAGGAGGCGGCGCTCGGCCTGTTAACCCAGACGTTCGGTTTTCCATTTTTTTCTAAGTTCAGTTTTTAGAAAATAAATTAAAATAGTTTATTTAAAAGTAAAACCGATCTTCCGATTAACTGAAAATTTCGGTATCGGTTTCAATTAACCGAAAAACCAAACTTCAAACAAAAAAATTTAGTAAACAGCTGTAAAGTTAACATAATTTCATAACAAACTTAGCTGAACATCAGGATGGTAACTACACTGTATTATCAATTTGGCATATAGAATGAGAAACAATACATTCATCTGGCATGCACGCACTGTAAGGGTCTAAGTTTTTCACTTGCTAAAAATGTTCATCCCACCCATACCTCAATTCAAGTGTGGTAAAAACATGAACACCTTTGAAGAGCAAGTAACCACCATAATAGAGCTATTAAGAGATGAACTCACATAATTCAAAAGGGGTATTTTCTACACACATCGTAGAGGGGCTGAGCACACTATCAACTCTTAAACTTTGTTAGGAAGGCTCGGGCCAAATTTCACCCAAATCCAAACCTCTTTGAGATACTTTTGGGTACAATCATTAAAAGGCTAGTTTGAACTTAAAATCAAATTTAAACTACTTACATCCCATGAATTCAAAAGTGGATTCATATTCACACTCAACACATTTTTATGAGCTCGCCCACCAATTTTCACTCCATTTCGAGTTGATCTTGACATGAGCTATATATGGCAAATTCAAACTGAATTTGAAATTCAGTTTGCCATTTGAAGCAAATTTAGTCAAACCAACTTTCCACTTTGAATCATTCAAACTTCAAATGGCCAAATTTTGGTTTGACCAAAATTCAAGGGACAGTGTGGTCACAATAATTAGAGCAGTAGGAAAATTCAATTTTGTTGGACAAATTTGAACTGTGGACCCACCTATCACAATAAGAGCAGTCTTGGTTCACTCTGTTCTGTGTGTTCCACTCACACATCCGAAGCTGCAGAGGGTGTCATCGAGGAAGATCGACTAGCCACCTCCTGGCTGCTTGGGCAGTGCAGGCGACCAGCTCGTGGGTCGTAGGAGCTCCCCGGGTGATCGTTTAACTCACAACACCGAGCTCCCGAGACTTCACTTCTTCCTCGAGCAAAAATAGAACAGCTCATGCCGCCGCCTCGGTTTCGACCGGGAATCCACGAAAACTTGCACACAGAGCCTCTCCAAACTGCAAAGCGGCACCGGAAGTCTTTCATCTACTCCATGGACGCACAACCGATCAAGTTCGAGCTTCTCGAACCGAGAACGCCTCGTTTCCGTGACGACCGAATTTCACCGATGATCGGTCCACCATGGACAGCGCACCACATCCGAATTTAACCTGTTTTAAAGTCTTATATTTTGATCACTTACTTTATATATTTCCTACAAATATGCATTAGAGTCTTGATTTAAAACCCAATTGCATAGCCAAGAGAACCAGGGGTTTTGGGCTTAGGATTTAAACCCCGAGTAGCCACTGCAATGCTAGAATGGTATAGGATTCGGTACAAGTCGAGTAGTTGGAACTACTCGCGAGAATAGGCTAGAGGCACGCCACTTGGTTAGAAAGATAGAAAATGAATCACATGGCAAGAAAATGAGACCGAGCGGAGAGTAAGGGCAGCAGGACTTTGGGGCCTGGGTGCCATAGCTCTGCTTGTGTCGATTGAGGACCAAGCCGTGTGCGGGCCTGTTGAACAAGCTAGAACAGTACCAAAGACCTACCAGATATATGGGAACTGGGAAACTGATGTAATTTGGATAGCGATCTGTTGAGACATTGCTTGTCGTCCAGAGGGTAGGTTGAGAGCAGCGAGGTGTAAATCGGCTAGCGGGCACCGAGGATGCTTCGCGTAGAGACCTCTTGCTTGGGACGATAGGACCGGTTCAATACTTGGCTAACGGATGAAAGGTGGTTGCGTATGACGTCCGTGATGGTTGTTGTAGGCAACATCTAGTACGGGCATATGTGACGGGTTATTTAGGTAACCTTGCAGGTCTAAAATCGATTATAATCGCCATCCCTCACGGTCAGTGAGTACCACTTGTTCACTGTACCGTGACATAGAAAGAATATGCTAGTTGTCATGATAAAAGGATGTTGGTTGAAAGTTTTACATTGTTTGTTAATGAAATGATTTAGTTTAGAGCAAATCAAAGTTCTTTTCAACCTTAGGCAAAGAACATAAGAGAAATGCGTTTCTTATTTGATTGTCGATTTCTTATGTGTCTTGGCACAAAGTTCCCCACTAACTTGAGGCTAAAACTTGAAAGTAAGAGTCAATTAATTAGGCGTGTCTTTTGCAACATACTTTCCTATTATACACTGCAAACCTAGCATGTAGAGTTTCATGTTTAGGTGAGACGGGTTAGTCTTGCTGAGTCATCGTGCTCACTGCTTGTGTTTGAAGCATTTGCAGGGTTCTATGAGGAGGAGGCTCCCAAGGAGACGGACCCCCAAGAGAGAAACACCGTCGAGTGGGAGTCGTGCACGCCGCCGTGTTAGTGTGGTGTGTGTGCTAGTGAGGACACGTTCACGGGCTGAACGTGAACTCTTTTTGCTTAGTCTACGCCCGTGAGTGTAGACTATAAATGATACTTGATGTAAATTATGTTTCTAAACAGTTTATGTAATAACTTAGCTTCCGCTTATTGCCACCTTTTATGTGTGTTACCCGGTGTTGTCTATCGCAGCACCCCTCAGCGAGATCTTGGTTTGTCGAGACCGTCAGGTCCTCACACGCACTCATCCCATCTTATTCCAATCATCTAATACCGAGAAAGGACATTGTCGCCCGAGGTCTTCGAATGCCGGGTCAGGCTTGCGGCATCTGGAACCGAGCGACAGCGAAGAGATGAAGGATCGGCGGCCGGGGGCGCAGTGGCCGCGAAGTCAGGGTGATGGTGCACAGGGGCGGTGGGGGCAGCGGTGCGTAGGAGCGGTGGGGCGCACAGCAGTCGGCGGCAGGGCGCGGGGAAGCAGGGCACAGGGCAACGGGGTGCAGGGTGACCGCGATGGGGCGCGAAAACGAGGGTCGTGGGGAAGTGGTGTGCACGGCGCGATGCGGCGCCCTTGGGGAGTAGAGGTGTTAGGGTTAATGTGCGATGGGAATAAGGCTTAGTTAGGTTAGGATGAGGTTTATTAGGCTGGGCTAGTTGGATATTTGGCCAAATTTCAGTTGACCCGGTTAACCGAAATAAATAAAAAACTGGAAACTTAAAAAAGTTCAGTTTTATAGAATAGTAACTGAAATATTGTTCGGTTTTATTGGTTTCAGTTTTAGTTTTGGTTTTCGGTTTCAGTTAGTTTGCTTTTGGTTTTCGGTTTTGGTTAATTTTGCCAATGCTGACTTCACGGGTCATTTAAAAGGTTTTGGATCCACCTCTGCTTTGAAATAAATGATGTTTATAACAACTAATTTAGTTAAAATTAACTAGATTTTTTATCCTAAATATCATTTATTTCAGAACGGAGGGAGTAGTTAGTGGATAAAATGCCTGCTTAATAGATGGGGGGTTAAGTAGTCCAATTTTAATAGTTGAGGGGGTGAAGTAGACTTATTTCTTATCATTATGTAGTCGCTATGGCTATGTAAAAACGATACAGTTTTTTAATGGTAAAAATGCATCTCTGTGTAGGTTATTTATATGTATACTGCTTTGCTCCATTTATGGTCTCATTTACAACGTTCGGAAGATAGACAACTTTATATTGTGGTGTGTACACGGCTGAAGCTGGTGACGAGGCATATCTTTACCCGACATATGTGGCAGCATAACCTATGAATCAGTTTCTCATTACATTAGACACTGATAGGATAATTCTTTTATGGTGTTGGGATGGTATAGTTTATTATATTTTAGTAGTTGTGAGCATCATAGTGATGCAAAAACAGGGGTGCTGACTCTATTGTATGAGATCAATAAAGTGCTTATCGAAGAAATGGTAAGTTGAAAAGAGAAAATGAGAACAAGAAGAAAGGAATAGCTGGACACCGGTTTCTCCACGATGCAGGAAGATGATAAGTGTCAAACATGTTTCTTTCACCAAGATGCTTGTTCAGGACTCCCCAAGAACTAAATCAAGGCCTTCTGTATTGGGTTCTATTTGCGAGATATCCAAGGGATTGTTTCCTTTTCCAGTTGAACATTATTCAGCTAAGCGTTCTTTTTTGGAAAAATGGTATTTCAAGGTTCTTCTTTTGGAAATGCATGTAGTTCATAAAAATATGAAGATCAAGAGTCATGCTTCTAAAGTTTAAAATGGTAAGCCTCTGCAGTCGTTTCATATATCAATGTCTAGAATCATTCAAAATTTGAAGAAAGATCTTCCAATTATAGGCCCTGTCACACGGAGGAAGCAAGCAATAGGGGTGGTAACCAATGAATCTTCTGGTGCAATTAATACCAAAATCTCGAATACAATTTTTTGTTCCAAAGGTCTGGCTTTTGGTCATCAGGCCATTGACTGTAAGGGCCAAGTTCGGTGCCTCTTTTGTGTTAGTTACGGTCTCTATGCTGGTTTTTGTTTCAACAAAAAGCTCTCTTGGAATCAGTTGTAGGTCCGACAGTCTACTAAACACTACAGGAAAAACGATCATAGACGACGGCCAAATTTATTGACGACGGGGCCGTCGTCTTTAATGTTATTGACGACGGCTAGATAAAGCCGTCGTCAATAACTCAGTTATTGACGAAGGCTAGACGAGAACCGTCGTCAATAAATTATTGACGACGGTGCCCGTCGTCTTTAACTAAATTCGGGCCCACCCGAGGAGTTATTGACGACGGTGACCTAGTACCGTCGTCAATAACACAGTTATTGACGACGGCTGAACGAGCACCGTCGTCAATAAATTATTGACGACGGTGCCCGTCGTCTTTAACTTAATTCGGGCCCACCCGAGGCGTTATTGACGACGGTGACCAGGCACCGTCGTCAATAACGGGACATATAACCCGTACGCGAGCCGGGAGGCGGCCACTGCCGCCTCCCGACTCGCGCCGAGCTCTCGTCGCCGCCGCCCTCCCCGCCGGTCCCCGCCACCGCCACCGCCGGTCCCCGCCGCCACCGCCGAGGTAAGTCCCCCTCCTCCTCCCCCTCCGGCCTCTCCCCCGGTTTCCTCGCCCCCCGGCCGCGCCGCCGGCGACCGGCCGGCAGGCCTCGCCGTCCTCCCCCCGTCTGGCCTCTCCGGACCCTCCCCCGTCCCGGTGACCGCGAATTAGTTCTTTGAGGTCCAGCAGAATCAGTAGTCCTTTCAGAAGAAGGTTTGCGTATACTTCTACTATCCACAGAAGGAATATGCTTTCTTTTAGTTTTATTAGTAGTTGGCACATTGTGCTTGTAAGTGGAACATGCTTGCATTTCAGGAACAGACGGAGCTTCAATTCTAGGTAAAGAGCCAAGAGCTGAATTATTTTTTTCTACAGTAGACTTTTCAGTGTTAGACGTGCTTACACTTCCTCCAAAAGCACAAATCCTTTCAAGAACACCAGGGTTTGGGGCAGGCATGCGTAAAGAATCCTTGTCCGGAATAGTATTAGCTGAGACAGTCTGAGATTTTGAAGGTTTAGGTGGTCCTCTAGACCTTATCTCGCCTACCCTTCGCCCTCTCTGATCAGTTTTTAAAGTATTGTTCCGTGATCTTGGCAATGGAGGCACCATATGTTTCGCAATTCTGCTAGATGCATCTCTGCTAGATGAATTATCCTCAGAGGTCTTGTCAGATTGGCCTGTAACATAATGTTTGCTTACTTCCATAAATTTTTTCTTCTTTCCATGTTTTGGAACACCATAGACAACCTTTGATCCTTCTTTCTGTAATCCAGGCCGCTTGAATGCAAGGGCCTCAGTTTTATTCTCAGTTACACTCTTTCCAATGTTGAAAACCATGTCCCTCTGAGACAAAGCCAGCGGCCTCACTTCCTCTGGCTTTTTTGAATTGTTGGTAGTCTTGTCCTTAGAAGGGCCTCCTGCTTCTCCAAAAGGTTTATTGATGTCTGCTTGTAGCAGGTCTGTCCTTTGCCGTTTCTCAAGTGGTGAATCACCCTAAGATAATGGAATGTTGTCATTTAAGCATGAATGTAAAGGGCAGAATTTAGAACACCATATTTGCAATAATTGATAACTAGGTACAAAGTGAAACTGACCTTATTTGATTTAGATTTCCTTTCTCTGGATTGGGACCACTCAGCCCACTGGCCATCTTTCCAAACAAGTGATGGACGAAGGTTACAAGCATCAACAACTAAGGAATCAGCATCATCTGCATCTGAGAAAAAAATGACCATGAGAAGGTTAAACTTTAATGCATATAGCATATTGCAATATAGAAGAAAAGTGATTAGAAAAAAATCAATAAGTAGCCCCAAAGATTGCATTGGTCAACATTCAATACGATGCACCTAATTGGTTTGACACCATTGTGGTTCTAACATTTTGCATAGAATCGATACTTATTGAGCCCATCGTGTTTATTATCCCAGTTATATGGAAGCTTTTGGTTTCTCATTTTACATACTTTTCTTATGGTTATTTCCGTATAGTAAATTGCTGCCAAGTGATTGTTAGCATATACGTGTATTAGGATTAGGGGTGATTGTCATTAGTCATTAGGCTACTTGTCTGTCAAGTCATGTACCCTATATATATGTACCCCTAACCCATATCAATGAACTAATTCTGTTTTCATCCTCTAATATGGTATCAGCCAAACCCTAGGCTTCCCTCCCCTTCTCTCTCCCGATTCCAGCAGCGCCACCAACCATGGCCGGCGCTCCGCCGGCGACCTCTCCTCCCTGGGCGCCGCCTCACCCCAACACTTTCCCTGGCGGGCACCTGCTCTCTCCCCTAACGCCGCAGCCGTGCCTCCTCTACCCGCAGGCGAACCTTCTCCGGCCGCCGGTACCGCGCCTTCTCCAGCCGCCGTCTGGTCTCCTCCGACTGTCGCTGTCGCGCCCTCTGGCAGCCGCCGCTCCCTGGATGCAGGTCCCGAGCGCGCTCCTATGGTCGCGTCGAGCCCTGGCCGCGCCTCGGTCGCTGCCGCTCGCCGCGCCCCGCCCCGAGCCCCGCCCTGATGTGCCGCCCGGCCCCGCCCCAAGCCCCGCCCTGGCGCGCCGTCCGACCTTAGTTGATTAATTGTTTAATTAGTATTGTAATTGATTATTGTTTAATTAATACTTTGATTGATTGTGTGATTAGTTACTATATGTAAATAAATGGGTTTCGGCCCGGTCCGGCCTGACACGACCCATTTAGGGTCTGTCACGGCTCATTTAGTGGTAATGTATTAGTCGAGACAGGCACGGAGGACGGGAAGCTCCCGCGCGTGGACGGCGGGCCCCAACGGTGGGGTTTCATCTTTGAACCACTTACAACGGGGTATAACGTACGACGGCTAACCCTAAAGGCGTCGTAAGATAATGGCAGGCCCCAACGGGGCATAACTTAGGACGGCTGACCCACTTCTTTGTCATCCTTTTTTCCTTCTCTCTCGTTCTTTCCTCTCTCTCTTTTAAATGACTCAAAAACGAAAGATTGACGTAAACCTATACAACATGCGTCACCCGTTTCGAACGGGCCCGTCTCACATGTGTTGCGCATGTGAGGCGTGTACGTTCGGAATTGTCCCTTTTTGGACAGCCTGGGAGTGACCGAGGGGGCGTGGCATGTGATGAAACGCGGGTTTAGATCTAGACGAGATTTCGACGGCATAACCCTGTTGTTCTCTGCTGCACCATTTTCGGGCGTGCAGTGGAGAACAGCGGGGTTATGCTGCCGAAATTTCGTTCGGATCCATACCACGCGTCTCGTCGTGAGCACGCTCCGCTCGATCACTCTTGGGTGGGTTTAGGACCTATCCTTTCCAATAGATGTAGGGCCGTGACATAAATAAATTATAAAGTAACTATAATTTCCTTGACATTAAACTGCAGATTCAAACATGGGTGAGGATCGTAGTTGGATGTATACCGGTTGGAAGAACAGTTCTGGTGGTCACTCGGATGAGTGGTTCGCAAAGACAGATGCTTTTGTAGATCGAGCGTTTTCATTGTCAAAGATCGATAAGGTGCGGTGCCCATGTACGAAATGTCAAGGTGCAAAGTGTTGGGACAAAGTGAATTTGGCGTTTCACTTATGTCGATACGGTTTCATGCAAGATTATGAGGTGTGGACCTTTCATGGTGAGACATCTTCTCAACCCTTACAAGTTTCAGATGAGGATGACAACACGGGGGTCGATAGGATGGACGAGATGCTTGATGCTATAAATCCTGAATTGATGGAGGATCCTCCTCCAACGGAGGTTGAAGCGTTTTTCACGCTTCTCAAAGCTTCAGAAGAGCCGTTGCATGAACACACCGAAGTGACGCTCCTTACTTTCATGACTAGATTTATGGCCATTAAGTCTAAGTATTTCTTCTCCAATAACTGCTACAACGATCTTATCAAATTGATCAGCGATATCCTTCCACAACCACATAAAGTGCCTAAAGATATGTATCAGTCTAAGAAGTTGATTTCTGGTCTAGGTATGAAATATGAGAAGATTGATATGTGTCTAGACAATTGCATGCTTTTTTGGAGAGAGCATGCCAACGAGAACAAGTGCTTAAAATGTGGTAAAGCGAGATTTGTCGAAGTTGTTAATGACGACGGTTCAAAAGTAATGACTCAAGTCGCACGGAAGCAGCTTCGCTACTTGCCTGTCACACCTAGGTTCAAGCGTTTGTTTCTATCTAAAAAAACTGCTAGACACATGAGGTGGCATAAAGAAGGTGTACGTGAGAACAACAGCATGATGGTGCACCCGTCGGACGGTGAGGCATGGAAGGCGCTTGACCACTTCGATCTAGATTTCGCCAATGACGCGAGAAATATTCGCTTTGGGTTGGCGACAGATGGCTTCTCACCGTTTGTACAAACGCCACACCATACTCATGTTGGCCCGTGTTCGCTATTCCGTACAACTTACCACCATCGCTTTGTATGAAGTATGAGTTCATGTTCCTATGCCTTATTGTACCTGGACCGGATCTTCCTGGTTCACGACTGAACGTGATGATGCAGCCATTGATTGAAGAGTTCAAAATGTTATGGACAGGAGTCGAAGCGTACGACTGTTATAGAAAACAGAAATTCAACCTTCGAGCTGCGTACTTGTGGTCTATTCATGATTTTCCAGCTTACGGCATGTTTTCTGGCTGGAGCACTCATGGTCGATTGACATGTCCAATATGTGCTTCGGACACGGATTGTTTTCGTCTAATTCATGGTGGCAAGATATGCTACTTTGATTGTCATAGACGTTGGTTACCGCCAAATCACGTGTTTAGGCAACAGAGAAATGCCTTCAGGAAGGGTACCATTGTAAAAAAGGGACCACCACAACGTCTGAACGGGTCGGAAATTGTTAAACAGCTCAATAATCTAGTGCCAGATGAAGGTCGTCCTGGATATTTTGTTGGTTACGGAGAGGTTCACAATTGGACTCATATATGTGCACTATGGGAGTTACCGTATATGAAGTCTTTAATTCTAATGCATAACATTGATGTCATGCACCAGGAACGTAACATGGGCGAATGCATCATAAGCACGTGCTTGGATATGACGGGAAAAACAAAAGACAATATAAAAGCTCGGAAGGATTTGGCAGAGGTTTGTAACCGACCAAGTCTTGAGCTCTCCGAAGCTGGTGGCAAACCACGAGCTTGTTTCTGCCTTCGACCAAAAGAAAAGAAAGAAGTCTTCAAGTGGTTGAAACAGTTGAAGTTCCCAGACGGTTATGCTGCTAGCCTGAGAAGAGCCGTTAATGTTAAGACTGGAAATCTTACTGGTTTGAAGAGCCATGATTATCACATAATCATGGAAAGACTTCTGCCGGTTATGTTTCGAGGCTATCTTGACGATGAGGTTTGGAAAGTGTTAGTCGAGCTTAGCTATTTTTATAGACAGCTTTGTGCTAAAGAAATCAAAAGGGAGATGATGGAGAAGTTGGAAAAAGAGATACCCGTGCTTTTATGTAAGATGGAAAAAGTATTTCCTCCAGGGTTCTTCAATCCAATGCAACACCTTTTAATCCATCTTCCATATGAAGCTAAAGTAGGTGGCCCTGTTCAATATAGGTGGATGTACCACATTGAAAGAGCACTCAGATGTCTAAAACCGATGGTTCGTAATAGGGCAAGGGTTGAAGGATGCATCGCCGAAGCATTTACACTTCAGGAGATAGGATACTTTTCAAGTGTCTACTTTGCAGAAGAACACAATGTTAATGCATCGGTGTTACGGTATAATATGGCTGAAGCAACCTCTTGTAGCGAACTCTCACTTTTTCAAACGAGAGGCACCACTGTTGGTAGTGGCACGAGCTATGATGCTTCAGCAGATGAAAAGACAGCTGCTTTGTTATACATGTACGCTAACATAGATGGGATGGACAATTTTTTTCAGTAAGTGGTTGTTCAACATCTGTACAAATTTGTGTGGTGTGTTATACATCTACACCAATAATTCTTTTTTGTCCTGATTTAGTGAGTTCGATCGACAAAATTGGAAGTCTAAGCAGCAACCTACTAGCAAGCAAATACAAACAATGCGACACTATGGAGTAAATGGAGGACCTAACTTCCAAACGTGGTTTCGAAATCATGTAACGTTTTCCTTGTCTTGTTCCTCTTATTAATTATGTTCATAGCATAAAATAGTCTTCTTACTTCATATGTTGGACAGTGCAAGACACAAGTCGGTGTTCATGAAGATTTGCGACAACTGTCCAACGGATCCATTAAAGTTAAACTCTTCGGTCGATATGATGTCAATGGGTTCCGATTCCGTTCAACTCAATTTGAAGCTCAACGTCCTCTAAGGGCAACATCAAACACCGGAGTTGTGACAAGGGCCGCCGATGCTGAAGGACATGAAACTAATTTCTATGGGATCATAAGGAAAATCCTAGAATTTAGTTTTGCCGGGAATAAAGACCTTAAAGTAGTCTTCTTTGACTGTGATTGGTTTGATAATAACAATGGAACTCGACAAAACCAATTTGGCATGGTAGAAGTCAAACACAAGGACCGACTACGAGGCTACGACACCTTTGTCCTTGCACACCAAGTCGAACAAGTGTACTATCTACAATATCCGTGCAAAAAACTTAGTGCATGGTGGGTTGTACAAAAGATGAATCCTCGTGAGCGGTTATATACACCGGACAATACTGGTTACATTGATGAGGCAGATGTTGTTTACCAAGAAGAAGAGTTGCCGGATTCTTTTGTCGTTGAGCCTGGTCTACGACTCGATGAATTAGTTGGAGATGCACAAGATGTACAGACTCATAATGTGAAAAAACGAAAACGGCGAACAACCATGACAAAAGATCGATGGTCCGGTTTACGAAGTAGAGTACATGATCGTGATACTGATGAATTTTGAAATTAAGTACAAGTATCGTTTCTTCCATCTCTTCTTTCGTCTTCTATATTTTCCTTTAAATTCATTATCAAATTTCCTTTCATCAGGATGTCATCGAGCAGTAGACGACGGGGGACGCGGGGCTTTCTGCCCCCGAGAGCAGACTCTGTTTTCCAGGGCTGTCAGTCTAGCAATGGTAGACTGTCTCAGCTGTTGGGCCTCGACAGAGGCCAGGGGTCACGAGAGCGGTCACGACAGGTAAAGAATAATTAATTACATAAATTATATAAATAACTTTCTTAAATCTATATTACCAATCTTCAAATTTTTAGGACGACTCTACGTCTGAGGAGACAGAGGTCAGGGGTCCTCTTCAGACACCACAGGTTTCGGAGCCTGTTACAGATCCTGCTTCGGATCCTCTTCAGGTTCCGGCACCGCAGGATTCAGACCCTGCTTCAGAGCCTTCCACAGAGCCTGATGTGGAGCCGGCTCCACAGCGGCGCTACAGGAGGAGCCACTACGTGGCTCCTCCTCCGGTTCCTGCACGGCCAGAAGATCGGGTCGTTATTCGTCCGGTTGGCGATAGGTAAGTAAATCTATAACAAATCAATTTAGATATTTTAACACTTATATATGTACTAATTGAGAATCGTGTATTAGGTCTTGGGCCGATGACTCGTTCACGGGTCAAGGACGCCACCGCCAGGTCAACGCTGTCCTGGGCCAGCTCATCCGTTGTCACTACCCCGGTCTAGTGAACGGACGGGCTGCTACGTCTTGGGACGATTACGCTACGGCCCAGGACATTACCTACGGCAACCACCAGGAGCATGTGTGGCATGAATTCATGGTAAGCAAATCGTCTATTGTTAAATGCGAACCTATTATATGTTAAGTACATTAACTTGTATATTTCTACTTGTAGAAATATTACCGTTTGGAGGACGAGGCCCAGCTAGATCACGCTCGCCTGGTCTTCAACAACAACGCTAGGAAGCTCCTGACGCAGTCGATTTCAACGGCTCGCATTCAGGCTACGAAGGCGTACTATAAGTTGCATCCGGACGAGGGTGAGCCGGGGCAGTTTAGGGATGTGGCGGACAAGTACTTGACGGAGGCACAGTACGCAGAGGTAAATTCTTTATTTTACTTTGCTTCATTATCCAATTTTCATCAATGTTTTCATCCAACAACAAATGTGTGCAGGTCAGCGTACCGTGGCTTGAGTCCTGTCCGGACGCCTACAGTTCCCTGTGTGCTCGTTGGGCGAGCCAGGGCTTCCAAGGCGTGTCGATGACCCGCCGACAGAGTCGAGGGACGGACGGGAAACACCGTCTTGGCGGGGACGGCTACGTACGCCTTGCTAAACGGATGGTAAGTGATACTCGAATTATATTCTAGTTAATTTCTATCGCTACCATTATGCTAACACGTATCGATAGGAGCGCGAGATCGGTCAGGAGCCGACCGCTATCCAGGTGTGGAGGAGGGGTCACATGGGAAGTGACCCCTCGCAGCCTGATCAGCTGTCTTCTCAGACAGCGACAGAGACGTTGGTGAGTTCTTTAGTTGACTTAATTGTATTATCTTTAAAACTTCTGATGACTTTAATTTTCTGTATTTTCAGGAAAAGTATGGGGAGGAGGTGCGGAGGCTTCGAGGCGACGATTACGATTGGCAGAACTCGCCGATCGTACCTGAAGCCGCCTATGCAAGCGGTGGCGGTAAACCTCACGGCCGGTGAGTTCTGTTGTTTTCATTTACTTTCATTAACTTCGAGATACGAAACTTTAATACTCTTACTTCGTTGTGTAGGTTGGCCATCTTCGATGGAGTAGTAGACTCGAGGGAGGCGCGGTCTTACTCGAGGGCCTCTTCATCACAGGGTGGATCCAGCAGGCGTGGCAGCCGTGATCTGGAGCTCCAGAGTGTCCAGGAGGAGCTCCAGAGGACGCAGGAAGCGCTGAGGCTCGCGAACGAGAGGCAGGCAGCCGAGCTCCGGGCTAGAGACGAGTATCAACACTCGTACATGCTACAACTGCAAGCTGCCATGCAGGTAAGTTCAGATCAATGTACTCAACGTTTCTAATATATAAATGACATGTATAATAATTTACTTCATATTTGCAGGCTATGGCCACAGGACAACCCGTTATCTTTCCTCAGTGGGCGCCGCCACCGATACAGCTACCACAGGGGCCGACGTCAGGAGCACAGGTATAAAATTTCTCATAATAGCTGCAACTAGTTAAATTTGCTCAAATTTAGTTGAATTTGATCAAACTTACTTAAACTTAGAGAAAACTAGTTAAACATCCTCAAACTGAGTAAAATATGGTACAACTTACTCAACTATAGTCAAATATGACCAAACTTACTCAAACATAGCCAAAACTTTTTGAACTAGCTCAAACACAAACACTACTAGTCCATACTTCTCAAACTTAGTAAAATATGAGCAAACTTACTCAAACATAGCCAAATCTAGCTAACTTGCTCAATTTTAACTTGTAATGAGTTTATTTAATCATATACACATTTGTGAACTTCTAATTTGTCTACCTATACATGTACATCATAGGGATCAGCGACACGGGCTCAGGAAACTCCATCCCCTCAGCAACCAGCGTTTGGACGAGCGCACGACGACTTCCTGGACTCCGGTGGCAGCGGTCGGGGTAACGTAGGGTAGTGTGGCGTGCGTATAGTGTTTTTGTGCCTGCCTGTGATGTATGTTTTAATTGCCTGTGATCTGGCCATCGAGCCAGGGCTGGCCTCGAAGCCAGGGCAGGATTTTCTGTTTTTTTTAAAAAAAATTGAAAAGCTTATTGACGACGGTTTCTGGTACTTGGCCGTCGTCAATAAGCCACTAGTATTGACGACGGCCAGGTACCAGAAACCGTCGTCAATAAGCAATTGTTATTGACGACGGCCTAGTGTAAACCGTCGTCAATAAGCCACGGTTACTGACGACGGTTTCCTGGCCGTCGTCAATAAGCTTATTGACGACAGCCTGATTTAGCTGTCGTCAATAAGTTTATTGACGACAGCTAGATTTAGCTGTTGTCAATAAATTTATTGACGACGGTTACCGTCGTCAATAAACTTATTGACGACAGCTCAAAACCGTCGTCTATAAGCTTTTACCGTCGTCAATAACTTATTGACGACGGTAGTGCCCTTATTGACGGCGGTTTCCGGCCGTCGTCTATAGTCCCGATTCCTGTAGTGAAAGAGCAGACTATTAGCAACATAGGACAAAGGCCTAGAAGCGTAACTGCAAAGTTGGCAGGCCAAAGGACTTGCCCCTTGGCGCAAGAGAAAGGAGGAGACGCCTCGTGTATCTGCGGTTACTACTATGGCTGAACATAACGAGGACAGCTCTTCTACGCACTCTTTCATCACTGATCATTCCCCCTTCTCTCTCCCTTGCGATTGTCCCTCATGGCCTCATCTGGAAAGAAATCAGGCTGAAGAAGCAAAGACAATGGCCAACATCACAATCAACCCAACTAGATTCTTCCCCACTCCTATGCAAGTGGAATATGGGGCCTGTCGCACTACGGTAAAAATGAATATTAGAAAAGAGGTATACTACAGATGGACACAGTTAGGTAATCAGTGCACATTTTTTTTCATGTTGCCGCCACGGAGAGATACAGAATCAATGCAATTGCAGCTCTAGAAACAGATAATGGGCAGATCATTTCTGAACATCAATGAAGGCAAACTTGTTATGGACAGAATTTAAAAGAAGAATGGACCAGTCAGAATATCCAAATCTGTTATTTAATCTAGAGGATTTAATTGCACAACAAAACACTCTGCATTGGATTTCAGAACCCTTTACCAGGGATGAAATTGATCCTGTTGTTAAAAAGTTACATTCAGAGAAAGCCCCCGGGCCTGATAGTTTCAATGGTTTATTTTATAAGAAATGTTGGGAAATTTTAAAAGAAGATATCTATGGTCTGTGTGATCAATTGAAGGTAATCTGGACTTAAAGCTGTGAATATCTCATTTATAATTCTTATACCAAAAGTCAGCAATGCTACAAAAATAGGGGATTACAGGCCAATCTCCCAACATAACTGTATTGTTAAGATCATAACAAAACTAAGGGTAGATAGGGTAAAAAAAATCCTTTCTCTAGTGCACCAAAATCAATATGGCTTTATCATGGGAGGTGTTAGAGGTGTAGGGGTGTGTTTTATATTTCCCTTTTGCATAAGGACTTTTATGTTTATTGACCATCCCTGTACATCTATTTATAGAGGCCACCGGCCTCCTGAATAATACAAACTCATTATTCTCAACATGGTATCAGAGCCAAAATTAGGGTTAGAGTTTTTTCTCTCTATCCTATCGATCCTGTTGGCCGTTCGTGGACGATCTCTCACCGGCGGCTTTGTTTTTGCTGACCGGTGGATCTCTCCCGAGGCTTTTTCTCGTCGTCGCTGCTGGGTTGATTCCGTCGCCCGATCAACTTGGCTCGCCCGACGCTGCTTCGCCCGTTGATCCGGCTCGATTCGGCGCCCGACACTGACATCGCCTGCACGCCCGTCGCATCAGCCGGTCTTGTCGCTCGTCCGTCGCCCTTCCCGAAGTCCTACCGCCCGACAATGACGTCGCCTACTCGGTATTCTCCGCTCGCCCGTCGCCCGTCGCCTGCTCGGTATTCACCGACGTCCCTCGCTCGCCTGTCGCATCAGCGGTCTTGCCGCTCGCCCCTTCCCGAGGTTCTACCGCCCGTGAGCAGCCGCTGTTTGGTGGCTGCGTTTCTTTCGGTAGGCGGCGGCGGTGGTTTTGACAGGCGGCGGTAGGGTTAAGAAAAAAAAAGGGAGAAAAAAAAAAGAAAAAGAAAAAGAAAAAGAGAGAAAATAGCAGAAAAGAAAATGTTTTCTTATTATTGTTAATTTTTTTCTTTTCTTCTTTATTTCTTTTTTTTTCTCTCTATTTCTTTTCTTTTGCACTCTCGTCGTCGTCAAGTCATATCATGATGACTTCCTCAGTTGGATTTCCAGTTGTGCGGTGTCCAGTGCTTTTTGATGGCACTAATTACCGTGACTGGGTTCCTCGCATGCGTCTGCATATGCGTGGTCTACGATTATGGGAGTATCTTACGGGCGATCTCAAATGCCCGTCTTGCCCTGCAGTTCCTTCAGAGCCTATTATTTCAGATCAGACTACTGATGATGATAAGAAGAAGATGTTGACGGATTATGATGCACGTATCTCTGCATATCAATCTCACATCAGCTTATACAGGACTTGGTTGGATGATGATGCTCGAGCTGCTGCTATTCTTGCTGCCAGTATGGAGGATCGTCTTGCTGCAGATATAGTTGAGTTTGAGCATGCATATCAGATGTGGGATTTTCTTCGCTCTCGATACGAGCCTACTGGACAGTCTACCTACCTTGCTGCTATTCGTCAGGAGCAGCTTTTGCAGCAGGGAGATGCTTCAATGGAGGAGTTTTTTGGTCAGATGTCTGCTATTTGGCGTCAGCTTGATGCTCTTGGTCCGCGGTTGTCGACAGATACTTGCTCCTCTTGTCAGAGTCAGAAGGCTGCACTTGAGCTTCGACGCACCTATGATTTTCTGACTCGTCTTCGTGCTGAATTTGAGCCTCTTCGTGCGCAGTTGCTTGCTCGTCACCCTTGTGTCTCTCTTATGGATGCTCTGACGAGTGTCCGTAATGAGGAGACTCGTCTTCAGACTGCAGGATTGCTACGTCCGTCTTCAGTGTTGGTAGCTCGTTCTTCGACACCTATGCACACTACTTCTTCGTTGCCGGTATCGACTTCAGCTACTCCTCCTTCAGCGCCAGGGGGGCGTGGTGCTCGTCATTGTGATTACTGCGGTAAAGATGGTCATGAGGAGACGTCTTGTTTCAAAAAGAGGAAGGCTCAGGCTCGTCGGTCTTCACAGGGTGCTGGTGGTTCTAGTACTGGAGGATCTCAGGTGAGTTCTGCTACTACGGATGCCCAGTTACTCATGCTTCTTCGTCGCCTTGCTACTTCTGCACCATCGGGAGCTGCTGGTTCTGTGACTCAGTCTTGTACGTCTTCGAGTACTGCTGCTGCTTCTTCGTCTTCCACTGAGGGACCACCTTCTATTTCTGCTTCAGGTACTTGTCTATGGATTCTTGACTCTGGTGCTTCGTTTCATATGACTCCTTATCGTACCAGTTTGTCCTTCTTGAGTCTTTCGTACCGTCCTTCTATTGTTCATACTGCCGATGGTTCTCCTCTTTCGGTTATTGGACAGGGCACTCTTCTATCTAACTCTTTTGCTGTTCCTGCTGTTTCTTTTGTTCCTGGACTTATAATGCAACTTATATCTGCTGGTCAACTCACTGATAATGATTGTCGAGTGATTCTTGATCATGATTGTTGCTATGTTCAGGATCGTCGCACGGGTCGCCTGCTTGGTACTGGCCCTCGTCGTCGTGACTCACAGCATCTTTGGGAGCTTGACTGGCTTCGTCTTCCTTTCGTTGCACCTGCCAGTTCAGTCGGCTCCACTCTTGCTGCTTCGTCCACTTCGACGTTTGCTCAGTGGCACCACTGTTTGGGTCATCTTTGTGGCTCTCGTCTCTCCATTCTAGTTCGTCGAGGTGTTTTAGGATCGGTTTCTAGTTCCGAGTCTTTAGCTCATTGTCAGGGTTGTCGGCTAGGGAAGCAGATTCAACTTCCTTATCCTTCTAGCGAGTCAGTGTCTAAGCGTCCTTTTGATCTTGTTCATTCTGATGTATGGGGCCCTGCTCCTTTTGTTTCGAAAGGAGGGCATCGATATTATATCATTTTTATAGATGATTTTTCTTGCCACACATGGGTCTACTTCATGAAGCATCGCAGTGAGGTGTTATCTATCTATAAAACATTCTCGACTATGGTCCGTACTCAGTTTGACACCTCTATTCGTATTTTTCGAGCTGACTCTGCTGGTGAGTATCTATCCGATGCTCTTCACCATTTTCTTTCTGAGCAAGGAACACTTGCACAATTCTCTTGTCCAGGTGCTCATGCTCAGAATGGCATTGCAGAGCGCAAGCATCGACATCTCCTTGAGACAGCTCGCACTCTTCTGATTGCCTCTTCTGTTCCACCTCATTTTTGGGCTGAGGCTGTTTCTACTGCCACTTTCTTAATTAACATTCAACCATTGTCTACCCTTAAAGGTGGAATTCCCTTTGAGCGCCTTACAGGCAAGATGCCTGATTACACCAGCCTTCGTCTCTTTGGTTGTGTGTGCTACATGTTGCTTGCACCACGTGAGCGCACTAAGTTGACTGCTCAGTCTGTTGAGTGTGTTTTCTTAGGCTACAGCTCGGAGCATAAGGGATATCGTTGTTGGGATCCGGTTGGTCGACGGATGAGAATTTCACGGGATGTTGTTTTTGATGAGACACATCCTTTCTATCCCCGACCATCTTCTGATACTTCTTCTGTATCTGTGGTTGATCCTATTTCGTTCCTTTTCCTTCCTGATGCTCCAGTTGTGAGTGTTTCTCCTTCACACTCAGTACCTCCATCCATGACCTCCTCTTCTTCGGAACCTTCTTCGATGGTTCCTGATTATGCTTTGAAGGCTCCGGTGACGCGAGCCTATACTCGATGAGTTGTGCCCCCTACAGACGTGCCATCTTCTTCTGATGAGTCGTCTACTCCAGTTGAGTCATCTGATGTCTCAGCTTCTCCAGCTCTGTCTGACTCTCCGGATACGCCTTCTTCTCGTGAGGAATCATCTCCTTCTAATGATTCTTCTCCTGAGCAGCCCCTTGGACGAGGTTATCGTTCTCGCCAGCCTCCTGATCGATACTCTCCTTCTAGCTTTGCTGCTACTGCTCTTCCTGAGCCGGCTACGTATCGTGATGCTGTTCCTCATCAGGAATGGCAGCATGCGATGGCTGAGGAGATTGCTGCTCTCGAGCGCACCGGCACGTGGGAACTTGTGCCCTGTCCCCCACGTGTTCGGCCCATCACCTGTAAGTGGGTCTATAAGGTTAAGACCCGCTCGGATGGTTCACTTGAGCGATATAAGGCTCGATTAGTTGCCCGTGTCTTCCAGCAGGAACATGGTCGTGACTATGATGAGACCTTTGCTCCTGTCGCTCACATGACCACAATTCGTACTCTGCTTGATGTGGCCTCTGTTCGTGATTGGTCCATCTCTCAGCTTGACGTAAAGAATGGTTTTCTTAATGGTGAGTTGCGTGAGGAGGTTTATATGCAGCCACCACCTGGGTATTCTGTTCCTGAGGGTATGGTCTGTCGCCTTCGGCGTTCTCTTTATGGCCTTAAGAAGGCTCCTCGTGCTTGGTTTCAGCGCTTTGCGTCTGTGGTCACTGTTGCTGGTTTCTCTGCCAGTGCTCATGATCCAGCGCTTTTTGTGCATACTTCGTCACGTGGTCGCACTCTTCTTCTTCTCTATGTTGATGACATGATCATCACCGGAGATGATTCAGAGTACATAGCCTTTGTGAAGGCTCGTCTCAGTGAGCAGTTTCTTATGTCCGATCTTGGTCCTCTTCGCTACTTTCTTGGGATTGAGGTTTCCTCCTCCTCTGAGGGAATTTATATGTCTCAAGAGAAGTACATTCAGGATCTTCTTGATCGGGCTTCTCTTACTGATCACCGGACTGTTGAGACTCCCATGGAACTCAATGTCCATCTTCGAGCCACTGATGGTGAGCCTCTTAATGATCCTACTCGTTACCGTCATATTGTAGGGAGTCTCATGTACCTTGGTGTCACTCGTTCTGATATCTCGTAGTCTGTTCATATTCTGAGTCAGTTTGTTTCTGCTCCCACCTTGGTCCACTATAGTCACTTGCTTCGTGTCTTGCGTTATCTTCGTGTGACTATCTCTAGACACTTGTTCTTTCCACGCTCTAGCTCTTTACAGCTCAAAGCATATTCTAATGCTACTTGGGCTAGTGATCCCTCTGATCGTCAATCTCTTTCTGCCTATTATGTTTTTCTTGGTGGTTCCCTCATTGCTTGGAAGACTAAGAAGCAGGTAGCAGTTTCTCGTTCGAGTGCAAAGGCTGAGTTGCGTGCTATGGCTCTTGTGAGTACAGAGGTGACTTGGTTGAGGTGGTTGCTTGAGGACTTTGGTGTTTCTGTTGGTATGCCGACTCCTCTTTTATCTGACAGTATAGGTGCTATCAGCATTGCTCGTGATCCGGTCAAGCATGAGCTTACCAAGCATATTGGTGTTGATGCTTCTTATACACGAGCGCAGGTACAGGATGGTGCTGTTGATCTTCAGCATGTGCCTTCAGAGATTCAGCTAGCTGATTTCTTCATGAAGGCACAGACCAGAGCTCAGCATTGTTTTTCTCTCTCCAAACTCAGTGTTTGTACGCACCTTGAGTTTGAGGGGGGTGTTAGAGGTGTAGGGGTGTGTTTTATATTTCCCTTTTGCATAAGGGCTTTTATGTTTATTGACCATCCCTATACATCTATTTATAGAGGCCACCGGCCTCCTGAATAATACAAGCTCATTATTCTCAACAGGAGGAACCATACAATACTGCTTAGCTTGGGCATTTGAATACATCTATCAATTCAAGAAATCTAAAAGGAAAACAATGATTCTGAAGCTTGACTTTGTGAAAGCTTTTGATACTATAGAACATGGAACCATCATTGCTTTGCTAACACAAATGGGGTAAAAATTTTTGGAACTATTGCTACTTCCTTGAACAAGTTATTATCCAAGCAAAGAATTTTCTGGACAGAAGAAGCAAAGATGGGATTCCAAAATCTGAAAACTGCACTAACTACAGCCCCAGTTCTGCAGTTTACGGATTTCTCTAACGGATTCATTATAGAATGTGATGCTTCTGGAGTTGAGTTTGGTGCGGTTTTACATCAAGGGTCAGGACCATTTGCATTTTTCAGTAAACCTATGCTAACAAGGCATACAAAGTTAGCTGCATATGAGAGGGAACTCATTGGACTTGTATATGCAGTTAGACATTGGAGAGGATACTTATGGGGAAGATCATTCTTGATAAGAACAGATCATTATAGTTTAAAGTATCTCCTTGATCAACGTCTGTCAATAATTCCTCAGCACCATTGGGCCAGCAAGTTATTTGGCTATGATTTTATAGTGGAATTTCGTCCTGGCCGCTTGAATACAGTGGCAAATGCACTATCTAGGAGAGACAGTGTAGAAGAAGAGCTCATGATTATTTCAGGACCTAGGTTTGAATTGTTGGAAAAAATTCAGGAGGAAACAAGAACTGATCCTAACCTATGGAATTACAGAAGAAGGTTAAAGCCGGAGAGATGGGTGCACAACGGACACTTTGTGATGATCTGATCCTATACAATCGAAAAACGTATATTTCTCCGTGCTCATCATCTATTCCAACAATTTTATCTTCTGCACATGAAACTAGGCATGAGGGCATTGAAAAGACACTATATTGTGTTCGCCAAGATTTTACTTGGAAGGGCATAAGGTGAACAGTTGAGGAGTATGTTAAAGCATGTGCAGTCTGTCAACATAATAAAATTCCCACACAACATCCAGCAGGCCTCTTACAATCTCTACCAATATCCCAGCATGTATGGGAAGATGTGGCCATTGATTTTATTGAGGCTTTACCAGAGGTCTATGGAAAATCTGTCATCCTAACAGTAGTAGACAATTTTTCTAAATATGCACATTTTATTCCCATTACACACCATATACGGCAGAAACAGTGGCAAGAGCATTTTTTACACAAATAGTCAGGCTTCATGGACTGCCTGCTACTATTGTGTCAGATAGGGATACTGTGTTCACAAGTCAATTTTGACAAGAATTATTTAAGTTGCAAGGAGTGCATCTCTTATTCAGCACAACTTTCCACCCTCAAACTGATGGGCAGTCAGAAGCAGCTAATAAGATTATTGCCATGTAACTAAGATGTATGACAGGGGACAGACCAAGACAGTGGGTTCAATGACTACCTTGGGCAGAATTTTGCTACAGTACTTCCTACTACACAGCCCTAAAGTCAACCCCTTTTCGTGTGGTATATGGTCGTGACCCACCATCTTTGACAACATATAATGACCATTCTGCTAAGGTGCATGCAGTAGCACAAACACTAGCAGAGAGACACCTTCTTACAGGAAGTTCGGGAAAACTTATTAAAAGCACAACAACATGACAAATATTATTATGATGGCAAGCATAAGCCCTTGGAGTTTGATGTTCGGAATGGGTGTGGCTACGGTTCCATCACAGAGCAACTACTGCTTTATTTAGAGGACCTAAAGGGAAGCTATCTGCAAGATTTTTTGGACCTTACAAAATCATAGAAAAAATAGGCCATGTTGCCTATAACCTGGAATTACCTCCCAAAGCTCGACTTCATCCAGTTTTTCATGTGGGCTTATTGAAACCATTTATAGGAACACCTCTAGATGTTCCTCCAACGCTTCCAGAGCTTCAAAATGGACGTATAATTCTTACTCCTGCTTCAATACTACATCTAGACTGAACAGAGGAGTGTGGCGAATTCTGGTTCAGTGGAATGGAAGATCAGCTTCAGAAGCTTCATGGGAAGAAGTTTCAGAATTTAAAAGATATTATCCTACATTCAAGCTTGAGGACGAGCTTTTCCCGGAGGGAGGGAGAGATGTTATGTATGAAATATAATACAAACGCTGAGCTAGAGATATACGCCGACAGAAATCATAATTAGGACAGAATAATTAATATTGCAATAGATTAGGTTAAGAGATAAGCTAGAGATAGAATTCAGTAGTCGGACTAAAAGAGTCATTAAGAGTTAGAGTCAGTTAGAAAAGTAGAGATAGAGATAAAATAAGTTGAGTTTGAGTCGGTTTTGAGTTAGAGTCCGCATGTAAATACTCTGATCGGAAGGATATATAAATCTACCCATCATATGATAAAAGGCATGCGATTTGAGAGTCTGAACTTATCTCTGTTCCTTGATTGCTGGTGACTTCACCACGGCGGCACCGGCTCCCAAACAAGCAGTTCGGCGAGGAAGGACCTGTTCCCCTGTGTTTGACCCGTACTACCTACGATCAAAGGGGAAAAGAGAGATCAGCGGTGACATAAGATGAGACCAATGGTAGGATGGAATAAATGTACAAGACCAAAAAAAGAAAGAAGGTATGAGCATTATTAATTTAAAAATCAAAAAGTTGCTTTACTTTTGAAGCACTTGGATAAATTATACAATAGAAGGGAGATCCCATGAGTTAATCTTATTTGGAACGCATATTATTCTAAAGGAGAAGTCCCTCATCTGTCAGCACCAAGAGGATCTTTCTGGTTGAAAGAAGTTTTTAGACTAAATGATAAGTTTCAGGGAGAGGCATCATGAAAAAAGAGAAGGGTGATATTGTAGCCTTCTGGGATGATGTATGGAGTGGCCATCATCTGAAAAGTGAGCTCCCAAATCAACACTCTTTTGTTAAGCAAGCAGAAATCTTGACCAAAATTTTCTTTGGGAGAGGAGAGGATAAAAACACAATTTCATTCGCCTTTTTTGGTGGAGGAAGTCATTAGTGGGCTCATAATAATATGGAAGAAAAAGATCAGTTGTTGTGGACTCCTTTGTGGGCCGCCAATACCACAAGTGCGCCCACAAAGGGTCCACCAGCAGGGTGCCAACCACAACTTATTAGATAAGAGCAGTTTGTTTTGATTTGTTCTAGAAGAATAAATCTGTTAGGATAGAGCAGTTTGTTTTGATCTGTTCTAGAAGAATAAATATGTTAGGATATTGTGGAGTTTGTTATGTGAGCTGGGTTCCGACCAGCTATAAAACCAGGCCTAGATTGTATTAGGGGATCATCCAGAAAAGAAGTGGTTTCCTGTGGGACGGCTGCTCACCCTGGCTAGATCCTCTGCCAAAGCAGAGGGTTCTTCCCAGCAGCTGCCACATAGGCCTCTATATCCACTGCGTTTTCTTCTCTTCCTTCATCTCAGTTCCATCTCCACAAACCTCTCCACACCCCCTGACGCAAGAAACATAACAATTTGGTATTAGATCCATTCGAGGCATCGACCATGTACGGCCTCAAAACCGATCCTGAGGCTCTGTCCTTGGGCATTTTTGACTCCAAGATGGGCGACCTCTCTGCTACACTGGGCAACATCAACGACACACTGACCTGCATCATGGCCCAGTTGACCACTTTCAACTCCAGACTCGAAAGACATGATCAGCGTCTTGCTAGGTTGGAGAAGGAGAAGGGTCCTGAAATCATAGGCTCTGCGCCCCTAATCTCCCACTCTCCAAATGAGGAGCAGGGGCCTGCAGGCGCCTTTACTCAGGGACATGGAACTGGAGATGGCGGCCCTTTGGGCCACGACTGTTCTGATGATTTGGCATCCCACCGCCATAAAATTAGTTTTCGTTATATGATGGGAAACTGATCCACTGCCTTGGATCAATAAGTATGAGACTTATTTTCGAGGCATGAGGACTCTAGGGGAGGAGAAGGTGTGGTTTGCATCCCTACATATAGAGGGGGTTGCTGCTGAAGGGTATTTTGCCTTGGAGCGGGATTTCGGAATTGTTTCCTGGGCACAGTTTTCTGAATTTGTGAATATGAGATTTGGACCACCTCCACGGTCCAATGATTTGGCTGAACTAATAGACTTGCGCTGAACAAGAACTGTGGAAGAATACTAGCGCCAGTTCTTGGTGTTATTATGAAGATGTGCAGACTTAACAACTCGACAACAAGTGAATTTATTCACTGCTGGCCTCGGTGAACCGCTGAGGACAGATGCTGAGCTCCAATTTCCCTCAAATTTAAAAACAACAATGAGCCTTGCCAGGGCTTATGAGCGCCACCTGTCTGCCCCAGTTTATTCAAGCGGCACTGCTAAATCTGCTCTGGTTTCTGCTGAAAAGGACTCTACTCCTGCACGTGTGGCTTGGTCAGGGCCTAGCAAACCGCAGTTCAAGAGGCCGTCTCCTGAAGAATTAGCGGCAAAGAAGGCTAAGGGAGTGTCATACAAAAGGAGTATACTTACTAGAGATGGACAAGTATATGGAAGAAGAGGAGGCAGTCACTGATTTGAGCATCTCCTTGCATGTCTTAACTGGGATCGATGTGACCAATACTATGAAGCTGCAGGTCCAACTGGGTGGTCAGAAGCTATTGGCACTAGTTGACACTGGCTCTACACACACGTTTATTCGAGAATCAATCATCTGGGACCTCGGATTAAATGTGGTGCCACGTCCTGGCCTATTGGTGAAGGTAGCAAATGCTGAAAAAAATTCCCTGCAGTGGCATTTGCCTGAAAGTACCACTGAACATCAGTGGAAATATTTCGGACCACCTGTTACAGCCTGCCACTGGACGGATTTGATCTCGTTCTTGGAGTCCAGTGGCTGCACGCATTGGGGCCTATTCTCTGGATTTTCAAAGACCTGTCTACGAAATTTTGGCATCAATACAAGCAGATTCACTAGACCGGTGTAGGGGATCCTGCTCCTCAATGTGCACTCCTGACTTCAGAACAGAAGCTCCTCCCTACACTGCTCCCCTCATTTCAGGATATATTTCAGGAAACAAGGGGCCTGCCACCTTCGTGACGCCATGATCACAAAATTAGACTTCTACCAGGCACGGGACCCATTGGTGTTCGGCCCTATTGGTACCCACAACTCTTCAAAGATGAGATCGACCGACAATGTGAGGATATGCTGAAACAGGGAATTACTAGAGAATGTTCTTATGCTTTCTCATCCCCGGTGCTGCTTGTAAAAAAGGCAAATGGCTCATGGCGTTTCTACATTGATTATCGAGCGTTGAACGCGAACACGGTGAAGGATAAATTTCCCATTCCAGTTGTTGATGAATTATTGGATAAACTTCAAAAGGGCGTACCCAGTGCCGAAGGCTCCCACACATGTGGGGTCTGGGGAAGGGTTATTTCTAGACAACCTTACCCTTGCGTTTGCAGAGAGGCTGGTTTGAACCAAAGACCTCGGGACACAAGTGGAGACACACTACCACGGTGCCAGGTCCGCCCTTCTTATTGGATAAACTTCATGGTGCCAAATTCTTCATCAAACTGGACCTTCGCAGTGGGTATCACCAAGTGCGCATGCACCCTGATGATATTGAGAATATGACATTTAGAACTCATCGATCATCTTGAGTTCCTGGTTATGCCATTCAGCCTCTCTAATGCACCATTAACATTTTAGTCACTTATGAATGATGTGTTGAAGCCTTTTATTTGGCAATTTGTTTTGGTTTTCTTTGATGACATCCTGATATTCAGCAAGACGTGGCCTGAACATCTTCAACATATCAAACAAGTATTCCAGGTCCTGCGCCACAATAATCTTGTCCTCAAGCAGTCCAAGTGCTCATTTGGACATGAATTGATGTCTTATTTGGGGCATGTTATTTCAGCAGCAGGAATTTCAATGGATCCAGGAAAGGTAGATGTGGTAGAAAACTGGCCGTCTCCTCATTCGCTACGAGCACTTCGGGGTTTCCTTGGGCTCACGGGATATTACCGCAAGGTCATTGCGGTGTATGGCGCCGTGGCTGCCCCACTTACTGCCCTGCTCAAGAGAGAGTCCTTCCGGTGGACTCCGGATGCGGAGGAGGCTTTCAACCTGTTGAAACAGGCGCTGATCTCAGCACCACTGCTCCAAATGCTAGACTTCACCAAGCCATTTATTGTTGACTGTGATGCATCCGGCTCTGGGTTCGGTGCTGTCCTGCACTAGGGAGATGGCACGATCGTAACGAGGGCCTCTCACGGCCTCGTCGAGCCAGGATCACGTTGAGGGGTGTTGCGTTGCACAACACCGGATAACACACATAAAATAGTATAAAGCGGAAGCAAAGTTTTATTACATAAATGAATTTATGACTATTTTTAAAATAAAATATGTTCAGTCTACACTCACGGACGTAGACTACGCACCGAGTTCACGTTCAGCCCGTGAACGTGTCCCTGCTAGCACCCACGCACACTAACACGGCGGCGTGCACGACTCCCACTCGACGAGGTTTCCCTCTTGGGGTTCTGTCTCCTCCTCGGGAGTCCCTTCCTCATAACACCCTGCAAAAGTTTCAAACACAAGTAGTGAACACGATGGCTCAGCAAGTCTGACCCGTCTTTCCTATATATGAAACTTCTACATGAGGGATTACAGGGTACATGAGGCAAATAAGTTACAAAGGACTCGCCTAATTATTTGAACCTTACTTTCAAGTTTTAGCAGCAAGTTATGGAGAACCTCACGCCAAGGCACATGAGAGAGCCGCAATGAAACAAGAAACACATTTCTCTCATGTACTTTGCCCAAGGTCGAAAAGAACTTTAATTAGCTCTAAACTACAGCAAGTCATTAACAATCAATGTATAGCTTTCAATCAACAACTTTTACATGACTCTAACCTGTTCTTTCTACGTCACGGTACAGTAAACAAGTGGTACTCACTGACCACTAGGGACGGTGATTATAATCGATTTACACCTGCAGGGTTACCCGAATAACCCGTCACGTACGCCCGTACTCGATGTTGCCTACAACACTCATCATGGACGTCGTACGCGACCACCTTTCACCCGTCAGCCAAATGTTGAGCCAGTCCAATCATCCCGAGCAAGAGGTCTCTGCGCGCGCATCCGCAGTGCCACTAGCCGATTTATACCTCAAGCTCTCAACCTACCCTCTGAACGACCAGCTGTGTCTCAATGCCTAGCTACCCGAGTTACATCGGTTTCCCGGTTCCCGTATATCTGGTAGGTCTTCGGTACTGTTCTACCTTGTTCAACAGGCCCGCACACGGCTCGGTTCTCAATCGACACAAGTGGAGCTATGGCACCCAGGCCCAACATCCTGCTGCCCTTACACTCTGGTCGGTCTCATTTTTCTTGCCATGTGTTTCATTTGCTACCTTTACCCGAGTAGTGTGCCTCTAGCCTATTCTCGCGAGCAGTTCTAACTACTCGACCTATATCGAATCCTACCCTAACTTAGCATTGCAGTGGCTAGTCGAGTTTTACAAACCTAAGCCCAAACTAGGGTTTTCTTGGCTATGCATTTGGATTTTCAAACAAGACTCTAATGCATAATTTAAGTGGGTGCTCAAAGTAAGTTCTCAAAATAGTAAAATTTAATAAAAGGCTAATGCAAACCAGAGTTTGTCTTGCTGCTGTTGGTCGTAGACTAGCTATTCTTCTACAGTGATAAAGTCTAAGACTCCAGGCTCCTTCTCAACCTTAGCGACTACATGAGATAATATATATATATATATATATATATCAATTTGAATGCATTTGAATTTGAAGTTAAATTTGATAAGACCATAAGTACTGCTAGACAGGCCTAATGACTCTGAAATTTTTTCTGTGGTTTGGATACAACCTAAACAGAGACTTGGCCAAGTTTCGTTTGCAGCAAAGTTCATTTGAGCCCTTCACAAATAATTGTGTACTTGGCCTTAATTGGAGCTCTTAGGGTGTTCTAGGGACTTTCATGGAGCAAGCCATGACTTTTTGAAAACTAGTTTTTCAGGGGGTTCTAATGGAGTTTGTTTTACCTAATTTGAAGACTCCTAGCCAAAGATATGAGCTAAACAATTTCAGGGAAAATCTGAAAATGTTTCTGGATATTTTCTATTTTCTCTGGAACAGTTTTATTAATCACACCATTAGGTGGATCAAATGAGCTCAAATGGATCTGAAATTCTTATTGTAGCTCAGGGATATTATGGTAAACATCCTGGCCAAATTTCAGAATTTTCCTCCATAGTGTTCCCCAGTTAAAATTCTAAACAGTTTAAAATTTGAAGAACTAATTCTGGAGAAATAAGGATTTTCATAAAGTTAAACTTGATTTGTTGGAAAGTACTCATAGAGCTGAATCCAAAAAAATTTGGTTCACTCGATTTGGAGTTTCCTAGCCAAAGTTATGTGGGTTTGAAGTTGAACTAAATCTGAAAATTGGGGAATGTTTAAAACACTGCACGTGGGTCCCACGCACAGTGCCTTCTTCAACCTCCCGCCAGCGCCCGAGCGTGCGACGCACAGCGACAGTGGCGCGACTCGTTCTCGGCCGTTACTGCCTATTCTCGACACGATTTCTTCCTACGTGACCCTTGGAGCACGGCGCACACGTCGGACAACTCCTCGCGCCTCGACATCGCCGGAAACATAGTCGACGACGGTGGCGGCGGAATTGAGTTCGGGTCCGACGGTGCTAGCTCGTCTCTACAGTGAACACGATCAGCCAACGGGTCACAAAGCACCACTAGGGCACGGGGGGAAGCTAACCCTGCCCTCATCTTGGCCGGAGATCACCAGAAAGTAGACTTCACCGGCGACCTGAGCCGTTTTCACCGGCGGTGGACAAAATACGGTGCTCTGCTCACTTGGTTGATCATCGTCGCTAGGATTTGGCCGAGGTAACTGTGAGGTGCTACTCTAGCTTCAGCTCGACCAGGATTTCCAGTGACTAAGTGATCGAGATGAATTTCGGGTTTTGGTTCTCGGTGTTCTACACGACGATCGTCGAGAAAAATGAAATTCCGGCTAACTGGTGCTAAGATGGAGCTAGGGAGCTCGGGGAAAGCTACTAGACCTCAATGCTAACCTCAGAGACCAGTTGGCTTCCCTGGAAAAGCTTGGAGCTACCCGGGCGATGGTGTCAAGTCGGAGGTGCTTCGGAGTGAATCGGGAAGTGGAAGATTGGCTCGGAAAAGCTCGAGAGGAGCTGATCATGAGCAACTGAGGGTTGGAGCACGTTGAGCAAAGGTCAGCGGTGCCGTTTGTGGCCTCAGCTCGCGGTGGGAGGGACAGGTTTGGCCGGTCGATGGCGAGATGGTGGTTCTCGGGTGTGCGGCGACGTGCGACGCGTTTTCTGTGCGGGAGAGTGTTGGTACACCGGTGAGATCAGTCTGTGGAGGCTTGGACGTGAAGATAATAGGGCAGAGGGGTGACTCGGTTGCCAGAGGCAGCAATCAGCTGCTGGCAAGCTGCCCTCACCGTGGCGTCCGCTCGATCGCGCGCGAGAAACCGAGTGAACAGAGGTGGAGTCGGTTCACTCAGCTATCACACACTGATAGTGGGTCCCACTTCCATTTTAACCTCTGACATTAACTTTCTCCCACTGCTCTAGACAGTAGTTCCACTAATACCCTTTGAAATTTGAATTATCTACCAAATGCCCATTTGAACTTGATAGAATTCAAATTGTGAAGTGTTTGAATACATTTACATCACATATGAAGTTTGAAATTCAAGTTGAATTTGAATTTGCTAAAATTGGCTCATGCCAAGATCAAATCCAAATGGGGGTGAAAATTGGTGTGCAAGCTCACAGGAATGTGCTAAGTGTGAATATGAATCCCACTTTTAAATTCATGGGATGAAATGAGTTTGAATTTGAGTTCAAACTAGCCTCTTTTGAATTATACCCAAAAATACCTCAAAAAGGTTTTGGATTTGGGTGAAATTTAGCATGAGCATTCCTAGCAAGGTGTAGGAGTTTTTCATATGCTCAGCCCCTATATGAAGCCTGTGGGAAATACCACTTTTGCATTTTGTGAGTTCATCCTCTAATGACCATATTGATCGTGGTTACTTGCTCTTCAAATGTGTTCATAAGTTGTCCTCAAATGAGGTGTGTGTGGTGTAATGAACACTTTGATTGTGTGCAAAAACTTAGGACCTTACATTCCTCCTCCCTTAAGAGAATCTCGTCTCGAGATTATAAGGTGAAAATGAGAGAGTGGACGGTGGAAAATTACCGTATGTGCGACGCGAAAAAATCGGGGTAGTTCGTGCGAAGAAACCCTTCGCACTCCCATGTCGCTTCGTCTACGGAGTGATTACTCCATAGAACTTTGTAGAACCTCAACGTACGATTGCGTGTGGTTCGGGCCTTTTCCTCAATTATCTAAACCGGTTCCTCCCGATACGTGATATCTGGTTTCAAATCTTTAATATCCTTCAGCTGAATGATAGTTGATAGTTTAAGACACTTCCTCAGCGGAGAAATGTGAAAGACGTCGTGCACACCGGAGAGTGTCACTAGTAATTCTAGCCGGTATGCAACTGATCCACATCTTTCCACAATCTGCAATGGACCGATGAATCGGGTTGCCAACTTTCCTCTCACCCCGAATTTGTTCACGCCCTTCATTAGAGACACACGTAGATACACGCGATCTCGACTTCAAATTGTAAAGGACGTCTTCTCCGGTCCGCATATTGTTTTTGTCGGGATTGGGCGGCTTTTAGGTTCGTTTGGATCAGCTTAACCTTTTCCTCCGCATTGTTGACAAGATCAATGCCGAAGGTGACCCTTTCGCCAGACTCACACCAATTCAGTGGTGTGCGGCATTTTCTCCTGTATAGCACCTCGTATCTTGATGCTGGCTTGGTATCCATTGTTGTACGAGAACTCGGCCAACGGTAAGTGATCATCCCAATTCCTACCGTGGTTGATAGCACAAGCTCGTAGCATATCCTCTATAATCTTATTTACCGGCTCGGTTTGCCCATCCGTCTGCGGGTGGTACGCTGAACTACGGATCAGCTTCGTCCCCTACGCAGCATGTAGCTGCTCCCAAAAACGGGACACAAATAAAGTGCCCGATCCGATATGATAGTGTGGGATACGCCGTACAAGCTTAGGATCCGTGAGATGTATAATTCAGCATACTTCTTGGCGTTGTAGTTGGTGTTGACCGGGATAAAATGGGCAACCTTGGTGAGCTGGTCGACGAACACCCACACGGAATCATGCTTCTGAAATGTGGTGGGTAAACCGACGATGAAGTCCATGCTCACATCCTCCCACTTCCAGGCGGGAACGTCCAGTGGTTGTAGTGGTCCCGGTTTTCTCATGTGGTCTGCCTTAACCCTTCGACATGTATCACACTCGGACACGTATTTTGCGTTATACCGCTTCATTCGTGTCCACCAAAACTTGTTTCTGAGTTCTTGATACATTTTGTTGCTGCCGGGTGAATAGAAAACCTTGACAAGTGAGCCTCATCAAAGATTTTCTTCCGTAACTCCGGGTTACGGGGTACGACAATCCGGTCCTTTAACCATAGGACGTCGTCTCCGTCTTTCCAGAAATATTTCAGCTCCTCACTGTCTACACGTCTTCGCAAATGCGACATGCCCTTGTCATGTTTCTGAGCTGCTGCTATTTCTTCACAGATGGTGGGGATCAAAGCTAAGTTGCAGAGAGCTCCATGTGGAATCACATGCAATGGTGGCTCGCTCTCTTCCAACTGTGTGATGGTCAGATTGTTGATGTGTGACATGCGACTAAGCGCATCTGCCACTACGTTTGCCTTGCCGGGGTGATAATGGATCTCTATTTCGTAATCCTTTAATAACTCTAACCATCTTCGCTGCCTCATGTTCAGCTCTTTCTGAGTGAATATGTACTTGAGGCTTTTGTGGTCAGTATATAAATGCACGAGGTTACCGAGTAGGTAGTGCCTCCACATTTTGAGTGCGGGTACCACTACAGCGAGCTCTAAGTGATGAGTTGGATAATTCTGCTCATGGTTTCTGAGCTGCCGTGATCCATACGTGACCACTCTTCGGTCTTGCATCAGCACACATCCGAGACCAATGCCGGATGCATCGCAGTACCCATCGAACGGCTTTGTTGTGTCTGGCTGCGCCAAAACCGGTGCTGATGTTAGGTGCTTGACTAATGCCTTGAGCGCTGCTTCACATGCTGGACTCCAAACATATTTGGTAGCCTTTTTCAGCAGCTCTGTCATAGGCTTAGCAATCTTTGAGAAGTTTGAAATGAACCTCTGATAATATCTCGCGAGTCCGAGGAAACTCCGTACCTCATGAACAGTTCGCAGGGACTTCCAATTCAGCACTTGTGTGATCTTACTCGGGTCTACAGCTATTCCCTCCGCTGAGATAATATGCCCGAGAAAAGGCACTTGCGATATCCAGAATTCACACTTGCTGAATTTCGTGTATAGTTGGTGATCCCACGGCCGTTACAAGACTATACGCAGATGCTTCGTGTGTTCTTCCTCCGACTTGGAATATACTAATATGTCGTCGATGAAGACCACGACAAACTTATCCAGCTCCGACATGAATACCGAGTTCATCAAGTACATGAAGTGAGCTGGAGCGTTGGTGAGGCCGAAGGACATGACCAGGTACTCATAAAGTCCGTACCTCGTCGAGAAAACCGTCTTCGGAATATCCTCAGCTCCTATCTTAATCTGATGGTACCCGGATCTTAAATCCATCTTGGAAAAGATCTTTGCTTCGACTAACTGATCAAACAACATGTCGATCCGTGGCAATGGGTACTTGTTCTTCATGGTTACGGCGTTTAGTGGACGATAGTCCATGCAAAGCCGCAACATCTCATCCTTTTTCTTCACAAATAATGCCGAACAGCCCCATGGCGAGGAGCTCGGCCTAATAAAACCCTTTTCCCGCAGGTCTGTTAACTGTGTCTTCAGTTCAGCCAATTCCTTGTGCGCCATCTTGTACGGCCTTCGGGATATTGGCATAGTTCCCGGTGCAAGTTCAATCTTGAACTCCACTTGCTCTTCAAATGTGTTCATAAGTTGTCCTCAAATGAGGCGTGTGTGGTGTAATGAACACTTTGATTATGTGTAAAAACTTAGGCCCTTACAGGTCGCTTATTTCAGTCGTGCAGTGGCTCTTCATCATAAAAAACTGCCGTCTTATGAGAGAACTCATTGGGCTGGTCCAGGCAGTTCGGCATTGGCGCCCTACCTGTGGGAGCGGCCTTTTATTGTCCGAACAGACCATCATAGTCTGAAATTTCTCACCACACTTGGGTAATCAAATTGTTTGGATTTTACTTGACGGTTGAATACAGGCCTGACAGGTTGAATGGGGCAGCCGACGCCCTGTCTAGAAAAGAGGAGCATAGTATGGAGGTTCATAGCATCACCACTCCTACATTTCAGCTCTTTGGCATCCTGAGGGCTGAAGCTGCTGTGGATCATCAGGTGGCTGAAATACAGGCACAGATTACAGCAGGACCGGAAGGATGGACACAGGTGGACGGGTTGCTGCTGTATCGGGAAAAATTGTTTATTCCAGACACTCTTCAGTTTGAGAGATGCTGCTGGCAGATGCCCATGAAGCAGGACGTGAAGGAGTTCAGAAGACCCTCCATCGCTGGCATGCCTCCTTATACAGCCCGTCGGCCCTCCACTGTGTTCGGGAATTTGTCTGTGGGTGTGAGGTGTGCCAGCACAATAAATCTAAACACTCGCATCCAGCAGGCCTGCTGCAGCTTTTACCAGTTCCATCTGCAGTATGGAGCGACATTTCTATGGATTTTGTGAAGGGTTTTCTCAAGGTTGGGGAAAATCAGTGGTGTTGAAAGTAGTGGACAGATTCTTAAAATTTGCTCACTTTATTGCCTAATGCCACCCATATACTGCTGCAAGAGTGGCCAAGGTATTCTTTGAAGGCATTGTCGTCTCCATAGATTTCCCTGCTCTATAGTCAGTGACCGTGCCACAATTTTCACCAGCTTGTTCTGGTCTGAACTGTTCTCACTGGCAGAGGTAAAACTTCACATGAGTTCAGCCTTCCACCCCAATCTGACGGATAATCTGAGGTAGTAAACTGGGTACTGACTATGTACCTGCGGTGGTTGGCTGGAGACAGACCAAAATCCTGCTAACAGTGGCTTCCATAGGCGTAATTCTGCTACAATTCATCCTACCAAATTGCTGTTAAATGTTCCCCGTTCAAAGTTGTTTATGGCAGGGACCCTCCTACAATTTTATCCTATCATCCAGGGGCTTCTAGAGTGGCCGCGGTGGATAAACAATTGCAGAACAGAGATGAATTCCTCTCTGAAATCAAGGATAGGCTGGTCCAGGCGTAGGTCACCATGAAGCATTATCAGGACACAAAGAGGAGGGAAGTAGAATTTCAAATTGGGGATCCTTCTCCGTCCAAGTTAACTCTACCGGCTGTGGTGCAGCACCACCACGACGCCCTAAACCAGCCTTCCATAGCCCCTGAAAAGGCAGGCGGTGATGAAATGTCATCAACGGCAGGTTCAATCACAAGGGTTTACACTAGGAGGGCGAGGACTACTCAAACACCGTCATCACCCAAGACTCTCTTCCTTTCCAAGATATCAAAGCCAGTCGAGGGGATTCTGCAGGCTCCCACAATACCGAAAAGGCGAAAGAAGGTGATACCTTCAAACTTAAAGCTATGACAGAGTCGTCGAATGGCCAAGTTACCTCCTGAGATTGACGCCAGTGCTGCGACCATGGTCCGTCGTCAATTGGGTTTCCAGGACCAAGTTGACAGTCACAGGCCTTCTGCCATGGAAAAATATTCTCAGGTGTTTAATAAACCACTTTGTCGTGGGCATATTATAGCGCTTGCTGCTCTCTTTAGGTGGGAGGTTCCTGCAGAGGAAGTGGTCAGGTCGACGTATTTTGTATCCGTCACTTAAAATGGCTGTTTGTTGGTCGTTCCACCAGAGGTTTCCAATGACTAGGCACAATATCTTGATTAGAACGCGCGTGGTCTAAATAGTAGAGCGTGGCGTGATATGGTTCGTAAGGTGGTGGATGCTAGTCAACCTTCTGTAGTTTGTATCCAAGAAACCAAGCTAGCTCACATTTCAGAAAGTGACATTCTTTCTATTTTGGGACAAGATTTCAGCTCTTTTGTATACCTCCCAGACCTACTGACCAGGGGAGGCATCTTGGTGGCCTGGCGCAATAGTTTCTTTTCAGCTCTCTCTCATCGTGTGCATCAACACTCCATCTCGGTTAATCTGCATATTGAAGGTGAGCCACCTTGGTGGTTTACGGGTCTATGGTCCACACATAGACGCTGAGTGTAAAAGTCCCAAAAACAGGAATGCAAAGAAAGGGATGTTTGAACATCATTGTGTTTTCTAGTTCATGAAAAATGGGACTTACAAAAACTTTCTTGCACAGGATGGGGTACATGGGGTGCAACCACCTTGGTTCAAGCATTCCTTTGCATATGTTGGAACAAGGTGGAGTTAAACCCATGTGTAAATCATACATGTGCATGAGAAAGAATTAAAAGCAGATCTTCAAACTCAAAGGCTCACCTCAAATTGTCACCAAACTTTTGAATACACTTGGAACCTCATACATTTGAAATTGAGGAGATTTATGGTGGCAACCTTCGGATTTTAGGGTGGGCTTAAAAGGAGTTAATTATGATCATGTTTGAATTTGTGCTGAATTCAAAATGTAAAGGCAAATTCAAACTGAACTTGTGAGGTTCAGATTAGGACCAAGAGTGATCAAGCATGGGCTAGGAGCAAACAAAAGTTTTTCACCCAAATTCAAATGGGTCATCACAAAAGAGGCTTTCAAACTGTTGGTTCAAAGTTTATATTCGCAGCAACCAAATGTAAATGTTGACTCCATAATTGAAATTCTCAACTCCAACTTTGTGGGAATGCAAAATTTTACCACAATTGGAGGTGTTTGACTAAGTATTTGTAAGAGGATGGGAAATGGCATTTGTATTCAAATTCAAATTCGAACTTGGATGAAACTTTGCCAGAGGTCCAAATGAATTTCCAAATTTAAGCTCTACAAGTTGGAATTTATCACCTGCGGAAATGATGAGATATTTGTGAGGATTTTGGGGGATAAGATGAGGGAAAAGAGGGGTGGACCCCACATGTCATAGGGCCAATTAAACTTGCACTTGAAGTCTGCTAGCTCTGTTCAGACTCGAAGCAACCGAGCCTTCTCAAGGCGCCACCGAGCTGCAGCCAAGACACGTTCCTGTGAATTTTCTTCGTGCTGGCAACCAGTTCGCACCCTCATGCGCTCGTGAGGTGCTTTGTTCACTCACAAACCGTCACACCGAGGAGTCACTGCTCCCTCGCGCTGAACTGAGCACAGACCGCCGCCGCCACCTCGGGGTGAATCGTGAGATGGTGAACTCGTGCGTGCAGAGACCGGCTGAGCTGCAAAAACGCACCGCGGACTCGTCCTACATCTCCTCAGTGCAAAACCTAGCAAGTTACGGCCTTCCCCACCTGGGAACAGCTCGTCCTCCGCGGCGACCTAACTCCATGGCGATTGGTGTTCACGTGGACAGCTTCCCATAGTGGATTTCACGCTCAAGCCAAGACGCTCAGAGGTGCGCTGGACCACCGTGGTGCTTCTCCCCGAAGCTCAGCTCAAATGGTGATCTCTAGCGGCCAAATTCAGAGTTTTTCTTCCGGTGTACCTCCACGGACCTTTCGGTAGGAAATTCCAAAATTCACCCTCAATTCTCGTCCTTAGTTCACTAAATCGTGCACAAATGAGCTAGACCTATTGACGACCCGATTTCCTTCGCAAACCTAGCTTAGAACCGACTAGTTGCAGCTAAATTTAAGCTTTTCGATCGGCGGCCATGGCAGGGACGGTCGGGCACACGGTGAAACCCAAGTAGCCGCCGTTCCCAAGCTATTTTGTGCCCAAGTCGATCTTCCTTAGATGCTATAGAGCCGAGGAACTGGGTGTTTGGCGGTCAAGAGAAGTGGGCCGGGGTCACCGAGCTTCACCGAATGTCGCCGCCCGTCGCCGGCATAGTTCCGGCCCTCTAGCGCCCATACCGACCTCTCCAATGAGTTCCCTGACCCCGAAAACCCCTGGGCGGCGAGTTTCCAGCCGGGAGACAGCCAGAAAGCCGAGTCCGGCGAGGTGCCACCGCTGCCGGCGAGGGGGAAGGGCGCGGGCGCGGGAAACGGTCGGGGGAGGAAGAAGACCCTGTCGGCCCCACCGGTGAGTGACCATTAGCGGTAAACTGGGATTTGCTGTGTCCATTTGATCTTTTGTGGCTACAGCCTAATTGTGTGTGGACCGAGGTGTGGCTGCATCGAGGAACTGACACTTCACCCGGGACACACGGTCAGAATTTAAATGTCTCACGGTTTATTTGAATCCCCAAATTCAATTCAAACTTTAGAACCTCATACCTTTTGCTAAGGAACTCTAAATTTAGTGATTCAAATTGGGTTGGATTAAGATTGAAAAACTCTACCCAAATAAGCAACCCAATTTGTATGAAAGTCATTATTTAGTTCTTGAAAATTCTTTAATGCTTTTCAGAAAAAACGAATTTTAGGAGTTTGGTTTATCCAAAAATCCTCAAATTTTGCCATAATAGTCTTTAGGATGTTACTGAACTCCTGTAAGAATTTTAGCTCATTTGGAGTTGATTTGATTAAGATAATTCAGAGTTCAAGTTTCTGTGTTCAAATGAATACAGAAATATTTTCAGAAAAGTTCCAAAACTTGGAAATTAAGTTCTGGGCAATTCTTAGCTCCAAAAATCCTAGGAAAATTCATGCATTCTCCCTGAGCTATGTTTGAAATTGTGGTTCACTTGAATTTGCATGAAAGTGCAAATTATTCAGAATTAATTCCTTTTTGCCTAAATGCTTAGGGAATTGTTCTGAGTGAACTACTCATTGAAAAATTCTGAATTTTGGTCCAGATGACTTTCTTGTGACAAGAAACTTACATGAAAATTTTCAGTTCCATTGGAGCTTTGAATCATCACTGTCCTGTTTAACCTCTTAGATGAGTAACACACAAGTGATGAAATGCACTGATCACTTGATCATGTTGCTTGACTCAAACCCAAACCACTAGTACCAGTGTCATTTTAAATTCTTAAACAGAGTTCTAGTTTAAACTTGTCATTTGACTTGATAGCAAAAGCTTTTAAATTAAATACATATGCATATTCATATCGTGTAGTCGTCTACGTGAGGACTTGTGAAGGAAGTGAAGCAGGATTTCAAAGACAAGGTGATCAAGTAATCAAGCCTCAAGTGATCTTCACTAACTGAATACATTCTTAGTCACCTGCAAGACAAAGGCAAGCTCCGGTTTGCATTTAAGTTGTTTATAAAGTTTTTACTTTGTTCACTACTATGGTTTAGAGCTTCTATGTGCATTAGGTCAAGTATGATTTATACTCCAAATGCATGACCAAATGAACTCTGAAGTCAAGGGTAGAAAAGTGTCCCCACTATAGAATATTGCCATGCTAAATAGCTTATGACATCCGGTAGAAGTTGAGTAGTTGGAATCTACTCACGAGCTATAGTTCGGGATCACACGGGTAGGGTTTAAAGAGGCAAACTAAAGTTTATGTTTCAAAGATGAGATCGGGCAGGAGGGTTAGGCAGCGACAAGACGAGGTCTTGGTCGAGTAGCTCTGCCTGTGTCGGTTAAGGACCGAGGTGTGTGCAGCCCCGCTGAGCAAGTATTGAGTTGTGTACCGGATGCTTACTGCTATATGGGACCCAGGAAACCGATGTACCAGGTTAACTGGATTGTAGAGGCATACCACATCGTCTCGTTAGACCTATGAGCCCGAGACGGCACGACCGGTTCTACAGTTGGATGTCCTGCGAATGGTTGCCACATACGATGTAATGAAGGACGCCAGATTTGGGTCTTCAGAGGCGGGCATATGTGTCAAGTACTCCGGGCAGTGTTTGATTCGAATCACTGTCCCTCGCAGATATGAGTACCGCTTGCTCACTATGTTGTGACGTAGTAAGCAAGTTGTGTGATAATAGTTTGCAAGTTTTAATTATTATTATGATAATTTGAATTGCATGAAAACCATGGATGAAGTAGAGATAGAGAAAATTAAAGTTATTTTCCACCTTGGGACAAGTAACATTGGAATGAAGCATTTCTTGTTTGATTGTGGATTTCTAATGTTGCTCGGCGCAAGGTTAATACTATGATGGCTAAAATCTGAAAGTTAAGGATGAACGTGTATGCGAGTCTTTATGCAACTTATATGTTTATGTCTTAAGTTACCCGCATGTAGAGTTGCATGCTTTAGGAGAGATGGTTAAGTCTTGCTGAGACTTTGTGCTCACTCTTGCTATATGAGTGGTTTTGCAGGTTAACATAGACACTTATGAAGAAGGTTGTTTGGTGAGACTCGGAGACTTCCGAGTCATGTAACACATGGAGAATCCAGCCGCTGCAATGTCTTCGTGTTGCTAGCGAGAGGAGTTCGCGGACTAGACCCCTTCTCGAGTGATCATTAGTTATTCGACGTGAGTTGATTGTAGTCTTCCGCTGTAGCTATTTGATGTAAATTATTTACAAAGAACATTTGTAAGCTTCTGCTTTTGATTTATGTGATACAGTTCCTTATATGTGTGCTGTTGGGTGCCGCATAACACGGCACCACCCAATGCGATTCCCGGGCGAGCAGCACGGCCCCGTGACATGGGTGTGGGTCCCCCTCATTGAGAAGCCAGCCTTTCTTGCTGAGTTAAGAGAGGTCAGAAGCTACTGTTCTGGTCCATGGTTGTTGGTAGGGGATTTTAACATGATATATAGCTCAGACAATAAAAACACTGATAATATTAAACAAACATTGATGGGACATTTTCGTCGCTTTGTCAATAATATTGAACTGTAGGAGGTCCCGCTTCTGGGCAGAAAGTATACCTGGTCGAATGAGAGAGAAGAACCTACACTTGTTAAGCTTGATCGACTCCTGTGTACGTCAGACTTGTGTACGTCAGACTAGGAGGGATTATATCCAAACTGCATCCTACAAAGCTATGCCTCAGAGATGTCAGAACATTGTCCTCTGATCTTGGGACTCAAAGATGGAGTCGGTGGGACAAAGCGCTTCCATTTTGAAAGCTTTTGGACTAGACTTCTAGGTTTCCAAGATATAGTAGCAAGTTCGTGGAACAAGCCTGTGTCATGTCCTTGTCCTATGGAGTGCATTTCCATCAAGTTGAAAAGACTAACAAGAGAGCTTCAATCTTGGAGTGCTAAGCAAGTAGGACACGTGAAATCTCAACTTGTCGTGGCACGTGAAGTGTTGCACCGTCTAGAGATGGCGCAGGACCAGCGGCCATTGAGCACAATGGAAGACTAGCTCAGGAGAATGCTTAAGCGACATTGTCTCATTCATGCCTCCCTAGAGAGAATAATGGCACGACTCAGGTCCAGAATCCGTTATCTAAAGGAAGGTGATGCAAACTCCTCTTCTTTCATAGGCAGGCTGGTTTTCGTAAAAGGAAACAACTTTATCCCAAAATTGAAGGATGATGATCGTATTGCTACGTCACAGGAAGAGAAGCAACAGATCATGTTCCAACTTTATGAGAATCCCATCGGCACTGCAACTCAATGACCGGTGACCTTTGATCTGACATATTTCCATAGGGCGGGCTTGGACCTAGCTGATTTGGATGTTCCAATCACCGAGGAAGAAGTATGGCAAACTATTAAGGGGCTGCCAGCAGATAGGGCACCAGGACCATACGGTTATACCGGTCATTTTTATAAAGCTTGTTGGACCATAATAAAATCAGATTGCATGGCTGCTATTGTTTCCTTACAGCACGGAGATGCGAGGAAATTTGGACTCTTAAATTCAGCCTATCTTACTCTCATTCCAAAGAAGGCAGAAGCAATACTAGCCAAAGATTTTCGCCCAATCAGCTTAATACACAGTTTTGCAAAACTGATTGCCAAAATTTTAACAAAACAATTGGCGCCCCGGCTCGACTCGATGATTTCTGCAAACGAAAGTGCTTTTACCCGTGGAAGATGTATTCACGATAACTTCATATTGGTGCAATAGGCGGTCAAGCGGCTACACAGTCGGAACATGTCTAGTCTCTTCCTAAAATTGGATATATCCAAGGCATTTGATTCCGTCTCATGGCCTTTCCTGCTGGAAGTTCTTACCCACCTTGGCTTTGGTACTTCATGGCGCAACATCATCTCCAATTTACTTTTCTCAGCAACTACGCGTATCCTAGTAAATGGTGGACCAGGGGAAACTATTCAACACAGGCGAGGGCTGCGCCAGGGGGATCCTCTATCCCCCATGTTGTTCATCATGATCATGGATGTGTTAAATAGTCTATTTGACAAAGGTGCTAATATGGGACTGCTGCATCCCCTGGAACGCCGTGCGGGACAGCGGATGTCTCTTTATGCTGATGACGTTGCTTTACTTATTCATCCAGAGCAAGGGGAGATTTAGGTTACTAAAGATTTACTCAATATCTTTGGAGAAGTTTCTGGACTGCAGACCAACTTGCAAAAAAGCAGCATTTTCCAATAAGATGTGGTGAAGAACTACTACCGACAGTAACTGATGCTTTGCATTGCGTAGCATCTCAGTTCCCGTGCAACTATCTGGGTCTCCCGCTTTCACACAAGAAACTGAGAAAGAGAGATTTGAAGCCATGGGTTGAGAAGGTGGCGGACAAATTGCCGCGATGGAAGGTATCTTTAATGAATAGAGCTGGTCGAGCCACTCTAGTCCGCTTTGTCATCTCGGCCATGTCGATACACTTGCTGATTGCATCACGAGTTCCAAAATGGTTTATCAAGGCGATCGACAAACTCCGTAGAGGATTCTTGTGGCAAGGAAAAGAACAAGCCAATGGTGGTTGCTGTTTAGTTCAGTGGGCCAAGGTAACCAGACCCATTGATCTTGGGGGGTTAGGTATTCCTAATCTGGAAATCATGGCATGGGCTTTGCAATTGCGATGGCACTGGTTCAAAAGAGTCAGAGCCGATCAGCCTTGGACTGAGCTTGAATTCTCATCACATCCAAACACACTTGTGCTGCTTGCAATTGCCATGACCACTCAAGTCGGAAATGGAACAAACACTCTATTCTGGACAGATCATTAGCTGCATGGAGCGACTATAGCTGAGTTGTCATCGCTTGTGTTTCTAAACATGCCAGCCAGAATACGGCAACGCAGAACAGTGGCTGAAGCTTTACATGAGAATGTTTGGGTGAGTGATATCTCGGGGGGGGGGGTTAAGTTTGGATGGTTTAACAGAATATTTTCAGTTGTGGTCAAGTGTCCAAAATGTGACATTATCAGCAGCAGAAGATCAACACCTATGGCGCTTTGAGGCCTCTGGACACTATTCTTTAAAATGTGCTTATCGAGCTTATTTGGCTGGTGCCATCTTTTTTTAACCATGGAGGCGTTTATGAAAATCTTGGGCTCCTGCAAAATGTAAGTTCGTTTTGTGGTTGGTGCTTCATAACAAATGTTGGACAGCTGATCGCCTCTCTAGACGCGGACTGCCGCACCCTGAGAAATGTCCCTTATGTGACCAAGAGGAGGAGACCATCCAACATATTCTTTTGACGTATGTGTTTGCAAGGCAGATTTAGTTCAGAGTGCTACTGTTGTTTCACATGTCAAATGCTGTACCAACGATAACTGAGGGGTCTTTTGGAGACTGGTGGGGTCGCACTATTAGTAAAGTTCCAAAGGAGCACAAAAAGGGAGTAAATTCTCTAATCATCTTGGGTGCCTGGCTCATCTGGAAGCAGCGAAACGCTTGTGTCTTTGATGGTGTGTCTCCCTCCATTAGTGAGGTCATGAGGACCCTCTCGGATGAATACAAATTATGGTGCTTTGCTGGAGCCAAAAAAACTCCAAGCCCTCAATTTGCAGGAGACATTAGAACCTAATCCATGTTTAGGTCGGATAGTTCATTTTAACATCCTTTACCTTGTATTGAGCCTCTCATACCTGGACCCCATATGAGATGGCTTTGCTGTAACGGGTCCGCTTCTTTCTTCTCCTAATACAAAGATGCACACCTCTCTTGCGCATTCGAGAAAAAAAATTGGGGATTGGGTGTGGCTCCGGCTCCAGCAAAAAACAACAGTTGGGCTAAAGCTGGCAGCACACTCTAAGCTGGGGCCTAAATTTTTTGGTCCCTGCCAAGTATTGCAGCGCATTGGAAAGGTCTCTTATAAGCTTCCGCTACCTCCCAGGGCCCGAATCCATGATGTTTTCCATGCTTCAGTACTGAAGAAATTTGAAGGGGCAGCTCCAGCGCAAGTTGTTCCTCTTCCACCTCTGCTCCATGGAAAGGTAGTCCCTACACCTGAGCGTATCATCAAAGCCTGACTCAACAGAGGTGTTTGGGAGCTCTTGGTCAAGTGGATGGGACGTTCTGATGCTGATACTACATGGAAGCAGCTGGAAGATTTCAAGTGCCAAATTTCTAATGTAAGGACGAGCTGTTTATCGGGAAAGGAGGTAACGTTGTGGACTCCTTTGTAGGCCGCCAATACCACAGACACTTACACAAAGGGTCCACCAGTAGGACGCCAACCACTGCTGATTAGATAAAAGCAATTTGTTTTGATCTGTTCCAGAAGAATAAATCGTTAGGATAGAGCAGTTTGTTTTGATCTGTTCTAGAAGAATAAACCTGTTAGGATATTGTGGAGTTTGTTGTGTGAGCTGGGTGCCGACCAGCTATAAAACCAGGCCTAGATTGTGTTAGAGAATAAACTTAGTGTTCTACGTTTCTTTTTTGTATTTGGTCAACATTCTGTTAGCAGCCAGGCGCATGATTAGGTCATGAGCGAGTTGAACGTTGAGCTGTTAGGAACGAGAGAATGGTTCAGCGCTGGATCAGATCGTTTGTTTAACGGCCAACGTAAAATACTCCTGGCCAGTGCATGTAGTCTATACATCAATATAAGTATGTGGTCAAGTGAATAACGCACCACCAGTTCTTGGCTGCACAAAACAACTGAATCACTCTCCCCTCTGTGTGTGCCGTGATCGTGTGCCATCGAGTGTGTGATCGTCGTGGTTGCTCTAACAATTGGCATCAGAGCCAGTTCGAGTGCTGCACGGAGGAGATGGCGGACAGATGGTCTCAGACACTGGAGGGTCGACGCGGACGTTCGCCGCCACCGCGGCGCGGCCAACGGGTCGTCGTCGTGGAGAAGGTATCATCGGCAGGTCCGGCGAATTACAACGACTGGGCGTTGTTGATGAAGATCAAGTTGGAGGCTCGCGGGTTGTGGAATGCGATCGACCCTGGCGACGCCGAGTTCCAAGTGGACCGAATGGCGTTGGGCGCGGTTTGCAGCGCCGTGCCCACAGAGATGATATCCACTCTCGCGACGAAGGAATCGGCCAAGGAAGCTTGGGAGACCATCTAAATGATGCGTCTCGGTGATGACCACATCAAGAAGGCGAGCACCTAGAAGCTGCGGCGCGAGTGCAAGTTACTTGCGTTGAAGGAGGGAGAGGCGGTGGAAGATATCACAATGCGCCTCAATGGCATTGTCAATCAACTCAACACGTTGGGCGATCCAGAGCCTGAACATAAAGTAGTTGAGAAACTTCCGAGGATCGCAAAACCGAAGTACAAGCAACTGGTACTGTCGATCGAGGCTCTACTCGATGTTCCCAACTGCGAGTTGAGGAAGTCACAGCCTCGCAGGGCGTCTCAAAGCAGCTGAGGAAGACGGCAATGTAAAGCCAGCTGCGGAAGGGAAGTTGTATCTGACAGAAGAAGAATGGTGTGAGCGATATAAGAAGGAGATCGATGACGGCAAATAAAATGGCAATGGAGGCCGTGGTGGTCGTGGCGGCCGTAGAGGGCGTGGACGAAGAAGACGTGGTGATGGCGCCGGCTCGTCGTCTTGGTGAGGCAATGGCAATAACAATTGCCATTGATGCAGCAAACCAGGACACTGGGCAAGAGAGTGCTATAGCAAGATCAAGAAAGAAGAGAAAGCCTATGTTGCTCAGGAAGAGGAGAAGAGTCTTCTTCTTACCAATGTAGAAGATCATGCCATCGAAGGGCAAGGCGCGACCAAGACATCAGTTGCTCTGTCAACGACAGATGACCAGATCATGTCATGGCACACAGATCGTGACACGGTCAATAAAGAGGCAAGAGAAGGAGAGATGATGATCAACATGGCAGTCCGAGGAGAAGAATCGAAGATATCAGACTGGTGGATACTGGACACCGGGGCTTCAAACCATATGTCCGGGTCACGGGCGGCGTTCTCTGCCATTGAAAAATGAACGGCAGGAAACATTTGCTTTGCAGATGGAACAGTCGTTGAGATCGAAGGTTGCGGGACAGTCCTCTATGAATGCAAGAATGGGGAACACCGATCGGTTAACAATGTCTACTATGTTCCTCGCATCAACACCAACATCATAAGTGTTGGGCAGCTCGACGAAGAAGGTTGGGAGGTATTGGTGCGAGATGGTGTTATGAGCATTCGAGATGATCAAGGGATTCTTGTGACTAAGGTGGATCGCAGCATAGGAAAGATCTACAAGATTAAGTTGCAGATAGCAAGCCCAGTGTGCATGGCTACTCAAGCCGGTAGTGACGCATGGAGTTGGCATGCGAGATTTGGTTACTCGGGCTTCAGGTCACTGATCAAGATGGCGAAGGAAGAATTAGTGCGTGGTCTTCCCATCCTAGAACACGTTGATCAAGTTTGTGAAGCATGTCTAGCGGGCAAGCATCGACGAATGCCATTTCCACAACATGCCATCCGGCGGGCGACAAGATCACTGAAACTTGTTCATGGCGATCTCTGTGGTAAGATCACTCCCATTACTCCAAGCGGTAACCAATATTTTTTGCTCCTCGTTGATGATTACAGCCGGTATATGTGGATCTCTCTATTGGCCATGAAAGATGAAGCCCCAACAGCGATCAAACATATTCAAGCCGCAGCTGAAAGGAAGAGTGGGAATATCCTCGGTGCACTCAGAACGGACCAGGGGGGAGTTCACGGTCACACACTTCAACGAGTATTGTGCCGAGCTTGGTGTGCGACGTGAACTGACGGCCCCATACTCACCACAACAGAACTGGGTCGTTGTGAGGAGAAATCAGAGTGTCGTGGCGATGGCAAGGTGCATGCTCAATGGAAAAGGCTTACCAGGGATGTTCTGGGGTGAGGCCTTTAACTGCACCGTATACTTGATCAACCGGACGACGTCGAAATGCACTGGAGGGAGAACACCCTATGAACTCTGGACAGGGAAGAAGCCAAGCGTTCATCATCTGAGAACGTTTGGTTGTGTGGCTCATGTGAAAATAACAAGGCCACACTTGAAGAAGTTTGAAGATAGAAGCCGACCAATGATCTTTGTGGGGTATGAACCCGGGTCAGCAGGCTACAGGTGCTATGACCCTGTGAGCAGGAGAGTTCATATAAGCAGGGATGTCATATTTGATGAAGAAGCTCAATGGAAGTGGAAGGAAGATCAGGTCCAAGATGATCAAGAGTTTACCATTGAGCACACCAGGGTTGAGTATCCAGAAGTGGAAGTTGAGCAAGAGAATTTGCAGTCTCCAGAAGGTAATGCAGCAGGCTTAAGTCCCTCACCTCCACTAAATCCTGGAACACCCAGTACCTGCAGATGTGCCATCACCTTTCCAGTTTGCAACACCCCCAACTAATCTGCAGGATCACCTCGATGCTGATCATGGAAGTGCACCAGTACGTTTCAGGCGTGTAAGTACATTGCTTGGGCCAGGAAGTCCACCTGGATTTGCTGACAGAGAAGTTTTAGAGGACTTGATACTCACTGAAGAAGAACCTGCAGCATTCTGTCAGGCAGAACAGAATGAAGCTTGGAGGCATGCCATGCTTGAAGAAATAACCTCTATTGAAGAAAACAAGACTTGGAGGTTAGTAAGGCTTCCTGCAGGACATCACCCAATAGGGCTCAAGTGGGTTTATAAGCTGAAAAAGGATGCCACAGGGGCTCTTGTGAAACACAAGGCTCGGCTTGCGGCAAAGGGGTAATGTTCAAAGAGCAGGTGTTGATTTCAGTGAAGTGTTTGCCTCAGTTGCTAGATTGGATTCAGTCAGAGTGCTTCTTGCCTTAGCTGCACAAGAAGGATGGTTTGCACATCACATGGATGTGAAATCAGCCTTCTTGAATGATGACTTGGATGAAGAGGTTTATGTCTCTCAGCCCCCCGGATTTGTGGTGAAAGATAAGGAGGAAATGGTATACAGACTTGATAAGGCACTGTATGGCTTGAGACAAGCTCCCAGAGCATGGAACATCAAGCTCGACACTACCCAGAAGAAATTGGAGGTGAGAAAATGAAAAGGCTTCTCGTAGGAGTATATGTGGATGATATCATCATAGTTGGTGGAGATATAATTGTGATAGAGGAGTTCAAGAAACAAATGAAGATAGAATTCAAAATGAGTGATCTGGGGCTGCTAAGTTTTTATTTGGGAATAGAAGTCCATCAGAAGGAGGGAGAAATTGTGCTGAGTCGGTCAACATATGCCTTGAGTATTGTTGAAAAGACAGGACTAAAGGGATGTAACCCATGTCTGATACCCATGGAGTCAAGGATCAAGTTGAGCAAATAAAGTACTGCTACTGATGTTGATAAGACTGTATATAGAAGTCTGGTTGGAAGTCTGAGATACTTGGTAAATACTAGACCAGATTTAGCTTTTTCAGCCGGGTATGTGAGTAGGTTTATGGAGAAACCTACTGAAGAACACCTCGCAGCTGTAAAAAAAGATCATCAGATATGTTGCAGGAACAACAGAGCTTGGATGCAGATACAGCCGAGATGAGAATTGGGAATTGTCAGGCTACACTGACAGTGATTATGCTGGGGATGTGGTCTCAAGAAAAAGTACTACAGGGACTGCATTTTTCCTCGGCAGAAATTTCATCACATGGTCATCTCAAAAATAGAAGATTGTGGCATTATCCACATGTGAGGCGGAGTATATTGCTGCTGCTTCAGGAGCTTGTCAGGCTATTTGACTGCATGGTTGTTGGGTTATCTGAAGAACGAAGAAACAAAGAAGGTGTTAAACATAGAAGCCTATATTAATATTTGGTATGCTATATTGATTACCATATAGATCAGAAGTATACTTGGCATGATATATTGGGTACCATATATGTTAGAAGTATATTTAGTATGCTAGATAGACTACCATATGCATCAGTAGTATATTTGGTAGACAATATATTATGCATAGTAGTCTATATTTATAGATAGAAAGGAATCATCTATTCTTGGAATATATGTAACATACCATGTATATATTTCTCTATAAATATAAGAGACCATGACCCATAGTGGTCAGGTCATTTAGCGCCATACAATCTATCATGGTATCAGAGCCAAGTTTCTAACCCATACCACAAATTTTTTCCTCCTCCACCACCACTTCCTCCTCCTCTATCATGTCGGGCGCTCACAACACCACCATGGCCTCGATACCTATTCACCAAGTTGTCACCATTCGTTTAACGAAATCAAACTTCCTCCTATGGCGCGCTCAGCTCCTGCCGTATCTCCAGAGCTCAAAGCTGATCGGGTACCTAGATGGCACCCACGTCGCACCTGAGAAGAAGGTTGCCGCATCGACGGCCCCGGGTGGTGAACAAGTCCCCAATCCGGCGTACGAACGCTGGTATGATCAAGATCAACAACTATTGAGTGGTCTTCTATCGTCGATGACCGAAGAAGTTCTTCGGGATGTCGTCAATGCCACGTCTTCAAAGGAGGTCTAGGACTCCCTCCAGAAGAAGTTCGCCTCGTCTGAAGGCGCGCACGGTGCAAATCCGTGTGGAACTCGCTACATCGAAGAAACGCGATCTGTCCGCCGCTGACTTCTTCCGCAAGATCACGGGGCTCGCAACCGAACTCGCTGCCGCTGATGCACCCCTCCGTGATGAGGAGGTTCTCGCCTATCTCCTTGCAGGTCTCCCAAGCGAATACGACCCATTCGTCACCTCGATGACGACAAAGACAGAGGCGCTCTCCCTCGATGACGTTTTCGCTCACTTGGTCGCATTTGAAGCCCGACAACTCCAGCACCTGACGGAACTACAGCTAAACCATGGTGCCTCCGCGAATTACGTGGGTCGTGGTGGTAAATCTCATGGCCGCGGTCGTAGTGACCGTGGTCGTGGCGGTCGGTCTCGTGGCGGCACCCCGTCGCGCGGTGATCGTCGTGACAACGGCCCTCGTCATCAATGTCAGATCTGCTGCAAGCTCGGCCACACTGCCATCAAGTGCTGGTATAGGATGGACAACACGTATCAGGATGAAGCCCCCTCGGCAGCCTTGGCGTCCACAAACTCGTACAAGATCGACCCCAACTGGTATAGTGACACGGGTGCCACCGATCATATTACAAGTGATCTCGATCGCCTTGCTGTCCATGAACGCTATCATGGAGGCGAACAAGTGCAAGTCGGAAATGGAGCAGGTTTGCAGATTATGCATGTTGGTCATTCTTCAATTAATACTGCTGCTCGCCCTCTTACATTGCGCAATATTTTGCATGTGCCTGATATTTCCAAACATCTTCTTTCCGTTCATAAATTTTCTCGTGATAATAATGTCTTCTTTGAATTCCATCCATGACATTTCTCTATTAAGGATCGAACATCGAGGAGAAGTCTTCTCGAAGGGCGATGTGAGTCTGGCCTCTATCCTATCAAGTCATCCGATGTCGCTGCCATCAAGCATGCCTTAGCGAGCAATTCTACTAGTCAAGCCCAATGGCATGCCCGACTCGGCCATCCTTCATCTCAAGTAGTTCGGTCAATTTTGCATCTCAATAATATTTCATGTCCTAGAGAGTCATCTTTATCGGTTTGTACTGCATGTCGACTAGCTAAGAGTCACCAATTACCATACACAAGTTATATTCATCGGTCTATATCACCCTTATAACTCATTTTCTCCGATGTCTGGGGACTTGCACCCCAATCTGTTGGCGGTTTTAAGTATTACATCAGCTTTATTGATGATTTTAGTAAATTTTCTTGGATCTATTTAATGCATGATCGTACTGACGCTCCTCGTATATTTTTACAGTTCCAAGCGCATGTTGAGCGTCTCCTTGATGCTAAAATTAAGTGTGTTCAGTCTGATTGGGGTGGGGAATACCAGAAAATTCACAACATATTTTTTCGTTCTCTTGGCATATCTCACCGTGTTTCATGTCCTCATACACATCAACAAAACGGTTCTGCTGAACGCAAACACCATCATATTGTTGAAACCAGTCTTGCTCTCTTAGCTCATGCAGGCATGCCCCTTAAATTTTGGGATGAATCTTTCCTTACAGCCACATACCTCATCAATCGCCTTCCTACTGTAGTTATTGATAACAAATGCCCTTTGGAGCGTTTATTCAATACACCACCCGATTACTCACTATTAAAAGTTTTTGGGTGTGCTTGTTGGCCTCATCTTCGTCCTTATAAAAAACAGAAGCTCTCTTTTCGATCCAAGGAATGTGTTTTTCTAGGATATAGCTCTTTACATAAAGGGTATAAATGTCTTGACACTGATTCAGGTCGTGTCTATATTTCCAGAGACGTTATTTTTGACGAGAATATTTTTCCTTTCAAAAGAACTCCACCCCATCCTTCCCAAAATTTGGAATCGACACATAGTAATATTGATTTGCGCATGTTGCACTTGGGAAACAGCAGTACTAATTTGGAAAATGATCATATACATGCATCTGTGCCTGCTAACTCTTTGGATGCAGATAATCAGGAATCTGCATCTCAGAGATCCGCTCCAGATATGCTGTCGTTACCTATAGCACCCATGCAGCATGAATCAGATTTGGGAGCACCTACCATACCTGCTGATTGCCTGCCAGTTAATGGTGTGAATCAGGATGCGCTTCCTGATATTGAGGCCCAATCAGGTGTCGAGGCTGACGCACCCTCCGTCCATCCGTACCGTACACGCCTACAAAATAATATTAGACGTCCAAAGGTACGTACAGATGGTACGGTCACATATTCTGTGGTTCGGTCTTCTACTTCTGAGCCTACTTCTCATGTTGCTGCTATGGAGCATCCCATGTGGCGTCAGGCCATGAATGATGAATTTCAGGCACTTCTTAAAAATAAAACATGGCACTTAGTACCTCATCGTACTGGTATTAATGTCATTGACTGCAAATGGGTCTTCAAGTTGAAGCAAAAGCCAGATGGGTCTATTGACCGCTACAAAGCACGTCTGGTTGCTAAAGGTTTCAAACAACAATATGGAATTGATTATGATGATACTTTCAGTCTAGTTGTTAAACCAACTACTATTCGACTTTTATTGTCTCTTGCTGTTTCTCGAGGTTGGGCTATTCGACAAATAGATATTCAGAATGCTATTCTACATGGCTTTCTTCATGAAGATGTTTATATGAAACAACCACCTGGATTTGTGGATTCTCAACATCCCAGTTATCTTTGCAAGTTGGATAAATCTCTTTATGGTCTCAAACAAGCACCACGTGCATGGTTTTCTCGCCTTAGCTCCAAACTCTTGGAGTTGGGATTTACAGCCTCAAAGGCAGACGTTTCTCTTTTTATTTTTAACAAGTCTGATATTCACATATATATTCTTATTTATGTGGATGATATTATTATAATCAGCTCGTCTTCTGTGGCTACTGAGAGACTCCTTACACAACTTAAGGCTGATTTTACAGTAAAAGATCTTGGTAGACTCAGTTATTTTCTTAGAATTGAAGTATGTCATTCCTCTCATGGGCTCATTCTGACATAACACAAATACATACAAGATTTATTATCCCGAACTAATATGCTCACCTCCAAAGGTGTGTCCACTCCTATGGTTCCTACTGAGAAGTTGGGACTAGATATGGGTGAAAAGCTCTCGTCTGAAGATACTACAAGATATCGAAATGTTGTTGGTGCCCTCCAATATCTATCATTAACAAGGCCTGATATTTCTTTCTGTGTCAACAGAGTCTGCCAATTTCTATCAACTCCAACTACTATACATTGGGCGGCGGTCAAAATGATTCTAAGATATATTCATGAAACAATTGATATGGGATTATGCTTCACCAAGTCTGGCTCTTCACTGCTTAGTGCCTTCTCAGATGCTGATTGGGCTGGGAATCCTGATGATCGACGAAGCACTGGCGGATATGCCATATTTTTTTGTGGCAATCTTATTTCTTGGAGTTCACGCAAACAGCCAATAGTGTCTCGTTTAAGTACAGAGGCTGAATATAAGGCAGTTGCTGATGCTACCGTAGAATTAATTTGGATTCAGGTGCTTTTGCTTGAGCTTGGGATTTCGCAGTCACGAGCACCTAGTCTGTGGTGCGATAATATTGGTGCCACCTATTTATCTGCCAATCTAATTTTTCATCGGCGGACGAAGCATGTTGAGGTTGATTATCACTTCGTTCGTGAACGAGTATCATCTCGTCAATTTGATGTGAGATTTATATCATCTAAAGATCAACTCGCCGACATTATGACCAAGCCATTACCGGTCTCCTCCTTCAATAATTTCCGACACAATCTGAACTTAGTACCACACCGTCCAGATTGAGGGGGATGTTAAACATAGAAGCCTATATCAATATTTGGTATGCTATATTGATTACCATATATGTCAGAAGTGTACTTGGCATGATATATTGGGTACCATATATGTTGGGAGTATATTTAGTATGCTAGATAGACTACCATATGCATCAGTAGTATATTTGGTAGAGAATATATTATGCATAGTAGTCTATATTTATAGATAGAAAGGAATCATCTGTATATATTTCTGTATAAATATAAGAGATCATGACCCATAGTGGTCAGGTCATTCAGCGCCATACAATCTATCACAAGGTTGGTCTGAAAATCGACAATAAATCAGCTCTGGCCTTGATAAAAAATCCTGTTTTACATGACCGTAGCAAGCACACTCAGACTAGGTTTCACTTCATCAGACAAGCCGTGGAAAAAGGAAGTATTATGCCAGAGTTTGCAGTAAGATCAACTTGCAGATTTGCTGACCAAAGCTCCTCCAAAGGCACGTTTCCAAGCACTAGAGGGTTGGAATGATTAGGATAGGAGCATAAGTTTAGGGGGAGAATTGTTAGAGAATAAACTTAGTGCTCTACGTTTCTTTTTCGTATTTGGTCAGCATTCTGTTAGCAGCCAGGCGCATGATTAGGTCAGAGCGAATTGAACGTTGAGCTGTTAGGAACGAGAGAACGGTTCAGCGCTGGATCAGATGGTTTGTTTAACGGCCAACGTAAAATACTCCTGGCCACTGCATGTAGTCTGCACATCAATATAAGTATGTGGTCAAGTGAATAACGCACCACCAGTTCGTGGCTGCACAAAACAACTGAGTCACTCTCCCCTCTGTGTGTGCTGTGATCGTGTGCCATCAGAGTGTGTGTGATCGTCGTGGTTGCTTTGACAGATTGTGTTAGGGGATCATCCAGAAAAAAAACAGTTTTCCTGCGGGGCGGTTGCTCACCCTGGCTGAATCCTTTGCCAAGGGTTCTCAGCAGCTGCCACACAGGCCTCCATACTTCATCTCGGTTCCATCTCTACTCACCTCTCCACACTCCCAGACACAAGAAACACAACATTTATATTTGGGGTTCACAAAAATATTCTTCAAAAAAGTCCTAAATAGACCCTTCCAGCATTTCTACCCCCAGCTCCAATTTCTGACATTTGGAAAGGAAAATACAATAAAAAACTCAAAGTCTTTATGTGGTTATTATTCATGGATAGGCTCTATACCAGAAACTTGCTTTTTCGATAACGACCAGAAACTTGCTTAAAAGAAAGGATCTAAAAATCCAAAATAATGACTATAATTGTTCTCTGCTCAAGACCTCGAGAGGAAACTGCTTTACATTTATTTTTCAATTGTGATTTCAGTAAAAGCTGTTGGAATTGGATTGGCATACAGTGGATCTTTCAAGATAATTTCTTTGATATGATTCGACAAGCTAAGGAGTTCCATTTTAATTTCTTCATGGATATCTTAATGATAGCATGCTGGATCATCTGGAAATAAAGAAATAATAGGATCTTTGAAGGAATTGACTACAATCTATCTGTCTGGAAGAATATGTTGATAGAGGAATGCAACATGCAAGCTACTAAAATGAAAATCACGGATAGAAATGTACTTTCTGATTGGATATCATCACTAGTGTAGATTGTTTTTACTCTTGGATTACCTCTTTTAAATTACTGTTTGTACAGTGAACTGGTCATTTGCTTATTAATATATCTTTAGCAGTAGGACCTCCCTGCTGCTGTTTCTTTTTTAAAAAAAAACTATTATGGTTGGCGTCGCTTCACACTTAAAAAGGCGAAGTTCAAAGTCTTTCCTGTCATATAAAACTTTTCTGTGATTCATGCAGCTAACTGCTCCAAGTCAAACAATGTTGAGCATCATTCCAGTTCATTCGTATATACACTGCTGTATATACATACTGCCATTGATTTCTCCTCGATGAACGAAAGCCTCGATGGAGGCAGTTATATCTGCCATTTCAGGCGAAATACTGAGCCGGTTCATCTCCTTCCTAATAAAGAAGCACACGGAAAGAACATGTGTTGAAGAGAAGCTAGAAAGGCTTCAACATCTCCTGCTGAGAATTCACACTGTAGTCGAGGAGGCTGAGGGACGATACATCACCAACTCCAAGATGCTCCTGCAGCTCAGGATGCTTGTCGATGCCATGTACCATGGTTACTACGTTCTCAACGCCTTCATGTTTAAGACCTTTGAGGAGATCTCCAAAGAAAAACAGGTGACAACATCATCTTCCTTGTCAAGTTCTCTAAAGCGCACTCGTTCACCGTTTGGCTTCATAAGGACTACTTCTGTCAATCATGAGCTACAAGTTGCTATGGACAAATTGGAAACTGTTATTGCAAATATGAGAGAGTTTGTTATTTTTTTGGGAGGATGCAAGCAGATGCATAAAAGACCCTATGATACCTATCTCTATACTGACAATGTCATGTTTAGTCGACTTGTAGAAAAGCAGGAATTGATCAGTGCTCTGTTGCAAGACAATTCTTCTATGGGTGCTCCGGATGTGATCCCGGTGATTGGTTCATACAGAGTTGGGAAGAAAAGCCTAGTCGGGTATGCTTGTGATGATAATGCGGTCCGCTCTCACTTCTCCTCAGTTTTACACTTGAAAAGCAGTAATTTTTTGAAAGTAAGCCATGAAACATTCATGCTTGTAAGGACTTTAGTTGTTCTTGAGCTTGTTTCTGATGTGGACGACAGTGAATGGGTAAAGTTTTATGCAGCTACATCACATATGGTTGCAGGAAGCAAAATTATCATCATAAGTAGGTCCCGAGCTATTGCAAGATTCGGAACCATAAAGCCAATTATCATCAGAAGCTTGTCAAATGCAGAATTTGCTTACCTGTTCAAGGTACTCGCATTTGGAAGTACAGATCCCGATAACCACCCACAACTGGCATCAATAGCAATCGAACTAGCCATAAACGTTGATGGGTTACTCCTTGTAGCAAATATGCTTGCCGACTTGCTAAGAAAGAATCAAAATGTGCAATTTTGGTTCCACATATTGGAAAGGTTCAGGACTTCATTAGAGCGTAACTTCGCAAGATTTGGTGAGCATCCAAAACAACTTCTGCAAAGGGACCGTCCCACTGACATAACAATGCTGATTCCATCTACTTCTGGTCCACTCCACCTCATGCCATCCTACGAGGACAGTAGCTCCTGCAAGAAAGAACTACCCAAGGTGAAGTTTGGTGACCTAGTGGAAGGTTCAATTACTATTCTACCCAAGGAGGAGTTTCAGATAATTATATGGGAGTCTAGGATACCCCCTTTTACTAAGTTTGTTGCAAATTGTATTGAAGGAAAGCAATCGTGTACTTTATCAGATCACAAAAAACGTAAGTTGTCATGAATTAGGTGATATCAAGATGCTTGGGTGGCACCGTACCGTGGGGCCATATGTACCAACCATGTCAAGATGCTTGAGTTTCCAATTATATGTCATGATAGTTGGACTTTGGCACCTTACCCATTCATCAAGCAAGCAACGACAATAAGTCAACTGCATCAATAATTTCATAAAAACATTCGGTAAACTGCACCTTTCATTGAAGCCAGGTCAACAGCCTAAATTTATTTCATCGTTCAATAGTCCAACCATGCTCCTCTGGATTCTCTCTCTTGCCGGTTACTCTGTTTTAGCAACAGCGAACTATGCTGGATACTCTGTTCCTTTCGTGAAACCAGCAGCAGAACGCCTCAATCAGAGATGGCTCAAAAAGACGAGGCAGTTTTGAACAATTTACCCGGTCCCATGCAATTTGATTTGAAACTCTCGCCAACAAGTTGATGTTGTCCTGATCTTTTCTACGCGCTTCGAGATTCATGACTTTCACTTCAACATTGAGCATGGCGTCAAGTGCTCAACTCCCATCAATCTCGTCGATCACGCATCCGCCAATCTGAGCACGGCTAGCGGTCAGCACGGGCTAGTCCACGCCTTCTCGCTTAGTCTATTTCGTATGCGACCAAGCTTTCTAGCCATCCCACTAAAAAACCCGGGAGGAGTTCATGTAAAAGAACGAAGAAAAGAAAACATGCCAGCGCCGACACATGAAAAACACAGATGAAAAGGGACACTTGTTTTTAAAATTATTTTTAAAAAGACAGTTGCTGAAATCACTTGGGATAGACTATGCATCCTTAATTTGGGCAGGAATGATCCATTCTGCACAGGAAGAACGTACGAATGATGGGTGATATTTCATTGTTTTCTTATTGATTTCTGAAAGTTACTAGAAAGTCACCCAACATACAGATCTTTGTCTAAGCAATAGCTTATTTTCCTTCCAATCTATTCAAATGGTCAAGTTCGTTTCATAGAGCTAAAAACAAAAAGAGTGAATATCTACATGTGCTGGCCAACTAAGAAACTGACATTCCATCATGGTTGGCAGATGTTTCGATCATCCTTTGCTTTCGTTGAATGCATCCTCAGCTTCATTTTTTTTGAAACCGTAGGCACGAACACTGCCCATCATTAAGATAGATAAAGAGATATTACATCCTAAGGTATAGAGATTACCCTGATCGTGTCAGGTCCGTCGCTGAGGCATTCCTCCTCGTCGAAATTACAGCGTCTAGATCAAACATTATAGGCAAGGGTAAAGAGTTTAATTGCATCAATCACTTTGTACGCACCTGCTGGCAGGAGGTGTCTTGTCACTACAGGAATGCGATAAACTTACGACGGCCAAAACCGTCGTAAGTAAGGTGTAAATTGTCGTAAGTAGCTTAATTACAATAGTTTATGTTTAATTACGACGGTTGTCAGCCGTCTTCAGAGTTTTGTCGTAAGTTACGTAACTTACGATGACGGCACGTAACCGTCATGTGTAAGCCCCTGGGCCACGTGGTGGGCTGGACCATACAACTTACGACGGTCTGAATCTGGCCGTCGTAAGTAACCGGCTAACTTACGATTGCTACTATAGTCGTCGTAAGTTATTTAGGCTAACTTACGACGCCAGTATACATGCCATCGTAAGTTATTTTCGAAGTGTTCTCTACGACACTTCCCCCAGTCTGCTCGGAAGCAGCCCACGGAGGTTCTTTTTTCGGTGGTGCTAGTGGGTCTCAAAAGTTTGGGCACAATATCGAGAGAGACACGAGGATTTACGTGGTTCGGTCCACCAGAGCGTAAAACCCTACGTCCACGGAGTGCTTGATGTATTGCTTGCTTGCCCGAGAGAATGACTTGGCTGGTTGCGAACCCTTTGCTCGAAGGCTGCCCCGGTCCTTTCATAGCCTAATGTCGGGGCAGTTACAAGGTGGCCCGGGGCCCGACAGGTGGTCCCGCGGTTATCTGTATCCTATACATAAGCTATAGGCTTTCACAACTATTTGCATTATTACTGTCGGTGGAGTTAAGGTGTGCTGCCTGTCATGCCGGGCACCTCTGACCTGGTCGCCGGTGATGATGAGGTTCCCGTCTTGTCGCCGCGTCTTCTCGCTCTGCTAGGCGGCTCTGCGCCGTTGGGCGGCACTGTTGTGTCGTCGCGCCTCGCCGCCCTGTCTTTCACCGTAATGGTGCGTAGATGGGGCGGCGAGCCGTGCGTCGTGCGCCATGCTTCTGGGGAAGGCACGAGCCTTGAATGCTCAGCCTGACAGCGCACCTTCCTCTTTACTCCTTGGTCATCTGCCCGTTGCTTGTCAGCATGACGTCTGTGCGGCTGGCCCCCGGGACACGCATCTCCACCGGAGCTATTTTGCGGAGTAGTGGGTGGTCCGGAGTTGCTGGGCACGTGGCAGCATCAGAGCCCTCCTATGCTGGAGATCGGGCCCGGGGCCGCAGGACACGTGGCACCTCCGGAGCCTCCCTTGGCGGAAGGTATACCTGAAGTCCTTGCCCACGTGGCAGTACCGGAGCCCTCCCATGCTGGGAGTCGGACCCGGAACCATAGTACACGTGGCACCTCCGGAGCTCTCTCTGGCGGAGGGTGTGGCTCGAAGGTTCCGGGCACGTGGCAGCGCCGGAGCCCTCCCTAGCGGTAGTTCAGGTTCGGCACCACTAGACACGTGGCGACTCCTGAGCCACCCTTGGCCTGTAGTCGGGCCAGGGCCTGAAGACACGTGGCAACCCCGGGACTACCCATGGGGCCCAGGGCACGTGACTTACGCTGAGGCCCGCCTAAGCTGGAAAGGCGGGGCCCAAGTGCTTTCTATCCACTACGCGGGGGTACCCGGTTCACAGGGTACTGACAGTGGCCCGCGGGCCCGTCTCGGGTGAAAGTGCATCTAGGCACCCCTTGTGGGTTTTGGTTGATTTATGATAAACAAATGAGACCCTAACAAAATTGTTGAGAATGAGTGCAGGTTCTCAAAGAAATTAAGAAGAAAAGAGCAAAAAGAAAGGAAAAGGAGGATCCAAAGTGATAAGAGCTCAAGAACTGAAAAAAATAGATCACTTAGTATAGAGTGTGTTGGAGAAACACACCCCAACAGCTCAAGAGAAAGAAATCTAACTAACTGCAAAATTTCAACACGTCCGGACCAGTCCAATATTAGCCGGACTAGTCCGATTTTCTTTCTGACCAGAAAACGGACTAGTCCGATATCTCACGACACTTAGGGCTTTCTAAACACTGCACACCGGACTAGTCCGAGGTCAACCACGGACTAGTCCGGACATCACAAACCCTAACGTACCCATTGGAAACCCTACTATAAAAAGAGGTGTACGACCATACCAACACAAGTTTTGACCCCCCCTGCGCCGTCACACCTCCCAAGAGCCCAAAATTCACCTCTCTCCATACATTCTAACCCAAGAAGGATCAGTTCTTTTGGATTGGCAATTGATCAAAGGAGAGATTAGGTCTTTACCTCTTGAGCTCTTGGGTTTGATCTCTTGCACACTTTTCATTGTTAGTTGTTCATCTGTGAGTGTGTTGAGACGTGTTCATTCATTCGTTGTAATTCCTGGGGAGCTCTCAACTTGTGAGAAGGCCCCTTGAACAAGTTTATTGCCCTTTTGTGATTAGTGGAAGAGTCTCAGCCTTTGTGGCGATTCGACGAGGGTAGGGTTGGAGAAGACCCGGTCCTTAGTGGACTCCTCAACGGGGACTTAGATTGCCTTCGTGGAATCGAACCTCGGGATAAACACTTGTCTCCTACTCTTGTTCATTAATTGCTCATCATATCCGAGTGTTTAATCAATCCTTTGAAATTCACGTTCAAACATTAAAATCAAGTTGATTCCTGTCATTCATTATATTATTGTTGCAATACATATAAGTTATTGTTTAATTTCTGCTGCATAAAGTATTAGAAGTGAACATTGATCAATCTTGATCTCCCTAGTCCACGTATACCGGACTAGTCCGCAAATTACCAGACTAGTCCGATTTTTTTCTCTGTTTAGAAAACAGACTAGTCCGCACTCTACCGGACTAGTCCGATTTCTCTGTATTTGATAGACTACTAAGTGTTTCAGGTTTCAACAAAGCGTCGAAAAGCCTATTCACCCCCCCTCTAGGCTACATTCATCGGGGGAGGTATTGAGCCCACAATTGGGCCACTATCTCTTCCGCATGGTGGGATCAAAGCGACGACGTGATTCCTGCGTAGTGGGCGAGCGACCGTTTCAGGGAGACCGAGAGGTTGCTTGCCCTTGGTCAAAGTGACTTCTCTGTCTCCATGGTCAGATGCCACTTCATTGCCGGAGGATCGTTGGAGGTGCACATTTCGTGCAACTGCTGCATCACCTATGTCGGTTCCCTGCACGACCCCTGTTCTTCCTCTTGTCAGGCTTTATTGGGGAACCACTTTTTCCCACCTTAACCGTGCTGGCCTTTGCTCGTACTGACTGTCAGGTGGGCCCTGTACTTCCGCTCTTGACGGTTCGGCCGATGCGGGCGCGATTATTTTGGGCACGCCTCGATTGGCGGTTCTCGGAGGATCTGGGGCAAACAAAGAGACCCTCTGCTGCTGGCAGGAGTTCTCTCCGTCATATTCTTCCTCGCGCTTCACCTCCTCGCTTTCTCTCCCTGCTCCAATGGCGTCGAACCTCTAAGAGTCTCGTCTCAAAAATGCTACCGATGTGAGGCACGCGAGGTTTCTGATTGGCTAGCAAGCGCCTCAGTTCGATGGGAGAGTTCGCTGCGGATCCGTTCCGCTCGTAGACCTTGAGCCGGGTGAGGTCATCGTATTCCTTGGGTACATACTGGCGGAGCTCGCCTTCCCTGCTTCTTCCTTCTTCCTGACTCTGCTGGAGTCCTACGGGCTCAAGCTTCAGCACTTGACGCCGCACTCCCTCGTGCTGGTGTCGATTTTCGTCCATCTTTGCGAGATGTTTGTGGGGGTGCGGCCATCAGTGCGTTTGTTCCGGGCGTTCTTCGTCCTCTGGTCATCAGGGAGGAGCTCGAGCTTCCTAGGTGCCTACTACTTCCAGCACCGCATCAGGTCCGTGACAACGTACATCTCTCCCTTCTCTTCTAGCAAGTGGGAGCACTGGAGGGAAGACTGGATCATCGTGAAGACCGACGTCTACGACTGGCTGTATCTGCCGACTTCTCCTCCTTCGACCACACGAACTGACTAGGAGGAGGCACCGCATCTTGAGAGCATCTATTCCCCGGTTCTTGCGAGGATTAGGTTCCTGGCAGACCAGGGGATGTCCTTGCTGATGGTGTTGGCCGACTTCCTGGGCCGGTGCATCGCTCCCTTCTAGATCCATTGTCCCGCGGCCTGGATGTACACGGCGATAACGACTCCACTCGCCTGGAGCGTGGTCCTAGGACTAACCTAAAGACGGAGCTCCTAGACGCTTTGTTGGGGACAATATGCGCCGATGTCGGGGCTGGCCCAATATCTGACGACCTCATCATCCCTCCAGCATCGTGTCTGCCCATCTTCATGAACCAGGGGCTGAGGTTGTGGCTCCTAAGGGTGATGCCGACGCTGGACGACATCGACGTCGCTCCTCGGCAGGTCAGTGATGCTTCACGTGGGATATCGATCCCCAGGGTGATTGAAGCGAGTGACGAAAGTGCCGCCTCCTCAGCTGCTCCAAATATTGCCACGCTGGGTTCCGTTGCTCTGACTCCCTCTTCCTCAATCTTGGACAAAGGAAAGGTGAAGGCGCCTGTGGCCCCCCAGCCTAGTTCCCCTGAGAAGAAGTGAAGGTTGACTCATACGGATGGGAGCTTTGTCTCCGCTTCCTGGCCCTGTGATGCCCGCGACGGTCCCAAGCGCGTCTGAGGTTGTACTGGGGGGCATGACCGGGAGCGGCGTAGCCGGTCCCGCATCCACGCCCACAGGAGGTACTCCTGCAACTCCAGCGCCTCCTCCGCCGGTGAAGAGGCCAGTTGCAGCTGGAGGTTCCGGTGGATCTGGAGGCACGAGCAAGCGTCTCTGGGCCGCTTCATGGGATTTCAACGGCCCTAGGTAAGTCATCCGAGGTCGTCCTTTACTGCTTGTCCTATTTTTCTTCGCTTTGAGGTCGTCTGTTGACCTCTGTCCTCTGCACAGGGCTCCGTCCGCAGGGGCTACTGGTGGAGCTCCTGTGCCTGTGATGCCTAGTGGTCCGCCGGCAGCTTCCGGGACTGCTCCAAGTCAGGGTGCAGACCCTCCCGTGCCAACGACGTCCACGCCTTCTACCTCTTCTGCGGATGTCCCCACGGCGGCCCTTGGCACAGGGGACTCCAGTCAAGACCTTCTATCAGACCAGGCTCCGGAGCCTGATTCTGAGCCGACCGTAGCTGGTGAGGCTCCACCAGTTCATGGCGTCGAGCCCGCTCCCGCTGCTGATGAAGGCGCGCCAGATGCCGCAGCTCCTACTCCGGAGGATAGCATTCCCCAGTCAGGAACTCACTTGCCCTCTTCCGAGGGACAAGTCGAAACTTCGCTACGGCCCTGCGTCCCTGTGCCTACTCTGATGGACGATGCCCAAGAGGTCCCGACACGTATCGAGCGGGTCCCTTTGTCTGAGGCCGTGGCGTTGGCTCATGCAAGTCTTCATCGGGTTCTGCTGTCGCTAGACCAGGAGCAAGGAGCCATTCAGGAGGAGGAGAAGCGCCTAACTTGCTAGGAAAGGTTGCTCAAGCTCCAGACCCGGGAGACACAGAGGAGGTTGGAGGCGAAGGAGGCTCCTCTGCGAGAGGAGCAAGAACTAACCAACCGGCAGTGGGACTTGGTTGATCGGCTGGACGAGCAGTCCAAGAAATTCTGGGCAGAAGCCCAGGAGGCCCACCGGACAGCCAACAGTTGCCTTGCCTCCCTGGAGGAGCTGCGGCTAGTGCTGACTCGTCGTGGGGCCGCCATAGGCGAGCGTGAGAGCGAGCTGGCGGTGAAGGAGGAGGAGGCTTCGTCGCGCTTGCAGCGGGAGCAGGCCGAGCTGAAGTCTCGGACCGACGACTTGGACCGCCAGCAGGCCTCTCTGAACAAAGTGCGGGAGAGGCAGGCGAAGGAGCGCCTGGACCTCCGGGTTGCAGAGTTCAACGTCTCGCTCCGTGAGGAAGGACTGCAGTGCCGTGCCCGCGAGCTTGATGCTCGAGCAGCGGCGTTGGCTGCCAAGGAGAGAAAACTCTTTGAGCGCGACGTAACAGCCCTAGCAGCAGCTCGGCGCGAGCTTCAGGAGCTCCGGGCCTCGCACACGGCAGAGGTCTAGCAAGTCTGGGACTTCTTGGGCCATGCTGAGTCACCTGTGGTGCCCTTCAGCCTCGGTGCGGGTCGGCAATCCTTCGTAGGAGATGAGCCAAGTGCTCCCGGCACTCGACTTTACAGGCTCGAAGATGTCAGCATTGGAAGACGTTGTCGTCGACCTGCTGGAGACGGGGGGGGGGGGGGGGGGGGAGCCCTGGCTAAGGAGGTGGCGACACATGTGTTGACCTGCTTCCGAAGCTGGGACCCCAGTGTCTCCCTGGAGCCAGTCATCCAAGGCCCCATCGCTGCGAGGGAGCCAGCAGCCCAGTCTGTAGTCGAGGACCTAGGAGCTCTTGTCGCCGGGCGGTTTAGGCGTAAAACGGGCGAGTCCTAGGCGGGCCCTGGCTCTTGTATCTTTTCTTTTATCTTTTACGTTTTGTTTTGTATCCCTGTGATGAATGGAAGACTCTTTGTTGGCTTCTCATCCTTCAGCTATTTGGGGCAGAACCACTTTCGGCTTCCACGGAGCCTCTCGGTCCTTGATCCTGCAAAGACCAGGGGCTCTCTGATTCGCCAAAGTGGTTGCTGCTTCCTCGTTGCTTGCTGTATATGCGTACCCCTTCCCTTCTTGCGCTTGATAGAGGTCCGGGCATCTCGCTTGGCTTGACTGGTTGTAATGGCCCCCTGGCAGGTGTGCCCAAGTGATTGAGGACACCTGCCAAGAGGTACAAGACACCACCTTTGGACCCTTCGTGCGACTCCGGCCTCGGGGGTCCATAAGTGGCCCCCTCGTAAAGTTGATGTTCTAGCCTTACGGATCGGGGACCTGTGCCGTACAGTTGTATTTCCTCTGCCCGATCGGAGCAGGAGTGACCCGGCCCTGGTTATTATGCTCCCTGAGGTGGTGCGCCATCTGGGCCCCCATCATCCGGGTGCTACATTGAAAGGGCAAAGTATGCGCGCCTAGGGCACAGTGCAAGCTAAGCAGGCCAGACACCCTGGGCTCCTCGTGGCCACGTGGCCTGGCACTCCGGAGGGGGGGGCAGACGAGGCGTTGGCACCACCGGACCCCACCCGGAAGGAAACCAAGGGGGTCCGGCGACAACTATAGGCGCTTCCGACGTTTCCGCCTTGTCACACAACTTTGACCAAGGGCGAGGCAGGGAAATACAGATATGTACACGTCGAGGTGTGCGGGAAGAAATAGACACAAGCTCAAAAGGAACGCTGCTGCTACCTTTACAATGGAGGTACATAGGAGGAGTTAGACTGTACAAGAGTCCGAACGACCTTCCCCAAAATAGCAAGGGCAGTCGGGCCTCCCAGAGTTTTGTTGATGAGAGCACCAATCCTAGTCCCTATGTCCTTTTTACAGGGGGAAAGCGCCTTACCCTAAGCTACGGGTAAAACTTGCGGAGATGCTCGATGTTCCAAGGATTTGGAATTGGATCGCCATCCTTCGGCGCCAGGCGGACCTATCCTGGTCGGCATACCTGTGTCACCTGGAAGGGACCTTCCCATTGGGGAGAAAGCTTGTTAGACCCTTCCCGGGTAAGTATCCGTCAAAGCACGAGGTCGCTGACCTGCAGCTCTCTGCTCTGCACGGACCGCTGGTGGTAGTGCCGAAGCGCCTGGTGGTACTGTGCGTTCCGGATCATGGCTTGCCATCGGTGCTCATCGACGAGCTCGAGATCTTCAAGCCGGGCCTGGTCCTGCGTGGCTTCGTCGTATGCTTTGACACGAGGGGAACCCAAGGTGATCTCCGGAGGCTGGACGGCCTCAGCCCCATAGACCAGGAAGAAGGGAGTCTCCCCTGTGGCTCAGCTGGGTGATGTCCGGCTAGCCCATAGTGCGCACGGAAGCTCATCAATCCAGTTGGCGCCATGCTTTTCCAGGCCGGCGTAGGTACGGATCCTAAGGCCCCTGAGTATCTCAGCATTGGCTCTCTCGACCTGTCCGTTACTCTCTGGGTGAGCAAAAGAAGCACAACAGATCTGGATACCAAGGACCACACAATATCCTTGGAATGCTGCACTGGTGAACTGGGTTCCGTTGTCGCTGATGATCCGGTTTGGGACCCTAAACCTGTAGACGATTGTCTTGATGAATTTTACTACCGACTGCTTGTTGATGGTGACTACAGGGGTTGCTTCCGGCCACTTGGTGAACTTGTCTACGACGACGTAGAGGTACCGGTACCCTCCGACGGCTGTGGGGAATGGCCCCAGGATGTCCAGCCTCCATACTACAAATGGCCATGAAGGTGGGATCATCTGCAGCGTCTGTGCCGGTGTGTGGATCTGCTTGGTGTGGAACTGGCACGCCTTGCATCTCTTGACCAGCTCGACAGCATCCATAAGAGCTGTCGACCAGTAGAAGCCATGCCGGAAGGCTTTACCAACCAGCGTGCATGATGAAGCGTGGTTACCGCACTCTCCTCCATGGATCTCTACGAGCAGCTCGCAGCCCTCCTTCCGGGTTATGCACCGCAATAGAACGCTGTTGGCACCACACCGGTAGAGATCCCCATCCACCAGTGTGTATCTTTTAGACATACGAATGATCCGTTCAGCGAATACATGTTCATCAAGAAGGATATTTTCTTTCAAGTAGGCCCGGATCTCCGTGATCCATGCATCGGGTCCTACTTGAGCATTTGGATCTTGGGCACCGGGTTGCACGGAGTCCCTAATAACGCATACGATCCTTGGCGGGCGCTATGGTTGCAGGGCTGCAGGGACTGCCAGCTTCGAGGTGCTGGACTCGCCCCCTTCGCCTGGATTGGCAGGCCAGGCTCTTGGACGCTGTAGCTTCCCTTCAAACACGCCTTCGGGGACTGTGGCCCATGTAGAGACTTTCATTGAAAGGTCATCTGCTACCGCGTTGTCAGCGCGGGGGATATGGCACAACTCCAAGGCATGGAACTCCTTCTCCATCTTCTGCACATGGATAAGGTCGGGTGCTAGTTGTGGGTCATTACAGGAACACTCACGCCTGACTTGTTTGATGACAAGCTGACAGTCTCCTTTGACTAGCATCTGCCACACGCCCAGGGACAGCGCAGTACTCATCCCAAATATAAGGGCTTCATATTCTGCCATGTTGTTTGTAGCCTTGAAGTCGAGGTGCACCATGTACTTGAACTGCTCCCCACTAGTGAGATGAGCAGGACCCCCGCTCTGGCTCACTGCTTTCATGAGGAACCGTCGAAGTAGGGTGTCCAGTGGGGTCCAGTGAGCACCGGAGGTCTAGGCTCCAGGTCACCGTCGTCTTGACCTCCTGGATGGCATGGAGGCGGGGTCCATTCCACCACAAAGTCCACCAGTGCCAGGCTCTTGACGGCGTGGCGTGGTAAGAAGTAGAGGTCGAACTCCGCCAGCTCAGCTGCCCACTTTGCTATGTTCCCCGTTGCATTGGGGCTGTGGAGTACTGCCTTCATTGGTAGGTCGTTACCATATTGACACCTTTCGAGCTTGGAAGTGGTGGCGGAGCTTCCTTGACGCAATCAGCACTGCATAGAGCAACTTATGGACTTCCAAATACCGCGTCTTGGCATTGTGGAGGACCTCGCTGATGTAGTAGACCGGTCACTGGGTGATCCGGACCCTCACGGAGGAGTCCAAAACATTTTCCTCCATTGGAAAGAGGTCTACAACTTCTTGGTCTGGGTGTCTGGCACCCGGGAGCTGGGACCCAGAGGCATCCTTGGCTGGGGTTGCGTCGGGCTCCCATGTGAGACCTGGGTTCTGAGACTCGTGACCAGCAGTAGGCTCTTCACTTGGTGCTTGGGGTCGCTCAAGTTCTGGGCATTCCGTGACCAGGACCATGCTGACAACTTCTTCCTTTGCGGAAGTATAGAGCAGCAGATGTTCACCTGGCTCTGGGGCGACCATAATTGGTAGCGAGGTGAGGTACTGCTTTGGCTCTTGGAACGCCTTGTCAGCTTCTTCAGTCCACACAAAAGGTCCAGACTTCCGCAGAAGCTTAAAGAACGGGAGGGCTTGCTCTGCTAGTCGGGAGATGAACCGACTGAGTGCGGCCAGGCATCCGGTGAGCTTCTGGACGTCCTTGACTCGGGTGGGGGGTCGCATCATCTCTATAGCCTTGATCTTGTCGGGGTTAGCCTCAATTCCTCGGTGCGGGACCAGGAATCCGAGGAGCTTCTCGGTAGGAACTCCGAATACGCACTTATCCGGGTTTAACTTCGTCCGGGTGGTGCGTAACTTATCGAAGACTAATACTAAGTTGTCCAACAGATATTTATGTGACTTGACCTTTACCACGATGTCATCAACGTACACCTCCACTAGTTCCCTTATCAGATCCCCAAATGTCTTATGCATGGCAAGCACAAAGGTAGCTAGGGCATTTTTAAGGCCGTATGGCATAGAGACATAACAAAAAAGGCCATCTACTTTTATAAAAGCAGTGTGTTCTTCATCTTCCTTAGACATAGGTATTTGATGAAAACCGGAATAAGCATCCAGGAAGCATAGCAGATCACAGCCAGAAGTAGAATCTACAATTTGATCTATTCGCGGGAGGGGAAAAGGGTCTTTAGGACATGCCTTGTTTAGACTGGTGTAGTCGATGCACATCCCCAGCTTCCCGCCAGCCTTTGGTACCACGACGGGGTTGGCCAACCATCTCAGGTGGTGAATTTCTCGGATGAAGCCAGCGTCGAGCAGCTTCTTGATCTCTTCACGAATGAAGTTCTGCCTCTCGACGGACTGCTTCTGAGGCTTTTGCATCACCGGTTTAGCGTCGGGGTGGATCTTCAGATGGTGCTCGATCACCTCCCTGGGGATCCCAGGCATTTGCGATGGTTGCCAAGCAAACACATCGACATTAGCCTAGAGGAAGGTGATGAGCGCGAGTTCCTATTAGCTACCCAAGTTTCCCGCAATGCGGGTGGTCTCGGCAGCGCCCTTGCCTATCTGGATAACCCTGACCGGGACCTCCTCCGCACCCGAGGGATGTATGCGGGTGAAATTGCCTAGAGGGGGGGTGAATAGGCTAAAATACCTGAAATGGCTTAATTAAATGAGATTAGAACACAGGGGCCGGACTAGTCTGGCTTAGGGGCGGACTAGTCCGGTCAGACTGCTGAAAATCCTAAACTTGACTTTTATGGGTTTTTCTTCAGATTTTAGTTTAACGAAAAGCAAATAAACTGTCTAGCAATCTAATATAACAAATATGTCAAAGTATTGAGGTGGATTGCAAGATTGTAACCTGAAATATTTTAAGAACGAGATGATCGAACGAACCCTAAGCAATTCTAATGATCAATGAAATGTAAGTGCAAAATGACACGGAAATTTTTGCCCGAGGTTTGATTCCACTCAGGAATATACGTCCCCGTTGAGGAGTCCACAAAGGACCGGGTTTAACAACCCTTTCCTCACCAAGTCGCCACTAAGGCCAACCCTGTTCTTCACTATCTCAAGGGTGAACTTACAAAGTGTTGGGGCTGCTCACAATCTGAGGCTCCCACTTGATCACGTCCACAAAACTCCACGGATCTCACAAGCCACAGGTCACAAGGACTCACACCAAGTGCACGAGATCACTCCGAGAGCCAAAACAAGAAGTTCTTCCTTCTCCTCTCCTCACACACCCAAATCTACTCAAGAATTGGTTCTAGAGGGTGAGTAGGCAAGAGAGAAGGCTTAAGGGGGCTCTAGGATCGCTGTGGCGGCGCTAGGGTTCCAGATTCTTCTAAATGAAGTTGGGGCATCTCATTTTATAGAAGCCCCGAAGCCAACCGTTGCCCCCTACCGAAAGTCCGGACTAGCCCACCTCACACCGAACTAGTCTGATCTCACACAGGAACTATTTGTCCGGGTGAGAACGGACAAGTCTGGAGGACCCAGACTAGTCCGGCCACTATGGCGGACAAGTCCAGTCCATCAAGACTTGGCTGTGGGAGCTCTCATGTCACAACCATATGGACTCGTCCGCCTTAGAACGGACTAGCCCGAACTCACACAGAGACTGGTTATCCAGGTGAAAACGGACTAGTCTGGCTAGCCCGGACTAGTCCGACCACTGAGGCGGACAAGTCCGGTCTACCAGGACTTAGTCCCAAAACACTCTCACCACGAGAGAAACGGACTAGTCCGTCCCCAAACGGACGAGTCCAAAGTCAGTCAAGAACTCTTAGTCCGCCCCAAAACGGACTAAGCCGTAGGACTTCCGGACTAGTCCAGCCTCTTCACCGGGCTAGTCCGGCCTGCCCAACTTTACCTCTCTACCTCTCTCCACTAAGGATTTGACACTTCTAACACTTTGAGCTCTCTTCTATGATCTCAATGCACTTGACACACACACTCTTTCTTTTACACGGCTAGCCTACTAAAGACTCAAGTGAAACCCTAATTTCTACTCTTCGAGTCTTCGACGCCGTTCTTCATCTTTTTCCTATTTGAGAGTTTAGGCGTCCACCTTGGAAATATCCTGTGCTTATGATCATCTCAGCTCATTAGTCTCTTAATTGTCGTCATCAATCATCCAAAACCCACGGGGATACCTATATGCACTTACAAACTCACCCTTTTTGGTGATTGATGACAACACATTAAGTTTCAACATAAGAGGTAAAAATTTTATTTTTATAACACGTGTACATATGCAAAGCTCCCCCTGAATGCATGCAAGAGTAAAATAGGGGAGTTGGCATACATTCACATGTTATGGTGGGGTGCCAACGTGTTGTGCTAAAAAGATGTGATAAGACAATAAGCATAAAACAACCATAAAATCAACACGTAGTGTTACACAAAAGATAGTCATGTATAAAACATAAAACATAGATAGCCATATCCAAAAGATCTATTACGAGACTAGAAGATGATAAAAATAGGACATCCTTTTCACATTCCCCCCCTTTGGCATCAAGGAACCAAAAAGGAAAGGAGGGAGGAAGATACGCCTCAGTCTACTCGTCATCTTCTTCGTCTTCTTCTTCATCGCCATTTTCATTGCTCTCCGTAGCCTCCGTATCCTCTTCTTCTTCGTCGGCGGTGGTGGATGGAGGCACAGCCTTGGAAGAGCTTCCATCTTCCCTGAACTGGGCGAGCTCATCAGCTGTGAACTCTAGATATGGAGTGAGTTCCCCATCACTCTCCTCAGGGGAGACATGGGTACCTCAAGCTTATCCCGCACAGCCTTGAGGTACTTCTCCTGACGCCTCTCCATGCGTCGAGTCCGGACCTCCACACGCCGACAGGAGGCGAAAAGTGCATTGAAGCACTTGAAGAATCCGCTCATGGACTGCGGAGGAGGAGATGATGGGGGAGCCGCTGAGCTAGAAGGGGGCGCTGAGCTGGACGGAGGTTGAGCATTTTTCCTCCTTGAGGGTTCTGGCACAATGGGGGGTAGCTGAGGACGGAGAGGTCGATGAGTGACATCCTTGACAAAGACTATCCCCGACACCTTCTCAATTAGGCACATGATGTACGGTGCATAACCACATGAGCAGTTGGGAGTGTGAGAGATGTTGAAGATGCCATCATAAATGTGCTCAACAAGGTTGAACTTCTCTTCACCATCTATCAAGAGGAGGAGATGCCTTAAGTTTCCTAGAATTACCCCTGCATCTCCATCCTTAGTGGCAATGGTCCTCCTCGGAATCCGGTTGAGGATGCTATAGAATGGCTTGATGTTCCTAGCAAGCCCGGCCTCATAGGGAACATGACTAGGATACATATAGTCAAGCTGATCCCTATCCACTGCCTTGAGACTGGAAATGATAATTCCATGATCCAAGTGCTCCTCAAGGCCAAGTATCTGTGCAAACCTCTCATAGGTGATTGAGTACTGCTCTCCATGAGTCATCCAGGTGATTTTCCGGTCACCGTAGGTGGAGAAGTACACAGTGGTGTAGAACTGCACAATTACCTCAATGTTCCAGTCATACTTGAAGCTCATGATTTCCTTGATTCCATGGCGCTCCGCGGCTTCAATCACTGCGTCAAAAGCTTTGTGCTCCCTTTTGGCCATGTAGTCCCAATCTACCCATTGAGCTTGAGTGACTGGGGTCTTTATTTTTAGGTACACCAAGCGGTAGTAATCGCAATGAAAGTCACAATAAAACCTAGGGTCGGCTGTGTGCTTCTCATAGTCATAGACTTTATCCATCCTCAGCCTTCTCGCCTTTTCAGCCCCCTTTCCTTTGAATACAAATGCCGGATTGTTGGGCTGTTGGTTTGGGTCTCTAGCAGGGGCAGCCATCCTTAAGGGGCCGATGGGCTTTGGTTGCCCTTTCTCTCTGATTTTTATCCCTCCTGCTCCGTTTTTCGGTGCTTTGGCAGTTGCCTTTTTGTTCTTGGGCTCCTCAGGAAGTGGAGCCTTACCCTTCTTTGGATCACGAGAAACCCTACCCTCGGATTCCTTTTCCTTCTCCTTTTCCCGCTCATTATCTCCCAAGGTGACAAGCCTCTTTCTCTTGGGCTCTGAGGCACTAGCAGCTTGGGAGCTTTGGGCTTCACGTTCAACCCTTTTCTTTCTCCGTTGATCCTTCAAGTATTCTTCAACGGCTTGGGCACTTTGTGCCTCCTCGTCGAGATCATGCTTCTTCTTTGTTCTTGTCTCTCGACGGACGGCTTCTTTAGCCGCTTGGGCCTCCTTTGCGGCCCTTTCTTCGGCAATGCGCCGATGAAGGGCTTATCGAGCCTCCTCGGCTGTGGGACTTGGAAGGGGAGAGCTTGGGTCAAAGTTCGACATATTTCCTGAGAGACAGGATATTGGAGGTCAAGGAAGTGGAATATTACAAGAGAATTCATGAAAAATGGCTGAAGTTGGAGTTTGTTCTGTGTAAACTGGGCTTGTATGTTAAAGGACCAGACTAGTCGGCTCGAGAACGGATTTGTCCGCCCAAAACCGGACTAGTCCGGGTTATACAGGAAGAACCCTAACCCTAACACTTTTTCGCAAGAACTTCGAATTAAGTTGCAATACTCCTAGGCTATGATCGCATCGACACTAGGAACAACATTTGTGAAGAGGTTTCTAGCAAAGGACCTAAGACTGAAGAAAAGGAAGGATTTTTGGTTAGGTCAAGAATACCTCTTGAAATCTTCAAATGTGATGAATTTGGAGTCGAAACTTGAGCAACGAAGCCCGGGGAAGGGTTTTCGCACTCCTTAGGTCTCCAATCCGTGGATTGAACAAGATTTTTGGTGGAGGAAAGCGAAAATCGCTAATTTGTGGGCGCTTCCGGCTTTAGAGAGGATGTGAGCGGACTAGTTTGTGAAGAGTGAAGTCTGGCCGCCCCTGGGAGTTTAAGTCCCACGGGCCGGACTAGTCCGGGTTAGGTGTCCGGACAAGTCCGGTTGGCGGACCAGAGTTGGACTTCTCTGGGGCCGGACTTGTCCGGCCTCCCTAGGCGGACTAGTCCGGTTTGGACTTGTCCTCTACGAAGTCTGACCCTGCCACGTGGCCACTGCCAGGGTGAGCTCCGAAGGCACCACGTGTCTAGCGGGGCCGGGCCTCCCCTCTCCACAGAGGCGAGCTCCGTGAGCGCCACGTGTCCGGCGGGTCCGGACCTCCCCTCTCCTCAGAGGCGAGCTCCGAGAGCGCCACGTGTCTGGCGGGGCCGGACCTCCCCTCTTCTTAGAGGCGAGCTCCGAGGGCGCCACGTGTCCGGCGGGTCCAGACCTCCTCTCTCCTCAGAGGCAAGCTCCAAAGGCGCCACGTGTCCGACGGGGCCGGACCTCCCCTCTTCTCAGAGGTGAGCTCCGAGGGCGCCACGTGTCCGGCGGGGCCGGACCTCCCCTCTCCTTAGAGGCGAGCTCCGGTGGTGACACATGTCCAGCGGGCCGGGGCCTCTCCTCTCCTCAGAGGCGATCTCCGGTGGCGACGCGTGTCCAGCGGGCCGGGACCTCTCCTCTTCCACAGGGGTGAGCTCCGGCGGTGACACGTGTCCCGCGGGACCGGACCTCATCCCTTCCACAGGGGTGAGCTCCAGTGGCGACACGTGTCCCACGAGACCGGACCTCATCCCTTCCACAGGGGTGAGCTCCAGTGTCGACACGTGTGTGGCGGGGCCGGACTAGTCCGACTTGTTGTCCGGATAAGTCCTGTTGGCGGACCAGAGCCGGAGTTCTCTAGGGCCAGACTTGTCCGGCTTCCCAGGCGGACTAGTCCGTCTACAAGCTGAAGTTCATATAATTTGAGTTTTAGCTCAAGAATAGGATCCTTTTGGACAAATTTTGGCAAATATCTTTGGCAAACATGGTCAGTAAGCATACATCAAACAAACAATGACCATATTTGACAAAGAGTCCTTTTAAACATAGTTTTCATAGAGTAAGAGAGATTATGGTAGTATGTTGAAAACATGCGGTTTTTGAAGTTTATAAACAAGCAACAAACAAATGTGCACACTTCCAGCAACATTTTGAGAATCTAGGATATTCAGTTCACTCCTTAGGTCACAAAAGTGTTTCTCATCAAGGGGTTTTGTGAAGATGTCCGCCAATTGCTTCTCACTCCTAACATGAGAGATAACAATATCTCCCTTGATAGAGTGATCTCTCAGGAAATGGTGACGTATATCAATATGTTTTGTTCTAGAATGCTCCACGGGATTGTGAGCAATCTTGATGGCACTCTCATTGTCACATAGGAGTGGAATATGGCTCAAAGTGTAACCATAGTCCCTAAGAGTTTGTCGCATCCATAGGAGTTGTGCACAACAACTCCCGGCTGTGACGTACTCCGCTTCGGCTGTGGATAAGGCAATGGAGTTTTGTTTCTTTGACGACCACGAAACCAAGGACCTACCAAGAAATTGACAAGTCCCTGACGTGCTCTTCCTATCCACCTTACAACCGGCATATCGGCATCAGCGTATCCAATGAGATTGAACTTAGATCCCTTGGGATACCAAAGTCATAGGTTAGGAGTGTGAACCAAATATCTAAGAATCCGCTTAACGGCCGTCAAGTGGCACTCCTTAGGAGCGGCTTGGAAACGTGCACACATACACACACTAAGCACTATGTCGGGCCTAGATGCACAAAGGTAAAGCAAAGAGCCTATCATGGAACAAAATACCTTTTGGTCCACACTTGGACCATTTTCATTAAGGTCAAGATGTCCATTGGTTCCCATGGGAGTCTTCATGGGTTTGGCTTTGTCCATGTTGAAGTATGTCTTGAGTATACTTGGTTTGACTTATGAACGTTCCTTCCTTGAGTTGTTTGACTTGGAATCCTAGGAAGAACTTCAATTCCCCCATCATTGACATCTCGAACCTTTCAGTCATTATCTTTGAAATTCATCACAAAAAGCTTTGTTAGTAGAACCAAATATGATGTCATCGACATATATTTGGCACACGAATAAATCATCGTTAAAATGCTTAGTGAAGAGTGTATAGTCTGCTTTTCCTATCCTAAAACCATTTTTAATAAAAAAAATCTCTAACACACTCATACCAAGCTCTAGGAGCTTGTTTGACACCATAGAGGGCTTTCTGAAGTTTAAAGACATGGTTAGGATACTTATCGTCCTCAAATCCAGGTGGTTGCTCCACATACACCTCCTCCTTGATTGGACTGTTGAGGAAAGCGCTTTTCACATCCATTTGGTATAGCTTTAAACCATGGTGAGTTGCAAAAGCAAGCAAGATATTAATTGATTCAAGCCTAGCTACGGGAGCAAAAGTTTCATCATAATCCAAACCTTCTACTTGTGCATATCCCTTTGCAACAAGTCTTGCCTTGTTTCTTGTTACAACCCATACTCGTCTTGCTTGTTGCGGTATACCCACTTGGTTCCCACAATATTTGCGTTGGGTCGCTTCACACAAGTTCCCACACTTGATTTCTTTCAAAATTATTGAGTTCCTCTTGCATGGACACCACCCAATCTGGATCTTGTAGTGCTTCTTCTACCTTGCGAGGCTCCAAAGAGGAAACAAAAGAGTAATGTTCACAAAAATTAGCCATTTGAGAGCGAGTGGTCACCCCTTTGGAGATATCTCCTAGTATGTTGTCGACGGGATGATCCCGTGGAACACTTTGGTGCACTCTTGGATGAGGTGGTTGAACTCTTTGATCTTCATCTTCATTGTCACTCTTTTATTCATATCCCCCTTGATCCAATCCTCTATCTTTACATTGATCGTTTTGATCTTGTTGAGGTTGGCCAAGCTCATCTTGAGCTTGATCATGGGAGGGAGACATATTCTCGTTTGTTGGATGATCATTTGAGTCTTGAGGATGTTCTTGAGGAAAAATTTCTCCAAGTGCCATCCTTTTAAGTGCTTCTTGTGGAGCCTCTTCTTTATCTAGCACACTTTGATCAACTTGCTCCACTTGGGATCCATTTGTCTCATCAAACACTACGTCTCTTGCTATTTCAACAATTCCGGAAGTTTTGTTGAAAACACGATAGGCGTAGGTGTTTGAGTCATAACCAAGCAAGAAACCTTCATCGGATTTTGAAGCAAACTTCGAAGTCCTAGGCTTCTTGTTGAGAATATAACACTTGCTCCCAAAGACATGAAAATAAGAGATGTTTGGTTTGTTACCGGTTAGAAGTTCATAAGACGTCTTCTTCAAAAGTCGATGAAGATACAACTGGTTTATGGCATGGCAAGCGGTGTTAACCGCTTCCGCCCAAAACCGGTCCGACGTCTTGTACTCATCAAGCATGGTTCTTGCCATCGCAATGAGAGTTCTATTCTTCCAGCAACTCCATTTTGTTGAGGGGAGTAGGGGGCTGAAAACTCATGCTTGATGCCTTCTTCATCCAAGTATTCTTCCACTTGAGTGTTCTTAAACTCGGTGTCGTTATCGCTCCTTATGTTCTTAATTCTTAAGGAGAACTCGTTTTGAGCTCTTCTCAAGAATTTCTTGAGCACACCTTGAGTTTCTCCTTTGTCATGCAAAAAGAACACCCAAGTGAAACAAGAATAATCATCTACAACAACAAGACCATATTTGTTACCGCCAATACTTATGTATGCGATTGGGCCGAAGAGGTCCATTTGAAGTAGCTCCAAGAGTCATGTGGTCGTCATGACATTTTTGGATGGATGTTGAGCTCCAACTTGCTTTCGGCTTGACAAGCACTACATGGCCTATCCTTATCAAAAACAACATTCTTCAAGCCTCGTATGTGTTTTTTCTTGAGAAGTTTTTGCAAGTTCCTCATACCAACATGGGCTAGCCTTCTATGCCACAGCCATCCCATGTTGGTTTTTGCCATTAAGCATGTGTAAATTTGAGCTTTATCTGTGGTGAAATCCACAAGGTAAAGCTTTCCCTTGAGTACGCCCTTAAAGGGGATTGAGTCATTGCTTCTTATCAAGACAGTCACACCCTCGTTAGTGAACATACAATTATAACCTTTATCACATAATTGGGATATGGATAGAAGGTTATAATCAAGGGAGTCAACATGCAAAACATTTGAAAGAGTATGATGGGGGAGATAGCAATTTTATCGGTGCCAAGGATTTTCCCTTGGCTATTGTCCCCAAAATATATTCCTTCACCTGGATCTTCGTTTTCCTCATATTCAACAAACATCCTTCTCTCTCCGGTCATATGGTTTGTGCATCCACTGTCAAGCACCCATTTTTATCCACCGGAGGAGTATGCCTACAAAATAGAGTTATGCCTTACCTTTTGGTATCCAAGCGGAGGTGGGTCCTTTCATGTTAGTCAAGAGGCACTTGGGCACCCACACACAAGGTTTTGGACTCTTGCGGAGTGGCCAAACATTCCTAGCATAGATATTTCCAAATTTGTTTCTCAATAAAACATATGAGGCATCAAAATCATGAAACAAAGGATGAGATTTATTTTTAGGCATGTTAGATGAGTTTGCAATGTTCTTTACATTTTCTTTGTTGGATGAACCTTCCTTGAAAAAAACAATCAAGTCTTTTCTCTTCTTGGGAGTTTTAGCATGTTGCCTCCACTCCCGAGAATAGCCAAGACCATCTTTGACATTTGGAGGTCTTACATTGGTATATGCACTTCGTGCATATGCCACTTTTTCCTTGTCAAAGATACCACCTTTCGATGACTACTCATTTTGTGCCAACTTAAGTTCATCTTTGAGTTTAGGATTAAGTTTTAGCACTTGCAAGTTTGAGTTGCTTCGAGAGATTTCTTTGAGTAGGGTGAAATCATAGAAGAATAAGGTCCATTGATCTTGAGAGACTCAACTTGTGTTTCAAGGATCTTGTTGACTTTTGTCAAGATAACAATTTCATCCTTGAGCACAACAGTTGTGTCTTCAAGATTTGAGCAGGTTTCCTTGCTCAAAGCGAGTTCACGCTTAAGTGCCTTGCTTCTTTCCCTTTCAACCTCAAGGAGCTCTTCAAGCTCATGACATCTCTCCTTTTCAAGGATGAGCATGTCTTCTTGACGGTTGATGAGTTCATCCTTCTCAAAGATTACTTCCGACAACAATCTCATCTTTTTCAAGGTGCTCCTACTTAGATTCTTAAGCATGGATTCATTATCACTACTACTATCAAAGCTATCAAGTGAAGAGGTAGAGGAGGATGGTTTAGATTTAACCTTTCTTCTTTCCTCCTTAGCTATGAGACATGTAGACTTGAAGTCTTCAATGTTTGGGAAGAGCTTGCTCCTTCCAATGGCAAGTGTTGCCACTTTCTCTTCATCCTCAGAGGATGAGTCTTCGTTTGAGTCCCATTCCTCCCAAGGTGAGCATGTCCTGGTGGCTTCTTCTTCTTGAAGAATTTCTTCTCTTGAGACTTGCCATCTTTCTTCTTCTTACTCTCTTCATATGGACAATCCACAATGAAGTTTCCATATTCACCACAGTTGTAGCATGCTCTTTTCGTCTTGGGCTTGGACCCTTCCTTGTTCTTGTTCTCATAATGGTTGCTCCCCTTCCTTCTTCTCATCATCCTCTTGAATTTGTTGATGAAAAGCGCCTCTTCTTCATCGGTGTCGAGACCCTCGTCATCACTTGCTTCGAAGTCTTGTGATGAGGATGTTGCTTTGAAGGCAACATCTTTCTTCTTTGAGGAGGCGAGCCTTTGGAGGTCGCTGCAGAACATGGCTTCCTTCTCCATCATCTCATTGTTGATGATTCTTCCAAGCACTTCCTCCGGGGTCATTTGAGCATATCCCGGGCTCTCACTGATTAAGGAGCAAAGAGGAATGTTTCGAGGCATGAATGCCCAAAGCATCCTCTTCACCACCTCATGATCCGTCCGCCGGGTGCATCCATAAGATCGGATCTTGTTGACGAGGATCTTGAGACGGTTGTACATGTCTTGAGGGGACTCACCATCTATGATTGTGAACCTCCCAAGCTCTCCTTCAATCATCTCGATCTTGGCCTCCCTAATGACTCGGTTTCCTTCATGCGCTGTCTTGAGTGTGTCCCATATGTCTTTGGCCACCTCCAATCCATCGACTCGGTTGAACTCTTCTCGAGTCAAGGATGAGGTGATCACCCCAACTGCTTGAGCATTGCGATGAAGTAGAATGGCTTGCTCCGGGATAACGTCTTCTTCATTTCTTAGAAGATGGACACCTGTTAAGACAATTTGTCACAAGCTAGGGTTTAAGGATATTAGATGCATCTTCATATTATGCTTCCACATTGAGTAATAATTTCCATCGAATTGAGGAGGTTTGCCAAGAGGAATAGATAAGTAGTGATTGTTGGAAGTTAATCGTTCATAGTTGAAAGGATATTGGGAGTAGTCCGGTTGACCACTCCTTTCTTGATCCGTCGGCTTCTTCTTCTCTTTACTTGAGTGACCTAGCTTCTCGCGAAGTCGTGTCTTGAGCTGGCGAACTTCTTCATCGTCACTCGAGTGGTCTTGCAGCACATCCGTGTTCTGTTTCTTGTCATATGTGTTGTCACCTTGTGACGTCGATGAAATCTCGTATCCCTCCACTCCGGCCATCTTCTCTCCGAGTGGTTAGACTCTTGATGGAGAGACCTTCTCTAATACCAATTGAAATTGCCTAGAGGGGGGGTGAATAGGCTAAAATACCTGAAATGACTTATTTAAACGAGATTAAAACATAGGGGCCGGACTAGTCAGGCTCAGGGGCGGACTAGTCCGGTCAGACTACTGAAAAGCCTAAACTTGATTTTTATGGGTTTTTCTTCAGATTTTAGTTTAACGAAAAGCAGATAAACCGTCTAGCAATCTAATATAACAAATATGTCAAAGTATTGAGGTGGATTGCAAGATTGTAACCTAAAATATTTTAAGAGTGAGATGATCGAACAAACCCTAAGCAATTCTAATGATCAATGAAATGTAAGTGCAAAATGATACGAAAATTTTTGCCCGAGGTTCGATTCCACTCAAGAATCTATGTCCCTGTTGAGGAGCCCATAAAGGACCGGGTTTAACAACCCTTTCCTCACCAAGTCGCCACTAAGGCCAACTCGGTTCTTCACTATCTCAAGGGTGAACTTACAAAGTGTTGGGGTTGCTCACAATTTGAGACTCCCACTTGATCACGTCCACAAAACTCCACGGATCTCACAAGCCACAGGTCACAAGGACCCACACCAAGTGCACGAGATCACTCCGAGAGCCAAAACACGAAGTTCTTCCTTCTCCTCTTCTCACACACCCAAATCTACTCAAGAATTGGTTCTAGAGGGTGAGTAGGCAAGAGAGAAGGTGTAGGGGGGCTCTAGGATAGCTGTGGCGGCGCAAGGGTTCCAGATTCTTCTAAATGAAGTCGAGGCATCTCCTTTTGTAGAAGTCCCAAAGCCAACCGTTGCCACCTACCAAAAGTCCGGACTAGCCCGCCTCGCACCGGACTAGTCTGATCTCACACACGAACTATTTGTCCGGGTGAGAACGGACAAGTCTGGAGGACCCGGACTAGTCCGACCACTAAGGCGGACAAGTCCGGTCCAACAAGACTTAGCCGTGAGAGCTCTCATGTCACAACTATACGAACTAGTTCGCCTCAGAACGGACTAGCCCGAACTCACACAAAGACTGGTTGTCCGAGTGAAAACGGACTAGTCTGGCTAGCCCGGACTAGTTCGGCCACTGAGGCGGACAAGTCCGGTCTACCAGGACTTAGTCCCGAAACACTCTCACCAAGAGAGAAACGGACTAGTCCGTCCCCAAACGGACGAGTCCGAACTCAGTTAGGAACTCTTAGTCCGCCCCAAAACAGACTAAGTCGTAGGACTTCCAGACTAGTCCGGCCTCTTCGCTGGACAAGTCCGGTCTGCCCAACTTTACCTCTCTACCTCTCTCCACTAAGTATTTGACACTTCTAACGCTTTGAGCTCTCTTCTATGATCTCAATGCACTTGACACACACACTCTTTCTTTTACACGGCTAGCCTACTATAGACTCAAGTGAAACCCTAATTTCTACTCTTCGAGTCTTCGACGCCGTTCTTCATCTTTTTTCTTTTTGAGAGTTTAGGTGTCTGCCTTGGAAATATCCTATGCTTATGATCATCTCAGCTCATTAGTCTCTTAATTGTCATCATCAATCATCCAAAACCCACTGGGATACCTAGATGCACTTACAGCGGGGCATGGAGGATGAGCGACGCTATCGTGTGCTGGGTGGCTCCTTGCTTGTCCCAACACCTTCCTCCTTTGTAGCTGCCAGGGCCTGGAGCTTCTCCAATGCTGCAACTCCGGCGGTCCGATCTGCTCGGACTCTGAGGACATCACTCAGGGTCGGCATCTTCAGCGCTAGGTAGCCATAATGGGCTACGACCATGAACTGGTACAACGTTGGCCTTCCGAGGTTGGCGTTGAAGGGGAGATTGACCTCTGCCACGTCAAAGACAACGCTCTCGGTGCGGTAGTTCTCGAGCGTCCCGAACGTCATTGGAAGAGTCATGCTACCGCATGGGAAAATGGACCCCGGGCCAACTCCAGAGAATGGGCACGATAGGGCCAGCTTTCCCATGGGGATCCACATCTTTTGGAAGGCCGCAAGGCTGATGAGGTTGAGGCCTGCTCCTCCGTCAACCAGCACGTGGTAGAGCTTCACGTTAGCTATGGTCGGGGAGACGATGAGCGGTAGCTGCCCAGCCCCACCATGTTCTTCAGGCAGTCGGAGGCGGTGAAGCTAATTTCCGTTTCTGTCCATTTGTGGTAGGGAGCCGGCTTGGGGATAGGCGATACCGCCATGATCTCTCGACGGAGGGTCTTGACCTCTCGTCAGGACATGATGTCCCATGACCCCCCATACATCACATGAAGCGTCTTTCGACGCTCATCCGGGGTGTGGCCTGGGCCATAGTCTTCTCCCTGGTCATAGACTACCTTCGACGCCCACTGGGCGTCTTGGTACTCTGTCTCCTGAACATTGCTGATCTCTGGGTCAGCTTTTTGCTTGCCCTCTCGGGTGAGAGGGTGCACCATCTTGGTGCCGCTATCGAAGTTCTCTGAAGTGCTCCGCTAGCTTCTGTATCTCCCGGCCCTCCCTTGCACTGTGCCATTTGGAGTTGTGGACCGGACACTGCCGGTCGCTACCATCGCTGTCGAGCTGCTGTTGCGGGCGCTTGGCAGTGCACAGCCCCACCCCCCCCCCCCCCCCCCCCCCCCCCGCCACTGCTAATGAGTTGAGCGTGGCGACAACCAGGTGGTCGACATCGTTGCGCCACTGCTTAGCAGCGAATGGGGAAGCTCCCGCACGCGGGTGGTTGTGGAGGAGTGCACGGGCTGCTAGCAGCGAGCTCTCCGTGCTGGCCTCGGCCAGCGCTTGCGGCGCCGTCGCAACTGAAGACTGACAAGAGGGAACTGGCACCGTCGCTGCTGGGACTGGCGTCGGAGCAGGTGGTCTCGCTCTTGGGTCAGGACGTTTCCTGCTCCCCCCGCCGCTAGCAGCGTGAGAGGCAGAAAGGTTCTCCATTGGATTGGATGTTCACCATTGTAGGCTTCACGAACAGCTTCAAGAACCAAAAGCCCCCTTCCTGGCGCGCCAAATGTCGAAGTGTTCTCTACGACACTTCCCTCGGTCTGCTCGGATGCAGCCCACGGAGGTTCTTTTTTCAGTGGGGCTAGTGGATCTCAAAGGTCTGGGCACAATGGCGAGAGAGACACGAGGATTTACGTGGTTCGGGCCGCCGGAGCGTAAAACCCTACGTCCACAGGAGTGCTTGATGTATTGCTTGTCGCGCGAGAGAATGACTTGGCTGGGTTGCGAACCCTTTGCCCGGAGGCTGCCCCGGTCCTTGTATAGCCCAAGGCCGGGGCAGTTACAAGGTGCCCCGGGGCCCGACAGGTGGCCCCGCAACTATCTGTATCCAATACATAAGCTATAGGAATTTACAACTATTTGCATTGTCACTGTCGGTGGAGTTAAGGCATGCTGCCTATCACGCCGGGTACCTCTGACCGGGCGGACGGTGATGATGAGTTTCCCGTCTTGTTGCCGCATTTTCTCGCTCTGCTAGGCGGCTCTGCACCGTTGGGAGGTACTGTTGTGTCGCCGCGCCTCGCCGCCCCGTCTTTCATTGTAATGGTGCGCAGATGGGGCGGCGAGGCGTGCATCGTGCGACATGCTTTTGGGGAAGGCGCGAGCCTTGAATGCTTGGCCTGACAGCGCACCTTCCTCTTTACTCCTTGGCCATCTGCCCATTGCTTGTCAGCGTGACGTCCGGGCGGCTGGCCTCCATGACACGCGTCTCCACCGGAGCTGTTTTGCGGAGTAGTGGGTGGTCCGGAGTCACTGGGCACGTGGCAGCACCGGAGCCCTCCTATGCTGGAGGTCGAGCCTGGGGCCGCAGGACACGTGGCACCTCCGGAGCCTCCCTTTGCGGAAGGTATACCTAGAGTCGTTGCCCACATGGCAGTACCAGAGCCCTCCCATGGTGGGAGTCGGACCCGGAACCATAGGACACGTGGCACCTCCGAAGCTCTCTCTGGCGGAGGGTGTGGCTCGAATGTTCAGGGCACGTGGCAGCGCCGGAGCCCTCCCTGACGGTAGTTCAGGTCCGGCACCACTTGACACGTGGCGACTCCTGATCCGCCCTCGGCCTGTAGTCGGGCTCAGGGGCTGAAGACACGTGGCAACCCCGGGACTGCCCATGGGGCCCAGGGCACGTGACTTACGCTGGGTCCCGCCAAGGCTGGAAAGACGGGGCCCAGGTGCTTTCTATCCACCGCGCGCGGGTACCCGGTTCGCAGGGTACCGATAGTTATGGTTTTAATTTAAAAAACAAACAGAAACTAGGTGCCCTGGCACAATTGCCAGCTGAGACAAAAGAGAGATAATACAATACACAAACAACAATGCAGTCAATATTCGACAGTTTATTCACAAAGTCCAAGGAAATCTAATAACTCCTAATGGCTACACACTCCCCTCTCGACTACCTCCGGGGCCATGGATGTCGTCATTGCGCGTCCCTCCCGGTGCTGGTAGCTGTGGAGATGGAGTCCGCGTCTCCGTCGGTGAACCTTGCAAAGTAAATAAAAGTTAGACATGTCTCTCTCCCTTCCTATCCCTCTCTTTCTCTCTCTCTCCCTCTTACCATCCCCCTCTCTCTCTCCCTCTCGCTGTCCCTCTCCCCACCCCCCTCTCCTTTCTCTCTCTCCCTCATTCTCTCTCCCCCCTCTTTCTCTCTCTCCCTCTCTCTCCCTCTTCCCATCCCTATCTCTCTTTCACTATCTCTCCCCCTCTTTTGACCCACTTTCACTCTCTCTCTCTCCCTGCTCCCCTCTCTCTCTCTCTCTTCCCATCCCCCTCTCTCTTTATCTCTCTCCCTGTATTAAAGAGTATTAAAGAGTTACGATAGTGCCAGAGGTACCTATGCTGGGGGTGGCTGTGCCGGGGGCGCCTGTGGCGGCTGCGGCCACGCAGGAAACATGAGCTCCTGGCTAGTGTGTTGAGCTAAGGCCTGTCATTGCAACATATTAGAACAGACATATTACTGAAATGCTAAAAAATTAAACTACAGTAATTTAAATTACTTACCTCCACCTCTGCCTGCATTTGGAACATGAGGTTGGTCTGGTACTCCTAGATGGTCCTCGTCATGTCGAGCTCTTCCTAGGTCCGGGCAAGCCTCTCCTCCACGACACGGAGCTCCAAGTCCCTCTGTGAGAGACGACGGCCACTCGACAGACCAACGGACGATGCCTCCGTCGATGGAGTGCCTCATGAAGGTCGCACCGTCCTCGAATCGACAACTCCATTGAAAATGGCAAACCTACAAAAGATAGAAAAATAATAAGTAAAAGAAGGAAGATTAAAAAATAAACAATTGATCAACTCACCATCCACGGGCCTTCTCGCCGCCGCTTGCGTAAATGGATCTAGTCTCGATTGGCGCGTTTTCCCAATCGTAGCCTTCGCCGTGTATCTTCTTGACCTCCGACGCGTACTTTTCCTAAAAAAACAAAGAAATGGTGTAAGCGTGTAAATAATAGTATTACTTATAATTAAAATGATGAATTTTAAAAACTTTCCAGTCGGTCGGCCGCGACCTGACTGCACCGCCCAGGATGGGAAGGGTCACTTCCTCTGTGACCTCTCTTTTAAACCTGGGTCGGTGTCGGCTCCTGACTGGTCTCTCGCTCCTATAGATACATGTTAGTAGGAGAAATATATTATGAACACATAAACAAACTTAAAATATACTTACCATGCGTTTAGCGAAACGCACGTAGCCATAACCACCATAGTTGTGCTGGCCGTCCGTCCCTCTGCAGGCTCGAGCCCTCGTGCACTTAGCGACGAAGTCTTGGCTAGCCCAGTACAGACAAAGAGCTCGGTACGTGTCAGGGTGGGGGGGGGGCTCTGGTGGAAGATTCAGCGATGGAGAGAGATGGATAGGGTAGAGAGAAAGAGAGAGAGGGAGAGAGAGAGAAGAGGGGGAGAGAGAGAGAGGATGAGAGGGAGGAAGAGAGAGAGGGATGAAGAGGGAGAGAGGGAGGAAGAGGAAGAGAGAGAGAGAGAGGGAGGAAGAGAGAGAGAGTTGGAGAGAGAGAGGGAGAGACAACGATGAGACCGGCACACCCCTGGTGATTGTGTACAAGCCGAGCTTCACCGCTATGGGGTATTAGACCATGAGGAACTCCGACTAGGGCTAAAAATGGCCGGAGAGTACCCAGCGACGGCGGTGGGCGGTGGAGGAAGTCCGACAAGCTTGTTCTCCAACGCGGATGGATAAAAATGCTTAGGACATGATCGGTTGGCTTCACAAAAACCTAATGAGTGCTAAACTGCATCAAAGAGTTAGCGACGGTGGCGGCGGCCATGGCCATGGCTCCTACGACGCTTCTGGATCAAAACCGCAAAGAAAATGGTTCGACAGGGTTCTCGTCGGTGCTCTATTGTGTTTAAGCGCGATAATGGGGAAAATCGAATAACTAAACTAATTAATGAACTAAGTAATATAACTAACCAAATAACTAACTAATTAAATAACTAAACAATCTCCAAGATTAATCAAGTAACCAAATTATAAAATAAATACTAAACTAACTTAATAATCAACTACACCAAAATTAAGTAACCTAATTAATTCAATAACTAAACTAATTAATAAAGTAACTAAATTAATCAACAGATGAACTAATGAACTAATTTATACAATTAATAAAACTTACCTCGAAGTGGCGGCAAAACGACGACGAGCACGGGGCGGGCTTGGGGCCGAGCGGCGGCGATGGGGCCGGGCGGTGGTGGCTGGGCCAGACGGCGGAGGCTGGATCGAGCGGGGGCGGTGCGGGGCCGAGCGGCGGCAGCGGGGTTGGGCGGCGGCGGGCGCAAGCTCGGTCGGGCGGGCTCGGGCGGAATAGTCCGAGCCCGGGGCGGTGGATATAATCCATAATTTACGACGGCCTGCTAACTTTCGTCGATCCTAGAGTTGGACCGTCGTAAGTTATGTGTAATGTTCGACGGTTTTCTTACTTACGTCGGCATAGGGTTTGGGCCATCGTAAGTTATTTGTTAATTAAGACGAGCCCCTAACTTACGACGGCCGCGCGCCCATGGCCGTCGTAAGTTAGTTTACTTATGGCGGCTGCTCAGGACTATCGTAAGTTACATAACTTACGATGTCTAGCCGTCGTAAGTAAGCTGGACGTTGTAAGGTGTCATGTTTCTTGTAGTGTGTTGTTGAAAGTTCCTCTGATGTCTTTCTTTCCAAACGTGCCACCAGAAGTAGAATAGTATTCCTGCATGAACTCGTTTTTGTTGCTTCGTCCCCAATCCTGCAATCCCCAAGAAACATTATATGGTCCCCTCCAAGCATAGTGGAGAAGGGAGGCTGCCAATGAAGCTTTGCAGTGAGTAACCCCCAAACTGCCTTTGCAAAAATACATTCAATTAACAGGTGTCTACTCGTTTCCTGCTGCTGTGAGCACAATAAACAAATAGAGTTTGCTGGCCAGTTCTTTTTAGCCAACTTGTCCGCAGTTGGGGCCTTACCATGCAGCACTAACCATACAAAAAATTGCATTTTGGTTTTGTCTTTACCTGCCATAGTAAAACACTGTTAAATTGTGCAAACATACTATTAAATTGTGCATCATAGGCAGATTTTTTCGCCATATATTGTCCCGAGGCCATCCACTTCCATGTTATGGTATCCTTCGCATTAGATAGTTGGTTATTAGATAAAGCCATGTAGAGAAGGGTAAATTCATCTAGTTATTTTTGAATCACAATGTCCAATATTTTTTATCTAGACATGATCTCATAGCTCTTTGTGCACTGATCGGAACTTGTATCTGCATTGTTAATAGAGATGAGGTGCAATCTGTTTGGGAGAAACCCCCTAGATCCACCTAGATTCCCAGAATGTAGTGTCCTGTCCATTGCCAACAGATACCTGTGTTGAGTTGAAGAACAGATCTCTGTCCGTCTTATCTTTGTTTCTTAATAACAATTTCGATGGTCGATCTGGGCTGCTCCAATTAAACCATAGCCAACATAATCTTAGAGCTCTTCCAAATTTCTATAGGTCTTTTAGTCCGAATCCACCCCATTTTTTGGTCTCCTGCACTTTTTCCACTTGACTAAGCAATGTCCCCCTATGATTCTGTTGGGGTCTTCGCCCTTCCGTAGAAAACACCTTCTAAAGTGATCTATCTGATTAATTGCCCAATTAGGCAACCTAAATACCGTGAGGAAGTATGTTGGCATCGCCGAGAGTACAGATTTGATTAATACCTCTCTACCAGAATAAGTTAGCAGCCTTATTTTCCACCTGGGAGTTTATTACCAATTTTCTGCACTAGTGGCTGAATGTACGCTTTGGGGTGCTTTTTGACATGTAGAGGCAGTCCTAAGTATGAGGTTGGGAATGAACTTATTGTCTGTTGAGCTGCAATTATCTCCGCCAAGTTAACTCCCTGACATCTGATGGGGAAAATCACTGTTTTCTCCATGTTTGCCCTCATTCCCGAGGCGTCCCTAAAGATATCGAGGATAGTCTTTGTCATCCAGAAATCTTGTGTTGTAGGTTTAATAAACACCGCTGCATCATCCGCATATAAGGATACCCTGAAATTCATGCAACTTTTGTGTATTTGTGGCAGTAACCCAATGGACTGAGCAAGATTAAATAGTCCGTGTAGAGGCTCCATAGCCAGTAAGAATAGCATAGGAGATAGTGGATCTCCCTGTCTGACTCCCCTAGTATGAACAATTTGTTGTCCCGGTTCACCATTCAGAATAATAGCTGAAGAAGAAGTACCCCATATGTTGGAGATCCAGTTCCTCCATCGAATTCCAAATCCCAGGAATGTCATTATTTCAAGGATATAAGCCCAATTGACTGTGTCAAAGTCCTTAGAGATGTCTAATTTAATAAATAGTACAGGGGACTTTTTCCTGTGGATGTCTTTGATGATCTGCTGCACAAACATAAAATTATCGTGTATACATCTTCTTTTAATGCACGCGTTCTGATTCATTGATATGAGATGGTGAAGCTCCGGTCCTAGTCTGTTAGCCAGTAATTTAGTGATTAGTTTAGCAAAGCTATGCATTAGGCTGTCTGGCCTGTATTTACTTACTTTACTTGCATCTGGCTTCTTGGGGATCAAAACCACATAAGATTGGTTCAGTAGTTGCAAGCCCTGTTGGTTCATGTTGTAGAAGTGTTTAAGAGCTTCCATGATATCTTCTTTTATGATGTCCCAACACATTGTATAAATGAGACCAAGGAACCCGTCTAGTCCCGGTGCTTTCTCCTTTGGTATTGTCTTAATTACATTGATGATCTCTTGCTCTGTATAGGGAAGATCCAGATGATCCAAGGGTCGTGGCTGCCAACCTAGTTCAGCAAATTGGAGGGCTAGTTTCCTTGGTTTATGTGTACCTATTTGGTCTTGAAAGTGTTGTAAGTGTTATGAACAGCACTTGTATTATTCAGGAGGCCACGGGCCTCTATAAATAGATGTACAGGGATAACAATTATGCAGAAAACCCCTATATCTCTAACACCCCCCTCAATTATAAAGGGAAAGTACAAATATACCCCTATATCTCTAACACCCCCTCAAACTCAAGGTGCATCACGAACACTGGGTTTGGAGAGATAAAAACTATGCTGAGCTCGGGTTTGTCCCTTCGTGAAGAAATCCGCCAATTGAAGCTCTGAAGGCACATATTGAATATCAACAACACCATCCTGTACCTGTGCTCGTGTGTAAGAAGCATCAACACCAATATGCTTGGTAAGCTCATGCTTAACCGGATCACGAGCAATACTGATAGCACATGTACTATCAGACAAAAGAGGAGTCGGCATACCAACAGACACACCAAAATCATCAAGCAACCATCGCAACCAAGTAACCTCTGCACTCACAAGAGCCATAGCACGCAACTCAACCTCTGCACTGGAACGAGAAACTGCTACCTGCTTCTTAATCTTCCAAGCAATGAGGGAACCACCAAGAAAAACACAATAGGCAGAAAGAGATCGACGATCAGAGGGATCACTACCCCAAGTAGCATCAGAATATGCTTTGAGCTCTAAAGAGCTAGAGCGTGAAAAGAAAAAAATGTCTGGAGATAGTCCCACGAAGATAACGCAAGACATGAAGCAAGTGACTATAGTGGACCTGTGTGGGAGCCGAAACAAACTGACTCAGAATGTGAACAGAGTACGAAATGTCAGGACGAGTGACACCAAGATACACTAGACTCCCTAAAATATGACGATAACGAGTAGGATCATCAAGAGGATCACCATCACTGGCTCGAAGATGGACATTGAGTTCCATCGGAGTCTCAACAGTCCGGTGATCAGTAAGAGAAGCCCGATCAAGAAGATCCTGAATGTACTTTTTCCTGAGACAGATAAATTCTCTCAGAGGAAGAGAAAACCTCAATACCAAGAAAATAGCGAAGAGGACCAAGATCGGACATAAGAAACTGCTCACTGAGGCGGGCCTTCACGAAGGCTATATACTCAAAATCGTCTCCGGTGATAATCATATCATCAACATAGAGAAGAAGAAGCGTGCGACCACGAGATGAAGTGTGCACAAAGAGCGCCGGATCATGAGTACTGGCAGAAAAACCTGCAGCAGTGACCACAGACGCAAAATGCTGAAACCAAGCACGATGAGCCTGCTTAAGGCCATAAAGAGAACGTCGAAGACGGCAAACCATACCCACAGGAACAGAATACCCAGGTGGTGGCTGCATATAAACCTCCTCACACAGCTCACCATTAAGGAAGGCATTCTTCACATCAAGCTGAGAGATGGACCAGTCACGAACAGAGGCCACAGCATGTAGAGTGCAAACAGTGGTCATGTGAGCAACAAGAGCAAAGGTCTCATCATAGTCACGACCATATTCCTGTTGGAAGCCACGGGCGAATAAACGAGCCTTATAGCGCTCAAGTGAACTATCAGAGCGGGTCTTAACCTTATAGACCCACTTACAGGTGATAGGACGAACACGTGGGGGACATGGCACAAGTTCCCACGTTCCAGTGCGCTCGAGAGCAGCAATCTCTTCGGCCATTGCATGTTGCCATTCCGGATGAGGAACATCATCACGATACGTAGCCGGCTCATGTAGAGCAGCAACAGCAAACCTAGAAGGAGAATACCGATCAGGAGGCTGTCGAGGACGATGACCACGTCCAAGAGGCTGCTCAAGAGAAGAATCATCGGAAGGAGATGATCTCTCAGGAGAAGAGGATGTACCAGGAGAGGCAGACTGATCCGCAGAAGATGGATCATCAGAAGGTGACCCAACTGGAGTAGACGGCTCATCAGAAGAAGATGGTACGTCTGAAGGAGGGACAACTCGTCGAGTATAGACCTATGTCACAGGAGCCTTCAAAGTATAATCGGGAACCAAAGAAGCAGACTCCGAAGGAGAAGAATCCGTGGAACGCGACACCGAGTGTGAAGGTGGTACACTAGTAACTGGAGCATCTGGAAAGAACAAAAACAAAATGGGATCGACCACAGATATAGAAGATGTATCAGAAGAAGGACGAGGATAGAAAGGACGAGTCTCATCAAAAACAGCATCCCATGAAATCCTCATCCGTCGATCAATCGGATCCCAACAACGATACCCCTTATGCTCCGAACTGTATCTAAGGAAAACACACTCGACCGACTGAGCAGTCTGCTTAGTGCGCTCACGAGGTGCGAGCAGCACGTAGCAAACACATCCAAAAAGATGGAGGTTGGTGTAGTCAGGCGCCTTACCCATAAGATGCTCAAAAGGAACCCCCCTAAGTGTAGACGATGGCTTAATGTTAATTAAATAAGTGGCAGTCGGGATTGCCTCGGCCCAAAAATGAGGAGGAACAGAGGAAGCTATCAGAAGAGTACGAGCCGTCTCAAGAAGATGACGATGCTTACGCTCAACAACACCATTCTGAGCATGAGCACCAGGACAAGAAAACTGGGCAAGAGTACTTTGCTCAGAAAGAAACTTACGAAGAGCATCATTCACCGGCGGAATCGGCTCGAAAAATACGAATAGGAGTGTCAAACTGAGTGCGGACCATAGTCGAGAAGGAATTATAGATAGATAATTCCTCACTACGATGTTTCATAAAGTAAACCCATGTGTGCCACGAAAAAGTATTTATGTCCTCCTTTTGAAGCAAAAGGTGCAGGTCCCCATACATCTGAATGAATAAGATCAAAAGGACACTCAGACACCGACTCACTAGACTGATAAGGAAGCTGAATCGGCTTCCCTAACTTTCAACCCTGACAATGAGCTAAAGACTCAGAACTAGAGACTGATCCTAAAAGACCACGCCGAACTAGAACGGACAGACGAGAGCCACAAAGATGACCCAAATGGTGGTGCCACTGAGCAAATGTCGAAGTGGACAAAGCAACAAGACTGGCAGGTGCAGCGGAAGGAAGACGAAGCCAGTCAAGCTCCTAAAGACGTTGTGAATCACGACAACGAGGGCCAGTACCAACCAGGCGACCCGTGCGATGATCCTAAATGTAACAAATATCATGATCAAGAATCACTTGAAAATCACTATCAGTGAGTTTACCAGCGGATATAAGTTGCATTGTAAGTCTAGGAACAAAGGAAACATCAGGAACAGCAAAAGAGTCAGATAAAAGAGTGCCCTGTCCAACAACCGAAAGAGGAGAACCCTCGGCAGTGTGAACAGTAGAAGAACGATACGAAGGACTCAACAAAGACAAACTGGTACGATAAGGAGTCATATGGAAGGAAGCACCAGAATCAAGAATCCATGGACAAGTACCTGGAGCAGAAATAGGAGGTAGTCCCTCAGTGGAAGACGAAGAAGCAACAGCAGTACTCGAAGGTGTAGAAGACTGAGTCACAGAACCAGCAGCTCCCGATGGTGCAGAAGTAGCGAGGCGACGAACAAGCATGAGTAATTGTGCATCCGTAATAGCAGAACTCCCTTGAGATCCTCTAGTACTAGCACCACCAACACCCTGTGAAGACCGACGAGCCTGAGCCTTCTTCTTCCTGAAACAATACGCCTCCACATGACAATCTTTACCACAATAATCACAGCGAAGAGCACCATGCTCCCCAGCCGTAGAAGGAGGAGCAACTGAAGACGGAACGGTCAGTGGAGGAGCCGTGTGCGTTGGTGTCGTAGAGCGAGCCGCCAATACCAAAGAAGTAAGCAGTAACCCAGCAGCCTGAAGACGAGTCTCCTCATTACGAACACTCGTCAGAGCGTCCATAAGAGAGACAGAGGGGTGACGAGCAAGTAGCTCAGCACGAAGAGGCTCAAATTCGGCACGAAGACGGGTCAGAAAATCATAAGTGCGTCGAAGATCAAGTGCAACCTTCTGAATTTGACAAGATTGACAAGTATTTGTCGACAAACGAGGACCAAGAGCATCAAGTTGATGCCAAATAGCAGACATCTGACCGGAGAACTCCTCCACTGTAGCATCTCCCTGCTGTAACAACTGCTCCTGACGAATAGCAACAAGGTAGGTAGACTGTCCAGTAGGCTCGTAACGAGAGCTTAGAAAATCACACATCTGGTGTGCATACTCAAACTCAACTATATCAGCAGCAAGATGATCCTCCATACTGGCAGCAAGAATAGCAGCAGCTCGAGCATCATCATCCAACCAAGTCCTGTATAAGCTGAAACGAGACTCATACGCAAACAGACGAGTCTCATAATCCGCAAGCAATTTCTTCTTATCATCATCAGTAGCATTATCTGAAATAACGGGCTGAGAAGGAACCGCATGGCAAGGCGGACATTTGAGATCACCTGTGAGATACTCCCAGAGTCGTAGACCACACATGTGCAGACGCATGCGGGGAACCCAGTCGCGGTAATTGGTGCCATTGAAAAGCACTGGACATCGCACAACTGGAACTCCATCCAAAGAAGAAGTCATCCTGATAGGATAACTGACGACGGCGAGAGCGCAAAATAAGCAGTGGCAGACGACGGCAAGAGCGCAAATAGAAAGCGGCGCAAGCTGCAATTTTTTTCCTTTTTTCTTTTTTTCTTTTTTTTACCCTAGGCCACTTCGCAGCACGGTGGACTTAAGATGAAGATGTGTTCTGGCAGAACAGATCACAACGCAAGGCAACGCGGTGCCGATCAGGCGCAGCGCAGCAAGAGATCGGGGTGTGACCACGGGAGCACAGGACGCTGATAAAAAAACAGCACCGCTTGCACCCACGTGCAGCACAGCCAAGAGCTGCAGCAGGGACGGTTCCTGAGAAGACGCAGCAGGTAGTGGAGCCCACCGGAGGACCACATAGTGGAGCCAACAAACGGAGCAGCTGCCTGTCCAGTGTGCAGATTGAGGCAGAACAGTGTAAGTGCATCTAGGTATCCCCGTGGGTTTTGAATGATTGATGACGATAAATTAAGAGACTAATGAGCTGAGATGATCATAAGCACAAGACATTTCCAAGGCGGACACCTAAACTTTCAAAAAGGAAAATGATGAAGAATGACGTCGAAGACTCGAAGAGTAGAAATTAGTGTTTCACTAGAGTCTTTAGTAGGCTAGCCGTGTAAAAGTGAGAGAGTGTGTGTGTCAAGTGCATTGAGATCATAGAAGAGAGCTCAAAGCGTTAGAAGTGTCAAATCCTTAGTGGAGAGTGGTAGAGAGGTAAAGTTGGGCAGGCTGGACTTGTCCGGGTTAGAGGCCGGACTAGTCTGGAAGCCCCATGGCTTAGTCCATTTTGGGGGCGGACTAAGAGTTCCTGAGTGAGTTCGCACTTGTCCATTTTGAGACGGATTAGTCCGTTTCTCTGTTGAAAAGAGTGTTTTGGGACTAAGTCTTGGTAGACCGGATTTGTCCGCCTCAGTGGCCGGACTAGTTCGGACTAGCCATACCAGTCCGTTTTCACCCGGACAAAGAGTCCCTGTGTGAGTTCGGCCTAGTCCTTTCTGAGGCGGACTAGTCCACATGGTTTTGAGATGAGAGCTCCCACGGCTAAGTATTGGTGGACCGGACTTGTCCGCCTCGGTGGTCGGACTAGTCTAGGTCCTCAAGACTTGTCCGATCTCACCCGGACAAAGAGTTCCTGTGTGAGATCGGACTAGTCTGGTTTGAGGCGGACTAGTCCGTACTTTTGGTAGGTGGCAACGGTTGGCTATCGGGACTTCTATAAAAGAAGATGCCCCGACCTCATTTAGAACTTCTAGGAACCCTAGCGCCGCCACAACCTTCCTAGAGCCTCTCCAAGCCTTCTCCATTGCCTACTCACCCTCTTGAATCAAATCTTGAGTGAATTTGGGTTTGTGAGAAGAGGAGAAGGAAGAATTTCGCGTTTAGGCTCTTGGAGTGATCTCGTGCACTTGGTGTGATCTGTGGCTTGTGAGATCTGTGAAGTTTGTGGAAGTGATCAAGTGGGAGCCTCGGATCGTGAGCAGCCCCAAAAACTTTGTAAGTTCACCCTTGAGATAGTGAAGAACCGGGTTGGCATTAATGACAACTTGGTGAGGAAAGAGTTGTTAGACCCGGTCCTTTGTGGACTCCTCAATGGGGACGTAGATTCCTGAGTGGAATAGAACCTCGGGAAAAAATTCTTGGCGTCTCTCTTGCATTTCAATTTCTTTGAACGTCAAGGTTGCTTAGGGTTTACTTTGATTATTTCGCTATTAGAGTATACATCATTACAATCTTGCAATCTATTTGAATATTCTATCACACTTGTCGTATAGGATTGCTAGTTGGTTTATCCACACTTAGTTAAACTCTGAAGGAAAACCCATAAAAATCAAGTTTTAGGTCTTTGCAACAGTTTGACCAGACTAGTCCGCCCCTGAGCCAGACTAGTCTGGCCCCTTTTAGGCTTTTCAACAAGCTGACCGGACTAGTCCGCCCCTGAGCCAGACTAGTCCAACCCTTGTGGTCTAATCTTGTTTAATTAAGTTATTTCAGGTATTTTAGCCTATTCGCCCCCCCCCTAGGCAATTTCAATTGGTACCAGAGCAGATCTCTCCATCAAGAGTCTAACCACTCAGAGATAAGATGGCCGGAGCTGAGGGATACGATATTCCACCGATGTCGCAAGGCGAAAACACATATGACAAGAAAAAGGATGCTGATGTGCTGAAAGACCACTCGAGTGACAACAAAGAAGTTCGCCAGCTCAAGGCACGACTTCGTGAGAAGCTAGGTCACTCAAGTAAAGAGAAGATGAAGCCGAAGGATCAAGAAAGGAGTGGTCAATCAGAATACTCCGAATATCCTTTCAACTATGAACAATTAACCTCTAACAATAATTACTTATCTATTCCTCTTGGCAAACCTCCTCAATTTGATGGAAATGATTACTCAATGTGGAAGCATAATATGAAGATGCATCTAATATTCTTAAATCCTACCTTGTGGCAAATTGTCTTAACAGGTGTCCATCTTCCAAGAAATGAAGAAGACGTTACCCCGGAGCAAGTCATTCTTCTTCATCGCAATGCTCAAGCAGTTGGGGTCATCACCTCATCCTTGACTCAAGAATAGTTCAACCGAGTCGATGGATTGGAGGTGGCCAAAGACATATGGGACACATTCAAGACGACGTATGAAGGCAACCGAGTCATTAGGGAGGCCAAGATTGAGATGATAGAAGGAGAGCTTGGGAGGTTCACCATCATGGATGGTGAGTCCCCTCAAGACATGTACAACCGTCTCAAGGTCCTCGTCAACAAGATCCAATCTTATGGATGCACCCGGTGGACAGACCATGAGGTGGTGAAGAGGATGCTTCAGGCATTCATGCCTCGAAACATTGCTCTTTGCTCTTTGATCCATGAGAGCCAGAGATATGCTCAAATGACCCCGGAGGAAGTGCTTGGAAGAATCATCAACAACTAGATGATGGAGAAGGAAGCCATGTTCTACAGCGACCTCTAAAGGCTCTCCTCAAAGAAGAAAGATGTTGCTTTCGAAGAAACATCCTCATCACAAGACTTCGAAGCAAGTGATGATGAGGGTCTCGACACCGATGAAGAAGAGGCGCTCTTCATCAACAAATTCAAGAGGATGATGAGAAGAAGGAAGGAGAGCAACCATTATGAGAACAAGAACAAGGAAAGGTCCAAGCCCAAGACAAAAAGAGCATGCTACAACTGTGGTGAATATGGACACTTCATTGTGGATTGTCCATATGAAGAGAGTAAGAAGACGAGGGATGGCAAGTCCCAAGAGGAGAAATTCTTCAAGAAGAAGAAGCCATCAGGACATGCTCTCCTTGGGAAGGAATGGGACTCAAACGAAGACTCATCCTCCGAGGATGAAGAGAAATTTGCAACACTTGCCATTGGAAGGAGCAAGCTCTTCCCAAACCTTGAAGACTTCAATTCTACATGTCTCATGGGTAAGGAGGGAAGAAGAAAGGTTAAATCTAAACCATCCTCCTCTACCTCTTCACTTGATAGCTTTGGTAGTAGTAGTGAAAATGAATCCATGCTTAAGGATCTAAGTAGGAGCACCTTAAAAAAGATGAGATTGTTGTCGGAAGAAATCTTTGAGAAGGATGAACTCATCAACCGTCAAGAAGACATACTTATCCTTGAAAAGGAGAGATGTCATGAGCTTGAAGAGCTCCTTGAGGTTGAAAGGGAAAGAAGTAAGGCACTTGAGCGTAAACTCGCTTTGAGCAAGGAAACTTGCTCAAATCTTGAGGACACAACTATTATGCTCAAGGATAAAATTGTTAACTTGACAAAAGTCAACAAGATCCTTGAAACACAAGTTGAGTCTCTCAAGATCAATGCACCTTCTTCCTCTATGATTCCACCCTCCTCAAAGAAATTATCCGAAGCAACTCAAACTTGCAAGTGCTCAAACTTAATCCTAAAACTCAAAGATGAACTCAAGTTGGCACAAAACAATCAATCACCAAAAGGTGGGATCTTTGACAAGGAAAAATTGGCATATGCACGAAGTGCATATACCAATGTAAGACCTCCACATGTCAAAGATGGTCTTGGTTATTCTAGGGAGTGGAAGCAACATGCTAAAACTCCCAAGAATGGGAAATACTTAATTTTATTTGTCAAGGAGGGTTCATTCAACAAAGAAAATGTAAAGAACATTACAAACTCATCTAACATGTCTAAAAATGAACCTCATCCTTTGTTCCATGACTTTGATGCTTCATATGTTTTATTGAGAAACAAATTTGGAAAGATCTATGCTAGGTATGTTGGGCCACTCCGCAAGAGTCCAAAACCTTGTGTGTGGGTGCCCAAGTGCCTCTTGACTAACATGAAAGGACCCAAATCCGTCTGGGTACCAAAAGGTAAGACATAACTCTATTTTTTGTAGGCTTACTCCTCCGGTGGATCAAAATGGGTACTCGATAGTGGATGCACAAACCATATGACCGGAGAGAGAAGGATGTTTGTGGAATATGAGGAAAACGAAGATCCAAGTGAAGGAATATACTTTGGGGACAATAGCCAAGGGAAAATCCTTGACACCGGTAAAATTGCTATCTCTCCTCATCATACTCTTTCAAATGTTTTGCATGTTAACTCCCTTGATTATAACCTTCTATCCATATCCCAACTATATGATAAAGGTTATAATTGTATTTTCACTAACTAGGGTGTGACTGTCTTGAGAAGAATCAATGACTCAATCGCCTTTAGGGGCGTGCTCAAGGGAAAGCTTTATCTTGTGGATTTCACCACGGACAAAGCTCAACTTGACACGTGGTTAATGGCGAAGACCAACATGAGATGGCTTTGGCATAGACGGCTAGCCCATGTTGGGATGAAGAACTTGCAAAAACTTCTGAAGGGAGAACACATTCGAGGCTTGAAAAATGTTGTTTTTGATAAGGACAGACCATGTAGTGCTTGTCAAGCCGGAAAGCAAGTTGGAGTTCAACATCCATCCAAAAATTTCATGACGACTACAAGACCTTTGGAGCTACTTCACATGGATCTCTTCGGTCCAATCGCCTACGTAAGCATCGACAGTAACAAATATGGTCTTGTTGTTGTAGATGATTATTCCTGTTTCACTTGGATGTTATTTTTGCATGGCAAAGGTGAAACTCAAAGTGTGCTCAAGAAATTCTTGAGAAGAGCTCAAAACGAGTTCTCCTTAAGAATCAAGAACATAAGGAGTGATAATGGCACCGAGTTCAAGAACACTCAAGTGGAAGAATACTTAGATGAAGAAGGCATCAAGCATGAGTTTTCAGCCCCCTACTCCCCTGAACAAAACGGGGTGGCTGAAAGGAAGAATAGAACTATTATTGAGATGGCAAGAACTATGCTTGATGAGTACAAGACGTCGGACCGGTTTTGGGTGGAAGCGGTTAACACCGCTTTCCATGCCATAAACTGGTTGTATCTTCATCAACTTTTGAAGAAGACGTCTTACGAACTTCTAGCCGGTAAGAAACCAAACATCTCTTATTTTCGTGTCTTTGGGAGCAAGTGTTATATTCTAAACAAGAAGCCTAGGACTTTGAAATTTGCTTCAAAGTCCGATGAAGGTTTCCTGCTTGGTTATGACTCAAACACCTACGCCTATCGTGTCTTCAACAAATCCTTCAGAATTGTTGAAATAGCGAGAGACGTAGTGTTTGATGAGACTAATGGCTCCCAAGTGGAACAAGTTGATCAAAGTGTGCTAGACAGAGAAGAGGCTCCACAAGAAGCACTTAAAAGGATGGCACTTGGAGACATTTTTCCTCAAGAACATCCTTAAGACTCAAATGATCACCCAACAAACGAAGACATGTCTCCCTCTCATGATCAAGCTTAAGATGAGCAAGGCCAACCTCAACAAGATCAAAATGATCAAAGATAAGAAGGAGGATTGGATCAAGGGGGAGACGAAGAAAAGAGCGACAATGAAGATGAATATCAAAGAGTTCAACCACCTCATCCAAGAGTGCACCAAAGTATTCAACAAGATCATCCCGTCGACAACATACTAGGAGATATCTCCAAAGGGGTGACCACTCGCTCTCGAATGGCTAACTTTTGTAAACATTACTCTTTTGTTTCCTCCTTGGAGCCCCGCAAGGTAGAAGAAGCACTAAAAGATCCGGATTGGGTGGTGGCCATGCAAGAGGAACTCAATAATTTTGAAAGAAAACAAGTGTGGGAACTTGTGAAGCGACCCAACGCAAATGTTGTGGAACCAAGTGGGTATTCTGCATCAAGCAAGACGAGTATGGAGTTGTAACAAGAAACGAGGGAAGACTTGTTGCAAAGGGATATGCACAAGTAGAAGGTTTGGATTATGATGAAAATTTTGCTCCCATAGCTAGACTTGAATCAATTCGTATCTTGCTTGATTTTGCTACTCACCATGATTTCAAGCTATACCAAATGGATGTGAAAAGCGCTTTCCTCAACGGTCCGATCAAGGAGGAAGTGTACATGGAGCAACCACCCGGATTTGAGGACGATAAGTATCCTAACCATGTCTTTAAACTTTGGAAAGCCCTCTATGGCCTCAAACAAGCTCCTAGAGCTTGGTATGAGTGTCTTAGAGACCTTCTTATTAAAAATGGTTTTAGGATAGGAAAGGCCGACTATACACTCTTCACTAAGCATTTTAACGATGATCTATCCGTGTGCCAAATATATGTCGATGACATTATATTTGGTTCTACTAACAAAGTTTTTTGTGATGAGTTTTCAAAGATAATGACCAAAAGGTTCGAGATGTCAATGATGTGGGAATTGAAGTTCTTCCTAGGATTTCAAGTCAAACAACTCAAGGAAGGAATGTCCATAAGTCAAACCAAGTATACTCAAGACATACTCAAGAGGTTCGACATGGACAAAGCCAAACCCATCAAGACTCCCATGGGAACCAACGGACATCTTGACCTTAATGAAGATGGTCCAAGTGTGGACCAAAAGGTATTTCGTTCCATGATAAGGTTTTTTCTTTACCTTTGTGCATCTAGGCCCGACATAATGCTTAGCGTATGTATGTGTGCACGGTTCCAAGCCACTCATAAGGAGCGTCACTTGACGGCCGTTAAGCGGATTCTTAGATATTTGGTTCACACTCCTAACCTATATAGGACTTTGGTATCCCAAAGCATCCAAGTTCAATCTCATTGGATACTCCGATGCCGATTACGCCGGTTGTAAGGTAGATAAAAAGAGCACGTCAGGGACTTGCCAATTCCTTGGTAGGTCCTTGGTTTCGTGGTTTTCAAAGAAACAAAACTCCATTGCCTTATCCACATCCGAAGCGGAGTACGTCGCAGCCGGGAGTTGTTGGGCACAACTCCTATGGATGTGACAAACTCTTAGGGACTATGGTTACACTTTGAGCCATATTCCACTCCTGATGAGAGTGCCATCAAGATTGCTCACAATCCCGTGGAGCATTCTAGAACCAAACACATTGATATCCATCACCATTTCCTGTGAGATCACTCTATCAAGAGAGATATCATTATCTCTCATGTTAGGAGTGAGAAGAAATTGGCGGACATCTTCACAAGACCCCTTGATGAGAAACACTTTTATGACCTAGGAGTGAACTGAATATCCTAGATTCTCAAAACATTGCTTGAGGCGTGCACATCTGGTTGTTTCTTGTTTATAAACTTCAAAAATCTGCATGTTTTCAACATACTACCCTAATTCCCTTTACTCCATGAAAACTATGTTCAAAAGGATTCCTTGTCAAATATGGTCATTGTTTGTTTGATGTATGCTTACTGACCATGTTTGCCAAAGATATTTGCAAAAACTTGTCCAAAAAGGATCATATTCTTGAGCTAAAATTCAAATTATATGAATTTCAGCATATAGTCGGACTAGTCCGCCCATGGGACGGACAAGTCCGGGCTGTCAAGGTCGGACTTCTCAGCGGACAAGTCCAAACCAGACTAGCCCGCCTGGGAGGCCAGACAAGTCCGACCCCAGAGAAGTCCGGCTCTAGTCCGCCAACCAGACTTGTCCGGGCACCAGGCCAGACTAGTCTGGCCCCTAGGAACTTAACCTCCCAGGGGTGGCTAGACCCCTCTCTCTCACCCTTCACACTCTTACCTTCAACTCTCTCGAGATGAAAACGCCCCCAATTGGCGATTTTCGCTTTCCTCCACCAAAAATCTCGTAAAATCCACGGATTGGAGCCCTAAGGAGTGCGGAAATCCTTTCCCGTGCTTCGTTACTCAAGCTTCGACTTCAATTTCATCACATTTGAAGTTTTGAAGAGGTATTCTTGACCTAACTAAAAATCATTTCTTTTCTTCATTCTTAGGTCTTTTGCTAGAAACCTCTTCACAAATGTCGTTCCTAGTGTCAATGCGATCGTAGCCTGTCACACCCGGTTTTTCCGAAGAACAACCAAGTGAATATCACATGTATGCCAGGATCATTTTCTCATACATGTGATGACAAATAGTGAAGCATCATTTATTACAAGCCAGGTGTCGAATATAAGTAAGTCTTACATAGTAAATGTCTTGATGGACAATAATAAGTTCATCACAAGTAAATAAACTAGCAGCGGAATATTATTCTTGAGGGATCCATCACAGGCGTTGCCCGGGGGTCTCCATGAACCTAGAAACCTTCTTCGGGTCCAAAGTCTTGGTCATTATACACCACCTCATTATCTTGACCTGAGCAGCAATATAAACCAACAAATATGCAAGGTTGAGTACCGATGGTACTCAGCAAGTGTGGGAAAGTTATGTCATGCATGGCTAGAACAAGGGGAGATTGAACTCATGGTTAAAGCACTACGCAATTAATACCTATTACCTTAGCTTATTAAGCACCTACATTACTACACAGGTGAAATGGTCCCAATCTCCCATCCCATCATCATAATCAAATAACCATAACATCATTTCCAATGTTAAGCTCCCCACTTAACATCCACAACTTCCAAAACCATCAATCCTCTAATCATGAATAAGTCCAAGCCGCTCTTGACCGTGAGCACGGCTGTCATGACAGTTTTGACTCTGCAGAGTTTGTACCACTGTACCCACATGTAGTGATTTCATCCCCAGTTGCCGGGTGGACTAAAAGAACCTCCGTTATGCCAGTGGCTACGAACCACATTCACACTTCCCAGGTGTGTAGCCAGGAGATCACTACGAAGCCTTTACAAAGGGATTCCCGATGAGCATGGGCCCACTGAGGTTTCACCCCTAACAGCATACAAGAGGCTCCAACCCCGCTGCAGTGGCCCCCTCTTGAGCCTTGCGGTTCATATGGTAGTCCAGCTGACACCTATTCCCCGCACCATCCAACACACCCATACTACGCCGGTGATACACCTAATTAATTGGCCAAGCTGCCCCATCTCAGCATGTGGTTGGCACGGTAAAGCCAGGTTACATGCTCCATGAACCGGTCCTTAGGATCCAGGCAAGTACTAAACACAAACCCGAGTCTCGTGCACCCAGCACACAACCAAAACATCCAACTTGCCTTGATCCCTACCTCTACATAACTCACAATATCTCATTCAAGAGTATGGTAAAATAAACTGATGATCTCATATCCCAAATATCCCATTATAAGCATGGCTAAGCATATGCATAATAATAAATGACATGATAAAATGAATCCCAACCCAAGCTACACGGAAACAAGATAATGCAATTCTAGGGAAACTTCCTAGCATGGGTTTCATATTTCATTTGACAATGCAAATAATTCTATCTACACATCCTAGCATAGGATCAAAGTGATCAAGGACACTTGCCTTCTTCCTGTTGCTCTTGGATTTGATAGTCCTGGTCTTGAAAAGGAAGAACTTGCTCTGGAGCAGGTTCTACATCATACCATCACACATAGCAAAAGAAACACGACAATCCATAAGACATAGTTCACACTTTCACTTCATACAAACCACACATTCATATGTAACAAAGCCATTCACAACTTCTATGTGTTGTGTTTACTCTATGTGTGTTGACCTTTGGCTTACATGTACTTTTAATCATGTGTACATGATTCCTACTTTTGTGTTCACATTTATACTTACATACTATATATATGAGTTTCCAATTTAAATAAATTCCTTATATTCAATTACTACACCTTTTAGCTACCAAGTATGCATGAAAGGTATTTTCCTTCTTCATATGTGTCTTCAGAATTTCTACCAACCCTAAACTGAATTCTTTGGATTTTAGAACTCCATTTCTCATTTACTAGTTGCTATATTTTCAGATTTATTTCCTATGCCTAAATGTGAACTTTATTATGAAAATAACAAGACACATCATCTAAACAGAATAGGTTCTGATCTAAAATATTTACTAATATATTTTTGACCTTTTCCTCTGATGTAAACTATTTTACAATTATTTTCCCTATTTTCCAGAACTATACTTTACTTAAAAATGTGTCCCTAAATGTGAATAATAAATTAAACAGATTCATTTCAGCCCAAAATATATTTTTATCTCAATCCAATGTTTTCTAAATACTGAGAAAGTTTTTAATTTAATTTTGACAATATGTTTGTCCCACTTTTTAAATTTTAAACACTAGCCACATATTCAATTTCCTAATTTAAATATTAAACAGGGCTAAAAGGTAAACTCACCCCACTCCAGGGTCTACAATACTATTTTAACAATTTTCAGGGGTCTAGCTACACATAACAGAGGGGTTTTTCCTAATTTTTATTAAGTCCAGTGGCTAAAACTGATTTTTAAATGAATTTACATGATTTTCTGAAGTTCCAGGGGCTAGATCAGAAACTTCCGGGGCTAGTTCTTATTTCCCGAGAACCCTAGGGGGTAGCACGTAAGATTTCCAGTCTTTATAACGCGGGGCTGACGTGGACCATCCAATTTTAAACCGACGGCTGAGATTATAACGTCGAACCGGTACGCGGGGATTTAAACTCTAGCGTGCGATTTAAAATAAACGGCGCACAAGCGGCCACGTCGCTCTGATCGAGCGCGGGCGGCGCACGGCGGTGGGGGGCGGCGATCTCGCCGGAGAGTTTTGGATCTTCGGGAATTCTTCCTAGAACTGTGATTTTATGGCATAGATCGGTGGAGGGGAGGTCGGGGATCTTACCTCGGGGGTTTTCTTGAGCTCGGAGGTCCTGGAAGGCGGTCGGCGACGAGGTCCGAAGTGAAACCACGGCGAGGCTCGTCGGCGCTGTGTTTGAACCGCAAGTCACTGAGTTTTCTGCACCTGCAGGGTTCCCCGGAGGCGGTGGATCAAGACCAGCGAGTTAGATCGGAATTTCCGAGCGTAGATCGGCCAGAATTCGCCGGAGGGGTTCGGTTTCTCACCGGAGTAAAATCGGCGGATCGCGTGGGAAAAACAGAACGAGGCCGGGGTTTTTATAGACGGGGGAGGGCAGCGGGGTGGTTTAGATCGAGTTTGTGTCGCCCCCGATCGAAATTCGGCTGGGATACGCAGAAATCCGGGTCGGTTTGGATTCTGGGTGAGAGAGAGTCCGGCCGATCGCGGGCGCGGGCGCGAGGTAGAAGAAGGGCTGGCGGGCCCCGCCTGTCAGTGTGAGGAAGGGGGCGCGCGCGGCTGCGGGCTGGCGCGGTTGCTGGGTGGGCCGGCTGGTGGGTTTCGGCCCACTGGCCGGTTTTTTTCTGTTTTCCTTTTTCTTTTTCTATTTCTTTTCTGTTTTGAGTTTAAATTGAATTCCAGTTTGAATTTAAATTGTTGCAAAACATGCAACACGTCCAAAAAATTTTAAATTCCCCTCTTAACATGATTTAGGATCTTAACAAGATTTTTGGGGTGTTACAGCTCTACCCCCCTTAAAAGAAATCTCGTCCTCGAGATTGGTGGTTCTAAGAAAACAATTCCGGAAATTGTGCCTTGAGCTCATCTTCCCGTTCCCAGGTGGCCTCCTCTTCTGAGTGATGCTTCCACTGCACCTTGCACATCCGGATTCTTTTATTTCTGGTGAGGCGTTCCATTGTCTCCAAAATCTTGTATGGTTGCTCGGCATAAGACAAATCCTCAGCTACGTCCACTTCATTCATGGGTAACACCTCTTCAGGCGTCCTCAGGCATTTCTTGAGTTGTGACACATGGAACACATCGTGCATATCCGATAGGTGAGCCGGTAATTCCAGTTGATATGCCACTTCGCCTTTCCTCTCCAGAACTTGAAAGGGTCCGATGTATCAAGGTGACAACTTCCCTTTCACCTTGAACCGACGAAGTCCTCGGATAGGGGACACCTTGAGGTAGACATAGTCTCCCACGTTGAAAACGAGCTCTCTTCTTCGTACATCGGCATAGCTCTTTTGGCGTGTCTGTGCTATCCTCAAATTGTTGCGAATTTCCTTCACCTTCGCCTCGGCTTCTTGTAGTACTTCTGGACCAAACACTTTACTTTCCCCTGTTTGGTTCCAAAATAGGGGAGTTTTGCACTTCCTCCCGTACAAAGCTTCAAACGGTGACATCTTCATACTAGCTTGGTAGCTGTTGTTATAGGAAAACTCCGCATACGGTAAGTTCTTGTCCCAACTCCGATTGTTTTTGAGTGCACATGCCCTCAGCATATCTTCAAGGATCTGATTGGTTCTCTCCGTCTGCCCGTCAGTTTGGGGATGATAGGCAGAGCTAAAATTCAGATGGGTTCCCATGGTTTCATGCAACTTCTGCCAGAACCTTGAGGTGAACTGTGTCCCTCGATCCGACACTATCTTCTTTGGCACTCCATGGTAACACACGATCCTTGACATGTACAACTCTGCTAATTTGGATCCGCTGTAGCTTTCTTTCACGGGGATGAAGTGAGCTACCTTGGTTAGCCTATCAATGATGACCCATATCGAATCATACCCTGATTGGGTCCTGGGCAGTCCCATTATGAAATCCATACTGATTTCTTCCCATTTCCATTCAGGCACTTTGAGTGGTTGCAATAATCCTGCGGGTCGTTGATGTTCTGCTTTCACCAACTGACATGTGTCACATAGGGCAACATGTTCTGCGACGTCGCGCTTCATGCCATACCACCAATACCTGCTCTTGAGGTCCTGGTACATCTTCGTACTCCCAGGATGAATGGAATAGTCAGAATAATGAGCCTCCTTCAAAATCAATTCACGGATCTCCTTTACTTCTGGCACACAGATTCTTTTCCCGTGCCACACCGTTCCTTGTTCATCCTCTCTAAAACCAGGAGCTTTATTTTCCTTGATGAGTTGTCTGATCTCTTGTATCTTCTAGTCATTCTTTTGACCCTCGCGGATGTCTCGCTCGAGTGTGGAGTCCACTTCCATGGCGATGGCTTCACCACTATTTACCAAGCATAGATTGAGCCTTATAACCTCGTCCTTCAATTCTGCAGGCATGTCCTTCAAGCTCAACTTATTGACCTGCACTTTCTGACTCAAAGCATCGGCCACGACGTTTGCTTTCCCAGGATGATAGTTGATGCCCACATGAAAGTCATTGATTAGCTCTAACCATCTCCTTTGTCTGAGGTTTAGATCTGGCTGTGTGAAAATGTACTTCAAACTCTTATGATCCGTATATATCTCTGTCCTCTTCCCCATTAGATAGTGTTGCCAAATTTTCAACGCGTGTACCACTGCGGCTAGTTCTAAGTCATGTGTAGGATAGTTCTTCTCATGCTTCCGGAGCTGCCGGGATGCATAAGCCACGACATGCCCTTCTTGCATGAGAACACATCCCAACCCGTTTCCAGAGGCATCGCAGTACTCTGTGAAATTCTTCTGCATATCTGGCATAACCAACACTGGGGCTGTGGTCAATCTTTTCTTTAGCTCCTGAAAACTCGTCTCGCACTGTGGCGTCCATGTGAATGTGATTCCCTTCTCCAACAGTTTGGTGAGGGGTCTCGAGATCTTAGAGAATCCCTCAATAAACCGTCGATAGTATCCAGCCAATCCCAAGAAGCTTCGAACTTCCCCGACATTGTCAGGGGTCTTCCACTTCTGTATATCCTCGATTTTGGCAGGATCCACGGAGATTCCTCCCTCCGAGATTATATGTCCTAAGAAGGGAACTCTCTTCAGCCAAAACTCACACTTGCTCAACTTGGCATATAGTTGGTGTTCTCTTAGCCTCTGCAACACCAACCTTAGATGTTTCTCATGTTCTTCTTCATCTTTGGAGAAGACGAGAATGCCATCTATGAAAACCACCACAAATTTGTCCAGATATTCCATGAATACCTTGTTCATGAGATACATGAAGTATGCCGGGGCATTAGTTAGCCCGAAAGGCATGACAGTGTATTCATACAGTCCGTACCGAGATACGAAAGCTGTCTTGGGAATATCAGATTGCCTTATCTTGAGTTGGTGGTATCCCGACCTGAGATCAATTTTCGAGAACACACAAGCTCCCCTCAACTGATCAAACAAGTCTTCAATGCGGGGTAATGGGTACTTGTTCTTGATGGTTACCTCATTCAAGGCACGGTAATCCATGCATAACCTTTGGGTTCCGTCCTTCTTGGGCACAAATATCACGGGAGCTCCCCATGGTGAGGAACTAGGGCGAATATACCCCTTCTCCGTCAATTCTCTCAAATGATCCTTGAGTTCTTCTAGCTGCTTGGAGTCCATCCGATAAGGTCTCTTGTATATCGGGGCTGTTCCAGGCACTAACTCAATTGCAAATTCCACTTCATGATCGGGAGGCATACCTGGCAACTCCTCCGGAAAAACATCTGGGTATTCCCTGATGGTCCTAATTTCCTCAACTTTCACCTCAACTTGATTTAATTTAATGTCCCTCCTAGGCTCGTGTATTGTTATGAACTTTACTCTTGTGCCACTAGGGTGAGTTAGTTCTACCGTTCTGGTCGAACAATGGATGATTCCTTTATGTTTTGTCAACCAATCCATACCCAAGATAATATCTATCCCTTGTGAATCTATCACTATGAGGTTAGAAGTAGATACCACCCCATTAATGTCTAGGTTCACTTTGGGACACACTTGTCTTGTCCTTATTTCTCCACCTGGAGAGTTTACGGCTAGCATATGGTTCATTTGTGTGGTTGCTAGGTCATGCTTCTTAACAAACCCTTGAGCAATGAACGAGTGGGTAACACCAGAATCAAACAGCAGGGTTGCAAGGTGTAAATTGGCAGGAAACTTACCAACTACCACGTCGGGTGCCTCTTGCGCTTCCTCCATAGTGACGTGGTTCACCCGTCCTCTCATTACATTCTGTTCTTGTGGCTGCGCGGGCTTCTTCTTTGGGCACTTATGGGAATAGTGCCCCACTTCACCACAATTAAAACATTGCACCCCCACCTTAGGTGCTTGTCCTTTATTGTCTTGGGGTTGGTTTGGAGGTCCTTGCACTGCTGGTCGATGTGGATATGCGGGGCGAGGCTGCTGTACAAACTGACGTTGCGGCTGTGCTGGTGCTGCCGGAGGCCTGTAGTTCGGGTTGTACCCTCTTGGTACTGAGTAGGGTACCGCAGCACGGTTCGTCTGCCCTGCAGGTTGCGGCATCAGATGTGGGCGGGTGTTGCTCCCTGAGGCTTGATGTGACCACCCGGCCTTCCTCTTATTCTCATTTTCCAAGGCCTTTAGCTTCCTTTCTACCACAAACGCTCTGTCCAAAATCTTTTGGAAGCTTTCATACTCATTTGAGGACATTGCACACTGCATTTCTGCGGTGAGTCCCTCCATGAAACAATCTTGTTTCTGCTCATCAGTCTCTATGTCCCGTGGGGCATAACGGGATAGTTGAGTAAATTTAGTGAGGTATTCCCTAACCGTCATGTTTCCCTGCTGCAGTCCCAAGAACTCCTTCCTCTTGTTTTTGAGTTCACCTCTTGGGATGTAATGGTTGCGGAAGCTACGCTTGAACTCTTCCCAAGTGATGTTCTCAGGGTCATGATGGGCGGCCACGTAGGCGGTCCACCAATCAGCAGCAGGTCCATGCAATTGATGAGAGGCAAACAGCACCCTCTCATACCCTTGGCACTGTAAGATCCTCATCTTGCTCCCAATGGTCTTAAGCCAATCATCTGCCTCCAGAGGTTCAGCAGCACATGCAAACTTTGGAGGTTGAGTTCCTAGAAACTCACTCAACCTTGGTTGGCGTGGTGCAGCTTGTGGAGGTGGAACTTGATGCAAGTTGGCCACCACTTGATTCAAGTTCTAGATGAGCTGATTTTGATTCTCCAGCATTTGGTGGAGGGGATCAACTCCTTCACGGCGACCACCCCGGTCCTGCCCTCCAGAAAGATGAGGGTTGCACGCCTCATCGTTGTTGTTGGCGGGGTTGGCAGCACGTCCTTTTCCTCTTCCGGCCATCTGGCAGAATCAATCAATGTTAATTTGAAAGCATTTTAGTATCATCTTACTACTTTCATTTGTTTGCACTTTGAAGTGTTGAGGCTTTGTTATACTTTTCTGAGGGTTCATTTCTCACACAAAAAGTAAATGCAATATTATTTCATGTGGGTTCACACACCAAAGCAAAACAATCTAAAGACGAGGCTGTGGACAATTGCTCATGGTTTCCACAACTCACGTCACACACCAAGCATTAACACACCATTAACTTAACGTAACGACTTGACTATTCGATATCTTACTAACTAAGGGAAGGACTCTACACTACTCGTTTTCTTGAGCTGGCTCCTCGGGATCTTCCTCATCATTTCAGTTGCCTTCTGACTCTGCTTTGGGTGGGGAGGCTGCTGGTGGAGAAGTGCGACGACGCCTGATCGCTCGGCGATCTGGGGAGTCAGGAGTCCATGTATCGTTCACGGTGACACACAGTTCATTCCCATCTCCTCTTTCTCTCGCCCTCAGGCAGGCTTGCAGCAACGCCTCTATTTCCTTCAGGGTGTCCCGAACATCCTGAAGCTCTTGCTGACACTCCTGCAGTCGAGTGCTGAGCATAGCAGCATCCTCCAAGCACAGGTCCATGTGCTCATGGGAAGTCCCTTGCTGCACTGGTGGGTACTTGTATTCCGTGGTACCACTCTCACGCTGGAGGACATACATGTACTCAGTTCTGTCCAGGTGGCGACGATAGATGTGACTCTGGCAGGTGATGGCCTCCCAGGTAACATCCTTCTCCGCATCGACCTGTATCGCTCTACAGGCTGGAGAGCGGTGGATCTTAAGCAGCTGATTTTCGTGTATAATCCTCATCTCTGAACTCCATTCTTCCCTCTTCTCATGGATGGTCCTGGTGGAGTTATAGTGGATGATTAGCTTGCCCGTATTGCCGGTGGCTTCGAGCATACGTCGAAGACGGCGCAACAAGCCTCCTACTGCCAATCCGTAGGAAAGGTACGTCACCGGACGGCTCTCCTCTCTTTGGGCAAGGGCAACTATGGGAACTCTCCCTCCTGTGGACTTGCGAGCGGTGCGAATCATGCGAACCATCTAAAACAAAAAGCATTTAAACTTAGGTTAGATAAACTTTTAAGCAAAAATCCTCTTTTGAATGAAAGTTGGGGTAAGATGAAGAAAGTGACTCCTTAAATAACACTTTTCAACCCACACCTTGTAAAATAGTTTTTAAGAAAATAGGGCCCTTAAGTACGTCCATTTCTACCTAGGTCCACGTTCCTACGGGCAACCTTGGCTATGATACCACTTCTGTCACACCCGGTTTTTCCGAAGAACAACCAAGTGAATATCACATGTATGCCAGGATCATTTTCTCATATATGTGATGACAAATAGTGAAGCATCATTTATTACAAGCCAGGTGTCGAATATAAGTAAGTCTTACATAGTAAATGTCTCGATGGACAATAATAAGTTCATCACAAGTAAATAAACTAGCAGCGGAATATTATTCTTGAGGGCTCCATCACAGGCGTTGCCCGGGGGTCTCCATGAACCTAGAAACCTTCTTCGGGTCCAAAGTCTTGGTCATTATACACCACCTCATTATCTTGACCTGAGCAGCAATATAAACCAACAAATACGCAAGGTTGAGTACCGATGGTACTCAGCAAGTGTGGAAAAGTTATGTCATGCATGGCTAGAACAAGGGGAGATTGAACTCATGGTTAAAGCACTACGCAATTAATACCTATTACCTTAGCTTATTAAGCACCTACATTACTACACAGGTGAAATGGTCCCAATCTCCCATCCCATCATCATAATCAAATAACCATAACATCATTTCCAATGTTAAGCTCCCCGCTTAACATCCACAACTTCCAAAACCATCAATCCTCTAATCATGAATAAGTCCAAGCCGCTCTTGACCGTGAACACGGCTGTCATGACAGTTTTGACTCTGCAGAGTTTGTACCACTGTACCCACATGTAGTGATTTCATCCCCCGTTGCCGGGTGGACTAAAAGAACCTCCATTATGCCAGTGGCTACGAACCACATTCACACTTCCCAGGTGTGTAGCCAGGAGATCACTACGAAGCCTTTACAAAGGGATTCCCGACGAGCATGGGCCCACTGAGGTTTCACCCCTAACAGCATACAAGAGGCTCCAACCCCGCTGTAGTGGCCCCCTCTTGAGCCTTGCGGTTCATATGGTAGTCCAGCTGACACCTATTCCCCGCACCATCCAACACACCCATACTACGCCGGGGATACACCTAATTAATTGGCCAAGCTGCCCCATCTCAGCATGTGGTTGGCACGGTAAAGCCAGGTTACATGCTCCATGAACCGGTCCTTAGGATCCAGGCAAGTACTAAACACAAACCCGAGTCTCGTGCACCCAGCACACAACCAAAATATCCAACTTGCCTTGATCCCTACCTCTACATAACTCACAATATCTCATTCAAGAGTATGGTAAAATAAACTGATGATCTCATATCCCAAATATCCCATTCTAAGCATGGCTAAGCATATGCATAATAATAAATGACATGATAAAATGAATCCCAACCCAAGCTACACGGAAACAAGATAATGCAATTCTAGGAAACTTCCTAGCATGGGTTTCATATTTCATTTGACAATGCAAATAATTCTATCTACACATCCTAGCATAGGATCAAAGTGATCAAGGACACTTGCCTTCTTCCTGCTGCTCTTGGATTTGATAGTCCTGGTCTTGAAAAGGAAGAACTTGCTCTGGAGCAGGTTCTACATCATACCATCACACATAGCAAAAGAAACACAACAATCCATAAGACATAGTTCACACTTTCACTTCATACAAACCACACATTCATATGTAACAAAGCCATTCACAACTTCTATGTGTTGTGTTTACTCTATGTGTGTTGACCTTTGGCTTACATGTACTTTTAATCATGTGTATATGATTCCTACTTTTGTGTTCACATTTATACTTACATACTATATATATGAGTTTCCAATTTAAATAAATTCCTTATATTCAATTACTACACCTTTTAGCTACCAAGTATGCATGAAAGGTATTTTCCTTCTTCATATGTGTCTTCAGAATTTCTACCAACCCTAAACTGAATTCTTTGGATTTTAGAACTCCATTTATCATTTACTAGTTGCTATATTTTTCAGATTTATTTCCTATGCCTAAATGTGAACTTTATTACGAAATAACAAGACACATCATCTAAACAGAATAGGTTCTGATCTAAAATATTTACTAATATATTTTTGACCTTTTCCTCTGATGTAAACTATTTTACAATTATTTTCCCTATTTTCTAGAACTATACTTTACTTAAAAATGTGTCCCTAAATGTGAATAATAAATTAAACAGATTCATTTGAGCCCAAAATATATTTTTATCTCACTCCAAAGTTTTCTAAATACTGAGAAAGTTTTTAATTTAATTTTGACAATATGTTTATCCCACTTTTTAAATTTTAAACACTAGCCGCATATTCAATTTCCTAATTTAAATATTAAACAAGGCTAAAAAGGTAAACTCACCCCACTATAGGGTCTATAATACTATTTTAACAATTTTCAGGGGTCTAGCTACACATAACAGAGGGGTTTTTCCTAATTTTTATTAAGTCCAGGGGCTAAAACTGATTTTTAAATGAATTTACATGATTTTCTGAAGTTCCACGGGCTAGATCAGAAACTTCCAGGGCTAGCTCTTACTTCCTGAGAACCCCAGGGGGTAGCACGTAAGATTTCCAGTCTTTATAACGCGGGGCTGACGTGGACCGTCCGATTTTAAACCGACGGCTGAGATTATAACGTCGAACCGGTACACGGGGATTTAAACTCTACTGTGCGATTTAAAATAAACGGCGCACAACCGGCCACGTCGCTCTGATCGAGCGCGGGCGGCGCTGCCCGGCGGCGCACGGCGGTGGGGGGCGGCGATCTCGCCGGAGAGTTTTGGATCTTCGGGAATTCTTCCTAGAACTGTGATTTTATGGCATAGATCGGTGGAGGGGAGGTCGGGGATCTCACCTCGGGGGTTTTCTTGAGCTCGGAGGTCCTGGAAGGCGGTCGGCGACGAGGTCCGAAGTGAAACCACGGCGAGGCTCGTCGGCGCTATGTTTGAACCGCAAGTCACCGAGTTTTCTGCACCTGCAGGGTTCCCCGGAGGCGGTGGATCAAGACCAGCGAGTTAGATCGGAATTTCCGAGCGTAGATCGGCCAGAATTCGCCGGAGGGGCTCGGTTTCTCACCGGAGTAAAATCGGCGGATCGCGTGGGAAAAACAGAACGAGGCCGGGGTTTTTATAGACAGGGGAGGGCGGCGGGGTGGTTTAGATCGAGTTTGCGTCGCCCCCGATCGAAATTCGGCTCGGATACGCAGAAATCCGGGTCGGTTTGGATTCGGGGTGAGAGAGAGTCCGGCCGATCGCGGGCGCGGGCGCGAGGTAGAAGAAGGGCTGGCGGGCCCCGCCTGTCAGTGTGAGGAAGAGGGCGCGCGCGGCTGCGGGCTGGCGCGGTTGCTGGGTAAGCCGGCTGGTGGGTTTCGGCCCACTGGCCGGTTTTTTTTCTGTTTTCCTTTTTCTTTTTCTATTTCTTTTCTGTTTTGAGTTTAAATTGAATTCTAGTTTGAATTTAAATTGTTGCAAAACATGCAACACGTCCAAAAATTTTTAAATTCCCCTCTTAACATGATTTAGGATCTTAACAAGATTTTTGGGGTGTTACATAGCCTAGGAGCATTGCAACTTAATTCGAAGTTTTTGTGAAAAATTGTTAGGGTTAGGGTTCTTCCTGTATAACCCGGATTAGTCCAGGTTTGGGCGGACAAGTCCGTTCTCGAGCAGACTAGTCCGGCCCTTTAACGGACAAGTCCGGTTTACACAGGACAAACTCCAACTTTAGCCATTTTTAGTGAATTCTTTCGCAATATTCCACTTCCTTGACCTCTTATCTCTTGTTTCTCAGGCAATATGTCGGAATAAGAACAAAGCTCTCCTCTTCCAAGTCCCACGACCGAGGAGGCTCGACAAGCCCTTCATCGGCGCATTGCCGAAGAGAGGGCGGAAAAGGAGGCCCAAGCGGCTAAAGAAGTCATCCGTCGAGAGGCAAGAACAAAGAAGATACATGATCTCGACGAGGAGGCACAAATTGTCCAAGCCGTTGAAGAATCCTTGAAGGATCAATGGAGAAAGAAAAGGGCCGAACATGAAGCCCAAAGCTCCCAAGCTGCTAGTGCCTCAGAGCCCAAGAGGAAGAGGCTGGTCACTTTGGGATATAAAGAGCGGGAAAAGGAGAAGGAGAAGGAATTCGAAGGTTGGGTTCCTCGTGATCCAAAGAAGGGCAAGGCTCCACTTCCTGAGGAGCCCAGGAACAAAAAGGCAACTGCCAAAGCACCGACAAACAGGGCAGGAGGGATAGTAATCAGGGAGAAAGGGCAATCGAAGCCCATAGGCCCCTTGAAGATGGCTGCCCCTGCTAGAGATCCAAACCGGCAGCCCAACAATCCGACATTTATATTCAAAGGAAAAGGGGCTGAGAAGGCGAGAAGGCTGAGGATGGACAACATCTATGACTATGAGAAGCACACAGCCAACCCTAGGTTTTGGTGTGACTTCCACTGCGATTACTACCGCTTGGTGTACCTAAAGATGAAGACCCCAGTTGCCCAAGCTCAATGGGTAGATTGGGACTACATGGCCAAATGGAAGAACAAAGCCTTTGATGTCGTGATTGAAGCTGCAGAGCGCCATGGAATCAAGAAAATCATGGGCTTCAAGTATGACTGGAACATTGAGGTGATCATACAATTTTACACTACTTTTTACTTCTCCACCTACGGTGATCGAGAAATCACCTGGATGACTCATGGAGAGCAGTACTCAGTCACCTATGAGAGGTTTGCCTAGATATTTGGCCTTGAGGAGCACTTGGACCATGAGATTATTATTTCCAACCTCAAGGCAGTGGACATGGATCAGCTTGACTATATGTATCCTAGTCACGTTCCCTATGAGACCGGGCTTTCTAGGAACATCAAGCCATTCTATAGCATCCTCAACCGGATTTCGAGGAGAAGTATAGCCCCTAAGGATGGAGATGCAGTGGTCATTCAAGTGTGACGCCCTCAATTCTGTGGGAAAACCACGGAACCGAGAACTAGTGCATATATGTGCCCAGGATGTTCATCACAAATACACATACGTTCCACAAACTGAATTCAGATTATATATTACCACGAATAACAGAGTTTATTACAATACCCCATGAGTCTTGGACTCATGCTCACAGCGGAAGTCTCTATTCTAAAGCGGAGGCAATTTAGCTAATGCGGAAGCAAATCTAAGCAGAAGTGGCTCCATCTCTAATCCCTCCACAGGCAAGGTTGAGAACAGATCACACGCCGTAATGCTCCACTCGGTCTTCATAGCAGACTTCTCCCGCTGCTGATGATGAAAATAATAATGCACGTTTGAGTACAATGATGTACTCAGCAAATGCGGGAAAACACATGATATGCAGCTCATAAACAAGGTAGGTATAAAAAGGCTTATTTGCAGAAAAGCATATTTATAAAACCATGATAAAACAGCAACTTAACTTTAGATGAATGCAATCCCAGCATGTATTAAATTACCAACATACCTCCATCGCTTTCCATGTTTTCACCCGAACATTAACCAACCTCATTCTTACTCACGAATACCTCCTCGTATTCGCTACCATCTCACGAATACCTTCACGTATTCGCTACCATCTTATCTCATAAACAACTTTGTTTCACATCGAGACCAGTTTCGCTGCCATGACTCAAGAGTCATGCAACCATCTTATCACCCGGACTCCACAGTCTCAATAACCAAACAATAACAAACTCATTAACCATAACCAAGAACCTTCCCAATAACCATCCCAACTAATCATGGCAGTTTAGCCAGGCTCTCGTGACCGTAAGCTCGGCTATCATGATAGTTTTAGACTCTGCAGAGTTTGCACCTCTTTACCCACAAGTTTGTGATTTCGTCACCCGTCGGCGACTGCAGAATCTCCATTATACCAGTACACAACCGTCGGTGTATGGTCAAGAGATCACAAAATAGCCTTTACAAAGGGGTTACTAGATGTATGGACTCACTAAGGTTTCACCGGCAGGCTAGAATCTCCAATTCTCCCACCCACGGGCCCCCTCTTGTGCCATGCAGTTCCCAGGGCAGTCCTCACTCGACTCCCATTCCCCGCGCCTTCCACAGTCCATAACACTCTAGCAACATACCTAATTACTCAGCTAAGCCGCACCCATACTTGGCCTTGTGGTGGCACTGTTATCCTGGCATGTGCATGCATGAACCGGTCCTTAGATCTACGGCAAGTAAAACCACCATCTCATGCTACCTCATTCACAAACCCAGGCTTGCCTAGATCTCCCTCTGATCCATATTCATTAACCTCATCAGTTACTTATTATCAGTACGAGTGCAGTTAGCTAGACACATCTATTCCGCTTCCCAATCCCATAGACTCAGCGAAGCATAAAGCAAAAACCATACCCGACTCATAAACTTCCCAGGCGACAAGGGTGGTTTAATCAAAACTAGTAAACTCCTATAAAAAGGGTTTCCCATCATGTTTGACTCAGCACACACACCTTTTTGCATAACAAAACAGTTTTATCCAAAACATAGGATCAATATGGTTAAGGAGCACTTGCCTTGTTCTTGCGGTTCTGGTTGTTCTTGATTCTCAAAACCTGGTTGCTGCAGTTCGTCGTAGACAGCTTCCTGAGCTTGTCCTTCTAGGTAGGATCACGTGCATACAGGATTCACAGCAATCAATATTTATGCACAAACCTTAAACTAGATGCGATGATGCATATGCATGCTATCTCATGATTAGTTTTATTAGATTGATCTGTACGTGCTTTTGCATGGCCTTGTATGGACAGGGATGTTCGGATCAAAGGTGGACGTGGCGATGATCTTGTCTTTAGATAAAACTGATCATCAAGTGATCTGCCCACGAGAAGGCTTCTGTTCGAAAGGAATTGAAGAACGGATGCAAAGAGATGAACACAATGATATTGAAGTCCTACCTCACGTTCTTCTTGACTTCGAGGTCCTCCTCAGACCGCTCGGTTCTTCTCTGATGATCTCCCTTGTTGCGCTTCAGCGATGGTTTGCTCGGCGAGTTAGGGCTAGGGCTCTAAGTCGTCGGCTCAGGAGTCGAAAGAGAAGTTTGTGGTTTCGGCCAGAGGTTTTGGGTTCTATTTATAATCGGGAAGAGAAGAGTCCTAATCTGATTGTATCCCGAATAAGAGTCTTATTCAGATATTTGTTGGATCCTAACATCTTATCATCGTGGAATTTAGATCGGTTTCTGTTGTGTACTGGTATCTTTACGCGTAAAACCTGCTCTAGAACTCGTTACCTCCGTGATGATGAGCTCCGGAAGCTCCACGTGTCCTCCGGGGCCTGGTATCTCCTCGTCCGCAGAGACGAGCTCCGGTTGTGCCGCGTGTCACGAGCGAGACTTTCCCCTTCTTTGGAGGTGAGCTCCGCGCACGCCACGTGTTGGCGCCGGTCTTCCCCCTCTTCCTTCCTCAGGAACATGCCCCGAGGTCGACACGTGCCCAGCAACGATAGACCTCCCGGAGATAAGCTCCGGTGGCGACACGTGTTCGATAGATCCGGACTTCTCTGAGATGGGCTCCGAGATCGACACGTACCCCGCGCGACTGGTCCTTTGATTTCCGCGAGGACTAGCTCCGAGGATGACACGTGTCTTGCGGAAATGCCTTTGCTTCCTCTGCAGAGGCTAGCTCCGTGGGCAACACGTGTCCCACAGGATCGGACCTCTCCCCTTTGTGGCGACGAGCCCCGAACCTGCTACGTAGCTCTCTCAGTGGCGGACTTCTCCCCATATCGCAGGGACAAGCTCCGAACACGCCACGTGGCCAGCGGCCGTGGTAAGTTGTCTTCGGCTTTCTCGGAGGGCTTTATTGGCTATTCTTTTGATAATTGTCTCTGTTCCTTTTTTTCATTAGAATGTTTCCTCTTCATAGAACATGAACATATGCTGACACCCGAGGCGAGGGTGTCACATCAAGGAAACTTAATAAATCTCCTTCTCGTGATAGATGGTGAAGAGAAGTTCAACCTTGTTGAGCATATTTATGATAATATCTTCAACATCTCTCACACTCCCAACCGCTCATGTGGGTATGCACCATATATCATGTGCTTAATTGAGAAGGTGTCAGGAATAGTCTTTGTCAAGGATGTCAGTCATCGATCTCTCCGTCCTCAGCTACCACCCATTGTGCCAGAACCCTCAAGGAGGAAAAATGCTCAACCTCCTTCTAGCTCAGCGGCCCCTCCTAGCTCAGCGGCTCCCCCATCATCTCCTCCTCCGCAGTCCATGAGCGGATTCTTCAAGTGCTTCAATGCACTTTTTGCCTCTTGTCGGTGTGTGGAGGTCCGTACTCGACGCATGGAGAGGCGTCACGAGAAGTACCCCAATGTTGTGTGTGACAAGCTTGAGGTACCCATGTTTCCTCCCGAGGAGAGTGATGGGGAACCCACTCCATATCCAGAGTTCACCGCTGATGAGCTCGCCCAGTTCAGGGAAAACGGAAGCTCCTCCAAGGTTATGCCTCCATCCACCACCGCCGACGACGAGGAAGAGGATACGAAGGCTATGGAGAGCGATGAAGAAGAAGACGAAGAAGATGACGAGTAAACTTAGGCGTATCTTCTTCCCTCTTTTCCTTTTTGGTGCCTTGATGCCAAAAGGGGAGCGATGGGAAAAGGATGTCCTTTTTTTCATCTTCATCTTCTAGTCTTGCAATAGATCTTTTGGACATCTATGTTTGGACATGACTATCTTGTAATAGATCTTTGGACATGACTATCTATGTTTTATGCATGACTATCTTGACTATCTATATTTTATGCATGAATACCTTTTGTGTAACACTTCCCCTCTTTTACTCTTGCATACATTCAGGGGGAGTTTTACATACATACACTCATTATGAAAATCAAATTTTTACCTCTTATGTTGAAACTTAATGTGTTGTCATCAATCACCAAAAAGGGGGAGATTGTAAGTGCATCTAGGTATCCCCGTGGGTTTTGGATGATTGATGACGACAAATTAAGAGACTAATGAGCTGAGATGATCATAAGCACAGGATATTTCCAAGGCGGACACCTAATCTCTCAAAAAGGAAAAAGATGAAGAACAGCGTCGAAGACTCGAAGAGTAGAAATTAGGGTTTCACTTGAGTCTTTAGTAGGCTAGCCGTGTAAAAGTGAGAGAGTGTGTGTGTCAAGTGCATTGAGATCATAGAAGAAAGCTAAAAGCGTTAGAAGTGTCAAATCCTTAGTGGAGAGTGGTAGAGAGGTAAAGTTGGGCAGGCTAGACTTGTCCGGGCCAGAGGCCGGACTAGTCCAGAAGCCCATGGCTTAGTCCATTTTGGGGCGGACTAAGAGTTCCTGACTGAGTTTGGACTTGTCCATTTTGGGACGGATTAGTCCGTTTCTCTGTTGAAAAGAGTGTTTTGGGACGAAGTCCTGGTAGACCAGACTTGTCCGCCTCAGTGGCCGGACTAGTTCGGACTAGCCAGACTAGTCCGTTTTCACCCGGACAAAGAGTCCCTGTGTGAGTTCGGTCTAGTCCGTTCTGAGGCGAACTAGTCCGCATGGTTGTGAGATGAGAGCTCCCACGACTAAGTCTTGGTGGACCGGACTTGTCCGCCTCAGTGGCAGGACTAGTCCGGGTCCTCCAGACTTGTCCGTTCTCACCCGGACAAAGAGCTCCTGTGTGAGATTGGACTAGTCCGGTTTGAGGCGGACTAGTCCGGACTTTTGGTAGGTGGCAATGGTTGGCTGTCGGGACTTCTATAAAAGGAGATGCCCCGACCTCATTTAGAACTTCCAGGAACCCTAGCACCGCCACAGCCTTCCTAGAGCCTCTCCAAGCCTTCTCCATTGCCTACTCACCCTCTTGAATCAAATCTTGAGTGAATTTGGGTGTGTGAGAAGAGGATAAGGAAGAACTTCGAGTTTAGGCTCTTGGAGTGATCTCGTGCACTTGGTGTGATCAATGGCTTGTGAGATCTGTGAAGTTTGTGGAAGTGATCAAGTGGGAGCGTCAGATTGTGAGCAGCCCCAAAAACTTTGTAAGTTCACCCCTGAGATAGTGAAGAACCGGGTTGGCCTTAGTGGCGACTTGGTGAGGAAAGGGTTGTTAGACCCGGTCCTTTGTGTACTACTCAACGGAGACGTAGACTCATGAGTGGAATCGAACCTCGGGAAAAATTTCTTGGCGTCTCTCTTGCATTTACATTTCTTTGAACGTCAAGGTTGCTTAAGGTTTACTTTGATTATCTCACTATTAGAGTATACATCATTACAATCTTGCAATCTATTTCAATATTCTATCACACTTGTCATATAGGATTGCTAGTTGGTTTATCCACACTTAGTTAAACTAAAATCTGAAGGAAAACCCATAAAACTCAAGTTTTAGGTCTTTCCAAATGTTTGACCAGACTAGTCCGCCCCTGAGCCAGACTAGTCCGGCCCCTTTTAGGCTTTTCAACAAGCTGACCGGACTAGTCCGCCCCTGAGCCAGACTAGTCCGGCCCTTGTGCTCTAATCTTGTTTAATTAAGTCATTTTAGCTATTTTAGCCTATTCACCCCCTCTAGACAATTTCAAACAGGGCGTCGGTAGCGCCGATGGAGATGCAGGACCGGCGGCACAGAAGAGAAAAAAATCTAAGAGCTGGATCGGCGGCGGCGCGGCAGGTAGGAAACCGCAAGTGCAATAGAGTAGGGTAGAAAAGAAACCCTAATTTCTAGCTCTGTTACCATGTTATGAACAACACTTGTATTATTCAGGAGACCACAAGCCTCTATAAATAGATGTATAGGGATAGCAATTATGCAGAAAACCCCTTATGCAAAAGGGAATTACAAATATACCCCTACATCTCTAATAGTAAGATCACCAATGCATTAATGGGGTGGCCACTGATCAACCCGTCCTCTGTCAATAGCGATTGGATGAAGTTCTTTTTCTCCCTCACATTCGCTAGGATCTGGAAGTATTTAGAGTTGGCATCTCCTTTTTGCATCCAAGTTATCCTAGATTTCTGTCGAGCTCTTGACTTTTCAATTGCTGCTAGACCCAGTATCCGTTGTTTAAGAATTCTTCGGAGTTCCTGCTCCCCATCAGATAATTGTTGGTCCTCTTTGTTAAAGTATAAGTGAATAGCCCTCTTTTCCCTATTGGCTTAAGCTTTTTGAGTCAACCGGTCGGTGCATAGTAGCTTAACACTCTTGTGCTTTATCCAATTGGAACATTACCTCTCTACATATCTCTGCGGCCAATCGTCCCTGTGGAATTAACTTTTTGGACCATTTTGTTAGTTCCTTAGCTGTCCTACTGAGTTTGATATGTAGTCTGGTTAGCGGGTTGTGGCTCTGTTGTATCTGTGTTGACCAGGCTTTTTGTACACATTCCTCATATCCCACCATTTTTGGCTAGTGTACCTCGAACCTGAAGCGGGTGTACAATAAGGTTGTATAAGCAGTTGAGGGAGAAGTGGACAGTGGTCAGAGGAGGATGTGGAGTGGGCTTCAAGTGTGGGATTAATATAAATCTCCTCCCAGTCCACTGTGTTGAAGGTTCTGTCACTTCTAGTGAGCATTGGAGAACGTTATTCTTATTCATTGGACCATGTAAAGCGTATCCCTATTAGTGGGATTTCCTTCACCTCCATTTGATTGAGGGTTCTTCTAAATCTAACCATCATCCGTCTATTTAGTCTGCCATTGTTCTTGTCACTCTCCCAATAGATTAAATTGAAATCACCTAATATGACCAAGGCTTGCCTAGCAAGATGCTTTATATTCCTTAATTCTCGTAGAAAGAACCTCTTTTCCATACCATCTTGCGGACCGTAAACCCCCACTGATAGTCCATTTTGTTGTGGCTCTACTGTCACAAACTGTTACTGAGATGGTGTACATTGTCCGGTATATTTATTCAAGGTGTATGTATCCTTCTCTCGCAGCAAGTAATATGGCTCCTCTGGTACCCTCCGCTGGTAGGAAGCAATACTGATCCTCATATTCATATCCCAACATGTTCCTTATAATACTAGTTGAGATTTGTTCTAATTTTCTCTCTTGAAGACATACCGGTAGGGGTTTGTACACTTAAGTGATCTGTTTAATTCTTCTTGCCTGGCTGCGCTGTTGAGCCCTCTAACATTCCAGGACATCAGACTATAATTTCTAATGACTTCATCCATTCATAACCGAGATAAACAACGAGGTAGAAACAAACAACATATAGCCTGTATTCCCCTCTCAGTACCGATCATAGTCTACCCTCTTTAGAGGTCCACACATGACAACAGACAACAGGAATAAACAAGGTTCTGGGTGCTGCCACCACCCAATATAACAGGGCATGCTCCCTCCTATTATTATGTAGGAAGGCCAGATAAAAAGCATAGATGCTGAGGTACTCATGGAGATACATTTAAGCTATTGGGCGTTGTTTATGAGCCTTAAGTCGCTTTCAGGGCTTCACTTCCCTTGGCAGCCTTGATCTTCTTGCTGCTTCCTTTCTTCTGGACTTTTTTCTTCAGCACCTTTTTCCTCCTTTTCATCATCGCCACTTCTGTGAGTTTTGTAATGGCTTCCATGGCAGGCTCAGATAGAGGCCTTTTGTAGGTCTCTATGTATTGCTGCAGTGTGAGATTGTCCAGTTCCTTGTCTTCCTCAAGGATGCCCCATTTTTTTGCCACCAGCTCTTGTGCCATCTTGACATACGACTTCTTACCTTTACCCTTGTTCTTGAGTCTTGGACTACTTCTTGTGGGCAGAATAGAGGAACCCGTTGACCTAGGCTTAGTTGACTTCTTCGGGGTCGGTATCTGTAAAATAGTCGGCTCCAGAGCCTTTGTGGTCATCTGTTTTAGGATGGTAGCCGGGTTTTCCTCTACCTGTTCATGCACTGCTTCAGCACATACCCCCTCTTGAGGTGGAATGATGTCATCCCTGGTTGCCAGTTCTGCATCTTCTGCCATTTGATGATCAGGGTCACCATCTGTTTGGTTCAGTTCTATGTTCATCGGCTGTGGTTCCTCCCCTTTCTCTGTCAGGATATTAAGATTCTGATGTGTTGGTTCATCCTCATTCCTGTGGCATCCTCAGCTTCTTGCCCACAAGAATTAAAGGACCTCAATAAGGATTAACATGAAGGCTAATCTTTCGTTACCTGCCCCTACAACTTCTATTACTACTACACCCTCCCCAAGGGAAAAAAATTTGTAGACAAAAAATATTGGAGGTTGCCAATATAACTGAGATTCCCGAAATTTTGGATTCAAGTTCAAACAAATTTGAATGAAATTCAAACAAATCCAAATTAGTTCAAGCAAATCTGAACGATAAGAATAAAATATTATTTTGGAGGAGGGGGTTGTGATAGGCTTGGCGAGCCAACAACTACACTTAACCATTCTCATGGAAATGAAACCCAATAGAAATTCGTTGGGGCGTAACCCTCTTAGCGGCGCGCCATATCGGAACCCGGGTATGGTGTTAAGTGGGCAAGGGCCGGGTCGCCACCGCCTTAGTGGCGCGCCATATCGGAACCCGGATATGGTGTTAAATGAGCAAGGGCCGGATCGCCACCACCTTAGTGGCGCGCTACATCATCGCCCGGATGTAGTGATAAGTGAGCAAGGGTCTTTGCATCTTACTCGACGGGTGCAAAGCGTAAGGAAGCTAGCCGAGAAACATAGATTTCGGGTGGGTAGATGGAATGTAGGATCCTTGACGGGGAAGCTACGTGAGTTAGTAGATGTTGCCATTAGGAGACGAGTAAATATCCTTTGTGTACAAAAGACTAGATGGGCAGGTCAAAAGGCGAGAGAAGTCGAGAATACTGGTTTCAAGCTTTGGTATTCTGGTTCGGCTAGGACTAGGAATGGCGTAGGTGTTCTAATAGATAAGAGTCTTAAAGATGGAGTAGTGGATGTTCGAAGACGAGGGGATAAGATCATCTTAATCAAGATAGTAATTGGGGACATTGTCTTGAATGTCATTAGTGCTTATGCCCCACAAGTCGGGCTCAACATGAGTGCTAAGAGGCAATTTTGGGAGGACTTGGAGGATATGGTTAGTAGTGTACCGATAACCGAGAAACTCCTCATAGGGGGAGATCTCAATGGTCATGTGGGTGCAACTAACCTAGGATTTGAGGGAGTACATGGAGGTTTTGGATGCGGCGATAGAAATCAAGGGGGTAAGGACATCCTAGACTTTGCCGTAGCCTATGATCTGTTGATAGCTAACACCCTCTTTAGGAAGAGGCAATCTCACCTAGTGACCTTTAGTAGTGTCCAACACTCTAGCCAGATTGACTTTGTCCTCACTAGGAGAAAGGATAGACGGGAGTGTCTAGATTGTAAGGTGATCCCGGGGGAGTGTGTTGTGACACAACATAAGCTTGTGGTAGCTGACTTTCGCTTCCATACATGTTCTTTGCGGGACAAAGGTGTCAAAATCACAAGAACAAAGTGGTGGAAGTTGAAGGGAGAATCACAAGAATCCTTTAAAAATAGGGTGATCACAAAAGGACCCTGGGCAGAAAATGGAGATGCAGATAGTATGTGGATGAAGATGGCAACTTGCATTAGGAAGATAGCTAGTGAGGTGTTCGGTGTGACAAAGGGAAAGAAACTTGTAGATAAAGACACTTGTTGGTGGAATGAGTATGTACAAAAGGCCATTAAGGAGAAGAAGGAGTGTTACAAGAGTTGGCATAATGATAGAAGCGCAAGCAACATGCTTAAGTACAAAGAGGCTAAGAAGAATGCAAGGCGGGTTGTGAGTAAGGCAAGAGGACATGCCTATGATAAGTTATATGAGAGACTAGAGACAAAAGAAGGTGAAAAGGACATATACAAGGTAGTAAAAATCCGCGAGAGAAAGATGAGGGATCTCAATCAAGTTAAATGCATCAAAGATGAGACTGACCGCATTCTAGTGAAGGATGAAGAGATTAAGAATAGATGGTGTGATTACTTTAATGGGCTATTCAATGATGGGAATGGGAGCACTATGGTTGAGTTGGATGACTCCTTCGATGACTCCAACAGGCGGTTTGTGCGGAGGATACAAGAGTTTGAGGTTAAGGAGGCCTTAAAAAGGATGAAAGGAGGAAAGGCCCTCGGCCCTGACGATGTCCCTATTGAGGTGTAGAGATGTCTTGGGGACGTGGCAATAGTATGGCTCACAAAGCTATTCAACCACATTTTTCGGTCAAACAAGATGCCTGAAGAATAGAGGAAAAGTATATTAGTACCTATCTTCAAAAATAAAGGAGATATTCAAAGTTGTACTAATTATCGAGGTATTAAGCTTATGAGTCATACTATGAAGCTTTGGGAGAGAGTGATTGCACCGCCTGAGGAAAGTGACCAATGTCACTAAAAACCAGTTTGGTTTTATGCCTTGGAGGTCTACAATGGAGCCGATTTTCTTGCTTCATCAGCTTATGGAGAGATATAGGGAGCAGAAGAAGGACTTGCATATGGTGTTCATCGACTTGGAGAAGGCGTACGACAAGATACCAAGGTCAGTAATGTGGTGGGCACTAGAGAAACATAAAGTGCCAACAAAGTACATTACCCTTATCAAGGATATGTACAATAATGTTAGGACAAGTGTGTGCGTAAGTGATAGTGAGACTGATGCATTTCCTATCACGGTAGGACTACATCAAGGATTAGCTTTGAGCCCATACATCTTTTCCTCGGTGATGGATGAGGTGTCGAAGGATATACAAGGAGATATCCCTTGGTGCATGCTCTTTGCTGATGATGTAGTGCTGGTAGATGAAACTAGAGATGGTGTTGATAAGAAATTAGAGTTATGGAGACAAACCTTAGAGTCCAAGGGGTTTAGACTTAGTAGGACCAAAACCGAGTATATGAAATGTGACTTTAGTGGTGTTGGTCGTGACGAGGGAAATGTTAGTCTACAAGGACAAATAGTACCTAAAAGGGACTCTTTCCGATACTTAGGATCAATGTTACAAAGCAATGGCAATATTGATGAGGATGTTTGCCACAGGATCAAGGTAGGGTGGATGAAATGACGACAAGCCTCTGGAATCCTATGTGGTAGCAAAGTCCCACAAAAGCTAAAAGGGAAGTTCTATAGGACGGTGATCAGACCCGCGATGCTCTATGGGGCGGAATGTTGGCCAACTAAACGGCAACATGTCCAACAAATGAGTGTCGCAGATATGCGCATGCTACGGTGGATGTGCGGGCACACGAGAAGAGACCGAATAAGGAATGCGGCAATTCGTGATAAGGTAGGGGTGGTGCCGATTGAAGAGAAGTTAGTCCAACATCGACTTAGGTGGTTTGGACATATCCAACGGAGACCTCCAGAAGCACCGGTTAACAGTGGGATTTTAAGATGTGGAGAAAATATTAGGAGGGATAGAGGACGACCAAGGTTGACCTGGGAGGAGGCGGTAAAACGAGATTTGAGAGATTGGAATGTATCCAGAGACTTAGCTCATGATAGGACCGCATGGAAAGTAGCAATTCATGTGCCAGAATCGTAGTCTTGTTTTTTCTTTTTTCTTTTTCCTTTTCTCTTTTTTCTTTTTTTCTTTTTTCTTTTTTGTTTCTTTTTCTTTTTTTCCTTTTTTTCTTTTTTCCTTGTTCTTATATCTCTTCCTCTCTTTTACTTCATTGATATTGGGTTTCATATCTAGCCGACCCTAACAGGCTTGGAATAAAGGCTTGGTTGTTGTTGTTGTCACCGATAAAAATGAAACTCCCAAAATTTCAGTGAAATCTCACTGAAATTTGTTTCCATGACTCTCCCCCTCCCTCCCTCGTAACAGAGGAGATTACAAATAAAAAAAGGAGTTCGAGATGGAGCTGACAGTATCTGCAGTTGCTGGTCACCTAGTCAATCGGTCCATCTCCTTCGTGATCAACAGGTACGGAAGTGAAGAGAATCTAGCAGAGATGAAGGGGCTCAAATCCTCTGCAGTACTGAAGTGGTGCTATGGAGCTTGGCAGGTGCAGAACACCCCCCGCTACTAGTGTTGTCATTAGATTGAGTAATCCCCATGTGTTTTTTGGCCCGTGCAGGCAATCTGCTTGCCAAGGGATGTAATGTTACGTGTGCGCCACTGGTGCATCTAAAACTCTATTCTCCTTATTAATATATGCCCGAATGTTCTGGGTCTTTCGGAAAAAAAGATAATCTAGCAGAGAAGATGGAAAGCTGCAAGAACTCCTGATTAGAGTTCATATGATCGCCGAGGAGGCCGGTGTACGGCACATCACCAACTCAAAAACGCTATTTCAGCTAAAGAAGCTTTAGAGGTCATGTACCAGGGCTATGATCGATGCCCTGGACAGCATCAAGTACGGGACCATCTGCAGCACAAGGACTGAAAAGGAGGTTAGCAGTTTCCGAGACTCATTCTTTAGCACTTCTACAGATCGACTTCGTAGCATGAAGTGCACTTCCATTAATCATGAGCTTAAGTACCTTCATTTGAGTCATCAGACAAGTCAAGAAAATATGTTCTTGATTTTTGTGTCCATTATTCAAACGAAGCAGTTTTCAGTGGTAACAACTTCGTTTCATTTTTAGAACTTCTCTTAGCCGGTTGAAAGATATTCTTAGCAGTATCTGCCCATCAAAATGTGCGTCATTTTCAAGCACCGACTCAGTTTTATCCATCCTTGTGCATATATCCTCATGTATTTATTAAATTGGACTGAAGATGGATTTCTTGAATAAATTACTTGTTTATGAAACTGGCGGGGAGACACCAAGATTATGATATATCGATAAAAAAGGTAAAGAAAAATGTTATGTACAAAAGGAAAAGAGCAGAGAAAAAACAATAAAATAAAGACAAAAAGCCTAATTCTGCTGTTTTTTACCCATGCTTTAAGATGATCCAGGTGCTTGTTTTTGGCTCTGTGCAATACTAGGGCTAGTTCTTTTAGGAATCTCCTTTTGCAATTTTCAATTGTTGGATCCACTTCCTTAAATAGCCAATCATTTCTTACTTTCCATATGATCCAAAACATCAGAATTACGGTGTCAATGGGAAACGGCACTGCTAGCTTGCGCCTGAGCAGTTTAACAATTTGTCCCACCTGCAGATTCTGGGGTATGTACGTATATTGATTTGTTGGAACCTCCCAGCACCTCTCACTTACCCTCTCACTTACACACGTGAAGAACTATATTATTGTGTATTTTCTGGGCACTAGAGTCTTGCCATGGACAAACACCGGCCGCATTCATAGACATTATTGTTCATCATGACGTGGCAGGTAGGTAAAGCATCAACTCCGCAATAGCCAGCGCATGACAACTTGGAAGAGTAAGGAGGCGGAGTTGCTCGTCAAGGTCTACCAAGAACTAACGGTCTTGTAGGCCAGGGCGTTGATATGTCGTGATTTAGGGAGAGTATGTTAGAACAGATCATGCAATGGTCCAAGCGTGTGCCGTGTGCCTTGTATTTATTGTGTACGTGTATGTGTGAGCTAGTTGCCTTTGGGTACAGGTGCTGGCTAGGTGGTGGCTAGGAAGGACGTGAGTTGTAGAGTGTAGTTGAGCTGCATGGCTTGGCGCATGACAGATGGTGCACACCTGCGCAGGAGGCTGGTGTACAGATTGCGACGTTGCATAGGATCAGGAAAGACATGCAATTAGTTGGCTCCGAGATCGAGGCTTGAGGATTGACTGGATCATAAGATGGCTTGAAAGTTGGAGATGAAATTGTAGTGCGGCCATTAGACTCGATTGAAGCAGTTGCTCAACGCAGCAGGGTGTAGCTATAAAGCAGACATGTAATCTTTGTGTAAAGCTGAGCCGAATTGATTTGCATCAAAACAGGGGCGACCGGCGTCCGGCGCCGATGCCGCTGGTGTTTGCACATGGCAGGACTCCAGTGTCCAGAAAATACGCAATAATATAGTTCTTCGCGTATGTTCACATGTGTAAGTGAGAGGTCCTGGGAGGTTCCAACATGATTTCTATTGACATTCAGCATGCCCTTGCAAATTGCATCTTTTTTCGATAATGGGCACTTTATTAAACTCACCAGCATCAAGATGATACAAAAGAGTTTGCACCCCGCTTCTGCATTACTAAGATGCATGCAGCCAGATGCAAAATTGCATCTAATGAATAAGTGTTTCAAAGTTTTATCCACCTGCCATATGCATATCTTACTGGAGTAAGAATTGAATGTCATGTGCCTTCTTCTTAACATTCCTCTTGTGTTTAGTCTATCCTTCCAGAGTAACCGAAATAAAGAATTTATTCTTTGGTTGGACATTTTGTTTTTGAAAGCTCAGGAGAAGGAGCTCCCGTGATATTCATATAAGAATAAACAGTGACCCAGTTTATATGGAAAATCGGACCCGAAAACCGTACAACAAGGAGGAAAACAACACATACTCCAATAGGAGACAAAACACCGATAACCCGATGGACACCTAAAGAGGACAACTCGCTACAGAAACCAGTAACTAGTTAAAAGTAACAGAACCTAGACTCTAAATGGACCTCCCGAAACAACGCCTCCAAGGAGGTATACGATGTAAGAACGCCGCCGTCACCAGGGTTTTCACCCGTTGGATCTACATGAGAGAGAAGGTACAACAACAACACCTCAACAGGTCTCACGACGCCCACAAGCGCCGTTGTTGTCCGCCCGATGCTCCGTCGGGGCAGGGCTTACCCTTGTACCCATCTCCCACCACCCCGTATGGCACCAAGGTCTCTAGCACCACCACCAACTTCTAGAACCGGCGAGCGCCTACTCGCAATGCCACCTTAACTATCAGTGAGGACGCCTCCTACCACGGAATTGTGCCACATCAGAGTCCATCACCCCACCAACACCACCACTACGCCACACAGTGGTCATCACCGCACACCACATAATCCAATGTCCTGCTCCCCACGCTTGGGCACCATGCCTACCATGTGTTCCATGCGCGGGCCATCTACGCCGCTTGTTGCACTATCGGACGACGTTGGGGCGCCCCATGCTGATCAAAGCACCGCCATCCTAAAGCCACAAGAGGTGGCTCACCCGTTGTCACCGCTCGCAGATCCTGCTGCTGGAGGCTAGATACATCCATAGTGGCAACAGCAACACGCCTCACAACACGCCATCCCTTGCACCACCATGATGGCACTAGCTCCACCTCTACCCAACAAGGTTTGCGGTCGGGCCGCTTGATCCAGCTGCCGCAGCCATCTCGCTGTCGGCCGCCACGCGACCTGCACCACAAGAGGCCTAGATCCGGCCACAAAAGACCCCAACCATGGCATCCATGGAGTTCTTTATTCCGCAAGAAACATTCTGGGAACATATCGCCATCCAATCCGTGGCACCCGCACAACGCCGCGCTACCCTTGCCGTGCCGCCCGCACCGCCAATGTTGCACCATACCAGTGCCACCTGTGATGCCTGTGTCGTGGCCCGTGCTCTCGCCTCAATTCGCCCAAGCCTTGATGGATTCGCGCCGTCGGCGCCACGCCCCACCTCCGCCACCACGGATCCTCGCTGTGTCGCGCCGCCTGCACCTCGATTCAACCTTGCTGCGATGGATCCACGTCATGTGCACCACCCTCGCGAAAGCAAACGCCTCGCCGCCGCCATCCTTGCAAGCTGCGCAGTTGTGGTGGTGGGGTGGCTATGGTTTGGAGGAGGTCGCCCCCAAGTCATCACGGAAGGGCGACACAGGGTTTCCACTAAGCAACATTCTTAACTTAAGAAACATGACTATGTAAATGTTTAAGTTAGCTCAGTGTTCGGGATCAACATCAAAAGGTGTCCCCTTGGTTGGACTGTTGGATGTACTTGGACATGTCCTATGAATACTTTGTAGGCATTAGCTGATGAATAGGAGTGGATTTCCCATATATATATATATATATATATGTCCATATATCCTTTTCTTGATTTAGCTGTATATCCTGCAAGTGTTGTTTTACCTGCTGCATATGCTCATAAGCTACAGTGGATAAAGGCAGGTGAAACAAAGATGAGACTGAGTCAGCGTTGACAGCTTGAGGGAGCAACAAGTTGCCTTTCTTTGCAAAAGAGTAAAGTTCCGGATAGACATGTTTTTTATCACCGGATCCCATAATAGGACTGTCCTACCATCTTGAATTAGGGGACTACAATGCCATTGTTATGATCAATGAGCTTAACAATGTCTCTTCACTAGAAGGAACCTTTTTCTGTAAGCCTGACAGTTTCCCATTCTGGTAGTAATTGTTCCAAGGAAAATAAACACAAGGTAAGTCCATTTTGTTGAAGAATTTGTGCATGTTCTCTATAAGAAGTGCCTCATCTTGCACCCTAAGTTTTAGTATTCAAACTCCATCTTCTTTCTTAAGACGAGTTACCATGCTCCATGCTGCTAAAAGAGGTTTTTTTGCATTTTATTCTTTTTTTTTCTCAAATATACAGGAGAACTGCATATATTTTTATTGATAGAGATGAAAAAGAACAGTCCCTTACAAACACCACCCACTCACACAGAACCAAGACATGAGCGGTTGTACAAAACAGAAAGAAACAAAACTAAGGAACATTCAAGTGGTAAGACCTGACTAGCCTTTTAACCTAACTACCCTTAATATAGCACCATAGATCCACCTGCAGTTAAAGCTCTAAAAACTCGCGCTCCAGCAAGACTCCATAAATGATGTTCCTCTTGAAAAGCTCTAAGGATGTTGTTCATACAGGGAGTAGCTGATGGAATAAGTCTTGTACAGTTGGTCTTTGTGGCCCCAACTAGGACAACATCTCAGGGACAACATCTTAGGCTAAACATCTTTTAGAACAACATCTTAAGAACATCATCTTAAGGACAACATTCTAAGGACAACATCTTAGACTAAGCATCTTCTAGGACAACATCTTAGACTAACATCTTGGCATATGCTTGGCTATATTGAGCCAGCTATAAATATGTAACCCCAACCCTTCATTGAGTATGGCACTGTATGAGGAATAAACCAGAAAAATTGCCCCAACTCCCAGTGTCATCCTTTTCCTTAATGAGAGTAAAAGTTCAGCTACTAACAAGTTGTATTAGAGCCGTTCTATCCTGTAACCTAAACATCTCTTGCTCATCCCCTTCCCACGCCTCTCTCTGTCCTCAGTCGGCGGGAGGAACACCGGCAGTTCCAGCTCATACCTCCTCTCCTGCACAAATGAGTAGCAGCTTGTCTGAGGCAGCCTCTTCCCCACACAACAGCCCTCCACTAGCGCGCCATGTCCGAAGCACAGTCTCTGTGAGGACCGGGGTCCCGACATTCCGGTAATCGAATTGGGTGGTGTCATGCGATGCGACACCCAACAACACATTTCAAAAGACATTCATATTACATCACATAAGATTGAACCAACATGTTCAAGCAGAAATATATTACATTTTAAACATGTCTACAGCGTAAGTCTTGTCTCTACTCACACCCTCTATATACACTATGCAAAATAATTAACAACCCAAACCTCAGACTGTCAACTCAAGGCGGCGTGCAGGGCTCCTATTCAGCCGTATACACCGACTGGGGTCTGGCCTCCCAGTAAAACCCTTCGTCAGAAGAGGCCATAGATGGCTCCTCACCTGCATCAACAACTTATATAGCAACCGTGAGCACGAAGGCTCAGCATGTCTTAACCGACTCATCCTAACCATGAAACTCTACATGAGTGAAGGGTTCTAAACATAGACAGTGAATGTTTGCATAAAAGACTCGCCTAAACTGTAGGTTCTTAACTTCACTTTTAGCCCATATTAGACCCCTAGTGTACACAACATCGTGAATCCACAATCAAACATGAACCGCTTCATCGTGATGTTGCTTACCTTAGGGAAAACGAATTTAAGTTTACTTTGCACTAATCTTACTTCACACAAGGTGGAATTGCAATATCAACTCATATTATCAAAGTTATTCTTACTCTAACTACTCTCTTACTACGTCACAACGCAGCGAACAAGCGGTACTCAAATAACACCGAGGGACAATGATTGCAATCAAAAGACACCCGGTAATACACGATATGTACACCCATACTAGAAGCTGCCCGAGGCACACTCTCTTTCTACCGTACACATCCACTTTTCACGTGGACACTCAATCGTTGAACCGGTCCTACCATCCCAAGCAAGGGGTCCCTACACGGAGCAAGCATCCTAGACGGAGCCCGTTAGCAGATTTACACTTTGCTGCCCTCAACCAACACCCTTAAGACTACGAGCAATGCCTTAATGACCAAGTTAACCAAGTTACATCGGTTTCCTAGGGCCCATATATCCAGTATGCTACCGGTACAGTTCAAACTTGCTCAGCAGGGCTGCACACAGACGGTCCTTGATCGACATAAGCAGAGCTAGGCACACAATACCTCCACGTCTTGTAGCATCCTACATCTCTACCCTGTCTAATTATCAATTGAGTGGGACATGTTTTGAGATCCTCCGTGTGCCCTATTCTTTCTCTCGCGAGTATATTCCAACTACTCGACCTCTACTGAATCCTTTCTATGACTTTAAGCCTAGAAAGAGTCTACATGACAGGATACTAAGCTACCCATGAAGAAAAAGGACTATTTGGTCATGCCATTGGGGTTTCAATCACCTTACACTAATGCACATCCTTTAACTATTACTCATATGTTATAAAGAAAAATGTTATAAAAGCTTGTTAAATGTAAACCGAGGCTTGCCTTGTTGCTGCTCGAGTTCCCAGTCAGTCTCCGGAGGAAGATCTGCGAGTAGCTCCAGAATCTCCTCGAGTTCAAAAACAAAACGATATGAACAAATGCAATAGTTTGTATTACTTATATGAACGAAATTCATATGTGATATGAAACATATTGATAAATGATTCCAATGTTGTCAGTACCCCGCAGACCGGTACCCCCTGCGTATAGGCATGAAGTGGCTCCGGAACCCGCCTGCCTGGTGAGGCAAGCTCTGGCGCTGCCATGTATCCTCCGGCTCTAGACCTTGCCTCCTCGCTAAGGAGATCTCCGGAGCTGCCACATGTCCTCCGGCTCCGGACCTTGCCTCCCTGCTAAGGAGAGCTCCGGAGCTGCCACATGTCCTTCGGCTCCAGACCTTGCCTCCCCGCTAAGGATAGCTCCAAAGCTGCCACGTGTCCTCCAGCTCCGGACCTTACCTCCTCGCTAAGGAGAGCTCCGGAGCTGCCATGTGTCCTCCGGCTCTGGACCTTGCCTCCGCGCTAAGGAGGGCTTCGGAGCCGCCACATGTCCTCCGGCTCTGGACCTTGCCTCCCTGCTAAGGAGAGCACCGGAGCTACCACGTGTCCTCTGTCTCCGAACCTTGCCTCTCCGCTAAGGAGAGCTCCGGAGCTTCCACGTATCCTCCGGCTCTGGACCCTGCCTCCCTTCTAAGGAGAGCTCCGGAGCTGCCACGTGTCCTCCAGCTCCGGACCCTGCCTCCCCGCTAAGGAGAGCTCCGGAGCTGCCACGTCGGATCCCAGCCACAACTGATCAGAACAGTCACTGACACGTGGGACCTGCCGGGTCGTCTTCTACCTCCCGACGCCCGACCTCTCCTCGGCGGCACACGACGGCGAGCTCGTCGCTGAGGCGTTCCCAGCCATCTGAATACTCCAAACTCGCCGCCAGTGCCTAACTTTGCATGCTGAGCAAGCTAGTGACCTCAGCCCACGCCGGCGATGACTAGAACATGGCTGACCACGGCGACAGCGGTTCAAAGCTCACTGGTGACAATGTTCTAGCTTGGGAAGGCCCCTTTTCGATCGGGTTTTGCTCCTATAGCATCCTCGGATCATGTGGATGAAAATGAACCAAAAATCCAACGAAAACGGCCGGAACCTAGAGTTCACCGGTGAACCGAAAGGTTTTCGCAGTCGGAGGCAAAAACGCGGTGAACTCCTCAGTTTCTTAGGTAAAACTTGATCTACTTATTCCTACAGCTCCGTATGGATGTCTAGATCATGTCCTTAGATGCACACGATCGCTAAAGGAACGTGTGAGGTGAATTTCACCTCGCAAACAATTCGGCTCAAATGAATACACCAAGGGAAAAACTAGAATTACTCGGCGCACAATGAAGCGAACAATAAATGGCTTTAACCATGAGCACCAGCACACGATGGTGCACCTATTTTCTTTTGGAAGTGCGGCAAGAGCATGGCTGGATCACCGGGGCGACGGGGGTACGGAGTTGCAGCAGTGGGATGAGTTTACCGGCTGAAAATCAGGAAGAACGATGAGCTCGATCAGTTCCATGGGGAGGGGTATGTCTAGCCGTGGACATGAGGTCGCATTAAACTCGTTTTTTCACCGAGGTGCCTGAGTGTGTGCTTCACCGCTCGGGTAAGAGCGCCGGTGAGCCACGGTGTCACGCACGTGGGAGGAGGGATGAAAACTCAGCACACCCACACTGACATGTGGGTCCCACCTCCCTCTTATCCACTTTGTAAATTCAGTTTAAAATAGTAAAGCGACTCCAAAAATGGTAAAATTTTGCATGTCGGCTAAACTGAATATGAGGAATACAATGGTGCAAGTCAATTTGAATTTGGATGAAGTTGAATTTGAAACATGATGTTTTGAATTTAAATTTGGATCCCCACTTTACCTCATCCAAGCAAATAGCACACCTAGTCGAAATTCAACGAAATTTGGCAGAGATACATTTTATACTATGGAGAACCTAATTGTGAAATCAGGTCTCCATGTTTGGCAATGTTGTTGGTAAAATTCAGAAGTTCAGTGAGGAACTCTACTCAACCATACATTATTTTGAACTAAACCATTTAGCTCCAAATTTAAGTACATTTGGCAGCTTGCCTAGTTTGAACCTAAGGATTTCAAATGTGAGATCATATGATGATTTTTAGGTGCTATGTTGCTGTTTTAGTCCCACCTTTGATCTCACATCATTGTATCATTTTTTCTAATTCCTCCCATTTTTACTAAGTGTTCATGAGCTGAACCACACGTGTTAAATTCTTGGGGTTTCATAGTCTCAACGCTCAGTCGCCTCGAGGGCGTGGTATCGGCAGGAGGCTCAGGTCGCCGCGTCAAAGGAACGCGAGCGAGCTGCGGCGGAGACTGCAGCCACGGCGGCAAGGCTGGCGGCAGCGGAACTGGCAGCAGCGAGGGCAGAAGTAGAAGAAGCAGCGGCGGCAGATGAGCGCGTGCGGCTGCAGCAGAGCTCGAAGCTCTGCGCGACAGTAGCACCAGCGGATCTGTTTCTGCCAACAGCAGCATCAACGATGAGCTCAAGCTAGCGAAGGAGGCAGCGTGAGCGCAAGAGGTGCAGTGGGCAGCCACACACCCCCATGGGCGCGATGGCGGCTGCCCATACGGGCACGGACACGCTGATGGATTTCCCGGCGGTGGTGGTCAGGTCAACGGAGGTCACGGCTTTTACAGGCGGCACGACTCTCTCTCCCCGGACTGGTACCATGGTCACCGCGGGATCAGTGCCATTGTTAGGGACATTGGTCCTGGCGGTGGGTGGCCTACCCTGACCAAGACAAACTACATCAAGTGGGCCGCGGTGATAAGGATACGGCTTCAGGTGCGGCAGATGTGGGAATCAGTTCGGTACGGCGATGTCGACTACTATGGGGATTGACAGGCACTGGATGCTCTCATTGCTACAGTTCAACCCAAGATGCAGTTCTTGCTTTCCAAGAAGCGGACTGCCAAGGAAGCCTAGGACGCCATCGCTGTGGCACGCATCGGCAGCGACCGTGCCCGCAAGACCACACTGCAGGCACTTCGCAAGTAGTGGGAGAACCTAGCCTTCAAGCCAAGTGAGGATGTTGATAACTTTGCTCTCCGTCTCAACACTCTGCTGCAGAAGATGGTGCGGTTCGGCGACAACGCCTATGACGAGGAGAGAGCCGTCGAGAAACTCTTCCGTTGCATCCCCGAGAAGTACAAGAAGATCGCTCGCTAGATCGAGTCTCTATTGGACCTCTCCACGATGTCGATCAAAGAAGCAATAGGTCGCCTCAAGGTTGTCGACAGCGACGAACCACAGCCTCTCTCGAGGCCTATCATCATCAGCGGGAAGCTACTTCTTACTCGGGGGCAGTGGGAGGCCTGCCAGGGTGACAGGAAGAAGGGGGAGTACTCTAACTCGACAGGTGGCCGCAAGAGCAGCAAGCCGCGGTGCGAGGAGGTGCTCAGGCCAGGGCGCAAGGACGTGCCGAGGGTGGTGCCCGTGGAGGCGCCCAGTGCAGCGCCGCTTGCAACAAGAAGCCGGCATGAGACACGCCTGCCACAACTGTAGTAAGATTGGTCATTGGGCCAAGGAGTGTCGACAGCCACGACGCGGCTAGGACCAAGTCACGTAGGTGGAGGAGGAGGAGTTGGCTCTACTTCTGGATCATACAAGTATTGAGCTACCCCCAGCGGCATCTGCTGCAGCGGATCTCCTCCACCTTGATGAGCCGAGAGCCCATGCCTTTATCAGTGATGGCCCGAGCAACGACAAGATTGACGGGTGATGCCTCGATACCGGCGCCACCCATCACATGACCGGTCGACAGGAGTTCTTCACTGAGTTTGATCCCAATGTCTGAGGCTCCCTCAAGTTTGGGGATGCATCTGGCATGGAGATCAAGGGAATCTGCTCCGTCATCTTCACTGCCGAATCTGGTGAGCACCGGCTGCTTATCGGAGTCTACAACATCCCCGCGTTGAGAAACTCTATCATCAGCCTTAGACAGCTGGATGAGAACGGTTCACGCGTGGAGATTAAGGATTGAGTCATGAGGATTTGGGATTGCCATCGTCGCCTCCTTGCCAAGGTAACTAGAGGCACCAATTGACTCTACGTCCTCAACGTGCAGGTAGCACAACCCCTCTGCCTTCCTGCTCGTTGGGACGACGAGGCGTGGCAGTGGCATGAGTGCTTTGGGCACCTTCACAAAGAGGCTCAGTGCTAAAGAGATGGTACAAGGTATGCCGTGCCTTGACCACGTGGAGCAGTTCTGTGACATCTACGTGTTGACGAAGCAGAGGCGGCTTGCTTTTCCCAAGCAATCAAGCTTCCGAGCTAAGGAGCGGCTCGAGCTTGTGCACGGGGACTTGTGTGGCCCGGTGATACCCGCTACACCAGAAGTAAGACACTACTTCCTGCTGCTCGTCGATGAAATCTCCAGCTACAAGTGGGTGATGATCCTGGGCAGCAAGGGAGAGGCTGTGAATGCCATCACACACGCGCAGGCCACTGCAGAGGTGGAGTGCAGCCGCAAGATGTGCATGCTGCGCACCGATAATGGTGGCGAATTCACGGCGGCTGAGTTCGCATCGTACTGTGTGGATGAGGGTATTCAGTACCACTAATCCTTGCCATACAGCCCGCAGCAGAACGGCGTCGTCGAGCGGCGCAACAAGACAGTTGTAGGAATGGCTTGGGCCCTCGTCAAGCAGAGAGGAATGTCGGCTGTATTCTTGGGAGAGGCGGTGGTGACGTCTGTCTACATTCTCAACCGCTCGCCCACCAAGGCTATCCACGGCAGGACGCTGTACGAGGCTTGGCATGGGCACAAGCCGGCAGTCTCTCACCTACGAGTTTTCAGCTGCCTCACATTCGCCAAGGAGCTTGGCCACATCAGCAAGCTCGATGACAGGAGCGCCCCGGGGGTGTTCATCGGCTATGCGGAGGGCTCGAAGGCCTACCACATTCTAGACCTAGGGACACAGCGCGTGTGCACAGCACGATGTAGTGTTCAGCGAAGGGTGAGGATGGGCATGGGACAAGGCGGTGGAGGACAACTCGACTCCAATTGACGACGTCTTCACCGTCGAGTACGTCTACTTCAAGGGAGCTGGGAGGAGTAGGCAACTCTTTTCCACCGAGCATATCTACCCCAGTCCCCGAGCTTCCACTGACTTCAGCGCCACACTCTCCAGCCATGACCTCATCTGCAACGAGTTCTTCGCCACCACCACCACAGCCGGTGACCCCACGCACTCCAGCACTGACAGCCACCCCTCCGGGCACATCCACTCTGACACCAGCTCATGTCGAGCACCACCCAGTGAAGTTCACTACTCCACTCTCCCATGATGAGAAGCGCATTGACGCATACCACGATGGCGAGCTGTCGTGGTATTGTACAGTGGAGGACCTTCTCTGCGACCAGCTGGTATTGGGACTGGCCCCTCGCGATCTAGAGGCACAGTTGCATCTTTCATGCAACGACGGCGAGCCTCGGTCTTTTGCATAGGCCGAGAGACATGCGGAATGTGTTGGATTCTTCGTTCCTTAGGTTCTCAATCTAGGTGTTATCTAATCGGGTTTCTTAGATATCAATTGCATGTTCAATCAATCACAGTCACCTAGAATTCTAATTAGAATAGAGTACATCACTGTAAAGGTCTAGATATGGTTCATATCTTTGTTGGCGTGAGTAGAGGATGACATCGCGTTGATGAAGAAAATCGATGCAGTGTAGTGGCGACCGGTGATGAGGGTCGGCGGTGGCGGCTGAGACCTTCCCCTCGCAGCGCGCCTTCTTAGGACCAGTAGTTTTCAGATTGTAGGAGGCGTTCGGTGTGTGTACCCAAAAGCATTCAGCACACCCGCTGCCTCCCGATTCTTATAGCGCGAGCGAGACGGGGCCTCAACCGAAAAGAAACGGTCACACTCCCGATCATGGCGCACGGGAGGAGAGAAAATTCCGGTGGTTATTGTCCACGCGGAATTCCCGGGATCATATTCAATTTACATTCTCCCCCTTGATCACGGACATAAGACATACCACTTTCTGTCTTGGTCACTAAACTTAGTGTCTATCCCCTTACATTCAACATTAAGTGCACGACGCATCAAAACACTCATTTACGTACTACTTGACTCGATGACCACTATATGTCTCATGCTTAGAAATAAGCTTACTCTTAATTGGCCCCTTAGTATCTGTCGGTACCCGCGATATGGGGTACCCCCGCGCACAGGGGAAAATTCCTTAGGATCTCGCCCTTCTCCGCAAGGAGAGCTCCGAAGGCGCCACGTGCCCGGCGGGGCCGGGCCTCCCTCTCCTCGGAGGAGAGCTCCGGGCCCGCCACGTGGCCAGCGGCAGCCGGACCTCCCCCCTCCGTGGGGAGAGCTCCGAAGGCGCCACGTGTCCCATGGGACCGGACCTCCCCCTCCACAGAGGAGAGCTCCGGGCCCGCCGCGTGGCCGACAGAAGCCGGACCTCCCCCCTCCGCGGGGAGAGGTCTGAAGGCTCCATGTGTCCCGCGGGGCCGGACCTCCCTCTCCTCGGAGAGAGCTCCGGGCCCGCCACGTGTCCAGCAGAACAGCGCTGCCTGCCCCCGCGCGGTAGGCAGCAGGCGTAAAGACGCACCATACCTTGCCCGTACAAGGTATTCAAGGCCCACGCCTTCCCAAGACGCGGAGACGCGGAGCATGCCTCTGTCAGGTGTCGTTGTGCCCAGTCGCATCGCAGACTGGCACGCAGTGTCAGAACCTGCCAACCAATAAACACAGCGACAAGACATCCCCTGCCGCCCCCGCTGTCAACAACCACTACGACTAGCTTGCGGCATGGGCAGGGCGGCAGAACGAAGACTCAGAAGCCTTCGCCAGAGACAACTACCGGCATAACTGCGGATATGATAGTCAGCAGGAAATCTCCCCGAGACCACCTGTCGGGTCCCGGGCCCCCCTTGTAAGCCACACGAGCCTTAGACTATAAAAGGCTCGGGTAGGCAACGTTAGCGAGGGTTCGCACTCCAGCAACTCACACCCTAGGCATAACTCACCCTCAAGCTCAGGACTCCGGCTCTGAGCAACAAGCAATACAGTGAGCACCTCTGCTCACCGTGGACGTAGGGTTTTACGCTCCGACGGCCCGAACCACATAAAACTCGCCGTGTCAAGCTTCTCCCTCACTCGTCCCTTACGCTTAAGCTCTCCGCAAGAGACTAGCCCCTCCGAAAAAGAACCTCCGCGGGCTGCCCAGAGCAGGTCCGGGGGAAGTGTCAACCACACACTTCGACATTTGGCACGCCAGGTAGGGGGCTTTTCCCTTGCGCGACGAGTTTTTGCCGACGAAGATAACGAAGCTTCCTTTAGCGGCAAGCTCTCCTCCCCCACGTTCACGACGGACCGTGACTAGCGGGGAATACGTGTCGACACACTCAGGACGGAGTGTGTCGGCGCAAGCAGGAAGCCAGCAGCCGACCCCGGCAACGCCGACTCCGGCAATGCAGGCTCCAACTAGCGTGAGATCTTCTGCAGCGCTGAGCGTTCCCCACGGGGGTGCGCTAGCTGCAGCAAGAACGCTGCTGCGCAATCCGCCTGCTGGGGACGCGCCTCAGGCAGCGACCCGGCAGTGGATTCACGAAGTAGACCGTCTTGTCGTCGCCGCCGTAAACCCTCGACTTCGGCGGGGACGACGCCCTGGCCAACCGGCTGTGTCGCTGACGCGCACGCCAACGGTTGACGAGCAGACGGCGGACTCCAGCTCCACCAGGCCCCTATCGACGGACCTGAGGATAGAGCTGGAACGATGCCACTTGGGCCAAGATGCCCGAGTGTTCCTCGAGCGACGACGAGAAAGGCGTCGCAACCAAGAGGCCGGCGACAGCATGACGTCAGCCTCAACCCTGCCTGAGGCGCAGACCTTCGCTACGCGATCTCTGCCCCAGGCATACGCCACGCAGCATCTGCCACAGCCATATGCCCCGCAAACGGTGCCCCCGGTCTATGGCGCAGCCTTGCCCATACCGGGGTACACAGTGCCTGCAGCGAACCAAGCGTTCGCGGCACCAACGCCTGCAGCAACAGGAGCAGGATGTGCGGCCCTGGCGCCCCACCTTCGCTTCGCGAGGTGGCCGCGCAAGTTTCGGCCGCACCTGCCTGAGAAGTACGACGGCAGCGTCAACCCGACGGAGTTCTTCCAGATCTACTCCACCGCCGTACTTGCCGCAGGAGGGGATGAGGCCGTCATGGCCAACTACTTCCCCGTCGCCTTGACCGGCCCAGCCCGGTCTTGGCTCATGAACCTCCCCCAGGGTTCGATAACTTCCTGGGGAGAGCTCTGCCGGCAGTTCACCGCCAACTTCGGCAGTTCCTACACCCGGCCTGGCACGGAGCTCGACCTCCATGCTATCCAGCAACAACCTGGAGAATCGCTGCGCTCTTTCATCCAACGGTTCTCCCAGGTACGGAACACCATCCCACATATCCAAAATGCTTCTGTGGTGGTGGCGTTCCGGCAAGGCGTTCGGGACAAGAAGATGCTCGAGAAGCTCGCGACCAGAGAGGTCCGCGATGTCTCAGAGCTCTTCAGCCTGGCAGACAAGTGAGCCAGAGCAGCAGAAGGGCGGAACTGGCACTCCCTACCAACCTCTGAGTTAGGATCTAGCGCCGCTTCCTATGGAAGCGGCAGGAAGATCAAGAACCGGGGTGGTGGCAAGATGAAACCGCCGGCCGTGGCCCCCGTTGCCGCAGCAGCGGCACCCAGTGGAGCTCGGGGGCCGCGCCCCGACAAAAGTCCGCGACAGTCACCAGCTCCAGACGGTGGCCAAGGCGATCTATGCCCCGTGCACGGCACCAGTTACCATACTGCTGCCTAGTGCCGGGAGATCCAGAAGCTCGCGGAGCGCTTCCGGAAAGGTAAGCAGCTTCGGACTGATGCCCCACCCTACCGTCAAAGGGAGGGCAAGTAGAAGGTCGACGCCCCAGACAACGTCGACCACTAGGTGGAGTTCCAGGAGCCTCAGCGTGCCATGAAGGCGGTGCGCAATCATGAGAGCTCCAGCTCCAGTGATGACGAGCGCCGGAAGATGCTCTACGTCATCTACGGTGGGTCCGCTGACCTCTCGTCCCGAAGCGCGGTTAAGACCCTGCGCCGAGCGGTAGCGTCGGTGGCTCCCCTCCCGAGTGCCGCGCCGCACTTCAGGTGGATGGGAACCCCCATCAGTTTCGATGCCACCGACTGCCCCAGGAACATGGCTGGGGCCGGCCAACTACCGCTCTTGGTGGCTCCCACCATCGCCAACGTGAGGATGTACCACGTTTTGGTGGATGGCGGGGCTGGACTGAACCTCATCAGTCGCACAGCTTTCCAGAAGCTGCAGATCCCGATGGCCAAGCTCACCCCATCGAGCCCGTTCTCAGGGGTAGGGCCGGGACAGGTCGTTCCCTACGGCCACATCAGCCTCCCGATGACCTTTGGGGCATCGGACAGCTATCGGACAGAGTACATTCTGTTCGACGTGACGGAGATCGACCTCCCCTTCAATGCCATAATTGCAAGACCAGCCCTGTACCGATTCATGGCAGTAGCCCACTACGGCTACCACGTCTTGAAGATGCCTACACCAACTGGCGTCCTCAGGATTCGTGGAGACCGCACTGCCGCAGTGTCAGCCTTGGAAAAGCTCCAAGCGCTTGCAACAACTAGAGCACCAACCCCTGGCAGTGCAGAACCAAACCGGCTCCACCCGAGTGCACGCCACCGTGCCTCTACCGCAGCACCCCGTGTGCAACCCCTCGACAAGGGCGACGTCCCCTTGAAGCTCGTACAAATTGGCGCCGATGCCACCCAGACCACCCGGGTAGCCGGGGGCCTGGATAGCAAATAGGAAGGTGCGCTCGTCACCTTCCTCCGGCACAACGTCGACGTATTCGCATGGCAGCCGTCGCAGATGCCGGGGATCCCTAGGGAGGTGATCGAGCACCACTTAAAGGTCTTCCCCGACGCCCGGCCAGTCCAACAGAAGCCCCGCAAGCAGTCCATCGAGCGGCAAAACTTCATCCGCGAAGAAATCAAGAAGCTGCTGGACGCTTGCTTCATACGGGAAGTCCACCACCCCCGGTGGTTGGCGAACCCTGTTGTTGTCCTGAAGGCCGACGGGAAGCTCTGGATGTGCATCGACTACACCAGTCTCAATAAGGCATGTCCCAAAGATCCATTCCCTCTCCCTAGAATAGATCAAATAGTAGACTCGACATCAGGCTGCGATATGCTGTGCTTCCTAGACGCCTACTCGGGTTTCCATCAGATCCCTATGTCTAGAGAAGATGAAGAGCACACCTCCTTCATCATAGTAGACGGTCTGTACTGTTATGTCTCTATGCCTTATGGCCTAAAGAACACTCTCCCCACCTTTGTACGTGCAATGCACAAAACCTTCGGGGAGTTGATAAGAGACTTAGTTGAGGTGTATGTCGATGACATTGTTGTTAAGGTCAGGCAGAGTTCATCCCTACTAGATAACCTGGCCTTAGTCTTCGACAAATTGCGCTCTACGCGCACCAAGCTGAACCCCGACAAGTGTGTGTTCGGCGTATCCTCTGGAAAACTCTTAGGATTCCTGGTCTCACACCGAGGAATTGAGGCTAACCCAGAGAAGATCAAGGCCATCGACTTGATGCGGCCCCCCGCCCGCATCAAAGAAGTCCAGGAACTCACGGGATGCCTAGCCGTGCTGAGTCGGTTTATACCGAGGTTAGCAGAGCGAGCGCTCCCCTTCTTTAAGCTCCTACGCAAATCCGGCCCATTTGCTTGGACCGACGAAGCAGAAGAAGCTTTCCAGGAGCTGAAGCAACTCCTGACGACCCTACCCATAATGGTGGCCCCCGAGCCCGAAGAGCATCTGTTGCTCTACATCGCGGCGACAGCTGAAGTGGTGAGTATGGTCCTCGTCGCAGAGCGGCCGGACCTCTCGTCGCCACAGCCTGCTCCGATAGCAGGAGACATGCGCTAGGGAACCCCGGAGGTCCAAGACGACCCCCCGGATCTCCAAGACAACCCCCCGGAGGTCCAAGACGGACCCCCGGACCTCCATGACAACCTCCCGGAGGACCAGCAGGACCTCCCGGAGGTGCAACGGGACCCCCCGGAGGTCCAACGGAACCTCCCGGAAGTCCAACTGGACCCCCGGAGCTCCCGGAAAATCAGCGGGACCTCCTGGAGGTCCAAGGTGGCTTGGGAGCCTTCGAGTATCAGCTCCCGGCAGCCTCCCTGGGCCCACCCACCTCCCATAGGCCTGAGCCCATGGATGAAGATATCTCTGACCTGGGACGGAGGGTCCGGACCATCCAGAGGCCTGTCTACTACATCAGCGAGGTCCTCCATGATGCCAAGACAAGGTACCTGGAGGTCCATAAGCTGTTGTACGCAGTGCTCTTGGCGTCCAGGAAGTTCCGCCACTACTTCCAAGCCCACCGGGTCTCGGTGGTCACCTCCTATCCGCTGAAGGCTATCCTTCACAGCCCCCACGCGACTGGCAATGTCGCTAAATGGGCAGCAGAGCTGGCGGAGTTTGAGCTGGACTTCCTTCCTCGTCATGCAGTCAAGAGCCAAGCACTGGCTGACTTCGTGGCTGAGTGGACGCCAACGAAGGCTGACCCAGGGGGCCATGAAGACGGTGAACCAGAGCGCCGAGCTCCGGCCTTCACCGGGCCTTACTGGACGCTCTTCTTCGACGGCTCCTCGCAAAAGCAGGGGGCCGGTGCCGGCGTACTGCTTCTCATGCCATCGGGGGAGCAGTTTGGGTATATGGTGCTTCTCAATTTCAAGGCAACCAACAACATGGCAAAGTATGAAACACTCATCTTTGGCCTAAAGACAACCCTGTCTCTAGGCGCTCGCCAGTTATTGGCACAGGGCGACTCCCAGCTAGTTATCAAGCAAGTTAAGGGTGAATGCTCCTGCAATGACCCACAACTAGCTGCTTACCTGCTCCACGGGTAGATGTTGGAGAAAGACTTCCTCGCCTTGGACCTGCGCCACGTACCGCGCGCTGGCAATGCCGCAGCTGATGACCTCTCAACGAAGGCCTCCACCGGAGCCCCTGTGCCCGAAGGAGTCTTCGAGAGGACGTTGCTGCGGCCCACAGCCCGGCCCGCCGAGCCGGGCGAAGGGGGCTGGACCAGCACCTCGAAGATGGCGGTCCCGGCGGCCCTGCAGCCATGGACGCCGCCAAGGATCATAAGCGTCACTGGGGACTCCGTGCAACCCAGCGCTCAAGATCCAGACGCTCAAGTCAGACCCGATGCATGGATCACGGAGATCCGGGACTACTTGAAAGACAACATCCTCCCTGATGAACGTGTATCCACTGAACGGATCGTGCGCATGGCTAAGAGATACGCGTTGGTAGAAGGGGATCTCTACCGACGTGGCGCCAACCACGTCCTATTGTGGTGCATAACCTAGGGGGAAGGCTGCGACTTGCTCGCTGAGATCCATGGAGGCGAATTTGGGAGTCAATCTTCCTCACGCACGCTTGTCGGTAAAGCCTTCTGGCATGGCTTCTACTGGCCGACAGCACTCCAGGATGCCGTCAAGCTGGCCGAGAGCTGCAAGGCATGCCAGTTCCACGCCAAGCAGATCCATACACCGGCTCAGGCGGTACAGACGATCCCGCCCTCATGGCCGTTTGCCGTATGGTGGTTGGACATCCTGGGACCATTCCCCAGAGCCGTCGGGGGATTCTGGTACCTCTATGTCGCCATCGACAAGTTCACCAAGTGGCCGGAAGCCACACCAGTCGCCACCATCAACAAGCAATCCACAGTAAAGTTCATCAAGTCGATTGTCTGCCGGTTCGGGGTCCCGAACAGAATCATCACCGACAACGGGACCCAATTCACCAGCGCAGCGTTCCAAGACTACTGCGAAGACCTCGACATCCAGGTGTGCTATGCCTCTGTTGCTCACCCAAAGAGCATTGGGCAAGTTGAGAGGGCCAAAGCCGAGATTCTTCAGGGCCTCAAGACTCGCACCTATGCCAGCCTGAAGAAACATGGTGCCAATTGGGTGGATGAGCTTCCGAGCACACTATGGGCTAACCAGACAACCCAGAGCCGGGCCACCGGAGAGACACCCTTCTTCATGGTGTATGGGGCTGAAGCTGTGCTTCCCCCAGAGATCACCATGAAGTCTCACCGTGTCCGAGCTTATGACGAAGCCGCGCAGGACAACCTCCGACGTGGAGAAATCAACCTCGTCGACGAGGTCCGATTGCATGCAGCACTCCGTAACGCACGGTACAGTCAAGCGCTCCGCCGCTACCACCAGAGGTCTGTGCGTGCCCGGGAGCTTCAGGAAGGCGACCTGGTGCTACGGCGCATACTTTCTCGTGAAGGGACCCACAAACTCTCCCCTAGTTGGGAAGGTCCCTTCCGAGTCACAAAAGTGTGTCGTCCCGGGTGCGTACGCCTTTCCACCGAGGATGGGGACCCACTCCCGAACCCTTGGAACATAGAACACCTCCGTAAGTTCTACCCCTAGAGCAATAATAGGACATTCTCTTCTTTTTGTAATAGATTCCATAGAGTCTAGGAACAGCGCCCGGAGCAGCTAAGCCTCAGGGGATGGTCCAGGACTACGTTCAGCTTTGCCTGGTTCCGACCCCAAGCGCGTAGAGTCTTGCTTCCCTTCTTAATGGGGCGGGTCGTGGCCTCCATGTTTAGCCTGCCTTCCTCCTATGGAAATTTATACGAAAAGATACCTGTCCTACTTTGCTCTTCCTTGGTGCTCATTTAAATTACGTATTAAATTTTTATGACTGCACTTCTGGCGTATGCTCACCATGCGCTCAGCTCCCTCTTCTCATTCTCACCTCTAGTCGGCATTTGCTGCCCTACCAAAGGCGGTTGCGTTGGAGGTACCTGCCGATGGCCAGGGGGGCCCCGAGCTCCCGGCACTTCGCGCACGGTAGTCCCCAAGCACCTTTTAAGTGGATGGGGACCGTAAGCCAAATAAGACTATGAGATAGAGGAGGGGGAGCCCCCAAGGAGAATTACGTTTCCCTTACTTGTGTGCAGGACCTCTCGGCCTCAGCTCCCCGCAGGAGTATGGTAGGTGCACCCAACCAATGGGACACACCTACCAGGGGGCCGCTACGGGATCGCGCAAGACCGGAACTCCAAGGTAAGACCGAAGAATCCAGACCTCGCCACCTCCGCAGGGGCGAGACCCGAAGGTCCCACGTGTCCAGTGGGGCCGGACCTCCCTCTCCTCAGGGGGGAGCTCCGGGCCCTTCACGTGGCCTACAGAAGCCGGACTCCCCCCCTCCGGCGGGAGAGGTACGAAGGCTCCACGTGTCCCGCGGGGCTGGACCTCCCTCTCCTCAGAGGAGAGCTCCGGGCCCGCCACGTGGCTAGCAGGCCCGGACCTCCCCATTCTCATGGGGCGGGTCCTGGAGACCTCCGGGGCCCTTAATACAGTAAGGACCCGGGGAAGGTGTCTGTGCAGAGCTTTGAGATTGGTCAAGGCCTCTGAGTACCTTGTGGAGCTAAGGACTCGGCCAGGTAAAACCAAGAAGAAGACTAAAGCACGCAGATGCAGAAGATAACAAGAGTCTGTTCATACAAGGCTCCATGAGCTGGGCTATGGACTCAACAAAAATAAAAAGGAGGTACAGGGCCTTGTGGCCACGGGGGCAGATGCCTAAGAGTCCCCGGACTCCCGTTGGAACCTAGAGGCCACAAGGGCGGCCACGCCCTCGACCTCGGCCTAGGCAGCTTCCTCCCGCTCGGCAACGGGCCCTAGACGGACTGGCTCCAGAGAGAAGGAAGGGTCTTGGCTCCAGAAGCACGCCAGTACGTGCATAATGACCTCCTTCACCAGGCCCCGTCCTTCCACCTCAAGCTCGTCGGCGATCACCACTTCGAGCCGGCCCAGCTTGCCGCCGATGGACTCAAGTGCCGGGATTGCCTCAGACATCTCTTGCGCTAGAGCCTCCATCCGCACCGGGCTGAAACCAAGAGGAGCCAAGGCGGACCCTGCCTCGGCAATAAAGCCCCAGACTGCCTGGGCCTCGGTAGACCGCGAAGACTGGAGCTTCTCTACCTCTTGGCGAGCCGCCAGCTCGCGATCCAACGCCGCCTGGCGCTCCCGGGAGAATTGCTCCTCCTTTGCAGCAGCAGCCAACTCGCGGACCTCCAGCTCCTCGGTCCGAGCCCTCAGCTCGCCCTCTTTGGCCTTCAGCCGTGCGACAATCTTCTCCTCCTCGGCCGCTGCAGCACGTTCCCGATCGGTGACGGCGCACTCTCGACGAGCTACCTGCAGCCGCAACTCCTCCGCGGTGGCAGAGCGCGCCTCAGCCTTGGCTTCAACATGGGCCAGAGCCTCGCGGTAGGAAGCGCGAAGCCGCCGGGTCTCTGACTCCAGGCGGCTGATGGCTTTCTTCTGAGTGTCAAGCAGAGCACTCATGGCCTCAAGTCTTGGCTGCCTTGAGTCAAGCTCCGCCCTAGCCTCCTGAGTCCGCTGCTGCAGGAGGTGCTCCCAGCTAAGAAGGCGTTCCCTCTCTCCGGCCAGCGCCCCCCGCTCCAGCTCAAAGGCGGCCTGGAACTATCGGGCGCTGGTCTGGACACGCCCCAGGGCATCCCAAATGGGCGCCGGGACAGAGGGGACATGAGTCGTGCCCCTGACCTCCCCTGTCGCGTCTAAGACCGGCGGAGGTGCTGGTGCCTCAGCAACCGGAGCAAGACGCTGTCCTGAGGGAGCCAGGGAACCAGCAGCTGCACCTACAGCGGCCCTTCCAGCCTCAGGACCGGACTTCCGGGCTGGTGAAGGAGGGCGGACAGGTGCGGCTGCAGCCACTGCGGAGGGCGAACTCGCCGGCACAAAAGAAGCCCCCGCCGACTTGGGGGCCATTGGAACCACCGCGGTTCCCAGATGTTGTGGCGCGGAGCCTCCGCAAATTGGATATGGCCGGGTAAGAGGCCCGCCCCCGGCAGCCGGTCGGTCCCTGCAAGAAAAGAAAGCTCTCAGGCTAAGAGAGAGGACGAGAACGCTACTCCTACAAGCCAGAAGGAGCAACACTTACTGGGCGACATGAGCGCTCCAACGGGCTTGTAGCCCCGGCCTCTGGGTCGCAGTTGAACCGCCAGGGCCTGCGGCTGGAACGATCGTGGGCTGTGGCGTATGGACCCCCGGCACACTCCCCGGCATCGCTCCACCGGCGTCCGTCCTAGAAGCCCCTCCACCTGAGGAAGGATGACGAGACGCTTGGGGTTCTTCGGACTGCCGCTGTCCGGGAAGAGACCCGCTGGAGTGGGACACCCGGGGCCTCTTCGGGTCGCCACTCGATGGACCAGCGCCCCCGGGAGATGGGTGCAAGGGTGCTCCGGCTCCCTAACTCGGCGCAGGCGGCGCCCTCAGAGGAGACCAGGCGCGTTTCTTCTCCGGATGCCCGGGGGCCGGCTCCTTCCCCTTCCCCTTGTCGGCGGCTTGAGTTCCGCTGGCTCTTGGGACGGGTTGGGCAGCGACAGACGCCTCGCGCCCCGATCCGGAGCGCTCGGTTCCCGGGATCGAGATGCCCCGGAAGGCATCCCCAACCTGTCGGATGGCGATCCCGATGTCGTCGAGGTTTGGCATCTTCCGCAATAGCTCTGACCTCCTCTGCGGCTCTAAGAAGAGGGGAGTGGCAGAGGACGGGAGAGCGGGGTCGCCACTGGGGGTGAAGTCGCCGCTCACCTTGCCCACCATCTCGTACAGCTCCTCATCGGAAGGATCAGAGCCGGGACCCCTCTCCAACCTGGTACAGTCCTGCTCACCAGTGTAGTACCACGCTGGGCGACTGCGCTGCTGCAAGGGCGCAATACGGCGCGACATGAAATCCATCAGCACCATCAGGGACGTTAGCCCCTCGTTGGCCAAGAACCGGATCCGCTCCAAGACTGGTGCGTACTCCTGCTCCAACTCTGGGACCTCCTCCCAGAAGTGACGCTCGGTGGTTGGGCCAGCGGTCGGGAGCTGCAGGCGATCGTGCTCGTCGGTCTGCACGACCACCCAGCTCTCCCTCCAGTTTTCCCACCTCGACACACTGAAAGGCAGAAGGTACCCAGAGACCTTTGGGTCCTTGCAGCGATGCTGGAAATAGTACGCTCCCATCTGGGTCTTCGAGCCGCGCCCAGTCGTCCGCAACACGAAGAAGTAGCGAAAGAACGTCACCGAAGCGTGCACCCCCACAAACATCTTACAGAAATGGACGAAGACAGCGGCCATTGCGAAGGAGTTGGGAGAGAGGTGGTGGAGCTGGAGACCATATGTCTCCAGCAATGTGACGAAGAAGGAGGAAATTGGCGGGACGAACCCCGCCAGGGTGAGGCAGTAAGGAAGACCATCTCCCTCTTTTCCAGGAGCAGGGGGAGAGATCCCCGGCGGAGCCGGCGTTTCTGTTCCTCCGTGTGCCAGCCCAGCAGCCTGCGCACTGGCCCGAGCTCAGCGGAACGAATGAGACGCATCGGGAGCAGGTTGGAAGCCATGGCGGGGGAGAGCTCAAGGACAGGAAGACAAAGGCGCAAGAGTTCAAGGAAAGAGCGAGCGCTAGGAAGTGCGAAGGGAAGCCGCGATGCGGGTAAGATCCCCTTTTAAAACTTTCCAGGAATGATTCGAAGTGATTCGAAACCCTTCGAATACACAGCATGGGCAACTGCATCGGCTCCAAGACCGAGCGCCGATGACAGGTGGACCCAAGCCGTCCAGCTAAAGCAGTGGGTCAAGGAGTCAGTCACCCAAGAAGACGAGCCGGCATGGTGCCTCGGCTGTTCCCGAAGAAAGTGCCGCAACATGCAGGAGTGGCAGCCTTGGGAACCGCCGCAGTAAAAGCAACCATCAATTGGGCGCACGCTCCCACGATCCCGTGACTGTTCGTGCTCCGGCAGCGGTCAATGCGGGACTTAGATAAAGTGCGCGGAACAGAAGAGACGGAGGCCCCACCTCGGGCTCGCTATCTCCCCCGAGATGGGCCCGGGGGCCACTATCGGTACCCGCGATATGGGGTACCCCCGCGCACAGGGGAAAATGCCTTAGGATCTCGCCCTTCTCCGCAGGGAGAGCTCTGAAGGCGCCATGTGCCTGGCGGGGCCGGGCCTCCCTCTCCTCAGAGGAGAGCTCTGGGCCCGCCACGTGGCCAGCGGCAGCCGGACCTCCCCCCTCCGTGGGGAGAGCTCCGAAGGCGCCACGTGTCCCATGGGACCGGACCTCCCCCACCACAGAGGAGAGCTCCGGGCCCACCGCATGGCCGACAGAAGCCGGACCTCCCCCCTCCGCGTGGAGAGGTCCGAAGGCTCCACGTGTCCCGCGTGGCCGGACCTCCCTCTCCTCAAAGGAGAGCTCCGGGCCCGCCACGTGTCCAGCAGAACAGCGCTGCCTACCCCCGCGCGGTAGGCAGCAGGCGTAAAGACGCACCATACCTTGCCCGTACAAGGTATTCAAGGCCCGCGCCTTCCCAAGACGCGGAGCACGTCTCTGTCAGGTGCCGTTGCGCCTAGTCGCATCGCAGACTGGCACGCAGTGTCAGAACCTGCCAGCCAATAAACACAACGACAAGAAATCCCCTGCCGCCCCCGCCGTCAATAACCACTACGACTAGCTTGCGGCATGGGCAGGGCGGCAGAACGAAGACTCGGAAGCCTTCGCCAGAGACAACTACCGGCATAACTGCGGATACGATAGTAGGCAGGAAATCTCCCCGGGACCACCTGTCGGGTCCCGGGCCCCCCTTGTAAGCCACACGAGCCTTAGACTATAAAAGGCTTGGGTAGGCAACGTTAGCGAGGGTTCGCACTCCAGCAACTCACACCCTAGGCATAACTCACCCTCAAGCTCAGGACTCCGGCTCTGAGCAACAAGCAATACAACGGGCACCTCTGCTCACCGTGGACGTAGGGTTTTACGCTCCGCCGGCCTGAACCACGTAAAACTCGCCGTGTCAAGCTTCTCCCTCACTCGTCCCTTACACTTAAGCTCTCCGCAAGCGACTAGCTCCTCCGAAAAAGAAACTCCGCGGGCTGCCCATAGCAGGTCCGGGGGAAGTGTCGACCACACACTTTGACAGTATCCCATATAGTTCACAGGCTTTCCCTTAACCCCATGCCAGCTACGTGTTCACTGAACATACTGGGAGGAAGGCCTTTTGTTAGCGGATCCGCAAGCATTCGCTTGGTACTTATATGCTCGAGGCTGATTGTGTGATCCTGGAATTTATCTTTCACAACATAGAACTTAATGTCTATGTGTTTGGCAGCACCACTCGACTTGTTGTTGTGAGAGTATAATACTGCTGGCTCATTGTCGCAGTATAACTTAAGTGGTTTATGAATGTTGTCGACCACTCTAAGACCGGGTAAAAACTTCTTAAACCATAGTGCCTGCCCGGTGGCCTCATAACAAGCAACAAACTCGGCATGCATTGTGAAAGATGCAGTGGCGGTTTGTTTGGAGCTTTTCCATGATATAGCTCCATTTGAAAAGGTGAATATGTAACCTGACGTGGATTTCTTAGTATCCACACAACCCGCAAAATCCGAGTCTGAGTATCCCACTACCTCGAGTGGGTCTGACTTACTATACGTTAACATGAGGCCTTTTGTGCCTTGCACATAACTTAATGCTTTCTTAATTGCCTTCCAGTGATCAATCCCTGGATTGTCCTGATATCTACCAAGCATCCCGGTTACGAATGCTAAGTCAAAGCGAGTACATACTTGAGCATACATAAGGCTTCCGACAGCAGAAGCATATGGAACCATTTTCATTTGATCGATCACGTATTGGTTCCCGGGACATTCCCAAATTTATCACCTTTGACTATCGGAGCAGGCGAAGGTTTACTCGCATACATGCCGTACTTCTTGAGTATGCCTTCTAAGTATGCTTTCTGAGATAAACCTAAAACCCCCTTACCACGATCTCGGTGAATCTCGATCCCCAGCACATAGGATACTTCACTAGGTCCTTCATATAGAAGTTAGAGGATAAGAACTTCTTAGTCTCTAATAGTAGATTGACATCGCTACTCGCTAGTAGTATGTCATCCACATAGAGAACAAGGAAAATGAATTTCTCATTCTTAAATTTAGCATAGATGCAATTATCCTCCTCATTCTCCTTAAACCCAAACTTTCTAATTGTCTCATCAATCTTGAGATACCACTGCCGTGAAGCTGTTTGAGCCCATAGATGGACTTCCTTAAGCGGCATCCCATGTGTTCCTTACCCTTAATGATAAAACCTTTCGGTTGTGTCATATAGACGTCCTCATAGAGATCCCCATTGAGGAACACCGTTTTTACATCCATCTGATGTAACTCTAAATCATAATGCGCCACTAATGCCATAATGACTCTAAAAGAATCCTTGGTAGAGACAGGTGAGAACATCTCATTATAGTCTATGCCTTCTCTTTGAGTGAATCCTTTCGCCACAAGTGTGGCCTTAAATTTTTCGATTTCCCCTTTGGAGTCATGTTTGATCTTGTAGACCCACTTACAGCCTACTGTCTTGGCTCCTCGAGGAATCTCGACTAAATCCCAGACCTTGTTGGCGTCCATAGACCTCATTTCATCCTCCATGGCTTTACGCCACTCAGATGATTGTGGTCTTATCATAGCATCTTCAAATGAGGCGGGATCATCCTCCATTTGAATTTCTTCACCCAAATAGATCTCATAATCGTCAAGAATGGCTGATTTTCTTACTCGTTGAGATCTTCTAATTGATGCATCATCTTCTGGTTGAGGCTGTTGTTGCGCTTCATCGTTTTCAGCAACTGGCTCAATAGGCTCTGAAGGCTGAGCCTCTCTTATTTCTTCCATTGCTGATGAAGGACTAACAAATGGTGCTGAATCATTAGTGACTAGCACAGATGATTCACCAACAGTAGGTATTGAGAAAAAGGGTTCTTAAATTATATGAGTGGGCGTGTAGACCCGCTTCTCCTCAAGATCTATATCTCGTCTTACCATACTCCCCCTTATCATGGCATCCCCTAAAAAGATGGCATGCCTTGTTTCTATGAACTTAGTGTATCTATCTTGACAATAGAATCGACATCCCTTACTCTTATCTGGATAGCCAATAAAATGGCAACTAATAGTTCTAGAGTCCAGCTTACCGGTGTTTGGGTTGAACATTTTGGCCTCAGCTGGACACCCCCATACGTGCAAATAGCCTAATGAGGGCTTACGTCCTGTCCACATTTCATACGGTGTCTTAGATACTGATTTACTCGGCACTCGATTAAGCACATGAATGGCGGTTTTTAACACCTCCATCCATAGGTTAATTGGAAGTGTCGAGTAACTTAGCATACTTCTTACCATATCCATAAGGATACGGTTTCTCCGTTCCGCTACACCGTTTTGTTGGGGCTCGCCCGGCGTGGAATACTATGCTACTATGCCGTTTTCCTGTAGAAACCTTGCAAAAGGTCCAGGAATTTGGCCATACGGCGTATGTCGACCGTTGTACTTCCCTCCACAATCGGATCTTACTACTTTAATCTTAACATTGTGCTGGTTTTCTACTTTGGCCTTAAATATCTTAAATTTATCCAACACTTCGGATTGCTGCTTGATCAAATAAATATGGCCATAACGCGTATAGTCATCCGTAAACGTTATGAACGAATCATAACCATCTACAGAGACTATGGGGAATGGACCACAAATGTCCGTGTGAACTAATTCTAAAATTCCAGTACTGCATTTGGCATCTTTCTTAATATTCTTAACAAATGTGCCTTTAATGCAATCAATGCATTTTTGTGAATCCGAAAAGTGTAAATGAGGAAGAATCAATTGGGAAACTAAACATTCAATCCTCCCCTCGAAATGTGACATAAATGACAATGCCACAATTTCGATGAAGTTTTGGACTCGATTCTTTTGCGCTTGTTGAATACTAAGTCGTTTTGAGAAGAAACTTGACAATTACTTATAACATTAATGTCATCATGTAAGGACAATAAATATAACATGCCTTGTCAGAAGGCAAGACCCAGACCTTTATTATTAAATGTAATAGAATATTTATCATTACCGAAATGACACACATAACCTGAATCATCCAAACATGAAACCAAAATCAAATTTATCTCTAAAGAGGGTATATAAAGGACATTACGCAGCCTAATGTGACACCCTCAATTTCGATTTCTGCGTGCATTCATATTTTATATAGAGAAACATTTTAAAAGAAGTAGGAGCAGAGAAATAATAAAAAAGATAGCCAAAAAGAGCCAAATCTAGTTCACAGAGAGCGCCGGACAATTCCCGCGGCCCGCTAGCCACGTGGCGCCTTCGGAGCTCATCCTCGCAAAGGGGGAGTGGTCCGCCACTAAACTGGCTACGTGGCAGGCTCGGGGCTCGTCTCTACGAAAGGGGCGAGGTCCGACCCCGTGGGACACATGTTGCCCCCGGAGCTAGCCTCTGTGGAGGAGCGAGGCCAGCCCACAGGACACGTGTCGCCTTCGGAGCTAGTAACTGCGGAAAAGAGAGGACCAGCCGCACGGGACACGTGTCGCTCTCGGAGCTTACCTCCGAGAGGTCCGGCCCCCGCTAGACACGTGTCGCTCTCGGAGCTCACTTCCTAGAGGTCCAGTCCTATTGGACACGTGTCACCTCCGAAGCTCATCTCCGGGAGGTCCGATGCTGATGGACACGTGTCACCTCCGGAACTCACCCCCGGGAGGTCCGACACTGTTAGATACGTGTCGACTTCGGAGCTCATTCCTGAGCAGAAAGGAAGTCCGGCGCTGTTAGGACACGTGGCACTATCGGAGCTCACCTCCGAAGAGAGGGCAGGTCCGGCACTGACATGTGGCACATTCGGAGCTACCACTGAAGAGAGGGGAGGTCCAGCACTGACACATGGCGTACGCGGAGCTTGTCTCTGAGGGAGAGGGAGGTCCCGCCCGCCAGGACGCGTGGCTCACGCGGAGCTCGCCTCTGATGAAGAGGGAGGTCTCGCCCGCCTGACACGCGGCACAACCAGGGCTCGCCCCTGACAAAAGGGAGCCCAAGCCCGCTGGACACGTGGAGCCTCCGGAGCTTATCCCTGCGGAAGGACGCGATTCTGAAGCGGTTTTCCTCTGTACGTGAGTACCCGTGTGACACCCTCACCTCGGGTGTCAGCATATGTTCATGTTTTATGAAGAAGAAAAACATTTTAAGAAAAGTAGGAACAGAGACAAGTATCAAAAGGATAGCCAATAAAGCTCTCCGAGAGCACCGAAGGCAACTTCCACGGCCAGAAGACCACGTGGCGTGTTCGGAGCTCATCCCTGAGAAATTCGGGAGAGGTCCGCCGCTAAACTAGCTACGTGGCAGGCTCGGGGGTCACCTCCGCAATTGGAAAGAGGTCCGACCCTGTGGGACACGTGCTGCCGCGGAGCTAGCCTCTGCGGAAGAAGCAAAGGCATTTTTCAGAGGGCACGTGTCATCCTCGGAGCTAGCCCTCGCGGAAATAAGAGGACCAGTCGCGCGGGATACGTTTCAATCTCGGAGCTCATCTCAGAGAAGTCCGGATCTATCGAACACGTGTCGCCACCGGAGCTTATCACCGGAAGGTCCGTCGCAGCTAAACACGTGTCGACCTCGGGGCATGTCCCTGAGCAAAGGTGAGCGGAAAGACCGGCACCTACACGTGGCGTGCGTGGAGCTCATCTCCGAAGAAGAGGGAGGTCTCGATTGATTGACACGCGGCACAACCGGAGCTCGTCTCTGCGGATGAGGATATACCAGGCCCGGAGGACACGTGGAGCTTCCGGAGCTCATCATCACAGAGGTAACGAGTTCTGGAGCAGCTGTTACGCGTAAGGACACCGGTACGCAACAGAAACCGATCTAAAATCCACGATGGTTACCGACGATAAGACGTCAGGATCTAACAAAGATCTGAATAAGACTCTTATTCGGGATCCAATCAGATTAGGACTCTTCTCTTCCCGATTATAAATAGAACCCAAAACCTCTGGCCGAAACCACGAACTTCTCTTTCAACTCCTGAGCCGACGACTTAGAGCCCTAGCCCTAACTCGCCGAGCAAAACATCGCCGAAGCACAACAAGGGAGATCATCGGAGGAGAACCAAGCGGTCTGAGGAGGACCCCGAAGACAAGAAGAGCATGAGGTAGGACTTCAATACCACCTTACGACATCATTTTGTTCATCTCTTTGCATCCGTTCTTCGATTCCTTTCGAACAGAAGCCTTTTCATGGGCAGAACACTCGATGATCAGTTTGATCTAAAGACAAGATCATCGCCACGTTCATCTTTGATCCGAACACCTCTGACCATGCAAGCCATGCAAGAACAACAGATCAATCTAATAAAACTAATCGTAGGATAGCATGCATGTGCATCATCGCATCTAGTTTAGGGTTTGTGCATGATATTGATTGCTGTGAATTTGTATGCACGTGAATCCTACATAGCAGGACAAACTCAGGAAGCTGTCTACGACGAGCTGCAGCAACAAGGTTTTGAGAATCAAGAACAACCGGAACCGCAAGAACAAGGCAAGTGCTCCTTGACCATGTTGATCCTATGTTTTGGGTAAAACAATTTTGTTTTGCGAAAAGGTGTGTGTGCTGAGTCAAACATGATGGGAAACCCTTTTATAGGACTTTACTAGTTTTGGTTGAACCACCCTTGTCGCCTGGGAAGTTATGAGTCGGGTATGGTTTTTGCTTTATGCTTCGCTGAGTCTATGGAATTGGGAAGCGAGATAGATGTGTCTAGCTAACTGCACTCATATTGATAATAAGAAACGGATGTTAACAATGGAAATGGATCGGAGGGGGACCTAGGCAAGCCCGGGTTTGTGAATGAGGTAGCTTGAGATGGTGGTTTACTTGCCATAGATCTAAGGACCGGTTCATGCATGCACATGCCAGGATAACAGTGCCATCACAAGGCCAAGTATGGGTGCGGCTTAGTTGAGTAATTAGGTAAGTTGCTAGGGTGTTATGGACTGTGGAAGGTGCGGGGAATGGGAGTCGAGTGAGGACTGCCCTGGGAACTGGATGGCACAAGAGGGGGCCCGTGAGTGGGAGAATTGGAGATTCTAGCCTGCCGGTGAAACCTTAGTGAGTCCATACATCTAGTAACCCTTTTGTAAAGGCTATTTTGTGATCTCTTGACCATACACCGACGGTTGTGTACTGGTAAAATGGAGGTTCTGCAGTCGCCGACGGGTGACGAAATCACAAACTTGTGGGTAAAGAGGTGCAAACTTGTGGGTGCAGAGTTACTAAAACTATCATGATAGCCGAGCTTACGGTCACGAGCACCTAGCTAAACTGCCATGATTAGATGGGATGGTTACTGGGATGGTTATTGGAATGGTAATTGGGAAGGTTCTTGGTTATGATTATTGGTTATGGTTTGGTTTGGGACTGTTGAGTCCGGGAGATGAGATGGTTGCATGACTGATGGGTCATGACATGAGATTGGTCTCGGTGCGAAACGTGGTTGTTTTATGAGGAGAGATGGTAGCGAATACGAGGAGGTATTCGTGAAGTATGAATAAAAGATTGGTTAATGTTCGGATGGAACACGGAAGTGTTGGAGGTATGTTGGTAATTTAATACATGTTGGGATTACATTTAAACTTAAGTTGTTGTTTTATCATGGTTTTACAGAACTGCTTTTCTGCAAATAAACCTTTTATGCCTACCTTGTTTAATGAGCTGCATATCATGTGTTTTCCCGCACTTGTTGAGTACATCATTGTACTCAAACTTGCATTATTATTTCTTCATCAACAGCAAGAGAAGACTACTATGAAGACCGAATAGAGCATTATGGCGTGTGATATGTTCTCAACCTTGCCTGTGGAGGGAGTAGAGATGGAGTCACTTCTGCTTAGTTTTGCTTCCGCATTAGTTTTTGCTTCCGCATTTAAATAAGGACTTCTGCTGCATAGAATTAAGATTTCCGCTGTGAGCATGGGTCCAAGACTCGTGAGGTGTTGTAATAAACTCTGTTATTCGTATATATAATCTGAACTCAGTTTGTGGAACGTATGTGTATGTGTGATTAACATCCTGGGCACACATATGCATTAGTTCTCGGTTCCGTGGCTTTCCACAGAATTGAGGGCGTCACAGATTGGTATCAGAGCCACGGGTTGACAGTAGGTTACACGCCTAGATATAAAGCCTTAGATAGATAATAGAACTACGGGTTAAACCCTAGGAAGGAGTTACAAGCACCCTAGGGTGAATAGCCTAGATTGGCCTTTAAAACCACCTTGACATAGGAAACCATCCTTGAATAGGAGTTGAGTGGGCCCTTGTGATGATTATTTGTGAATATGTGCTTAGTGTGAGTTGTGGGACGTCTCAACAACGTTGCCCATATCCACACGTAAGAAGAAGGAGGTGTGAGATGTTTCGGCACTTGCTCACATCCTCATAAGGGCTAATATATATAGTCCAACTCACCTTGATGCATATAGTTGAAAGGACCTACCTAACTTTCTAACCTTCTATTCTATTTCGTTCTCTCTCACAGATGGTGAGAGGAAACGCCAGCCGAAGGAACGTCCAGGAAGATGACCACGAGGAAGTTCCTGCTAACCCCGGAGCTGGCGAAAACAACCTAGAAAGGTTGATGGCCATGCAAAACCAGCTTATGCAAACCATGATCCAAACTTTGGGTCAGTTGCAGGCCAACCAACACCCCGTTCCGGCACCACCGCTACCACCACCGCCGGCTCATAACAGGTTTGGAGAGTTCATGAGGACTCGACCACCCACCTTTGCTCAAGCAAGCGACCCCATGGAGGCCGATGATTGGCTGAAATCCATGGAGAAGAAGCTTGCCATTGTTCAGTGCAACGACCGAGAGAAGGTTCTCTTTGCGTCGCACCAACTGATGGGAGCAGCTGCTGACTGGTGGGATGCCTTGAGCAACGCCCATGCCAACCCGGAGACAATCACTTGGACCGAGTTCAAGGAAAGTTTCCGCTCCCACTACATCCCTATTGGCGTAATGATGCTCAAGAGGCAGGAGTTTGAAGGTCTCCGCCAAGGACAGAAAAGTGTGAATGAATATCTCAACAAGTTCATACAACTGTCCCGGTATGCCCCCGAAGATGTCAACTCAGATCAGAGGAAGCAGTACCTGTTCATGAGAGGGTTGAACAATGAGATCCAAGTTCAGCTCCTCAACAATGACTACGTAAGCTTCCAGAAGCTAGTTGACAAGGCTATTGTGGTGGAAAACAAGATCCGAGAGATCGAGCGAGAGTGCAAAAGGAAGATGCCATACCAGCCCCAAGGGAGCAACGTACGACCTAGGTACATGCCCCCTGCACCGCAGTATGGATCGACCACTCCTACGTACCGCCCTGGTCAGCCACCAAAGCAACGGCTCTTTGCACCGGCACCTCGTGTGCCCATGCCTCCTGCGCCCCGGCCTAACAATGGCGCTCCTGTTCAAAACCCCCGCCCCAACGTACCTGCTGCCGTAGGCAACAGGGCATGCTTTGCATGCAGGGAAGTAGGCCACTTCGCTAACCAGTGCCCGAAGAGAGGCCCTGGACAGCAAGGAAACGTGCCCAAGCAGAATCAGCGACCAAACAGAGGAGACAACCAAGAGAACCATGGACCGCAGAACTATGCTCGTGGCCACGTTAACCATGTCACTGCTGAGGAAGCACAACAGGCTGAGGACGTCGCAATTGGTATGTTCCTTGCCAACTCCAACCCAGCCACCATTTTATTTGATTCCGGAGCATCACATTCCTTCATATCATCCAAATATGTTGCCAAACATCATCTACCCGTATCCCACTTAGAATGTGCTATGATAGTTAATTCTCCCGGAGGAGAAATGAGGACTAGTATAGTATGTCCTAAGGTAAGCCTTAAAATAAGGAGGGTAGACTTCCTTGCCAACCTTATTGTCTTGGACTCCCACGGAATTGACATCATACTTGGAATGGACTGGTTAAGCAAGCACAATGGAGTAATCCAATGCGCTGAGAGAAGCGTGCAGTTGACAAACGAACACGGTGTCCGTGTCGAGTTTGAGTCAGCCCAGCAAGCAACCGAACAGGTGGATTTGAACCATGTTGAAGGAGTAGCATTGGACAACATTCCAGTGGTTCAGGAATTTTCGGACGTGTTCCCGGAAGAACTTCCAGGTATGCCACCTGACCGGGACATCGAGTTTGCCATAGATTTGGTACCTGGAACTGCACCCATAGCTAAGAGACCATATAGGATGCCCGTCAACAAGTTAGTTGAACTCAAGAAGCAAATTCAAGAACAGTTGGAGAAGGGTTTTATCCATCCAAGTTCGTCACCATGGGGAGCCCCGGTACTTTTCATGGACAAGAAGGATGGAACCCAAAGAATGTGCATGGACTACAGGTCTCTCAACGAGGTGACAATCAAGAATAAATACCCTCTGCCCCGTATAGAGGACCTGTTCGATCAAATGAAAGGAGCCCAAGTATTCTCCAAGATTGATCTTCGGTCGGGATATTTCCAGCTGAAGATTAAGCCCTCCGATATACCTAAGACAGCCTTTCGGACACGGTATGGTTCATATGAATATACCGTTATGTCTTTTGGATTGACGAATGCACCCGCGTACTTCATGTACCTTATGAACAAGGTTTTCATGGAGTACTTGGACAAGTTCATCGTGGTTTTCATCGACGACATTATGGTGTATTCAAAAAGTAAGGAGGAGCATGAAGAACATCTGAAATTGACCTTGCAGAAGTTGCGTGAGCATCAGTTATATGCCAAGATCAACAAGTGTCAATTTTGGCTAAAAGAAATATCTTTCCTAGGACACATCATTTCCAAGGAAGGGGTATCGGTTGATCCTGGAAAGGTGAAAGATGTTCTAAAGTGGGACCAACCGAAGAGCGTGAAGGATATTCGAAGTTTCCTCGGGATGGCGGGATACTATCGGCGCTTCATTAAAGACTTCTCCAAGATAGCAAAACCTATGACGGAGTTGTTAATGAAGGAGAAGGTCTTTCAATGGACACAAGCCTGCCAAGAAAGTTTTGAGGAACTCAAGAAAAGGCAAACCACAGCACCAGTTCTAGTATTACCAGACGTAAGCAAGAGCTTTGACATATATTGTGACGCATCCAGACAAGAGCTCGGGTGTGTACTCATGCAGGAAGGACAAGTGGTAGTCTATGCCTCACGCCAATTAAAGAAGCATGAGCTTAATTATCCTACGCATGATTTGGAGTTAGCAGCAGTGGTGCATGCATTGAAGATTTGGAGACATTATATCCTTGGTCATCGATGTGAGATCTATACGGATCATAAAAGCCTCAAGTACATATTTACACAAATGGACTTGAATTTGAGGCAACGTCGATGGTTAGAACTCATCAAGGATTATGATGTGGGAATCAACTATCACCCCGGGAAGGCCAATGTAGTAGCTGACGCATTGAGCAGAAAGGGAGCATGCCACCAACTCACGGTTCGGGATCTACCACCCGAACTACGTAAGGAGTTCAAACGGTTACACCTCGGATTCTTGAATAACGTGGAGATAATAGAGATCCACTCCCCATTGGAGCAAGAAATAAGAAAGGGCCAAACAATGGACGAAGGGATCAAGGAGATCAAGGAGAGAATCCGACAAGGGGTAGAGAAGGATTTCAAGGAGGATGAAAAAGGTACGCTTTGGCTAGGAAAAAGGATTTGTGTGCCAAACCTAAGACACCTTCGCGACATGATAATAAGGGAGGCACATGATTCACCCTATTCCATACATCCAGGGAGCACCAAAATGTACAAGGACTTGAAAACTTGCTATTGGTGGGATGGTATGAAGAGGGATATAGCCGAATACGTTGCCCTATGCGACACATGCCAACGGGTAAAAGCCGAACATCAAAAACCCGCTGGATTGTTGCAACCTTTGAAAATACCTGAATGGAAATGGGAGGACATCAGTATGGACTTCATTGTCGGATTGCCACGAACTCAGTCAGGATACGACTCCATCTGGGTCATTGTGGACCGGTTGACGAAAACCGCCCATTTTCTTCCGGTAAAGACCAGTTACAACGTTACACAGTTGGCAGAGTTGTACATGGAGCAGATCGTGTGCCGTCATGGAGTTCCGAAGAGGATAGTCTCAGATCGAGGTTCTCAGTTTACCTCTAGATTCTGGAGGAAGCTGCAGAAAGCCATGGGTACACAACTGGATTTTAGCTCCGCCTATCACCCACAAACAGATGGGCAAACCGAGAGGACGAACCAAATTTTGGAGGACATGCTGAGAGCTTGCGCCTTGAAACGTGGGCGTAGTTGGGATAGGAGTTTACCATATGCCGAGTTCTCCTATAACAACAGCTATCAAACTAGCTTGAAGATGTCGCCTTTCGAAGCCTTATATGGCAGACGGTGTAGAACGCCGCTGTTCTGGAACGAGACTGGAGAGAACCAGGTGTTTGGACCCGAAGTACTACAAGAGGCTGAAAAACAAGTCCAAACAATACAGGAAAACTTAAAGGCTGCTCAGTCACGACAGAAAGGCTATGCGGACAATAGGCGTAGGAAGTTGACCTTTGAAGTAGGAGACTTCGTATACCTTAAGGTATCACCTATCCGAGGCCAACGACGTTTTAACGTTAAGGGAAAACTAGCGCCTCACTACATCGGACCATTTAATATTTTGGACAAGCGAGGAGAAGTAGCCTACCAACTAGAGCTCCCAAACCACCTCTCTGACGTACATGACGTGTTTCATGTATCCCAGCTCAAGAAGTGCTTGAGAGTACCAGAGGAACAAGTGTAAATGGGAGAACTTGAACTTCGAGAGGACCTGACTTACACAGAACACCCTGTCCGAATCTTGGACGTAAAGGAAAGGGTCACCCGAAACAAGGTGATTCGATGGTGCAAGGTACAATGGAGCCATCACACTGAAGCTGAAGCCACATGGGAACGTGAAGAGGATATCAAGGCAGAATTTCCCCATCTATTTCCTACTAACGAATCTCGAGGGCGAGATTCAATTTAAGGGGGGTAGATTTGTGACACCCTCACCTCGGGTGTCAGCATATGTTCATGTTTTATGAAGAAGAAAAACATTTTAAGAAAAGTAGGAACAAAGACAAGTATCAAAAGGATAGCCAATAAAGCTCTCCGAGAGCACCGAAGGCAACTTCCACGGCCAGCAGACCACGTGGCGTGTTCGGAGCTCATCCCCGAGAAATTTGGGAGAGGTCCGCCGCTAAACTAGCTACGTGGCAGGCTCGGGGGTCACCTCCGCAATTGGAAAGAGGTCCGACCCTGTGGGACACGTGCTGCCGCGAAGCTAGCCTCTACGGAAGAAGCAAAGGCATTTTTCAGAGGGCACGTGTCATCCTCGGAGCTAGCCCTCGCGGAAATAAGAGGACCAGTCACGCGGGATACGTGTCAATCTCGGAGCTCATCTCAGAGAAGTCCGGATCTATCGAACACGTGTCGCCACCGGAGCTTATCACCGGAAGGTCCGTCGGAGCTAAACACGTGTCGACCTCGGGGCATGTCCCTGAGGAAAGGAGAGCGGAAAGACCGGCACCTACACGTGGCGTGCGCGGAGCTCATCTCCGAAGAAGAGGGAGGTCTCGATCGATTAACACGCGGCACAACCGGAGCTCGTCTCTGCGGATGAGGAGATACCAGGCCCAGAGGACACGTGGAGCTTCCGGAGCTCATCATCACGGAGGTAACGAGTTCTGGAGCAGCTGTTACGCATAAGGACACCGGTACGCAACAGAAACCGATCTAAAATTCACGATGGTTACCGAAGATAAGACATCAGGATCTAACAAAGATCTGAATAAGACTCTTATTCGGGATCCAATCAGATTAGGACTCTTCTCTTCCCGATTATAAATAGAACCCAAAACCTCTGGCCGAAACCACGAACTTCTCTTTCAACTCCTGAGCCGACGACTTAGAGCCCTAGACCTAACTTGCCGAGCAAAACATCGCCGAAGCACAACAAGGGAGATCATCGGAGGAGAACCAAGCGGTCTGAAAAGGACCCCGAAGACAAGAAGAGCGTGAGGTAGGACTTCAATACCACCTTACGACATCATTTTGTTCATCTCTTTGCATCCGTTCTTCGATTCCTTTCGAACAGAAGCCTTTTCGTGGGCAGAATACTCGATGATCAGTTTGATCTAAAGACAAGATCATCGCCACGTTCATCTTTGATCCGAACACCTCTGACCATGCAAGCCATGCAAGAACAACAGATCAATCTAATAAAACTAATCGTAGGATAGCATGCATGTGCATCATCGCATCTAGTTTAGGGTTTGTGCATGATATTGATCGCTGTGAATTTGTATGCATGTGAATCCTACATAGCAGGACAAACTCAGGAAGCTGTCTACGACGAGCTGCAGCAACAAGGTTTTGAGAATCAAGAACAACCGGAACCGCAAGAACAAGGCAAGTGCTCCTTGACCATGTTGATCCTATGTTTTGGGTAAAACAATTTTGTTTTGCGAAAAGGTGTGTGTGCTGAGTCAAACATGATGGGAAACCCTTTTATAGGAGTTTACTAGTTTTGGTTGAACCACCCTTGTCGCCTGGGAAGTTATGAGTCGGGTATGGTTTTTGCTTTATGCTTCGCTGAGTCCATGGAAATGGGAAGCGAGATAGATGTGTCTAGCTAACTGCACTCATATTGATAATAAGAAACTGATGTTAACAATGGAAATGGATCGGAGGGGGATCTAGGCAAGCCCGGGTTTGTGAATGAGGTAGCTTGAGATGGTGGTTTACTTGCCATAGATCTAAGGACCGGTTCATGCATGCACATGCCAGGATAACAGTGCCACCACAATGCCAAGTATGGGTGCGGCTTAGCTGAGTAATTAGGTAAGTTGCTAGGGTGTTATGGACTGTGGAAGGTGCGGGGAATGGGAGTCAAGTGAGGACTGCCCTGGGAACTGCATGGCACAAGAGGGGGCCCGTGGGTGGGAGAATTGGAGATTCTAGCCTGCCGGTGAAACCTTAGTGAGTCCATACATCTAGTAACCCATTTGTAAAGGCTATTTTGTGATCTCTTGACCATACACCGACGGTTGTGTACTGGTAAAATGGAGGTTCTGCAGTCGCCGACGGGTGACGAAATCACAAACTTGTGGGTAAAGAGGTGCAAACTCTGCAGAGTTACTAAAACTATCATGATAGCCGAGCTTACGGTCACGAGCACCTGGCTAAACTGCCATGATTAGATGGGATGGTTACTGGGATGATTATTGGAATGGTTATTGGGAAGGTTCTTGGTTGTGGTTATTGGTTATGGTTTGGTTTGGGACTGTTGAGTCCGGGAGATGAGATGGTTGCATGACTGATGGGTCATGACATGAGATTGGTCTCGGTGCGAAACGTGGTTGTTTTATGAGGAGAGATGGTAGCGAATACGAGGAGGTATTCGTGAAGTATGAATAAAAGATTGGTTAATGTTCGGATGGAACACGGGAAGATGGAGGTATGTTGGTAATTTAATACATGTTGGGATTACATTTAAACTTAAGTTGTTGTTTTATCATGGTTTTACAGAACTGCTTTTCTGCAAATAAACCTTTTATGCCTACCTTGTTTAATGAGCTGCATATCATGTGTTTTCCCGCACTTGCTGAGTACATCATTGTACTCAAACTTGCATTATTATTTCTTCATCAACAGCAACAGAAGACTACTATGAAGACTGAATAGAGCATTATGGCGTGTGATCTGTTCTCAACCTTGCCTGTGGAGGGAGTAGAGATGGAGTCACTTCTGCTTAGTTTTGCTTCCGCATTAGTTTTTGCTTCCGCATTTAAATAAGGACTTCCGCTGCATAGAATTAAGATTTCCGCTGTGAGCATGGGTCCAAGACTCATGAGGTGTTGTAATAAACTCTGTTATTCGTGGTAATATATAATCTGAACTCAGTTTGTGGAACGTATGTGTATGTGTGATGAACATCCTTGGCACACATATGCATTAGTTCTCGGTTCCGTGGCTTTCCACAGAATTGAGGGCGTCACAACCCGTTACTGAGGAAACGGACACGAACTCTTCTACGTTGATACTGCACCAAATCAATTGAAGATAAGTTGCTAAGATTCAAAAACAATTTGAATAGGACTCTTCTTCGAAATCCAATCAGATTACGACGTCATCGCGTTTTCTTTGCATCTGTTCTTCGATCTCTTCGAACAGAAGTTTTTTCGTGGACAGATTACATGTTGATTGGTTTGATCTAGATCTTGAGTCCAGATCATCACCACGTCCACACTTGATCCCTATACCTTTGTTCATCGTAAAATCCCATGCAAGCCATGCAAACATGCAAAAGCACGTACAAACTGATCTAATGAAACCAGCACCATAGGAATATCATGCATATGCATCATTGCATCTTGAGTAAAGTTTGTGCATTATAATTGATTGTTGTGAACCTTGTATATGCGTGATCGTGAGTAGAAGGATAAGTTCAGTGAGCTACCTACGAAGGACTACAGTACCAGAACATCGAGACACAAGAACAACCAGAACCACAGGAACAAGGCAAGTGCCCCTTGGCCATATTGATCCCATGTTTTTGGAAAACTGTTTTGTTTGCGAAAACTGTGAATGCTTGAGTCAACTTGATGGGAAACTCTTTTATAGGAGTTTACTAGTTTTGTTAACCACCCTTGACGCTAGGGAAGTTTATGAGTCGGGTATGGTCGTTTTTGCTTTTTGCTTCGCTAATCTACGGGATATGGGAAGTGATAGAATGTGTCTAGCTAACTGCACTCGTATGGATAATGGTAACGAGAAACTGATGTTGATAATGGACATGAATCGGAGGGAGATCTAGGCAAGCTTGGTTTGTGGATGAGGTAGAATGAGATGGTGGTTTACTTGCCGTAGATCTAAGGACCGGTTCATGCGAGCCATGCTAGGATAACAGTGCACCACAAGGCCAAATATGGGTGCGGCTTAGCTGACTAATTAGGTAAGTTGCTAGATTGTTATGGACCGTGGAAAGTGCTGGGAATGGGAGTCGAGTGAGGACTTCCCTAGGAACTGCATGGCACAAGAGGGGGCCTGTAGGTGGGAGAATTGGAGATTCTAGCCTGCTGGTGAAACCTTAGTGAGTCCATACATCTAGTAACCCTTTTGTAAAGGCTATTTTGTGATCTCTTGATCATACACCGACGATTGTGTACTGGTATAATGGAGGTTCTGCAGTCGCCGACGGGTGACGAAATCACAAACTTGTGGGTAAAGTGGTGCCACCTCTACAGAGTGTAAAACTATCATGATAGCCGAGCTTCCGGTCACAAACGCCTGGACAACCCACATGATTAGATGGGATAGTTTTGGAAAGTTCGGTTTTGGTTATTGGAATGGTTATTGGGAGGTTATGGTTTTTGGTTTGGTTATTGTTTGGTTTTCAAACTGTTGAGTCGAAACAAAGAGAATGGTCTCGGTGATGAGATGGAATCGAATATGAGATGAAATGGTAGTGAATACGGGATGGTATTCATGAGATGGTAGTGAATACGAGATGGTATTCATGAGCACGAGAAAAGTTGAGAAAGATTAATATCTGGAAGAGACATGAAAAGTGGTAAATCATGATGGAGGTATGTTGATGTTTAAATATATGTTGGGATTACATTCGCTTAAAGCTAATTGTTTTTTATCATGATTTGTGAAATCAACTTTGCTTTTATGTAATGAGCCTTTTTATACCTTCCTTGCTGTAAGCTACATATCATATTTTCCCGCACTTGCTGAGTACATCATGTACTCAAACTTGCATTATCATACATCATCAGCAACAGGAGAGGAGTACTATGAAGACCACGTGGAGTATTAGGAGTGTGATCCACCGTCAACTTGCCTGTGGGGATGGAGTAGAGATGGAGCCGCTGCTGCTGCTTAGTTTGCTTCCGCACTAGTTAGAAGACTTCCGCTGCTAGAATAAGACTTCCGCTGCTAGAATGAGTTAGACACTCATGAGACAATGTAATAAAAACCCTATTATTCGTGGTATTTTTCTGAATTCAGTTTGTGGATGATATGTGTATGTGTGATGAACATCCTGGGCACACATACGCATTAGTCTCGGTCCCGAGAGGTTTCCTCTCAGAACCGGGGCATCATAAATTATGGTATCAGAGCCACGTTGACTGTAGGATGCACCCCTAGTCACAGATTGGTATTAGAAGCCACGCTGACCATAGTATGCAAGACTAGGTAGAGTGCATAGATTGGCATTGGAACCACCTTGACCATAGGACAAAGTCACAGAGTAATCACAGATTGGTACCGCCCCAAAACCACATAGGACCCCCATTGAATAGAAGCTTGAATAGGATTGGTTGAACCTTGTGATGATTGTTTGTGCTTGTGTGTTTAGTGTAAGCTGTGGGACGTTTCAAGCGTTGTCCATATCCGCACATAGTAGAGAGATGTGAGATGATTTGGCACTTGTTCACATCCTCATACAGGCTAATATATGTAGCCCATCCACCTTGATGCATATAGTTAGGGGGACCCATCTAACCTTCTAACCTCTATTCTACCCAACTCTCTCTCACAGATGGTGAGAGGAAACGCAGGCCGTCAAGGGAGGAACGTCCGTGGCAACCAACAGGATGACCACGTTGAGGTTCCTGAGAATGACAACCCCGGAGCTGGTACAAACAACCTGGAAGGGTTGATGGCTATGCAGAATTAGCTCATGCAAACCGTGATCCAAACTTTAGGTCAGCTGCAAGCCAACAACAACAGCCCCATCCCTGCACCACCGCCACCACCATCGCCACCACCGCTGGCTCACAACCGCTTGGGAGAGTTCATGAGGACTCGACCACCCACTTTTGCTCAAGCTAATGATCCCATGGAGGCTGATGACTGGTTGGAGTCCATGGAGAAGAAGCTTGCCATAGTCCAGTGCAATGACTGAGAGAAGGTTCTCTTCGCGTCGCACCAACTCATGGGAGCAGCCGCTGACTGGTGGGATGCCCTTTGCAACGCTCATGTCGACCCGGAGACTATTACTTGGACTGAGTTCAAGGAGATTTTCTGCTCTCATTACACCCCCTGCTGGAGTAATGATGCTCAAAAGACAAGAGTTTGAAGGTCTACGCCAAGGCAAGAAAAGCGTGAATGAGTACCTCAACAAGTTCACACAACTGTCAAGGTATGCCCTTGAGGACGTCAACTCGGACCAACGGAAGCAGTACTTGTTCATGAGAGGGTTGAACAATGAAATCCAAGTCCAGATTCTCAACAATGATTATGCTAACTTCCAGAAGCTAGTTGACAAAGCCATAGTGGTTGAGAGCAGGATCCGAGAGATCGAGCAAGAGGGCAAAAGAAAGATGCCGTACCAGCCACAAGGGAGCAACGCACGACCTCGGTACATGCCCCCAGCTGCACCACAGTATGGATCGTCCGCTCCTTCTTTTCGCCCTAACCAACCACCACAGCAACGTCCTGTTATGCAAGCACCTCATGTGTCTTTGCCTCCTGCGCCCCGCCCCAACATGGGCGCTCCTGTTCAAAACCCCCGCCCCAATGTACCTGCTGTCGTGGGCAACAAGGCATGCTTTGCATGCGGGGAAACGGGACACTTTGCGAGCCAGTGCCCGAAGAGAAGTCCTCGACAACCAAGCAACGTGCCCAAACAGAACCCACGGCCGAACGGAGGAGCCAATCAAGGAAACCGTGGACAGCAGAACTACGCTCGCGGCAACGTGAACCATGTTTCTGCTGAGGAAGCGCAACAGGCTGAGGACGTTGTAATTGGTATGTTCCTTGCCAACTCCAAACCAGCCACCATTCTATTTGATTCCGGAGCATCACATTCATTCATATCATCCAAGTATGTTGCCAAGTATAATCTACCCATATCACACTTGAAATATACTATGTTGGTTAATTCTCCCGGTGGAGAGATGAGGACTAATATAGTATGTCCGAAAGTAAACCTTAAAATAAGGGGGGTAGACTTCCTTGCCAACCTCATTGTCTTCGATTCCCAAGGGCTTGACATAATACTCGGGATGGATTAGTTAAGCAAGCACAACGGAGTAATCCAATGTGCTGAGAGGAGCGTACAGTTGACAAACGAGCACGGTACCCGTATTGAGTTCGAGTCAGCCCAACCGGCAACCGAGAAGGCGACGTTGAACCACGTCGAAGAAGCAACCCTGGAAAGCATTCCGGTGGTTCAAAAATTCTCGGACGTGTTCCCGGAAGAACTTCCAGGTATGCCACCTGACCGGGACATTGAGTTTTCTATTAACTTGGTACCTGGAACTGCACCTATAGCAAAGAGACCATATAGGATGTCCGTAAATGAACTAGTGGAGCTCAAGAAACAAATCCAGGAGCAGCAAGAGAAGGGTTTTATACGTCCAAGCTCGTCACCATGGGGAGCCCCCGTGCTCTTTGTAGATAAGAAGGATGGGACTCAAAGGATGTGCGTGGACTATAGGTCTCTCAACGAAGTGACGATCAAGAACAAGTACCCTCTGCCCCGTATAGAGGATCTGTTCGACCAGATGAAAGGTGCCCGAATTTTCTCCAAGATTGATCTTTGGTCGGGATACTTCAAGCTGAAGATTAAACCCTCCGACATACCCAAGACTGCCTTTCGAACACGGTATGGTTCGTATGAATATATCATTATGTATTTTGGGTTAACGAATGCACCCGCATACTTCATGTACCTCATGAATAAAGTCTTCATGGAATACTTGGACAAGTTTGTCGTGGTTTTCATCGACGACATCATGGTGTATTCGAAAAGCGAGGAGGAACATGATGAACATTTGAGATTGACATTGCAAAAACTGCGAGAGCATCAATTGTATGCCAAGCTCAGCAAATGTCAATTTTGGCTAAAGGACATATTGTTCCTAGGCCACATCATCTCCGAGGAAGGAGTATCGGTTGATCCCGGAAAAGTGGGAGATGTTCTAAAGTGGAACCAACCGCAAAACGTGAGGGATATTCGGAGTTTTTTGGGATGGCTGGATACTACCGACGCTTCATCAAGGACTTCTCCAAGATAGCGAAGCCTATGACGGAGCTATTGATGAAGGTAAAGGTGTTCCAGTGGACATCAGCGTGCCAAGAAAGCTTTGAGGAGCTCAAGGAAAGGCTAACCACAGCGCCGGTTTTGGTATTGCCAGACGTGAGCAAGAGTTTTGACATATATTGTGACGCATCAAGACAAGGGCTCGGATGCGTGCTCAAGCAAGAAGGACAAGTGCTAGCCTATGCCTCACGACAATTGAAGAAGCACGGGCTTAGTTATCCTACACATGACTTGGAACTCGCAGCCGTGGTGCATGCATTAAAGATTTGGAGACATTATATCCTTGGCCACCGATGTGAGATCTAAACGGATCATAAAAGCCTCAAGTACATATTCACTCAAACGGATTTGAATTTGAGGCAACGTCGATAGTTGGAACTCATCAAGGATTGTGATGTTGGAATCAACTATCACCCCGGAAAGGCAAATGTAGTAGCTGATGCATTGAGCCGAAAGGGAGCATGTCACCAACTCACGGTTCGGGAGCTACCGCCCGAGCTGCGCAAGGAGTTCGAACGGTTATATCTCAGGTTCTTGAACGAGATGGAAGTGATGGAACTCCACTCTTCATTGGAACAAGAAATAAGAGATGGCCAAGCATCGGATGAAGAAATCAAGGAGATCAAGGAAAGGATCCAACAAGGCATCGAAAAGGACTTCAAGGAAGACGAGAAGGGTACACTTTTGCTAGGAAAAAGGATTTGTGTGCCTAACGTGAAGCACATCAGCGACACGATATTAAAAGAGGCACATGATTCACCTTATTCCATACATCCCGGCAGTACAAATATGTACAAGGACCTAAAGACTTGTTATTGGTGGGATGGTATGAAAAGCGACATAGCCGAGTATGTTGCCTTACGTGACACATGCCAACGGGTGAAGGCCGAACATCAAAGACCCGCTGGACTGTTGCAACCCTTAAAGATACCCGAGTGAAAGTGGGAAGACATTAGTATGGATTTCATCGTTGGATTGCCACGTACTCGGCCGGGTTACGACTCCATCTTGGTTATCATGGACCGATTGATGAAAACATCTCATTTTCTTCCTGTTAAGACCGTGTACAATGTTGCACAACTAGCTGAGTTGTACATGGAGCAAATCGTGTGTCGTCATGGAGTCCCAAAGAGGATAGTCTCAGATCGGGGGTTCTCAGTTTACCTCTAGGTTTTGGAGGAAGCTGCATGAGGCTATGGGTACACGACTGGATTTTAGCTCCGCTTACCACCCGCAGACTGATGGACAAACCGAGAGGATGAACCAAATTTTGGAGGACATGTTGAGAGCTTGCGCCTTGAAACATGGGCATAGTTGGGATAGGAGTTTTCTGTATGCCGACTTCTCCTATAACAACAGCTATCAATCTAGCTTGAAGATGTCACCTTTCGAAGCATTGTATGGTAGACGGTGTAGAACACCGCTATTTTGGAACGAGACCGGAGAGAACCAAGTGTTTGGACCAAAAGTACTGCAAGAGGCTGAGAAGCAAGTCCAAACGGTACAGGAGAACTTGAAGGCTGCTCAATCACGACAGAAAGGCTATGCGGACAATAGGCGAAGGAAGTTGACTTTTGAAGTAGGAGACTTCGTATACCTTAAGGTATCGCCTAACCATGGCCAACGACGTTTCAACATTAAAGGCAAGCTAGAACCTCGCTATATCGGGCCATTTAAGATTTTGGGCAAGCGAGGAGAAGTAGCCTATCAACTAGAGCTCCCGATGCACTCTTCGACATGCATGACGTGTTTCACGTGTCCCAGCCCAAGAAGTGCTTGCGAGTACCAGAAGAACAAGTACCGATGGATGAGCTTGAGCTTCAAGAGGATCTGACCTATGCAGAGCACCCTATCCGAATTTTGGACGTAAAGGAAAGGGTCACGAGGAACAAAGTGATCCGTTGGTGCAAGGTACAATGGAATCATCACACCGAAGCTGAAGCCACATGGGAGCGTGAAGAAGACATCAAGGTAGAATTCCCTCATCTATTCCCCACTAGCGAATCTCAAGGGCAAGATTCAATTTAAGGGGGGTATATTTGTGACACCCTCAATTTCGATTTCTGCGTGCATTCATATTTTATATAGAGAAAACATTTTAAAAGAAGTAGGAATAGAGAAAGAATAAAAAAGATAGCCAAAAAGAGTCAAATCTAGTTCACAGAGAGCGCCGAAGACAATTCCCGCGGCCCGCTGGCCACGTGGCGCCTTCGGAGCTCATCCCCACAAAGGGGGAGAGGTCCGCCGCTAAACTGGCTACGTGGCAGGCTCGGGGCTCATCCCTGCGGAAGGGGCGAGGTCCGACCCCGTGGGACACGTGTTTCCCCCGGAGCTAGCCTCTGCGGAGGAGCGAGGCCAGCCCGCAGGACAGGTGTCACCTTTGAAGCTAGTCACTGCGGAAAAGAGAGGACCAGCCGCGCGGGACACGTGTCGCTCTCGGAGCTCACCTCCGAGAGGTTTGGCCCCGCTAGAAACGTGTCGCTCTCGGAGCTCACTTCCGAGAGGTCCGGTCCAATTGGACACATGTCACCTCCGGAGCTCATCTCCGGGAGGTCCGACGCTGATGGACACGTGTCACCTCCGGAGCTCACCCGCGGGAGGTCCGACGTTGTTAGACACGTGTCGACTTCGGAGCTCATTCCTGAGCAGAAAGTAAGTCCGGCGCTGTTAGGACACGTGGCACTATCGGAGCTCACCTCCAAAGAGAGGGGAGGTCCGACACTGACATGTGGCAAATTCGGAGCTACCTCCGAAGAGAGGGGAGGTCCGACACTGACACGTGGCGTACGCGGAGCTCGCCTCTGAGGGAGAGGGAGGTCCCGACCGCCAGGACGCGTGGCGCACGCGGAGCTCACCTATGATGAAGAGGGAGGTCTCGCCCGCCTGACACGCGGCACAACCAGAGCTCGCCCCTGAGAAAAAGGGAGCCCAGGCCCGCTGGACACGTGGAGCCTCCGGCGCTTATCCCTGCGGAAGGACGTGATTCTGAAGCGGTTTTCCTCTGTACGTGAGTACCCATTACTGAGGAAACCGACACGAACTCTTCTACGGTGATACTGCACCAAATCAATTGAAGATAAGTTGCTAAGATTCAAAAACAATTTGAATAGGACTCTTATTCGAAATCCAATCAGATTAGGACTCTTCTCTTCCCTATTATAAATAAAACCCGAAACAACCCCTTGGTCGTAACATCTTTTCTAAAGCCGACAACTTAGAAGCCCCAGCCCCAAACACGCCGAGCTAAACCCCTTCGCCAGAGTTTGACCACCGAAGAAACCGCCGACGAGCCTAGACACGATCGCCATCGCCGGAGGAGAGCCGACGATCTGTTTTTGCTACAGGAAGGACCCGAAGGAAGTAAGGTAGGTCTCCATTACCACCTTACGACGTCATCACATTTTCTTTGCATCTCTTCTTCGATCTCTTCGAACAGAAGCTTTTTCATGGACAGATCCTGTGTTGATCGGTTTGATCTAGATCTTGATTCCAGATCATCACCATGTCCACACTTGATCCCTATACCTTTGTTCATCGTAAAATCCCATGCAAGCCATGGAAACATGCAAAAGCACGTACAAACTGATCTAATGAAACCAGCACCATAGGAATAGCATGCATATGCATCATTGCATCTTGAGTAAAATTTGTCCATGATAATTGATTGCTGTGAACCTTGTATATGCGTGATCGTGAGTAGAAGGACAAGTTCAGTACCAGAACATCAAGACACAAGAACAACTAGAGCCACAGGAACAAGGCAAGTGCCCCTTGGCCATATTGATCCCATGTTTTTGGAAAACTGTTTTGTTTCCGAAAAATGTGAATGCTTTAGTCAACTTGATGGGAAACCCTTTTATAGGAGTTTAGTAGTTTTGTTAACCACCCTTGAAGCCAGGGAAGTTTATGAGTCGGGTATGGTCGTTTTTGCTTCGCTAATCTACGGGATATGAGAAGCGATAGAATGTGTCTAGCTAACTGCACTCGTATGAATAATGGTTACGAGAAACTGATGTTGATAATGGACATGAATCGGAGGGAGATCTAGGCAAGCTTGGTTTGTGGATGAGGTAGAATGAGATGGTGGTTTACTTGCCATAGATCTAAGGACCGGTTCATGCGAGCCATGCTAGGATAAGAGTGCCACCACAAGGCCAAATATGGGTGCGGCTTAGCTGACTAATTAGGTAAGTTGCTAGATTGTTATGGACCGTGGAAGGCGCTGGGAATAGGAGTCGAGTGAGGACTGCCCTGGGAACTACATGGCACAAGAGGGGGCCAGTAGGTGGAAGAATTGGAGATTCTAGCCTGCTGGTGAAAACTTAGTGAGTCCATACATCTAGTAACCCCTTTGTAAAGGCTATTTTGTGATCTCTTGACCATACACCGATGGTTGTGTACTGGTATAATGGAGGTTCTGCAGTCGCCGACGGGTGATGAAATCACAAACTTGTGGGTAAAGTGGTGCCACCTCTACAGAGTGTAAAACTATCACGATAGCCGAGCTTCCGGTCACAAGCGCCTGGACAACCCACATGATTATATGGGATGGTTTTGGAAAGTTCGGTTTTGGTTATTGGAATGGTTATTGGGAGGTTATGGTTTCTGGTTTGGTTATTGTTCGGTTTTCGGACTGTTGAGTCGAAACAAAGAGAATGGTCTCGGTGATGAGATAGAATCGAATATGAGATGAAATGGTAGTGAATACGAGATGGTATTCATGATATGGTAGTGAATACGAGATGGTATTCATGAGCACGAGAAAAAGTTGAGAAAGATTAATATCTGGAAGAGACATGAAAAGTGGTAAATCATGATGGAGGTATGTTGATGTTTAAATACATGTTGGGATTACATTCGCTTAAAGCTAATTTCTTTTTTTATCATGATTTTTGAAATCAACTTTGCTTTTATGCAATGAGCCTTTTTATACCTTCCTTGTTGTAAGCTACATATCATATTTTTCCGCACTTGCTGAGTACATCATGTACTCAAACTTGCATTATCATACATCATCAGCAACAGGAGAGGAGTACTATGAAGACCACGTGGAGTATTAGGAGTGTGATCCACCGTCAACTTGCCTGTGGGGATGGAGTAGAGATGGAGCCGCTGCGGCTGCTTAGTTTGCTTCTGCACTAGTTAGAAGACTTCTACTGCTAGAATAAAGACTTCCGCTGCTAGAATAAGACTTCCACTGCTAGAATGAGTTACACACTCATGAGACAATGTAATAAAAACCCTATTATTCGTGGTATTATTCTGAATTCAGTTTGTGGATGATATGTGTATGTGTGATGAACATCCTGGGCACACATACGCATCAATCTCGGTCCCGAGAGGTTTCCTCTCAGAACCGGGGCGTCACACCTAAGTACAAAGCCATCTCTAAGTCTAAGTGGGAGATCTCCAACGGCTTCAACTTGAGATTCACGGCCATCATCGACTTTAATGGCCTTTCCCCCTCTTCTTAGGATCCTCCTCATACTTAATCCCTGTAAAGAATTTCAAACGTGCACGGTAGCACCTGAATCAATCCACCAAGTAGATTGAGAATAATCTAAAAACAGGGATTCATTAACAAAAGTCACAAAATCATTACCATTCTTGCAACACCACTTCAGGAAGTCCACGTAACCCTTCTGGTAGTGTCCTTTCTCCTTACAAAATCTACACTGCTCCTTGTCCACTTTCACATCCTTCTGTGGAGGATGCTGAAGTGGAGCCTTATCTTTTCCCTTATCAATAGAAGAAGTGTCATGTGACTTAAAGGAAGCACCTTTGGGAGAACCAAAGTAGTTCTTCCCTTTACTTTTCTCTTTGGCGTAGTTGACAGAGTCAGCACCCCTCTGGGATTTAATGCGTTCTTCTTCTTGAATGCACATAGCAATCAACTCCTCTAAGTTCCACTGCTCTGGCTGAGAGTTGTAGTTGATTACGAAGGCCTCAAAATCCTTAGGTAGTGAAGAAAAAATGAGGTGCACAAGCAACTCATTAGTGATTCCTAGGTCCATTGGCTTGAGCTTCGTGGCTAAGTTGGTCATCTTAAGGATGTGCTCATGCACAACACTTCCAGTGTATCTCTCAGTAACAAGATTCCTGATAAGCATGCTCGCTGTAGCCTTGGAAGAGTCAGTGAATTGACTTTCCACCTTACAGAGGTACTCAAGAGCAGTGTCACATTCGAGAATCTCTCCCCGAATGGCCTCAGTGATTGTCCCCCAAATTACCATCAAACACTTCGTGTTTGAGGCAATCCACTTAAGGAAATTCTTATCATACTTATTGTCCCTTCCTAAGCTCGAAGGACTCATCAGTCTCTCTAGCAGTAGGTGTAGGGACCTCAGGCTCAATGTGGCAGGGTGTCATTAATGCAAAATCAATTTCAGAGATAGCCAAAGCGATCTCCAATTTTTCTTTCTAAGTACCATAATTAGAACCGTTGAGTGGTTCAATTTTGGAAATAAAACTCAGTGCTGAATACAAGGCGGAGGAACCTTCATAAAAATTATATATATATATATAAGTAAATATACAATAAACGTAAACAATACATAAATGTTGTATTTTGTTTTTCGCGTTGGTTACTCCACAAAATACAACATTCAAAATCATAGAAAATTCCGTTTTTCGTGTTGGTTACTCAACGAAATTCTTTATGAACAAAATACTTAAAGTAATATAGAAATGCCGTGTTTTATTTTTTTGCGTTGGTTACTCGGGAAAAACACGTCATTCACAGACATGTAAATTTTATTCTTGCGCGTTGGTTACTCAAATAAAATTCATACGGATATTAACTTAAATATGGTAAATTTGTTTTTCGCGTTGCTTACTCAACAAATTTAACATAACTAACTGCGGAAGCAATACTTGATAACTATCATAAATACTTAAAATTCTACAGCACAAATAATCAAATTAAATGGGTTGAGGAAACTTAACTATACTTATGGAAAAATGCAAAACATCACATGATATATTACAAACATCACAGAAATTTCTTAAAATTTTATCAACCATTTAATTTAATTTTGCTTAGGCCCATTTGATTTCAGCCCATACTAAAATCCTAAAAATCCATCTGAAAATGAAAAGTCCAGAAACCAATTCTGGCCCAAGCCAAAAACTAAATTGCTTAAAAATTCTAACTAAAGCAGAAAAGGCCCATTGACAACAACAGCCCAAAGCCCATTATCTAAATTCCTAAAAAATTGGAAAAGAAAAAACAAAAAAAACTTCCGTGCGCAGCCCACTGTGGCTCTGCCCAGCCCAGAACAAAAACAAAAGAATTCTGAAAAATTAAAAGGGCAGCCCAATTCGGCCAACAACGGCTTCCGCCTGGGCCGAGAGCCCGCTCCATGCGCGATGAGCGTGGGCCGTCGGATCAAAATCCAACGGGCGCGCGTCGAAATAGGGGGGGTATAAAAATACCGCCTTCCCGGTCCGAAACCCTAACCCTCATTTCTTCTTTTCCTTTTCTCTCTGCACGGAGCGAGCGAACGAGAGGCGGAGCAGCCGAGTGCCATGCGGCGGTGTGCTCCAGCGTCGCCGCAGCCTCCTCCCCGGCGCGTGAGCTCGCCGCAAGGCGTCTCGCCACCTGTGGGTGGTCGCCGGCCAACCGTCGTCGAGGGAGCCCCGCCATAGGGTTAGGGTTCCGCATTGAACCCTACCCTGACAGCCTTAGCGGTGACGCTGCCACCTCCTTCATCATCGGAATCCAAGCTCATGCACGTTGTTCGATGAGCTCGGTGCCGTTGATGAAGAGGGCGCGCAATGTCCTTTCTGTGAACGGATCTTGTGGCCCGAAGGCCGATCTTCCCGGGTCTCCTCATCGAGGAGTTCGCCGGTGAGTTCGGCGCCAGCATCTTCGCCCGGCAAGCGAAAAGCCGGTGAGGTCCCGAAGAACTTCGTTGGCGGTTAATGAGATTCAAAGGTGAGTAGATCTTCCCCTTTCTAATTTCTTATTTGCTTCGGTTTTGTTCCCTTTGGTTCTTAGTTCTCATTCATGTTCCAAAACCGACTTAGATGTAATCCCCTCCTTCTAATTGCTGTAGAATCTAATTAAAACTTGGACAAAACTAAAACCTGATTAGAAACTAACCTAGCCCGGCTTTGATTTCATTGTTGGATTCTTCGTTCCATAGGTTCTCAATCTAGGTGTTATCTAATCAGGTTTCTTAGATATCAATTGCATGTTCGATCAATCACAGTCACCTAGAATTCTAATTAGAATAGAGTAGATCACTGTAAAGGTCTAGATATAGTTCATACCTTCGTTGGCGTGAGTAGAGGATGACATCACGTTGATGAAGAAAATCGATGCAGTGCAGTGGCGACCGGTAACTGTAAAAGTCCCAAAAACGTGGATGCAAAGAAAATGATATTTGAGCATCATTGTGTTTCGGGTTCAAAAAAAATGGGACTTGTTTAAATTTTTCCACATGTGATGACACACATGAGTGACCCACCACTCTACCCTAGGAGCAATTGAGTGTTGGGGAAGAAAGTTAATTTGAAACCCATGTGTAAGCTCTCATGTGCAATGGGGAATGAAATTCAGAGTTTGAACTCAAATTGTTCAACTCAAATTTCAAATTAGGACAACCGATAGGAATGCAAATGGTGGTGATCAAAACCTCATTTGCAGCAGCCAAACCAGAAATCAAGTTTCATATTTGAATTCCTTGGGTCCAAATTGGTGGAAAGGCAAAGTCTCATAAAGTTTGGAGATTGTTTTGCTACCCATTTCTCAAATGGACTTTAAATGGCGTAGGAATTCAACTACAAATTCAAATGGGGATGAAACTTGCTCTAGTATCCAAATTGAGTTCAGATTGTAGCCCCCACAACTGAATTTGGTAATTTGCCAACTTGGAGAAAATTTGAGGGGATAAGGGGGACAGTGGGGCCCACAGGTCATTGAGCCAATTAGACTTGCCCCCTAAGTCTCCATTCCTTGTTTTCCATGGAAGCAATTAAGTCGGTGCTCGGACACTGAGTCAACCAGCGTGCACCACCGAGGGAAGTGTCACCACCACCTCACGAGCGAACCCCGGCTTGTTTTCCTTGCCCTTATTGGCTCACGCCAGGAGCTCGTCACCTCACAAATCGCCTCACCTAGCCGCTCGTTCATTGCCACGTGTCCCTCGACGAAACCTCGTCCGCACACGAGGTCAACTTTACTAAGTGATTTGGACCACCTGCCAAATTTGGGAAGAATTTGGGAGCAACCAAGAGGGATAAGGAGGGGGGTCTAAAGGTGGGACCCACATGTCATTGGAATACAGACTTGCAACTGAAGTAATTGAGCTGTTATTTCTCTGTTCCCACCGAAGCAACAGACGTAGCCCTGTTCAGACGCGAGCTCGGATCAAGCAGTCGCAGGGCGCCACAGAGACTCGATGCAGCAGCCACCGCCCCGTTTTCTCCTTGCGCTGGCGACCAGTTTCACTGTTTCCATCACGCTCGGTGCGATCCACTTGACCACAGCCGAGCCAATTGTGGTCTGTTTTCCCTCGCTCGTAACACGCTCGAAGCAGCCGGAGCTCATCCGAGCGCCACCTCCTCTCGCAATTTCATCGCGCTGGAGACCTGCTGGCGCCCTTATCAGCGTGCGAGTCAATCCCTTTGTGCACAAAGCATACCAAGGCTCTGCCCCCCCCCCCCCCCCGTCGCGCAAGAGCGGAACAGAGCCGCTAACGGCCGCCGCGAGCAATCGATCAGGAGATAGGTAACCCTCGCGCACGGAACCCTTTCGAGCTGCAAAATAACACGGAGTGATCTTCTCCAACGTCCTCAGCGCGAAAACAAAATAAGCTAAAGGCTTCTCCAACCATAGCGCAACAGTTTCGCGGCGACTGAACTTCATGTCCAAACGGGGCTCACGTTGGCAGCTTCACACGGAGGTGTTCTTGCTCGAGCAAGTACTCCTACGGACGCGCCATCTATCTGTGCTACTCATCCCCAAACCTTAGAGCACGCCGTGGAACATCGAGCTCCAATTCGGCGATTTTCTCTCGACGCGTGCAAAGTGACCTCGAGTAAGAATTTTGCAAAATTCGATCAAAATTCATATGTTTAACCCCCCAAATCATGCACACGTGCACTAGACTGGCTAGCAGTCAAGTTCCCTTCAAAACCCTAGCTAGAAATCGACCGTGAGTGAGCTATTGCATGTTTTCCCGAGCGCAGACGTCACAACACCATTCGGGCGCATGGTGAAAGCAAGGTAGCTGCCATTTCCGGGCTTGTTTACATCCTTACCGAGTTTCCCTAGCATCCAAGGATGCTGTAGAGCCAATCCCCCAAGAGTTTGGCAGGCTAGGACCACCGGGCGACGGCACCGAGCTTCACCGAATGTCGCCGCACGTCACCGGCACGGTTCCGGTTGTCTAGCGCCCACGCCAACCTCTCCAACGTGCTCCACGACCCTGAAAACCCATGGGCGGCGAGTCTCCGGCCGGGAGATGGCCAGAAACGCCGGTCCGGTGAGCTCTGGCGGAGGCCCGGCGATGAGGCAGCGCGGTAGGGGAAATGGCCCGAGGAAGAAGACGACCCGGGCGGGCCCCGCGTGTCAGCGACCAAAATTTTAAATCTCTGATCTGCTGTGGCTCTGGGATCCAGTGTGGCTGCGCGCCAAAAGTGTGTGGCCCGGTGTGGCTGGGATTCCAGTGGGCGAGATTTAAAACGTGGGCCCGAATACATTTTTCAATAGCAAAACAATTCCAGTTTCAGCTCCAACTTTGAAAATTCATAACTTTGTGTAGGAGACTCCGAATTGGGTGATTCAACTTGGGGTGAATTCATTTTGAAAAGATCTATCAAAATATGAACCCCAATTTGTATGAAAGTCAACAATAAATTCTGGATAATTCTTTTAAAGTTTTCTGAAAAAGAATTATTGAGGGAGTTTGGTTCATCAAAAAAATCCTCAAATTTTGCCAGAATATTCTTTAGGATATTATTGAACTTTCAGCAAAATTTCATTTCAATTGGAGTTGATTTGAGTAGGAATTTCAAGAGTACAATCTGCTGTGCTCAAAATTATCCAGAAACTTTTTCAGAAAATGATCTTCTATTGTAAAATCAGTTCTGGAAAATCCTTAGCTTCAAAAATCATAGGAAAGTTCAGACATGCTCTAGTAGACATACTTGAAAGGGTAGTTCATGTGATTGGGCATGAAAATGCACCTTAGTCCAGAATTAATTCCTTGTAGCATAACTGCTTCTAGAATTATTCTGGAAGAACTACTCAAGTAAAAATTCTGAATTTTATACCAAAGTACTTTCACGTGACCAGGAACTCACCTGTAAAGTTTCAGCTCAAATTGAGCTTTAGATCTACCTGTTCTTGTTCTCCATGCTTATTTATGTGAGCAACACATAGAGAATTATGGAGGGAATTATGGAAGACACAAATTCTACCCACATTAGCTGCAATTTTGCAAGCTAAGTCTATGTGTAGTGTATGACTTCATGTAAAAATTTTGAAGTCATTGGAGATCAGGACCTTTAGTTCCTTTCAACCCATTTCAACTCATGTCACTTGTCCATTAGGAACCATAGAACATGTTAATGGAACTCCTTATGGACAGTTGGTTTTCCCTCTAATTCCTCTGCACAACAGGGACAAGAACTTCATTCTTAGTACTCCCGCACAGCTCCCTGTTATGAATGAGTCGAGTGTATATTTCTTTAAATTGCATTATAAGAACATGTGCATATACATATCAATAGGACTTACGACGGAGGCAATCAATGGAGAAGTTCGTCGGAGTGATTCCATTGAAGGGGATCAATCGATCAAGCCTCAAGGGAGACAAGACTCTAACTGAACTATATACTATTAGACCAGCAGCAACAAGGCAAGCCCCGGTTTTCATTAACTAAATTTACAAAGTTTTGCTTTATGTATACTTAGTATGTGGTATGGATGTGCATTAGTTGTAGGATGGATGAAACCCAAGTGCATAACCAGATTTCATATAAGAGTGAGGGTAATGTCTAAGTCCTCGAGTAGACAGGCTATGCTTAATGATTCATAGAACTTCGGTACAAGTCGAGTAGTTGGAATCTACTCGCGAGTTAGGCTTGGGACACACGGGATTGGTTCGAGTGATGTGAGATCACTTTAGTAAGGAAAATGAGACTAGGCCGGGGCTACGGCGCAGCAAGGGAAAGTCTTGTGTGCGCATCCCTGTCCGTGTCGATTGAGGATCGATCCGTGTGCGGCCCACGCAGATCAAGTTTGAACGTACGGAAGGCATATCAGATATATGGGCCCCGGTAAACCGATGTAACCTAAACCTCCGGGCGTCGAGGTATAGCACACTGATTTATAGGTGTAGGTTGAGGGCAGCAAGGTGGAAATCTGCTAACGGGCATAGAGAGATGCTCCGTGTAGGGAACCTCCTGTCCGTTTCAGTGCGACCGGTTCGACGTTTGGGCTGTTGGGTTAAAGGTTGTTCCGTATGACATCGAGTGAGCGTGTTGTGCAGCTCCACGGGTGGACGTACGTGACATGCTCTTCGGGTAGCCCTGCAGGTGTATATCGATTCGATTTGCCGTCCCTCACGGTGAAGAATAACACTTGGTCACTGAGTTGTGACGTAGGCTAATGTATGAAATGTGATGACTCAATATTGCTGTTATGATAAAGCTTGTATTGCTACATGTGTGCCACCAAATATTTCTTACTAAATTTCTTATTCATGAACTGTTAACTTGTGTCTAAAAGATGAACTAAGAATGAACTTGTAGGCGTGTCCATTTTCTGAAATTTACTATCCCATATTCGTACCAACTGCATGTAGAGTTTCATGCCTAGGTGAGTCGGTTAAGTCTTGTTGAGCCATTGTGCTCATGGTTGTTGCTACGAGTGTTTTTCAGATGAGGAGCATCCCATGGACTCGGGTTACGAGTCCACCGGCGAGGGCTACCCTCCGTCGGGGACCACGGCTGAGTGGGAGTCGTACACGCCACGCTGAGCTGGAGTGGTGCAGTTAGTGTGGGTTGCCCTAGGGCTGGGCAACCGACATTTGCTAGGTAGAAGGGTGTGGGTTGTACAAACTTAGTTTCCGCTGCTGTAATAATAACACTAGTTTGTAACTGAAGTATTGTACTACTTTGTACGTTTCAGTTGGTTTTCTATGTAATACAATGTTTCCTTATGATGTGTGCTGTCGGGTGTCGCATCGTGCGGCACCACCTTCTGTGATCCTGGATGAGCGGATCCCGGTCCGCCACAGGCTGGTATCAGAGCGGCACTGGGGATAGCACACTAATTAAGTACTGTATTACGGGAAAACTTAGGTTTACGGTGAGGATTCGCTAGTTTGCCCAAGTAAGGACTATATTAGCATAGTTACTTGAAGTGGCAAGACTAACATATGTGTTATAATTCTGAATTTTAATTATGTAACGACGCACCTATGCTCAGATAAGAATGGTAAGGAACGCCACCGAAAGCGGTTCAATTTCGGTTAGCTCCCCTGACGAGGAACGTGGTTCATGGATAGGTCTCACAGCTTGGTGTGAGACGTTAATATGAAACTCTTGGACTCTTCATGTTCCTGAGTTCATATGAAACGCTGATCCCTATCGTGCATTAGGCAAGCAAGTGGAGACCCCATCGCGTGGTCAGTAACGCGATAGTGTGTTCGTCTAGAAATAGCCCAGGAGGACATACACAGCGCTTGCCATCGGTGTGCCCTGCAGGGCAGTAGGTGGTATCTGTTGGGGTGATAAAATTCCCAACCGTGATGACCCGTTCGCGCTCTACTCGGGTTCCCCATCGTGTAGTGTTAAAACACGATCACGTACCTTGAGACGTGGCTTAACTCAAGGACGGCCGTATGGCAATGATACGGGTGTTTGTATTTACTTTCAAATATGGACCTGCCTGAAATGAAAATAACCTTTGAGTGCATCACTATTGAGTGTTCTCTTGCAGGTACTAACCATGAAACCGTAGTCCGAGTAGAACACGTTTGCGAGTGATCGTCTTAGTACCACAATTGAGATGTATATGGCGGTATAATCCGGTTAGGATTTTATTTGGTGAGGAACGTAGTACCGTCATATCTCTTACGGTGCATCGCCACCGTACTACACTTGATAATTTTCTTTCCTCTGAGAAATAATTCATGACTAACTTTCAAACTAAAAATGGAAGTTGGAAAAACACATATTAGTTACGGAGCTCTTCATTTGAACTAAGTTTCAAAGGAGAGATTTGCTAGGCTCTATTGGATCTAAAAACAGAGTGCTCTGTTTTCGGCAGGAATTCTTGCTGGAAATTTGGCAGAGCATAACTCTGAGTAGCTTTAACCAATTAAGGTGTATGATAAATTTATGGAAATATGTCTAAGTGCTCTACAACTTTTCTGTAGACTTCCAGAGCAGAATCATACGCAAAATTGGTAGAAAGTTCAGACGAAGGTAAACTGTCCAGAACCAGGACAACAGTAAAAACCTCTCTGGACCTTTCTGTTTTTAGGCCATAACTTTCTGTATAAAGAAGCCTATGATACACTGTTAGAAAGGTTATGAAATGTGCAACATTGTTGTAGTTGAAAGTTGGTTCAGATTCTTATTGTAATTGCATATACAACTGTGATAAAATGGCCACATACAAAGGAGATGCTGGCAAATTTTGTTTAGAAATTCTTTCAACTTTGAGCAATCATAACTTTTGATCCAGAAATGATCTAGAGGCATATGAGTACTCGTTGGAAAGATACTGAAGTTAACTTTAACTTTGGTATTGAAATTAAGTTACGAAAATGCTACTAAACGGATCAAAATCTGGGTTAGGACAGACGGGTCTGTTCTGTACAGCAAAGAGGGCTAGTTAGGCCTACCACACGGAAGTGATTAAACTCGAGGATAGATCGGTGGGACGTGAAGATCCGATGTGTTTCCAATGAGTTACTGGGCATGCCGGTCGTCAAGTTCAAGATTGAACTGACACCGGAAACAACACCAATTCCACGGAGGCCGTATAAGATGGCACCTAATGAACTAGCGGAATTGAAGGAGCAACTAAGTGAACTTATGAGCAAAGGTTTTATACGACCAAGCTCATCACCTTGGGGTTACTCTGTGCTGTTCATTAAGAAGAACGACGAGACACTGAGATTAAGTGTTGATTATCGTTCACTCAATGTCGTCACTATAAAGGACAATGAGGGTACTCTATGGTTTAAAGACCGTATAGTTATACCTCGTAATATGAAGCTCTATACTGCCGTAAATGTCGCACACCGCTGAAGTGATGTGAGTACGGCAGAGGGGTACTGTTTGGGGTTGATTAGTCAACAAAGCGGATGAACGAGTTCGAACAATAGAAGCGAACTTGAAGGCTGAATAATCCCGACAGAAAAGCTACGAGGATCAAAGGCATAGACCGTTGCATTTTGACATCGGAGAACACATTTATCTTCGTGTGTCTCCGATGAATGGAATTCACTGGTTCGATGTAAATGGGAGATTTTGCTCCCCGAGCTTTAGATCCATTTACTATCTCGAAAAGTGCAGACCCGTAGACTACCTGCTGGAACTACCGGCATGTATTGCGGGTGTCCACGACATAGACATGTGTCACAGCTGCGGAAGTGCCTCGAATTTACCGCTGCTGTCCGCACCGAAGAAATCAACAAGTGGAAACCTGGTCGTGCCTACACTGAGCGACCGGTTCTGACTATTGATGGAAGGATCCGAAACACCTGGAACCGGACATTAAGATTTTACAAGGTGCTGTGGAGTAATCATACCACGGAAGAAACAACATGGAGAGCAAAGATTACCTCCGCATGAACTATCCGGAACTTTTATCATCGTACCATTTGGCATTACCTCTCCTGTCTTGTTCTTCTATTGGAATCTCGGGACGAGATTCTTTTTAAGGGGGAGGAATGTAAAAGTCCCAAAAATGTGGATGCAAAGAGACGGATGTTTGAGCATCATTGTGTTTCGGGTTCAAAAAATGGGACTTGTTTAAATTTTTCCACATGTGATGACACACATGAGTGACCCACCACTCTACCCTAGGAGCAATTGAGTGTTGGGGAAGAAAGTTAATTTCAAACCCATGTGTAAGCTCTCATGTGCAATGGGGAATGAAAGAGTTTGAACTCAAATTGTTCAACTCAAATTTCAAAGTAGGACAACTGATAGGAATGCAAATGGTGGTGCTCAAAACCTAATTTGCAGCAGCCAAACCAGAAATCAAGTTTCATATTTGAATTCCTTGGGTCCAAATTGGTGGGAAGGCAAAGTCTCATAAAGTTTAGAGATTGTTTTGCTACCCATTTCTCAAATGGACTTTAAATGGCGTAGGAATTCAACTACAAATTCGAATGGGGATGAAACTTGCTCTAGTATCCAAATTGAGTTCATATTGCAGCCCCCACAACTGAATTCGGTAATTTGCCAACTTGGAGAAAATTTGAGGGGATATGGGGGACAGTGGGGCCCACAGGTCATAGAGCCAACTAGACTTGCCCCCTATGTCTTCATTCCTTGTTTTCCACGGAAGCAATTAAGTCGGTGCTCGGACACTGAGTCAACCAGCATGCTCCACCGAAGGAAGTGTCACCGCCACCTCACAAGCGAACCCCGGCTTGTTTTCCTTTCCCTTATCGGCTCACGCCGGGAGCTCGTCACCTCACAAACCGCCTCATCTAGCCGCTCGTTCATTGTCATGTGTCCCTCGATGAAACCTCGTCCACACGCGAGGCCAACTTTACTAAGTGATTCGGACCACCTGCCAAATTTGGGAAGAATTTGGGAGCAACCAAGAGGGATAAGGAGGGGGGTCTAAAGGTGGGACCCACATGTCATTGGAAGGGAGACTTGCAACTGAAGTAATTGAGCTGTTATTTCTCTGTTCCCACCAAAGCAACAGACGTAGCCCTGTTCAGACGCGAGCTCAGATCAAGCAGTCGCAGGGCTCCACCGAGACTCGATGCAGCGGCCACCGCCCCGTTTTCTCATCGTGCTGACGACCAGTTTCACTGTTTCCTTCACGCTCGGTGCGATCCACTTGACCACAGCCGAGCCAGTTGTGTTCTGTTTTCCCTCACTCGTAACACGCTCGAAGAAGCCGGAGCTCATTCGAGCGCCACCTCCTCTCGCAATTTCATCGCGCTGGAGACCCGATGGCGCCCTTATCAGCGTGCGAGTCAATCCCTTCGTGCACAAAGCATACCAAGGCTCTGCCCCCCCCCCTCGCGCAAGAGCGGAACAGAGCCGCTAACGGCCGCCGCGGGCAATCGATCGGGAGATGGGTAACCCTCGCGCAAGGAACCCTTTCGAGCTGCAAAATAACATGGAGTGATCTTCTCCAACGTCCTCAGCGTGGAAACAAAATAAGCTACGGCTTCTCCAACAATAGCGCAACAGTTTCGCGGCGACTGAACTTCATGTCCGAACGTGGCTCATGTGGGCAGCTTCACACGGAGGTGTTCATGCTCGAGCAAGTACTCGACGCGCCATCTATCTGTGCTACTCATCCCCAAACCTTAGAGCACGCCATGGAACATCGAGCTCCAATTCGGCGATTTTCTCTCGACGCGTGCAAAGTGGCCTCGGGTAAAAATTTTGCAAAATTCGATCGCAATTCATATATTTAGCCCCCCAAATCATGCACACGTGCACTAGACTGGCTAGCGGTCAAGTTCCCTTCAAAACCCTAGCTAGAAATCGACCGTGAGTGAGCTATTGCATGTTTTCCCGAGCGTGGACATCGCAACACCATTCGGGCGCACGGTGAAAGCAGGGTAGCTGCCATTTCCGGGCTTGTTTACATCCTTGCCGAGTTTCCCTAGCATCCAAGGATGCTTTAGAGACAATCTCCCGAGAGTTTGGCGGGCTAGGACCACCGGGCGAAGGTGTCGAGCTTCACCGAATGCCGCCGCACGTCGCCGGCACGGTTCCGGTTATCTAGCGCCCACGCCAACCCCGCCAACGTGCTCCCCGACCCTGAAAATCCCCGGGCGGCGAGTCTCCGGCCGGGAGATGGCCAGAAACGCCGGTCCGGTGAGCTCCGGCGGAGGTCCGGCGACGGGGCAGCGCGGGAGTGGAAATGGCCCGAGGAAGAAGACAACCCGGGCGGGCCCCGCGTGTCAGCGACCGAAATTTTAAATCTCTGATCTGGTGTGGCTCCGGGATCCAGTGTGGCTGCACGCCAAAAGTGTGTGGCCCGGTGTGGCTGGAATTCCAGTGGGTGAGATTTAAAACGTGGGTCCGAATCCATTTTTCAATAGAAAAACAATTCCAGTTTTAGCTCCAACTTTGAAAATTCATAACTTTGTGTAGGACACTCTGAATTGGGTGATTCAATTTGGGGTGGATTCATTTTGAAAAGATCTATCCAAATATGAACCCCAATTTGTATGAAATTCAATAATAAATTCTGGATAATTCTTTTAAGTTTGTCTGAAAAAGAATTATTGAGGGAGTTTGGTTCATCCAAAAATCCTCAAATTTTGCCAGAATATTCTTTAGGATATTATTGAACTTTCAGCAAAATTTCATTTCAATTGGAGTTTATTTGAATAGGAATTTTCAGAGTACAATCTGCTGTGCTCAAAATTATCCAGAAACTTTTTCAGAAAATGATCTTCCTTTGTAAAATCAGTTCTGGAAAATACTTAGCTTCAAAAATCATAGGAAAGTTCAGACATGCTCTAGTAGCCATACTTGAAAGGGTAGTTCATGTGATTTAGTCCAGAATTAATTCCTTGTAGCATAACTGCTTCTAGAATTATTCTGGAAGAACTACTCAAGTAAAAATTCTGAATTTTATACCAAAGTACTTTCACGTGACCAAGAACTCACCTGTAAAGTTTCAGCTCAAATTGAGCTTTAGATCTACCTGTTCTTGTTCTCCATGCTTATTTATGTGAGCAACACATAGAGAATTATGGAAGACACAAATTCCACCCACATTAGCTGCAATTTGGCAAGCTAAGTCTATGTGTAGTGTATGACTTCTTGTAAAAATTTTGAACTCATTGGAGATCAGGACCTTTAGTTCCTTTCAACTCATGTCACTTGTCCATTAGGAACCATAGAACATGTTAATGGAACTCCTTATGGACAGTTGGTTTTCCCTCTAATTCCTCTGCACAACAGGGACAAGAACTTCATTCTTAGTACTCCCACACAGCTCCCTGTTATTAACGAGTTGAGTCTTCATTTCTTTAAATTGCATTATAAGAACATGTGCATGTACATATCAATAGGACTTACGACGGAGGCAATCAATGGAGAAGTTCGTCGGAGTGATTCCATTGAAGGGGATCAATAGATCAAGCCTCAAGGGAGACAAGACTCTAACTGAACTATATACTATTAGACCAGCAGAAACAAGGCAAGCCCCGGTTTGCATTAACTAAATTTACAAAGTTTTGCTTTATGTATACTTAGTATGTGGTATGGATGTGCATTAGGTGTAGGATGGATGAAACCCAAGTGCATAACCAGATTTCCTATAAGAGTGAGGGTAATGTCTAAGTCCTCGAGTAGACAGGCTTTGCTTAATGATTCATAGAACTTCGGTACAAGTTGAGTAGTTGGAATCTACTCGCGAGTTAGGCTTGGGACACACGGGATTGGTTCAAGTGATGTGAGATCACTTTAGTAAGGAAAATGAGACTAGGCAGGGGCTAGGGTGCAGCAAGGGAAAGTCTTGTGTGTGCAGCCCTGTCCGTGTCGATTGAGGACCGATCCATGTGCGGCCCACGCTGATCAAGTTTGAACGTACCGAAGGCATATCGGATATATAGGCCCCGGTAAACCGATGTAACCTTAACTTCCGGGCGTCGAGGCACAGCACACCGATTTATAGGTGTAGGTTGAGAGCAGCAAGGTGGAAATCTGCTAACGGGTATAGAGAGATGCTCCATGTAGGGAACCTCCTGTCCGTTTCGGTGCGACCGGTTCGACATTTGGGCTGTCTGGTGAAAGGTTGTTCCGTACAACATCGAGTGAGCGTGCTGTGCAGCTCCACGGGTGGGCATATGTGACATGCTCTTCGGGTAGCCCTGCAGGTGTATATCGAGTCGATTCACCGTCCCTCGCGGTGAAGAGTAACACTTGGTCACTGAGTCGTGACGTAGGCTAATGTATGAAATGTGATGACTCAATATTGCTGTTATGATAAAGCTTGTATTGCTACATGTGTGCCACCAAATATTGCTTACTAAATTTCTTATTCATGAACTGTTAATTTGTGGATAAAAGATGAACTAAGGATGAACTTGTAGGCGTGTCCATTTGCTGAAATTTACCATCTCATGTTCGTACCAACTGCATGTAGAGTTTCATGCCTAGGTGAGTCGGTTAAGTCTTGTTGAGCCATCGTGCTCATGGTTGTTGCTACGAGTGTTTTTCAGGTGAGGAGCATCCCACGGACTCGGGTTACGAGTCCACCGGCGAGGGCTACCCTCTGTCGGGGACCACGGCTGAGTGGGAGCCGTACACGCCGCGCTGAGCTGGAGTGGTGCAGCTAATGTGGGTTGCCCTAGGGCTGCGCAACCGACTTTTGCTAGGTAGAAGGGCGTGAGTTGTACAAACTTAGTTTCCGCTGCTGTAATAATAACACTAGTTTGTAACTGAAGTATTGTACTACTTTGTACGTTTCAGTTGGTTTTCTATGTAATACAATGTTTCCTTATGATGTGTGCTGTCGGGTGTCGCATCGTGCGGCACCACCCTTTGAGATCCTGGATGAGCGGATCCCGGTCCGCCACAGTAATGAGGGTCGGCGGCGGTGGCTGAGACGTTCCCCTCGCAGCGCGCTTTCTTAGGATCGGTAGTTTTCATATTGTAGGAGGCGTTCGGTGTGTGTACCCAAAAGTATTCAGCACACCCGGCTGCCTCCCGATTCTTCTAGTGCGAGCGAGAGGGGGGCTCAACCAAAAAGAAACGGTCGCGCTCCCAATCCAGACTCACGGGAGGAGAGAAAATTCCGGTGGTTATTGCCCACACGGAATTCCCGGGATCATATTCAATTTATAGAATGGTGTGCCACGATGCAGTCGGAGATGGACGCAGTGGAGAGGAAATGCACATGAGAGCATGCTAACCTCCCTCGTGGTCACCATGCGATCACCCTTAAGTGGGTGCTCATGCTGAAGAGGGATGAAGCCGGCGCCATCGTCAAGCACAAGGCTCGCTTGGTGGCACGCGATTATGTGTGGCAGAAGGGGGTCGACTTCGACGTTGCCTTCGCTCCCGTGGCACAGATGGAATCTGTGTGGCTCCTCCTCGCGCTGGCCGCCCAGGAAGGCTGACGTGTTCAGCACATGGACGTCAAGTCAGCGCTCCTTATCTGAAGGAGGAGGTCTACGTGCACCAGCCGTCAAAATTTGTGATCCCTGGAAAGGAGGGAAAGGTGTTGCTTCTGCGCAAGGCCCTCTATGGCTTGCGGCAGGCGGCAAGGGCATGGAATACCGAGTTGGATTGGACGCCTAAGGAGATGGGTTTCGGGCAAAGTCCGCACGAGGTGGCCATCTACCGGGGGCAATGGTGGAAACACCCTACTGTTGGGTGTCTACGTCGACGACTTGGTGATCACCGACACCAAGGATGCAGACATAGCATCGTTCAAGGAAGAGATGAAAGCCACCTTCCAGATGAGTGACCTGAGCTCTCTCTCCTTCTACCTAGGGATCGAGGTGAACCAGACTGACTCCGGGATCATGCTTTGACAGACTGCCTACGCCAAGCGCGTTGTTGAGCTTGCTGGGCTCACAGACTGCAACCCAGCTCTCACTCTAATGGAGGAGAGGCTAAAGCTGAGTCGCGACAGCACGACGGAGCAGGTGGACACTACGCAGTACCGACGTCTTGTGGGGAGCCTTCGCTACCTCGCCCTCTCACGGCCGAACCTAGCATTATCTATCGGCTACGTAAGTCGGTTCATGCAGCGACCGACGACGGAGAACCAACAGGCTGTGAAGAGGATCATTCACTATGTTTGCGGGGACTCTCAATGACGACCTCTACTACCCAAGGTGCTCTGGGGAGGCACACCTTGTTAGGTACAGCGACAGCGACCACGCCGGCGACATTGACACCAACAAGAGCACGAGCAGGATTCTCTTCTTCTTTTTCAGCAAGTGCCTCGTTAGCTAGCAGTCGGTCAAGCAGCAGGTGGTGGCCATGTCTAGCTGTGAGGCCGAGTACATAGCGGCCTCCACCGCTTCGACTTAGGTGCTCTGGCTTGTTCGACTTCTTGGTGATCTCCTCGGCAGAGGCACTGGAGCGGTGGAATTCAAGGTGGATAACAAGTTCGCTCTAGCCCTGGCAAAGAACCCCGTTTTCGATGAACGGGGCAAGCACATATGGGTGAGATACCACTTCATCCAAGTCTGCTTGGAGGAAGGGAGCATCAAGGAGCACTACATCAGAACCAAGGACCAGCTTGCGGACCTTCTCACCAAGCCTCTTTGGAGGATCAAGTTCTTTGAGCTTTGCTCCAAGGTCGGGGTAGTCCAACTTTCCCACAAGACGACACACAAGACTTAGGGGGGGGGGGTAATGGAATAAGTTTTGTATTGTTGGTATTTGTGGCCCCAACTAGGACAGCATATCAGAGACAACATCTTAGACTAAGCATATTCTAGGACATCATCTTAAAGGCAATATCTTCAGGACAACATCTTAGACTAAGCATCTTCTAGGACAGTATCTCAGTACAACATCTTAGACTAGCATCTTAGCATATGCTTGGCTGTCTTGAGCCAGCTATAAATATGTAACCCCAACCCTTCATTGGGTATGGCATTGTGTGAGGAATAAACCAGAAAAATTGCTCAACTCCTAGTGCCATCCTCTTCCTCAATGAGAGTAAGAGTTCAGCTACTAATAGTAGCACTGTCAAAAACACATGAATTGTAATGCTTCCAAATTAACTGTAAAACCCCACATTTAAAAATTTGAAATTAAAAAGGAAATCAATCCAAAATTCACAAGTCCAAACACTGGTTGGGATGAAATCTCACTTTCCTTAACTTCTGGGCTGAGCCTGCTGCCCACCAGAGCCCAGCCAGCTCCCTCACCCCTCCTCTCTCTACCCAACAGGGCCCGCAAGTCAGAACCCTCTCTTTTCTTCCCTTCTTTTCCCTCGGTCTACCCATCGCACGAGCTCGGACACGATCTCCGCTGACTTCGCCGAAACGTAAAAACTGCCCGATCAATGCCAGTCTTCATTGCTCGCCACTCTCCGCAGCCGCTGCTGCCACGCTCTAAATACCCAACGCACGCTTAACCCCGCTCGCCTCGGCAAGAAATCCATCGCTGCTGGTTTCTCTCGGGTAGCCGCCGATCCACCGAATTCCCCTCGCTCTCCCCATCTTTTGACAAGCTAATGCGTTGAGAGGCTTCGCAGGGACGCCGGTGATCTCCTCGTGGCCTTTCCCGACGTCGACCGGCGCCTACACCTTTGCATCCTCTATCACCGGTTATATATCCTCCGATCCACTAGGTGAACCCCTTCTTCCGTGCATTTTCACCTTGATCTAACCCCACCAGCAACTTCGCTGTGCATCAGGACACGCCAAGGACTCAAATTCCCCGAGAAAACATCACCCCCATGCCGACTCCGGCGAGAACCGAAGGTCTTCACTGCCGCTCCTCGTTGTGAGCCGCTTCTACACCTTTCCGGGTCGCGCCTACCCTCTAGGTGAGCTCCCCGAGCGATCCTCCTCCGGTTAAGATCTTTAGCTACGCGTAGAAGGGTTCGTAGGCGTGGATCCGTAGCTCCGGCGACGTCTAGGGACGCGCCCATGGCGCTCCACCGCGCGCTGAGTCGCCGGCGGCTGGGAGTCGCCCGCATAAAACCTCCGCCGTCTGATCTCCTGCCAGCGGCTGAGATTAGAACGTGCGTACCCCTTCGTAAAATAAAATTACCGCCATTTGTTTAGAATCCGAAGACCTAGAATGCGCCACGTCTTCGCGAGATCTGGGAGGTTGAAATAAAATCCGAAGGTCCATATTGAACCCCTCATTTCCCGCGGCGAAAATTGCGCCCAGCCCTCTGGACCTTTCAGGTTTGTGCAAACAAGGCCCTGAGTTTTGCAGAAACACTCTTAGACTCTCTGAAATTGAGGGATTTTGTTGTAGAATGACTTCTAGGCCCCTCTAACCCTCTATTTTTACACTTTTAACCCTAGAGTGGTCTGAACAATTACCAAATGACTCCTGAGGCCTCTGATTTCGCACAGAAGCCCCTGAAATGCACTAAAAATTATGATTTAGCCCCTACAATGGCTAGAAATAGTGTTTTAGGCCCCTAAAATTTTTTGAATTCACAATTTGGCCCCTGGAATGTGCTGATTTATTATTTTAAACCCTGGGATGAATCTGTTTAGTTACTAAAACACCCCTGATACTTCTATATTTGCAAATCAACCCTTGTAAAGTTCTATTTTAGCATCTTAAGCCTTGATCCTTGCTAGAATATAACAAAATAGCCCCTGCCCATGCTTAATAACTACCCAAAAATCTCTAAAGTTGGCTAAATTTATTTTCTAACCCTTGCATAGTGCAATTTGTCACCTATTTGACCTCCACAACGTTCTGAATTTACATAAAGTATCTTCATAAATGTTCATATTGACTTTTAATTCTGATTTTACTATCATAAGAAATTCTCTAGGCCATTACACAAAGATTGCCACTTAAAGTGATTAAAAATGTATTTTTAACAAAGTATAGGCATAAGTTTTATGGTATGTTTATGCATTTGTGTTGTTTGGACATTTTATGCCCTGTCTGATTTATTTCTTGTTATTGGGCTATTTGTATGATGAATTGGGTAGAGCTAGTCCCGGAGCCGACCTTTAATTTGCAAGATCAAGACTTTAACGTCGGAGAGCAGCAACTACTTTTCGGAGGCGAGTGTCCTTGACCACATTGCTCCTATTTTAGAAATTTAGTTAGAATTTGCATGCATGTCATAATATGAGTTCCCATGGTAGGAAGTTTTACTAGAAAATTTCATATTATTCCTTGTAGCCTGGGAAGGGATTGGTTGTAGTTTACTTTATGTCGTATACTCATGCTTAGCCCTGCTTAGATGATGGGATGGGAGAACTGTACATTAATGTTACTATCATAATCTTTGAGATGTTGTTGTGGTACTATGTATGGTATATACATGGAGAGTAGAGATAGGAATCTAGCAGGCTGGTTGGTACGCGGTTGGTACATATGCACGAGACTCGGGTTGGTGGTTTGTGCCTGCGTAGATTCTAAAGACCGGTTCGTGATATCCTGTGATCTAGCTATGTAGTGCCACCACAAAACCGGTACGGAACGGTTTGGCCCAATTAAGTTGACTTCTACCTTATCTTGTGTACACTATTGAGATGTTTGTATGGCGCAAGAGGGGGCTTCTGCAGCGGAGGTAAAATAGACTCCACGTATGCTGTTAGCAGTGAAAACTTAGCAGGTGTACAAGGATTTGGTAGTGCAATGTAAAGGCCTCATAGTGATCCCCTGGCCACACACCATAGGAAGTGTGAGATGTGATTCGCGATCACGGGCAATCATGGAGACTTTAGTTCACTTGGCGACAAGGGATGAAATTACAACTTGTGGGTAAAGTGTACAATTTCTGTAGAGTCAAAACTATCTAGACAGCCGTGCTCACGGTCAAGAGCGGGCTAGTAACTCCTTCATGATTAGCTGGGTATGGGGAGTTTGGTTGTATTTGGTTGGCAGTTGAAATAGAACTTTGGATGACACATGGTGGGATATTCATTTAGTAATTAGAACGCTAATACAACTTAGAGATAGTATGTTGCATAGTAGTTTTAGCCGAATTGGCCTTCCTTGATTTTGCCTACATGTCATATATTTCTCTCACTCGCTGAGTACTCTAAGTACTCATGCGTCTTTGTTGCTTCATTTTGGTTGGACATCATTGTTGCTCAGGCTATGGAGATGGAGTGGAGTACGATGAAGACGATGGCTTCAACCCCGGCGCGTAGTACTAGGTGGCGTGCCCCCGGACAACGCCTGTGATGGAGCTCTACGCTTAGATTATCCGGTGATATGTATCTTTCCTTTTTAGACTATAAGTTCACTATGAGATTGTAATAAACATGGCTTTTATATAAGATACATCATTTCTGTTAACACATGTATGGTTTATTTGATCCTTGCATACATGTGTAGCATGTCTGATTGTTTTACAGAAACCAGGCATGACATTAACCAGAACCCCAAAATAATTAAGGTCTTGACACCTTTTTTTCTTCTCATTGGGAACCCTTTTGATCACTTTGCGCCACTAATTGGAAAAGGAGAATTCATTTTGACTAGGCATACGAATCTGCAGTTCAAGAGATTGTAGAATCCCAAACCAAAAATCTCTACCAAAGAGACAAGAGGTCAGAAGGTGTATGTTGTACATCCTCATCATCTTGGTCTCAAAGTGGACACTGACTAGGATGCGGTAGTTCTCTCTTGGCAAGGTTATCCGCTGTCCAACATCTTTTCTGTACAACTAACCATAGGAACACTTTACATTTAGTCGGTGCCCAGGGCATCTAAATCCTCTTCCATGGTTCAAAGTATACCTTACCATTGAAGAAAGCTTTATATGCTGATCATGATGAATATTAGTCTGAATTAACTAACTTCCTAATAAGACAATCATCATCTTGAGATAGAACCACATTAAGTATTATACCCGGTATTCAAATAACCCAATCATAGAGAGGACTGCTCTGATGACCGTGGTCCAAAAATGTCCCGATAATGCTTCTGCCACAGTACGTTGTCTACAAATCCTCTTGAGAACCGCTGTCACCCCCGTTGATATTTTGTTAAAGTACAACCAAACAACAAGTTATCTTTCAAATAAAGTTTTAAGTTTGTTGCCAACACTTGATTCTGTTGCAACTTGAACAAAGCGAGAGCATTCTGATTTGTGGTAATATGGAGATCCCTCCATGACCTGTTCGAATGCAGTTTCATGAACCACAACCATCGAATTTATATCGCCAACCCCGTGATCTCAAAATTAGGGATACCAAGACCTCAAACTAAAATTGGCATACATACCTTTTCCTAAGCTAATTATATCTGGCCCTCGCCAAACACAGTGCCACCATTACTTGTCTATTTGCTCAATTAGGGATGGTAGAAGCTTCAAAGTATACATATAAGAGGTTGGTAGAGCTGTCAAAACTGAATTCACCATCTCCAATTTCCCTGCTTGTGCTAGAAATTGAGAACAACCCACTGATATTCTTTCCACTTTCTGGGTAATTGGCAAGAACTCAGTCAGGGCATAATAAGGTCAAGAGGTAATTCAAGATAAGTAAAAGTCATATTCTCTAGTTGATAGTCAAGGTGCAACAAGATTAGGGGGTGAAATATTAAAAGTAATCTAGTTGCACAACATTTCCTGAGATGCAGCCTTGGTTCCATAGGAACCTCACTGGAATTACAGTGGCTCATACTTGCAATATTCAGTATTTTCAGGGCATATGCCTTTTGACAGAGATGTATTTCATTTTCCTTTTGCTGAACTTCAATTCCAAGTTAGTAACTCAGCTTTCCTAGACCACTCATCATAAATCTTCTCTTCATTTCTGACTTGAACTCACTGATTTTTGTTTCACTTGGTCAACAAATGATTAGGTCATCCACATAGACTCCAATCAAGAGTAAGCTAGAATCATTTCCTTTTCTGTATAAGGCATGTTCTGCTTCAGTTCTTTTGAACCCAAGTTTTGTCAGTTCTTTGTCAAGTCTATCATTCCAGGATCTTGGAGCTTGCTTTAGACCATAAAGTACCTTTTTGAGTCTTAATACCTTCTCTGGGTATTTCTTATCTGAAAAACCAGGTGGCTGTTGTACATAAATTTCCTCTGATAATTCACCATTTAAGAAGGCAAATTTATATCCATATGATGTACATTCCAACACTTACTTGCAGCCAGAGCCAAGATCATCCTGAAAGTTTCAAGGCGTGCTACAGGGGCAAAAACTTCAGAGAAGTCGATACCCTTCCTTTGAGAATATCCCTTAGCTACTAGTCTTGCCTTGTACCTTAGAATGTTTCCTGCAGGATCTCTTTTAACTTTGAAAACCCATTTGAGACCAATAGCCTTACTGTCAGATAGCAGATCAGTAAGGTACCAAGTCTTATTGTCTTGAATTGCTTTCAGCTCTTCTTGCATTGCCTCCTTCCAATTCTGGTCCTGAATAGCCTGCATAACATCAGTTGGTTCTTCTGCTGAAAAAAGACAGAGACCAGAATTTTTAAAGTCTTCAATAGGTTTAGTTGAATCAAGCACATCTTCTACTTTTCTGAACCTTTGAGGCACCCCCTCAGTGTTGACTTCCTGCCCTGCGGGTGGTGTCACCCACTGAATTTCAGAAGATGTCCCACTCCCAGTCTCGTTTTGTGGAGTTCTTGGAGGTTAAGGCTCTGCACGAGTGCCATCTTCAGTTATGTATTCAGAACTGTCAGTCACTATTGTCCACTGAACTCTGAAGTAGGATGACAATATTTCTTTTCCTCTTGACCGAGACTCTTCTCACATCCAAGGTTTATGCTCATCAAACTTGATGTCATGAGATACTATAATTTTCTGATTTACAGGATCATACACTCGATAAGCTTTGGAGTAAGATTCATAGTCTAGAAACACACCTTGAGTTGATCTGTCGGATAATTTGGTGATTTCTGATCCTGCATTTCTGACATATGCAGTGCACCCAAAAACCCTCAGGTGTTTGATAGAAGGTCTTTTCCCAGTCCAGGCTTCATAGGGGGTATTTCCTTGGAGGCTTTTTGTAGGAGACCTTTTCAAGACATAGACAGCAGTCTTCACTGCTTCTCCCCAAAATTTTGCAGGTACATTCACACCTTTCATCATGCAGCGAGCCATTTCAATAATAGTTTGATTCCTCCTCTCAACAACACCATTTTGTTGTGGTGTATAAGGTGCAGTAGTGAAGTGTTTGATCCCAGCCTCACCAAGAAAAGCAGTAAACTGAGTCGAATTAAACTCACCTCCTTTATCAGTTCTAAGACTTTCCAGTCTGCCACCTTGCTCATTTTCTGCTTGGGCTTTGATCAACTTGAAGTAGTGAAATGCCTCACTCTTTTCTGCTAGTAGTTCAAGCCACATGAATCTGCTGAAATCATCTACAACCAGAAGAAAATACCTTTTCTTCCCATGAGTAGGAGGATCAATATAACCACATAAGTTTGCATGAAATAATTTAAACCCTTTCTTTCCTCGATATTCAGAGTTGTGAGGGAAAGGTTTTCTGTGATGGTTTCCCAGTACACACCCATCACAGATTTGCTCAACTTGATCAATCAAAGGAACACCATGAGTCATTTTCTTCGTTCCTAGATCTCTTAGTGTTCTGAAGTTGAGATGACCATATGTTGAATGCCACAACCAGACCCCATCTTCTGTATGTACCATCAGACAGACAGGATCTGCCACATTCAGTATGGCTAAGTATAGTCTGTTTGATATACACTGGGCCTTGATGATCAAGGTATTGTCATCACTATAGATACAGAGATAATTGCAGTCAATGGTCACCCTGCAACCTCCTTCCACTAGTTGACCCAGGCTAATGATATTTGCCTTCAACTTAGGTATATAATAGACTTCAGATAATACCTTATGCTCTTGGTGTCGACCTCTGAAAATAACAGAGCCCAATCCACTGATCTTGATAGATGATCCATCTCCAAAATTACCACCTCAGTGACTGATTCATCAAGTGAGGTCAGAGCAGATTTATTACCTGTCATGTGATTACTTGCATCTGAGTCCAAGTACCATTTGTCCCTGATGCATCTTCAGTCTCTGATTCCTTCTTTGAAGACATCAGCAGTGAACATTCTTCAGTGGAAGCTAGTAGCAATGCAGGTTGGTCAGACTCTGTCCAGGTCAGATGAACAGCTTCCTTTTGCTCCTTCCTTGGTTTACGACACTCCTTTGCCCAGTGTCCCCAAACTCCACAGTTATGACACTTGCCTTTTCTTCTGGGAGTGCCTTCGGAAGTCATCTTGGTGGTGTCATGACGTGCTCCACCCTTGTTCTTCTGTGATGACCCTCCCTTCTGGTTAGCTGATGAAGAAGATTCTGGTGCTAGCCGATGTTTATATTTTGCTAGCCACTCATCTTCTGCCATCAATAACTTTCCAAATTTATCAGTGGAGGCCTCACTAGTGTTCCCAAGACGGTCCTCCACAGCTCGGAGCCGACCAACAAGCTCTTCTACTGTCAGTTTATTCATATCTAATAGAGTCTCAATTGACAGAGCAATCTGCATATATCGTTGAGGCACTACAAGTAAGAAATTTTTCACAATCCTTACCTCTTCAACAGATTCTCCCAGCGCCCGAAGTGCACTAGCAATCCCAGATATCCTCATAGCGAACTCATCCACAACTTCTCCCTCTCTGAATTCTATATTCTCAAACTCCTTCAGAAGATGTTGAACATTAGCTTCTCTAACTTGATCATCCCCAACTCACATACTTCTTACAGCTTCCCAAGCCTGCTTGACCGTAGGTTTTGCTGCCAAAGAAGTGTGCATATCACTGGCACACCTCTCAGAATTGGTGCCAAGGCAAGTCGACCATCACGGCGTTCAACCTTGTCAGTAACCACAACATTCCAAAGATCTTGCGCTTCAAGGTTGACTTGCATCACTAATGCCCATTGGCTATAGTTGGTGCGAGTCAACATCGGATAAACTAATGATCCACTTGATTCCTGTACCACCCGCTCGACAGCAAAAGGATTTGTCAGAGTGGTGTCGACGTTGGCGCCGGGAGAGGTCGTCATCTTTGGAGTTTGAGGAGTCACCATCTTCCCTTCCTTGTGTTGGCTCTGATGCCAGATGTTGGAGCTGGATTACACTCCTGATCAGCTAGTCTGTAGAATAACTGTGCTCACGCCGGAGTTGTGTTCTCACTCAGATTGCACAAGAACAAAGACATGAAAAAAAAACAGAGGAGATAACTCAAGTGCTTTCAACCGGCGCACTGACCATTTCGTGTTCAGGTATATTTATACACGTCGTATATAACGATCAACTGAACTCACGCAACAACCACTACCCCGTCTACATGCATGCATAACAACCACGATGATTCCCGGCCGCAGCTCGATCCACTTCGGCGTATGACCCGGGTATCACTACCACTACTCTGAATATTCAAAGTCTGTTGCAGACCCAACGTGCAGGCAACAACTTTATTACATTTTCAAACTAAACATGCAAAATTCAAATATGTTGTGCAACTAGATTACTTTTTTAACAATATATTTAAATAACCAGGCTAAGAAATCTTATATGGCTGTGGATTTCCATATTAGTTTTGGTGTACAATAGAGAATGAGTGAATGACTACATCTAGTCTATTGGCCAATAATTTTGTCAAGAGCTGGATTCTGGAGTTAAGCAAAGATATGGGTCTACAATCTCCAACTTGGGATGGGTTATACTTCCAAGGTACTAGGGTGAAATGTGAACCATTTGTGCTTCGTAAGCTTATTTCCCCTTCACAGAAAGCATCACAGAGGTATTAGAAGCCCTGAGCTATGACATGCCAACACTTATTAATAAAGTCTGCATTGAATCCATCAGGCGCAGGTGATTTGTTGGGTGGCAGTTCAGCAACAACTTCATCGATTTCTTCCTTGGTGAAGGGTGTGTCCGGCCATTGTAATCCATCTACCTCATCTAGCTAATCACTTAGGTCAAATGCATCTTGGTCAACTCTCAGGTTCTTAGCCGTTCTTTGTAAGACTCCCATAGTATGTTAGCATCGTCCTGATGTACAAAATGTCCCTGACCATTGAAGTCAACCAGGCTGGTAACTGATTTATGAAGAAGTGCAGACAAGTGTGTTTGAAGCAAACCTCTGAAATTCTATCCTCAAGAGTTAAATCTCTCGTTTCCTCAGCACGGGCTAGAAAATATATTGTGGCTTTTGTATTTGAGATGGTTTGGGCCAAATTGGAGATCTTGCTTTGCCATACTCTAAGCACTCTTCTTAAGTTTTTGAATTTTGGCTACAATTCTTCTTGCTTTGTCTGTATGCGGCACTGGGATTGACCATGCATGCTGTACAACACTCATGAATTCATCATGCTCCATCCAGTAGTTTCTAGAACAAAAAAATTTAGCCTTTGGGATACTTGTGACAATGTTCACACATGGGGCATGATCTGAAGTGTATTTGGGTGAACCACTGTTCATGGGTAAGAAGTCTGATGTGAAGAACCAGTTCAATCTTCCTAGCAGTGAGTTTGCCTCCTGGTTTACTCCTATGTGTTGGTGACCTTATTAGGTTAAAATCTCCGGGGACCAGCCAGTCATATCATTTGGCATATCTATATTCTGAAACAAGTTTGGGTTTCATATCTATCCTACCTCAATGTGCTTTTGACAAAGGCTTTGTTTTTGTTGTTGTTGTTGTATGTTGTAAAACAACTCAATGAAATCTGATTCTCTCTGCAGCAACTGGCCCATATTAGTTATGCATAGATAAGCTATGACAGTAAATAATGCGACAGCTAAAATATTTGACTTATCCAGATTTATGCCATATAGAATGTAATGAGACCAAATTATTTATTGTCTACTATTCAAGGAAACAGCTTTCAAGTGACAAAAGTTCTTGTTCAATACAAATTAACAAGATGAAGAGCTTTGACCGCAAATTGAGTAATTAAAACTCTGATAAAACATTTTTAGAAGTATCTACTCGTGAACATGCACACCATTTTCATGTAACAGTCCGTTTCGTCCAACCTTGTATATTGCTCTAATGTGCTCATGGCTTCTCATGGGCAATTTTGGACAAAGTGATTAGGAAAAAGCACAATATTGGTTTTGAATAAATAAAATATGATAGTAAATGTAACTCATATAGTCGCAAATAGCTAATATAGAAACTAGGCGTCATACAATGCTAAAACCGGGAAACCAGGCATTGTATTTAAGCTTTGCCCCTCCTTTTCGAGCGGCCCAGATTGGATTCCTTTAAGAACAACTAAGATATTATCCAAAGGTCCAGCCGAAACTGCATGCTTTATCCAAACATGAAAATCCCACACAAATAAAGTCTTCATAGCATAGCATACATACATACATACATACATACATACATACATACATACATACATACATACATACATACATACATACATACATACATACATACATACATACATACATACATACATACATACATACATACATACATACATACATACATACATACATACATACATACATACATACATACATACATACATACATACATACATACATACATATGTAAAGGCCTCAGTTTTTGACACATTCAAAGTGTTCATCACCACACACACACACCTCATTTGAAGAAAGTTGATGAACACATTTGAATAGCAAGTAACTATTATCAATATGATCATTAGAGAACAAACTCACACAATGCAAAAGTGGCATTTTCCACATGCATCATCCAGGGGATGGGCATATAAAAAACTCCTACACCTTGCTAGTAATGTCCATGCCAAGTTTCACCCAAATTCAAAACCTTTTGAGGTCCTTTTGGGTATAGCTAGAAAGAGGGTGGTTTGAACTCAAATTCAAATTCAAACTGTTTTCATCCCATGAATTCAAAAGTGGGAGACATATTCTTACTCAGCACATTTTTGTGAGCTCACCCACCATTTTTCACTCCATTTGGAGTTGATCTTGACATGAGCTAAGTTTAGCAAATTCAAACTTTATTTGAATTACAAACTGAATATGTGCTGAAAATTTAGCCAAACCAAACCCAATTTGAATTCTGACCAGTTCAAATGGCTCAGGGGTAGATAATTCAAATCACCATGGGTATAAGGGGGATTACTGTTTACAACAGTAAGAGGGAGTTAAATTCAGAGGTTAAAAGGGAGATGGGACCCACATGTCAGCCACTGAGGAAATTCAACCGATTGAACTTTCAGTGCTCGGGTCCCCGAGCTGCTTCCGAGGGCGCCACCGAGGGGAGGCCGCCACGCCACCAGCTGCTTGCCGCCCTCAGCCGCTGAACCGACTCTCGGGGCCTTTATCTACGCGCCCGAGCAGTCGCCGGTGCTTCTCACCGCTGCCCCGACGCATTTCCACCCAGAAAAACTGAAACTCCTCGCCGCCCGGTTGAACCCTCGGTCCCTCGTCGCCCGGCCAACCCTGAGGCTTCCACGGCGATCTGAGACCAGCACCAGGTGCGCCAAGCCATCCTTGACGCCCTCGCGCCGGTTCCAGGCCCGGAGCAGTCCTTCCCGAGCTCCACCGAGATGATCTTTCCTCTGCCGGTTCAGCTCGAGCCGCCATCGCGGGAACGATCCGTCCGGACACCACAGCCTGCCGTTCACCGAGCCATGAACAGCAAAAAGGTTCGCCATCAGTCCCTCTTTCATTACCACAAGCTCCGGCGGCATGACATAGACTGCTCACGCCAGAATTTCATGATTTCTAGACGGTGTGCAAAAGGGGAGCCCGAACCGATCCGCGAAATTCGTAGTCCACACTGCACACTCATCCTCTCGTGGAGAGGATTACTTCTAGGTGCCCGTACGAGCCCATAGGAGCAGGAACAACGAAGAACCGTTGAGGGAAACCGCTGTTCTTCGAGTTTTAGAAGAATTCCCGATTTCCGGCCTAGGTCGCACGGTGACAGCCCAACACAGCCCTTTCCGAGCTCCGTGGAGCTCATGTCGACCGACCTTTCCTAGGGTCCACTGGTGCTCGACGACCTTTTGCTCGATCGGTTGAGGTGTTAGGAAGACCGACCGACATGGCCGAAGTTCTTCCGAAGCTACCGCTCGTCGCCGACCAGGTGCCGGCCATTTTCATGACAATCTGAGCCCAGAATCATGTTCCCCGAGTGGAGTTAGGCAGGGGCGGCCATAATCATGAAGTTTGGAGCACCACAGAGGCCGCCGGCGAGCTCTCCGGCGAGGTCGGTGGCAGAGCGCTGGAGGCGGGAGGAAGACGAAGGGATCTGCTGTGGCACGGATCGGGTGCGGAGGCGCGCGAAGGACTCAGTAGCCGCATGTGTCAACCGATGAGGAGCTGACACGTAGCCCCGGGTCCCACGCGCAGTGATTTGAACTTTTCCCGATTTTCAGATTTCATTCAAACTTCAAATCCTCATAACTTTGGCTAGGAAACTCCAAATCAAGTGAACCAAATTTGTTGGATTTAGCTCCCTGAGTACTTTCCAGCAAATCAAATTTCACTTCATGAAAATCCCTACTTCTCCAGAATTAATTCTTTAAAGTTTAAAGTGTTTAGAATTTTAACTGGAGAATCCTTTGGGGGAGAATTCTGAAATTTTGCTGGGATGTTCACCAAAATATCCCTGAGCTACCATAAAAATTTCAGATCCATTTGAGCTCGTTTGATCCACCTAATGGTGTGATTAATAAAACTGTTCCAGAGAAAATGGAATATGTTCAGAAACATTTTCAGAATTTCTCTGAAATTGTTTAGCTCATATCTATAGCTAGGAACCTTAAAATTAAGTGAGACCAACTCCATAAGAAGCCTCTGAAAATCTAGTTTTCAGAAAGTCATGGGTTGCTCCATGAAAATCCCTAGAACACCATAAGAGCTCCAAGTAAGGTCAAGTACATAATTATTTGTGGAGAGCTTAAATGAGCTTTGCTGCAACTAAAACTTGGCCAAGTCTCTGTTTAGGTTGTAACCAAACCACAGTAAAAATTTCAGAGTCATTGGGTCTGTCTAGTGAGACTTACAAACTTCACAAGTTTAAATTTCAATCAAATGCATTTAAACTAATACATGTACTTGTTATCTCATGTAGTCGCTAAGGTCGAGGAGGAACCCGAAGTCTTAGACTTCGTTACTCTGGAAGAGCAGCTAGCCTATGACCAAGAGCAGCAAGGCAAGCTCCGGTTTGCATTAACCTCTTTACAAAATTTTATTGTTTTGAGCACTTTCTCTGAGCATCACTTATTTCTTGCATTAGAGTCTTGTTTGAAACCCAAATGCATAGCCAAGAAAACCATGGGTTAGGATTAGGATTGAAAACCTCGTTGGCCACTGCAATGCTAAGATAGATTAGTATTCGGTACAAGTCGAGTAGTTGGAACTACTCACGAGAATAGGCTAGAGGCACATCGCTCGGGTAAAAATAGCAAATGAAACACATGGCAAGAAAAATGAGACTGAGCGGAGAGTAAGGGCAGTAGGACTTTGGGGCCTGTGTGCTATAGCTCCGCTTGTGTCGATTGAGGACCGAGCCATGTGCGGGCCTGTTGAACAAGCTAGAACAGTACCGAAGACCTACCGGCTATATGGGAACCGGGAACTGATGTAACTCGGGTAGCTGGATGTTGAGGCATAGCTGGTCGTTCAGAGGGTAGGTTGAGAGCTCAAGGTGTAAATCGGCTGGCGGCACTGAGATGCGCGTGCATAGACCTCTTGCTCGAGACGATTGGACCGGTTCAACATTTGGCTAATGGGTGAAAGGTGGTTGCGTACGGCGTCCGTGATGGTTGCTGTAGGAAACATCGAGTACGAGCGTACGTGACGGGTTATTCGGGTAACACTGCAGGTGTAAATTGATTATAATCGCCGTCCCTCGCGATCAGTGAGTACCACTTGTTCACTGTACTGTGACATAGAAAGAACAGGCTAGTTACATGTTACAATGTTGCTGATTGAAAGATGGACTTTGATTGTTAATGATTTGTTGTAGTTTAGAGCTAACTAAAGTTCTTTTCAACTTTGGGCAAAGTACATGAGAGAAATGCTTTTCTTGTTTGATTGCGGCTCTCTCATGTGCCTTAGCGTAAGGTTCTCCAAAACATGCTGCTAAAACTTGAAAGTAAGGTTCCACTAATTAGGCGAGTCCTTTGCAACTTGTTTATCTCATGTACCTATCACCCTCATGTAGAAGTTTCATGTTTAGGAGAGACGGGTCAGTCTTCCTGAGCCTTCGTGCTCACTGCTTGTGTTTGAAGCTTTGCAGGGTTCTATGAGGAAGGGACTCCCGAGGAGGATACAGAATCCCAGGAGGGGAACCTCGTTGAGTGGGAGTCGGGCACGCCGCCGTGTTAGTGTGTGTGCGTGCTAGCGGGGACACGTTCACGGGATGAACGTGAACTCGATGCGTAGTCTATGCCCGTGAGTGTAGACTAAACATATTTTGTTGTAAAAATGTTCATAAACCTGTTTATGTAATAAAACTTGCTTCCGCTTTGTACCTTTGATGTGTGTTATCCGGTGCTGTGCAACGCAGCACCCCTCAGCGTGATCCTGACTCGACAAGACCATGGGGTCGTGTCAGCGTTGGTATCAGAGCTCGCTTGAGGTTTAACACACTACAAAGGTTATCTTTTTCAAAAATCCAGTGAGGAACGAGTTAGTAGCCTATATAAGGATGTTATTAGTGTATAGAAAGTGGCGTACTAACCTATTTGATTATGTTGGAAAATCATGCATCTCGGGACGTTTATGTCTTGGGGGATGCACATAAGCGCTGTCCACCAGTGCGCACAAGCTGAAGGGTGGAGCCCCACGGGTGGCAGGTAACCTGACCCGCTTTAATATCCTCTACGACTCTTCATGTCGTTTGGGGTATTCGAGCAACGTCTATCCCTAGCGTGCATGGTGCAATTTGGGAGACCCCGTCACGTGGTCAGTAACGTGAACACGTAGCTCAAGGCGTGTTTGGCTTGAGAACATCCGGGCGAGTGATGACGGCCGGGTGTATGAACTGTATGGATATCGGGCTCGGTGTGCAGCCGAGTCTGACGATTGTGTGAGTTATCTGCAGGTAGTCTAACCACGAAACGGTATACATGTAGCATCCGTGTGCGAGTGACGCTTAGTGCCACTGAAATAACGAAGCCGGTTAAGTCCGGTATAGGTTTTTCTTTGTGAGGACGTAGTACTGACATGTTCTGGTGACACATCGACGTCACACTCCACTAAATGATCAACTTCATGGTAAAACTTAAAGGTTTTAATCTAGGACATTAAAACTTTGCTGTAACCTCTTCCCTTAATCAGGATATTCAAAGTTAACAAGTTTTCCACTTATAGGCTATTAAGGACAGAGTCCCCTGTTTTCAGCTGAATTAATGCTGAAGTTAATCAGAGGTTAGAGGTTGAGTTCTTTCGAGGTTGGGATCATATGATACATTTCTGGAAAGCTTTGGAAGAGCTTTACAACTGTTCTGTTGAGGTCCAGAGGTGTTTCATCCCTTAACCAATCGAAAGATGCAGTAGAGTTGAAACTGTCCAGAAAACAGGGCAGAGCAAATACTCTCGGTAACTCTCTGTAAATTAAGCATAACTTCCTGCATAAAAATATAAAAATAGAAAATGAGGTAGTTCTGGAACGCTTATGAGATGGGTTACAACTTTGTAACAGAAAGTTTTGTCAGACTGTGAGTAGAATTAACTGGAATTCTTTGATCAAATCCGTACCTGAAGCAGAGGGGTGCTGTCCAATTTTCTCCAGAAATTCTGTTAACTTTGAGATCTCATAACTTTTGAACAGGACAGATCTTAGGCCAAGCAAATACTTTCTGGAAAGCTATTGAAGTTAGATTTAACTTTGATTTTGAGCTCCAGAATTGGTTTTGCATTTAGCATAGCCTAAATCAGGTTGAAATGGAAACTGGTCAGGGCTGTTATGTTGGACGGCAGATCAGCAGTCAATTTGTTTAAATTTGAACTATGATTCAAGTCTTATGGGTTCAATGACATGTCTTATGTTATAACTCAATGGTTTACTGTTCAAATAGATATTTGACATTTCTCAAATATGTTTCTACAGATGACAGCGGATGAACAATTAGAGAACGGTTGGGTGGTGTCCCACTATTCTCACCACAGCGGCTATCCGGAAGCATTGAGGCAAATGCTTCAATATTTCGGGTACAACCAGATGCCGCTGTACTTCGCCAAGGAAAAAGGCGAAGAGGGGAACAAGACATGGACAATCCATGTCGAGGTTCCTGCAGGACCTACGCCACCCGGTTGGGCGCCGTTCACCGTCACGGTGAGAGGTAGACAACCGGAGGGGATGTGGCAAGTGGCAGCCCGCGACACCTTGTTGCGTTTCTGCCAACTACACGTGAGGGCTATGGAGAGCACTCCATACGCCCTTGTTCTGGTGGAGGGAAGGGCTAATCACGTGTGGGAAGGGAGGTACAGGGAGGCAACCGATCCGGGTTGCCCAAGGTACAGCCCCGCGGAGGCAAACCTCAGTCTCCAGATGAGGGCGGGAAAGGCCGTGATGGACAGCCAAGCTGTTCATACGGAGTGTCTCGCCGCAAAGCTCAAGGAGAGCACAAGCCATGGAGACCATTTCGAGAGTGCTCACAGCGCACTCCGCAATGTGCTCCTTCCGACGATTAAGCGACTGAATGAACAACATAATCAGTTGCATCATCTGAAGAAGGCAAGGAAGAAAAGCCGTGTTGACATCGCGCGTTGCAAGAGCAAGTTCAGGCTCTGACCCAGCAGAACGAGGTCCTTACTCAAGAGCAGAACGACGCTATTGAGGAAGGGCAAGGCTGGGAAGAAGACTACAACCAGGCCATGGATGAGGTGCACGCGTTGCAGGACCTCGTACCTCCGGTATTGGGCATACTGGTGGTCTCGGGTCTTCCGGCAATGGGAGAACCTGAGATGGGAGAGGAGGTTGTAGATCCAGAGCCACCAGCAGAGGTACCGGAGGAGGACGACCCACAGGAGGTCGAGTTCTACTCCGAGTAGGGGGTTACCGTTGCCAAGTAGGGCAACCAGAGTGGTGTAACCCAAACTTTTGTAACCAGTGACAAGTCGTGTTGGCAGTAGCGTATGTATAGGTAGCGACGACATGAGCACGACTTCTCGGAGACCCGAGAATAATGTATCTTGTATAAAGTTTATGCTTTATCAATATATGTGAATGTTGTGCAATTATTCATGCGTCACTTCAATACCTACTGTTTCATATGAGATTTTTAAGTATGACATGTGCTGATCGCTGCTGTTTTGAATTTCAAAATGACTCGTACTCGTGCCAACCCGGATGTTGGGGGTTCTAGTCAATGGGAAGAAACCTCCCAACAGCCTCCCGAGGACTCCTCGGGACAGCAACAGCAACAGCAACAGCAAACACCGCCACTGCCACCGCCAACGGTTACTTTGGCGGATATTGTAGCAGCAACGGCGTGCTCTCATCAGCAGCATACGGAGTTGCTGCAGACCCTCATTGCCAATACGTCTCGACCAGAGAGGCGTCAAGATCGTGAGGAGCACCAACAGAGCTCCTACTCCGACTTTCTAGCGACTCATCCCCCGGTATTCTCAAGGGCGGATGAACCCATCGATGCGGACAACTGGCTCCGCACGATCGAGATGAAGTTCGGGCTGCTATAAGTGAGTGAGCAGCGCAAGACTCAGTTCACGGTCCAACAGCTCCAGGGATCCGCAAGCGCATGGTGGGCGAACTACTGTGCTTCACAGCCCACCGACCGAGTTATGACCTGGGCGGAGTTCTGGACGGCCTTCAGGGCCTATCATATACCGCCGGGTCTCATGAAGAGGAAGACGCAGGAGTTTCTACACCTGCAGCAAGGGAGCCAGAATGCGCTGGAATACTCCAGGGCGTTCAACGATCTCGCGCTTTACGCGTCGTATCACGCCGATACTGACGAGAAGCGCCGGGACCACTTCTACCAGGGGATTAACCCGCTCCTGAAGGACAAACTGGCGATGTTCAATCGCGGCAGCCTCAATGACATAATTGATGCTGCGATTGTTCAGGAGGACTCCGGCAAGGAGTTAGCGGCGGCGGAAAGAAAGAGAAGCGTGCCGCAAAGCAGCGGAGAAGGAGGCGGTCCTTCTCAGAAATTTCGGATGGTGAATCGTCCACCATCAGGTTCACGCTGGCAGCCACCACAGAGGTCGATGCCATTCCGCAGTCGGCCCTATTCTTCACTGGCGTTCAGGCCGGCACTGCCAGCACCACCTCCGCAACAACAACAGCAACAGCGGGCGATGCCGCGTGCGTATGCACCTCAGCAGCGCATGCCGGGATTTCATCCCCCAAGCACCGGACAAGTAGCGGCCACATGCTACAAATGTGGTCGGCCAGGACACTTCGCCAGCAGTTGTCTTGAGAGGCAAGGCGGCGGAGTTGCTCCACAGCTTCCGGGGAGAAATCAGCCCTGGAACCCCACTAATGCGCGGCGGGCAAACCCTAGGCCCGGCACCGTCCACAAACTTGCCATAGAGGACGTGCTGGAGGGAGAACCAATCCTTGCGGGTATGTTCCAACTCCACCAGCATCCCGCCATAGTATTATTTGATTCAGGCGCCACGCATAGCTTTATTAGCCAAGCTTTCATTGCTAAATACAGCTTGCCAATACTACCCACCGATAGTCCATATTTGATTTGTTCACCGGGTGGGAAGATTTCAGCAAGCATGATGGTCCCAAAAGCGCCATTATGCTTAGAGGGTAGAGTATACTCTACGTCTCTCATAATTTTAGAGGGACAAAAGGTCGATGTCATCTTAGGGATGTCGTGGTTAACCCGCCACGGCGCTATTTTAGACACCGTCCTCCGAATTGTGCACTTGAACTCAAAAGTGCATGAATCTCATTCCTTATTTCTGGGCAGTCCAGAAATAAAACTTCCAAGCGTCTATCAGTCCACAACCATCAGATTGGAAGATATTCCAGTGGTACGAGAGTTCCCTGACGTGTTCCCGGATGATTTATCGGGGATGCCGCTCGATAGAGAGGTGGAGTTCAAGATTGAACTTGCACCGGGAACCATGCCAATATCCCGAAGGCCGTACAAGATGGTGCCCAAGGAATTGGCTGAACTGAAGACTCAACTAACGGATCTGCTGGAGAAGGGTTTTATTAGGCCAAGCTCCTCGCCATGGGGCTGTTCGGCATTATTTGTGAAGAAGAAGGATGAGATGTTGCGGCTTTGCGTGGACTATCGTCCATTAAACGCCGTAACCATCAAGAACAAGTACCCGTTACCACGGATCGACATGTTGTTTGATCAGTTGGTCGAAGCAAAGATCTTTTCCAAGATGGACTTAAGATCCAGGTACCATCAGATTAAGATACGGGCTGAGGATATCCCGAAGACGGCTTTCTTGACGAGGTACGGGCTTTATGAGTACCTGGTCATGTCCTTCGGCCTCACCAACGCTCCAGCTCACTTCATGTATTTGATGAACTCGGTATTCATGCCGGAGCTGGACAAGTTTGTCGTGGTCTTCATCGACGACATACTGGTATATTCCAAGTCAAAGGAAGATCACAAGAAGCATCTGCGTATAGTCTTGCAACAGCTGCGGGATCACAAGATATATGCGAAATTCAGCAAATGCGAGTTCTGAATATCGCAAGTGCCTTTTCTCAGGCATATCATCTCAGCGGAGGGCATCACTGTAGACCCGAGTAAAATCACACAAGTGATGAATTGGAAATCCCCGAGAACTGTTCACGAGGTACAGAATTTCCTCGGACTCGCGGGATATTATCGGAGGTTCATTCCGAACTTCTCGAAGATTGCCAAGCCTATGACGGAGCTGCTGAAGAAGGCTACCAAATATGTTTGGAGTTCAGCATGTGAAGCAGCATTCAAGGCTTTAGTCAAGCACCTAACATCAGCACCGGTTTTGGCGCAGCCAGACACAACAAAACTGTTCGATGTGTACTGCGATGCATCCAGCATTGGGCTCGGATGTGTGCTGATGCAAGACCGAAGAGTGGTCGCGTATGGGTCACGGAAGCTTAGAAACCATGAGCAGAATTATCCAACTCACGACTTGGAGCTTGCTGTCGTGGTACTTGCACTTAAAATATGGAGGCACTACCTACTCGGTAACCTCGTACATTTATATACCGACCACAAGAGCCTCAAGTACATATTCACTCAGAAAGAGCTGAACATGAGGCAGCGAAGATGGTTAGAGTTGATAAAGGATTACGAAATAGAGATCCATTATCACCCCGGCAAGGCAAACGTAGTGGCGGATGCGCTGAGCCGCAAGTCACACGTCAACAGTCTGACCATCACACCGTTGGAAGAGAGCGAACCACCACTGCATGTGATTCCACATGGAGCTCTCTACAACTTAGCTTTGATCCCCACCATCCGTGAAGAGATTGCGGCTGCTCAGAAACATGACAAGGGCATGTCGCATTTGCGGAGACGTATAGACAGTGGGGAGCTGAAATGTTTCTGGAAAGACGGAGACGGCATCCTATGGTTCAAGGATCGGATCGTCGTACCCCGTAACCCGGAATTAAGGAAGAAAATCTTTGATGAGGCTCACTTGTCAAAGTTTTCTATTCACCCCGGCAGCAACAAAATGTATCAAGAACTCAGAAGCAAGTTTTGGTGGACACGGATGAAGCGGGAGATCGCCAAGTACGTGTCCGAGTGTGATACATGTCGAAGGGTGAAGGCAGATCATATGCGGAAACCGGGACTGCTACAACCACTGGGCGTTCCTGCCTGGAAGTGGGAGGATGTGAGCATGGACTTCATCGTCGGTTTACCCACCATTTTTCAGAAACATGATTCTGTGTGGTTGATCGTCGACCGGCTCACCAAAGTTACCCATTTCATCCCGTTCAACACCAACTACAACGCCAAGAAGTATGCAGAACTGTACATCTCACGGATCCTATGCTTGTACGGCATACCCCGTACCATCATATCAGATCGGGGCACTTTATTTGTGTCCCGTTTTTGGGAACAGCTACACGCTGCCTTGGGGACGAAGCTGATCCGTAGTTCAGCATACCACCCGCAAACGGATGGGCAAACTGAGCGGGTAAATCAGATTCTAGAAGACATGCTACGAGCTTGCGCTATCAACCACGACAAGAATTGGGATGATCACTTGCCGTTAGCCGAGTTCTCGTACAACAATGGGTACCAAGCCAGCATCAAGATGGCGCCTTACGAGGCGCTATACGGGTGAAAGTGCCGCACACCATTGAATTGGTGTGAGTCTGGCGAAAGGGTTACCTTCGGGATTGATCTTGTCAACAACGCGGAGGAAAAAGTTCGGCTGATTCAAGCGAACCTAAAAGCCGCCCAATCCCGACAGAAACAATATGCAGATCGGAGAAGACACCCATTACAATTTGATGTCGGGGATCACGTATACCTACGCGTATCTCCAATGAAGGGCGTGAACAGATTCGGGGTGAGACGAAAGCTGGCACCCCGATTCATCTGTCCATTCCAGATTATAGAAAGATGTGGATCAGTAGCATACCGGCTGAAATTACCAGAAGCACTTTCCGGTGTGCATGATGTCTTTCACATTTACCAGCTTAGGAAGTGTCTTAAGCTATCAACTACCATTCAGGTGGAGGATATTGAAGAACTGCAACTGGATCTCACATATCGGGAGGAACCGGTTCAGGTTATTGATGAGAAGGCCCGAACCACACGCAACCGTACGTTGTGGTTCTACAAAGTTCTATGGAGTAATCCCTCCATGGACGAAGCGATATGGGAGAGCGAAGGATTTCTTCGCGCTAACTACCCCGACTTTTTCACGTTGCATATCTGGTAATTTTCCACCGTCCTCCCTCTCATTCTCACCATATAATCTCAGGACGAGATTCTTTTAAGGGGGGAGGAATGTAAAGGCCTCAGTTTTTGACACATTCAAAGTGTTCATCACCACACATACACACCTCATTTGAAGAAAGTTGATGAACATATTTGAAGAGCAAGTAACCATTATCAACATGATCATTAGAGAACAAACTCACACAATGCAAAAGTGGCATTTCCCACATGCATCATCTAGGGGCTGGGCATATGAAAAACTCCTACACCTTGCTAGTAATGTCCATGCCAAGTTTCACCCAAATTCAAAACCTTTTTGAGGTCCTTTTGGGTATAGCTAGAAAGAGGGTGGTTTGAACTCAAATTCAAATTCAAACTGTTTTCATCCCATGAATTGAAAAGTGGGAGACATATTCTTACTCAGCACATTTTTGTGAGCTCACCCACCATTTTTCACTCCATTTGGAGTTGATCTTGACATGAACTAAGTTTAGCAAATTCAAACTTTATTCAAATTACAAACTGAATATGTGCTGAAAATTTAGCCAAACCAAACCCAATTTGAATTCTGACCAGTTCAAATGGCTCAGGGGTAGATAATTCAAGTCACCATGGGTATAAGGGGGATTACTGTTTACAACAGTAAGAGGGAGTTAAGTTCAGAGGTTAAAAGGGAGATGGGACCCACATGTCAGCCACTGAGGAAATTCAACCGATTGAACTTTCAGTGCTCGGGTCCCCGAGCTGCTTCCGAGGGCGGCACCGAGGGGAGGCCGCCGCGCCACCAGCTGCTTGCCACCCTCAGCCGCTGAACCGACTCTCGGGGCCTTTATCTACGCGCCTGAGCGGTCGCCGGTGCTTCTCACCGCTGCCCCGACGCATTTCCACCCAGAAAAACTGAAACTCCTCGCCGCCCGGTTGAACCCTGGGTCCCTCGTCGCCCGGCCAACCCTGAGGCTTCCACGGCGATCTGAGACCAGCACCAGGTGCGCCAAGCCATCCTTGACGTCCTCGCGCCGGTTCCAGGCCCGGAGCAGTCCTTCCCGAGCTCCACCAAGATGATCTTTCCTCTGCCGGTTCAGCTCGAGCCGCCATCGCGGGAACGATCCGTCCGGCCACCACAGCCTGCCGTTCACCGAGCCGTGAACAGCAAAAAGGTTCGCCTTCAGTCCCTCTTTCATTACCACAAGCTCCGGCGGCATGACATAGACTGCTCACGCCGGAATTTCATGATTTTGCGACGGTGTGCAAAAGGGGAGCCCGAACCAATCCGTGAAATTCGTAGTCCACACCACACCACTCATCCTCTCGTGGAGGGGATCACTTCTAGGTGCCCGTACGAGCCCATAGGAGCAGCAACAACGAAGAACCGTTGAGGGAAACTGCTGTTCTTCGAGTTTTAGAAGAATTCCCGATTTCCGGCCTAGGTCGCACGGTGACAGCCCAACACAGCCCTTTCCGAGCTCCGTGGAGCTCATGCCGACCTTTCCTAGGGTCCACTGGTGCTCGACGACCTTTTGCTCGATCGGTTGAGGTGTTAGGAAGACCGGCCGACACGGCCGAAGTTCTTCCGAAGCTACCGCTCGTCGCCGACCAGGTGCCGGCCATTTTCATGACAAGATGAGCCCAGAATCATGTTCCCCGAGTGGAGTTAGGCAGGGGCGGCCAGAATCATGAAGTCTGGAGCACCACAGAGGCCGCCGGCGAGCTCTCCGGCGAGGTATCGCGGCGGCAGAGCGCGGGAGGCGGAAGGAAGACGAAGGGGGTGGGGTCCGGCTGTCCGCGGCAGATATTTTAAAACCGGGATCTGCTGTGGCACGGATCGGGTGCGGAAGCGCGCGAAGGACTCACTAGCCGCATGTGTCAACCGATGAGGAGCTGACACGTAGCCCCGGGTCCCACGCGCAGTGATTCGAACTTTTCCCGATTTTCAGATTTCATTCAAACTTCAAATCCTCGTAACTTTGGCTAGGTAACTCCAAATCAACTGAACATTGTTGGATTCAGCTCTCCGAGAACTTTCCAGAAAATCAAATTTCACTTCATGAGAATCCCTATTTCTCCAGAATTAATTCTTTAAATTTTAAACTGTTTAGAATTTTAACTGGAGAATCCTTTGGGGGAGAATTCTGAAATTTTGCTGGGATGTTCACCAAAATATCCCTGAGCTACCATAAAAATTTCAGATCCATTTGAGCTTGTTTGATCCACCTAATGGTGTGATTGATAAAACTGTTCCAGAGAAAATGGAAAATGTTCAGAAACGTTTTCAGAATTTCTCTGAAATTGTTTAGCTCATATCTCTAGCTAGGAACCTTCAAATTAAGTGAGACCAACTCCATAAGAAGCCTCTGAAAATCTAGTTTTCAGAAAGTCATGGGTTGCTGAATGAAAATCCCTAGAACACCATAAGAGCTCCAAGTAAGGTCAAGTACATAATTATTTGTGGAGAGCTCAAATGAGCTTTGCTGCAACTAAAACTTGGCCAAGTCTCTGTTTAGGTTGTAACCAAACCACAGTAAAATTTCAGAGTCAATGGTTCTGTCTAGTGGGACTTACAAATTCACAAGTTTAAATTTCAATCAAATGCATTTAAATTAATACATGTACTTGTTATCTCATGTAGTCGCTAAGGTCGAGGAGGAACCCGAGTCTTAGACTTCGTTACTCCGGAAGAGAAGCTAGCCTACGATCAAGAGCAGCAAGGCAAGCTCCGGTTTGCATTAACCTCTTTAAAATTTTTTATTGTTTTGAGCACTTTCTCTGAGCATCACTTATTTCTTGCATTAGAGTCTTGTTTGAAACCCAAATGCATAGCCAAGAAAACCATGGGTTGGGATTAGGATTGAAAACCTCGTTAGCCACTGCAATGCTAAGATAGAGTAGGATTCGGTACAAGTCGAGTAGTTGGAACTACTCGCGAGAATAGGCTAGAGGCACATCGCTCGGGTAAAAATAGAAAATGAAACACATGGCAAGAAAAATGAGACCGAGTGGAGAGTAAGGGCAGCAGGACTTTGGGGCCTGTGTGCTATAGCTCCACTTGTGTCGATTGAGGACCGAGCCGTGTGCGGGCCTGTTGAACAAGCTAGAACAGTACCGAAGACCTACCGGCTATATGGGAACCGGGAAATCGATGTAAATCGGGTAGCTGGATGTTGAGGAATAGCTGGTCGTTCAAAGGGTAGGTTGAGATCTCAAGTTGTAAATCGGCTGGCGGCACTGAGATGCGCGTGCAGAGACCTCTTGCTCGGGACGATTGGACCGGTTCAACATTTGGCTAACGGGTGAAAGGTGGTCGCGTACGGCGTCCGTGATGGTTGCTGTAGGCAACATCGAGTACGGGCGTATGTGACGGGTTATTTGGGTAACCCTGCAGGTGCAAATCGATTATAATCGCCGTCCCTCGCGGTCAGTGAGTACCACTTGTTTACTGTACCGTGACGTAGAAAGAACAGGATAGTTACATGTTAAAATGTTGCTGATTGAAAGATGAACTTTGATTGTTAATGATTTGTTGTAGTTTAGAGCTAACTAAAGTTCTTTTCAACTTTGGGCAAAGTACATGAGAGAAATGCGTTTCTGGTTTGATTGCGGCTCTCTCATGTGCCTTAGCGTAAGGTTCTCCACAACCTGCTGCTAAAACTTGAAAGTACGGTTCCACCAATTAGGCGAGTCCTTTGCAACTTGTTTATCTCATGTACCTATCACCCTCATGCAGAAGTTTCATGTTTAGGAGAGACGGGTCAGTCTTCCTGAGCCTTCGTGCTCACTGCTTGTGTTTGAAGCTTTGCAGGGTTCTATGAGGAAGGGACTCTCGAGGAGGAGATGGAACCCCAGGAGGGGAACCCCGTCGAGTGGGAGTCAGGCACGCCGCCGTGTTAGTGTGTGTGCGTGCTAGTGGGGACACGTTCACGGGCTGAACGTGAACTCGATGCGTATTCTACGCCCATGAGTGTAGACTGAACATATTTTGTTATAAAAATGTTCGTAAACCTGTTTATTTAATAAACCTTTGCTTCCGCTTTGTACCTTTGATGTGTGTTATCCGGTGCTGTGCAACGCAGCACCCCTCAGCTTGATCCTGGCTCGACAAGACTGTGGGGTCGTGTCAACATACATACATACATACATACATACATACATACATACATACATACATACATACATACATACATACATACATACATACATACATACATACATACATACATACATACATACATACATACATACATACATACATACATACATACATACATACATACATACATACATACATACATACATACATACATACATACATACATACATACATAGGCTAGATATGAAACCCAATAAATTTATTTTAAAAATAACGTAAAAGAGAAAGAGAGGTAAGAGTAATAAGTGTAAGAAACTGAGATTTTGACACATGAATTGCTACTTTCCATACAGTTCTATCATGAGTTAAATCTCTAAGATACATTCCAATCCCTCGAGTCTCATTTTATCCCTCCTTCAAATTCAACCATGATCATCCTTGCCCCTCTTAAAGTTTTTCCTACCGTTTAGAATCCCATTATTAACCGGTGCTTCTGAAGATCTCCATTAGATATGTCCAAACCACCTAATTCGATGTTGTACTAGCTTAATTTAAATCGGTGTCACCCCTACCCAATCATGAATCACCTTGTTTCTATTTTGTTCTTTTCTTGTATGACTACACATCCATCGTAGCATGCACAACTCTACAACACTCATTTGTTGAACATGTTGGCTTTTAGTTGGCCAACATTTTGTCTTAAATAGCATCGCAGGTCTGTGAAAGTTACCTAGAGTGGGGTGAATAGGCTAATAAAACTAAAACTCAGTTAATTTAATAAACACAGCCCGGACTTGTCCGGCTTCAGTGCGGACTTGTCCAGATTTCTCGGACAAGTCCTAACAAATCCATATAAATCCTAAACAGCACAGCGGAAATTAACTAAACTAAGGTCAATGGGTTTCTACTGCAATTTAATCCAGAATAATGAAGACTATATAGACAAGAGCTACTTAGACATGTGTTTTAACTTATAGATACTTAATTAAACGTGTTCCCACTAAGAAATATCATAATATGATCAATCCCAATGAAACCCTAGAAAATGGAGAACATGAATTTGAGGCACAAGAAGACAAAGATTTGTTCCTGACGTTCACCTCCACACATGAGCCTACGTCTCCGTTGAGGAGTCACAAAGGACCGGATCTTTTTGAACCCTAACCCTCACCAAGTGATCACAAAGACCAAACTCGGTTCCCACTATCAATTTTGGGTAATACAAAACGTACCGGGTCTCACCACACGAATTGGGAGCCTCCGGGTGACACCTAGCCATCTAGGGGAAGAATCCCTAAGAGTAACAAATATGAACAAAAGACGGCAATGAAAAACATGAATCAAGATTCAATCACTAGGTGCTCTTTTTCTCCAAAGCACTCACGAAGTCTCAACCTTCACTAACAACAAACTTTATGTGCAAGAGGGTGAGAGAGTAGACTATAATGGCTCAGGAGTGCTTGACAATGCTTGAGTTCAGCTTTTTCAAAATAGGGACGAGAGACTTCCTTTTATAGAATCCCCAAAATATTACCGTTACCAGCAATAAATGTCTGGACATGTCTGGGGTCGACACCAGACAAGTCTGGATTTGGGGTCCACACACTGACATGTCATGTGTCATGTCCCCACTCAACGGTCATATGGATTCAAAGAGATTCCATGCCCAGACATGTCCGGAATAGGTTCCGGACAAGTCCGGCGTTTCAGTAACTACTTTTCGGTGGCTTTATCCGGCAAAGTCCGGATGGCCGAATATGTTCAGGATATGATCCGGGGATGTCCGGGGCTCCAGAGACAATTTGTCCGCATATGAGTCCGGACAAGTTTGAGCCTTGGACTTCCGGATATATAAACTTCTGGCCGGAAGACAAAAGAAAAGTGTAAAGATCAATCGGGCCGAAAGACCCTGGCCGGCCCAGCCAGCCCTCAGCCTTTCCCTCTCCTTCCCTCACTGATCGGTGGGTCCCACGCGTCCTCTCCTTCCCTCAGGAATTAGGAATTTGAGTTTGTAAATTTGAAGTTAACCCCTGTCCAAGTTCTAAATTCATGATTTAGCCCTGTACCAAACTACATTACCATTTTAAACTCTGTAATTAGCCAAAATAATGTATTAGAAAACCTGAAAGCTATATTAAATCACTATAAAAGAAAATAATCACAAAAATTGACCCTAAGTTAATTTTCCTTGTAGGAAACCCATAGAATAATCTATATTTTTGTTTTAGACCATATATAAATTATGAAAACACATATTTAAATCTGTTTTAATGCAGAAAATTGCATTTTCAGGCATAAAAACTAATCTGCATTTCATAATAAAATAAGATTCACTAGGAAGTGATTATAAAAGGTTTTAGGGGCTAAATTAAAGTCTGAAATTCCTAATGAGAGTTAGGAAAATTTTGGTTTTATCCAAAATTCATTTTTGGTGCAAAACTTGTAGTTGAAATTTTAGTAAATATTATAGAAATCTGATTTAAACTGAAATTTCAGTTTACGTGTGAGTTTTAGATCTGAAATTAAATTTAGAAGCAATATATATTTTCAAAATGTGTATGTATGCATATGTACAATACATGTGTTGCAAAATTTGGCTTAATGTAAAGTTAAAAGGAAGTATATATCCACATATACACACATAAATTTAGTATAAGAATGATATCATGACAAAAGTAAGTGTTTTATCATAAGAAACCAAAAGTTAACATATATATTGTAAATGTAGTGACTTTAGGCCAGAATATTAAATGGAGTGTAAAGTGAATAAGGATAGCTTGACATAAGAGATGCAAATAAATAAATGGACCTATGTCTTTATGTATGTCGAATTGCTTGATTGTTTATGTTAGATGAGTTCTTATTGTGTATTGTTGCATTTGTTTTGTGTATGTTTGCACGAGTAGAAACAGCCCCAGAGCCGGTTCTAAATATCCAAGAACAAGTCTTCGACATTCCTAAGGAACCACAAGAAGAAGGCAAATATCCTTGACCAAGTTTGCTCCTATTTTAGGAATATTAGATAGAAATTAATTGCATTATGTCATAAACCGTGAATCTCAATGATAGGATGCTCTCCCTAGTTTTCTTGACTTATTCCTTGTAGCCATGGTGGGAATCTTATTGGTACATGAATTATTTTCTTTACAACTTGATCTTAATGAATGTTGATGATACATCATGACTTGTGGTAGATTTAGGGATCTAGGCAAGCTAGATGACTTGGTTGGTGTTGGGTGCATGAGAAATTGGGTTAGTGTTTAGTGCTTGTCTGGGTTCTAAGGACCGGTTCATGGAGCATTTAACCAAGCTTTACCGTGCCACAACATGCTGAGATGGGGCAGCTTGGCCACGTAATTAGGTGCATATCCGATGTAGTATGGGTGTTTGGAAGGTGCAGGGAATAGGAATCATCTGGACTACTTTGGGAACCGCAGGGCTGAACAGGGGACCACTGTAGTGGAGGCTGTACCCTCCTAGATGTTGTTAGTGGTGAAACCTCAGAGGGTTCATGCTAGTCGGGAATCCCATTGTAAAGGCCTCTTAGTGATCTCCTGTCCGCACACCATGGAAGTGTGAATGTGGTTGGCTGCCACGGGCATAATGGATGTTCTTTTAGTCCACATAGAAACGGGGATGAAATCACTACTTGTGGGTAAAGAGGCACAAACTCTGTAGAGTTAAAAAACTGTCATGACAGCCGTGCTCACGGTCAAAAGCGGCTTGAACTTCTTCATGATTAGTGGAATGTGAAGATAAATGGTTGGGAATGTTAAGTGAGAAATCTAGCATTGATGATGTGGTTATAGGAATGGGATTAACTCATTTATGTTGTAATATAGGTTCTAATTAAAGCTAAGGTGTTAGGATAAATGTGTAGTGTTAAAACCATGATGTAAGCCTTTCCTTATCTTGTCCTTCATGTCATTTCTTTCCCACACTTGTTGAGTACTTTAGGTACTCAAACTTGCTTTTATTATATTTAATTGTTGCTCAGGCTATGGAGGTGGTGTTGAGTCCAACGAAGACGACATCGACATGGAAGACCTCTATTAGGCTTGTGGAATCCTCCGGGCAATGCCTGTGATGGAGCTCCAGAAGATAAATTCCGTTGCATTGTCATTGATTTATATAGTACTTTAATAGTCTTTAAAGACATTTATGTAAAACTTTATGTACTCATTGAACTTGGCATGTAATATATGATGTTATCACTATTTGTTGTCACATGTATGAATGAATGATCCTGGCATACATGTTTATATTCACTCGGTTGGTTTTCATGAAAACCGGGTGCGACAAAAGTGGTTGTCACACCTGGTTTTTCCGAAGAACAACCGAGTGAATATCACATGTATGCCAGGATCATTTTCTCATACATGTGATGACAAATAGTGAATCATCATTTATTACAAGCCAGGTGTCGAATATAAATAAGTCTTACATAGCAAATGTCTCGATGGACAATAATAAGTTCATCACAAGTAAATAAACTAGCAGCGGAATATTATTCTCGAGGGCTCCTTCACAGGCGTTGCCCAGGGGTCTCCATGAACCTAGAAACCTTCTTCGCGTCCAAAGTCTTGGTCATTATACACCACCTCATTATCTTGGCCTGAGCAGCAATATAAACCAACAAAATATGCAAGGTTGAGTACCGATGGTACTCAGCAAGTGTGGAAAAGTTATGTCATGCATGGCTAGAGCAAGGAGAGGTTGAACTCATGGTTAAAGCACTACGCAATTAATACCTATCACCTTAGCTTATTAAGCACCTACATTACTACACAGGTGAAATGGTCCCAATTTCCCATCCCATCATCATAATCAAATAACCATAACATCATTTCCAATGTTAAGCTCCCCACTTAACATCCACAACCTCCAAGGTCATCATTCTCTAATCATGAATAAGTCCAAGCCGCTCTTGACCGTGAGCACGGCTGTCATGACAGTTTTGACTCTGCAGAGTTTGCACCACTGTACCCACATGTAGTGATTTCATCCCCTGTTACCGGGTGGACTAAAAGAACCTCCATTATGCCAGTGGCTACGAACCACATTCACACTTCCCAGGTGTAGCCAGGAGATCACTACGAAGCCTTTACAAAGGGATTCTCGACGAGCGTGGGCCCACTAAGGTTTCACCCTTAACAGCATACAAGAGGCTCCAACCCCGCTGTAGTGGCCCCCTCTTGAGCCTTGCGGTTTATATGGTAGTCCAGCTGACACCTATTCCCCGCACCATCCAACACACCCATACTACGCCGGGGATACACCTAATTAATTGGCCAAGCTGCCCCATCTCAGCATGTGGTTGGCACGGTAAAGCCAGGTTACATGCTCCATGAACCGGTCCTTAGGATCCAGGCAAGTACTAAACACAAACCCGAGTCTCGTGCACCCAGCACCAACCAAAACATCCAACTTGCCTTGATCCCTATCCCTACATAACTCACAATATCTCATTCAAGAGTATGGTAAAATAAACTGATGATCTCATATCCCAAATATCCCATTCTAAGCATGGCTAAGCAAATGCATAATAATAAATGACATGATAAAATAAATCCCAACCCAAGCTACAAGGAAACAAGGTAATGCAATTCTAGGGAAACTTCCTAGCATGGGTTTCATATTTCATTTGACAATGCAAATAATTCTATTTACACATCCTAGCATAGGATCAAAGTGGTCAAGGACACTTGCCTTCTTCCTGCTGCTCTTGAAATGGGTAGTCCTGATCTTGGAAAGGAATAACTTGCTCTTGAGCAGGTTCTACATCATACCATCACACATAGCAAAAGAAAAACAACAATCTATAAGACATAGTTCACACTTCCACTTCATACAAACCACACATTCATATTTATGAAAGTCATTCACAACTATATGTGTTGTGGTTACTCTATGTGTGTTGATTTGTGGCTTGCATGCACTTTTAATCATGTGTATATGATTCCCACGTTTGTATTCACATTTATGCTTGCATACTTTATATATGAGTTTCCAATTTAAATAATTTTCCTTATATTTATTTACTACACCTTTTTGTTACCATGTATGCATGAAAGGTATTTTTCTTCTCCATATGTGTCTTCAGAATTTCTACCAACCCTAAACTGAATTCTTTGGATTTTAGAAACTCCATTTATTATTTACTAGTTGCTATATTTTCAGATTTATTTTCCTATGCCTAAATGTGTACTTTATTATGAAAATAGTAAGACACATCATCTAAACAGAATAGGTTCTGATCCTAAATAATTTAATAACATATTTTGACCTTTGCCTCTGATGTAAACTATTTTACAATTATTTTCCCTATTTTCCATAACTATTCTTTACTTAAAAATGTGTCCCTAAATGTGAATAATAAATTAAACAGATTCATTTCAGCCCGAAATGTATTTTTATCTCACTCCAAAGTTTTCTAAATACTGAGAAAGTTTTTAATTTAATTTTGACAATATGTTTGTCCCACTTTTTAATTTTTAAACACTAGCCACATATTCAATTTCCTAAATTAAATACTAAACAAAGCTAGAAAGGTAAACTCACCCCACTACAGGGTCTATAATATTATTTTAACAATTTTCACGGGTCTAGCTATACATAACAGAGGAGTTTTTCCTAATTTTTATTAAGTCCAGGGGCTAAAACTGATTTTTAAATGAATTTACATGATTTTCTGAAGTTCCAGGGGCTAGATCAGAAGTTTCCGGGGCTAGCTCTTATTTCCCGAGAACCCCAGGGGGTAGCACGTAAGATTTCCAGTCTTTATAACGCGGGGCTGACGTGGACCGTCCGATTTAAAATAGACGGCCGAGATTATAACGTCGAACCGGTACGCGGGGATTTAATGTCCACCGTGCGATTTAAAATAGACGGCGCACAAGCGGCCACGTCGCTCTGATCAAGCGCGGGCGGCGCTGCCCGGCGGCGCACGGCGGCGGGAAGCGGCGATCTCGCCGGAGACTTTCGGATTTTCGAGAATTCTTCCTAGAGCTGTGATTTTATGGCATAGATCGGTGGAGGGGAGGTCGGGGATCTCACCTCGGGGGTTTTCTTGAGCTCGGAGGTCCTGGAAAGCGACCGGCGACGAGGTCCGAAGTGAAACCACGGCGAAGCTCGTCGGCGCTGTGTTTGAACCGCAAGTCACCGAGTTTTCTGCACCTGCAAGGTTCCCCGGAGGCGGTGGATCAAGACCAGCAAGTTAGATCGGAATTTCCGAGCGTAGATTGGCCAGAATTCGCCGGAGAAGGCTCGGGTACTCACAGGAGTAAAATCGACGGATCGCGTGGGAAAAACAGAACGAGGCCGGGTTTTTATAGACGGGGAAGGGCGGTGGGGTGGTTTAGATCGAGTTTGCGTCGCCCCCGATCGTAATTCGGCTGGGATTCACAGAAATCCGGGTCGGTTTGGATTCGGGGTGAGAGAGCCCCGGCGCGGCGCGAGGTAGAAGAAGGGCTGGCAGGCCCTGCCTGTCAGTGGGAGGAAAGAGCGCGCACGGCTGCGGGCTGGCGCGGTTGCTGGGTGGGCCGGCTGGTGGGTTTCGGCCCACTGGCCGGTTTTTTTCTGTTTTCTTTTTTTCCTTTTCTATTTCTTTTCTGTTTTGAGTTTAAATTGAATTCCAGTTTAAATTTAAATTGTTGCAAAACATGCAACACGTCCAAAAAATTTTAAATTCCCCTCTTAACAGGGTTTAGGGTCTTAACAAGATTTTGGGGAGTTACAGCTCTACCCCCCTTAAAAGAAATCTCATCCTCAAGATTGGTGGTTCTAAGAAAACAATTCCGGAAATTGTGCCTTGAGCTCATCTTCCCGCTCCCAGGTGGCTTCCTCTTCTGGTTGATGCTTCCACTGCACCTTGCACATCCGGATTCTTTTACTTCTGGTGAGGCGTTCCATTGTCTCCAAAATCTTGTATGGTTGCTCGGCATAAGACAAATCCTCAGCTACGTCCACTTCATTCATGGGTAACACCTCCTCAGGCGTCCTCAGGCATTTCTTGAGTTGTGACACATGGAATACATCGTGCACATCCGATAGACGAGCCGGTAACTCTAGTTGATACGCCACTTCGCCTTTCCTTTCTAGAACTTGAAAGGGTCCGATGTATCGAGGTGACAACATCCCTTTCACCTTGAACCGACGAAGTCCTCTGATAGGAGACACCTTGAGGTAGACATAGTCTCCCGTGTTGAAAACAAGCTCTCTTCTTCGTACATCGGCATAGCTCTTTTGGCGTGTCTGTGCTATCCTCAAGTTGTTGCGGATTTCCCTCACCTTCGCCTCGGCTTCTTGTAGTACCTCGGGACCAAACACTTTACTTTCCCCTGTTTGGTTCCAAAATAGGGGAATTCTGCACTTCCTCCCATACAAAGCTTCGAACGGTGACATCTTCATACTAGCCTGATAACTGTTGTTATAGGAGAATTCCGCATACGGTAAGTTCTTGTCCCAACTCCGGTTGTTTTTGAGTGCACATGCCCTCAGCATATCCTCAAGAATCTGATTGGTTCTTTCCGTCTGCCCGTCAGTTTGGGGATGATAGGCAGAGCTGAAATTCAGATGAGTTCCCATGGTTTCGTGCAACTTCTGCCAGAACCTTGAGGTGAACTGTGTCCCTCGATCCGACACAATCTTCTTTGGCACTCCATGGTAACACACGATCCTTGACATGTACAATTCCTCCAATTTGGATCCGCTATAGCTTTCCTTTACGGGGATGAAGTGAGCTACCTTTGTTAACCTGTCAATGATGACCCATATCGAATCATATCCTGATTGAGTCCTAGGCAATCCCACGATGAAATCCATCCCGATTTCTTCCCATTTCCATTCAGGCACTTTGAGTGGTTGCAATAATCCCGCGGGTCGTTGATGTTCTGCTTTCACCAACTGACATGTGTCACATAGGGCAACATGTTCCGTGACATCTCGTTTCATGCCATACCACCAATACCTGCTCTTGAGGTCCTGGTACATCTTCGTACTCCCAGGATGAATGGAATAGTCAGAATCGTGAGCCTCCTTCAAAATCAATTCGCGGATCTTCTTTACTTCTGGCACACAGATTCTTTTCCCGTGCCACACCGTTCCTTGTTCATCCTCTCTGAAACCAGGGGCTTTATTTTCCTTGATGAGTTGCCTGATTTCTTGTATCTTCTCGTCATCCTTTTGACCCTCGCGTATGTCTTGCTCTAGTGTGGAGTCCACTTCCATGGCGATGGCTTCACCACTATTCACAAGGCATAGATTGAGCCTTATAACCTCGTCCTTCAATTCAGCAGGCATGTCCTTCAAGCTCAACTTATTGACCTGCACTTTCCGACTTAAAGCATCTGCCACGACGTTTGCTTTCCCAGGATGATAGTTGATGCCCACATCAAAGTCATTGATTAGCTCTAACCATCTCCTTTGTCTGAGGTTGAGATCTGGCTGTGTGAAAATGTACTTTAAACTCTTATGATCCGTATATATCTCTGTCCTCTTCCCCATCAAGTAGCGCCGCCAAATTTTCAACGCGTGTACCACTGCGGCTAGTTCTAAGTCATGTGTAGGATAGTTTTTCTCGTGCTTCCGAAGCTGCCGGGATGCATATGCCACGACATGCCTTTCTTGCATGAGAACACATCCCAACTCGTTTCCAGAGGCATCGCAGTACACCGTGAAATTCTTCTGCATATCTGGCATAACCAACACTGGGGCTGTTGTCGATCTTTTCTTTAGCTCCTGAAAACTCGTCTCGCACTGTGGCGTCCATGTGAATGTGATTCCCTTCTCCAACAGTTTGGTGAGAGGTCTCGAGATCTTGGAGAATCCCTCAATAAACCGTCGATAGTATCCAACCAATCCCAAGAAGCTTCGAACTTCCCCGACATTTTCAGGGGTCTTCCACTTCTGTATATCCTCGATTTTGGCAGGATCCACGGAGATTCCTCCCTCTGAGATTATATGTCCTAAGAAGGGAACTCTCTTCAGCCAAAACTCACACTTGCTCAACTTGGCATATAGTTGGTGTTCTCTCAGCCTTTGCAACACCAACCTTAGATGTTTCTCATGTTCTTCTTCATCTTTGGAGAAGACGAGAATGTCATCTATGAAAACCACCACAAATTTGTCCAGATATTCCATGAATACCTTATTCATGAGATACATGAAGTATGCCGGGGCATTAGTTAACCCAAAAGGCATGACAGTGTATTCATACAGTCCGTACCGAGATACGAAAGCTGTCTTGGGAATATCAGATTGCCGTATCTTGAGTTGGTGGTATCCCGACCTGAGATCAATTTTCGAGAACACACAAGCTCCCCTCAACTGATCGAACAGGTCTTCAATGCGGGGTAATGGGTACTTATTCTTGATGGTTACCTCATTCAAAGCACGGTAGTCCACGCATAACCTTTGGGTTCCTTCCTTTTTGGGTACAAATATGACTGGAGCTCCGCATGGTGAGGAACTAGGATGAATATACCCCTTCTCCGTCAATTCTCTTAAATGATCCTTGAGTTCTTCTAGCTGCTTGGAGTCCATCCGATAAGGTCTCTTGTATATCGGGGCTGTTCCAGGTTCTAGCTCAATTGCGAATTCCACTTCACGATCGGGAGGCATACCTGGCAACTCCTCCGGAAAAACATCTGGATATTCCCTGATGGTCCTGATCTCCTGAACTTTCACCTCAACTTGATTTAATTTAATGTCCTCCTAGGCTTGTGTATTGTTATGAACTTTACTCTTGTGCCAATAGGGTGAGTTAGCTCCACCGTTCTGGTCGAACAATGGATGATTCCTTTATGTTTGGTCAACCAATCCATACCCAAAATAATATCTATCCCTTGTGAATCTATCACTATGAGGTTAGCAGTAAATACTACCCCATTGATGTCTAGGTTCACTTTGGGACACACTTGTCTTGTCCTTATTTCTCCACCTGGAGAGTTTACGGCTAGCATATGGTTCATTTGTGTTGTTGCTAGATCATGCTTCTTAACAAATCCTTGAGCAATGAACGAGTGGGTAGCACCAGAATCAAACAGTAGGGTTACAAGGTGTAAATTGGCAGGAAACATACCAACTACCACGTCGGGTGCCTCTTGTGCTTCCTCCATAGTGACGTGGTTCACCCGTCCTCGCATCACATTCTGCTGTTGTGGCTGTGCGGGCTTCTTCTTTGGGCATTTATGGGCGTAGTGCCCCACTTCACCGCAGCTAAAACATTGCACCCCAACCTTAGGTGCATGGCCTTTGCTGTCTTGGGGTTGGTTTGGAGGTCCCTGTACTGCTAGTCGAGGTGGATATGCGGGGCGAGCCTGCTGTACAAACTGACGTTGTGGCTGTGCTGGTGCTGCGGGAGGCCTGTAGTTCGGGTTGTACCCTCTTGGTGCTGAGTAGGGTACCGCAGCACGGTTCGTCTGCCCTGTAGGTTGCTGCATCAGACATGGGCGGGTGTTGCTCCCTGAGGCTTGGTGTGACCACCCGGCCTTCCTCTTGTTCTCATTTTCCAAGGCCTTCAGCTTCCTTTCCACCACAAATGCTCTGTCCACCATCTTTTGGAAGCTTTCATACTCATTCGAGGACATCGCACACTGCATCTCTGCAGTAAGTCCTTCCACGAAACAATCTTGTTTCTGCTCATCAGTCTCTATGTCCCGTGGCGCATAACGGGATAGTTGAGTAAATTTAGTGAGGTATTCCCTCACCGTCATGTTTCCCGGCTGTAGTCCCAAAAACTCCTTCCTCTTGTTTTTGAGTTCACCTCTTGGGATGTAATGGTTGCGGAAGCTACGCTTGAACTCTTCCCAAGTGATGTTCTTAGGGTCATGATGGGCAGCCACGTAGGCGGTCCACCAATCAGCAGCAGGTCCATGCAATTGATGAGAGGCAAACAACACCCTCTCATACCCTTGGCACTGTATGATCCTCATCTTGCTCTCAATGGTCTTAAGCCAATCATCTGCCTCCAGAGGTTCAGCAGCACTTGCAAACTTTGGAGTTTGAGTTCCTAGAAACTCACTCAACCTTGGTTGGCGTGGTGCAGCTTGTGGAGGTGGAACTTGATGCAAGTTAGCTACCACTTGAGTCAAGTTCTGGATGAGCTGATTCTGATTCTCCAGCATTTGGTGGAGGGGATCAACTCCTTCATGGCGACCACCCCGGTCCTGGCCTCCATAGAGATGAGGGTTGCATGCCTCATCGTTGTTGTTGGCGGGGTTGGCAGCACGTCCTTTTCCTCTTCCAGCCATCTGGCAGAATCAACCAATGTAAATTCGAAAGCATGTAGTATCATCTTACTACTTTCATTTGTTTGTACTTTGAAGTGTTGAGGCTTTGTTATACTTTTCTGAGGGTTCATTTCTCACACAAAAATAAATGCAATATTATTTCATGTGGGTTCACACGCCAAAGCAAAACAATCTAAAGACGAGGCTGTGGACAATTGCTCATGGCTTCCACAACTCACGTCACACACCAAGCATTAACACTCCATTAACTTAACGTAACGACTCGACTATTCGACATCTTGCTAACTAAGGGAAGGACTCTACACTACTCGTTTTCTTGAGCTGGCTCCTCGGGATCTTCCTCATCATTTCGGCTGCCTTCTGACTCTGCTTTGGGTGGGGAGGCTGCTGGTGGAGAAGTGCGACGACGCCTGATCGCTCGGCGATCTGGGGAGTCAGGAGTCCATGTATCATTCACGGTGACACACAGTTCATTCCCATCTCCTCTTTCTCTCGCCCTCAAGCAGGCTCGCAGCAATGCCTCCGTTTCCTTCAGGGTGTCCCGAACATCCTGAAGCTCTTGCTGGCACTCCTGCAGCCGAGTGCTGAGCATAGCAGCATCCTCCAAGCACAAGTCCATGTGCTCATGGGAAGTCCCTTGCTGCACTGTCGGGTACTTGTACTCCGTGGTACCACTCTCACGCTGGAGGACATACATGTACTCAGTCCTGTCTAGGTGGCGACGATAGATGTGACTCTGGCAGGTGATGGCCTCCCAGGTGACATCCTTCTCCGCATCGACCTGTGTCGCTCGACAAGCTGGAGAGCGGTGGATCTTAAGCAGCTGATTTTCGTGTATAATCCTCATCTCCGAACTCCATTCTTCCCTCTTCTCACGGATGGTCCTGGTGGAGTTATAGTGGATGATTAGCTTGCCCGTATTGCCGGCGACTTCGAGCATACGTCGAAGACGGCGCAACAAGCCTCCTACTGCCAATCCGTAGGAAAGATACGTCACCGGACGGCTCTCCTCTCTTTCGGCAAGGGCAACTACGGGAACTCTCCCTCCTGTGGACTTGCGAGCGGTGCGAATCATGCGAACCATCTAAAACAAAAAGCATTTAAACTTAGGTTAGATAAACTTTTAAACAAAAATCCTATTTTGAATGAAAATTGGGGTAAGATGAAGAAAGTGACTCATTAAATAGTTTTTAAGAAAATAAGGCCCTTAAATACGTCCATTTCTACCTAGGTCCACGTTCCTACGGGCAACCTTGGCTCTGATACCACTTCTGTCACACCCGGTTTTTCCGAAGAACAACCGAGTGAATATCACATGTATGCCAGGATCACTTTCTCATACATGTGATGACAAATAGTGAAGCATCATTTATTACAAGCCAGGTGTCGAATATAAATAAGTCTTACATAGCAAATGTCTCGATGGACAATAATAAGTTCATCACAAGTAAATAAACTAGCAGCGGAATATTATTCTCGAGGGCTCCTTCACAGGCGTTGCCCGGGGGTCTCCATGAACCTAAAAACCTTCTTCGGGTCCAAAGTCTTGGTCATTATACACCACCTCATTATCTTGGCCTAAGCAGCAATATAAACCAACAAAATATGCAAGGTTGAGTACCGATGGTACTCAGCAAGTGTGGAAAAGTTATGTCATGCATGGCTAGAGCAAGGAGAGGTTGAACTCATGGTTAAAGCACTACGCAATTAATACCTATCAACTTAGCTTATTAAGCACCTACATTACTACACAGGTGAAATGGTCCCAATTTCCCATCCCATCATCATAATCAAATAACCATAACATCATTTCAATGTTAAGCTCCCCACTTAACATCCACAACCTCCAAGGTCATCATTCTCTAATCATGAATAAGTCCAAGCCGCTCTTGACCGTGAGCACGGTTGTCATGACAGTTTTGACTCTGCAGAGTTTGCACCACTGTACCCACATGTAGTGATTTCATCCCCCGTTACCGGGTGGACTAAAAGAACCTCCATTATGCCAGTGGCTACGAACCACATTCACACTTCCAGGTGTGTAGCCAGGAGATCACTACGAAGCCTTTACAAAGGGATTCCCGACGAGCGTGGGCCCACTGAGGTTTCACCCCTAACAGCATACAAGAGGCTCCAACCCCGCTGTAGTGGCCCCCTCTTGAGCCTTGCGGTTTATATGGTAGTCCAGCTGACACCTATTCCCCGCACCATCCAACACACCCATACTACGCCGGGGATACACCTAATTAATTGGCCAAGCTGCCCCATCTCAGCATGTGGTTGGGACGGTAAAGCTAGGTTACATGCTCCATGAACCGGTCCTTAGGATCAAGGCAAGTACTAAACACTAACCCGAGTCTCGTGCACCCAGCACCAACCAAAACATCCAACTTGCCTTGATCCCTATCCCTACATAACTCACAATATCTCATTCAAGAGTATGGTAAAATAAACTGATGATCTCATATCCCAAATATCCCATTCTAAGCATGGCTAAGCATATGCATAATAATAAATGACATGATAAAATAAATCCCAACCCAAGCTACAAGGAAACAAGGTAATGCAATTCTAGGGAAACTTCCTAGCATGGGTTTCATATTTCATTTGACAATGCAAATAATTCTATCTACACATCCTAGCATAGGATCAAAGTGGTCAAGGACACTTGCCTCCTTCCTGCTGCTCTTGAAATGGGTAGTCCTGATCTTGGAAAGGAATAACTTGCTCTTGAGCAGGTTCTACATCATACCATCACACATAGCAAAAGAAAAACAACAATCTATAAGACATAGTTCACACTTCCACTTCATACAAACCACACATTCATATTTATGAAAGTCATTCACAACTATATGTGTTGTGGTTACTCTATGTGTGTTGATTTGTGGCTTGCATGCACTTTTAATCATGTGTATATGATTCCTACGTTTGTATTCACATTTATGCTTGCATACTTTATATATGAGTTTCCAATTTAAATAATTTTCCTTATATTTATTTACTACACCTTTTTGTTACCAAGTATGCATGAAAGGTATTTTTCTTCTCCATATGTGTCTTCAGAATTTCTACCAACCCTAAACTGAATTCTTTGGATTTTAGAAACTCCATTTATCATTTACTAGTTGCTATATTTTCAGATTTATTTTCCTATGCCTAAATGTGTACTTATTATGAAAATAGTAAGACACATCATCTAAACAGAATAGGTTCTGATCCTAAATAATTTAATAACATATTTTGACCTTTGCCTCTGATGTAAACTATTTTACAATTATTTTCCCTATTTTCCATAACTATTCTTTACTTAAAAATGTGTCCCTAAATGTGAATAATAAATTAAACAGATTCATTTCAGCCCAAAATATATTTTTATCTCACTCCAAAGTTTTCTAAATACTGAGAAAGTTTTTAATTTAATTTTGACAATATGTTTGTCCCACTTTTTAATTTTTAAACACTAGCCACATATTCAATTTCCTAAATTAAATACTAAACAGAGCTAAAAAGGTAAACTCACCCCACTACAGGGTCTATAATATTATTTTAACAATTTTCACGGGTCTAGCTATACATAACAGAGGAGATTTTCCTAATTTTACTTAAGTCCAGAGGCTAAAACTGATTCCTAAATGAATTTACATGATTTTCTGAAGTTCCACGGGCTAGATCAGAAGTTTCCGGGGCTAGCTCTTATTTCCCGAGAACCCCAGGGGGTAGCACGTAAGATTTCCAGTCTTTATAACGCGCGGCTGACGTGGACTGTCCGATTTAAAATAGACGGCCGAGATTATAACGTCGAACCGGTACGCGGGGATTTAAAGTCTACCGTGCGATTTAAAATAGACGGCGCACAAGCGGCCACGTCGCTCTGATCGAGCGCGGGCGGCGCTGCCAGGCGGCGCACGGCGGCGGGAAGCGGCGATCTCGCCGGAGACTTTCGGATTTTCGAGAATTCTTCCTAGAGCTGTGATTTTATGGCATAGATCGGTGGAGGGGAGGTCGGAGTTTTCTTGAGCTCGGAGGTCCTGGAAAGCGACCGGCGACGAGGTCCGAAGTGAAACCACGGCGAAGCTCGTCGGCGCTGTGTTTGAACCGCAAGTCACCGAGTTTTCTGCACCTGCAAGGTTCCCCGGAGGCGGTGGATCAAGACCAGCAAGTTAGATCGGAATTTCCGAGCGTAGATTGGCCAGAATTCACCGGAGAAGGCTCAGGTTCTCACCGGAGTAAAATCGACGGATTGCGTGGGAAAAACAGAACGAGGCCGGGGTTTTTATAGACGGGGAAGGGCGGCGGGGTGGTTTAGATCGAGTTTGCGTCGCCCCCGATCGAAATTCGGCTGGGATTCGCAGAAATCCGGGTCGGTTTGGATTCGGGGTGAGAGAGTCCCGGTGCGGCGCGAGGTAGAAGAAGGGCTGGCGGGCCCCGCCTGTCAGTGGGAGGAAAGAGCGCGCACGGCTACGGGCTGGACCGGTTGCTAGGTGGGCCGGCTGGTGGGTTTCGGCCCACTGGCCGGTTTTTTTCTGTGTTTCTTTTTTTTTCTTTTTCTATTTCTTTTCTGTTTTGAGTTTAAATTGAATTCCAGTTTGAATTTAAATTGTTGCAAAACATGCAACACGTCCAAAAATTTTTAAATTCCCCTCTTAACAGGGTTTAGGGTCTTAACAAGATTTTGGGGTGTTACAGTGGTATCAGAGCCAAGGTTGCACATTGGAACACGAACCTAGTTAGAAGCGGACGCATTAAGGACATTATGTTCCTAAAAAATATTTTACAAATAGTATGTTGTGTTAGTGTGGTATTTATTGTTCTCTTGTTCTTTTATTATCTAGCCTTACCTATGTTCAAATAGAGTGTTTACTTACTTTGTTTCTTACTTTGTTTTAGATGTTTCATGTTTTAGATGGCTCCCACTCGCCGCACCGCCCGTATGTCGACCATAGGACGTGTACCACGACACCAGCTCGCTCCGTGCAACCCACCACCTCCTCCAACACCGGCTGAAAACAAGGAGAACTCCGTGACCTACCACACCTGCGGGGAGGCCACGGAAGGGATGATTCAGCGCCTACGTTTATTCCTACACCATTCAGGCTTCGACGGCAATCTGAACGTGTGCTACCACTCCACCAAAATCTCCCGAGTTGGACGTGAGGAGTGGAGGTCCCAGGTGCTGATCTACAACGAGGACTTACTGATCAAAACACACCAATTACCTGCTTGGAGAGCTACCCAAGTGGAGCCGGAGAAGGATGCCACATGGGAGGCCATCACCAGTCAGTGCCACAACTACCATGAGACACTAGAGGGCAGCATATACATGTATGTCCCGCAGCAACCGAGTGGCACTGTGGAGTTCACACGTGCTGAGCTCCAGGAGGGATGGACAGCTTTCCAGATGTTGGTAAGCCTCAAAGATGGTGTTATCCTTAGTACTTGTCTGCAGGAGTGCCAACAGAAGCTGCAGGATGTTCGGGACCGTCTCAAGGACACGGAGGCCACCTTCTGTTGTTACATGAGAATGAAGCGGGGTGAAGATGGCAACCTCTACTCGTCATAGAACCCGACTTGGACCGCCATCTTCTTGGACCTAGGGCAGCCAAGCGCCCCCGCTCTCCATCACCACCTTCTGGATCACCTATGGTGGAGATGAAGGATAGTGCCAAGAGGGATGATGATGACCTTGAGGAGTGGGAGTGAATCCAAGAAGACGGCATGTCTAGGAATTAGTGATTTCCCTATTATCCATTTCGTCGAGTAGTAGCCTCATAGATTGTAGTAATGAACTTATGCATGTTTTATTTGCTTATGAATGTTTGTTTGTGACGTGAGTTGTGGAAGCCATGTGCACTTGTCCACAACCTCGTCGTTATGTTTTATTTGCTTAATGATGGGTTATGTGACGTGATTTGTGGAAGCCTCGTTCTGTTGTCCACAACCTCGTCATTTTGTTTCATGATTGGGCACTTTCATGCATAAAACTAGCGTGTTCGTATGATTATAAATTGTCCATGGTCAAGACTGCATTCTTTCCAAGTTGTTGGCTGTGTATTGTGTGTTTATACCCTCCTTAATAGTCACCTCTTTTGTCCCATAATTCTTTATTCATCTTGTATAAATGTTTCCCCACCTGTTTACTACACTCCCATTCCTCATACTTTGAATGATTGCTGTTCCAATGATCTATGTAATTGCTGTCCAAACCAACCATTTACTTGCTGTTCAAGTGATTGTTTAGTTGCTGTTTTGTTACCCAAATGACCTATTAAACCGCTGCTCAAAGAATCTGAATTGTTGCTGTCCAAAAAATTTACTTAGGTGTTGTCAAAGTAATCACACTAGTTGCTGCCCATATAATCAGCTTAGATGCTGTCCAAACACTCAAATTAGCTGCCATCCTAATTTAATCTCCTGCGTATGACCATGCAAAGATACATATGTAAGTTTATATGTATTGTTTAAATCTGAATTTGGTTGTCTATGATAGATGGCCGGCAGAGGAAGAGGCTGTGACGGACCGAAATCCGTACATTCCAGGATCACAGAGGGTGGTGCCGCACGATGCGACATCCGACAGCACACACGATAAGGAAACATAGTATTACATTGAAAACATACTGAATTTGTACAAAAGTAGTACAAACCTTCAGTTTACATCTATTTACAGATTCTACTGCAGCAGAAAGTATTTGTACAACTCACGCCAGCACCTAACTAGCAAAAGTTGGTTGTCCGGCCCTACGGACAACCCACACTAGCTGCACCCAGCATCACCGCGGCGTGAACGGCTCCCACACAGCCGTAGTGCCCGACAAAGGGTAGCCCTCACCGGTGGACTCGTACTCTGAGTCTGTGGGGCACTCCTCACTTACAAACACTCATAGCAGCAACCGTGAGCAAGATGGCTCAGCAAGTCTTAACCGACTCTCCTACACATGAAACTCTACATGCAGGTAATAACAAATGTAGGATGGAAGTTTGCAGCAAAGGACACGCCTACAAGTTCATACTTAATTCGTCTTTTAGCCATAAGTTAACGGTTCACAAATCTGAAATTTAGTGAGCAATACTTGGTGGCACACATGTAAAAAAACAAGTTATTCATATCAGCAGTATTGTATGACAACATCCCATATTTTTACCTACGTCACGACACAATGAACAAGCGGTACTCATAACCGCGAGGGACGGCAAATCGACTCGTTATACACCTGTAGGGATACCCGAATAACACGTCATGTACGCCCATCCTCGGAGCTGCACAGCACGCTCAACCGATGTCGTACGGGAAACCTTTCACACAACAGCCCAAATGTCGAACTGGTCACACCAAAATGAGCAGGAGGTTCCCTACAAGGAGCATCTCTCTATGCCCGCTAGCAGATTTCCACCTTGCTGCCCTCAACCTACACCTATAAATCGGTGTGCTATGCCTCGACGCCCGGAGGTATAGGTTACATCAGTTCGTCGGACCCCATATATCCGATATGCCATCGGTGCATTCAAACTTGTTCAGCGGGGCCGCACACGGATCGGTCCTCAATCGACACGGGCAGGGATAAGCACACAAGACTTCCTCTTTCTGCGTCCTAGCCCCTGCCTAATCTCATTTATCTTACTAAAGCTGTCTCACATCTCAGACCAATCCCATGTGTGGTAAATCCTATACTCACGAGTAGATTCCAACTACTCAACTTGTACCGAAGTCTATAAACATTAAGCAAAGCATGTTCTACTTGAGGACTTAGACACTACCCTCACTCTCTTTGGAATAATCTGGTTATGCAATTGGAGTTTCAATCATCCTACACCTAATGCACATACATACTTCAAGCTAAGTGAATATAAAGCAAAACTTGATAAAATTTGTTAAATGCAAACTGGGGCTTGCCTTGTTGCTGCTGGTCAGAGGTTAGTGTCTCCTCCGGAGGTATGAAGTCCAAAATCTCTGGGGTTTCCTCGCGTTCAGCGACTACACGTAATCAATTCAATGATATGTCAAATTAAATGCAAATGTGTTGAATTGCCATTATTAAGACCATAACTTATCTAAACATCTATTTTGGCTCTGAATTTTTCACTGTGGCTTGGTAAGAACCTAACCAGAGACTTGGCCAAATTTCATTTGAAACAAAGCTCATTTGAGCCCGGCACAAATGAAGGTCTAAATGGCCATTACTAGAGCTTCTAAGGATTTCCAGGGATTTTGATAGATCAAACCATTACTTTCTGGAAACTAGAGTTTGATATGGTTATAATAGAGTTGGTTTCATGTAATTTGAAGGATCCTAGAGAAAGTTATGCCCTAATCAAGATTTGAGAAATTTCTGAAAAATGTTTCTGTACATTTTTCTATTTTCTCAGGGCACTTCACTTAATCACACAATTAGAGGGACTAAATGAAATCAGATGGATCTGAAATTTTTCATGTGACTCAAGGATATTATAATGAACATCCTAGCCAAATTTTAGAATTTTACATAAAGGAAATCTCCAGATAAAATTCCCAACAGTTTAAATTTTGGGGAATTAATTATGGAAAAATATTGGGTTGCATGGACTGAAACTTCTTTTACTGGAAAGTACCCGGGGAGCTGAATCCAACAAAATTCAGTTCACTAATATTGGGTACTTCTACACAAAGTTATGGCCTTCCAAAGTTTGGGGGAATTCTGGAAAATCAAATCTAAATTCAAAAGGTTTAAATCGGGCTGGTGGGCCCCAGGGCTACGTGTCAGCCCGACAACGAAGCCACACATGGGTCCGCTTAATTCCCCACGTAGCCGCACTAAATCCCGGCGCCACAGCAGATCCCGAGCCCGGTTTCCTCTCACTGCCACGCGGGGCCCGCACCCTTTCGTCTACCTCGCGCCACCCGCGACAACCGTGGCGGTGCCTCGACGAAGAGCTTTCCGCCGGTCGTTCTACTGCGTGACCTTTGATGGAACTCGCCGCCTGTGTGCAACTTTGCCTGAGGAATACGCTGGTGAACTCAGCGGAGCTCGGCGATGGCCGGAACAGTGCTCGCGGCGGTGACAGCGGCCGAGAGCTCATCGACGACGTCGAACTCGGTATTCTCTACACCTTTTTTGATGCGGTTTCTTTGGAAAGCTCCGCTGAGACTTGCTGATCATGAATATGAGCACAGATCCTCGTGAAACAACTGCATCTAGGACCTCACCGGTGAGGTGCCTGGTTTTGGGCCGCCGGCATGAAAATCTCGTGGAACTAGGGTTCTAGTGCATGAAACTGGTTGCTACTTGACCGAGGAGGTGTGCTAGGTGTTGTAGATCGTTCCTAGTATGCAGCCCGAGCGGCGGTTGCCTTTGTGCTACGAATTTCGCCGTCGCCCGATTTCTAACCCTAACACACACCGTGGAAAGAAACTAGAAATTCTTGCTCTACACCGCATGAAACGGCAAACGGTTTTCTCCTACAGCTTCAGCACAAGAAGGCGCACCTTTTCTTCTCTTGTGGCGGTGCGTGAAGCAGCTGGGATCGGCCGGTCGCCGGTGAGCTGAGGGAGCGGTGAAAAGTTGGCGAGCGGAACACGAAGAACAACTTGGGAGAGGCTCGGTTCAGCTCGGAAATGGTGAGAACAGCACGAGCTGGGTGTCGTTGGGACATTGCAGCGACGAATTTACCGTCAGGTGGAGGGTTGGAGCTGGCGCCGGCAGTACGTTGCCAAGCTGCGGTCGCTTGCGAGGAGATGGCTCGGTTGAGTCGGTTCTGTGAAGTTACTGCCTGTGACCAGTGGGCCCCTCTCCCTTCTCACTTCTTTTTTTTTTCTTGCTGCAAATATCTCAGCTACTCACAATTCAATTGTAGACTTAGCCACAAAGTCATGAGATGAATTTGAATTCTTCAAATTGGAGTTGGTTTGGCTAATTTTTTTTCACACTTGAATTTGAATTTCAAATTCAGTTCTGAATTAATTCAAATGTAGCTCCCGACAAGATGAACTCCAATGAGGATTAAAATTGGTGGACTAACTCAGAAAAATGTGCTGGGTTTGAATGTGAAGTCACCTTTTGAATCCAAGTAATGAAATTAACTGAAATTTGAATTTGCATTCAAATTAGCCCTTTGAAAAATGTATCCAAAAGTGCCTCAAATAAATTTAAACTTGCATGAAACTTGGCATGAGCACTTCTAAGAATGTTTAGGGCCTAACGGTGAGCTCAGACTCTCATGTTTATATGTGTGAGATCCTACTTTTGGATTTGTGAGTTCTTCCTCTAACCAACCTCTTGATGGTGATTACTTGCTCTTCACATGTGTTCATGAGCTATCCACAAAATGAACTAATTTTTGGTGATGTGATGAACACTTTAGCAAGTAAAATCTTGGACTTTTACATCCCTCCCACCTTAAAAGAATCTCGTCCCAATATTACAGAAAGAAGAGACGAAGATGTAAGAGAAATTACCCGTGATGAGACGCCATGAAATCTGGGTAGTTCGAGCGAAGGAAATATTCGCTCTCCCACGTCACTTCCTCAGTAGTGTGGTTGCTCCACAATATCTTGTAGAACCACAGCGTTCGGTAACGCGTGGTCCGAGCCTTCTCATCAATAATTTCCACCGGATATTCAGCATAGGTTAAATCCGGTTGCAACTTGCCAATGTCTTCAGTGGGAACAACAGCTGTATACTTTACACATTTACGGAGTTGTGAGACATGGAAAACTTCGTGAACACCAGCGAGGGATGCCAGTAGTTCCAGTCTATACGCTACTGGTCCACACTTCTCGGTGATGGCATAGGGTCCAATAAATCGGGGAACGAGTTTCCCCTTTACGCCAAATTGGTGGACGCCTTTCATCAGGGACACATGGAGGTAAACGTGTTCTCCGACGTCGAAGTGCAGTGGCCTACGTCTCTTATCAGTGTAACTCTTCGGTCGAGATTGTGCGGCTTTCAAGTTTGCTTGAATCACCCGAACTCGCTCTTCGGCATTGTTCACTAGATCAATCCCGAACGTGACCCTTTCACCGGATTTGCAACAATTCAATGGGGTGCGGCATTTATGACCATAGAGAGCCTCATAGGGTGCCATCTTGATACTCGCATGGTAACCGTTGTTATACGAGAATTCCGCCAACTGTATGATCATCCCAATTGTTACTGTGGTGGATGGCACACGCTCTCAGCATGCCTTCTAACACTTGATTCACCCTTTCAGTTTGCCCATCTGTCTGAGGGTGATATGCTGAGATTCTAATCAACTTGGCACCCAAAGAAGCGTGCAACTGCTCCCAGAAACGAGCCACGAACAGTGCACCTTGAACTGAGGTTATGGTCTTGGGTACCCCGTGCAAGCACAAGATTTTTTGCAATGTACAACTCCGCATACTTGCTAGCATGGTAATTTGTATGCATCGGAATGAAGTGAGCCGACTTAGTTAAATGGTCAACGATTACCCAAATGGAATCATGCTTGTTAAATGTCATGGGTAATCCCACAATGAAATTCATGCTCACATCTTCCCATTTCCATGCTGGAATTTTCAGGGGTTGCAGTAGCCCTGATTTGCTCATGTGATCCGCCTTCACTCGTCTAAACATATCACATTCGGATACGTTTTTTGCAATTTCCCGCTTCATCCGTGTACACCAAAATTTACTCTTCAATTCTTGGTACATTTTGTTGCTGCCTGGATGAATGGAGAACTTAGACAAGTGAACTTCATCAAGGATCTTCTTTCTCAGCTCCATATTCCGGGGTATGACTATGCGGTTATTGAACCATAGCGTCCCCTCCTCATCCTTCCGGAAACATTTGATATCACCGCTGTCTATTCGTTTCCAGAGATATGCCATACCTTTGTCAAGCTTCTGAGCTGCTATAATATCCTCCCTAATGGTAGCGATGAGAGCAAGGTTGTAGAGTGATCCATATGGAACCAAGTATAAACTCGGTTCTTCCTCTTCCATCGGTGTAATGGTAAGGTTATGGACATGTGATTTCCGACTCAGCGCATCGGCAACCATATTTGCCTTGCCGGGGTGGTAATGAATCTCAATCTCATAATCTTTGATTAATTCTAACCACCTCCTTTGTCTCATATTCAACTCCTTTTGGGTGAAGATATATTTTAAGCTCTTGTGGTCGGTGTAGAGATGCATCAAATTTTCCAGAAGATAGTGTCTCCACATTTTCAGCGCCAATACCACAGCAGCAAGTTCAAGATCATGAGTCGGATAGTGCTGCTCGTGGTTTCGAAGTTGACGTGAGGCATATGCGACCACCCGTCCTTCTTGCATCAATACGCAGCCAAGCCCGATACCGGACGCATTACAATATACGTCGAAAGGCTTGGTCGTATCCGGTTGAGCTAAGACCGGAGCTGTTGTGAGATGCTTCACCAATGCTTGGAACGCTCCTTCACATTCCGAGTTCCAAACATATTTCGTCCCCTTCTTCAATAATTCAGTCATCGGTTTAGAAAGCTTCCAAAACTCAGAATGAACCTCCGGTAATATCCCGCTAAACCGAGGAAGCTTCTGACTTCATGAACAGAAGTGGGGGCTTTCCATTTCAACACCTGTTCAATTTTGCTTGGGTCAACCGCAATGCCTTCCGCTGAGATGATATGTCCCAAAAAGGGCACTTGGCTGATCCAAAACTTGCATTTGCTGAACTTGGCATAAAGCTTATGGTCCCGCAATCGTTGAAGAAGAATACGCAAGTGTTCGACGTGTTCTTCTTCTGACTTGGAGTAAACCAAGATATCATCAATTAACACCACCACGAACTTGTCCAACTCCGGCATAAACACTGAGTTCATGAGATACATGAAATGTGCCGGGGCGTTAATGAGACCAAAAGACATGATGAGATATTCCTATAGTCCATATCTCGTCGAGAATGCCATCTTCGGGATATCCTCCGCTCAGATTTTTATTTGATGATATCCGGAGCGAAGGTCCATCTTTGAAAACACACTTGAACCCACAAGTTGATCGAACAGGATATCAATGTGGGACAGTGGATATCTGTTCTTGATGGTGACGGTGTTGAGCGGTCGGTAATCCACACACAACCTCAAGGTTTCATCTTTCTTCTTGACGAACAGCGCCGAGTATCCCCATGGCGGGAAACTCGATCTAATGAAACCCTTGCTCAACAAGTCATTGAGTTGTTCCTTCAACTCAGCCGGCTCATTCGGATCCATCTTATACGGTCTCCGTGAAATTGGTGTTGTCCCGGGTGCAAGTTCAATCTTGAACTCAAAATCCCGTTCAGGTGGCATACCCGCAAGATCATCCGGGAACACATCGGGGTATTCTCGGACTACGGAAATGTCCTCTAACTTGGGAGCTTCAGTATGATAGGCGGCTGAAACTTCCGGGACAGGGTTGTCTAATACGAGTGAACGAGGACAGTAGAATGGAGAATTCAAATGAACCTTCCGTGATAGAGTTTCCAGGACAGCGCCATGGTAACTTAGCCATGACATTCCCAAGATTGCATCAATCTTTTGTCCCATAAGGATAATCAAAGTAGTGGGATATATCTTCGCACCTAAGCTCAGTGGTGCTTTTGGGATTATCATATTTGCTGAAATCTTCCCTCCCAGTGAGCAAATCATATATGAATAATCGGTTGGGAAGACTTGAAATTGATGCTTAGCCACATATGATGCACTTACGAAACTGTGGGTTGCACCCGAATCAAATAAGATGATGATTGAACGATCATTGAGAGTGAACGTACCCGCCAGCACGTTCTCTCCTTCCAGAGCATCCTCATTGTCGAGGTAACGAATGCCCCCGGGTCGCTGACCTCCCTTCTTAGCCGGTGGTCAGCCACGAGCACCACCCTGATATTGGCCTTGCCCGCTGCTTTGCTGCCCCTGTGGGCAGTCCTTCGAGAAATGACCGGCCTGGCCACACGTATAGCATGTGTAGCGAGGCGGTCCTCCGCTGACCGGTGGACGGAATCCTGAGGCGCGTTGTGGCTGTGGGAATGCCCGGGGTACCATCTGCTGCTGTTGCTGCTGTTGCGGCCGTGGAGGTGGCATCGGTGGTCGGAACGGCGAGAGTTGATAAGTGAAAGTTGCCTAGATGGGGGTGAATAAGCGGAAAATATGAAATACGGCTTAAAAAACAATTAGTTCACAGAGCCCAGACTAGTCCGGTCCAGAGGGCGGACTAGTCTGATCCCAAAGGTTTTTAGCTCAATAAGACAAGGGCACAATGTTTATCCCGTGGTTCAGCTCTACAAAGAAGAATACGTCCACGTTGAGGAGTCCACCAAGGACTAGGTTGCTCTCAACCTTTTCCTCACCAAGCCACCACCAAGGTCGGCTTGTTTTTCACTATATCACAAATGCTTCACAATGTATCGTGGGGCTACTCACAACTTAGGCTCCAACGAGAACTCAACTCAAAGCACTTACAAACCAATTATCTTGAACAACACACTTCTCACTCAGTGCTAGAGAATCAACGAAGAGCTCTATGGTGCACACTCCCCTTCTTCTCCTCTTCCCAAAACTCACAAACCTAGCTCCTGAAGGCCTCAGACAGTCTCTCAACGGACTAGTCCGTCCCCAGACGGACAAGTCCGAACTCACACAGAAACTCTTGTTCCGTTCTATATCGGATTAGTCCAATACTTCGGACTAGTCCGGCCTTCCACCCCGGACAAGTCCAAACTCACACATAACCACTTGTTCCGTTCTACATCGGCTCCCAGCCTAGAGAAATCCGGCCCTATTCCCAGGGCTCATCCCAAATCTTCACTCCACTCAACCTACCCTCGGACTGAGCTCTTAGATGATTCTCAGCACTTTAATCTATGATCACACTCATGCTCAAATGCTAAACTCAACACAAAAGAAATAATAACCCTAAATCCTATCCTTCTTGTGCATTTGCCTTTTTTCTCCTCTTTTCCTTTTTGAGTGTATCCATCTTCGTAAATTTATTAATCACCTGTACTCACACTTGCAAAGCTCATTAGTCCCTTAAGTGTTATCATTAATCATCAAAACCCACGGGGAATTAGCCTAGATGCACTTTCAATCTCCCCCTTTTTGGTGATTTGATGAAAACACTTTGAGGTTTTGATAAAAAATATGAATGAGTTAGTTTTCATAACAACACGTGTATAAGTCACTCCTCCTAAATATGTGCATGAATGTTTTGCAAGAAAGGCTATGCATGAGAGTGATCTCTATGGGAGATTTATTAGAGTGGTGTGTTATGGTGGTGTGCCTACGTGTGACGCAAATGTGGATATGTAATAGTTAAGTGTGAAATATGCATCTCAAATTGAAATCAAGTACCATCACACATACGAGTAGCATAGTATAAAGTTATTACAACCCAAATAGCAAAATATGAAAGTGTAGCAACATGTAGCAACATTACGACTTAAAAGAGCCCCTCAATCTCCCCCCCTTTGACATCAAGACACTAAAAAGGAAAATAATAGAGCCTATGTCTAGTCGATGTCACTCTCACTCTCCTCCTCGATATCTTCATCTCTTTGGGTTGCTTCATTGTCGTCCTCCTCATCATCTTGGTCGTCCTCTTCTTCCTCGACGGTGGAGCAGCACTAGAGGAACCTCCCCCAAGGAATGCAGCCTCCGCTGCAGTGAGATCCGGGAAGGGTGTGATTTCCTCGTCGTCGGAGGCTTCTAGAGACATAGCGATGTCCGCCTTCTCACAGAGCTTCTTCAAGTACTTTTCTTGCCTTTTGGCCATTTTCTACGTCTTGACTTTCACTTTGTGGCAAGATGTGATGATAGACTTTAAGAATTTGAAGATGGCACTGGAGGAGTCTCCGGAAGAGGAAGAGGCAGGAGCGACTGGAGGAGGAGGTGCATCAGGGGCACTCCTCCTAGAAGCTCTACCAAGCTTTGTCACAATAGGAGGAATTTGAGGGTGAAGGGGTCTATGCTTGACATCCTTCACAAACTCCAGTCCCAACACTTTTTCAATGAGGGACATGATAAAAGGAGCATACCCACATGAGCGATTGGGGGTGTGTGATATGTTGAAGATGTCGTTGTAGATGTAGTCAAACATATTGAACTTTTCATCTTCACAGATTAGCTTCAACAAATGGCGGAGGTGGCCTTGGATCATTCCCGTATCCCCGTCTTTAGGTGCTAAATTTTTTCTCAAGATCCGATTAAGCACGCTAAAGAAGGGACGGAGGATATTGGTAGTAGGAGGGTTATAAAAGCCAACCTCATACATTAACTCCATCTCCCCCAAGTCTATCGCTGTGAGGTTGTGAATAGTCAGCTCATAGTTCAGAAATTCCTCGAGGCCAAGGATCCGTGCAAACTCACTGTAGAGAATAGAGTATTGGACTCTGTCCATCATCCATGAAATCTTTCTATCTCCGAAGGTGGAGAAATAGCATGTGGTGTAGAACTGAGCGACCACCTCTGTGTTCCAGTCATATTTGAAGGCTAGAATATCCTTCAACCCGTGATGCTCTATGGCTTGAATGACTGCATTGAAGGCTTGATGGTTTTTCTTCTCCATATAGGGCCAATCAACCCACTGAGCATTAGCAACCGGTGTCTTCATCTTCAAATAGACTAGGAGATAGTAATCGCAGTGAAAGTCACACCAAAAGCGATGATCCAGTGTGGCCTTCTCATACTTGTAGGGATCATTCTCCGTGAACCTCCTTGCCTTTTCAGAGCCTTTCCCATGAAAGATATTGCTTGAAAGCTCTGGTTGTCGGTTGGGATTGTTCATAGGTGGTGTCATGACCAAAGGTCCAATGGGACCCTGTGGGGGAGCACTTGACCCCATGGGACGGTCTCGAATGACAATCCCCCCACTAGGTGCCCTTCTTTTTAGTGCCGCCATCTTGATGGTCACCTTCTAAATCGGGGCTTTCCCTTTTCTCTTTGCGCCTTCTCCTTCATTCATGGGTCGCTTGCCTTTGTCAGCAGCTTGGCCCCTTTCCTTTTCTCCTAAGGAAAAAATCCTTTTCCTCCGACTAGCGAGCTCTTCTTCAGCTTGAGCTTGAGCTGCCTCTCTTTCATGCTGCTTCTTGGTTTGAGCTTCATGACGGGCGAGCTCTTGTGTAAGTGCAGCGTCCTCCTCCTCATGACGATGATAGAGCTCTTGTCGAGCCGCTGAGACATGCTGGAGAGGGGTGGAGAGTTCTTGTTTTGAGACATGCTGGAAGAATGAACGAGCAAGGATATGAGTTGAAGGCAAAAGATTATCGCGACAAAGGTACAACAAAAACACAAAGTTAGGGGTTAACACAAGGTTTGGCTGGACTTGTCCGATACGTGATTGGACTAGTCCGGTCAGGAACGGACTTGTCCGCCTTTTGCCCGGACTAGTTCGGACAGCCTGGGGTTAAACCCTAACTAAGTGGATTTTCTACAAATTCAATCGATAGTTTGCAATAATCCTAAGGAAGAGGCGCATGAAGACTGTGAAGCACTAGACATCCCAGTTTATGGAGCAGACATCCTAGAATTGAGAGATTTTAGAAGATTAGGTCTTGCCTCAAGAAAACACCTTGATTCCTTAATTCCAATGAAATCGCCGGATCGAAGTGCGGAGAAGTCTGAAAACTGACTTCCCGAGGCCTTAAGGAGTAGATGTCTCGGATCCTTCGAGGTTTTTGGTGGAGATCTTCAAAAATTGCCAATGGGGGCGATTTTTGAGTGTGGGCGCGTGTTTTGACTGTAGTGTCGGGTGAAGTGAGTTTCGACTGCTGGCGGTTGGGTTAACTCCCAACTGTCCGGATTAGTATGGCTGTTGATACCGGATAAGTCCGGTCACCGGACTAGGTCTGGACTTATCTGACTGTGCGGACTAGTCCGGTTAGTAGCGAACTAGTCCGTTGTAGACTTGTCTAAACTCAATCGGACTTGCCAAGCATTCCGAACTTGTTCGGCCCATTGGCCGGATTAGTCCAGTCCTTGACATCACACTCTTATATATATGATGAGATCTGTAAGAATTGATCCACATAGACTAATTTTTCACAAGTATTATCAATTATTCATGACCAGTAGAGCACACAACCAAACATACAATGGCCATGATTCAAGGAGATGATAATTGAAAATAATTTGATAGAAAAATTGAGAGAGATAGTCTTTTAGAAATTGTGCTCAATTTTGAAGAAATTAGACTATAACAACCATATGTACAACATTTCAAGCCACATTTTGGGAACCAAGGATATTCAGCTCACTCCTAAGTTCGCAAAAGCGTTTTTCATCAAGTGGCTTGGTGAGGATATCCGCTAGCTGTTTTTCGGTTCTAACATGTGAAATGACTATGTCTCCCTTTATTGAGTGATCTCTCAGGAAATGATGTCGGATGTCAATGTGTTTAGTCCTAGAGTGTTCAACAGGGTTGTGGGCAATCTTAATAGCACTCTCATTGTCACATAGGTGTGGAATGTGGTTCATATTGAGACCGTAGTCTCTTAGAGTTTGTCTCATCAAAAGAAGTTATGCACAACAACTCTCGGCTGCGACGTACTCCGCTTCGACTGTGGATAGGGCAATGGAATTTTGCTTCTTGGATGACCATGACACTAAGGACCTGCCCAAGAATTGACAGGTGCCCGAGGTACTTTTCTATCTACTTTGCATCCGACATAGTCGGCATCGGAGTATCCGATAAGATTGAATTTGGACCCTTTAAGATACCACAGCCCTAGGTTAGGAGTATGAACTAGATAGCACAAGATTCTCTTTACGGATATTAAATGATACTCTTTGGGTGCAGCTTGAAACCTTGCACACATGCATAAACTCAACATAATATCGGGCCTAGATGCACAAAGATAGAGAAGGGATCCAATCATGGAATGATATATCTTTTGATCCACGCTAGGGCTGTCTTGGTTGAGGTCGAGGTGTCCGTTTGTCGCCATTGGTGTTTTGATGGGCTTCGCCTTTTGCATGCCAAACTTATTAAGTATGTCTTGATCGTACTTCGTTTGACATATGAAGGTGCCTTCTTTGAGCTGCTTCACTTGGAAGCCTAGAAAGAACTTTAGTTCTCCCATCATTGACATCTCAAACCTTTCCGTCATGATTTTGCTAAATTCTTCACAAAAAGATTTATTAGTAGAACCAAATATTATGTCATCGACATAAATTTGACACACAAATAAGTCATTGTCTAAGGTCTTTGTGAAAAGTGTGTAGTCGGCCTTTCCTATCCTAAAACCATTGTCAATGAGGAAATCTCTAAGACATTCATACCAAGCTCTAGAAGCTTGTTTGAGGCCGTAGAGAGCTTTGTGAAGCTTAAAAACATGGTTAGGATACTTATCATCTTCAAAGCCGGGTGGTTGCTCCACATACACTTCCTCCTTGATTGATACATTGAGAAAGACACTTTTCACATCCATTTGGTACAACTTGAAATTATTGTGAGTAGCATAGGCTAATAATATACGAATTGATTCAAGTCTAGCTACGGGAGCAAAAGTTTCATCGAAGTCCAAACCTTTGACTTGTGAGTATCCCTTCGCCACAAGTCTAGCTTTGTTTCTTGTTACTACTCCATGCTCATCTTGCTTGTTGCGAAAGACCCACTTGGTGCCCACTATATTTGCATTTGGTCTTTCCACAACCTCCCACACTTTGTTTCTTTTGAAGTCGTTAAGCTCCTCTTGCATCGCCATCACCCAATCCGGATCTCGTAGGACATCTTCAACCTTGAAAGGCTTCAAAGAAGATACAAAAGAGTAGTGAGCACAAAAGTTAGCCATACGAGAGTGAGTAATTTCCCCCTTGGAGATATCTCCAAGTATATTGTCAACGGATGATCCCGTTGTACACATTGATGGACTCTTGGGTGTGGCACACTTGGTCTTGAGTCAATTTCTTCTTCCTCTTCATCTCCCCCTTGATCATTCCCACCATTATTGCCTTCAATGTATTGAACATGGTGATCTTGATCTTGTTCTTCATTTAGGGGACTTAGTGCTTAATCATGTGTTTGGGTTACTTCTTGTGAGGAGGATGGGTCACTTGGGTCTTGTATCTCTTGTGGTCGTATGTCACCAAGTGCCATCCTCCTTAATGCCATACATGGTTCCTATTCTTCATCTAATGCACATTGATCAACTTGCTCCCTTTGGGAGCCATTAGTTTCATCAAACACTACGTCACGTGCGATTTCAACACAATTGGAGGTTTTGTTGAATACACGATAGGCGTAAGTGTTTGAATCGTAACCAAGCAAGAAACCTTCATCGGATTTTGAGGCAAACTTCAAAAGTTGAGGTTTCTTATTGAGAATATAGCACTTGCTACCAAAAACTCTAAAGTAGGAGATATTTGGTTTGTTACCCGTTAGGAGCTCATAGGGAGTCTTCTTCAAGAGACGATGAAGGTAGAGACGGTTTGTGTCATGGCAAGCGGTATTCACGGCTTCCGTCCAAAACCAGTTGGATGTCTTGTACTCATCAAGCATTGTCCTTGACATCTTTATTAGAGTTCGGTTCTTCCTTTCGGCCACTCCATTTTGTTCGGGTGTGTGGTGCCGAAAACTCGTGCTTGATGCCCTCCTTGTCTAAGTACTCTTCTACTTGGGTATTCTTGAATTCGGTGCCGTTGTCGCTTCTTATCTTCTTGATTCTCAAGGAGAACTCATTTTGAGCTCTCCTTAAGAAACTCTTGAGGACACCTTGAGTTTCACCCTTATAATGCAAGAAAAACACCCAAGTAAAGCGAGAAAAATCATTGATAATTACTAGACCATATTTATTACCGCCAATGCTTATGTAAGCAATGGGACCAAAGAGGTCCATGTGAAGCATCTCTAGCGGTCTTGTTGTTGTCATCACATTCTTGGCGGGGTGAGCTACTCCAACTTGCTTCCTAGCTGGGCATGCGCTACAAGGTCTATCTTTTTCAAAAATGACATTATTAAGAGCTCAGATGTGATTACCTTTTAGATGTTTTTGGAGATTTCTCATACCAATATGGGCTAGCCTACGATGCCACAGCCAACCTGATGAGTAGTTTAGGCCCGATCTTCCGAAAGGTAGGTCGATTGAAGTGGAGATCTCGACGTTGATGATCCGAGGCACTCGAGCAGACCCGAATACCCCTGCAATCACTATACCACAGATCCGATGGTTTTCAACCATGCTTCACACGCTTGACCTCGCCAAGAAGGCTATCCCTGTAGGTACAACCGAGAACACAAGCAAGAACGATGAAGATGCAATCTGAAATTGCAAAATTGGGGTCTCACAAACCGTAGAACGAAGAAATTTTTTAATATAAGCAAAACCCACCGAATATGGCTGGCGGCTACAGTATTTAAAGGCTAGGGTTTGGTCATAAGACCCTTAGACATGTCCCTAATGGACCCAGACGGGATACAAGGCCCAAAAGCCCAATACGGTGGCGCAGCACCGGACAGAACTCTGAATTCGACTTGTTTCGACAATTCCCAATGACTCCTGGCGAATTTTAATGTGGGACCAGAACCATTGGAAAGTTTATCTTCTCATATTTCCATGCGTATGTAGAACGTCAAAAATGGAGTCCGTATGCATCCTGGGCGTCCGTTTTAAGATGGACTTCTCCTGGACTCCGAGTTGAACTCGAGTCCGAGTTGGTGACTGTTTCCATCAACTTGTGGACGTCCCACCTGGTTCTCTACGTCCCCAAATCCTCCTCCCTTTACTTGTTGATCATGTCCATGGTTCCTAATAACAATTAAATCATTAAATAGCAATCCATTCTCAAACTCACATAGGTAGGAAGTTAGGGACATGTTCACCTTCTGATTTAGTAACCATGCTCGTGCTCTTGTGATTGGTCCTTGTATATCAATGTGAGTATCCACTGTTGTGATGTCCTCATCATTCTCCCCCTCTTGAATCGGAGTCGTCCTCGACTCAAGATCATCTTCTTCTCCCAAGTATGATCGTAAATCTGAAATGTTCAATGTGGGACTAACCCCAAAATCGGGAGGCAACTCAAGCTTATATGCATTGGCATTGATCTTTTCAACAATCTTGAAAGGACCAGCAGCTCGTCGCATAAGTTTAGATTCTCTCAAGTGAGGGAATCGTTCTTTTCTCAAATGTAGCCATACCAAGTCCACTGGTTCAAGTTTTACTTCTTTTCTACCTTTACTACCAGAAATTCTATACTTCTCATTCATCCTTTCGATATTTTTCTTTGTAGTTTCATGCATCATAATAATGAATTCATATCATTGTGTAGCATCCAAATTTATAGTTTCAGAAGGCGGTAAAGGTAATAAATCAATAGGAGCACGGGGATTGAAACCATATACTACCTGGAATGGCCTTACCTTTGTAGTAGAGTGAACTGACCTGTTGTAAGCAAATTCTATATGTGGTAAACAATCCTCCCAACCATTTAAATATGTTTTTCAAACAACCCGCAACATAGTGGATATAGTACGATTTACTACCCCAGTTTGTCCATCGGTTTGTGGGTGACATGTGGTTAAAAACAGCAGCTTGGTTCCCAATTTATAACACAAAGTTCTCCAAAAATGACTTAAAATTTTTGCATCACGATCAGAAACAATGGTATTTGGCACACCATGTAAACGAATAATTTCCACCATAAACAAATCAGCAATGTGTGAGGCATTATCATTCTTATGACAAGGTATAAAATGTGCCATTTTAGAGAAACGATCAACAACCACAAAAATACTATCCCTCCCCCTCTTAGTCCTAGGCAATCCCAAAACAAAATCCATGAAAATATCCTTCCAAGGTACACTAGGAACAAGAAGAGGCATATAAAGACCTTGTGGGTTAAGTCGAGACTTAGCTTTATTGCAAGTAGTGCATCGTGATACGTAGCGCTCGACATCACGTCTCATCTTTGGCCAAAAGAAGTGTGTGGCCATCACGTCCTCAGTTTTCTTCACTCCAAAATGTCCCATCAAACCTCCTCCAGCATGATAGAGGAGTGTGACACCCTCATCTCTGGTGTCAGCATATGTTCATGTTTAATAAAGAGAAAATATTTTAAGAAAAGTAGGAACAGAGGAAAATATCAAAGGGATAGCCAATAAGAGCCGAATCCAGCTCTCAGAGAGCGCCGAAGACAACTTCCGCGGCCCGCTGGCCACGTGGCGTGTTCGGAGCTCATCCCTGCAAAGTGGGGAGAGGTCCGCCGCTAAATTAGGCTACCTGGCAGGCTCGGGGCTCATCTCCACAAAAAGGGAAGAGGTCCGACCCTATGGGACACGTGTTGCCCCCGTAGCTAGTCATCATGGAAATCAGAGGACTGGTCGCGCGGGATACGTGTCGATCTCGGAGCTCAACTCCGAGAGGTCCGGTTCTATCGAACACGTGTCGCCACCGGAGCTTATCTCTGGGAGGTCCGTCGCTGCTGGACACGTGTTAACCTCAGAGCTCGTCTCTGAGAAGGAAGGAAAGTCGGGCGCTACTTGACACGTGGCGTGCGTGGAGCCACCTCTGAAAAGAGAGGAGGTCCCGACCGCCAGGATATGTGGCGCACGCGGAGCTCACTTCCGAGGAAGAGGGAAGTCTTGCTCGTTTGACACGCGGCACAACCAGAGCCTGTCTCTGCGGAAAGGAGGAGACCAGGCCCGATGGACACGTGGAGCTTCTGGAGCTCATCACCGTGAAGGTGACGGGTTCTGAAGCGATTTTAGAATCTGTACGCGTAGAAATACCGGAACAGAAACCCACCGGAATTCCACGATGATACCGCACCAAATCAACTAAAGATAAGTTGTAAGATTCAAACAGGACTCATATTCGGGGTACAATCAGATTAGGACTCTTCTCTTCCCGATTATAAAAATAACCCAGAACCCCTGGCTGAAATCACAAACTTCTTTTCCAACTCCTGAGCCGGCGACTTAGAGCCCTAAGTCCCAAACCGCCGAGTAGACCATCGCCGGAGTGCAGCAAGGAAGAACGCCAGTGGAAAGCCCAACGATCTGAGGAGGACCTCGAGATAGAGAAGAACGTAAGGTAGGTCTCCAATACCGCCTTACGACATCGTTGTGTTTTCTTTGCAACTGTTCTTTGATTTCCTTTCGAACAGAAGCCTTCTCGTGGACAGATCACTTGATGATCAGGTTGATCTAAAAGACAAGATCATCGCCATGTCCACCTTTGATCCAAACACCCCTGTTCATCATAAAACCCACAAGCCATACAAGAACACGTACATACCAATCTAATAAAACTAATCATAGGATAGCATGCATATGCATCATCGCATCTAGTTTAAGGTTTGTGCATGGTATTGATTGCTGTGAATCTTGTATGCACGTGATCCTACCTAGCAGAACAAGCTCAGGGAGCTGTCTACGACGAGCTGCAACAACAAGGTTTTGGGATTCAGGAACAACCGGAACCGCAAGAACAAGGCAAGTGCTCCTTGACCATATTGATCCTATGTTTTGGGTGAAACTGTTTTGTTTTGCGAAAAGGTGTGCGTACTAAGTCAAACATGATGGGAAACCCTTTTTATAGGAGTTTACTAGCTTTGGTTAAACCACCCTTGTTGCCAGGGAAGTTAATGTGTCGGGTATGGTTTTTCCTTTTTGCTTCGCTGAGTCAATGGGATTGGGGAGTGAGATAGATGTGTCTAGCTAACTGCACTCGTAATAATATAAGAATACTGATGAGGATAATGAACATGGATCGGAGGGTGATCTAGGCAAGACTGGGTTTGTAAATGAGGTAGTTTGAGATGGTGGTTTACTTGCCGTAGATCTAAGGACCGGTTCATGCATGCACATGCAAGGATAACAGTGCCACCACAAGGCCAAGTATGGGTGCGGCTTAGCTGAGTAATTTGGTAAGTTGCTAGAGTGTTATGGACTATGGAAGGCGCGGGGAATGGGAGTCGAGTGAGGACTGACCTGGGAACTGCATGGCACAAGAGGGGGGCCGTGGGTGGGAGAATTGGAGATTCTAGCCTGCCGGTGAAACCTTAGTGAGTCCATACATCTAGTAGCCCCTTTGTAAAGGCTATTTTGTGATCTCTTGACCATACACCGACGGTCGTGTACTGGTATAATGGAGGTTCTGCAGTCGCCGACGGGTGACGAAATCACAAACTTGTGGGTAAAGAGGTGCAAACTCTGCAGAGTCTAAAACTATCATGATAGTCGAGCTTACGGTCACGAGCGCCTGGCTAAACTGCCATGATTAGTTGGGATGGTTATTGGGATGGTTCTTGGTTATGGTTATTGATTATGTTATGGTTTGGTTTGGGACTGTTGAGTCCGGGAGATAAGATGGTTGCATGACTGTTGAGTCATGGCAACGAGATGGGTCTCGGTGTGAGACAAAGTTGTTTATGAGATGAGACGGTAGCGAATACGTGAGGGTATTCATGAGATGGTAGCGAATGCGAGGAGATATTCGTGAGTAAGAATGAGGTTGTTTAATGTTCGGGTGGAACATGGAAAGCGAAGGAGGTATGTTGGTAATTTAATACATGCTGGGATTATATTCATCTAAAGTTAAGTTGCTGTTTTATCATGGTTTTATAAATCTGCTTTTCTGCAAATAAGCCTTTTTATACCTACCTTGTTATGAGCTGCATATTGTGTCTTTCCCGCACTTGCTGAGTACATCATTGTACTCAAACTTGCATTATTATTTCATCATCAGCAGCAGGGGAAGCCTACTATGAAGACCAAGTGGAGCATTAAGGCGTGTGATCTGTTCTCAACCTTGCCTGTGGAGGGTGTAGAGATGGAGCCACTTCTGCTTAGATTTGCTTCCACATTAGTTAAATCGCTTCCGCGTTAGAATAAAGACTTCCGCTGCATAGAAATAAGACTTCCGCTGTAAGCATGAGTCCAAGACTCATGAGACATTGTAATAAACTTTGTTATTCGTGGTTATATATATTCTGAATTCAGTTTGTGGAATATATGTATATGTGTGATGAACATCCTTGGCACACATATGCATTAGTTCTTGGTTCCGTGGTTTTCCACTGAATTGAGGGTGTCACAAGGAGGCCCTCCCATAGTACATATTTATTCCAAGTTCTTCCTTCTATACAATTTTCAAAAGCATCTTTGAAGTCTAAATCAGTAGGATATAATCCTTTTATTGTTTCCAAACCAAATATTTTATGATCAAGTTGGGACAACATGGTATAACGCCTAGATAATGCATCTGCAATAACATTCTCCTTCCCTTTCTTATGCTTAATGATGTATGAAAACTATTCTATGAACTCAATCCATTTAGCATGTCGTTTATTCAGATTGGTTTGACACTTAAGATGCTTCAAAGATTCATGATCGGATTGTATGACGAACTCCTTAGACCAAAGGTAATGTTGCCAAGTTTGTAGAACTCGCACTAAGGCATACAATTCCTTATCATAAGTAGAATAATTCAGAGAAGGACCATGCAATTTTTCACTAAAGAATGCAACGGGTTTACCTCCTTGTATGAGAACACCTCCAATACCAATGCCGCTTGCATCACATTCTAGCTCAAATGTCTTGTCAAAATCAGGAAGTTGTAGCAATGGTGCTGTAACACCCAAAAATCTTGTTAAGATCCTAAATCATGTTAAGAGGGGAATTTAAAAATTTTTGGACGTGTTGCATGTTTTGCAACAATTTAAATTCAAACTGGAATTCAATTTAAACTCAAAACAAAAAAGAAATAGAAAAAAGAAAAAGGAAAACAGAAAAAAACCGGCCAGTGGGCCGAAACCCACCAGCCGGCCCACCCAGCAACCGCGCCAGCCCGCAGCCGCGCGCGCCCCCTTCCTCACACTGACAGGCGGGGCCCGCCAGCCCTTCTTCTACCTCGCGCCCGCGCCCGCGATCGGCCGGACTCTCTCTCACCCCGAATCCAAACCGACCCGGATTTCTGCGTATCCCAGCCGAATTTCGATCGGGGGCGATGCAAACTCGATCTAAACCACCCCGCCGCCCTCCCCCGTCTATAAAAACCCCGGCCTCGTTCTGTTTTTCCCACGCGATCCGCCGTTTTTACTCCGGTGAGAACCCGAGCCTTCTCCGGCGAATTCTGGCCGATCTACGCTCGGAAATTCCGATCTAACTAGCTGGTCTTGATCCACCGCCTCCGGGGAACCCTGCAGGTGCAGAAAACTCGGTGACTTGCGGTTCAAACACAGCGCCGACGAGCCTCGCCATGGTTTCACTTCGGACCTCGTCGCCGACCGCCTTCCAGGACCTCTGAGCTCAATAAAACCCCCGAGGTGAGATCCCCGACCTACCCTCTGCCTATCTATGCCATAAAATCACAGTTCTAGGAAGAATTTACGAAGATCCGAAACTTTCCGGCGATATCGCCGTGCGCCGCCGGGCAGCGCCGCCCGCGCTCGATCAGAGCGACGTGGCCGCTTGTGCGCCGTTTATTTTAAATCGCAAGGTAGAGTTTAAATCCCCGCGTACCGGTTCGACGTTATAATCTCAGCCGTCGGTTTAAAATCGGACGGTCCACGTCAGCCCCGCGTTATAAAGACTGGAAATCTTACGTGCTACCCCCTGGGGTTCTCGGGAAATAAGAGCTAGCCCCGGAAACTTCTGATCTAGCCCATGGAACTTCAGAAAATCATGTAAATTCATTTAAAAATCAGTTTTAGCCCCTGGACTTAATAAAAATTAGGAAAAACTCCTCTGTTATGTGTAGCTAGACCCCTGAAAATTGTTAAAATAGTATTATAGACCCTGTAGTGGGGTGAGTTTACCTTTTTAGCCCTGTTTAATATTTAAATTAGGAAATTGAATATGTGGCTAGTGTTTAAAATTTAAAAAGTGGGACAAACATATTTTCAAAATTAAATTAAAAACTTTCTCAGTATTTAGAAAACTTTGGAGTGAGATAAAAATATATTTTGGGCTGAAATGAATCTGTTTAATTTATTATTCACATTTAGGAACACATTTTTAAGTAAAGTATAGTTCTGGAAAATAGGGAAAATAATTGTAAAATAGTTTACATCAGAGGAAAAGGTCAAAAATATATTAGTAAATATTTTAGATCAGAACCTATTCTGTTTAGATGATGTGTCTTGTTATTTTCATAATAAAGTTCACATTTAGGCATAGGAAATAAATCTGAAAATATAGCAACTAGTAAATGATAAATGGAGTTCTAAAATCCAAAGAATTCAGTTTAGGGTTGGTAGAAATTCTGAAGACACATATGAAGAAGGAAAATACCTTTCATGCATACTTGGTAGCTAAAAGGTGTAGTAATTGAATATAAGGAATTTATTTAAATTGGAAACTCATATATATAGTATGTAAGTATAAATATGAACACAAAAGTAGGAATCATATACACATGATTAAAAGTACATGTAAGCCAAAGGTCAACACACATAGAGTAAACACAACACATAGAAGTTGTGAATGGCTTTGTTACATATGAATGTGTGGTTTGTATGAAGTGGAAGTGTGAACTATGTCTTATGGATTGTTGTTTTTCTTTTGCTATATGTGATGGTATGATGTAGAACCTGCTCAAGAGCAAGTTATTCCTTTCCAAGATCAGGACTACCCATTTCAAGAGCAGCAGGAAGGAGGCAAGTGTCCTTGATCACTTTGATCCTATGCTAGGATGTGTAGATAGAATTATTTGCATTGACAAATGAAATATGAAACCCATGCTAGGAAGTTTCCCTAGAATTGCATTATCTTGTTTCCTTGTAGCTTGGGTTGGGATTTATTTTATCATGTCATTTATTATTATGCATATGCTTAGCCATGCTTAGAATGGAATATTTGGGATATGAGATCATCAGTTTATTTTACCATACTCTTGAATGAGATATTGTGAGTTATGTAGAGGTAGGGATCAAGGCAAGTTGGATGTTTTGGTTGTGTGCTGGGTGCACGAGACTCGGGTTTGTGTTTAGTACTTGCCTGGATCCTAAGGACCGGTTCATGGAGCATGTAACCTGGCTTTACCGTGCCAACCACATGCTGAGATGGGGCAGCTTGGCCAATTAATTAGGTGTATCCCCGGCGTAGTATGGGTGTGTTGGATGGTGCAGGGAGTAGGTGTCAGCTGGACTACCTTATAAACCGCAAGGCTCAAGAGGGGGCCACTGCAGCGGGGTTGGAGCCTCTTGTATGCTGTTAGGGGTGAAACCTCAGTGGGCCCACGCTCGTCGGGAATCCCTTTGTAAAGGCTTCGTAGTGATCTCCTGGCTACACACCTGGGAAGTGTGAATGTGGTTCGTAGCCACTGGCATAATGGAGGTTCTTTTAGTCCACCCGGTAACCGGGGATGAAATCACTACATGTGGGTACAGCGGTGCAAACTCTGCAGAGTCGAAACTGTCATGACAGCCGTGCTCACGGTCAAGAGCGGCTTGGACTTATTCATGATTAGAGGAGTGATGGTTTTGAAAGTTGTGAATATTAAGCGGGGAGCTTAACATTGGAAATGATGTTATGGTTATTTGATTATGATGATGGGATGGGAAATTGGGATCATTCCACCTGTGTAGTAATGTAGGTGCTTAATAAGCTAAGGTGATAGGTATTGATTGCGTAGTGCTTTAACCATGAGTTCAACCTCCCTTTGTCTAGCCATGCATGACATAACTTTCCCACACTTGCTGAGTACCATCGGTACTCAACCTTGCATATTTGTTGGTTTATATTGCTGCTCAGGTCAAGATAATGAGGTGGTGTATAATGACCAAGACTTTGGACCCGAAGAAGGTTTCTAGGTTCATGGAGACCCCCGGGCAACGCCTGTGACGGAGCCCACAAGAATAATATTCCGCTGCTAGTTTATTTACTTGTGATGAACTTATTATTGTCCATCGAGACATTTACTATGTAAGACTTACTTATATTCGACACCTGGCTTGTAATAAATGATGCTTCACTATTTGTCATCTCATGTATGAGAAAATGATCCTTGCATACATGTGATATTCACTTGGTTGTTCTTCGGAAAAACCGGGTGTGACACAAGTGGTATCAGAGCCAAGGTTGCCCATAGGAACGTGGACCTAGGTAGAAATGGATGTATTTAAGGGCCTTATTTTCTTAAAAACTATTTTTACAAGGTGTGTGTTGAAAAGTGTTATTTAATGAGTCACTTTCTTCATCTTACACCAACTTTCATTCAAAATAGGATTCTTTCTTTAAAGTTTATCTAACCTAAGTTTAAATGCTTTTTGTTTTAGATGGTTCGCATGATTCGCACCGCTCGCAAGTCCACAGGAGGGAGATTTCCCGTAGTTGCCCTTGCCGAAAGAGAGGAGAGCCGCCCGGTGACGTACCTTTCCTACGGATTGGCAGTAGGAGGCTTGTTGCGCCGTCTTCGACGTATGCTCGAAGCCGCCGGCAATACGGGCAAGCTAATCATCCACTTTAACTCCACCAGGACCATCCGTGAGAAGAGGGAAGAATGGAGTTCAGAGATGAGGATTATACACGAAAACCAGCTGCTTAAGATCCACCACTCTCCAACTTGTAGAGCGACACAGGTCGATGCGGAGAAGGATGTCACCTGGGAGGCCATCACGTGCCAGAGTCACATCTATCGTCGCCACCTGGACAGAACTGAGTACATGTATGTCCTCCAGCGTGAGAGTGGTACCACAGAGTACAAGTACCCACCAGTGCAGCAAGGGACTTCCCATGAGCACATGGACCTGTGCTTGGAGGATGCTGCTATGCTCAGCACTCGACTGCAGGAGTGTCAGCAAGAGCTTCAGGATGTTCGGGACACCCTGAAGGAAACGGAGGCATTGCTGCGAGCCTGCTTGAGGGCGAGAGAAAGATTAGATGGGAATGAACTGTGTGTCACCGTGAACGATACATGGACTCCTGACTCCCCAGATCGCCGAGCGATCAGGCGTCGTCGCACTTCTCCACCAGCAGCCTCACCACCCAAAGCAGAGTCAGAAGGCAGCCGAAATGATGAGGAAGATCCCGAGGAGCCAGCTCAAGAAAACGAGTAGTGTAGAGTCCTTCCCTTAGTTAGTAAGATGTCGAATAGTCGAGTCGTTACGTTAAGTTAATGGTGTGTTAATGCTTGGTGTGTGACGTGAGTTGTGGAAACCATGAGCAATTGTCCACAGCCTCGTCTTTAGATTGTTTTGCTTTGGTGTGTGAACCCACATGAAATAATATTGCATTTACTTTTTGTGTGAGAAATGAACCCTCAGAAAAGTATAACAAAACCTCAACACTTCAAAGTGCAAACAAATGAAAGTAGTAAGATGATACTAAAATGCTTTCAAATTAACATTGATTGATTCTGCCAGATGGCTGGAAGAGGAAAAGGACGTGCTGCCAACCCCGCCAACAACAACAATGAGGCGTGCAACCCTCATCTTTCTGGAGGCCAGGACCGGGGTGGTCGCCGTGAAGGAGTTGATCCCCTCCACAAAATGCTGGAGAATCGAAATCAGCTCATCCAGAACTTGACTCAAGTGGTGGCCAACTTGCATTAAGTTGCACCTCCACAAGCTGCACCATGCCAACCAAGGTTGAGTGAGTTTCTAGGAACTCAACCTCCAAAGTTTGCAAGTGCTGCTGAGCCTCTGGAGGCAGATGATTGGCTTAAGACCATTGAGAGCAAGATGAGGATCATACAGTGCCAAGGGTATGAGAGGGTGCTGTTTGCCTCTCATCAATTGCATGGACCTGCTGCTGATTGGTGGACCGCCTACGTGGCCGCCCATCATGACCCTGAGAACATCACTTGGGAAGAGTTCAAGCGTAGCTTCCGCAACCATTACCTCCCAAGAGGTGAACTCAAAAACAAGAGGAAGGAGTTCTTGGGACTGCAGCAGGGAAACATGACGGTGAGGGAATACCTCACTAAATTTACTCAATTATCCCGTTATGCCCCACGGGACATAGAGACTGATGAGCAGAAACAAAATTGTTTCGTGGAGGGACTTACCGCAGAAATGCAGTGTGCAATGTCCTCAAATGAGTATGAAAGCTTCCAAAAGATGGTGGACAGAGCGTTTGTGGTAGAAAAGAAGCTAAAGGCCTTGGAAAATGAGAATAAGAGGAAGGCCGGGTGGTCACATCAAGCCTCAGGGAGCAACACCCGCCCACGTCTGATGCCGCAACCTGCAGGGCAGACGAACCGTGCTGCGGTACCCTACCCAGCACCAAGAGGGTACAACCCGAACTACAGGCCTCCGGCAGCACCAGCACAGCCGCAACGTCAGTTTGTACAGCAGCCTCGCCCCGCATATCCACATCGACCAGAAGTGCAAGGACCTCCAAACAAACTCAAGACAATAAAGGCCAAGCACCTAAGGTGGGGGTGCAATGTTTTAATTGTGGTGAAGTGGCGCACTATGCCCATAAGTGCCCAAAGAAGAAGCCCGCGCAGCCACAACAGCAGAATGTAATGAGAGGACGGGTGAACCACGTCACTATGGAGGAAGCGCAAGAGGCACCCGACGTGGTAGTTGGTAAGTTTCCTGCCAATTTACACCTTGCAACCCTGCTGTTTGATTCTGGTGCTACCCACTCGTTCATTGCTCAAGGGTTTGTTAAGAAGCATGACCTAGCAACCACACAAATGAACCATATGCTAGCCGTAAACTCTCCAGGTGGAGAAATAAGGACAAGACAAGTGTGTCCCAAAGTGAACCTAGACATTAATGGGGTGGTATTTACTGCTAACCTCATAGTGATAGATTCACAAGGGATAGATATTATCTTGGGTATGGATTGGTTGACAAAACATAAAGGAATCATCCATTGTTCGACCAGAACGGTAGAACTAACTCACCCTAGTGGCACAAGAGTAAAGTTCATAACAATACACGAGCCTAGGAGGGACATTAAATTAAATCAAGTTGAGGTGAAAGTTGAGGAAATCAGGACCATCAGGGAATATCCAGATGTTTTTCAGGAGGAGTTGCCAGGTATGCCTTGAATTTGCAATTGAGTTAGTGCCTGGAACAGCCCCGATATACAAGAGACCTTATCGGATGGACTCCAAGCAGCTAGAAGAACTCAAGGATCATTTGAGAGAATTGACGGAGAAGGGGTATATTCGCCCTAGTTCCTCACCATGGGGAGCTCCGGTGATATTTGTGCCCAAGAAGGACGGAACCCAAAGGTTATGCGTGGATTACCGTGCCTTGAATGAGGTAACCATCAAGAACAAGTACCCATTACCCCGCATTGAAGACTTGTTTGATCAGTTGAGGGGAGCTTGTGTGTTCTCGAAAATTGATCTCAGGTCGGGATACCACCAACTCAAGATAAGGCAATCTGATATTCCCAAGACAGCTTTCGTATCTCGGTACGGACTGTATGAATACACTGTCATGCCTTTCGGGCTAACTAATGCCCCGGCATACTTCATGTATCTCATGAACAAGGTATTCATGGAATATCTGGACAAAATTGTGGTGGTTTTCATAGATGACATTCTCGTCTTCTTCAAAGATGAAGAAGAACATGAGAAACATCTAAGGTTGGTGTTGCAGAGGCTAAGAGAACACCAACTATATGCCAAGTTGAGCAAGTGTGAGTTTTGGCTGAAGAGAGTTCCCTTCTTAGGACATATAATCTCGGAGGGAGGAATCTACGTGGATCCTACCAAAATTGAGGATATACAGAAGTGGAAGACCCCTGACAATGTCGGGGAAGTTCGAAGCTTCTTGGGATTGGCTGGATACTATCGACGGTTTATTAAGGGATTCTCTAAGATCTCGAGACCCCTCACCAAACTGTTGGAGAAGGGAATCACATTCACATGGACGCCACAGTGCGAGACGAGTTTTCAGGAGCTAAAGAAAAGATTGACCACAACCCCAGTGTTGGTTATGCCAGATATGCTGAAGAATTTCACAGTGTACTGCGATGCCTCAGGAAACAGGTTGGGATGTGTTCTCATGCAAGAAGGGCATGTCGTGGCTTATGCATCCCGGCAGCTCCGGAAGCATGAGAAGAACTATCCTACACATGACTTAGAACTAGCCGCAGTGGTACAAGCGTTGAAAATTTGGCGACACTATCTAATGGGGAAGAGGACAGAGATATATACGGATCATAAGAGTTTGAAGTACATTTTCACACAGCCAGATCTCAACCTCAGACAAAGGAGATGGTTAGAGCTAATCAATGACTTTGATGTGGGCATCAACTATCATCCTGGGAAAGCAAACGTCGTGGCCGATGCTTTGAGTCGGAAAGTGCGGGTCAATAAGTTGAGCTTGAAGGACATGCCTGCAGAATTGAAGGACGAGGTTATAAGGCTCAATCTATGCTTGGTAAATAGTGGTGAAGCCATCGCCATGGAAGTGGACTCCACACTCGAGCGAGACATCCGCGAGGGTCAAAAGAATGACGAGAAGATATAAGAGATCAGACAACTCATCAAGGAAAATAAAGCTCCTGGTTTTAGAGAGGATGAACAAGGAACGGTGTGGCACGGGAAAAGAATTTGTGTGCCAGAAGTAAAGGAGATCCGTGAATTGATTTTGAAGGAGGCTCATGATTCTGACTACTCCATTCATCCTGGGAGTACGAAGATGTACCAGGACCTCAAGAGCAGGTATTGGTGGTATGGCATGAAGCGCGATGTCGCGGAACATGTTACCCTATGTGACACATGTCAGTTGGTGAAAGCAGAACATCAACGACCCGCAGGATTATTGCAACCACTCAAAGTGGCTGAATGGAAATGGGAAGAAATCAGTATGGATTTCATAATGGGATGCCCAGGACCCAATCAGGGTATGATTTGATATGGGTCATCATTGATAGGCTAACCAAGGTAGCTCACTTCATCCCCGTGAAAGAAAGCTACAACGGATCCAAATTAGCAGAGTTGTACATGTCAAGGATTGTGTGTTACCATGGAGTGCCAAAGAAGATAGTGTCGGATCGAGGGACACAATTCACGTCAAGGGTCTGGTAGAAGTTGCATGAAACCATGGGAACCCATCTGAATTTTAGCTCTGCCTATCATCCCCAAATTGACGGGCAGACGGAGAGAACCAATCAGATCCTTGAAGATATGCTGAGGGCATGTGCACTCAAAAACAATCGGAGTTGGGACAAGAACTTACCGTATGCAGAGTTTTCCTATAACAACAGCTATCAAGCTAGTATGAAGATGTCACCGTTTGAAGCTTTGTACGGGAGGAAGTGCAGAACTCCCCTATTTCGGAACCAAACAGGGGAAAGTAAAGTGTTTGGTCCAGAAGTACTACAAGAAGCCGAGGCGAAGGTGAAGGAAATTCGCAACAATTTGAGGATAGCACAGACACGCCAAAAGAGCTATGCCAATGTACGAAGAAGAGAGCTCGTTTTCAACGTGGGAGACTATGTCTATCTCAAGGTGTCCCCTATCCGAGGACTTCGTCGGTTCAAGGTGAAAGGGAAGTTGTCACCTCGATACATCGGACCCTTTCAAGTTCTGGAGAGGAAAGGCGAAGTGGCGTATCAACTGGAATTACCGGCTCGCCTATCGGATGTGCACGATGTGTTCCATGTGTCACAACTCAAGAAATGCCTGAGAACGCCTGAAGAGGTGTTACCCATGAATGAAGTGGACGTAGCTGAGGATTTGTCTTATGCCGAGCAACCATACAAGATTTTGGAGACAATGGAACGCTGTAAAAGTCCCAAAAACGTGTATGAATAAAAACTAAAGTTTAAGTTCATATGTGTGGCAATGACATGAAAAATGGGACTTGCTAAAACTTTCTTCATGCAAAGTAATACATGGATGATCATCCATGATGAGGCTCACCTTCTTATTTAAAAGTGTTGAACCAATAAGGAGTAAATACCTCTTTGCATGTAAGTTTAAAATTCAGATTTGAAATTCAAAGTTCACACATAGGGTGAGCAAAAACTTTGAATAAACATGCAACCCTATAGTTGGGATTATAGGGAAAAGTTTGCTCTCGAACTTTTCAATTGTAGGGGGCTCAAAAAGGAGTTAAAGAGGAGAATTTGCAAACTTCAACCAAATTCAAATTTGGCAAGCAAATTCAAACTGAATTGGAAGGATTCAAATTCTAACCCACACTTTAAACTCAGAATTGTGGGAATTAAGAGGATCACTTTGAGAAGATATTTGGGGGTTAGAATGTGGGATGGGACCCACATGGCAGTGAGCTGGAGGCTTAAACTTAACCAGGAAGCAAATGAATTTGGCTTCTGTTCTGCTCGGGCGCCACCGAGGAGTTCCACCGCGCCCCCCCCCCCCCCCGGAGAACTGGACCCGACACCTCCTGCTGCCCCCCCCCCCACGCGCGGCCACCGAAGGCGGTTTCCTTCGACGTTATCGTGCCCTCAGCTGAGCAAAGACCCGATTGCTCTCCTCCTCTCGCGTGAACGCCGCACAGCCGTTCTTCCCTTGTTCGCTCTCGGTCGATCGGGAAACCGGCGGAGACCATCGCGCCCACTGCCTCCGAGGGGCTAAACACGGAGGCGCAACCGTTGCTCACTTCCCCCGACCCAGAAACCACCAAGTCCCGGCGTTCCCGAGCCCCCAATCAACCATTTCGCGGCGACCTCAAAAGAATCGACGGTCGGCTTCACGTGGACAGCTCTCCACAGAAGCTCCCAAGCCCAATCAATCACGGCCACGGGAGCGTTCTGCTGTGTTATTGCTCTCACCCAAAACTTGGAGCAAGTCGTGGAGCGTAGCCGGCGAATTCCGAGGTTTTGCTCCGGCGGCTTCAACCCGAGCATCCGGTATGGAAATCCAAAATTCTCCACTTCTGTTCGTTCTTAGCTCGTCAAACTTTGCACGGAGGAGCTGGACTAGCCGGCGGTCATAACCTCTTTATCATCCGAGGCATGACATTAACTGGGCACCGCGAATTTTGAGCTCTACCGAGCGTGATCACGGCGGAACCGGTCGGCCGCACGGTGACGTCCGGTTTGCGGCCAGTCCAGGGCCATTTGAGGGCCATGCCAAGCTTGGCGATCGACCACTGATGCTGTAGCACGTGTTTGTCGCTTGGTTAGAGGACTAGGAACCCTGGTCGACGGTGCCGAAAGGCAGCAAGGACCGCCGCACGTCGCCGGGGTGTTTCCGGTCACCGGGAACCCTAGATGACCCCGCAGATATGTTCCTCGACAACATAAACGCCCTGGCGGCAAACCTCAGCTCAGGCGGTGGCCGGAGAAGGCGAGCCGGTGAGCTCCGGCGTCGGGCCGGCGAGGGGCAGCGCGGGCGCGGGAAAACAACGGGAGGAAGAAGACGACCGGGTGGGTCCCAGCCGTCAGCGCCTGTAGAGTTTAAAAAGAGGATCTGTTGTGGCTAGGATCTTTTGTGGCTACGCGGTACAATCCTGTGAACCGCTGTGGCCCCAATCTGATTGGCTGGGGTTTAAAAAGCGGGCCCAATGGAATTTGCTGTAGGGAAATAATTCCAGACTTAGCTCAATCTTTGGAAATTCATATCTCCCTGTAGAAAACTCCAAATTGAGTGATTCCAATTGGGTTGGATTCACCTCTCTGAGTTCTATCCAAATATGAACCCAGATTTCTATGAAAGTCAATATTATATTCTGGAAAATTCTTTGAAGGTTTTCTGAAAAAGAATTATTGAGGGAATTTGGGTTATCCAAAAATACCCAAATTTTGCCAGAATATTCTTTAGCATGTTATGGACCTTATAGCAATTTTTCAGCTCATTTGAAGATCATTTGAGTAGGAATTTGCTAAAAACAATCTGCTGTGTTCATAAGAGTCCAGAAACATTTTCAGAAAATGTTTCCCACTTCAAAAATCTGTTCTGAGCAATCCATAGCTCCAAAAATCATAGGAAAATTTAGGCAAGCTCTCTGGGACATACTTGGAGTTGTAGTTCACTTAGTTGGGCATGAAAATGCACATTACTACAGAATTAATTCTATTGAGTACAAATGCTTAAAGAATTGTTCTGGGAGAACTACCCAAGTAAAAGGGCTGAATTTTGGACCAGATGACTCTCATGTGATCAAGAACTCACATGTAAATTATCAGCCCAAGATGAGTCCTGGAACTCCCTGTCCTTATTCTCCATACTTATGTATAAGGGAAAAATACATAAGAGATATTGTGAGAATTATGGAGGACACGATATGACTCCACATTAGCTGCAATTTGGCAAGATAAATCCTTAGGTAGTATAGAACCTGCTGTAAAAGTTTTGAGGCCATTGAAGTTCTTGTTCTTCAGTTGCACTCAAATCCTTCCAGCTTATCTATTATGTTCATTAGAGAAAAGGGTTAGTGTATAGCTAAGGGCCTTAAGGTCAAATTAGTTTAATTCTGTTCTTTGCACAACAGAGGCAAATCAAGCCATGCTTGGCTTTTCCCACACAACCTCTGTTCTTAAGAAAGTAATTCTATAACTTCTTTCCATTACATTCTATAAAATATGTGCATATGCATCTCAATAGGAACCACAACGAAGGGGACTCAAAGGAGTGATTCATCGAAGTGGATCAAGCTCCGAAGAGTCAAGGGTGGATCTGCAAGGATACTAACTGCTTATATACGACTACCCTGCAACACAGGCAAGCTCCGGTTTGCATTTAACAGCTGTTAAGTTTTTATTTTGTACTCACTTTCGGTCAAGGTATGAACTGTGCATTAGGTCTAGTGATTGATACTCCTCTTGCATAGCCAAATGACCCATGGAGTATTGGGTAGGTGTCTTTCACCGTGTAGAACTGCCATGCTTAAGTACGGTTCGGTAGAAGTCGAGTGGTGAGATGCTACTCGCAGATTTAGGAACGACAGGGGCATACGGGATTGGTTCGTAATTGAATTAGCAAGTTAAAGTTGAGACCGGAAGGTTTTAGGAGCAGCAGGACATAGGGGCCTGGGTGCTGTAGACCTGTCCGTGTCGGTCAAGGACCGATCCGTATGCGGCCCTGTTGAACAAGTTTGAGTTGTGTACCGGACTCATGCTGGCTATATGGGACCCAGTAAACCGATGTACCTCGGGAAGCTGTCGTTGGGACTTTTCGGGTCGCCTCAGGCGGACGGCCGGTGTGCAGTATGTGGGGAATATTCTCATGACATCTCACGTCGGAAGGTGCACCATGAGAGTAGCTACTGTACGGGGTGACTTGATCGATTCAGCGGGGGTGAAACGGGGGAAAGGCTGCCACGTACGACGTCAGTGATGGTTGTTGTAGGCAACGTCGAGTACGGGCGTACGTGTCATGTAGTCCGGGTATTATTGATTCGAATCACCGTCGCTCGCGGAATGGACCGAGCATACTTGTTCTCACAGTCGTGACGTAGTAAGAACTTGCATGAGAAAGGAACTAATCATATTGATGTGAAGTATTATACTAGTGTTGTATTGGATCTCGATGAATAGGCTAGTGCAAACTCGATTCTTTTATGCCATGAGCAAGTTACATCGGGGGAAAACGTTTCTTGTTTGATTGTGGACTCCCGATGTAGCGTGCCCAGGGTTACTTAAAATGCTGCAATTAATACTTGAAAGTAAGGATTCACTTTTAGGCGAGTTAATTATGCTTATGCCATCCTATGTTAGGTCCATAACCTCACTTAGAGTTTCATGTTTAGGGTGACGGTTAAGTCTTGCTGAGCGTTATGCTCACGGATGCTATCCGAGTTGTTTTGCAGGTAATTGACTCGCTGATTATGAGAAGGGATGCCGATGAAACTCGGGAACCTCCGAGTGTTTACTCAAAGAGCATCCTCGCCGCTGCAGATTGATCTTCGTGTTGCTAGTAAGAAACGTCCGCGGGCTGGACTGTTTCTTTGTTGCTAGTTTAGATATGAGTCGTGAGAGTGATAGTCTTCCGCTGTAGTTTACTCTGATATATATTTATTTGTAAAACAATCTTGTACGCTTCCGCAAACTATTTATGTAATATGATGGGTGTTCATCGACCCGTGTGCTGTTGGGTGCCGCATAACACGGCACCACCCAACGAGGTCCCGTGGGGCCGTTTCAGCGTGGTATCAGAGCTGCGTTGGGAACAGAGCACGGATTGAGCATCATATTATGTCAAAAACTTAGGATACGGTGAGATAACGGTACTAGGCCCACATAAGGACTACTATTAGCATATAATGAAGGTGGCAAGCTAACTTATTTGTTATGTCAGAAAATCGTGCATCTCGGGACGGTTTATGTCTTGGGGGGTGCACGTATGCGCTGTCCACCAGTGCGCACAAGCTAAAGGGTGGAGCCCCACGGGTGGCAGGTAACCCGACCCGCTTTAGTATCCTCTACGACTCTTCATGTCGTTTGGGGTATTCGAGCAACGTCTTTACAGGCGTGCGTGGTGCAATTTGGGAGACCCCGTCACGTGGTCAGTAACGTGAACACGTAGCTCAAGGCGTGTTTGGCTTGAGAACACCTGGGCGAGTGATGACGGCCGGGTGTACGAACTGTATGGATACCGGGTTCGGTGTGCAGCCGGGCCTGATGATTGAGTGTGTTTTATGTAGGTACTAACCACGAAAAACCTTAGTGTGTGTAGAACATGTTTGTGAGTGATCGTTTTAGTGCCACCTAAGGATACGTATATGCCGGTGTAATCCGGTTAGGTTTTTCTTTGGTGAGGCAACGTAGTACCGTCATATGTCTTACGGTGCATCGTCACCGTACTACACTGGATAGTATTCTTACCTATGAAGAAATCATTCATGACTAACTTTCAAACTAAAAATGGATGTGATAAAGCACATATTAGTTACTGAACTCTTCATTTGAACTAAGTTTCAAAGAAGAGAATTACTAGGCTTCTTTTGATCTCAAAAACAGAGTGCTCTGTCCTGGCAGAAGTTTTGCCGAACTTTAACAGAGCATAACTCTGATTAGTTTGACCCAATGGAGGTGTTTGATACAGTTCTGGAAAGTTTATTAAGTGCTCTACAACTTTTCTGTAGAACTCCAGAGCCAAATCCGACACCAACTTGGTTGAACGTCCAGATGAATGCAAACTGTTCAGAAAACAGAGCAGCTGCAGACTTCTCTGGATGTTGCTGTAAATTAGCCGTCACAGTCTGTAGAAAAATGTCTAAGGGTCATATGATACATTGTTGGAAAGGTTAGGAAATTTGCAACGATGTTTTTTAGTTCATAGTTTGTTCAGAATTGTACCCCAGTTGTATGTAAAACTGTGATGAAAACAGCCACATACAAAGGAGGTGCTGGCAAATTTTAGCCAGAAATTCTGTCAACTTTGAACAATCCTAACTTCTGTTCCAGAAATGATCTAGGGGCATGTGAGTACTCGTTGAAAATATACTGAAGTTAACTTTAACTTTGGTATTCAACTTGAGTTATGAAAATGCTAATAAATGGATCAAATTCTGGGTTAAGTACAGAAGGGTCTGTTTTGTACCGAATGAGGGACTGGATATGTTGGCTTTAGAAAGATGTGTAAACATGAAATTTTGTTATGCTTTCATAAAGTTTTAGCATGTTCATGTTTTACATACTTTCACATACTGCTGAGATCATGTTTTGACTTCCCTCAAAAATTCTCTTTGTGCAGTATGGTGCGTACTCATTCTCCGAGTAGGGTTGATAGTTCTCGTCAAGACGATGATGACTCGACTCCACCACGGGCACCGCCATCGACGGTATGGGTGGATGTCATGGCTCAGATGGTCGAGTCAAGTCAAGAGAACACAAGACTACTCCAAGCCTTGGTACAACAGGGCTTACTCCAGCGTGCACAACAGGACGTTCCACCTCGGAACGCCTACTTGGATTTCTTGGCGACACAACCGCCGATCTTCACGGAAGCCCATGAACCAGTGGAAGCTGATCAGTGGCTTCGAGTTATGGAGTCCAAGTTTGGAGTGTTTGAGTGTGACGAGTATCAGAAGACATCATTTGCAGCTCAACAGCTCCATGGAGCCGCCGGAAATTGGTGGTTCGCTTATCTTGCCACCGTTCCGGAAGGTCATCAAGTGGAATGGACGGAATTTCGTGAAGCATTCCGGGCTCGTCACATTCCTATGGGTTTTATCAAGGCCCAGCAGCAGGAATTCAGAAACTTGAAGCAGGGGGACATGAGTGTCCTCGATTATGTCAGACGATTCAATCTTCTAGCACAATACGCTCCTGCTTATGCGACGAGCGAAGCTGCAATGTGTGACTACTTTTTCTATGGCTTGAGTGCCATACTAAAAGAGAAGTTAGCTTTGTTCAATCAAGGCAGTTACACCGAGTTGATCAGTGCTGCTCTGCTGCAAGAACAAGCGACACTTGAGTGTCAAGCAGAGAAGAGGGACCGGGAGGATGTGCAAGAAGACACACCAATCGTTCCTCGTAAATACCGTGTGGTGTATCACACACCATCCGAGGAGATATGGCAAGCACCAGGGAGATCAACTCCGTACAGATTTTCTGCTCAAGAATCTTATCTTGAAGCAGCGCCATTTCCGCAGCAACGAATGATACCTGTTGCATCATTGCTGCAGCCAAGTGCCTCAACTTCTCAACCACAAGTCAACGAAGAACCGGGGAAACCTCCGTGTTCTTATTGCCACCGTTTTGGGCATTTTAGGCAGGAATGCCGGGAGAAGTTGGTAAACACCAGACAGCCATCATCATCAGGTGGTATGCCGCCACCTGCTCCAGTCAACATAACAGCATTGCAATCCGGGAGTGTGCAACATCTTGCGATCGAGGATGTCCCGGAGGGAGCACCGGTGTTAGCAGGCATGTTTACTCTCAAGGACGTGCCCGTATTGGTACTTTTTGATTCAGGTGCAACCCACAATTTTATCAGCAAAACATGCGTGGATCAGCACCAATTATCCACCAATACTCCCACAACGAGTTTTCTCATACGTTCACCGGGAGGAAATATCTCTGCCAATCAGATTGTGTCCCGAGCAGCTTTGTGTTTGGGCGGAAAAATATACCCAACATCGCTGATTATGTTGGATAGGCAGAAGATAGACATTATATTGGGGATGTCTTGGTTAAATCGTCACGGTGCCGTTCTCAATATCGGTAACCGGACTGTCCAGATTGACTCGCCGATTCACGGACAGCACACGCTGTTTTTAGACAGCGAGGATCCAGATATGGTAGAGGCCTACCACACGAAGCGCTGAAGCTTGAAGATATTCCGGTGGTACGTGATTATCCCGACGTATTTCCCGATGACTTACCGGGCAATGCCGCCCGAACGGGACGTCAAGTTCAAAATTGAACTGGCGCCGGGAACGACGCCTATTTCACGAAGGCCTTACAAGATGGCACCTAACGAGCTAGCAGAGTTGAAAGAGCAACTGAATGAACTTATGAGCAAGGGTTTCATACGACCAAGTTCTTCACCTTGGGGTTGCTCAGCGCTGTTCGTTAAGAAGAAGGACGAAACACTACGGCTATGTGTCGATTACCGTCCTCTCAATGCTGTCACAATAAAGAACAAGTATCCTTTGCCCCGCATTGACATCCTGTTTGATCAACTTGTGGGTGCAAAGGTATTTTCGAAGATGGATCTTCGGTCGGGCTATCATCAAATCAAGATCCGGCCGGAGGACATACCGAAGACAGCTTTCTCGACGAGATACGGACTCTACGAGTATCTCGTCATGTCATTTGGGTTAACCAACGCTCCGGCACACTTCATGTATTTGATGAATTCTGTGTTCATGCCGGAGTTAGACAAGTTCGTCGTGGTATTCATCGACGACATATTGGTTTACTCCAAATCTGAAGAAGAGCATGCTGAACATCTGCGCATTGTGCTACAACGGTTGCGGGAGCACCAGTTATATGCCAAGTTCAGCAAGTGCGAGTTCTGGATCGATCAAGTGCCTTTCCTAGGCCATATTATTTCAGCAGAAGGTATCGCCGTGGACCCCAGCAAGATTGAACAAGTGCTGAAGTGGGAATCTCCCAAATCGGTCCACGAGGTCCGAAGTTTCTTAGGTTTAGCGGGGTATTATCGGAGGTTTATTCCGAGCTTCTCAAAGATTGCTAAACCAATGACGGAGCTGCTGAAGAAGGGCACTAAATACATGTGGAATGCAGCATGTGAAGCCGCATTCAAAACTTTGGTGAAACATCTCACAACGGCTCCAGTTCTTGCTCAGACGGACACGACGAAGCCATTTGATGTATACTGCGATGCATCCGGCATCGGTCTCGGCTGCGTTCTGATGCAAGAAGGGCGTGTAGTCGCCTATGGGTCTCGTCAACTGCGAAACCACGAGCAGCATTATCCAACTCACGATCTTGAGCTTGCTGCTGTGGTGCTGGCGTTAAAGATGTGGAGGCATTACCTACTGGGTAATCTTGTTCACCTCTACACCGACCACAAAAGCCTGAAGTATATCTTCACGCAGAAGGAGCTAAATATGAGACAACGGAGATGGTTGGAGCTCATCAAAGATTATGAAATTGAGATCCACTATCATCCAGGAAAAGCAAACGTGGTTGCCGACGCGCTGAGTCGGAAGGCCCATGTTCACAACTTAGCGGCTGCTGAGTTAGAAGACGAAGAACCAAGCCTCCGTGTCATTCCGTATGGCGCGCTTTATAATCTCGCGCTCATTCCAACAATCCGCGAAGAGATTGTTGAGGCTCAAAGAAGAGACAGAGGCATGTCTCACATATGGAGAAGACTGGACAACGGAGAGGTGAAATGTTTCCGGAAGGATGAGAACGGTACAATATGGTTTAACGACCGTATAGTGGTACCGCGCAATATGAAACTCCGGAAGAAGATCTTGGATGAAGCCCACCTGTCTAAGTTTTCCATTCATCCCGGAAGTAACAAGATGTACCAAGATTTGAAACAGAAATTTTGGTGGACGAGGATGAAGAGGGAGGTTGCTAAATACGTATCCGAATGCGATACGTGTAGACGGGTCAAGGCTGATCATATGCGGAAAGCCGGACCGCTACAACCTTTGAAGATTCCGGCGTGGAAATGGGAGGATGTGAGTATGGACTTCATCGTCGGATTACCGCTCACATCCAGGAAGCATGACTCGATATGGGTGATTGTCGACCGGTTGACGAAATCAGCTCATTTCATACCGGTGAACACTCATTATCGAGCAAGAATATATGCGGAGTTATTCATCTCCAGAATTATATGTTCACATGGTGTCCCGAAGACCATCATTTCAGATCGAGGTGCGCTGTTTGTTGCTCGTTTTTGGGAGCAGCTGCATGCCTCGTTGGGCACTAAGCTGATTAGGAGCTCCGCATATCACCCTCAAACCGATGGACAAACTGAGAGGGTGAATCAAGTACTTGAGGATATGTTGAGAGCGTGTGCCATCCACCACGGTAGGAATTGGGACGATCACCTACCGCTGGCGGAGTTTTCATACAACAACGGTTATCAAGCGAGTATTAAAATGGCACCGTATGAAGCTCTCTATGGCCGGAAGTGTCGCACACCACTGAATTGGTGTGAGTCCTGCGAAAGAGTTCTGTTTGGGATTGATCTTGTCAATGAAGCCGAAGACCGAGTTCGGTTGATACAAGAGAACTTAAAGGCTGCCCAATCCCGACAGAAGAGCTACGCCGATCAAAGGCGTAGGCCATTACATTTTGACGTCGGAGAACACGTTTATCTTCGTGTATCCCCGATGAAGGGAATTCACCGGTTCGGTGTAAAGGGGAAGCTCGCTCCCCGTTTTATTGGTCCTTTTGCTATCACGGAGAAGTGCGGACCCGTAGCCTACCGGCTGGAGTTACCAGCAAGTCTAGCGGGTATTCATGATGTATTTCATGTATGACAGCTGCGGAAGTGCCTCAAATTCACCGCTGCTGTTCGCACTGAGGACATCGACGAATTGAAACCGGACCTGACCTACACCGAGCGACCGGTCCAGATTTTGGATGAAAAGACACGGGTAACCCGGAACCGGACGATCAACTTTTTCAAGGTGCTGTGGAGTAACCACACCGCGGAAGAGGCGACGTGGGAAAGTGAAGATTTTCTCTGCACCAACTACCCGGAACTTTTATCTTTGTACAGTTTGTAATTACCTCTCCCGTCTCGTTCCTCTATTGTAATCTCGGGACGAGATTCTTTTAAGGGGGGAGGAATGTAAAAGTCCCAAAAACGTGTATGAATAAAAACTAAAGTTTAAGTTCATATGTGTGGCAATGACATGAAAAATGGGACTTGCTAAAACTTTCTTCATGCAAAGTAATACATGGATGATCATCCATGATGAGGCTCACCTTCTTATTTAAAAGTGTTGAACCAATAAGGAGTAAATACCTCTTTGCATGTAAGTTTAAAATTCAGATTTGAAATTCAAAGTTCACACATAGGGTGAGCAAAAACTTTGAATAAACATGCAACCCTATAGTTGGGATTATAGGGAAAAGTTTGCTCTCAAACTTTTCAATTGTAGGGGGCTCAAAAAGGAGTTAAAGAGGAGAATTTGCAAACTTCAACCAAATTCAAATTTGGCAAGCAAATTCAAACTGAATTGGAAGGATTCAAATTCTAACCCACACTTTAAACTCAGAATTGTGGGAATTAAGAGGATCACTTTGAGAAGATATTTGGGGGTTAGAATGTGGGATGGGACCCACATGGCAGTGAGCTGGAGGCTTAAACTTAACCAGGAAGCAAATGAATTTGGCTTCTGTTCTGCTCGGGCGCCACCGAGGAGTTCCACCGCGCCCCCCCGGGGAACTGGACCCGACACCTCCTGCTGCCCCCCCCACGCGCGGCCACCGAAGGCGGTTTCCTTCGACGTTATCGTGCCCTCGGCTGAGCAAAGACCCGATTGCTCTCCTCCTCTCGCGTGAACGCCGCACAGCCGTTCTTCCCTTGTTCGCTCTCGGTCGATCGGGAAACCGGCGGAGACCATCGCGCCCACTGCCTCCGAGGGGCTAAACACGGAGGCGCAACCGTTGCTCACTTCCCCCGACCCAGAAACCACCAAGTCCCGGCGTTCCCGAGCCCCCAATCAACCATTTCGCGGCGACCTCAAAAGAATCAACGGTCGGCTTCACGTGGACAGCTCTCCACAGAAGCTCCCAAGCCCAATCAATCACGGCCACGGGAGCGTTCTGCTGTGTTATTGCTCTCACCCAAAACTTGGAGCAAGTCGTGGAGCGTAGCCGGCGAATTCCGAGGTTTTGCTCCGGCGGCTTCAACCCGAGCATCCGGTATGGAAATCCAAAATTCTCCACTTCTGTTCGTTCTTAGCTCGTCAAACTTTGCACGGAGGAGCTGGACTAGCCGGCGGTCATAACCTCTTTAGCATCCGAGGCATGACATTAACTGGGCACCGCGAATTTTGAGCTCTACCGAGCGTGATCACGGCGGAACCGGTCGGCCGCACGGTGACGTCCGGTTTGCGGCCAGTCCAGGGCCATTTGAGGGCCATGCCAAGCTTGGCGATCGACCACTGATGCTGTAGCACGTGTTTGTCGCTTGGTTAGAGGACTAGGAACCCTGGTCGACGGTGCCGAAAGGCAGCAAGGACCGCCGCACGTCGCCGGGGTATTTCCGGTCACCGGGAACCCTAGATGACCCCGCAGATATGTTCCTCGACAACATAAATGCCCTGGCGGCAAACCTCAGCTCAGGCGGTGGCCGGAGAAGGCGAGCCGGTGAGCTCCGGCGTCGGGCCGGCGAGGGGCAGCGCGGGCGCGGGAAAACAACGGGAGGAAGAAGACGACCGGGTGGGTCCCAGCCGTCAGCGCCTGTAGAGTTTAAAAAGAGGATCTGTTGTGGCTAGGATCTTTTGTGGCTACGTGGTACAATCCTGTGAACCGCTGTGGCCCCAATCTGATTGGCTGGGGTTTAAAAAGCGGGCCCAATGGAATTTGCTGTAGGGAAATAATTCCAGACTTAGCTCAATCTTTGGAAATTCATATCTCCCTGTAGAAAACTCCAAATTGAGTGATTCAAATTGGGTTGGATTCATCTCTCTGAGTTCTATCCAAATATGAACCCAGATTTCTATGAAAGTCAATATTATATTCTGGAAAATTCTTTGAAGGTTTTCTGAAAAAGAATTATTGAGGGAATTTGGGTTATCCAAAAATACCCAAATTTTGCCAGAATATTCTTTAGCATGTTATGGACCTCATAGCAATTTTTCAGCTCATTTGAAGATCATTTGAGTAGGAATTTGCTAAAAACAATCTGCTGTGTTCATAAGAGTCCAGAAACATTTTCAGAAAATGTTTCCCACTTCAAAAATCTGTTCTGAGCAATCCATAGCTCCAAAAATCATAGGAACATTTAGGCAAGCTCTCTGGGACATACTTGGAGTTGTAGTTCACTTAGTTGGGCATGAAAATGCACATTACTACAGAATTAATTCTATTGAGTACAAATGCTTAAAGAATTGTTCTGGGAGAACTACCCAAGTAAAAGGGCTGAATTTTGGACCAGATGACTCTCATGTGATCAAGAACTCACATGTAAATTATCAGCCCAAGATGAGTCCTGGAACTCCCTGTCCTTATTCTCCATACTTATGTATAAGGGAAAAATACATAAGAGATATTGTGAGAATTATGGAGGACACGATATGACTCCACATTAGCTGCAATTTGGCAAGATAAATCCTTAGGTAGTATAGAACCTGCTGTAAAAGTTTTGAGGCCATTGAAGTTCTTGTTCTTCAGTTGCACTCAAATCCTTCCAGCTTATCTATTATGTTCATTAGAGAAAAGGGTTAGTGTATAGCTAAGGGCCTTAAGGTCAAATTAGTTTAATTCTGTTCTTTGCACAACAGAGGCAAATCAAGCCATGCTTGGCTTTTCCCACACAACCTCTGTTCTTAAGAAAGTAATTCTATAACTTCTTTCCATTACATTCTATAAAATATGTGCATATGCATCTCAATAGGAACCACAACGAAGGGGACTCAAAGGAGTGATTCATCGAAGTGGATCAAGCTCCGGAGAGTCAAGGGTGGATCTGCAAGGATACTAACTGCTTATATACGACTACCCTGCAACACAGGCAAGCTCCGGTTTGCATTTAACAGCTGTTAAGTTTTTATTTTGTACTCACTTTCGGTCAAGGTATGAACTGTGCATTAGGTCTAGTGATTGATACTCCTCTTGCATAGCCAAATGACCCATGGAGTATTGGGTAGGTGTCTTTCACCATGTAGAACTGCCATGCTTAAGTACGGTTCGGTAGAAGTCGAGTGGTGAGATGCTACTCGCAGATTTAGGAACGACAGGGGCATACGGGATTGGTTCGTAATTGAATTAGCAAGTTAAAGTTGAGACCGGAAGGTTTTAGGAGCAGCAGGACATAGGGGCCTGGGTGCTGTAGACCTGTCCGTGTCGGTCAAGGACCGATCCGTATGCGGCCCTGTTGAACAAGTTTGAGTTGTGTACCGGACTCATGCTGGCTATATGGGACCCAGTAAACCGATGTACCTCGGGAAGCTGTCGTTGGGACTTTTCGGGTCGCCTCAGGCGGACGGCCGGTGTGCAGTATGTGGGGAATATTCTCATGACATCTCACGTCGGAAGGTGCACCATGAGAGTAGCTACTGTATGGGGCGACTTGATCGATTCAGCGGGGGTGAAACGGGGGAAAGGCTGCCACGTACGACGTCAGTGATGGTTGTTGTAGGCAACGTCGAGTACGGGCGTACGTGTCGTGTAGTCCGGGTGTTATTGATTCGAATCACCGTCGCTCGCGGAATGGACCGAGCATACTTGTTCTCACAGTCGTGACGTAGTAAGAACTTGCATGAGAAAGGAACTAATCATATTGATGTGAAGTATTATACTAGTGTTGTATTGGATCTCGATGAATAGGCTAGTGCAAACTCGATTCTTTTATGCCATGAGCAAGTTACATCGGGGGAAAACGTTTCTTGTTTGATTGTGGACTCCCGATGTAGCATGCCCAGGGTTACTTAAAATGCTGCAATTAATACTTGAAAGTAAGGATTCACTTTTAGGCGAGTTAATTATGCTTATGCCATCCTATGTTAGGTCCATAACCTCACTTAGAGTTTCATGTTTAGGGTGACGGTTAAGTCTTGCTGAGCGTTATGCTCACGGATGCTATCCGAGTTGTTTTGCAGGTAATTGACTCGCTGATTATGAGAAGGGATGCCGATGAAACTCGGGAACCTCCGAGTGTTTACTCAAAGAGCATCCTCGCCGCTGCAGATTGATCTTCGTGTTGCTAGTAAGAAACGTCCGCGGGCTGGACTGTTTCTTTGTTGCTAGTTTAGATATGAGTCGTGAGAGTGATAGTCTTCCGCTGTAGTTTACTATGATATATATTTATTTGTAAAAAAATCTTGTACGCTTCCGCAAACTATTTATGTAATATGATGGGTGTTCATCGACCCGTGTGCTGTTGGGTGCCGCATAACACGGCACCACCCAACGAGGTCCCGTGGGGCCGTTTCAAACGCCTCACCAGAAATAAAAGAATCCGGATGTGCAAGGTGCAGTGGAAGCATCACTCAGAAGAGGAAGCCACCTGGGAACGGGAAGATGAGCTCAAGGCACAATTTCCGGAATTGTTTTCTTAGAACCACCAATCTCGAGGACGAGATTTCTTTTAAGGGGGTAGAGCTGTAACACCCCAAAAATCTTGTTAAGATCCTAAATCATGTTAAGAAGGGAATTTAAAAATTTTTGGACGTGTTGCATGTTTTGCAACAATTTAAATTCAAACTGGAATTCAATTTAAACTCAAAACAGAAATTAAATAGAAAAAGAAAAAGGAAAACAGAAAAAAACCGGCCAGTGGGCCGAAACCCACAAGCCGGCCCACCCAGCAACCGCGCCAGCCCGCAGCCACGCGCGCCCCCTTCCTCACACTGACAGGCGGGGCCCGGCAGCCCTTCTTCTACCTTGCGCCCGCGCCCGCGATCGGCCGGACTATCTCTCACCCCGAATCCAAACCGACCCGGATTTCTGCGTATCCCAGCCGAATTTCGATCGGGGGCGACACAAACTCGATCTAAACCACCCCACCGCCCTCCCCCGTCTATAAAAACCCCGGCCTCGTTCTGTTTTTCCCACGCGATCCGCCGTTTTTACTCCGGTGAGAACCCGAGCCTTCTCCGGCAAATTCTGGCCGATCTACGCTCGGAAATTCCGATCTAACTCGCTGGTCTTGATCCACCGCCTCCGGGGAACCCTGCAGGTGCAGAAAACTCGGTGACTTGCGGTTCAAACACAGCGCCGATGAGCCTCGCCGTGGTTTCACTTCGGACCTACTCGCCGACCGCCTTCCAGGACCTCCGAGCTCAAGAAAACCCCCGAGGTGAGATCCCCGACCTCCCCTCTGCCTATCTATGCCATAAAATCACAGTTCTAGGAAGAATTCACAAAGATCCGAAACTTTCCGGCGAGATCGCCGCCCCCCACCGCCGTGCGCCGCCGGGCAGCGCCGCCCGCGCTCGATCAGAGCGACGTGGCCGCTTGTGCGCCGTTTATTTTAAATCGCACGGTAGAGTTTAAATCCCCGCGTACCGGTTCGACGTTATAATCTCAGCCGTCGGTTTAAAATCGGACGGTCCACGTCAGCCCCGCGTTATAAAGACTGGAAATCTTACGTGCTACCCCCTGGGTTCTCGGGAAATAAGAGCTAGCCCCGGAAACATCTGATCTAGCCCCTGGAACTTCAGAAAATCGTGTAAATTCATTTAAAAATCAGTTTTAGCCCCTGGACTTAATAAAAATTAGGAAAAACTCCTCTGTTATGTGTAGCTAGACCCCTGAAAATTGTTAAAATAGTATTATAGACCCTGTAGTGGGGTGAGTTTACCTTTTTAGCCCTGTTTAATATTTAAATTAGGAAATTGAATATGTGGCTAGTGTTTAAAATTTAAAAAGTGGGAGAAACATATTGTCAAAATTAAATTAAAAACTTTCTCGGTATTTAGAAAACTTTGGAGTGAGATAAAAATATATTTTGGGCTGAAATGAATCTGTTTAATTTATTATTCACATTTTGGGACACATTTTTAAGTAAAGTATAGTTCTGGAAAATAGGGAAAATAATTGTAAAATAGTTTACATCAGAGGAAAAGGTCAAAAATATATTAGTAAATATTTTAGATCAGAACCTATTCTGTTTAGATGATGTGTCTTGTTATTTTCATAATAAAGTTCACATTTAGGCATAGGAAATAAATCTGAAAATATAGCAACTAGTAAATGCTAAATGGAGTTCTAAAATCCAAAGAATTCAGTTTAGGGTTGGTAGAAATTCTGAAGACACATATGAAGAAGGAAAATACCTTTCATGCATACTTGGTAGCTAAAAGGTGTAGTAATTGAATATAAGGAATTTATTTAAATTGGAAACTCATATATATAGTATGTAAGTATAAATGTGTACACAAAAGTAGGAATCATATACACATGATTTAAAGTACATGTAAGCCAAAGGTCAACACACATAGAGTAAACACAACACATAGAAGTTGTGAATGGCTTTGTTACATATGAATGTGTGGTTTGTATGAAGTGGAAGTGTGAACAATGTCTTATGGATTGTTGTTTTTCTTTTGCTATATGTGATGGTATGATGTAGAACCTGCTCAAGAGCAAGTTATTCCTTTCCAAGATCAGGACTACCCATTTCAAGAGCAGCAGGAAGGAGGCAAGTGTCCTTGATCACTTTGATCCTATGCTAGGATGTGTAGATAGAATTATTTGCATTGACAAATGAAATATGAAACCCATGCTAGGAAGTTTCCCTAGAATTGCATTATCTTGTTTCCTTGTAGCTTGGGTTGGGATTTATTTTATCATGTCATTTATTATTATGCATATGCTTAGCCATGCTTAGAATGGAATATTTGGGATATGAGATCATCAGTTTATTTTACCATACTCTTGAATTATATATTGTGAGTTATGTAGAGGTAGGGATCAAGGCAAGTTGGATGTTTTGGTTGTGTGATGGGTGCATGAGACTCGGGTTTGTGTTTAGTACTTGCCTGGATCCTTAGGACCGGTTCATGGAGCATGTAACCTAGCTTTACCGTGCCAACCACATGCTGAGATGGGGCAGCTTGGCCAATTAATTAGGTGTATCCCCGGCGTAGTATGGGTGTGTTGGATGGTGCGGGGAGTAGGTGTCAGCTGGACTACCTTATAAACCACAAGGCTCAAGAGGGGGCCACTGCAGCGGGGTTGGAGCCTCTTGTATGCTGTTAGGGGTGAAACCTCAGTGGGCCCACGCTCGTCGGGAATCCCTTTGTAAAGGCTTCGTAGTGATCTCCTGGCTACACACCTGGGAAGTGTGAATGTGGTTCGTAGCCACTGGCATAATGGAGGTTCTTTTAGTCCACCCGGTAACGGGGGATGAAATCACTACATGTGGGTACAGTGGTGCAAACTCTGCAGAGTCGAAACTATCATGACAGCCGTGCTCACGATCAAGAGCGGCTTGGACTTATTCATGATTAGAGGAGTGATGGTTTTGAAAGTTGTGAATGTTAAGTTGGGAGCTTAAGATTGGAAATGATGTTATGGTTATTTGATTATGATGATGGGATGGGAAATTGGGATCATTCCACCTGTGTAGTAAGGTAGGTGCTTAATAAGCTAAGGTGATAGGTATTGATTGCGTAGTGCTTTAACCATGAGTTCAACCTCCCTTTGTTCTAGCCATGCATGACATAACTTTCCCACACTTGCTGAGTACCATCGGTACTCAACCTTGCATATTATTTGGTTTATATTGCTGCTCAGGTCAAGATAATGAGGTGGTGTATAATGACCAAGACTTTGGACCCGAAGAAGGTTTCTAGGTTCATGGAGACCCCCGGGCAATGCCTGTGACGGAGCCCACAAGAATAATATTCCGCTGCTAGTTTATTTACTTGTGATGAACTTATTATTGTCCATCGAGACATTTACTATGTAAGACTTACTTATATTCGACACCTGGCTTGTAATAAATGATGCTTCACTATTTGTCATCACATGTATGAGAAAATGATCCTGACATACATGTGATATTCACTTGGTTGTTCTTCGGAAAAACCGGGTGTGACAGGTGCTTGTGTAAGCTTTGATTTGAGAACATCAAAAGTAGTTGCTACTGTTCACCCCATCGAAATGGCACTCCCTTCTTTGTTAGTTCATGGAGAGGTGCTGCAATGGTGCTGAAATCCTGCACAAAGCGTCGATAAAAACCTGCAAGACCAAGAAAACTACGCACATGCATGACGGTCGATGGAGTTGGCCAGCTAGTGATTGCCACAATTTTTTGCCTCATTCATCTCAATTCCCTGCGATGACACGACATATCCATGAAATAAAACTCGATTGGTGCAAAAGATGCACTTTTCGAGGTTACCAAACAGCATCTCTCAAGACACTGAAAACAGCACGCAAATGATCAAGATGTTCGTCATATGACTGGCTGTAAATGAGGATATCATCAAAGTAAACCACCACAATTTTTCCAATAAAAACACGTAAAACCTCGTTCATTAATCGCATAAAAGTGCTAGGTGCATTAGTTAAACCAAAAGGCATGACTAACCACTCATAAAGTTCAAACTTGGTTTTAAATGTAGTTTTCCATTCATCTCCTAGTGCCATTCTAATTTGGTGGTAACCACTACGCAAGTCAATTTTTGTGAAAATAATAGCACCACCCAATTCATCAAGCATGTCATCTAAGCGAGGAATAGGATAACGATATTGAATGGTGATGTTATTAATTGCTCTACAATCAACACACATGTGCCAGCTACCATCTTTCTTAGTAACCAAAAGAACAGGAACAGAACAAGGACTAAGGCTTTCACAAATATACCCGCGGTTCAAAATATCTTGAACTTGTCACTGAATTTCCCTTGTCTCTTCCGGATTCGCCCTGTACTCCGCACGATTTGGCAAACTTGCCCCTGGAATCAAGTCGATCTTATGTTCAATGCCCCTCATAGGTGGTAATCCGGGGGTATCTCGGGGAGAAACACATCCGCAAAATCCTGCAAAAGGTTAGCAACAGCGGGGGGGGGGGGGGGGGGGCAATGCAATGTTCGCTTCATGAAGTGAAAACATGGCTTCTTTGCATACTAAAGCATAGTACATTCCCTTGGTATTAAATAAGTCAGCAAGGTCAGATTTAAATGTGAGCAACAAAGGTGATTTTAACTTAATTACTTGCTGTTTTTCAGAGTCTAGTGATTTTGTTGCCTTATCATCACGTGTTTTACTTTTCTCGAAATGCACAATTTCAGCAGGAGTCATAGGAAGCAAAGCGATTTTCTTTCCTTTATGCACCAGAGTATATTTATTAGTTCTACCGTGATGAATAGCATCCGTATCAAATTCCCAAGGACGTCCCAACAAAAGAGAACAAGCATCCATAGGTACGACATCAAAATCAGCAAAATCATGGTAAGAACCAACCGGAAAATGTACTCTCGCTGTTTGTGTTACCCTAACCTTTCCGCTGTTGTTGAACCACTGAATGTGGTATGGATGAGGGTGTGCTCTTGTTGTCAACCCAAGTTTCTTGACCACATCCGTGTTCACCAAGTTATTGCAGCTGCCTCCATCAATTATAGTGTGTACACGGCAGTCCTTGACGATGAGAAACATGTGAAAAAGATTGTGTCGTTGTAGCTTGTCATCCGCCTCAACTTTGGAGCTCAAAGCATGCTGCACAATTATGCTTCTATAATTTTCCGTTACTGCAGTACCAAGTACCTCTTTATCTGTTCTACAGTGGTCATCTTTTGGTACTGCAGCGTTAGTAGCAAAAGAATATTCATCTTTAACATCCGAAGTACTATCATACCCACCATCATCGCGTGCTATGTATGCTCGTTTGCTAGGCCAATCTTTCATCACATGACCAACTCCCAGGCAGCGGTGACACTTAATGTCGGAAGTTCGACTCGTGGAAGGAGTGGAAGACGTAGGCTTGAATGGTGTCGTCTTGCTACCCTCCGGCGTGCGAGGAAGTGGAGCAGTAGGTGAAGTTCATTGGTTACCATTGGATGGTGTAGTGGATGTACGAAAACTCAAAGATGGTGCTGTTTTGGATGGTGTAGATGTCGAACGCGGTGTGAAGGTGCTCTTCATGCGTTGTTGCTGCTGCTGTTGGCAGCCCTGCAATTTTTTTTCTGCCAACACAGCCAGCTGAAATAATCTGTTAACAGTATCATATTCCTTATAATCAACAATGTCCTGAATTTCACGCCTCAACCCCCCATGAAAATGAGCTATTTTATCATCCATGTCCTCTACTACCCCACAGCGCAACAACCCTTTTGTAACTCTTGATAATACTCCTCTACGGACATGTTACCTTGGTCTAAGCGCTGCAATTTTTGTGAAGGTCCCGCTGAAAAGAAGGAGGGACAAAACAAACACGCATAGCTTCCTTTAATCTATCCCATGTTGGAGGATCAGTTCTAGTTTTAACAAGTTCATTCCACCATATGATAGCAAAATCCTTAAACTCACTAGTGGCTTGACGAACTCTATGTTGTTTGGGAACAAGGTGGGCATTAAATTTCTGCTCTACTGTCATCTCCCAATCAAGATATGCCTCAGCATCATAAGCACCATAAAAGGAGGGTATAGTAAATTTGACTTTAGCAAAAGGATCATCAAGAGGGCGATTAAAATTGTTATGACGATCATTGTAATTATAATGATTATTACCTCCCATATCTCGTAGATAAAGTGGAATTCGTGGTTGATTGTTATGATCTTCCATATTATAAGCACCGTCTTCACGTTCTTCAGCGAGAGGCAGCCGCGCCTCAAGAGTATCCATCCGAACAACAAGATCAGCAAGTTGGCGATTCAAGGTCGTCAATGACGCCTCTGTTGATGCGTGGGTTTTGGTGAACATATCTGTCATTTCCCTCATCATGTCACGCAACTCAGCATGTTGAACACATTCATCATGACTTTTATCTTCTGCCATTGTTAGTAGTAAATAAAAGACAACAAAAAGATATTATTCCTATCAACTACAAAGGATAGTGGCAATGTGAAAAGTGGAAGGAAGGAAACAATCTCTCTCTCTCAAGCGTCTTACCACGTTCTTACAAGGGTTCTTACCGACACAGTAGGTGGTAAACGGTGGACGTTGAGAACCAATGAAGCGTGGAGTGATTGCAAAGGTACCTGTTCTGCTCAAGAGGAAAAATGGAGCTTGGAGGGCACAATATGGTGGCTAATAAGAAAAAATCATTAACAACAAAACAAAGTTGAATAAGTATTCAATGTAGGAACTGTTGCTGGTTAACAAGTGTTCTAGGCCTAGCACAACACAAGGCAGTATAAAGGCAAATAGAAGATCAGAAAGATATAACCAACAAGTACAGCACAAGTGTATAGTCCAACTGTTTTCAAGTGTGTGCTGTCAATGCTTTAATATCAATGCTCTCTTCACTATTTTTTTCTTTTTTTAATATTTTTATGATATATTTTTACTCGAGAGCACGAAAATAGGAAGCACACAACTTTGCAGCTCAATTGGATGTAAGACGTGGCCTATAGAAAATCAGGAAGACTCTTTAAAATTCGTGCTAAAACTTCGGAGGCCGGATAGTCTATCTTCCGAGGGAAATTTGGCCAAACAAATTTCGCCGAACGCGGCAAAGCCACGGAAAATAGGTTGCGAAATTTTGACTCGATCAATTTTAAAAAATCACCTGGTTTCGGATTCGTATGCAAAAGTTATGGCCGTTTTAAGGTAGGCTATTTGAGTTACTATTTTTATGTTGATTCAAACTCGGTTTTGAAACAGATCTCGCAATAGGATGTGAAAAACAATTGGAATTTAGCAACGGCGACTGATGGGATGTTGTGTGATGAATGAAGGAGGACTGGCACAATGGTTTGTCACCTGTTCTAGGGCTGGCGATGCAGGAGTTCACGCAAGGCGACTAGCTAGGGCAAACCGATGATCGTGGTGGATCGGTTTGTTGTTTAGGGATTGTGGAATAGGTGAGCAGCAAGAAAAACAAGGAAGAAAAACGATAACTACGACCCAAAAAACACAAAGCTAAACCAGCAACAAGACTCGACCACACGAATGCAAACTTAACAATGCAAACTGAAAAACGAAACTTGTAGGCACTATGGTCTAGGAATCAGTAAACACGATATATTTTTTTCATGGCTTTTTCTGTGGTCTTTAGGTATGAAAAACAAAACTAATCTAGTGGCAAATCAATGTACCTCATGGGCAACCTGAAATCTGATACCAATTGATGAGTAGTTTAGACCCGATCTTCCGAAAGGTAGGTCGATTGAAGTGGAGATCTCGATGTTGATGATCCGAGGCACTTGAGCAGACCCGAATACCCCTGCAATCACTACACCACTGCTCCGTTGGTTATCAACCGTGCTTCACATGCTTGACCTCGCCAAGAAGGCTATCCCTGCAGGTGCAACCGAGAACACAAGCAAGAATGATGAAGATGCAATCTGAGATTGCGAAATTGGGGTCTCACAAACCGTAGAACGGCAAAATTGTTTAATCTAAGCAAAACCCATCAAATATGGCCGGTGGCTACAGTATTTAAAGGCTAGGGTTTGGCCATAAGACCCTTAGACGCGTCCATAATGGACTCATACGGGATACAAGGCCCAAAAGCCCAATACGGTGGTGTAGCACCGGACGGAACTTTGAATTCGACTTGTTTCGACAATTCACAATGACTCCGGGCAAATTTTAATGTGGGACCAGGACCATTAGAAATTTTATCTTCTCATCTTTCCATGCATATGTAGAACGTCGAAAACGGAGTCCGTATGCATCCTAGGCGTCCGTTTTAAGATGGACTGCTCCTGGACTCCGAGTTGAACTCGAGTCCGAGTTGGCGACTATTTCCATCAACTTGTGGACGTCCCACCTGGTTCTCCACGTCCCCAAATCCTCCTCCCTTTACTTGTTGATCATGTCCATGGTTCCTAATAACAATTAAATCATTAAATAGCAATCCATTCTCAAACTCACATGGGTAGGAAGTTAGGAACGAGTTCACCTGCTGATTTAGTAACCGTGCTCATGCTCTTGTGATTGGTCCTTGTATATTAACGTGAGTATCCATTGTTGTGATGTCCTTATCACAACCCATGTTAGTATTTGCCATCAAACATGTGTCAAGTTAAGTTTTATCCGCCGAAAAGTCTACAAGATAAAGCTTTCCTTTGAGCACACCTTTGAAGGCAATTTAGTTATCTACTCTTCTAGTGACAATCACGCCTTCGTTAGTGAATAGGCAATTAAAACCCATGACACATAATTGAGATATGGATAAAAGAATATAATCTAGTGACTCCACATGCATGACATGTGAAATGGTGTGTTGTGGAGAAATGGAGATTTTACCCATACCTAGTACCCTTCCTTGGCTATTGTCACCGAAATAAATACCTTGACTTGGATCATTGGTTTCCTCAAACTCTACGAACATTTTTTTCGCTCCGGTCATGTGGTTGGTGCAGCCACTATCTAACACCCACTTTGTGCCGCCGGAGGAGTATACCTACAAAACAGGTTTAGGCTTTGATTTTAGGTACCCAAGCTTTGTTGGGTCCTTTAAGGTTAGTGACAAGAGTTTTGGGTACCCATACACAAGGCTTTGGGCTCTTGCGGAGTGGCCCAACATATTTTGCATAAACATACCCAAATTTGCTTTTCATTAGTACACAAGATGGATTGAAATCATGGAATAGTGTTGGGTTGTTATTCTTAGCATCTTTAGTATATTTATCAAATTTTGTCATTTTAGTAGAAGTATGACATTCATTCATAGTTTTGTATGATCCTTCTTTCACAAAGGCTATATGTGTCTTGTCACTCTTAGATATGTTTGTATTTTGCATTGCTTTTCTTGAATATCCAAGACCATCTTTGATCAAAGGAGACCTTGCAATTGAGAATGCATTACGTGCATACTTAATCTTCTCCTTGTCAAAGATGCTACTCTTAGGTGCACTCTAGGCTATGTTAAGTTCCTTTTTTAAATTAGGTTAAGGTTTTGCACACTTGCAGTTTTTAGTGTTTAACTCTAAACTAGACAAGTTTGATCTTGTTGATAGGAGATAGATAACACTTGACTTGAGAGTTTTTAATTGTGCTTCAAGGTTCCTGTGAGCTTTGTTCAAACTCACAAGCTCATCTTGGAGCACAACATTCAAACTCTTGAGACTTGAGGAGGTCTCCTTGCATTCCACAAGTTCAAGTTCAAGTGCCATGTTTTTCTCATTCTCAAGCTCGAGAAGCTTCTCAAGGTCAAAGATTCTTTTGCTTCTCCTTGATAAGCAAATCCTCTTGTCTCTCAAGAAGCTCCTCCTTATCTAAGATTTCATCAAATAGTTTTTTCATTTTAGCTAGTGCATTTTTACTTAATCCTTCAAATAAATATTCATTTTCACTATCACTATCAAAGTCTGCAAGGATAGTTTAGTTTATACCTTTTGCTTTCCCCCCTTTGCCATGAGACATGTTTGTTTGAGTTTTTCCATTCACCCTTGTTGGGTAGGAGAGTCTTCTTCATTGTTGGCTTCTTGATGGTGATGGTTGCCACTTTTTCTTCATCATCGGAGGAGGACTCATCATTGGAGTCCCATTCTTTGCCAACATGAGTGTGCCCATGTGTCTTCTTCTTCTTGAACATCCTCTTCTCTTGTGGCTTTTCATCCTTATTCCTCTTCTTCTTGTCGTCTTCCCTTTCATATGGGCAATTAACAATGTAATGCCCATACTCGCCGCAATTGTAGCAAGCTTTCTTGCTTCTTGACTTGCCTTTATCCTTGCTTCTGCTATCATAGCTTGGTCCTCTTCTTCTCTTCATCATCCTTCTGAATTTCTTGATGAAGAAGGCTAACTCCTCATCATCCATATTGGTGCTCTCTTCTTTACCTTCCTCATCATCACTTGAGATTTGTACCTCTTTGTTCTTGGCTTTGGATGATGCTTTGAGAGAAATCCCCTTTTTTCTTGTTGGGTGTAACCTTGGCAAGATCGTTTACATGGTGTGCTTCCATTTACATCATCTCATGATTGATGATCTTGCAAAGCACCTCATCCGGAGTCATTTTGTGGAAGTTTGGACTCTCTCGGATGAGTGTGCAAAGCGTCACATTGCGAGGCATGAAGGATCTTATCATCCTTTTGACTAACTCATGGTCTGTCCACTTCTTGCAACCATACGCTCGACTCTTGTTTATAAGAGTCTTGAGTCAGTTGTACATCTCTTGAGGGGTCTCGTCATCTTCCATGGCAAATCGCCCAAGCTCCCACTCAATCATTTTAATCTTTGCTTCTCGGACAGAGCGGTTGCCTTCATGTGCAATTTTGAGTGTATCCCATATTTCTTTGGCTTGTTCCAACCCATCTACCTTGTTGAATTCTTCTTGGCTTAAAGAGGAGTTGAGTACGGCTGCTGCTTGAGCATTGCAGTGGATGAGTTGCTCTTGCTCCGGTGTAAGTTCTTCATCATCCATGGGGATATCTATACCTGTGCAAACAATGTGCCAAAGTGTGGGGTTCAGAGAAGGTGCAGCTTCATATTGTGTTTCCACATTGTATAGTTTGTGCCATCAAAGTGTGGAGGTTCCCCTAAGGGAATAGATAAGTAATTTGTGTGCGAATTTAAATGCTCATAGTTAAAAGGATATCGAGTGTAGTCTTCTTCAGGCTTCTTGAGTTTCTTTTCTTTCTCAAGCCTCCTCCTTCTTCTAGCTTCATCTTTTACCTTTTGAAGAAGATCGGCAAGACGCCTCACTTCTTCATCTTCTTCGTTGGTCTCCAAGTCGAAGGGAGGGAGCCTTGGCATGTCCTTGATTGGGTTGACACCCTTGTGAGGTGAGAACTTGAGCCCTTCACTGCTGTGGCTGCTGTTCTTGCCGGCGCCGGTGGTGTCGATGGGCGGTAAGTCCTTCTTGCCGTTTTCCTCCATCTCCTCGCCAAGCGGTTAAGCATTTAGGAGAGATAGGCTCTGATACCAATTGAAAGTTGCCTAGAGGGGGTGAATAGGTGGAAAATTTGAAATACGGCTTAATAAAAACAATTAGTTCACAAAGTCCGGACTAATCCAGTGCAGAGGGCGGACTAGTCCGGTCACAGAGGTTTTCAGCTCAATAAGACAAGGACACAATGTTTATCCTGTGGTTCAGCTCCACAAAGAAGCCTACGTCCACGTTGAGGAGTCCACCAAGGACTAGGTTGCTCTCAACCTTTTCCTCACCAAGCCACCACCAAGGTTGGTATAATTTTACTATATCACAAATGCTTCACAATGTATCGTGGGGCTACTCACAACTTGAGGCTCCCACGAGAACTCAGCTCAAAGCACTTACAAACCAATTCTCTTGAACAACACACATCTCTTTCAGTGCTAGAGAATCAACCAAGAGCTCTATGGTGCACACTCCCCTTCTTCTCCTCTTCCCAAAACTCACAAACCCTTAAGAACCGGACTTAGGGTTCCAAGAACTTGAAGAGAGGCGACTAGTCTGGCCTGCGGGGATCGATGACATCACTATTCACCTACTAAACGGTCGGATTCCACCAACTAAACGGTCACTTACCACGGACTAGTCTGGTCCACAATGGACTAGTCTGATCTCACACAGAACCCATTGTTCCGGTTGAGAACGGACAGGTCTGGTCCACCGGACTAGACCGACCTCCATGGGCGGACAAGTCCGGCCATCTAGGACTTAGTGCCTGCAGCTACTTCCTAGTTCTAAAGGGACTAGTCCAACACACAGTGGACTAGTCCGATCTCACACAGAAACACCTGTTCCGGTTTGGAACGGACAAGTCTGAACCTACGGACTAGTCCGGCCATATAGAGCGGATTAGTCCGGTCATCCAGGACATAGCTCCTGAAGGCCTCAGACATTCTCTCAACGGACTAGTCTGTCCCCAGACGGACAAGTCTGAACTCACAAAGAAACTCTTGTTCCATTCTATATCGAATTACTCCGATACTTCGGACTAGTCCAGCCTTCCACCCCGGACAAGTCCGAACTCACACAGAACCATTTGTTCCATTCTACATTGGATCAGTCCGATGTGCCGGACTAGTCCGGCTCCCAGCCTGGAGAACTCCAGCCCTATTCCCAGGGCTTATCCCAAATCTTCACCCCACTCAACCTAAACTCGGACTATGAGCTCTTAGATGATTCTCAGCACTTTACTTTATGATCACACTCATGCTCAAAGGCTAAACTCAACACAAAAGAAATAAAAAACCCTAAATTCTATTCTTCTTGTGCATTTTCCTTTTTCTCCTCTTTTCCTTTTTGAGTGTATCCATCTTCGTAAATTTCTTAATAACCTGTAATCACACTTGCAAAGCTCATTAGTCCATTAAGTGTTGTTATTAATCATCAAAACCCACGGGGAACCAGCCTAGATGCACTTTCAATAAGGATGACCCCCAAACTGTTGAGGTCATGCCGGTGGATGCCACTGCTGACCGGATGGTGTCCGATACATCATTCAGTATTTTTGAGGAGCTCCACCCCCGCTGCTCGGTGGAGTGCTGCGCTTCCGCTGCTCAACCGCAAATTCCCGCTGAGCATCCTCTTGAAGAATCACGGCATTGACGAGGTTGTTGAAGGTGCCGCGATTGCATTGCGCGAGATGAGTCTTCATCTCGGGATTTAAACCCCGATAGAACTGCTCGCGCTTCCTCTCCTCGGTGGAGATGTAGTCCGACGCATACTGCGCCAGACGGTTGAACACGCGGGAGTAGTCATGGGCACTCCTCCCACCTTGCTTCAGCTCTAAGAATTCTTGGAACATCCCCTTCATCATACGGGAGGTATGTGATAGGCGCGGAACACCTCCCGAAATTCTTGCCATTCAACGGCGTGGCCAGCAGGTAGTGAGGAGAGATAATTCGCGCATCACGCACTGGTGGCACCGTGAAGCTGCTGCGCCATGAAGATAGTCTTCTGCTGCTCCGTGCATTAGAGCAGCCCGAACTTGGACTCGATCATCCGCATCCAGTTGTCGGCCTCCAGTGGTTCCGCCGCTTCGGTGAACACCGGAGGATGCACACTTATGAAATCCGAGTACGTAGTGATGTGGGGCTCACGAGGCCCGATTCTTGACACGTCCCTGCCTGGGACGTATTCTTGACAATCGTGCGGAGCAGGTCGGTCTGCTCCTCATGAGAGCCAACCAACGTCAAGATCACATCCGCTAACGTAAGCGGAGGCGACGGTGGCAGTTGTTGCTGCGGTGTGTTGTCGTAGGCAGGTGGCTGGGAGTCATCGCCCCCTGCTGACTCGAGCCCGCGATCTCGTGCGTGGCCCGGTTATGAAGCATCTGCAACCATAACGACAATAACAACAGCCAAACAGCATTCTCCATTCAGTCCAGAATTTAGTAGTAAAGCATAATGACAATAAACATGCGATACATCTCGTACATGGATAATGTAATAACTTAGCACAAGCCACACCATTACCAGACCAAATACATAATAGTGAAACCCAAATTGATGGACTTCCTCTTTAGAAGTTCATTTCAACTAGATTTGCTTACTACGAGACGTTGATATCGCTTTGTCATCACGTATACTACCCTTTTATCTCGAATACGACACCAACATGGTCTCTAGTAAAAGGAACTTAAGTACGTAATATACTCAAATCCTTCAATAGTTGAAGATAATCAACTCATGAGTATGTCCTACCCCATTGGTTGTAATAAAACCCCAATAGGTACAACAATCTCTCAAATGAGTTCATCTGTTCATTCCTCTGCCCCGAATGACCAATTTCTACTCATCCCAGATTTTAAACTGGTACTTGGCATTTTCATAACTAAAGTTGAATACCAAATCTAAAGTTAACTTCAGCATATTTCCAACGAGTATTTATTTGCCCCCATATCATCTCTGAGTAGAAAGTTATGATAATTCAAAGTTAACAGAACTTCTGCAAGAATTTCAACAGCACCTCCTTTGAAGGTTGCTGTTTTTAACTCAAAATTCCATTGAATTCCGTACTGCAACTGCAAAAACTTTGAATTACAAAGATGTAACACATCTCCTAACCTTTCTAAAAATTTATCCTATGATTATTTTAGATTTCTCTACAGGAAGTTATGCTTGAAAAAGAGAACAGTCCAGAGAGAGTTTTGAATCTGTCCTGGTTCTGGACAGTTTACAATCATCTGGAATTTCACCCAGTTTGAGGTGTGATTCTGTTCTGGAAGTCTACCACAAAGTCGTAGAGCACTTAAACCTATTTCCAGAACTATATCCCACACGTCCATTGGCTAAGTAACCTGTTAGTTATGCTCTGCTAAAGTTCAGCAAACTTGCTGCCAAAAGCAGAGCACTCTGTTTTTCAAGTTCCTTAAGCTGCACTACTAAATTATTGGACTTTCTCTTCAAAATCATAATCCTAAGGATTATAACTTGGTTATCCTAGTTCCTTTTCAAAGTTATTTTTAATGCAATCATGATTATTACATGTCGGTACTACGTTCCTCACAAAATGGAAAATCCTAACTGGATTATACCGACATATACGACTCAACTGTGGCACTAACATGGTCTCTCGCAAACGTGTACTACACGGGATACGTACGTGGTTAGCACCTGCAGAAGAACAATCAATAATGAATCACTCAAAGGTTTTTGTCATTTCAGGCAGGTCCATATTTGAAAGTAAATACATACGCCCGTATCATTGCCATATGGTCGTCCTTGAGTGAAGCCACGTCTCAACGTACATGGCCGGGTTATTCACCACCCGACGGAGGGCTCCACACCTTTGTAATTAAGCACACCGGTGGACCAGCTTTTTTGTATGCACCATAGAACATAAAAAATCCTAGAGTACATACTTCGTGTTACAAACCACACAATAGAATCTCCTCCTCTTGCCCCTGGGTTTGTGCACTGGAGGCTAGTGTCGTTCATATGTCTCTAAAACATGAAGAGTCATAGAGAACATATTCACTTTCTGTCCGTTGCCGAAGGAACATCTCATGCCACATTCCTCGCATGAGTGAGCTAACCGAAATTGGACCGCTTTCAGTGGTGTTCCTTACCAGTCTTACCTGAGCGTAGGTGCGTCGTTACATAATCAAAATTCAGAATTATAACAAGTAGTTTAGTCATGTCACTTTAAGTAACTATACTAATATAGTCCTTATTTTGGCATACTAGCGATTCTTCACCGTAATCCTAAGTTTTCCCATAATACTGTCCTTATTTAGTGTGCTATCCCCTAAGCTGCTCTGATGCCAGCCTGTGACGGGCCGAAATACGTACATTCCAGGATCACAGAGGGTGGTGCCGCACAATGCGACACCCGATAGCACACACGATAAGGAGACATAGTATTACATTGAAAACATACTGAATTTGTACAAAAGTAGTACAAACCTTCAGTTTACATCTATTTACAGAGTCTACTGCAGCGGAAAGTATTTGTACAACTCACGCCAACACGTAACTAGCAAAAGTTGGTCGTCCGTCCCTACGGACAACCCACACTAGCTGCACTCAGCATCACCGCGGCGTGTATGGCTCCCAAACATCCGTAGTCCCTGACGGAGGGTAGCCCTCGCCAGTGGACTCGTACTCTGAGTCCTTGGGGTACTCCTCACCTGCAAACACTCATAGCAGCAACCGTAAGCAAGATGGCTCAGCAAGTCTTAACCGACTCTCCTACACATGAAACTCTGCATGCAGGTCATAACAAATGTAGGATGGCAGTTTGCAGCAAAGGACACGCCTACAGGTTCATCCTTAATTCATCTTTTAGCCATAAGTTAACGGTTCACAAATATGAAATTTAGTGAGCAATATTTGGTGGCACACATGTAACAAAACAAGTTATTCATATCGGCAGTATTGTATCACAACATCCCATATTTTTACCTACGTCACGACATAGTGAACAAGCGGTACTCATAACTGTGAGGGACGGTGAATCGACTCATTATACACCTGCAGGGATCCCCAAATAACACGCCACGTACGCTCATCCTTGGAGCTGCACACGGCACACTCAACTGATGTCGTACGGGACAACCTTTCACCAAACAGCCCAAACATTGAACCGGTCGCACCCAAATGAACAGTAGGTTTCCTACATGGAGCATCTCTCTATGCCCGTTAGCGGATTTCCACCTTGCCGCCCTCAACCTACACTTTGCGCTATGCCCCGATGCCCGGAGGTATAAGTTACATCAGTTCATCAGACCCCATATATCCGATATGCCTTCGGTACATTCAAACTTATTCAGCGGGGCCGCACATGGATCGGTCCTCAATTGACACAGGCAGGGCTACGCACACAAGATTTCCTCTTGCTGTGTCCTAGCTCCTGCCTAGTCTCATTTTTCTTACTAAAGATGTCTCACATCTCGAACCAATCCCATGTGTGGCGAATCCTATACTCGCGAGTAGATTCCAACTACTCGACTTGTACCGAAGTCTATAAACATTAAGCAAAGCATGTTCTACTCGAGGACATAGACACTACCCTCACTCTCTTTGGAATAATCTGGTTATGCAATTGGAGTTTCAATCATCCTACACCTAATGCAAATACATACTTCAAGCTAAGTGAATATAAAGCAAAACTTGATAAATTTTGATAAATACAAATCGGGGCTTGCCTTGTTGCTGCTGGTCAGGGGTTAGTGTCTCCTCCGGAGGTATGAAGTCCAAAATCTCCGGGGTTTCCTCGCGTTCAGCGACTACACATAATCAATTTAGTGATATGTCAAATTAAATGCAAATGTGTTGAATTGCCATTACTAAAACCCTAACTTTAGCTAAACATATCTTTTGGCTCTGAAATTTTTACTGTGGCTTGGTAAGGACCTAACCTGAGACTTGGCCAAATTTCATTTGAATCAAAGCTCATTTTAGCCCTCCACAAATGAAGGTCTAAATGACCATTACTAGAGCTTCTAATGATTTCTAGGGATTTTCATGGATCAAACCATTACTTACTGAAAACTAGAGTTTAATATGGTTCTAATAGAGTTGGTTTCATGTAATTTTACGGATCCTAGAGAAATTTATGCCCTAATCAAGATTTGAGAAATTTCTGAAAAATGTTTCTGTACATTTTTTCTATTTTCTCAGTGCAGTTCCCTTAATCACACCATTAGGGGGACTAAATGAACTCGCATGGATCTAAAATTTTTCATGTGACTCAAGGATATTCAAATTAACATCCTAGCCAAATTTCAGAATTTTCCATGAAGTAAATCTTCACATAAAATTCCCAACAGTTTAAAATTTTGGGAATTAGTTCTGGAAAATATTGGGCTGCATGGACTGAAACTTCTTTTTCTGGAAAGTACTCGGAGAGCTGAATCCAACAAAATTTGGTTCACTAATATTGGGTACTTCTACACAAAGTTATGGCCTTCCAAAGTTTGGGGAAATTCTGGAAAATCAAATCTAAAATCAAAAGGTTTAAACCGTGCTGGTGGGCCCCAGGGCTACGTGTCAGCCCGACAACGAAGCCACACGTGGGTCTGCTTAATTCCCCACGTAGCCGCATGAAATCCCGGCGCCACAGCTGATCCCGAGCCTGGTTTCCTCTCACTGCCACGGGGGGCCCGCACCCTTTCGTCTACCTCGCGCCACCCACGACAACCGCGGCGGTGCCTCGCCGGAGAGCTCACCGCCATTCGTTCTACTGCACGACCTTCGATGGAACTCGTCGCCTGTTCACCACTTCGCCCGAGGAAAATGCTGGTGCACTCACCGGAGCTCGGCGACGGCCGGAACAGTGCTCACGGCGGTGACAGCGGACGGGAGCTCATCGGTGACGTCGAACTCGGTATTCTCTACACCTTTTTCGATGCGGTTTCTTCGGAGAGCTCCTCTGAGACTTGCTGATCACGAATATGAGCACAGATCCTTGTGAAAACAACCACCGGCAAGGTGCCCTGTTTTTGGCCGCCGGCATTAAAATCTCGTGGAACTAGGGTTCTAGTGTCTGAAACTGGTTGCTACTTGATCGAGGAGGTTCCTTAGGTGTTCTAGATCGTGCCTAGTGTGCAGCCCGAGCGGCGGTTGCCTCTGTGCAACGAATTTTGCCGTTGACCGATTTCTAACCCTAACACACACCGTTGAAAGAAACTAGAAATTCTCTCTCTACACCGCATGAAATGGCAAACTGTTTTCTCCTACAGCTTCAGCACAAGCAGCCGCACCTTTTCTTCTCTGGTGGCGGTGCGTGAAGCAGCCGGGATCAGCCTGTTGCCAGTGAGCAGAGGGAGCGGCAAAAAGTTGGCGAGCGGAACACGAAGAACAACTCGGGAGGGCCTCGGTTCAGCTCGGAAACGGTGAGAACAGCATGAGTTGGGCATCGTGTGGGACTTTGCAGCGACGAATTTACCTTGAGGTGGAGGGTTGGGGCTGGCGCCGGCAGTATGTGGCCGAGCTGCGGTCGCTTGCGAGGAGATGGCTCGGTTGAGTCGGTTGTGTGAAGTTACAGCCTCTGACCAGTGGGCCCCTCTCCCTTCTCACTTCTTTTCTTTTGTTTTTGCTACAAATATCTCAGCTACTCACAATTCAATTGTAGACATAGCCACAAAATCATGAGATGAATGTGAATTCTTAAAATTGGAGTTGGTTTGGCTAAATTCGATTCACACTTGAATTTGAATTTCAAATTCAGTTCTGAATTAATTCAAATGTAGCTCCCGACAAGATGAACTCCAATGAGGATGAAAATTGGTGGACTAACTCAGAAAAATGTGCTGAGTTTGAAGGTGAAGTCACCTTTTTAATCCAAGTAATGAAAGTAACTGAAATTTGAATTTGCATTCAAATTATCCTTTTTTACAAATGTATCCAAAAGTGCCTCAAAAGAATTTAAACTTGCATGAAACTTGGCATGAGCACTGCTAAGAATGTTTAGGGCCTAATGGTGAGCTCAGCCTCTCATGTTTATATGTGTGAGATCCTACTTTTGGATTTGTGAGTTCTTCCTCTAATCAACCTATTGATGGTACTTACTTTCTCTTCACATGTGTTCATGAGCTATACACAAAATGAACTGGTTTGTGGTGATGTGATGAACACTTTAGCAAGTAAAATCTTGGGCTTTTACAGAGGCCATGGTGCAAACAACAATCACAACAACAACAACAATGAGGCTGCAAATTTCCCTCTTCCAGGCTGGTATGGCAGAGGTGGTCGCCGAGGAGCGACTGACCCACTGCAACAGATGATCACATGCAGAACTAGCTCATCCAAAACTTGATACAAGTGGTGGCCAATAAGCAGCAAGCTCCACAACTACCGGCTGCACCACGTCAGCCGAGGTTGAGTGAGTTCCTTATCACTCAACCACCAAAGTTTGCAAGTGCCGCTGAACAACTGGATGCAGATGACTGGCTGAAAACCACTGAAAGCAAGCTAAGGATTGTCCAGTGTCAGGGACAAGAGAGGGTGCTGTTTGTCTCTCACCAATTGTCCGGACCCACAGCTGACTGGTGGATTGCCTACACCGCAGCCCATGCAGATCGAGAAAATATCACTTAGGGAGAATTCAAGCGAAGCTTCCACAATCACTATGTGAAAGCTAGAGATATAAAGAAAAAGAGAAACCTAACCAGAGACTTGGCCAAATTTTATTTGAAACAAAGCTCATTTGAGCCCTGCACAAATAAAGGTCTAAATGGCCATTATTAGAGCTTCTAAGAATTTTCAGGGATTTTCATGGATCAAACCATCACTTTCTGGAAACTAGAGTTTGATATGGTTCTAATGGAGTTAGTTTCATGTAATTTGAATAATCCTAGAGAAATTTATGCCCTAATCAAGATTTGAGAAAATTCTGAAAAATGTTTTTGTATATTTTCTATTTTCTCAGGGCAGTTTAATTAATGAGACCATTAGGTGGACTAAAGGAACTCGTATCGACCTGAAATTTGGCATGAGACTCAAGGATATTACAATGAACATCCTAGGCAAATTTGAGAATTTTCCACAAAGTGGATCTCCAGGGGAAATTCCCAACAGTTTAAAATTAAGGGAATTAATTCTGGAAAAATAAAGACTTTCAAAGGATGAAACCTGTTTTGCTGGAAAGTACTCAGAGAGCTGAATCCAACAAAATTTGGTTCACTAAATTTGGACAATTCTACACAAACTTATGAATTTCTAAAGCTTGGGCTGATTCCTGATTTATTTTCCTAAAGAAAATACCTTCCCGCGCCTAAACAGAGACTGACAGCGGGCCCCGTGCATTTAATTTAAACTAACCCGCATGCGCGCTTAGCTCTGTGACTGACGCGTGGGACCAGGGCTTTCGTCTACCTCACGACGCCGCCGCCCCGAGCCGCCGGAGCTCCGGCGAGGTCGGCATTCCCGACGATGGTTAAACTCGCCGCCCCCACCTAACTTCGGACGCTGAACACGATGGACACCTTGCTGCCACCGGCTAACCACCGTAGCTCACGGGCGACGAGCGCTATGCCACTGCACCTCATTGGCACCGTGTTCCCGTCGCTCCGGCCACCCTCTTCGCGCGCTAATCGCGTCACCACGTTCAGGTAGCCTCGGGAAGCATGGAATGACCTCGGTTTCGACCCAAACAGCCGGCGAACCGGACCTCACCAGCGACTCCCTCTTCCGCCGAACTGTTCCTCGGTGAAGGTAGGGTTCCAGCGGGTTTTTCAAGCCGGTTTTCGATCGAGGAGGAGCGCAAGGACCTCTAGGACATGTGTAGTGTGCAGCTCGAGCGGCGGTTGCCTCTGTGCAATGAATTTTGCCGTCGACCGATCGATAACCCTAATACACACCATGGAGTAAATTGACAATACTAGCTCTATGCCGCACGAAACAACAAACAGTGTTCTCCTACAGCTTCAGCACAAGCAGGCACACCTTTTCTTCTCTGGTGGCGGTGCGTGAAGCAGCCGGGATCGGCCAGTCGTCAGTGGACAGAGAGCGGCGGTGAAAAGCTAGCGAGTGGAACACAAAGAACAACTCGTGAGATGCTCGGTTCAGCTCGGAAATGGTGAGACGAGCGCAGCTGTGCGTCGTGCTGGACTTTACCGTGCCAAAATCACCGTGAGGTGGAGTGTTTAGCGCGTGCGCTGATCGGACGTGGACGCTCGGTGGTCGCCCATGAGACTGCACCCGAGTGAGTCGGTTCACTCTGTCTTCAGTCACTGACCAGTGGGCCCATTTGTCCCCTCTACTCTTTTCTATTGTTTTTTCTGCAAATATCTCAGCTAATCACAATTAAATTGTAGACTTAGCCACAAAGTCATGAGATGAATTTGAATTCTTCAAATTGGAGTTGGTTTGGCTAAATTTGATTCATATTGAACTTGAATTTCAAATTCAGTTTTGAATTAATTCAAATGTAGCTCCCGACAAGATGAACTCCAATGAGGATGAAAATTTGTGGACTAACTCCAAAAAATGTGCTGAGTTTGAATGTGAAGTCACCTTTTGAATCCAAGTGATGGAAGTAGATGAAATTTGAATTTTCATTCAAATTAGCCCTTTTTGCAATTGCATCCAAAAGTGCCCCGAAAGAGTTTGAACTTGCATGAAAATTAGCATGAGCACTCCTAAGAATATTTGGGCCTCATGGTGAGCTCAGCCTCTCATGTTTATATGTGTGAAATCCTACTTTTGGATTTGTGAGTTCTTCCTCTAATCAACCTATTGATGGTGGTTACTTGCTCTTTACATGAGGTCATGAGATCTCCAAAAAATGAGCTGGGTTTTATGGTGATGTGATGAACACCCTAGCAAGTGAAATCTTAGGGTTTTACATCCCTCCCCCCTTGAAATAATCTCACCCCGAGATTACAAAAAGAACAGACGAAGAGGTAAGAGGAATTACCCGTGATGAGATGCCATGAAATCCGGATAGTTCGAGCGAAGGAAATCTTCACTCTCCCACGTCGTTTCCTCAGCGGTGTGGTTGCTCCATAAGATCTTGTAGAACCACCGCGTTCGGTTACATGTGGTCCTAGTCTTCTCATCAATAATTCCAACCAGATATTCAGTGTACGTTAAGTTCGGTTGTAACTCGCAAATGTCTTCCGTGGTAACAGCAGCTGTATAGTTTAGACATTTCCGAAGTTGTGAGACATGGAAAACGTCATGAACACCAACGAGAGATGCCGGTAGTTCCAGCCTATACGCCACGGGTCCGCACTTCTCAGTGATAGCATAGGGCCCAATAAATTGGGGAGCGAGTTTCTCCTTCCTGCCGAATCGGTGCACGCCTTTCATCGGAGATACACGGAGGTAAACGTGTTCTCCGACATCGAAGTGTAGCGGCCTACGCCTCTTATCAGCGTAACTTTTCTGTCGTTATTGAGCAGCTTTCAAGTTTGCTTGAATCATCCGAACTCGCTCTTCGGCGTTGTTCACTAGATCAATCCTGAACGTGACCCTTTCACCGGATTCGCACCAATTCAATGGGGTGCGGCATTTTTGACCGTAGAGAGCCTCATAGGGTGCAATCTTGATACTCACTTGATAGCCGTTGTTATACGAGAATTCCGCCAACGGTAGATGATCATCCCAATTGTTACCGTGGTGGATGGCACACACTCTCAGCATGTGTTCTAACACTTGATTCACCCTCTCAGTTTGTCCATCGGTCTGAGGGTGATATGCGGAGCTTCTAATCAGTTTGGTACCCAAAGAAGCGTGCAACTTCTCCCAGAAACGAGCCACAAACAGTGCACCTCGATCTGAGATTATGGTCTTGGGTACCCTGTGCAAGTACAAGATTTTTGCAATGTACAACTCCGCATACTTGCTAGCATGGTAATTTGTATGCACCGGAGTTAAGTGAGCCGACTTAGTTATCCGGTCAATGATTAACCAAATGGAATCATGCTTGTTAAAAGTCATGTGTAGTCCCACAATGAAGTCCATGCTCACATCTTCCGACTTCCATGCTGGAATTTTCCGGGGTTGCAACAGCCCTGATTTCTTCATGTGATCCGCCTTCACTCGTCTACACGTATCACATTCGGATACGTATTTTGCAATTTCCCGCTTCATCCGTGTCCACCAAAATTTACTCTTTAAATCATGGTACATTTTGTTGTTGCCCAGATGAATGGAAAATTTAGAAAAGTGAGCTTCATCTAATATTTTCTTCCTCAGCTCCATATTCTGGGGTACGACTATGCGATCATTGAACAATAGCATCCCTTCTTCATCCTTCCGAAAACATTTGATATCACCACTGTCTATTTGTTTCCGGAGATGTGCCATGCCTTTGTCAATTCTCTGGGCTGCAATAATATCCTCCCTAATGGTAGGGATGAGAGCAAGGTTGTAAAGTGATCCATATGGAACCAAGTACAAACTCGGTTCTTCCTCTTCAATCGGTGTAATGATAAGGTTATAGACATGTGATTTCTGACTCAGCGCATCGGCAACCACATTTGCCTTACTGGGGTGGTAATGGATCTCAATCTCATAGTCTTTGATTAATTCTAACCACCTCCTTTGTCTCATATTCATCTCCTTCTGGGTGAAGATGTATTTTAGGCTCTTGTGGTCGGTGTAGAGATGCACCAAATTTCCTAGAAGATAGTGTCTCCATATTTTTAGCGCCAATACCACAGCAGCAAGCTCAAGATCATGAGTCGGATAGTTCTGCTCGTGGTTTCGAAGTTTATGCGAGCCATATGCAACCACCCGTCCTTCTTGCATCAATACGCAGCCAAGCCCGATACCGGATGCATCACAGTATACGTCGAAAGGCTTGGTCGTATCCGATTGGGCTAAGACCGGGGCTGTTGTGAGATGCTTCACCAATGCTTGGAATGCTCCTTCACATGCTGAGTTCCAAACATATTTCGTCCCCTTCTTCAATAATTCAGTCATCGGCTTAGCAAGCTTGGAGAAGCTCGGAATGAACCTCCAGTAATATCCCGCTAAACTGAGGAAGCTTCTGACTTCATGGACAGAAGTAGGGGCTTTCCATTTCAGCACCTGTTCAATTTTGCTTGGGTCAACCGCAATGCCTTCTGCTGAGATGATATGTCCCAAAAATGGCACTTGGCTGATCCAAAACTCGCATTTGCTGATCTTTGCATAAAGCTTATGGTCCCGCAATCATTGAAGGACGATACGCAGGTGTTCAGAATGTTCTTCTTCCGTCTTGGAGTAAACCAAGATATTATCAATGAACATCACCATGAACTTGTCCAACTCCGGCATGAACACCGAGTTCATGAGGTACATGAAATGTGCTGGGGCATTGGTGAGACCAAAAGACATGATGAGATATTCATATAGTCCATATCTCGTCGAGAATGCCATCTTCGAGGTATCCTCCGCACGGAGCTTTATTTGATGATACCCGGAGTAAAGGTCCATCTTTGAAAACACACTTGCACCCACAAGTTGATCGAATATTTGTTCTTGATGGTGACGGCGTTGAACAGTCAGTAATCCACACACAACCTCAAGGTTCTATCTTTCTTCTTGACGAACAGCACCGAGCATCCCAATGGCGAGGAACTCGGTCTAATGAAACCCTTGCTCAACAAGTCATTGAGCTGTTCCTTCAATTCAGCCAGCTCATTCGGAGCCATCTTATATGGTCTCCGCGATATTGGTGTTGTCCCGGGTTCAAGCTCAATCTTGAACTCAACATCCCGTTCAGGTGGTATGCCCGGAAGATCATCCGGGAACACATCAGGGTATTCTCGGACTACGGGATGTCATCCAACTTGGGAGTTTCAGTATTATAGGCTGCTGAAACTTCCGGGACAGAACTGTCTAATAAGATTGAATGCAGACGATGGAATGGAGAATTCAAACGAACCATCTGTGATAGAGTTTCCAGGACAGCATCATAGTAGCGTAACCATTACATTCCTAAGATTGCATCAATCTTTTGTCCCGTAAGGATAATCAAAGTAGTGGGATATATCTTCCCACCTAAAGCACAGTGGTGCTTTTGGAATCATCATATTCGCTGAAATCTTTCCTCCCGGTGAGCAAATCATATATGAATAATCGGTTGGGAAGACTTGCAGTTGATCCTTAGCCACATATGATGCACTTATGAAACTGTGGGCACCCGAATCAAATAAGATGATGATTGCACGATCGTTGAGAGTGCACGTACCTGCCAGCACGTTCTCTCCTTCCAGGGTGTCCTCATTGTCAAGCTAATGAACGCCCCCGGGTCGCTGACCTCCCTTCTTAGCCGGTGGTCATCCACGAGCACCGCCCTGATATTGGGCTTTCCTACTGCTTTGCTGCCCCTGTGGGCAGTCCTTCGAGAAATGACCGGCCTGGCCACACGTTTAACATGTGTAGCGAGGCGGTCCTCCGCTCACCGGTGGATAGAATTCCAGGGCGCGTTGTGGATGTTGCGGTCACGGTGGTGGCATCAGCGGTCGGAACGGGGAGGGTTGATAAGAACGACCCCCCAACTGTTGAGGTAGTGCCGGTGGATGCCACTGCTGACCGGATAGTGTCCGATACACCATTCGGTATTTTTGAGGAGCTCCACCCCTGCTGCTCGGTGGAGCGCTGCACTTCCGCTGCTCAGCTGCAAATTTCCGCTGAGCGTCCTCTTGAAGAATCACGGCATTGACGAGGTCGTTAAAGGTGATGCGATTGCATTGCGCGAGATGAGTCTTCATCTCGGGATTTAATCCCCGATAGAACTGCTCGCGCTTCCTCTCCTCGGTGGAGATGTAGTCCGACGCATACTGCGCCAGATGGTTGAACACGCTGGAGTAGTCATGGGCAATCCTCCCGCCTTGCTTCAGCTCCAATAATTCTTGGAACTTCCTCTTCATCATAACGGGAGGTATGTGATAGGCACGGAACGCCTCCCAGAATTCTTGCCATTCGACAGCGTAACCAGCAGGTAGTGAGGCGAGATAATTCGCCCACCAAGCACCGGCGGCACCGTGAAGCTGCTGCGCTGCAAAGAGAGTCTTCTGCTGCTCCGTGCATTAGAGCAGCCCAAACATGGACTCGATCGTCCGCATCCAGTTGTCGGCCTCCAGTGGTTCCGCCGCTTCGGTGAACACCGGAGGATGCACACTTATGAAATCAGAGTACGTAGTGATGTGGGGCTCACGAGGCCCGATTCTTGACACATCCCCGCCTGGGACGTATTCTGGACAATCGTGCGGAGCAGGTCAGTCTGCTCCTCACGAGAGCCAATCAACGCCGAGATCACATCTGCTAATGTAAGCGGAGGCGGCGGTGGAAGTTGTTGCTGTGGTGTGTTGTCGTAGGCAGGTGGCTGGGAGTCATCGCCCCCTGCTGACTCGAGCCTGCGATCTCGTGCTTGGCCCGGTTTCGAACCATCTGCAACCATAACGACAATAACATCAGCCAAACAGCATTCTCCATTCAGTCCAGAATTTAGTAGTACAGCATAATGACAATAAACATGCGATACATCTCGTACATGGATAATGCAATAACTTAGCACAAGCTACACCATTACGAGACCAAATACATAATAGTGAAATCCAAATTGATGGACTTCCTCTTTAGAAGTTCATCTCAACTAGATTTGGTCACTACGAGACATTGATGTCGCTTTGTCATCACGTATACTACCCTTTTATCTCCAATACGACACCAACATGGTCTCTAGTAAAAGGAACATAAGTACGTAATATATTCAAATCCTTCACTAGTTGAAGATAATCAACTCATGAGTATGTCCTACCCCATTGGTTGTAGTAAAACCCCAATAGGTACAACAATCTCTCAAATGAGTTCAACTGTTCATTCCTCTGCCTCGAATGACCAATTTCTACTCATCACAGATTTTGAACTGGTTCTTGACATTTTCATAACTCAAGTTGAATACCAAAGTTAAGTTTAACTTCAGCATCTTTCCAACGAGTATTTATTTGCCCCTAGATCAGCCCTGAGTAGAAAGGTATGATTATTCAAAGTTAACAGAATTTCTGGAAGAATTTCAACAGCACCTCCTTTGAAAGTTGCTGTTTTTAACTCAAAATTCCACTGAATTCCGTACTGCAAATGCAAAAACTTTGAATTACAAAGATGTAACAAATCTCCTAACCTTTCCTAAAAATGTATCCTAAGACAATTTTGAATTTTTATACAGGAAGTTATGCTTGAAAAACAGAACAGTCCAGAGAGAGTTTTGAATCTGTCCTGGTTCTGGACAGTTTACAATCATCTGGAATTTCAACCAGTTTGATGTGTGATTCTGTTCGGGACGTCTACAACAAAGTCGTAGAGAACTTCCTCAACTTTCCAGAACTATATACCACACCTTAATTGGCTAAGTAACCTGTGAGTTATGATCTGTTAAAGTTCAGCAACTTGCTGCCAAAAGCAGAGCACTCTGTTTTTCAAGTTCCTTAAACTGCACTATTAAATTATTGGACTTTCTCTTCAAAATAGAATCCTAAGGATTAAAACTTGTTTATCTTAGTTCCTTTTCAAAATTGTTTTTAATTCAATCATGATTATTACATGCCGGTACTATGTTCTTCAAAAAATGGAAAATTCTAACCGGATTATACCAGCATATACAACTCACAATATGTCAAATTAAATTCAAATGTGTTGAATTTAGCATATCAAGACCATAACTCTAACTAGACATCTCTTTTGGCTCTGAAATTTTTGCTGTGGCTTGGTAAGAACCTAACCACAGAGTAGGCCAAATTTTATTTGAAACAAAGCTCATTTGAGCGCTGCACAAATAAAGGTCTAAATGACTATTATTAGAGCTTCTAAGGATTTCCAGGGATTTTCATGGATCAAACCATTACTTTCTGGAAACTAGAATTTGAGATGGTTCTAATTGAGTTGGTTTCATGTAATTTGAAGAATCCTAGAGAAAGTTATGCCCAAATCAAGATTTGAGAAATTCTGAAAAAATGTTTCCGTACATTTTTCTATTTTCTCAGGGCAGTTTACTTAATCAAACCATTAGGTGGACTAAATGAACTCGGATGGATCTGAAATTTTGCATGAGACTCAAGGATACTACAATGAACATCCTAGCCAAATTTGAGAATTTTCCACAATGTGGATCTCTAGGGAAAATTACCAACAGTTTAAAATTTAGGGAATTAATTCTGGAAAACTAAAGACTTTCAAAAGATGAAACTTGTTTTGCTGGAAATTACTCAGAGAGCTGAATCCATCAAAATTTGGTTCACTAAATTTGGACAATTCTACACAAAGATATAAATTTCTAAAGCTTGGGCTGATTCCTGATTTATTTTCCTAAAGAAAATCCCTTTCCGCGCCTAAACAGAGACTGACAGCGGGCCCTGCGCGTTTAATTTAAACTAACCCACGCGCACTCTTAGCTCTGTGACTGACGTGTGGGACCAGGGCTTTCGTCTACCTCGTGACGCCGCTGCCCCGAGCCGCCGGAGCTCCGGCGACGTCGGCGTTCCCAGCGACCTAGCTCGCCAGCAACGGTGAAACTCGCCGCCCCCACCTAACTTCAGACGCTGAACACGAGCGCTATGCCACTGTACCTCATCGGCACAGTGTTCCTATCGCTCCGGCCACCCTCTTCGCGCACTAATCGCGTCACCACGTTCAGGGTAGCCTCGGGAAGCTTGGCATGACCTTGGTTTTGATCCAAACAGCTGGCAAACCAGACCTCACCGGTGACCCCCTATTCGGTCAAACTGTTCCTCGTTTAAGCTAGGGTTCCGGCGGGTTTTTTTGGCCGGTTTTTGATCGAGGAGGAGCGCAAGGACCTCTAGGACGTGTGTGGTGTGCAGCTCGAGCGGCGTTTGCCTCTGTGCAACAAATTTTGCCGTCGACCGATCGCTAACCCTAATACACACAGTGGAGTAAATTGATAAATACTCGCTCTATGCCGCACGAAGCAACAAACGGTCTTCTCCTATAGCTTCAGCACAAGTAGACACACCTTTTCTTCTCTGGTGGCGGTGCGTAAAGCAGCCGGGACTGGCCGGTCATCGGTGGACAGAGAGCGGTGGTGAAAAGATAGCGAGCGGAACATGAAGAACAACTCGTGAGATGCTCGGTTCAGCTCAGAAACGGTGAGACGAGTGCAGCTGTGCATCGTTCTGGACATTACCGCGCTGAAATCAACGTGAGGTGGAGGGTTTAGCGCGTGCACTGATCGGACGTGGCCGCTCGGTGGTCGCCCGCGAGACTGCACCCGGGTGAGTCGGTTCACTATGTCTTCAGTCACTAACCAGTGGGCCCATTTCTCCCCTCTACTCTTTTCTATTGTTTTTGCTGCAAATATCTCAGCTACTCACAATTAAATTGTATACTTAGCCACAAATTGTAGACTTAGCCACAAAATCAAAAGAACTCGACCTCTAACCTCTTTATAACTTCAGTATTATTTCTTCCGAAAACAGAGGACTATGTTCCTAGTCTTACATAAGTTGAAACCTGCTTAATTTTGAAATTCTGATCAAGGGAAGGAGTTCACTCAAATTTTTAGTGCTCTGGATCAAAATTTTCAAGTTTTACAATGATGTTAATCATTTAGTGGAGTGTGACGTCGAAGCGTCACCATAATCATGCCGGTACTATGTTCCTCATGAAGAAAACCTATACCGGACTTAGCCGGCTTTGTTAATTCAGTGGCACTAAACGTCTCTCGCACATGTATGCTACTCGTCTACCGATTTGTGGTTATACTGCATGCAATAAACTCACACAATCATCGGGTTCAGCTGCACACTGAACCCGGTCCCAATACTGTTCCATACAACCGTCCGTCGTCACTCGCACGGGTGTTCTCAATCCAACCACGCCTTGAGCTACGTGTTCACGTTACTAACCCTGTGACGGGGTCTCCCCTACTTGCACGTAGCACACCATGGAAGGGAGTTGCTCGAATACCCCAAACGACATGAATAGTCGTAGAGGATACCAAAGCTAGCCGGGTTACCTGTCACCCGTGAGGCATTGGTGGACAGCGCTTACATGCACCCCCAATACATATGAAGTCCTGAGATGCGTGATTTTCCTACATATCAAATAGGTTAGCATTGCCACTTTCTATACACTAATAACATCCTTATATGGGCCAATAACTCGTTCCTCACCGAGTTTTTAAAATTTTAACCTTTTTAAGTGCATTAAACCTCAACGATGCTTTGATTCCACGCTGTGAGGACCCGAAGGTCCTGACAAACCAGGGTCACTCTGAGGGGTGCTGCGATATACAACACCGGATAACCCACATAAAAGGCGATAAGCGGAAGCGAAATTTTATTACAGAAACTTGTTTATGAACATAGTTACATCAAAATATCGTTAAGTCTACACTCGTCGGGCATAGACTAAGCAAAAGGTCTCACGTTCAGCCCGTGAACGTGATCCCACTAGCACACACGCACACACTAACACGGCGGCGTGCATGGCTCCCACTCGACGGTGGTTCCCTCTTGGGGGTCCGTCTCCTCCTCAGGAGCCTCCTCCTCCTAGCACTTGGCAAACGCTTCAAACACAGGCAGTGAGCATGATGGCTCAGCAAGACTGACCCGTGTCACCTATACATGAAACACTACATGCTGGGTTTGCAGTGTATAATAGGAAACTATGTTGCAAAAGACACGCCTAATTAGTTGACTCTTACTTTCAAGTTTTAGCCTCAAGTTAGTGGGAAACCTTGTGCTAAGACACATAAGAAAGCCACAATCAAACAAGAAACACAGGCCTTGCCTAAGGTTGAAAAGAACTTTAATTGGCTCTAAACTAGAGCATTTCATTAACAAACAATGTAAAACTTTCAACCAGCACATTCTATCATGACAACTAGCTTGTTCTTTCTATCATGGTACAGTGAACAAGTGGTACTCACTGACCGCGAGGGACAGCGATTATAATCGATTTACACCTGCAGGGTTATCTGAATAACCCGTGACGTACACCCATACTCGATGTTGCCTACAGCAACCATCACGGACGTCGTACGCAACCACATTTCATTTGTTAGCTAAGTGTTCAACCGATCCTATCGTCCCAAGTAGGAGGTCTCTACGCGGAGCAATCACAGTGCCCGCTAGCCGATTTACACCTTGCTGCTCTCAACCTACCCTCTGGACGACAAGCAATGCCTCAACAGATCGCTAACCGAATTACATCAGTTTCCTGGTTCCCATATACCAAGTAGGTCTTCGGTACTGTTCTAGCTTGTTCAACAGGCCTGCACATGGCTCGGTCCTCAATCGACACATGTAGAGCTATGACACCCAGGCCCCAAAGTCCTTCTGCCCTTACTCCCCGCTAGGTCTCATTTTATTGCCATGTGATTCATTGTCTATCTCTAACCGAGTAGTGTGCCTCTAGCATATTCTCACGAGTAGTTCCAACTACTCGACTTGTACCGAATCCTATACCATTTTAGCATTGCAGTGGCTACTTGAGGTTTGAATCCTAAGTCCAAAACCCCTGGTTCTCTTGGCTATGCATTTGGGTTTCCAATCAAGACTCTAATGCACAATTGTAGAAAAGGCATGAAGTAAGTGAGCAAAACATAAGACTTTATAAACGGTTAATGCAAACTGGAGCTTGCCTTGCTGCTGATTGTTAGCTAATTGTTCTTCTGGAGTAATGAAGTCCAGAACCTCCGGGTCTTCTTCGATTTTAGCGACTACACGAAAAGCAAAAATGATGCGTGTCAAATTTCAATGCATTTGTATTGAATTGAGATGGTGAAGACTATAAGTATAGCTAGACAGTCCTTTTGACTCTGAAAATTTTACTGTGCTTTGGAGACAACCTAGACAGGAACTTGGCTAAATTTCATCTGAATCAAAGCTCATTTGAGCCCTGCACAAATAAATGTGTATTTGGCCATAATTAGAGCTCTTATGGTTTTCTAGGGATTTTCATGGAACAAGCCATGACTTTCTGGAAACTAGATTTTTAAATGGTTCTAATGGAATTTGTTTCACCTAATTTGGAGAATAGTAGCAAAATTTATGAGCTAAACAAGTTCAGAGAAAATCTAAAAAATGTTTCTGGACATTTTTCTTTTTCTCTGGACCAGTTTCTTTAATCACACCATTAGGTGGACTAAATGAGCTCGGATGGATCTGAAATTTTTATGGTGGCTCAGGGATATTACACGGAACATCCTGGCAAAATTTTAGAATTTTTTTCACAAAACGAATCTCCCGTTAAAATTTCCAACAGTTTAAACTTTGGAGAATTAATTCTGGAGATATAAGGGTTTTCATGGTTGCTGGAAAGTACTCACGGAGCTGAATCCAACAAAATTTGGTTCACTCGATTTGGACCTCTCTAGCAAAAGTTATGTTTGTTTGAAGTTTGGGGAAAATTTGGAAATTGGAAAATCCAGATAAATGTTTAAATCCTGCCGCTGGGCCCCCAGGCCACGTGGCGCTTCCAGAGGCGAGGACACACGGGGTTACAGTTTTAAATTGTGCAGCCACAAAATGATCCGGTGCCGCAGAAAATCTGGCCCGCCCGAAATAGAGGCTGACGCGTGGGTCCGGCTAGGTCTTCGTCTACCTCGTGCAGGTTTCCGCGTGCCCGCGCCCGAGCTCGCCAGAGTACGTCGGAGACCAACCTTCTGGCCATCTCCCGAGCTCCTGCTAGCCACCAGGGCCTAAATCGACGCGCTAAACTCTTTGGTGAAGTTTTCCTGATCCGGGGAGGCCTCCAACCTAGCCCGTGACGGCGCAGCGGCTCGGCTTCACTTTGGCAGCGTCGACCTGATGACCTAGCCCATCAAACACAAAAATTTTTGTCTCTACATCACCAGTGGATCATTGTGATGCTCGACATGGCCGTAAACGGGCTCGGGAGAGGCTCTAGGGTTGCTGTCACCGTGCGCCCGAGGTTGTACCGACGGTGCACCGTCGGAAAACAGTGAAATAGTGTCTCTACAAACCATCTTAAGCTATGATTTTTCTCATGCATGCGCACTGACGAGTCTAGAGCAAGTGTGTGCGATCTTAGGCACTAGAAACAAAGATTGACCGAGAATTTGCCGAACTCTTACCGAGAACTCGGTTTGCACCGACCGACAGTAAAACTGGAATTACTCCGGCGATGATCAACGGCTTGGGTTGAGATTTGGATGGAAGCGGCACGGTGGTCCAGTGCGTCTGCGAGTACCTCTGCTCGGGCGTGACAAGCTTTGAGTCGAGCTGTCCATGGGAGCACCGAACGGCGGCAGCTTTAGGGTCACCGCAAAAATGTTCGGGGTTGCTCGAGGAAGGCCGATTGCAGCTTTTTCTCGTGGCTACGAGGTCGGAGGAGAGTCTAGGTCGCTGTTTTGCAGCTCAGAGAGGTTTCACCCGCGAGCTAACGCGGTCTCCTGATCAAGCACCGAGGCGGCACTGAGCGGGGCTCTGTTCTTGCGCGAGGGGGAGCCGCGACGAGCGAAAGTGGTTTTGCCGGCTCGAGTGCGGGGATAAGAAGCTGGACTTCGGTCTGGGCGCGAGAAAGCACGGAGCAGTAGCTGGCACCGGGGTTCAGCGCCGTGGCACACTCTATTTCAGCTCGGCTGTGAGTAGGTTGTTCTCCTGTGTGACTGACAGTGGGTCCCACATTTGAATTTTGTCCTCACAAATTCAATTGCTACACTGTTGTACATTTGTGAGACCCCTCTGCCCTCTAGGATTTGATCAATCACAAAATTGGGATTTGATTGTGACGTAATCAAATTACAGAAGTGGTTTGGTTGAATTTGCATCAATTGTAAAGTTTGAAATTCAAATTCAGTTTGACTTTGCTCAAAATAGCTCATGTCAAGATCAACTCCAAATGGAGTGAAAATTGGTGTGTGAGCTCATAAAAATGTGCTGAGTATGAATATGAATCCCACTTTTGAATTTATGGGATGAAAGGAGTTTGAATTTGAATTTAAGTTCAAACTAGCCTTTTAATGATTGTACCCAAAAGTACCTCAAATAGGTTTGGAATTGGGTGAAATTTGGCATGAGAATCCTAACAATTTTTAGGAATTAATTATGTACTCAGCCCCTATATGATGCATGTGGGAACTACCACTTTTGCATTTTGTGAGTTCATCTCCTAATAAATCTATTTACGGTGGTTACTTGCTCTTCAAATGTGTTCATGTGATTACCACAAATGAGGTGAGGTGTGGGTGTGATGAACACTTTTAGCAAGTGAAAAACTTGGTCCCTTACAATCAGTTCACAGATTTCTTTTATCTCAGGCACACATATCCTTTTCCCATGCCATACCGTGTCTTGTTCATCCTATCTAAATCCAGGATCTCTATTCTCTTTGATGAGTCTTTTAATCTCCTGGATTTCCTCATCATTTTTCTGACCATTGCGTATATCCTGCTCCAGTGTGGAGTCCACTTCTATTGCGATGGCCTCACTGTTATTCACGAGACAAAAATTGAGCCTCGCAAATTCCTCACATATTTGCGAGGGTGTATCACTCAGTTTCAACATGTTAACATGTATCTTCCGGCTTAGTGCATCTGCAACAATGTTTGCCTTTCCCGGATGATAGTTAATACCCACATCAAAGTCATTGATCAGTTCTAACCATCGCCTTTGTATGAGGTTGAGATCTGGTTGCATGAAAATATATTTCAAGCTTTTATGATCAGTATAGATCCCAGTCCTTTTTCCCATTAAATAGTGCCTCCAAAGCTTCAACGCCGACCACTGCGGCTAACTCTAGGTCATGCATAGGGTAGTTCTTCTCATGTTTTTGGAGTTGTCTAGAAGCATATGCAATGACATGACCGTCTTGCATAAGAACACACCCCAATCCGTGTCCAGAAGCATCACAATACACTGGGGCCGTTGTCAATCTTTGCTTTAGCTCTTGAAAACTTGTCTCACACTCCGGTGTCTAGGTGAATGTGATTCCTTTCTCCAGCATCTTGGTGAGAGGCTTTGAAAGTTTAGAGAATCCCTCAATAAATTGTCAGTAATATCCTACCAAGCCTAAGAAGCTTCAGATTTCCCTGACATTCTCAGGAGTCTTCCACTTTTGCACATCCGCGATCTTAGCAGGATCCACGGATATCCCTCCTTCAGAGATTATATGTCCTAGGAAAGGAACTCTCTTCAGCCAAAATTCACATTTGCTTAGCTTGGCATAAAGTTGATGTTCTCGTAGTTTTTGCACCACCAGCCTCAAGTGCTTCTCATGTTCCTCTTCATCTTTAGAGAAGATTAGAATGTCATTGATGAAATCTAGCACAAACTTGTCCAAATATTCCATGAATACCTTGTTCATGAGATACATGAAGTATGCCGGGGCATTGGTTAATCCAAACTGCATGACTGTGTATTCATACAACCGATATCGAGAGACAAAAGCTGTCTTGGGAATACCGGATGATCGTATCTTCAATTGGTGGTATCCGGATCTGAATCAATCATTGAAAACACACATGCCCCTCTTAACTGGTCAAACAAGTCCTCAATGCGAGGTAGCGGGTACATGTTTTTGATGGTCACCTCATTGAGTGCGCGGTAGTCTACGCACAACCTTTGAGTTCCATCCTTCTTAGGTACGAATATCACTGGAGCTCCCCAAGGTGAGGAACTAGGATGAATGTACCCTTTCTCCGTCAACTCCCAGATTTGTTCTTTTAGCTCTTCTAGCTGCTTGGAGTCCATCCTGTAGGGCCTCTTATATATCGGGGCTGTTCCAGGCATTAATTCGATCGCATCGCGAATTCCACTTCTCGATCGGGGGTCATACCTGGTCACTCCTCGGGAAAGACATCTAGAAACTCCTTTATCTCTCTTATCTCTTCAATCGTCTCTTCCACTTGATTGAGTTTAATGTCCTTCCTCAGTTCTTGGACGGCTATGAACTTGACCTTGGAGCCACTCGTATGAGTTAACTCCACCGTTCTCGTCGAACAATGGATAACACCCTTATGCTTGGTCAGCCAGTCCATTCCCAAAATAATATCTATCCCTTGTGAGTTTATCACCATGAGGTTTGTAGAAAATACTACCCCATTAATGTATAGACACACCCTAGGGCATACTTGTCTTGTTCTTAATTCTCCACCTGGAGTGTTCACCTCTAGCATATGGTTCATTTGTGTTGTTGATAGATCATATTTTCTAACAAATTCTTGTGCAATGAACGAATGAGTAGAACCCGAATCAAATAAAATTGTCGCAGTGTCGGATTAGCAGGAAACTTACCAATCACCACATCCGGTGCCTCTTGTGCTTCCTCCATGGTTACGTCGTTCACCCTTCCATGCACCAAGTTCTGCTACTGTGGCTGCATGGTCTTCTTCTTTGGACACTTATGGGCATAGTGCCCCACTTCACCACAATTGAAACAATGTACCCCAACCTTAGATGCCTGACCTTTGTTGCCTTGTGGTGGGTTCTGCTGCCCTTGTCGTGCCGGCCTAGGTGGAAAACAGGACGTGGATGCTGCTGTTGCTGGCACTGCGGTTGGGCCTGCGATGGGGAAGGTCTGAAGTTAGGGTTGTATCCCTTCTGCGCTGGGTAGGGCACCATAGCACGACTCACTTGTTCTGCAGGCTGCGGTGCAAAACGTGGCCGAGTGTTGCTGCCGAAGATTGGCCTTGCCAGTTCATCTTCCTCTTACATTCATTCTCCAGGGCCCTCATCTTTCTCTCCACAATGAATGCCCTATCCACCATCTTCTGGAAGCTAGCATACTAATTAGAGGACATAGCACACTGCATCTCCATGGTGAGTCCTTCCATGAAACAGTCTTGCTTTTGCTCATCAGTGTCGATGTCCCTTGGTGCATAACGGGACAGCTTCGTGAACTTGGTGAGGTTTTCCCGCACTTTCATGCTACCTTGTTTGAGAGAGAGGATCCCCTTCCTCTTGTTCTTAAGCTCTCCCGCTGAGACATAGTGGTTGTGGAAGCTACGCTTGAATTCTTCCCAAGATATGTTCTCGGGATCATCGTGGGCCGCGACGTAGGCAGTCCACCAATCGGTTGCGGGTCCGTGTAGCTGGTGAGTGGCAAACAACACCCTCTCATGCCCTTGACACTGAATGATCTTCATCTTGTTCTCTATAGTCTATAACCAGTCATCTGCCTCCAGGGGTTCAGCGGCACTTGCAAACTTTGGAGGTTGGGTGCCCAGAAACTCACTCAACCTTGGCTGACGTGGTGCCACCGGTGGGGGGGGAGCTTGATGCATGTTGGCCACCACTTGTGTCAGGTTCTATATGAGTTGATTCTGATTGTTGATCATTTGATGAATCGGGTCAGCCGCTCCTCGGCGACCACCCCTACCCTACCATCAAGGAATAGGGATGTTGGCAGCCTCGTTGTTGTTGTAGTTGGCACCACGGCCTCTTCCTCTGCCGGCCATCTATCATGATCAACCAAATTCTAATTTAATCATAACACATCAACTTCTCTAGGTAGCTTGCATGGTGTTATGCATGAATTTAAATTTGGGTAACAGAAATTTAGATGATTTTAAAAATTTACACAAGGTTTCAATCAACTAATTATCACGAAGTTTCATAGCGAAAGCAAATGCAAACATAACAACGAGGTCATGGATAAGTGCCCATGGCTTCCACAACTCACATCACACCAATCATTCATAAGCAAATCGTCACAAATAAGTTTATTTCACTACTACTTGAGAGAATACTAAATTAAGGGAAATAATATCTAAACGACTCGCATCACTGCTCTGGCTCCTGGTGGTCTTCATCTTCAGGGTTGCTGGCCCCTGACTCAGCTCTGGGTGGGGAGGTGGGGGTGGAGAAGTGCGGCGACGCTTGTTTTGCCTACGGTGTAGAGAGTCAGGCATCCAGGTGTTATCATCTTACACGCAGATCTCGGTCTGCTCTCCTTCCCTCATCCTCAAGCAGCCCCGAAGTATAGCCTCTGTCCTCTTCAGGATATCACGCACATCCTGAAGCTCCAGCTAGCAGTCCTGCAGTCTAGTGCTGAGGCTAGCTCCATCCTCCAAACTCATGTCCATGTGCTCGTGGGTAAATCCCTCCTGGACTGGTGCATACTCGAACTCAGCCGTGCCACTCTCGCACTGAATAGTATACTTGTACTTGGTCCTGTCCAGATGACCGTGGTTGATGTAGCTCTGACAAGTGACCGCCTCCCAGGACCCAGGTGGCATCTTTCTCGGCATCCGCCATAGTCGCTCTCCAAACTGGTGAGTTGTGGATCTTGATCAGCTTGCTGTCGTGGCAGATTCTGGCCTCCAACTTCCATTCCTCGCGCTCTGGGCGAGTGACCTTAGTAGTTTCATAGTACACTACTAGCTTGCCGGTGTAGCCAGCTGCGTGGAGGAGACGCCGAAGACGCTGCAACATGCTTCCTACAGCTACTCCGTGAGTGTGGTACGTCACTGGGTTGTACATGTAAAAGTCCCAAAAATGTATATGAATATACCGAAGTTTGAATTCTAGGTGTTGCAAATTCATGAAAAGTGGGACTTGCAAAAACTTTTCTACACATGAGGGTGTACATGGATGTTCATCAAAAAGAGGCTCACATGTTCATTTGAATATGTTGAACCCATATGGGCTTAAACACCATGGAGGAAATACTCCTTTGCATGAAAGATTAAAAATCAGATTCTCAAATTCAAAGTTCACCGCAAATTGTGGCCAAACTTTTGAATACTCATGCATCCCTATACTTAAATTTGAGGAAATTTTGGATGGCAAGTTTCTAACTTTAGGGTGGGCTAAAAAGGAATTTAATAGGAGCCTTTGTAAATTCAAACTGAATTCAAATTTGCAATGCAAATTCAAACTGAATTCGGCGAATTCAAATGCTAGCCCACTTTTCAATTTCATAACTTTTGAATTGAAGAGATTGACATGAGGAGATATTTTGAGAGGAGGAAGGGGTGGCCCCACATGTCATTGAGCAACACTGACATGCAAATGAAGTATCGGGTCCCTGTTTTCCACTCCAACGGGGAGCTTCACCCGAGCGCCACCGAGCTGCCGCCGCGCTACCTCCTCACAGCGTGCTGGCGACCAGTGTGTGGGCTTCCCTCATTTTCGGTGTGATCCTCTTCTCCACAGACCGAGCAACTCGTCCTTTGCTACCTTCTCGCGAGCCAACACAGAGCACCTCACCGCCGCCTCTATACACGATCGGAAGCCGGAAAAACTTGTGCCACAGAGCCCCTCCGAGCAGCAAAACCACACCAGCCGATCGTTCCCCATTTCCTCGGCGCAAAAACAGCTGAACTCCGTCTTTCCTCACCCTAGAACGGCCTTCCTCCACGGCGACCAAACACAAGTCGGCGATCGGGCGCACGTGGATAGCTCACCACAGAGGCTTTCACGCCTGAGCAAGCACGGCCAAGGGAGCGCCCTACCTCAGTGCTGCTCTCCTCCGAAACTTGGATCAAGCCATTGACCATCAGCGGTGAATTCGGGAACTTTGCTCCAGCGTGAACAACCCTAGCGTCGGGTACGAGAACTCAAAATTCTCTCTCCCTAATTGTTGTTAGATCACCAAATATGGAACACAAGGGCCGGACTAGCCGGCGATCATTTTCTTTTGAGCAACCTTGGCTTGAAACCAACTCGAAGCAGCGTATTTCACGCTTTACCGAGCACGTTCATGGCGGCATCGATCGAGCGCACAGTGAGAACCCATTTGGAGGAGTTTTTGAGCTCCGTTGCTCCCTTGCCGAGCTAGCCAATAGACCACTGGTTCTTTAGAGTGGGTTGGCCGAGCTTTTGGTGGCCTAGAAAGGTCGGCCGACAGCGCCGAAGGCGTCCCGAGGCCGCCACACATCGCCGACTAGTTTCCGGCCACTGGCAGCCTGAGCAAGCCCCAACAATGTGTTCCCCGGCCTCCCCCCCCTGGCGGCAAACCTCCGGCCGAGTGGCAGCCGGAAACGCCGGTCCGGCGAGCTAGCGGCGCGGCCGCGGAAAAGATAGGCGGAAGGAAGAAGAACCCGGCCAGGCCCAGCGTCAGTGGCCAAAAATTTAAAAGTTGGATCGGTTGTGGCTCGAGATCTCGTGTGGCTGCGCGCGTGGCAAACCCGTAGCCCGGTGTGGCTCGAATTCTATTGGCTGGGGTTTAAACACGTGGGCCTAATCAATTTCCAATAGGAAAACAAATCCAGATTGTGCCACAACTTTGGAAAATCATATCTTTGTGTAGGAAACTCCAAATTGAGTGATTCAAATTGGGTTGGATTCATTTTACAAAGATCTATCTAAATATGAAACCCAATTTTTAAGAAAATCAATAATAAATTCTGGAAAATTCTTTGAAATTTTTTCTGAAAACAAATTATTGAGGGAGTTTGGTTCATAAAAAATCCTCAATTTTGCCAGAATATTCTTTAGGATATTTTTGACCTTATAGAAAATTTTAAGCTCATTTGAAGATGATTTAAGTAGGAATTTGCTAAATACAAACTGCGGTGTTCAAAGTGGTCCAGAAACATTTTCAGAAAAGGTTTCTAACTTGTAAAATCCCTTCTAGATAATTCATAGCTCCAACAATCATGAGACATTTTTGGCATACTATATGATTCATACTTGAAATTGTAGTTCACTTGATTGGGCATGAAAATGCACATTACTCCATAATTAATTCTTATTATTAGAAATGCTTAAGGAATTATTGTGGACGAACTACTCGGGTAAAAGGACTAAATTTTGGGTCAAAATACTTTCTTGTGACCACGAACTCACATGTAATATGTAAGCTCACGTTGAGCCTTAGAACTCTCTGTATTGGTTTTCCAAGCTTATGTATGGGGGAAAGTACATAAGAGTCTTGTAGGAATTATGGGGGACACATATCCTTTTCACTTTATCTGCAATTTGGCAAGCTAAAGTCCTGGGTAGTATAGAACATGCTGTAAAAGTTTTGAAGCCATTGGAGTTCTTGATCTTCAGTTTTATTCAAATCTTTTCAGCTCATCTCACATGTCCATTAGGAACCATAGCACATGTGAAGGAACTTCTTGTGAACAAAGGAATCTTCCTCAATTCTTCTGCACAACAGGGACCCCAAAACTCACTTTAGAACTCCCACATAGTCCCCTGTTTTTATCAAATTTCAATATTTAATTTCTGAATTCATTATAAAAACATATGCATATGCATATCGATAGTGTTCACGACGAAGGACTTCGACAGAGTCATCCCCTGACGTGTGGATCTGTTGATTTAGTCCAAGAGGCTCAAGAGATCAATGATCAATAACTGCTATTATATATTACATCCCTGCAAAACAGACAAGCTCCGGTTTGCATTTAACAGCTTTAAGTTTTTACTTTGTATTCACTTATTGGTTAGGATATGAAATGTGCATTAGGTCTAGATAATTTGATACTCCTCTTGCATGACCAAATAAACCCATGGAGTATTGTGTAGATGTCTTTTCATCGTTGTAACACCCCAAAACCTGTTAAGAGGAGAATTTAAAATTTTTTGGATGTATTGCACGTGGTGCAGAAATTCAAATTCAAATTGGAATTCAAATTAAACTCAAAACAGAAAAGAAAAAGAAAAATAAAAAGAAAAAACAAACCCCCCGGCCAGTGGGCCGAAACCCACCAGCCGGCCCACCTCACCCCCGCGCCAGCCCGCAGCCGCGCGCCCCGTTTTCTTCTCACTGACGTGTGGGGCCGCCATCTTCTTCCTTCTCGCGCGCGCTCGGCCGACCGGGACTCCTCTCTCCCCCGAATCGAAACCACCCCGGATACTCGCGTATCCCAGCCGAATTTCGGTTCTGGACGACGCAAACTCGATCACAACCGAACGCCGCCCTTCCCCGGCTATATAAACACCGGCATCGTCCCGATTTTCACCCACGATCGGCTGTTTTTCCTCCCGGTGAGAACCGAAGCTCTGATCACCGTTTTCTCTCGATCTTTGCTCGAGTTCTCTGATCTAACGTGCCGATCATGTTCCACCGCCTCCGCGGAATCACGCAGGTGCAGAAAACTCGGTGGTTTGCGTTTCAAACACAGCGTCGACGAGCATCGCCGTGAATTCACCTCGGACCTCGTCGCCGACCGCCTTCCAGGACCTCCGAGCTCAAGAAAAACCCCGAGGTGAGATCCCCGACCTCCCCTCTACCGATCTATGCCATGAAATCCCAGTTTTAGGAATAATTGACGAAGATCCGAAGTTTTCCGGCGAGATCGCCACCTTCCACCGCCGCGCGCCGCCGGGCAGCGCCGCCCGCGCACGGTCAGGGCGACGTGGCCGCTTGTGCGCCGTCTATTTTAAATCGCACGGTAGAATTTAAATCCCCGCGTACCGGTTCGACGTTATAATCTCAGCCGTCTGTTTTAAAGGACAGTCCATGTCAGCCCCGCATTATAAAGGCCGGGATTCGTACGCGCTACCCCCTGGGGATCTAGGAAAATAGGAGCTAGCCCTAGAAACTTCTGATCTAGCCCCTGGAACTTCAGAAATTCATATAAATTCAATTAAAAATCAGTTTTAGCCCCTGGACTTAATAAAAATTAGGAAAACCCCTCTGTTATGTGTAGTTAGACCCCTGGAAATTTATGAAATAACATAATAGACCCTGTAGTGGGGTGAGTTTACCTTTTAACCCTATATGATATTAAATTTAGGAATTTGAATATGTGATTAGTATTTAAAATTTAAAAAGATGGGACAAACACATTGTAAATTCAAATTTAAACTCTCATAGCACTTGGAAAACTTTGGAGTGAGTTAAAAATAGATTTTAAGCTGAAATGAATCTGTCTAATTGATTATTCACATTTATTAGTTATAGGGACACATTTTTAGGTTAGAGAATAATTCTGAAAATTGGTAAAATAAATGTAAATTAGTTCACATCAGAGGAGTAGTTCAAAAATATATTATTTAATATTTTAGATCAGAACCTATTCTGTTTAGATGATGTGTCTTACTATTTTCATAATAAAGTTCACAATTAGGTATAAAAATAAATCTTAAAATATAGGAAAATAGGTATGCATAACTAGAAAATGATAAATGAAGTCTCCAAATCCAAAGATTTCGGTTTAGGGTTTGGTAGAAGATCTGAAAACCCATTTGGAGTAGGAAAATACCTTCCATGCATACTTGGTAGCTAAGATGTGTATCAATTGAATATAAGGAATTTGTTCAAATTGGAAATTCATATATAGTGTGCAAACATAAATCTGAATACAAAAGTTAGAAAACATATGAACATGTTTAAAAGTGCATGTAAGCCAAAAATCAACACACATAGAGTAACCACAACACGTAGAAATGTGAATGACTTTCATAGATGTGAATGTGTGGTTTGTATGAAGTGAAAGTGTGAACTATGTCTTATGGATTGTTGTTTTCTTTTTGCTATGTGTGTTGACATAAATAGAACCTGCCCCAGAGCAAGTTCTTCCCTTCCAAGAACAAGACTTTCCATTCCCAGAGCAGCAGGAAGAAGGCAAGTGTCCTTGACCACTTTGTTCCTATACTAGGATGTGTAGATAGAATTATTTGCATTGTCAATTGAAATATGAAACCCATGCTAGGAAGTTTCTCTAGAATTGCATTACCCTGTTTCCTTGTATCTTGGGATGGGATTTTGTTTTATTATGTCATTCATTCATATTACTTATGCTTAGCCATGCTTAGAATGGGATAATTGGGATATGAGATCATCAAATTGTTTACCTTACTCTTGAATGAGATATTATGAGTTATGTAGAGGTAGTGATCAAGCCAAGTTGGATGATTTGGTTGGTGCTGGGTGCACGAGACTCGGGTTTGTGTTTAGTACTTGCCTGGATCCTAAGGACCGGTTCATGGAGCATGTAACCTGGCTTTACCGTGCCAACCACATGCTGAGATGGGGCAGCTTGGCCAATTAATTAGGTGTATCCACGGCGTAGTATGGGTGTGTTGGATGGTGCGGGGAATAGGTGTCAGCTGGACTACCATATGAACCGCAAGGCTCAAGAGGGGGCCACTGCAGCGGGGTTGGAGCCTCTTGTATACTGTTAGGGGTGAAACCTCAATGAGCCCACGCTCGTCGGGAATCCCTTTGTAAAGGCTTCGTAGTGATCTCCTGGCTACACACATGGGAAGTGTGAATGTGGTTCGTGGCCACTGGCATAATGGAGGTTCTTTTAGTCCACCCCGCAACGGGGGATGAAATCACTACATGTGGGTACAGTGGTGCAAACTCTGCAGAGTCAAAATTGTCATGACAGCCGTGCTCACGGTCAAGAGCGGCTTGGACTTATTCATGATTAGAGGATGATGGCTTTAGAAGTTGTGGATGTTAAGCGGGGAGCTTAACATTGGAAATGATGTTATGGTTATTTGATTATGATGATGGGATAGGAAATTGGGATCATTTCACCTATGTAGTAATGTAGGTGCTTAATAAGCTAAGGTGGTAGGCAATAATTGCGTAGTGCTTCAACCATGAGTTCAACCTCTCCTTGTTCTAGCCATGCATGACATAACTTTCCCACACTTGCTGAGTACCAACGGTACTCAACCTTGCATATTTGTTGGTTTATATTGCTGCTCAGGTCAAGAGAATCATGTGGTGTTTAATGATCAAGACTTTGGACCAGAAGAAGGTTTCTAGGTTCATGGAGTCCCCCGGGCAACGCCTGTGACGGAGCCCACAAGATTTATATTCCGCTGCTGTTTTATTTACATATGATGAACTTATTATCGTCCATCGAGACGTATGCTATGTAAGACTTATTTATATTCGACACCTGGCTTGTAATAAATGATGCTTCACTATTTGTCATCACATGTATGAGAAAATGATCCTGGCATACATGTGATATTCACTCGGTTATTCTTCGGTGAAACCGGGTGTGACAGAAGTGGTATCAGAGCCAAGGTTGCCCGTAGGAACGCGGACCTAGGTAGAAATAGACGTAATTAAGGACCCTATTTTCTTAAAAAACTACTTTACAAGTTGTGGGTTGAAAAGTGTTATTTAATGAGGTCACTTTCTTCATCTTACCCCAACTTTTATTCAAAATAGGATTTTTGTTTAAAATTTTATCTAACTTAAGTTTAAATTGCTTTATGTTTTAGATGGTTCGCATGATCCACACCGCCCGCAAGTCCACCGGAGGGAGAGTTCCCGTAGTTGCCCTTGCCCTGAGAGAGGAGAGCCGTCCGGTGACGTATCTCTCCTACGGATTGGCAGTAGGAGGCTTGTTGCGCCGTCTTCGATGCATGCTCCAAGCCGCCGGCAACACAGGCAAGCTAATCATACACTATAGCTCCACCAGGACCATCCATGAGAAGAGGGAAGAATGGAGTTCAGAGATGAGGATTATCCACGAAAATCAGCTGCTCAAGATCCACCGCTCTCCAGCTTGTCGAGCGACACAGGTCGATGCGGAGAAGGATGTCACCTGGGAGGCAATCACCTGTCAGAGTCACATCTATCGTCGTCACCTGGACAGGACTGAGTACATGTATGTCCTCCAGCGCGAGAGTGGTACAACGGAGTACAAGTACCCGCCAGTGCAGCAGGGGACTTCCCATGAGCACATGGACTTGTGCTTGGAGGATGCTGCTATGCTCAGCACTCGACTGCAGGAGTGTCAGCAGGAGCTTCAGGATGTTCGTGACACCCTGAAGGAAACCGAGGCGTTGCTTCGATCCAGCTTGAGGGCGAGAGAAAGAGGAGATGGGAATGAACTGTGTGTCACCGTGAATGACACATGGACTCCTGACTCCCCAGATCGCCGGGCGATCAGGCGTCGTCGCACTTCTCCACCAGCAGCCTCCCCACCCAAAGCGGAGTCAGAAGGCAGCCGCAATAATGAGGAAGATCCCGAGGAGCCAGCTCAGTGATACGAGTAGTGTAGAGTCCTTCCCTTAGTTTAGCAGGATATCGAGTAGTCGAGTCGTTACCTTAGTTAATGGTGTGTTAATCCTTGGTGTATGACGTGAGGTGTGGAAGCCATGGGCGTTTGTCCACAACCTCGTTTTCAGGTTCTTTTGCTTTGGTGTGTGAACCCATATGAATTAAGAGTGCATTTATGTTCACGTAAGACACGAAATCCTCAGAAAATATAAATGAAATAAGTTCTCAAAATCTTAAAGTTTAAACAAGCAAAAACTGGTAAGTTAATACGTAATGCTTTAAATTAACATCTGGTTAAATCATGATAGATGGCCGGAAGAGGAAAGGGTCGTGGTGCCAACCCCGCCAACAACAACGATGAGGCCGGCAACCCTCATCTTTCTGGAGGCCAAGACAGGGGTGGTCGCCGTGAAGGAGTTGATCCCATCCACCAAATGCCTGAGAATCAAAATCAGCTCATCCAGAACCTGACTCAAGTGGTGGCCAACTTGCACCAAGCTCCACCTCCACAAGCTGCACCACGCCAACCAAGATTGAGTTTCTGGGAACTCAACCTCCAAAGTTTGCAAGTGCTGCTGAACCCCTGGAGGCAGATGACTGGCTAAAGACCATTGAGAGCAAGATGAGGATCATAAAATGCCAAAGGTATGAGAGGGTGCTGTTTGCCTCTCACCAATTGCATGGACCTGCTGCTGATTGGTGGACCGCTTACGTGGCCGCCCATCATGACCCTGAGAACATCACTTGGAAAGAGTTCAAGCATAGCTTCCGCAACCATTACATACCAAGGGGTGAACTCAAAAACAAGAGGAAGGAGTTCTTGGGATTGCAGCAAGGAAACATGACTGTGAGGGAATACCTCACTAAATTCACTCAACTATCCCGTTATGCCCCACGAGACATAGAGACTGATGAGCAGAAACAGGATTGCTTCGTGGAAGGACTTACAGCAGAAAAGCAGTGTGCAATGTCCTCCAACGAGTATGAAAGTTTCCAAAAGATGGTGGATAGAGCATTTGTTGTGGAGAGGAAGCTAAAGGCCTTGGAAAATGAAAACAAGAGGAAGGCGGGATGGTCACACCAAGCCTCGGGTAGCAACACCCGCCCACGTCTGATGCAGCAACCCGCAGGGCAGACGAGCCGTGCTGCGGTACCCTACTCTGCACCGAGAGGGTACAACCCGAACTTCAGGCCTCCGTCAGCACCAGCACAGCCACAACGTCAGTTTGTACAGCAGCCTCGACCCACATATCAACCTCGACCAGCAGTACAAGGACCCCCAAACCAACCCCAAGACAACAAAGGCCAGACACCTAAGGTTGGGGTGCAATGCTTTAACTGTGGTGAAGTGGGGCACTACGCCCATAAGTGCCCAAAGAAGAAGCCCGTGCAGCCGCAACAGCAGAATGTAATGTGAGGACGGGTGAACCAAGTCACAATGGAGGAGGCGCAAGAGGCACCCGACGTGGTAGTTGGTAAGTTTCCTGCCAATTCACACATTGCAACCCTGTTGTTCGATTCTGGTGCTACCCACTCGTTCATTGCCCAAGGGTTTGTTAAGAAGCATGGCCTAGCAACAACACAAATGAACCATATGCTAGCAGTAAACTATCCAGGTGGAGAAATAAGGACAAGACAAGTGTGTCCCAAGGTGAATCTAGACATTAATGGGGTGGTATTTACTGCCAACCTCATAGTGATAGATTCACAAGGGATAGATATTACTTTGGGCATGGATTGGTTGACCAAACATAAGGGAATCATCCATTGTTCGACCAGAACGGTGGAACTAACTCACCCTAGTGGCACAAGAGTAAAGTTCATAACAATACAAGAGCCTAGGAGGGACATTAAATTAAATCAAGTAGAGATGAAAGTGGAGGAGATCAGGATTATCAGGGAATACCCAGACGTTTTTCCGGAGGAGTTGCCAGGTATGCCTCCCGATCGTGAAGTGGAATTCACGATTGAGCTATTGCCTGGAACAGCTCCGATATACAAGAGACCTTATCGGATGGACTCCAAGCAGCTGGGAGAACTCAAGGATCATTTAAGAGAATTGACGGAGAAGGGGTATATTCGTCCTAGTTCCTCACCATGGGGAGCTCCAGTGATATTTGTGCCCAAGAAGGACGGAACCCAAAGGTTATGCGTAGACTACCGTGCCTTGAATGAAGTAACCATCAAGAACAAGTACCCATTACCCCGCATTGAAGACTTGTTTGATCAGTTGAGGGGAGCTTGTGTGTTCTCGAAAATTGATCTCAGGTCGGGATACCACCAACTTAAGATAAGGCAAACTGATATTCCAAAGACAGCTTTCGTATCTCGGTACGGATTGTATGAATACACCGTCATGCCTTTCAGGCTAACTAATGCCCCGGCATACTTCATGTATCTCATGAACAAGGTATTCATGGAATATCTGGACAAATTTGTGGTGGTTTTCATTGATGACATTCTCGTCTTCTCCAAAGATGAAGAGGAACATGAGAAACATCTAAGGTTGGTGTTGCAGAAGCTGAGAGAACACCAACTATATGCCAAGTTGAGCAAGTGTGAGTTTTGGCTGAAGAGAGTTCCCTTCTTAGGACATATAATCTCGGAGGGAGGAATCTCCGTAGATCCCGCCAAGATCGAGGATATATAGAAGTGGAAGACCCCTGAGAATGTCGGGGACGTTCGAAGCTTCTTGGGATTGGCTGGATACTATCGACGGTTCATTGAGGGATTCTCCAAGATCTCGAGACCCCTCACGAAACTGTTGGAGAAGGGAATCACATTCACGTGGACGCCCCAGTGCGAGACGAGTTTTCAGGAGCTAAAGAAAAGATTGACAACAGCCCCAGTGCTAGTTATGCCAGATATGCAGAAGAACTTTTCGGTGTACTGCGATGCCTCTGGAAATGGGTTGGGATGTGTTCTCATGCAAGAGGGGCATGACGTGGCTTATGCGTCCCGGCAGCTCCGGAAACACGAGAAGAACTATCCTACACATGACCTAGAACTAGCCGCAGTGGTACACGCGTTGAAAATTTGGTGGCACTACTTGATGGGGAAGAGGACAGAGATATATACGGATCATAAGAGTTTAAAGTACATTTTCACACAGCCAGATCTCAACCTCAGACAAAGGAGATGGTTAGAGCTAATCAATGACTTTGATGTGGGCATCAACTATCATCTTGGGAAAGCAAACGTCGTGGCCGATGCTTTAAGCCGGAAAGTGCAGGTCAATAGGTTGAGCTTAAAGGACATGCCTGCAGAATTGAAGGACAATGTTATAAGACTCAACCTATGCCTGGTGAAAAGTGGTGAAGCCATCGCCATGGAAGTGGACTCCACACTAGAGCAAGACATACGCGATGGTCAAAAGAATGGCGAGAAGATACAAGAAATCAGACAACTCATCAATTAAAATAAAGCCCCTGGTTTCAGAGAGGGTGAACAAGGTACGGTGTGGCACGGGAAAAGAATCTGTGTGCCTGAAGTAAAGGAGATCCATGAATTGATTTTGAAGGAGGCTCACGATTCCGACTATTCCATTCATCCTGGGAGTACGAAGATGTACCAGGACCTCAAGAGCAGGTATTGGTGGAATGGCATGAAGCGAGATGTCGCGGAACATGTTGCCCTATGTGACACATGTCAGTTGGTGAAAGCGGAACATCAACAACCCGCGGGATTATTGCAACCACTCAAAGTGCCTGAATGGAAATGGGAAGAAATCGGTATGGATTTCATAGTGGGATTGCCTAGGACCCAATCGGGATACGATTCGATATGGGTCATCATCGACAGGCTAACCAAGGTAGCTCATTTCATCCCCGTGAAAGAAAGCTACAGCGGATCCAAATTGGCAGAGTTTTACATGTCAAGGATCGTGTGTTACCATGGAGTACCAAAGAAGATAGTGTTGGATCGAGGGACACAGTTCACCTCAAGGTTCTGGCAGAAGCTGCATGAAACCATGGGTACCCATCTGAACTTTAGTTCTGCCCATCATCCCCAAACTGACGGGCAGACGGAAAGAACCAATCAGATCCTTGAGGATATGCTGAGAGCGTGTGCACTCAAAAACAATCAGAGTTGGGATAAGAACTTACCGTATGCGGAGTTCTCCTATAACAACAGTTATTAGGCTAGTACGAAGATGTCACCATTTGAGGCTTTGTATGGGAGGAAGTGCAGAACTCCACTATTTTGGAACCAAACAGGGGAAAGTAAAGTGTTTGGACCCGAGGTACTACAAGAAGCCGAGGCGAAAGTGAGGGAAATCCGCAACAACTTGAGGATAGCACAAACACGACAAAAGAGCTATGCCGATGTACGGAGAAGAGAGCTCGTTTTCAACGTGGGGGACTATGTCTACCTCAAGGTGTCCCCTATCCGAGGACTTCGTCGGTTCAAGGTGAAAGGGAAGTTATCACCTCGATATATCGGACCCTTTCAAGTTCTGGAGAGGAAAGGCAAAGTGGCGTATCAACTAGAATTACCGGCTCGCCTATCGGATGTGCATGACGTATTCCATGTGTCACAGCTCAAGAAATGACTGAGAACACCTGAAGAGGTGTTACCCATGAATGAGGTTGACGTAGCTGAGGATCTGTCTTATGCCGAGACCCCATCCAAGATTTTGGAGACAATGGAACGCCTCACAAGAAATAAAAGAATCCGGATGTGCAAGGTGCAGTGGAAGCATCACTCGGAAGAGGAAGCCACATGGGAGCGAGAAGACGAGCTTAAGGCACAGTTTCTGAAATTGTTTTCTTAGAACCACCAATCTCGAGGACGAGATTTCTTTTAAGGGGGGTAGAGCTGTAACACCCCAAAACCTGTTAAGAGGGGAATTTAAAAATTTTTTGACGTATTGCATGTGGTGTAGAAATTCAAATTCAAATTGGAATTCAAATTAAACTCAAAACAGAAAAGAAAAAGAAAAAGAAAAAGAAAAAAAACCCCCGGCCAGTGGGCCGAAACCCACCAGCCGGCCCACCTCACCCCCGCGCCAGCCCGCAGACGCGCGCCCCGTTTTCTTCTCACAGACGTGTGGGGCCCGCCATCTTCTTCCTCCTCGCGCGCGCGCTCGGCCGATCGGGACTCCTCTCTCCCCTGAATCGAAACCACCCCGGATACTCGCGTATCCCAGCCGAATTTTGGTTCTGGACGACGCAAACTCGATCACAACCGAACGCCGCCCTTTCCAGGCTATATAAACACAGGCATCGTCCCAATTTTCACCCGCGATCGGCTGTTTTTCCTCCTGGTGAGAACTGAAGCTCCGATCACCGTTTTCTCTCGATCTTTGCTCGGGTTCTCTGATCTAACGCGCCGATCGTGTTCCACCGCCTCCGGGGAATCACGCAGGTGCAGGAAACTCGGTGGCTTGCGCTTCAAACACATCGCCGACGAGCATCGCCGTGAATTCACCTCGGACCTCGTCGCTGACCGCCTTCCAGGACCTCCGAGCTCAAGAAAAACCCCGAGGCGAGATCCCTGACCTCCCCTCTACCGATCTATGCCATGAAATCCCAGTTTTAGGAAGAATTGACGAAGATCCGAAGTTTTCCGGCGAGATTGCCGCCTTTCGCCGCCGCGCGCCGCCGGGCAGCGCCGCCCGCGCACGGTCAGGGCGACGTGGCCGCTTGTGCGCCGTCTATTTTAAATCGCAGGGTAGAATTTAAATCCCCGCGTACCGGTTCGACGTTATAATCTCAGCCGTCTGTTTTAAATCGGACGGTCCACGTCAGCCCCACATTATAAAGGCCGGGATTCTTACGCGCTACCCCCTGGGGATCTCGGAAAATACGAGCTAGCCCCAGAAACTTCTGATCTAGCCCCTGGAATTTTAGAAATTCATGTAAATTCAATTAAAAATCAGTTTTAGCCCCTGGACTTAATTAAAATTAGGAAAACCCCTCTGTTATGTGTAGTTAGACCCCTGGAAATTTATGAAATAACATAATAGACCCTGTAGTGGGGTGAGTTTACCTTTTTAACCCTATATGATATTAAATTTAGGAATTTGAATATGTGATTAGTATTTAAAATTTAAAAAGATGGGACAAACACATTGTAAATTCAAATTTAAACTCTCATAGCACTTGGAAAACTTTGGAGTGAGTTAAAAATAGATTTTAAGCTGAAATGAATCTGTCTAATTGATTATTCACATTTATTAGTTATAGGGACACAATTTTTGGTTAGAGAATAATTCTGAAATTGGTAAAATAAATGTAAATTAGTTCACATCAGAGGAGAAGTTCAAAAATATATTATTTAATATTTTAGATCAGAACCTATTCTGTTTAGATGATGTGTCTTACTATTTTCATAATAATGTTCACAATTAGGTATAGAAAATAAATCTTAAAATATAGGAAAATAGGTATGCATAACTAGAAAATGATAAATGAAGTCTCCAAATCCAAAGATTTCTGTTTAGGATTTGGTAGAAGATCTGAAAACCCATTTGGAGTAGGAAAATACCTTCCATGCATACTTGGTAGCTAAGATGTGTATCAATTGAATATAAGGAATTTGTTCAAATTGGAAATTCATATATAGTGTGCAAACATAAATCTGAATACAAAAGTTAGAAAACATATGAACATGTTTAAAAGTGCATGTAAGCCAAAAATCAACACACATAGAGTAACCACAACACTTAGAAATGTGAATGACTTTCATAGATGTGAATGTGTGGTTTCTATGAAGTGAAAGTGTGAACTATATCTTATGGATTGTTGTTTTCTTTTTGCTATGTGTGTTGACATAAATAGAACCTGCCCCAGAGCAAGTTCTTACCTTCCAAGAACAAGACTTTCCATTCCCAGAGCAGCAGGAAGAAGGCAAGTGTCCTTGACCACTTTGTTCCTATACTAGGATGTGTAGATAGAATTATTTGCATTGTCAATTGAAATATGAAACCCATGCTAGGAAGTTTCCCTAGAATTGCATTACCCTGTTTCCTTGTATCTTGGGATGGGATTTTGTTTTATTATGTCATTCATTCATATTACTTATGCTTAGCCATGCTTAGAATGGGATAATTGGGATATGAGATCATCAAATTGTTTACCTTACTCTTGAATGAGATATTATGAGTTATGTAGAGGTAGTGATCAAGGCAAGTTGGATGATTTGGTTGGTGCTGGGTGCACGAGACTCGGGTTTGTGTTTAGTACTTGCCTGGATCCTAAGGACCGGTTCATGGAGCATGTAACCTGGCTTTACCGTGCCAACCACATGCTGAGATGGGGCAGCTTGGCCAATTAATTAGGTATATCCCCGGCGTAGTATGGGTGTGTTGGATGGTGCGGGGAATAGGTGTCAGCTGGACTACCATATGAACAGCAAGGCTCAAGAGGGGGCCACTGCAGCGGGGTTGGAGCCTCTTGTATGCTGTTAGGGGTGAAACCTCAGTGGGCCCACGCTCGTCGGGAATCCCTTTGTAAAGGCTTCGTAGTGATCTCCTGGCTACACACCTGAGAAGTGTGAATGTGGTTCGTGGCCACTGGCATAATGGAGGTTCTTTTAGTCCACCCGGCAACGGGGGATGAAATCACTACATGTGGGTACAGTGGTGCAAACTCTGTAGAGTCAAAACTGTCATGACAGCCGTGCTCACGGTCAAGAGCGGCTTGGACTTATTCATGATTAGAGGATGATGGCTTTGGAAGTTGTGGATGTTAAGCGGGGAGCTTAACATTGGAAATGATGTTATGGTTATTTGATTATGATGATGGGATGGGAAATTGGGATCATTTCACCTATGTAGTAATGTAGGTGCTTAATAAGCTAAGGTGGTAGGCAATAATTGCGTAGTGCTTCAACCATGAGTTCAACCTCTCCTTGTTCTAGCCATGCATGACATAACCTTCTCACACTTGCTGAGTACCAACGGTACTCAACCTTGCATATTTGTTGGTTTATATTGCTGCTCAGGTCAAGAGAATGATGTGGTGTTTAATGATCAAGATTTGGACCCGAAGAAGGTTTCTAGGTTCATGGAGTCCCCCGGGCAACGCCTGTGATGGAGCCCACAAGATTTATATTCCGCTGCTGTTTTATTTACATATGATGAACTTATTATCGTCCATCGAGACGTATGCTATGTAAGACTTATTTATATTCGACGCCTGGCTTGTAATAAATGATGCTTCACTATTTGTCATCACATGTATGAGAAAATGATCCTGGCATACATGTGATATTCACTCGGTTATTCTTCGGAGAAACCGGGTGTGACAATCGTGTAGAACTGCCATGCTTAAGTAAGGTTGGCTAGAAGTCGAGTGGTCAGATGTTACTCGTAGGATCAGGAAAAACAGGGGCATACGGGATTGGTTCAGAAAATTTGTTAGCAAGTTGACGTTGAGACCGGGAAGGTTGTAGGAGCAGCAGAACATAGGGGCCTGGGTGCGTTAGACCTGTCCCTGTCAGTCAAGGACCGATCCGTATGCGCCCCTATTGAGCAAGTTTGAGTTGTGTACCGGACTCATGCTGGCTATATGGGACCCTGTAAACCGATGTACCTTGGGAAGCTTGCGTTGAGACTTTTCCGGTCACCTCAGGCGAGAGGCCGGTGTGCAGTATGTGGGTAACACTCTCATGACATCTCATGTTGGTAGATGCACCATGAGGGTGGCTACTGTACGAGGCGATTGGATCGATTCAACATGGGTGAAATGGGGGAAAGGCTGCCGCATACGACATCAGTGATGGTTGCTGTAGGCAACGTCGAGTATGGGCGTACGTGTCGTGTAGTCCGGGTGTTTTTTATTCGAATCACCGTCGCTCGCGGAAGAGGATTGAGCACACTTATTATCACAGTCGTGACGTAGTAAGAACTTGCAATTGAGATAAGAACTAATCATTCTGGATTGAATTTCATACTAGCTTTGTGCTGTTATCCTTTATGTATAGTTAGAGCAAACTCGATTCATTTACACCGTGAGCAATTTACATTGGGGGAAAGCGTTTCTTGTTTAACTGTGGACTCCCGATGTGGCGTGCCCAAGGTCACTATTAATTTGCTTCTAATAAGACTTGAACGTAAGGGTTCACATTTAGGCGAGTTTATTATGCATTATGCTATCCTACTATATGTCTATACTCTCATGTAGAGTTTCATGACTAGTTGTGATGGTTAAGTCTTGCTGAGCGTTATACTCACAGATACTATACTAGTTGTTTTGCAGGTATTGACTCTAATGCTATGAGTAGGGTTGTCCGATGAGACTCGGAACCTTCCGAGTGGATACTCATGAGCAACCTCGCCGCTGCTGTTGTAATTTGTGTTGCTAGTAAGAAACATCCGCGGGCTGGACCGTTTTTTTGTTGCTGAGTTAGAAATGAGTCATGAGAGTTGTAGTCTTCCACTGCAGTAGTATTTGAGGTAAAGTATGTGTAAAGTGCTCTTTGTACGCTTTCATAAATGATTTATGTAATGTATTTGTCCTTTACTCGTGTGCTGTTGGGTGCTGCATCGCACAACACCATCCAATGTGATTCCCGGGCGAGCGTGTACGGACCCGTGGTCCGGGGCCGTGCCCGTGACAACGTGGTATCAGAGCCGTATTCGGAATAGCACACAGATTGAGGAACATATTACGATAAAAACTTAGGATAGGTGAGATAACGGTACTAGGCCCACGTAAGGATTACTATATTAGCATATTATGAAGGTGGAAACCTAACTTAATTGTCTATGTCGGAAAATCATGCATCTCGGGACTTTTCATGGCTTGGGGTGCATGTTGTGGGGACCACCGCGTGGTTCACCCACTCCGGGATAGCATACGGTGATGCCGTGCGATGCGGCACCCAACAGCACACACGAAAAGATTAAGAACAACATACAAACTTTTATTTGATATAAAACAGCGGAAGTCTTTTACAAAACATAATTATACAGCGGAAGTATTATACATACTAGTCTCCCGACCTAGCTAAGCAAATGTGCAGACATCCCGCCCGGGGACGCTACACACTAGCAACACTCACACCACGATCACGGCGGCGTGCAGGGCTCCAGCTCGGCCGTGTACCCCGACAGGGGAATCGCCTCGTCCTCGGAACCTTCCTCATAACTCTCACCTGCACACAGCTCAAATATTGCAACCGTGAGCACGATGGCTCAAAAGGCATAACCGACAACCCTAGGCATGGAACTCTACATGCAAGGATGTGTAAGATAGGAAAAAGGACTTTGCAATAAAGACACACCTACATGTTGATCCTTACTTTCATTTTTATGGCAACAGTTTAATGAGCCCTAGGCAGCCCTCACATTGGAAGTGCACAATCAAACAAGAAACGCTTCCCTCCAATGTGGTGATGCCCAAAGTGGAATATAAACTTAATTAGCTCTAGAACTACAGCATACAAGGTTTCAAGAAATTAATAATTCAATGCAGCATATTCAATTGGCTTAGTTCACTTCTTACTACGTCTTAACGCAGTGAAGAAGCGGTACTCAAATAACCGCGAGGGATGGTGATTGCAATCAGGAGACACCCGGATAACACGTCACATACACCCACTTTCAGAAGTGTGGTGCTTCACACCTTCCTACTCTGTTGTATGCAACAACCTTTTAAAGGCAACCCAAATGCCGAACCGGTCCATCCGTAACGGGCAGGAGGTCCCCGCGTAGAGCGTGTCTGTGCCCACCGGCAGATTTACATCTTGCTACCCTCAACCCACTCCTATAAAACGGTTGGGTAAGCTTCGGCACCCAGGTTAACCAATTACATCGGTTTCCTGGTTCCCATATGCCAGTGTGCATCAGGTACTGTTTGATACTTGTCCAGCAAGGCCGCACACGGCTCGGTCCTCAATCGACACCAACAGGGCTACGCACGTGAGACCTCCGCTCACTGCATCCTATCCCCCTTGCTGGGTCTTAGTTTCACAACTTAAGACATTCTCTACCTCTTTTCATCCCGTGTGAAAAATACCTAACTCGCGAGTAGATTCCATCCACTTGACTTCTACCGAGATCCTAAGAACATTAGCATGGCATTCTCTACTTCGAGTTTATAAACTACCCAACCCTCCATAGGATTTAAAGGTTATGCAAGTGGGGTTTCAATCAACCTAACTCTAATGCAAGCATGCACCCTAAACATAAGTGATACAAATGAAGAATTTGCAAAAGTACTTAAATGAAAACCGGGGCTTGCCTGGTTGCGAGTCAAACAGGAAGTTAGCTTCAGGTGGGAGGACGTCCAAGGGCTCCGGCGCGTCCTCAACTTTGGTCACTATTATGAAATGTAGCAAAATACATGCATAAGTGCAAGTTTTATATAAGAAGTACACTTTTATTTAGAGCTACTGTTATTTAGGTCCCTTAATTGGCTTTGGGATTTTTACAGCGGATACTAGACTCTCTAAGGATGATCTGAGCAAATTTTGGAGAAATGTTATTGCACAATGCAGTCTCTAAAATTCCTACAAGTACAAGGCTTCTCTGAATTTTGAGCCCAAATCAGGAGCTTTGAAATGACTAACAGTGGAAGATATGATTAGGGTAAGTCTCCATATTTCTAACAAAATTTGTTTCACCATTTTTGGAGCTACCAACACAGAGATATGAATTTTTGAAGTTAGACTGAATTGCTGAACATGTCTCTGTTTATTTGAATTTCCAAATAAAGGCTGAACTTTGGAAGGCAATTTAACCTACCAAATGAACTCCAATGAAGCTCAAATTTTTACTGGAGATCAGTAATATCATGAGGAACCTCCTGGCCAAATTTGAAGAAATTCCATAACAGGGATCTTCTGGAATTAATTCCTAAAATTTAATTTTGATGAATTTTGGAGAAATTTCCAGAGATCCTCAGACCAATTTCTTTGCATTTCTGCAAATTACTGACTGAGAGGAATCCAGCAAAATTTGTTTCACAAATTTTCGACATTCCTACTGAGAGTTATGGTCCTTTGAAATTTGCACTAAATCTAGAAATTGAAGAAATATTTAAATTCTGGCTGTCGGCCCCCACCCGTGGCGCTATCCACTCAGACTACGGCAACACCGAGACCACAGGATTATTTCCCGCGCAGCCGCAACCGATCGGTGCAACAGGCCGATCACCCGCGCGGTACAGAGGCTGACCGGTGGGACCTGGTCCTCCTTCGTCTACCTCGCGTTGCCCGCGCCTCCCGCGGCGGCACACGCCGGCGAGGCTCGCCGGGACGGGGTTCCGGTGGTCCGAACTTCCTTAAACTCGCCGACTGTGAGTTCTACACCGTGCTGAACACGATGGTAGGGTCAGGAGCGGATGACAACGGCCGGAACGGTGCTCGCACCGGCGACCCTGTCGAACCTTACTTCGGCGATCTCGTTCTTACTAGACAGTGGGTCTTTCGGTCTAGGGTTTGCTCTAAAAGCACCAGTGTCACCTGGACAACATTGACCCATAACCCGCTCTCCATGAAAACCACCGGAGAGGGGACCTCACCGGCGACCCGAGCCCATAAAACGACGGCGGTGATGAAAACTCGAAGAACTCCTCCAGCCATTGATGGTTTATAGCGCCGTTTGAGCGAGAAGGACCGTAGGGATCTAGCGAAGCTTCTCCTAGATCAGAATGAGCTCTAGCTACTGCTGTGTGACAAATTTGATCATAGACCGAAAGGCGTCACTATGAACTAGGGTTTGGTAAAACCCAAAATTCTCACTACCCGCTTGATCAATTGACATGAAGCTTTCGGCAACACAATCTACGGACAACAATGCAACTTTCTTGCGCATGGAAGGGGCGGTAAAGCTGGCCGTAGCATGCTGTCAACGGTGAACCAAACGTGGTTCCGCCGGGGCACCTCCGAACATCGGCGCCAAGTTCTGGTTTGCACGTAGCACGAACTAGGAAACTTAGGTGGGAGAACGGTGGATGCTGGAGGACGCACTTGCGCTTCTTTTTGCTGCTTGGAGGTCGATCACCCGAGCTCGGGCGAGTGTGTGCGAGGAAGGAACAGAAACGGCGCCAGGGCAGTTTCTCGTGGGAGAGAGCGGAGAGCAACTGAGAGAAGTGAATAAGGAATTCGTTGCTGCGACCGTGTCGTATTGAAGCGGATGATGACCAAGGAAATCAGGAGGTGGCGCGGTGGAGGCCTCGGGAGCGGGTTTCGCCGGGAGCTGGTGGCGTCTCGGCGATCGGCCGAAGCAAAACAGAGGCGGTAGCCCTGTTGTGAGGCTGACTACTGGGTTCCACCTCCTCCTCTTTTAATCAAATTTACTACTGATATTTATCCCCCAGCTACTCAAAATTTAAGGCTATGCTTTTCCTCAAAGTTAAGGTTTGAAAAGGTTGAATTCAAATGATTTGAATTCTGTTGTGGAGTTTGAATTGAATATGGTCATTTGAATTTGAAAATGGAATTCGAATTCTTCCTTTTGCATTGTTCCAAAAACATAGCAAACCAACTCCAAAGTTTCTGATTTTTGGCATGGCTGCTAATTCAAATGTGGAGAACACTTTTATGGAACCAAATTTGCAAATTGAGGAAATTGGAATTTGAAACTGAATTTGAAATTCAAATTAGAGGGCTTTCTCTTTTAATCCCAAACAAATACTAGAACCCCTACAAATGAGCTGAAATTTGGAAGGTTGAATATTTGGAATATGAAGATCCAGGTTATGCATTTAGATCTCCATGTTTGGAAGTTTTGGGAAGTTTGAATCACCACTTTAAACTTACACCGTTATAATTCAAAGTTTTAATTCCCCTCATTTTCCCTAAGTGTACATGAGCTGGATTTTTCTTGCTACCACTTTTTGGGGATTTTACACATGTAAGCGCTGTCCACCAGTGCGCACAAGCTGAAGGGTGGAGCCTCACGGGTGGCAGGTAACCCGGCTAGCTTGGGTATCCTCTACGACTCTTCATGTTGTTTGGGGTATTTGAGCAACGCCCTTTCCTGGTGTACTATGGGCAAGTATGGGAGACCCCGTCACGTGGTTAGTAATGTGAACATGTAGCTCAAGGAATGTTTGGCTTGAGAACACCCGGGCGAGTGATGACGGACGGGTGTATGAAACTGTATTGGGAGCACACCGAACCTGATGATTGTGTGTGATTTATGCAGGTACTAACCATGAAAACCATAGTATGAGTATAACATGTTTGCGAGTGACCGTCTTAGTGCCACCTACGGATACGTATATGCCCGTGTAAGCCGGTTAGGATTTTCTTTTGTGAGGCAACGTAGTACCGTCATATGTCTTACAGTGCATCGCCACTGTACTACACTTGATAACTTATTTCCTATGAATAAATCGTTCATGAATAACTTTCAAATAAAAATGGAAGTTGGAGAACACATGTTAGTTACTGAGCTCTTCATTTAAACTAAGTTTCAAAGGAGAGAATTGATAGGTTTATAAGTTTCTCAAAAACAGAGTACTCTGTTCTGGCAGAAGTTTTTGCTGGAATTTGATAGAGCATAACTCTGAGTAGCTTGACCCAATTGAGGTGTAAGATACAATTCTGAAAAGGTTTTTAAGTGCTCTACAACTTTTTGGTAGACCTCCAGAGCAAAATCACACGCCAAATTGGTTAAATGTCCAGTTGAATGTAAACTGTTCAGAAAACAGGACAGCTGCAAACCTCTCTGGATATTTCTGTAAATTAGCCCTTACTTCCTGTAGAAAAATTCCTAAGGGTCATAGGATACACCGTTGGAAAATTTATGAAATATTCAACCTTTTTTAGTTCATAGTTTGTTCAGAATTGTACCATATTTTTAGGTACAACTGTGATAAAAACAGCCACATACAGAGGAGATGCTGGCAAATTTTATCCAGAAATTCTATTAACTTGAGCAATCATAACTTTTGATCCAGAGATGATCTAGAGGCATATGAATACTCATTGGAAATATATTGAAGTTACCTTTAACTTTTATATTCAATTTGAGTTATGAAAATGCTGGTAACCGGATCAAAATTTGGGTTATGTGCAGAAAGGTTTGTTCTGTACAGAATAGGAGACTGATTATGTTTGCTTTAGGAAGATATGTAAACATGAATTTTTGTTATGCTTTCATAAAGTTTTAGCATGTTCATGTTCTACATACTTTCACATACTGCTGAGATCAAGTTTTGACTCCCCTCAAAATTATCCTTTTGCAGTATGGTGCGTACTCGTTCTTCGAGTAGGGCTGAAGGTTCTTGCCGAGATGGCGATGACTCGACTCCACCACGGGCACCGTCATCAATGGTATGGGCAGATTTCATGGCTCAGATGGTCGAGTCGAATCAAGAGAACACAAGACTACTCCAAGCCTTGGTACAGAAAGGCATGCTTCATCGAGCACAACAGGTCGTTCCACCGCGGAACACCTATTTGGACATCTTGGCGACTCAACCGCCAATATTCACGGAAGCTAGCAAACCAGTGGAAGCTGATCAGTGGCTTCGGGTTATGGAGTCCAAATTTGGAGTGTTCGAGCGTGATGATTATCAGAAGACATTATTTGCAGCTCAACAGCTCCATGGAGTCGCCGGAAATTGGTGGTTCGAATATCTCGCCACTATTCCGGAAGGCCATCAAGTGGAATGGACGGAATTTCGTGAAGCATTCCATGCTCGTCACATTCCTACGGGTTTTATCAAGGCCCAGCAGCAGGAATTCAGGAAGTTGAAGCAGGGGGGCACGAATGTCCTCGATTATGTCAAACGGTTTAACCATTTGGCAAAATATGCTCCCGACTATGCGACGAGCGAAGCTGCAAGGTGTGATTACTTTTTCCATGGCCTGAGTGCCATATTAAAGGATAGGTTGGCTTTGTTCAATCAAGGAAATTACACCGAGTTGGTCAGTGCTGCCATGCTGCAAGAACAGGAGACACTTGAGTGTCAAGCAGAGAAGAGGGACCGGAGTGATGTGCAAGAAGACACACCCGTTGTTCCTTGTAAATACCGTTTGGTGTATCACACACCATCCGATAAAATATGGAGACCACAAGTAAGATCAACTCAGTACAGATTTCCTGATCAAGAATCATGTTAAAGCACCACCACAGCCGCAGCAATGATTGATTTCTGGTGCCTCATTGCTGCAGCCAAGTACATCAACTTCTCAACCGCAAGTCAGCAAAGAACCGGGGAAATATCCTTGTTCTTAATGCCACCGTTTAGGGCATTTTATGCAAGAATGCCGGGAGAATTTGTTGAACAGCGGACAACCATCATCATCAGGTGGTATGCCGCCACGTGCTCAAGTAAATATAACAGCATTGCAATCCGGGAGTGTGCAACATCTTGCTATTGAGGATGTCCCGGAGAGAGCACCGGTGTTAGCGGGCATGTTCACTTTTAAAGATGTACCCGTGCTTATACTTTTCGATTCCGGTGCTACCCACAATTTTATCAGCAAATCACGTGTGGATCAGCACCAATTATCCACCAATACTCCCACAACGAGTTATCTTATACGTTAACCAGGAGGAAATATCTCTGCTAATCAGATTGTGTACCGAGCAGCTTTATGTTTGGGAGGAAAAATATACCCAACATTACTGATTATGTTGGATGGGCAGAAGATAGATGTAATATTGGTGATGTCTTGGTTAAATCATCACGGTGCCGTTTTCAATATCAGTAACCGGACTGTTCAGATTGACTCGCCGATTCACGGACAGCACATGCTGTCTTTAGACAGCGAAGATCAATAAATGGCAGAGGCCTACCACACGGAAGCGATTACTTGAAGATATTCCAGTGGTACGTGATTACACCGATGTTTTTCCCGATGATTTACCAGGCATGCCGCCCGAACGGGACATCGAGTTCAAGATTGAACTGGTGCCGGGAACAACACCTATTTCATGAAGTCCTTACAAGATGGCACCTAACGAGCTAGCGGAGTTGAAGGAGAAGCTAAATGAACTTATGAGCAAGGGTTTCATACGACCAAGTTCTTCACCTTGGGGTTGCTCTGCATTGTTCGTTAAGAGAAGGACGAAACACTAAGGCTATGTGTTGATTATCGTCCGTTAAATGTTGTCACTATAAAGAACAAGTATCCTTTTCCTTGCATCGACATATTATCCGATCAACTAGTTGGGGAGAAGGTATTCTCGAAGATGGATCTTCGGTCTGGATATCATCAAATCAAAATCCAACCGCAGGACATACCGAAGACGACTTTCTCGATGAGATACGGACTCAATGAGTACCTCATCATGTCATTTGGGTTAACCAACGCTCCAGCACACTTTATGTATTTGATGAATTCGGTGTTCATGCCGGAGTTAGACAAGTTTGTCATGGTATTCATTGATGGCATTTTGGTTTACTCCAAATCCGAAGGAGAGCACGCTGAACATTTGCGTATCGTGCTACAACGGTTGAGGGAGCAAAAGCTATATGCGAAGTTCAGCAAGTGCGAGTTTTGGATTGATCAAGTGCCTTTTCTAGTCCATATTATTTCAGCATAGGGCATTGCCATGGACCCAAGTAAAACTGAACAAGTGCTGAAATGGGAATCTCCCAAATCTGTCCACGAGGTCCGAAGTTTCCAAGGTTTAGCAGGTTATTATCGGAGGTTCCCTCCGAGCTTCTCAAAAATTGCTAAACTGATGACAGAGCTGCTGAAAAGGGCACTAAATACATGTGGAATGCAGCATGTGAAGCCGCATTCAAGACGTTGGTGAAGCATCTCACAACAGCTCCAGTTCTTGCGCAGCCGGGCCATTTGATGTATATGGTGATGCATCCGGCATCGGTCTCAGCTGTGTTCTTATGCAAGAAGGGCGTGTGGTCGCTTATGGGTCTCATCAACTGCGAAACCACGAGCAGCATTATCCAACTCAAGATCTCGAGCTTGCTGCTGTGGTGTTGGCATTAAAAATGTGGAGGCATTATTTACTTGGCAATCTTGTTCACCTCTACACTGACCATAAAAACTTGAAGTATATTTTGAAGGCTGCACAATCCCGACAGAAGAGCTAAACTAATCAAAGGCATAAGCCGTTGCATTTTGATGTTGCAGAGCACGTTTATCTTCGTGTATCTCCGATGAAGGGAATTCAATGGTTCGGTGTAAAGGGGAACTTCTCTCCCCGCTTTATAGGCCGTTTTGCTATCACAGAGAAGTGCGGACCCGTAGCCTACCGGCTGGAACTACCGGCAAGTCTTGCGGATGTTCATGATGTGTTTCGTGTGGCACAGCTGCGGAAGTGTCTCAAATTTACCGCTGCTGTCCGCACTGAAGAAATCGACGAATTGAAGCCGGATCTTACCTACACCGAGCGACCGGTTCAGATTGTAGATGAAAAGACCCGGATAACCCGGAATTGGACGGTACAGTTTTACAAGGTGCTGTGGAGTAATCATACCATGGAAGAGGCGACGTGGGAAAGTGAAGATTACCTCCGCACCAATTATCCAGAACTTTTATCATTGTACAGTTTGTAATTACCTTTCCTGTCTCGTTCTTCTTTTGTAATCTCGGGACGAGATTCTTTTAAGGGGGGGGGAATGTAAAAGTCCCAAAAATGTACATGAACAAACCGATGTTTGAATTCTAGGTGTTGCAAACACATGAAAAGTGGGACTTGCAAAAACTTTTCTACACATGAGGGTGTACATGGATGTTCATCATAAAGAGGCTCACATGTTCATTTGAATATGTCGAACCCATATGGGCTTAAACACCATGGAGGAAATACTCCTTTGCATGAAAAGATTAAAAATCAGATTCTCAAATTCAAAGTTCACCACAAATTGTGGCCAAACTTTTGAATACTCATGCAGCCCTATGCTTTTAACTTTGAGGAAATTTTGGATGGCAAGTTTCTAACTTTAGGGTGGGCTAAAAAGGAATTTAATAGGAGCCTTTGTGAATTCATACTGAATTCAAATTTGCAATGCAAATTCAAACTGAATTCAACAAATTCAAAATCTAGCCCACTTTTCAATTTCAGATCTTTTGAATTGAAGAGATTGGCATGAGGAGATCTTTTGAGAGGAGGAAGGGGTGGCCCCACATGTCATTGAGCAACATTGACTTGCAAATGAATCATCGGGTCCCTGTTTTCCACTCCAGTGTGTGGGCTTCCCTCACTTTCGGTGTGATCATCTTCTCCACAGACCGAGCAACTCGTCCTTTGCTACCTCCTCGTGAGCTAACACCGAGCACCTCGCCGCCGCCTCTGTACACGATCGGGAGCCAGAAAAACTTATGCCACAGAGCCCCTCCAAGCACCAAAACCACACCGGTCGATCGTTCCTCATTTCCTGTCACACCCGGTTATTCCGCGGAGCACCCGAATGAATATCACATGTATGCCAGGATCATATTCTCATACATGTGACGACAAAGAGTGAAGCATCATTATATTACAAGCCAAGTGTTCGAATATAAATAAGTCTTACATAACGTCTTGATGGACGATAACATGTTCACAACATAGAATTCAACAAACAGCGGAAGATAAGTCTTGTGGGCTCCGTCACAGGCATTGCCCGGGGGACTCCGTGAACCTAGAATCCTTCTTCGGGTCCGAAGTCTTGGTCATTGTACACCACGTCATTCCCTTGGCCTGAGCAGCAATTTAGAACCAACAGAAAAGGAAGCTTGAGTACCGTTGGTACTCAGCAAGTGTGGGAAATGAATGTAATGCTGGCTGGAACAAGGATAGGTTGAACTCATGATTAAAGCACTATGCAATTCATACCTATCACCTTAGCTTACTATGCACCTACATTACTACATAAGTGGAATGGTCCCAATCCCCCAACCCATCATCAGTATCAAATCACCATCACTTCATTTCCATTGTTAAGATTCCCGCTTAACATCCTCTACTTCCCAATTCATCATTCCTCTAATCATGAATAAGTCCAAGCCGCTCTTGACCGTGAGCACGGCTGTCATGACAGTTTTGACTCTGCAGAGTTTGCACCACTGTACCCACATGTAGTGATTTCATCCCCCGTTGCCGGGTGGACTAGAAAACCTCCATTACGCCAGTGGACGCGAATCACGTTCACACTTCCGAGGTGTGTAGCCAGGAGATCACTACAAGGCCTTTACAAAGTGATTCCCAACGAGTGTGGGCCCACTGAGGTTTCACCCCTAACAGCATCCAGGAGGCTCCAACCCCCGCTGCAGTGGCCCCCTCTTGAGCCTTGCAGTTCATATGGTAGTCCAGCTGACACCTATTTCCCGCACCATCCAAACACCCATACTACGCCGGAGATACACCTAATTAATTGGCCAAGCTGCCTCATCTCAACATGTGGTCGGCACGGTAATGCTAGGTTACATGCTCCATGAACCGGTTCTTAGGATCCAGGCAAGTACTAAACACAAACTCGTGTCTCGTGCACATAGCACCAACCGAAGCATCCAACTTGCCTTGATCCCTATCTCTACATAATTCATAATTGATGAGAACATCACAACAGTGGATACTCACATTGATATACAAGGACCAGTCACAAGAGGACGAGCACGGTTACTAAATCAGCAGGTGAACTCGTTCCTAACTTCCTACCCATGTGATTTTGAGAATGGATTGCTATTGAATGATTTAATTGTTATTAGGAACCATGGACATGATCAACATGTAAAGGGAGGAGGATTTGGGGACGTGGAGAATCATATGGGACGTCCACAAGTTGATAGAAACTGTCACCAACTTGGACTCGAGTTCAACTCGGAGTCCAGGAGCAGTACATCTTAAAACGGACGCCCAGGATGCATACGGACTCCGTTTTTGACGTTCTACATATGCATCGAAAGATGAGAAGATAAAATTTCGAATGGTTCTGGTCCCACATTAAAATTAGTCGTGAGTCGTTGGGAGTTGTCGAAACAAGTTGAATTCGGAGTTCTGTCCGGTGTTGCACCACCGTATTGGGCTTTTGGGCCTTGTATCCCGTATGAGTCCATTAGGGACGCGTCTAAAGGTCTTATGGTCGAACCCTAGCCTTTAAATACTGCAGCCGCCGGCCATATTTGGTCGGTTTTGCTTAGATAAACAGCCACCGTCCTACGGTTTGTGTGAAACCCCAACTTCGTGATTTTCAGATCACATCTTCTACGTTCTTGCTCGTGTTCTCGGTTGCACTTGCAGGGATTAGCCTTCTTGGCGAGGTCAAGCGTGTGCTGCACAGTTGATAACCAACAGAGCAGTGGTGTAGTGATTGCAGGGGTGTTCGGGTCTGCTCGAGTTCCACGGATCATCAACGTCGAGATCTCCACTTCAATCGGCCTACCTTTCGGAAGATCGGGCCTAAACTACCTATCACTTTGGTATCAGATTTCAGGTTACCCGTGAGGTACTTTGATTTCCCACTAAATTAGTTTTTGTTTTTCATACCTAGAGTCCACAGAAAAAACCACAAAAATAACATATCGTGTTACCGATTCCTAGACTATAGTGCCTGCAAGTTTTCATTTTTCAGTTTGCATTGTTGAGTTTGCATTCGTGTGGTTGAGTCTTGATGCTTGTTTAGCTTTGTGTTTTTGGTTCGTAGTTATCGTTTTTCTTCCTTGTCTTTCTTGCTGCTCACATATTCCACAATCCCTAAACAACAAACCGAGCCACCAAGATCATCGGTTTGCCCTAGCTAGCCGCCTTGCATGAACTATCGCATCGCCAGCCCTAGAACAGGTGACAAACCATTGTGCCACTCCTTGATTCATCACACAACATCACATCAGCCGTTGTTGCTAAATTCCGATTGTTTTTCACATCCTATTGCGAGATCTTTTTCAAAACCGAGTTTGAATCAACATAAGAAACAGTAACTCGGGTAGCCTACCTCAAAAAACGGCCATAACTTTTGCATACGAACTCGAAATCGAGCGATTTTTTTTTCAAATTGATCTAATCAGAATTTCGCAACCGATTTTCCATGGCTTTTCCATGTTCGGTGAATTTTTTTTAGCCAAATTCCCCTCGGAAGATAGACTATCCGGCCTCCGAAGTTTCAGCAGAAAATTTAAAAAATCTTCCTGATTTTCTATAGGCCACATCTTACATCCAATTGACCTGCAAAGTTGTGCTTCCTATTTTTGTGCTCTCAAGTAAACAAAAAATATAAGAAAAATATTAAAAAAAGAAAAAAAATAGTGAAGAGAGCACAGATATTAAAGCATTGACAGCACACACTTGAAACAGTTGGCTTATACACTTGTGCTGTACTTGTTGCTTATATCTTCCTGATCTTCTATTTGCCTCTCTACCGCCTTGTGTTGTGCTAGGCCTAGAACACTTGTTAACCAGCAATAATTCCTATATTGAATACTTATTCAACTTTGTTTTGCTGTTAACAATTTTCTTTGCTTATTAGCCACTATATTGTGCCATCCAAGCTCCACTTTTCCTCTTGAGCAGAACAGGTACCTTTGCAATCACTCCACGCTTCATTGGTTCTCACCGTCCATCGTTTACCACCTGCTGTGTCGGTAAGAACACTTGTAAGAACGTGGTAAGACGCTTGAGAGAGAGAGAGAGATTGTTTCCTTCCTTCCACTTTTCACATTGCCACTATCCTTCGTAGTTGATAGGGATAACATCTTTTTGTTGTCTTTTATTTACTACTAACAATGGCAAAAGATAAAAGGGATGATGAATGTGTTCAACATGCTGAGTTGCGTGACATGATGAGGGAAATGACAGATATGTTCACCAAAACCCAAGCATCGACAGAGGCGTCATTGACGACCTTGAATCGTCAACTTGCTGATCTTGTTGTTCGGATGGATACTCTTGAGGCGCGGCTGCCTCTCGCTGAAGATCATGAAGACGATGCTTATAATATGGAAGATCATAACAATCAACCACGACTCCCACGTTATCTACGAGGTATGGGAGGTAATAATCATTATAATTACAATGATCGTCATACAATTTTAATCGCCCTCTTGATGATCCTTTTGCTAAATTCAAATTTACTATACCCTCTTTTTTTGGTGCTTATGATGCTGAGGCATATCTTGATTGGGAGATGACATTAGAGCAGAAATTTAATGCCCACCTTGTTCCTGAACAACATAGAGTTTGTCAAGCCACTACTGAGTTTAAGGATTTTGCTATCATATGGTGGAATGAACTTGTTAAAACTAGAACTGATCCTCCAACATGGGATAGATTAAAGGAAGCTATGCGTATTCGTTTTGTTCCTCCTTCTTTTCAGCGGGACCTTCGCAAAAAATTGCAGCGCTTAGACCAAGGTAACATGTCCGTAGAGGAGTATTATCAAGAGTTACTAAAGGGTATGTTGCGCTGTGGAGTAGTAGAGGACATGGATGATAAAATAGCTCATTTTTATGGGGGGTTGAGGCGTCAAATTCAGGACATTGTTGATTATAAGGAATATGATACTGTTAACAGATTATTTCAGCTGACTATGTTGGCAGAAAAAGAATTGCAAGGCCGCCAACAGCAGCAGCACCAACGCATGAGGAGCACATTTACACCGCGTTCGACATCTACACCATCCAAAACAGCACCATCTTCGAGTTTTCCTACTGCCACTACACCATCCAATGGTGGCCAACGAACTTCATCTACTGCTCCATTTCCTCGCGCGCTGGAGGGCAGCCAGACGACACCATTCAAGCCGACGTCTTCCACTCCTTCCACAAGTCGAACTTCCAACATTAAGTGTCACCGCTGCCACAGAGTTGGTCATGTGATGAAAGATTGCCCTAGCAAACGAGCATACGTAGCACGAGATGATGGCGGGTATGATAGTACTTCAGATGTTGAAGATGAATATTCTCTTGCTACTAATGTTGCAGGACCAAAAGATGACCACTATAGCACAGATGAAGAGGTACTTGGTACTGCAGCAACGGAAAATTATAGAAGCATAATTGTGCAGCGTGCTTTGAGCTCCAAAGTTGAGGCGGATGATAAGCTACAACGACACAATCTTTTTCACATGTTTCTCATCGTCAAGGACTGCCGCGTGCACACTATAATTGATGGAGGCAGCTGCAACAACTTGGTGAACACGGATGTGGTCAAGAAACTTGGGTTGACAACAAGAGCACACCCTCATCCATACCACATTCAGTGGTTCAACAACAGCGGTAAGGTTAGGGTAACACAAACAGCGAGGGTACATTTTCAATTGGTTCTTACTATGATTTTGCTGATTTTGATGTCGTATCTATGGATGCTTTTTCTCTTTTGTTGGGACGTCCTTATGAATTTGATACGGATGCTATTCATCATGGTAGAACTAATAAATATACTCTGATGCATAAAGGAAAGAAAATCATTTTGCTTCCTATGATTCCTGCTGAAATTGTACATTTTGAGAAAAGTAAAACACATGATGATAAGGCAACAAAATCACTAGACTCTGAAAAACAGCAAGTAATTAAGTTAAAATCACCTTCGTTACTCACAACTAAATCTGACCTTGCTGATTTATTAAATACCAAGGGGATGTACTATGCTTTAGTATGCAAAGAAGCCATGTTTTTAATTCATGAAGTGTCCATTGCATTGCCCCCCTGCTGTTGCTAACATTTTGCAGGATTTTGCGGATGTGTTTCCTCCCGAGATACCCCCTGGATTACCACCTATCAGGGGCATTGAACATAAGATCGACTTGATTCCAGGGGCAAGTTTGCCAAATCGTGCGGCGTACAGGGCAAATCCGGAAGCGACAAGAGAAATTCAGCGACAAGTTCAAGATCTTTTGAACCATGGGTATATTCATGAAAGCCTTAGTCCTTGTTCTGTTCCTGTTCTTTTGGTTCCAAAGAAAGATGGTAGCTGGCGCATGTGTGTTGATTGTAGAGCGATTAATAACATCACCATTCGATATCGTTATCCTATTCCTCGATTAGATGACATGCTTGATGAATTGAGTGGTGCTATTATTTTCACAAAAATTGACTTGCGTAGTGGTTACAACCAAATTAGAATGACACTAGGAGATGAATGGAAAACTGTATTTAAAACCAAGTTTGGACTTTATGAGTGGTTAGTAATGCCTTTTGGTTTAACTAATGCACCTAGCACTTTTATGCGATTAATGAACGAGGTTTTACGTGCTTTTATTGGAAAATTTGCGGTGGTTTACTTCGATGATATCCTCATTTACAGCAAGTCATATGATAAACATCTTAATCATTTACGTGCTGTTTTCAGTGTCTTGAGAGATGCACGTTTGTTTGGTAACCTCGAAAAGTGTGTCTTTTGCACCAATCGAGTTTCGTTTCTTGGATATGTCATTTCATCGCAGGAAATTGAGATGGATGAGGCAAAAATTGTGGCGATCACTAGCTGGCCAACTCCATCGACCGTCACGCAGGTGCGTAGTTTTCTTGGTCTTGCAGATTTTTATCGACGCTTTGTGCGGAATTTCAGCACCATTGCAGCACCTCTCCATGAACTGACGAAGAAGGGAGTGCAATTTCGATGGGGCGAACAGCAGCAACAAGCTTTTGATGTTCTCAAATCAAAGCTTACACAAGCACCATTGCTACAACTTCCTGATTTTGACAAGACATTTGAGCTAGAATGTGATGCAAGCGGCATTGGTATTGGAGGTGTTATCATACAAGGAGGTAAACCCGTTGCATTTTTTAGTGAAAAATTGCATGGTCCTTCTCTGAATTATTCTACTTATGATAAGGAATTGTATGCCTTAGTGCGAGTTCTACAAACTTGGCAACATTACCTTTGGTCTAAGGAGTTCGTCATACATTCCGATCATGAATCTTTGAAGTATCTTAAGTGCCAAAACAATCTGAATAAATGACATGCTAAATGGATCGAGTTCATAGAATCATTTCCGTACATCATTAAGCATAAGAAAGGGAAGGAGAATGTTATTGCCGATGCATTATCTAGACGTTACACCATGCTGTCCCAACTTGATCATAAAATATTTGGTTTAGAAACAATAAAAGGATTATATCCTACTGATTTGGACTTCAAAGATGCCTTTGAAAATTGTAGAGAAGGAAGAACATGGAATAAATATGTACTACGGGAGGGCCTCCTCTATCGTGCTAACAAGCTATGTGTTCCTGCTAGTTCCGTTCGCCTATTACTTTTGCAGGAAGCACATGGAGGAGGTTTGATGGGACATTTTATAGCGAAGAAAACGGAGGACGTGCTGGCCACACACTTCTTTTGGCCAAAGATGAGACGTGATGTCGAGCGCTACGTGTCACGATGCACTACTTGCAATAAAGCTAAGTCTCGACTTAACCCACATGGTCTTTATATGCCTCTTCCTGTTCCTAGTGTACCTTGGCAGGATATTTCCATGGATTTTATTTTGGGATTGCCTAGGACTAAGAGGGGGAGGGATAGTATTTTGTGGTTGTTGAGCATTTCTCCAAAATGACACATTTCATACCTTGTCATAAGAATGATAATGCCTCACACATTGCTGATTTGTTTATGACGGAAATTATTCGTTTACATGGTGTGCCAAATACCATTGTTTCTGATCGTGATGCAAAATTTTTAAGTCATTTTTGGAGAACTTTGTGGTATAAATTGGGAACCAAGCTGCTGTTTTCAACCACATGTCACCAACAAACCGATGGACAAACTGAGGTAGTAAATCGTACTCTATCCACTATGTTGCGGGCTGTTTTAAAAATAAATTTAAAGGGTTGGGAGGATTGTTTACCACATATAGAATTTGCTTACAACAGGTCGGTTCACTCTACTACAAAGGTAAGCCCATTCCAGGTAGTGTATGGTTTCAATCCCCGTGCTCCTATTGATTTGTTACCTTTGCCTCCTTCTAAAACTATAAATTTGGATGCTACACAACGATCTGAATTCATTCTTAAGATGCATGAAACTATGAAGAAAAATATTGAAAGGATGAATGAGAAGTATATAATTTCTGGTAGTAAAGGTAGAAAAGAAGTAAAACTTGAACCAGGGAACTTGGTATGGCTACATTTGAGAAAAGAATGATTCCCTTACTTGAGAAAATCTAAACTTATGCCACGAGCTGCTGGTCCTTTTAAGATTGTTGAAAAGATCAATGACAATGCATATAAGCTTGAGTTGCCTCCCGATTTTGGGGTTAGTCCCACATTTAACACTTCAGATTTACGACCATACTTGGGTGGAGAAGATGATCTTGAGTCGAGGACGACTCCGATTAAAGAGGGGGAGGATGATGAGGACATCACAACAGTGGATACTCACATTGATATACAAGGACCAATCACAAGAGGACGAGCACGGTTACTAAATCAGCAGGTGAACTCGTTCCTAACTTCCTACCCATGTGATTTTGAGAATGGATTGCTATTGAATGATTTAATTGTTATTAGGAACCATGGACATGATCAACAAGTAAAGGGAGGAGGATTTGGGGACGTGGAGAATCATATGGGACGTCCACAAGTTGATGGAAACAGTCACCAACTCGAACTCGAGTTCAACTTGGAGTCCAGGAGCAGTACATCTTAAAACGGACGCCCAGGATGCATACGGACTCCGTTTTTGACGTTCTACATATGCATGGAAAGATGAGAAGATAAAATTTCCAATGGTTCTGGTGCCACATTAAAATTCGCCGGGAGTCGTTGGAAGTTGTCAAAACAAATTGAATTCGGAGTTCTGTCCGGTGTTGCACCACCGTATTGGGCTTTTGGGCCTTGTATCCCGTATGAGTCCATTAGGGACGCATCTAAAGGTCTTATGGTCGAACCCTAGCCTTTAAATACTGCAGCCGCCATCCATATTTGGTGGGTTTTGCTTAGATAAACAGCCGCCGTCCTACGGTTTTTGTGAAACCCCAACTTCATGATTTTCAGATCACATCTTCTACGTTCTTGCTCGTGTTCTCGGTTGCACCTGCAGGGATTAGCCTTCTTGGCGAGGTCAAGCGTGTGCTGCACGGTTGATAACCAACGGAGCAGTAGTGTAGTGATTGCAGGGGTGTTCGGGTGTGCTCGAGTTCCTCGGATCATCAACGTCGAGATCCCCACTTCAATCGATCTACCTTTCGGAAGATCGGGCCTAAACCACCTATCAATAATAATCCATTCAAAGGTAAAGTAATCAAGGAGATGATATCATATCCCCTTTATCCCATTCTAAGCATGGCTAAGCATGAGTAGTGCAAATGATTGACATAATAAAATAACTCCCAACCCAGGCTACAAGGAAGCAAGATAATGAAAATCTAGGGAACTTTCTAGCATGGGTATCATATTCCAATTTGACAATGCAATTAACTTCTAGCTACACATCCTAGTATAGGATCAAAGTGGTTAAGGACACTTGCCTTCTTCCTGCTGATCCGGGAATGGAAAATCTTGATCTTGAAAGGTGAGAACCGGCTCTGGGGCTGGTTCTACTCATGCCAACACACCCATAGCACAAGAAAACAACATTCCATAAGCAATAGTCCACACATACATACACATAGAAGTCATACACATATTTATTTGGTGTTTACCCTAGATATGTTGATTCTATGCATACATGCACTTTTAAACATATATTTTACTTCTAACTTTAATATTCAGATTTCTAAGTGCACATTATATATGAATTTCAAATTTGAACAAATTTTAAATATTAGATAATACACTTCTTAGCCACAAAATTTGCATGAAAGATAATTTCTTACTCCAATAGGTTTTCAGATCTTCTACACAATTCTTAACTTGAAGTTTTGGATTTGGGAACCTCATTTGACATTTTTCCAATTATGTATACCTATTTTCTTATATTTTCAGATTTATTTTCCATACCTAAAAGTGAACTTCAATACTAAAACAGCAAAATATATCATCTACACAGAATATATTTTGATCTAATTTGCCCAACAAAATGTCTTTTGGCTTCCTATCTGATGGGATCCATTTTAAACATATTTTTACCTATTTTCCAGAAATGTTTCAAGCCAAAAAATGAATTTCAGCACTAAAACAGAAAAATAAATTAATACACAAAATTTCTACTGTTCCAAATATCTAAACAGAACCTTTATAAATTTTCCCTACCCTTTTTGGTTACTTAGATTCATTTTTCCACATATTTAAATTTGTTTTATGCCTAAAGGGTATATTTCAGAAATAAATCACAAAACAGCAATTTTATTGAGATTTCAGAGTTTATCTTCCATCTGAACTAATATTTCAGATTTTTCTACAAGTTTTCAAAAGAACTAGAATGATTTGAACTGAATTTATACTTATGTTTGAATTTAAACAATACTTAATTTGCTTGAATCTCTAAATTAGATATTCCACAGGGTTGAAATTCAAATTTTATACTGTTGCAGGGTCAAAATTATATTTTCCAAAAACCTCAGGGGCCAATGCATCATTTACAGAGGGTTTTTCCTAATTTTTATTAAGTCCAGAGGCTAAAACTGGTTTTTTAAATGCATTTACATGAATTCCAGAGAGCCCGGGGGCTAGATCAGAAGGTTTCAGGGGATAGCTATTCTTTTCTAACAAATCCAGGGGGTAGTGCGTAAGATTCCCAGCCTTTATAATGCGGGGCTGATGTGGGCCGTCTGATTTTAAATGGAGGGCCGAGATTAGATCGCGAAGGGGTACGCGAGGGTTCTATTTTTATCCGCACGATTTAAAATGGACGGGCCACGTCGCCCTGGCCGGAGCCAGCCCGCGTGCGCGGCGGCGCGCGGTGGCGGGGGGCGGCGATCTCACCGGTGCTGCCTCGGCTTTCGTCGTTGTGCGCTAGAACTCACATCTTTCTGCACGAATCGGCTGTGGAGGTGTAGGGGAAGCTCACCTAGGGATTTTCTTGGGCCCGGAAGGGTTGGAATCGGCTCTGCGATGGCGACGGGCGGTGGAGCTCCTCGGTGCTCGATGGAGAAGAGGTTCGGTTCGGCAATCCTTCGAGTTCTCCGGTTGTGAGGCATCCCTGTGGTTAGCAGAGGGTGTACCGAGGGTCAGAAGGGTCGGGTCGTGGAAATTCGGTGACTTCATAGATGACCGGCGGCTAGACCTCACCAAAGCTTGACGACGTCGGTTGCCTCAGCAGCAAATCGTTCCGGAGTGAGCGTCACCGGCTAGTGTTCGATGCTGCGACGAAGTAGAACCGGTTAGATGGACCAGAACGTCGTTGTGCCGAGGGGAATTCGAAGGTTGGGCGGCGGTGCTCACCGGTGGCGGAAGTTTGCGAGCGAGGTGGCGAGCAGAGGGGGTTTGCGGGAGTTTAAATCGTCCTGGAGTCCCGGGGTGGGTACGTGCGTGCGGAACTAGCGCTCGTGGGGGCAGATCAGTTGGTTGCGAGCGGGGAATTCGGCCGGCGGCGTGCGATCGGGCGCGGGAAATGCGTGACGGTTGGGGGGCGGGGGAAGGTGATGACACACGGGCCCCGCGTGGCAGAGAGAGAGGAGGGGGGAAAAGGCCGCAGCCTGCTGGGCCGGCTGGGGCTGCTGCGGTGGGTTTCGGCCCAGTAGCCATTTGTTTCTTTTTCTTTTCTGTTTTTGCTTCAAATTTGAATTCCGGGTTGAATTTGAATTTTCCTTCAACATGCATCACGTCCACTAAATTTGAATTCATCTTTTGCCACATTTTGGGGTGTTACAACTCTACCCCCCTTAAAAGAAATCTCATCCTCGATATTGGTTACTCTAGGGAAACAGATCCGGAAACTGTGCCTTGAGCTCGTCTTCTCGCTCCCATGTGGCTTCTGCTTCCGAGTGGTGCTTCCACTGCACTTTGCACATTCGGATTCTTTTGTTCCTTGTGATGCGTTCCATTGTCTCCAAGATCTTGACCGGCTGTTCGGCATACGAAAGGTCTTCTCGGACGTCCACCTCATTCATGGGTAACCTCTCTTCGGGTGTTCTTAAGCATTTCTTGAGTTGTGAGACATGGAACACATCGTGCACATCTGATAGGCGAGCCGGTAGTTCTAGCTGATATGCCACTTCACCTTTTCTCTCTAGAATCTGGAAAGGTCAAATATATCGAGGTGATAGCTTCCCTTTCACTTTGAACCGACGAAGCCCTCTAATAGGAGACACCTTGAGATAGAAGTAGTCCCCTACATTGAAAGTGAGCTCTCTTCTTCGTATATCAACATAGCTCTTTTGTCTGGTCTGGGCTATTCTCAAGTTGTTGCGGATTTCCCTCACTTTCGCCTCGGCTTCTTGTAGTACCTCTGGCCCAAACACTTTGCTCTCCTCAGTTTGGTTCCAGAACAATGGAGTTCTGCACTTCCTCCCATACAACGCCTCAAAGGGTGACATCTTCATACTAGCCTGATAGTTGTTTTTGTAGGAGAACTCCGCATACGGTAAGTTCTTATCCCAACTCCTATTGTTCTTGAGTGCACAAACTCTCAGCATATCCTCAAGGATCTGATTGGTTCTTTTGGTCTGCCCGTCAGTCTGTGGATGGTACGCAGAGCTGAAATTCAAATAAGTTCCCATGGTCTCATGTAACTTCTGCCAGAATCTTGAGGTGAATTGTGTTCCTCGATCTGACACTATCTTCTTCAGTACTCCATGGAAAAACACAATTCTTGACATGTACAATTCTGCCAGTTTGGATCTGCTATAGCTTTCTTTCACGGGGATGAAATGAGCTACCTTAGTCAACCTGTCGATAATGACCCATACCGAATCATATCCCGATTGGGTCCTAGGCAGTCCCACTATGAAGTCCGTACCTATTTCTTCCCATTTCCATTCGGGCACTTTGAGTGGCTGCAACAGTCCTGCGGGTCGTTGGTGTTCTGCTTTCACAAACTGACATGTGTCACATAGGGCAACATGTTCCGCGACATCTCGATTCATGCCATACCACCAATATCTGCTATTGAGGTAATGATACATCTTCGTACTCCCAGGATGGATGGAATAGTCGGAATCATGGGCCTCCCTCAGAATTAGTTCACGGATCTCCATTACCTCAGGCACACAGATTCTTTTCCCATGCCACACCGTACCTTGTTCATCTTCCCTAAACCCAGGAGCTTTATTCTCTTTGATGAGTTCTCTGAGTTCTTGTATTTTCTCGTCATTCTTCTGACCGTTGCGTATGTCTTGCTCCAATGTGGAGTCCACTTCCATGGCGATGGCCTCACCATTATTCACCAAACATAGATTGAGTTTTGCAAATTCCTCCCTCAATTCCGTAGGCATGTCGTTTAAGCTCAACATGTTGACATGCACCTTCTGGCTTTAGGCATCTGCCACGACGTTCCCTTTCCCAAGATGATAGTTGATACCCACATCAAAGTCGTTGATTAGCTCTAACCATCTCCTTTGTCCGAGGTTGATATCTGGCTGTGTGTAAATGTACTTTAGACTTTTATGATCTGTATATATCTTCGTCCTCTTTCCCATCAAGTAATGCCTCCAAAGTTTCAATGCGTGGACCACTACGGCTAGCTCTAGATCATGGGTAGGATAGTTCTTCTCGTGTTTTCGAAGCTGCCTGGAGGCATATGCAACGACATGCCCCTCTTGCATGAGAACACATCCCAACCCGTGTCCAGAAGCATCACAATACACCAAAAAATTCTTCTGCATGTCTGGCATAGCTAGCATTGGGGCCGTCGTCAATCTTTTCTTCAGCTCTTGGAAACTTACCTCACACTCCGGTGTCCACGTGAATGTGATTCTGTAGGATCGAAGAGCACGTGAAAAGCTACCAAAGGGGGGTGAATGGTAGATTAAAACTTTTCGCAGCGGAAACAACAAAAACCGCTCAGCAAAAAATCAATCGGTTAAAGAAACCGTGTGTGCAAGTGTTTTCAAACGTGTTCAACTGTGACAAATCAAGTAGAGAGGTATAGAATCAAGTCACGGATCTAATGCAACAAGAATCACTTGAAAACACGAAGTAAAACTTGAGATACGATCAAAACATTAAACGAAGATCAATCTGTTCTACCCGATATAAAACAGATCTGCAATGCTGCAAAGAAACTCGTGTATCTCGAAAACTACAGATCCGAAGCTCGTGAAAATTTCATATATGATAGATAATTGAGTTGTGAAGACAACTCAAAAAGAATCACGTCAATCGGATCTGTAAAACTCGAGTTATGAACGAAACACCGAAGCAACGTCGGTATGTCCAGAAACTCGGCGAGAAAGACTTGACGAAAAACAAGTCGGACGAACAAGGCACAAAAGCTCCTCGAAACTATGAACTTTATTCAATAGAAACACAAGAGGAACAGCCTAAAGTTCTCTACCCACGAGAGCTCTGGCCTCCCTTTCTTTTATAGCCAGCCCTCAGGCTAAACAATCCAATCTAGAACTCCTACTCCTAATTGGACTCGTATCCTAACTTACCATAACTGCTCAGGACTCTCCTATTCGCAGATAGAAGCAATCGTGAGACTTCTAGACACCTTAGGAACGTCCTAAACATTCCTAAAACAACTCAACTTCGTGCCTAGCACGAAATCCTATCATAACCAACTCAAATCTTCCATATTTGAGCCATATCTAACTCAGCCTCAGCCTGAGTACGCAATCCAGCCGGTTGGACCTTTCCGACCAATTCTTTACGTCCACTTCTCTTCATCACGCCTTGGAACAATGTTGCCACGTCCATGCACTCCTTGCACACGTGCAAACACCTTCCTACGACGTACACGCAACCTTCATATGCACTGCCCTTGATCCAAACATGCTGCGCGACCTCCCGATCAACTCAACCACAGCTCCTCCCGAACTTGGTTGTTGGAACCTCATCTCCTCCCTGAGACTAGTCCAAGGATCCCGTGACCAGCCATGTCTTGAACTCAAGCAACACCTGCACATGAATAAACAACCAATTCTTCCGAGCACAAGTCCTCGACTTGACTCACGTTAGTTCGAAAACCACAACACCTTACATGAGCACGTCACATAAGCATGTTGCAAACCATATCAAATGATAACAGCCATAACCACCAAAAACTTAGCAAATTAATACTAAGCAAACCTTCCCATAAAGCAAGTTTGAAACATTGCGAGTTAAAAGCAAAAACAAGACGCTGCAGTTCTACAAGTTGAACTTCACGGGAGCTCCCTAAAAACAAGCTCCGGACCTCACAGAAGCTCTCCGGACCTTGCGTCGGACCTTGCCAACACTTGGCGGACCTAACAAAGAACTTGTCGGACCTTGCCACAGAAGAATGTTTTGGCAATATTCAAAACTTTGAATGTTAATGCTAACTTTTATCCTAATTGCCAATGTATTCAGCACACATAGGTCTCACAATCTCCCCCTTGATGAATGCATTGGCAACACCAATTAAAATTCGAACATTGGCTTATGAAAAGTTTTGAAAAGCTTTGAAAACTCATTTATCCCTCTTTATTAATTTCTCCCCATTTTTTAAAATCAGAGAAGGAAGAAAGTGTATAACATATGCAAAGTGTAAAAAAAATCTCTCCTTATATATATTTCTCCCCCTTTGACAATGTATTCAGCAAGGTTCAAAAGAGAAATTTTTAAATGTTATGAGCATATTATAACATATACATACAAAACAAAGCTCATCCAAGTCATACTATCAGGTTACTTACACTATCACATCAATGAGATACATAAAGTAGTGTAAGCCATGCTAGAGATCAAATGTATTTTTCAGTTTAAGCAAGTCATGATCTCACTTACTCAACTATTTCAAAACCTGAAAATATGACACTTGTTGCTGCATTTTTATTATTCATAATCATTTAAGGCACAAAGTTGATCATATGATATTTGCAAGAGATTATATGCCACATCAGCCTTATTCTAACCAACCAAGCCAAGTCTATGTCATTTGACAATCAGAAGCTTAAGGACATGGTTTTAGTCATACACAATTCCTTCCAAGTTCATATCTTAGTGCAATGATAAGCAATCTCAAAAGAAGAAGTGCGATGCATGCATATTCTCTTGATCTTTTCTCAATTTTTTATTTGAAAACTCAACATGTGAGCTGATCACATGATTAATTTTTTATGATTAAAAGCACTTGTGAGCACGCAACAAGTTCAAAACAGCAAGAAAGTTCGATCATGACCAGATTTAGTGTAAGTAATTATTCCAATTACTAGTCATGGCAAAAACTACAAAATGTATAACATGAGTAATGTAGTAAGAACTTTCAGCCTGTAAAAGGAATCACAAAGTCATATATGTATGAAATACTATGCTCATATTATTTTAGTTTCAGATTCACACATAGACTTTCAAAGTTTCAAAAACTCCCCCTCAATCATGAGGATGCATAACCCCTATTTCACTACGAATGAAACAAAAACGAGTGAAATCCAAAGGTTTTGTAAAAATATCAGCCAATTGTTGTTCGGTATCGACATGGTGAAGCACAATGTTTCCTTTTTCAACATTATCACGAAGAAAGTGATACCTAATGTCAATGTGCTTAGTTCTAGAGTGTTTCACGGGGTTTTTAGCAATACAAATTGCACTAGTGTTATCACAAAACAGTGGAACACTATCTAAATCAACCCCATAGTCCTTAAGTGTTTGAACAATCCAAAGAATTTGTGAGCAAGCGCTAGCCGCAGCTACATATTCAGATTTGGCCGTGGATTGTGCAACTGAACTTTGTTTTCTAGAGGACCAAGCAACAAGTGAATTACCAAGAAAATGACAAGCACCCGAAGTACTTTTCCTATCAATCCTACAACCCCCAAAATCAGCATCCGAAAAAGCTTTCAAAGAAACGGTTGAGGAAGAAGAAAGAAAAATGCCAAATTCTTGAGTTCCATGTAGGTACCTGAGAATCCTTTTGATGGCTTGGCGATGTGAAGCACGTGGAGAAGCTTGAAAACGTGCACAAAGACATACGCTGAATTGTATGTCCGGTCTTGACGCCGTGAGATACAAAAGTGATCCAATCATACTTCTGTATTCTTTTTTATCGACCGGGTCACCATCTTCGTCAAGTTCAAGTGTTGTTGCTGTTCCCATTGGTGTCCGAAGAGGCTTGCATTTGTCCATGTTGAAGCGCTTAAGAAGGTCCTTTGTATACTTAGTTTGATGCATAAAAGTTCCTTCTTTTGTTTGCTTGATTTGCAGCCCCAAAAAGTATGTGAGTTCTCCCATCATACTCATCTCAAATTCTGAACTCATCATAGCTGAAAACTTGGACACGAGATCATGAGAAGCACAACCAAAGATAATATCATCCACATACACTTGAACGAATAATGAGTCATTGCCATGCTTAAGTACAAAAATAGTTTTATCAACCTTGCCCATGGTAAACCCCTTTTCAAGTAAGAATGTTTTTAACCTATCATACCATGCTCTAGGGGCTTGTTTTAGACCGTACAAGGCTTTGGACAGTTTGTACACATGATTAGGAAAATTTGGATTTTCAAAACCCGGTGGCTGCTTAAATAAACCTCCTCCTCTGTAGCCATTAAGAAAAGCACTTTTAACATCCATTTGATATAACTTGAAACCTTTAGATGCAGCAAATGCTAATAAAATTCTTATAGCTTCTAATCTAGCAATAGGAGCAAATGTTTCATCAAAATCTATACCTTCAATTTGAGTGAAACCTTGAGCAACCGACCTAGCTTTATTCTTAACCACAACCCCATCCTCACTTTGCTTATTTTTAAATACCCATTTAGTTCCAATTAATGTGTGATCTTGAGGTGGAGGTACAAGTTTCCAAACATTATTTCTTTCAAAATTTTCTAACTCTTCTTGCATGGCATTAATCCAAGATTCATTAGTGAGTGCGTGTGATATATCCTTGGCTTCAAAAGAAGCTACAAAACCAGAATGAGCATGAGAGTTTGGATCGCAAAACCTGGACCGAGTGACTCGTTCATGCAAGCTTCCAATGATTTGTTGTGGAGGATGACTTTTGAGTACTCGGAGGGGAGTAGACACTTCACAAGCACCTTCTTCTTCATGTTTGGACCTTTGATGTAACACCCCAAAATTTTGTTAAGACCCTAAATCATGTTAAGAGGGGAATTTAAAAATTTTTGGACGTGTTGCATGTTTTGCAAAAATTCAAATTCAAACTGGAATTCAAATTAAACTCAAATCAGAAAAGAAATAGAAAAAGAAAAAGAGAAAACAGAAAAAACCGGCCAGTGGGCCGCAACCCACCAGCCGGCCCACCCAGCAACCGCGCCAGCCCGCAGCCGCGCGCGCTCTTTCCTCCCACTGACAGGCAGGACCCGCCAGTTCTTCGTCTACCTCGCGCCAGCGCCGGACTCTCTCACCCGAATCGAAACCGATCGGGAATTCTCGCGTATCCCAGCCGAATTTTGTTCGGGGACGACGCAAACTCGATCTAAACCACCCCGCCGCCCTCCCCCGTCTATAAAAACCCCGACCCTGTCCCGTTTTCCCACGCGATACGCCGATTTTCTCTCCGGTGAGAACCCGAGTTTCTCCGGCGAATTCTGGCCGATCTAAGCTCGGAAATTCCGATCTAACTCGCTGGTCTTGATCCACCGCCTCCGGGGAACCTTGCAGGTGCAGAAAACTCGGTGACTTGCGGTGTAAACACAGCGCCGACGAGCTTCGCCGTGGTTTCACCACGGACCTCGTCGCCGATCACCTTCCAGGACCTCCGAGCTTAAGAAAACCCCCGAGGTGAGATCCCCGACCTCCCCTCCACCGATCTATGCCATAAAATCACAGTTCTAGGAAGAATTCTCGAAGATCCGAAAGTCTCCGGCGAGATCGCCGCTTCCCGCCGCCGTGCGCCGCCGGCAGCGCCGCCCGCGTTCGATCAGAGCGACGTGGCCGCTTGTGCGCCGTTTATTTTAAATCGCACGGTAGGGTTTAAATCCCCGCGTACCGGTTCGACGTTATAATCTCAGCCGTCGGTTTAAAATCGGACGGTCCACGTCAGACCCGCGTTATAAAGACTGGAAATCTTACGTGCTACCCCCTGGGGTTCTCGGGAAATAAGAGCTAGCCCCGGAAACTTCTGATCTAGCCCCTGGAACTTCAGAAAATCATGTAAATTCATTTAAAAATCAGTTTTAGCCCTGGACTTAACAAAAATTAAGAAAAACTCCTCTGATAAGTGTAGCTAGACCCCTGGAAATTCTGAAAATAATATTATAGACCCTGTAGTGGGGTGAGTTTACCTTTTTAGCCCTGTTTAGTATTTAATTTAGGAAATTGAATATGTGGCTAGTGTTTAAAAATTAAAAAGTGGGACAAACATATTGTCAAAAATTAATTAAAGACTTTCTCAGTATTTAGTAAACTTTGGAGTGAGATAAAAACATATTTTGGGCTGAATTGAATCTGTTTAATTTATTATTCACATTTAGGGACACATTTTTAAGTAAAGAATAGTTCTAGGAAATAGGGAAAATAATTGTGAAATAGTTTACATCAGAGGCAAAGGTCAAAATATGTTATTAATTATTTAGGACCAGAACCTATTCTGTTTAGATGATGTGTCTTACTATTTTCATAATAAAGTACACATTTATGCATAGGAAAATAAATCTGAAAATATAGCAACTAGTAAATGATAAATGGAGTTTCTAAAATCCAAAGAATTCAGTTTAGGGTTGGTAGAAATTCTGAAGACACATATGGAGAAGAAAAATACCTTTCATGCACACTTGGTAGCTAAAAGGTGTATCAATTGAATATAAGGAATTTATTTAAATTGGAAACTCATATATTATATACAAACATAAAAATGAATACAAAAGTAGAAATCATATCCACATGTTTAAAAGTGCATGTAAGCCAAAATCAACACACATAGAGTAACCACAACACATAGAAATGAGAATGACTTTCATAAATATGAATGTGTGGTTTGTATGAAGTTGAAGTGTGAACCATGTCTTATGGATTATTGTTTTTCTTTTGCTATGTGTGATGGTATGATGTAGAACCTGCTCAAGAGCAAGTTATTCCTTTCCAAGACCAGGACTACCCATTTCAAGAGCAGCAGGAAGGAGGCAAGTGTCCTTGACCACTTTGATCCTATGCTAGGATGTGTAGATAGAATTATTTGCATTGTCAAATGAAATATGAAACCCATGCTAGGATGTTTCCCTAGAATTGCATTACCTTGTTTCCTTGTAGCTTGGGTTGGGATTTATTTTATCATGTCATTTATTTACATGCTTATGCTTAGCCATACTTAGGATGGGATATTTGGGATATGAGATCATCAGTTTATTTTACCATACTCTTGAATGAGATATTGTGAGTTATGTAGAGGTAGGGATCAAGGCAAGTTGGATGTTTTGGTTGGTGTTGGGTGCACGAGACTCGGGTTTGTGTTTAGTACTTGCCTGGATCCTAAGGACCGGTTCATGGAGCATGTAACCTGGCTTTACCGTGCCAACCACATGCTGAGATGGGGCAGCTTGGCCAATTAATTAGGTGTATCCCCGGCGTAGTATGGGTGTGTTGGATGGTGTGGGGAATAGGTGTCAGCTGGACTACCATATGAACTGCAAGGCTCAAGAGGGGGCCACTGCAGCGGGGTTGGAGCCTCTTGTATGCTGTTAGGGGTGAAACCTCAGTGGGCCCACGCTCATTGGGAATCCCTTTGTAAAGGCTTCGTAGTGATCTCCTGGCTACACACCTGGGAAGTGTGAATGTGGTTTGTAGCCACTGGTATAATGGAGGTTCTTTTAGTCCACCCGGCAAATGGGGATGAAATCACTACATGTGGGTACAGTGGTGCAAACTCTGCAGAGTCAAAACTGTCATGACAGCCGTGCTCACGGTCAAGAGCGGCTTGGACTTATTCATGATTAGAGGATTGATGGTTTTGGAAGTTGTGGATGTTAAGCGGGGAGCCTAACATTGGAAATGATGTTATGGTTATTTGATTATGATGGGATAGGAGATTGGGACCATTTCACCTGTGTAGTAATGTAGGTGTTTAATAAGCTAAGGTGATAGGTATTAATTGCGTAGTGCTTTAACCATGAGTTCAACCTCCCCTTGTTATAGCCATGCATGACATAACTTTCCCACCACTTGCTGAGTACCATCGGTACTCAACCTTGCATATTTGTTGGTTTATATTGCTGCTCAGGTCAAGATAATGAGGTGGTGTATAATGACCAAGACTTTGGACCCGAAGAAGGTTTCTAGGTCCATGGAGACCCCCGAGCAACGCCTGTGACGGAGCCCACAAGAATTATATTCCGCTGCTAGTTTATTTACTTGTGATGAACTTATTATTGTCTATGGAGACATTTGCTATGTAAGACTTATTTATATTCGACACCTGGCTTGTAATAAATGATACTTCACTATTTGTCATCACATGTATGAGAAAATGATCCTGGCGTACATGTGATATTCACTCGGTTGTTCTTCGGAAAAACCGGGTGTGACAGAAGTGGTATCAGAGCCAAGGTTGCCCGTAGGAACGTGTACCTAGGTAGAAATGGACGGATTTAAGGGCCCTATTTTCTTAAAAACTATTTTTACAAGGTGTGTGTGGAAAAGTGTTATTTAATGAGTCACTTTCTTCATCTTACCCCAATTTTCATTCAAAATAGGATTTTTGTTTAAAAAGTTTATCTAACCTAAGTTTAAATGCTTTTTGTTTTAGATGGTTCGCATGATTCGCACCGCTCGCAAGTCCACAGGAGGGAGAGTTCCCGTAGTTGCCCTTGCCGAAAGAGAGGAGAGCCGTCCGGTGACGTACCTTTCCTACGGATTGGCAGTAGGAGGCTTGTTGCGTCGTCTTCGACGTATGCTCGAAGCCGCCGGCAGTACGGGCAAGCTAATCATCCACTATAACTCCACCAGGACCATCCGTGAGAAGAGGGAAGAATGGAGCTCAGAGATGAGGATTATACACGAAAATCGGCTGCTTAAGATCCACCGCTCTCCAGCATGTAGAGCAACACAGGTCGATGCGGAGAAGGATGTCACCTGGGAGGCCATCACCTGCCAGAGTCACATCTATCGTCGCCACCTGGACAGGACGGAGTACATGTATGTCCTCCAGCGTGAGAGTGGTACCACGGAGTATAAGTACCCGCCAGTGCAGCAAGGACTTCCCATGAGCACATGGACTTGTGCTTGGAGGATGCTGCTATGCTCAGCACTCGACTGCACGAGTGTCAGCAAGAACTTCAGGATGTTCGGGACACCCTGAAGGAAACGGAGGCATTGCTGCGAGCCTGCCTGAGGGCGAGAGAAAGAGGAGATGGGAATGAACTGTGTGTCACCGCGAATGATACATGGACTCCTGACTCCCCAGATCGTTGGGCGATAAGGCGTCGTCGCACTTCTCCACCAGCAGCCTCCCCACCCAAAGCAAAGTCAGAAGGCAGCCGAAATGATGAGGAGGATCCCGAGGAGCCAGCTCAAGAAAACGAGTAGTGTAGAGTCCTTCCCTTAGTTAGCAAGATGTCGAATAGTCGAGTCGTTACGTTAAGTCAATGGTGTGTTAATGCTTGGTGTGTGACGTGAGTTGTGGAAGCCATGAGCAATTGTCCACAGCCTCGTCTTTAGATTGTTTTGCTTTGGTGGGTGAACCCACATGAAATAATAATGCATTTATTTTTGTGTGAGAAATGAACCCTCGGAAAAGTATAACAAAGCCTCAACACTTCAAAGTACAAAAACAAATGAAAGTAGTAAAATAATACTAAATTCTTTCAAATTAACATTGGTTGATTCTGCCAGATGGCCGGAAGAGGAAAAGGACGTGCTGCCAACCCCGCCGACAACAACGATGAGGCATGCAACCCTCATCTTTCTGGAGGCCAGGACCGGGGTGGTCGCCGTGAAGGAGTTGATCCCCTCCACCAAATGCTGGAGAATCAAAATCAGCTCATCCAGAACTTGACTCAAGTGGTGGCCAACTTGCATCAAGTTCCACCTCCACAAGCTGCACCACGCCAACCAAGGTTGAGTGAGTTTCTAGGAACTCAACCTCCAAAGTTTGCAAGTGCTGCTGAACCTCTGGAGGCAGATGATTGGCTAAAGACCATTGAAAGCAAGATGAGGATCATCCAGTGCCAAGGGTATGAGAGGGTGCTGTTTGCCTCTCATCAATTGCATGGACCTGCTGCTGATTGGTGGACCGCCTACGTGGCTGCCCATCATGACCCTGAGAACATCACTTGGGAAGAGTTCAAGCGTAGTTTCCGCAACCATTACATCCCAAGAGATGAACTCAAAAACAAGAGGAAGGAGTTTTTGGGACTGCAGCAGGGGAACATGACGGTGAGGGAATACCTCACTAAATTTACTCAACTATCCCGTTATGCCCCACGGGACATAGAGACTGATGAGCAGAAACAAGATTGTTTCGTGGAGGGACTTACCGCGGAGATGCAGTGTGCAATGTCCTCAAATGAGTATGAAAGCTTCCAAAAGATGGTGGACAGAGCATTTGTGGTGGAAAGGAAACTGAAGGCCTTGGAAAATGAGAATAAGAGGAAGGCCAGGTGGTCACATCAAGCCTCAGGGAGCAACACCCGCCCACGTCTGATGCAGCCACCTGCAGGGAAGACGAACCGTGCTGAGGTACCCTACTCAGCACCAAGAGAGTACAACCCGAACTACAGGCCTCCCGCAGCACCAGCACAGCCGCAACGTCAGTTTGTACAGCAGCCTCGCCCCGCATACCCATCTCGACCAGCAGTGCAAGGACCTCCAAACCAACCCCAAGACAATAAAGGCCAAGCACCTAAGGTGGGGGTGCAATGTTTTAGCTGTGATGATGTGGGGCACTACGCCCATAAGTGCCCAAAGAAGAAGCCCACGCAGCCTCAACAGCAGAATGTAATGAGAGGACGGGTGAACCACGTCACTATGGAGGAAGCACAAGAGGCACCCAACGTGGTAGTTGGTAAGTTTCCTGCCAATTTACACATTGCAACCCTGCTGTTTGATTCTGGTGCTACCCACTCATTCATTGCTAAAGGGTTTGTTAAGAAGCATGATCTAGCAACAACACAAATGAACTATATGCTAGCAGTAAACTCCCCAGGTGGAGAAATAAGGACAAGACAAGTGTGTCCCAAGGTGAATCTAGACATTAAAGGGGTAGTGTTTACTGCTAACCTCATAGTGATAGATTCCCAAGGGATCGATATTATTTTGGGCATGGACTGGTTGACCAAACATAAGCGAATCATCCATTGTTCAACCAGAACGGTGGAACTAACGCACCCTAGTGGCACAAAAGTAAAGTTTATAACAATACAAGAGCCTAGGAGGGATGTTCAATTAAATAAAGTTGAGGTGAAAGTGGAGGAGATCCGAATTATCAGGGAATATCCAGACGTTTTTCCAGAGGAGTTGCCAGGTATGCCTCCCGATCGTGAAGTGGAATTCGCAATTGAGCTAGTACCTGGAACAGCACCGATATACAAGAGACCTTATCGGATGGACTCCAAGCAGCTAGAAGAACTCAAGGATCATTTGAGAGAATTGACGGAGAAGGGGTATATTCGTCCTAGTTCCTCACCATGGGGAGCTCCGGTGATATTTGTGCCCAAGAAGGACGGAACCCAAAGGTTATGCGTGGATTACCGTGCCTTGAATGAGGTAACCATCAAGAACAAGTACCCATTACCCCGCATTGAATACTTGTTTGATCAGTTGAGGGGCGCATGTGTGTTCTCGAAAATTGATCTCAGGTCGGGATACCACCAACTAAAGGTAAGGAAACTGATATTCCCAAGACAGCTTTCGTATCTCGGTACGGACTGTATGAATACACCGTCATGCCTTTCGGGCTAACTAATGCCCCAGCATACTTCATGTATCTCATGAACAAGGTATTCATGGAATATTTGGACAAATTTGTGGTGGTTTTCATAGATGACATTCTCGTCTTCTCCATAGATGAAGAAGAACATGAGAAACATCTAAGGTTGGTGTTGCAGAGGCTGAGAGAACACCAACTATATGCCAAGTTGAGCAAAAGTGAGTTTTGGCTGAAGAGAGTTCCCTTCTTAGGAGATATAATCTCGGAGGGAGGAATCTCCGTAGATCCCGCCAAAATCGAGGATATACAGAAGTGGAAGACCCCTGAAAATGTCGGGGAAGTTCGAAGCTTTTTATGATTGGCTGGATACTATCGACGGTTTATTGAGGGATTCTCCAAGATCTCGAGACCTCTCACCAAACTGTTGGAGAAGGGAATCACATTCACATGGACGCCACAGTGCGAGACGAGTTTTCAGGAGCTAAAGAAAAGATTGACAACAGCCCCAGTGTTGGTTATGCCAGATATGCAGAAGAATTTCACAGTGTACTGCGATGCCTCTGGAAACGGGTTGGGATGTGTTCTCATGCAAGAAGGGCATGTCGTGGCATATGCATCCCGGCAGCTTCGGAAGCACGAGAAAAACTATCCTACACATGACTTAGAACTAGCCGCAGTGGTACACGCGTTGAAAATTTGGCGGACCTATTTGATGGGGAAGAGGACCGAGATATATACGGATCATAAGAGTTTGAAGTACATTTTCACACAGCCAGATCTCAACCTCAGACAAAGGAGATGGTTAGAGCTAATCAATGACTTTGATGTGGGCATCAACTATCATCCCGGGAAAGCAAACGTCGTGGCCGATGCTTTGAGTCGGAAAGTGCAGGTCAATAAGTTGAGCTTGAAGGACATGCCTGCAGAATTGAAGGACGAGGTTATAAGGCTCAATCTATGTCTAGTAAATAGTGGTGAAGCCATCGCCATGGAAGTTGACTCCACACTAGAGCGAGACATACGAGAGGGTCAAAAGAATGATGAGAAGATACAAGAGATCAGACAACTCATCAAGGAAAATAAAGCTCCGGGTTTTAGAGAGGATGAACAAGGAACGGTGTGGCACGGGAAAAGAATCTATGTGCCAGAAGTAAAGGAGATCCGTGAATTGATTTTGAAGGAGGCTCATGATTCTGACTATTCCATTCATCCTGGGAGTATGAAGATGTACCAGGACCTCAAGAGTAGGTATTGGTGGTATGGCATGAAGCAAGATGTCGCGGAACATGTTGCCCTATGTGACACATGTCAGTTGGTGAAAGCAGAACATCAACGACCCACGGGATTATTGCAACCACTCAAAGTGCCTGAACGGAAATGGGAAGAAATCAGCATGGACTTCATCGTGGGGTTGCCTAGGACCCAATCAGGATATGATTCAATATGGGTCATCATTGATAGGCTAACCAAAGAAGCTCATTTCATCCCCATGAAAGAAAGCTACAGCGGATCCAAATTGGTAGAGTTGTACATGTCAAGGATCGTGTGTTACCATGGAGTGCCAAAGAAGATTGTGTCGGATCGAGGGACACAGTTCACCTCAAGGTTCTGGCAGAAGTTGCACGAAACCATGGGAACCCATCTGAACTTTAGTTCTGCCTATCATCCCCAAACTGACGGGCAGACGGAGAGAACCAATCAGATCCTTGAAGATATGCTGAGGGCATGTGCACTCAAAAACAATAGGAGTTGGGACAAGAACTTACCGTATGCGGAGTTTTCCTATAACAACAGCTATCAAGCTAGTATGAAGATGTCACCGTTTGAAGCTTTGTACAGGAGGAAGTGCAGAACTCCCTTATTTTGGAACCAAACAGGGGAAAGTAAAGTGTTTGGTCCAGAGGTACTACAAGAAGCCGAGGCGAAGGTGAGGGAAATTCGCAATAACTTGAGGATAGCACAGACACGCCAAAAGAGCTATGCTGATGTACGAAGAAGAGAGCTCATTTTCAACGTAGGAGACTATGTCTATCTCAAGGTGTCCCCTATCAGAGGACTTCGTCGGTTCAAGGTGAAAGGGACGTTGTCACCTCGATACATCGGACCCTTTCAAGTTTTGGAGAGGAAAGGCGAAGTGGCGTATCAACTATAATTACCAGCTCGTCTATCGGATGTGCACGATGTATTCCATGTGTCACAACTCAAGAAATGCCTGAGGACGCCTGAGGAGGTGTTACCCATGAATGAAGTGGACGTAGCTGAGGATTTGTCTTATGCCGAGCAACCATACAAGATTTTGGAGACAATGGAACGCCTCACCAGAAATAAAAGAATCCGGATGTGCAAGGTGCAGTGGAAGCATCACTCAGAAGAGGAAGCCACCTGGGAGCGGGAAGATGAGCTCAAGGCACAATTTCCGGAATTGTTTTCTTAGAACCACCAATCTCGAGGACGAGATTTCTTTTAAGGGGGGTAGAGCTGTAACACCCCAAAATTTTGTTAAGACCCTAAATCATGTTAAGAGGGGAATTTAAAAATTTTTGGACGTGTTGCATGTTTTGCAAAAATTCAAATTCAAACTGGAATTCAAATTAAACTCAAATCAGAAAAGAAATAGAAAAAGAAAAAGAGAAAACAGAAAAAAAAACCGGCCAGTGGGCCGCAACCCACCAGCCGGCCCACCCAGCAACCGCGCCAGCCCGCAGCCGCGCGCGCTCTTTCCTCCCACTGACAGGCGGGACCTGCCAGTTCTTCGTCTACCTCGTGCCAGCGCCGGACTCTCTCACCCTAATCGAAACCGATCGGGAATTCTCGCGTAAGCCAGCCGAATTTCGTTCGGGGACGACGCAAACTCGATCTAAACCACCCCGCCGCCCTCCCCCGTCTATAAAAACCCCGACCCTGTCCCGTTTTTCCCACGCGATACGCCGATTTTCTCTCCGGTGAGAACCCGAGTTTCTCCGGCGAATTCTGGCCGATCTAAGCTCGGAAATTCCGATCTAACTCGCTGGTCTTGATCCACCGCCTCCGGGGAACCTTGCAGGTGCAGAAAACTCGGTGACTTGCGGTGTAAACACAGCGCCGACGAGCCTCGCCGTGGTTTCACCTCGGACCTCGTCGCCGATCACCTTCTAGGACCTCCGAGCTCAAGAAAACCCCCGAGGTGAGATCGCCAACCTCCCCTCCACCGATCTATGCCATAAAATCACAGTTCTAGGAAGAATTCTCGAAGATCCGAAAGTCTCCGTCGAGATCGCCGCTTCCCGCCGCCGTGCGCCGCCGGCAGCGCCGCCCGCGTTCGATCAGAGCGACGTGGCCGCTTGTGCGCCGTTTATTTTAAATCGCACGGTAGGGTTTAAATACCTGCGTACCGGTTCGACGTTATAATCTCAGCCGTCGGTTTAAAATCGGACGGTCCACGTCAGCCCCGTGTTATAAAGACTGGAAATCTTACGTGCTACCCCCTGGGGTTCTCGGGAAATAAGAGCTAGCCCCGGAAACTTCTGATCTAGCCCCTGGAACTTCAGAAAATCATGTAAATTCATTTAAAAATTAGTTTTAGCCCTGGACTTAACAAAAATTAAGAAAAACTCCTCTGATAAGTGTAGCTAGACCCCTGGAAATTCTGAAAATAATATTATAGACCCTGTAGTGGGGTGAGTTTACCTTTTTAGCCCTGTTTAGTATTTAATTTAGGAAATTGAATATGTGGCTAGTGTTTAAAAATTAAAAAGTGGGACAAACATATTGTCAAAATTTAATTAAAGACTTTCTCAGTATTTAGGAAACTTTGGAGTGAGATAAAAACATATTTTGGGCTGAATTCAATCTGTTTAATTTATTATTCACATTTAGGGACACATTTTAAGTAAAGAATAGTTCTAGGAAATAGGAAAAATAATTGTGAAATAGTTTACATCAGAGGCAAAGGTCAAAATATGTTATTAAATTATTTAGGACCAGAACCTATTCTGTTTAGATGATGTGTCTTACTATTTTCATAATAAAGTACACATTTATGCATAGGAAAATAAATCGGAAAATATAGCAACTAGTAAGTGATAAATGGAGTTTCTAAAATCCAAAGAATTCAGTTTAGGGTTGGTAGAAATTCTGAAGACACATATGGAGAAGAAAAATACCTTTCATGCACACTTGGTAGCTAAAAGGTGTATCAATTGAATATAAGGAATTTATTTAAATTGGAAACTCATATATTATATACAAATATAAAAATGAATACAAAAGTAGAAATCATATGCACATGTTTAAAAGTGCATGTAAGCCAAAATCAACACACATAGAGTAACCACAACACATAGAAATGAGAATGACTTTCATAAATATGAATGTGTGGTTTGTATGAAGTGGAAGTGTGAACCATGTCTTATGGATTGTTGTTTTTCTTTTGCTATGTGTGATGGTATGATGTAGAACCTGCTCAAGAGCAAGTTATTCCTTTCCAAGACCAGGACTACCCATTTCAAGAGCAGCAGGAAGGAGGCAAGTGTCCTTGACCACTTTGATCCTATGCTAGGATGTGTAGATAGAATTATTTGCATTGTCAAGTTAAATATGAAACCCATGCTAGGAAGTTTCCCTAGAATTGCATTACCTTGTTTTCCTTGTAGCTTGGGTTGGGATTTATTTATTATGTCATTTATTATTATGCATATGCTTAGCCATGCTTAGAATGGGATAATTGGGATATGAGATCATCAGTTTATTTTACCATACTCTTGAATGAGATATTGTGAGTTATGTAGAGGTAGGGATCAAGGCAAGTTGGATGTTTTGGTTGTGTGCTGGGTGCACGAGACTCGGGTTTGTGTTTAGTACTTGCCTGGATCCTAAGGATCGGTTCATGGAGCATGTAACCTGGCTTTACCGTGCCAACCACATGCTGAGATGGGGCAGCTTGGCCAATTAATTAGGTGTATCCCGGCGTAGTATGGGTGTGTTGGATGGTGCGGGGAGTAGGTGTCAGCTAGACTACCATATGAACCGCAAGGCTCAAGAGGGGGCCACTGCAGCGGGGTTGGAGCCTCTTGTATGCTGTTAGGGGTGAAACCTCAGTGGGCCCATGCTCGTCAGGAATCCCTTTGTAAAGGCTTCGTAGTGATCTCCTGGCTACACACCTGGAAAGTGTGAATGTGGTTCGTGGCCACTGGCATAATGGAGGTTCTTTTAGTCCACCCGGCAACGGGGGATGAAATCACTACATGTGGGTACAGTGGTACAAACTCTGCAGAGTCAAAACTGTCATGACAGCCGTGCTCACGGTCAAGAGCGGCTTGGACTTATTCATAATTAGAGGATTGATGGTTTTGGAAGTTGTGGATGTTAAGCGGGGAGCTTAACATTGGAAATGATGTTATGGTTATTTGATTATGATGGGATGGGAGATTGGGACCATTTCACCTGTGTAGTAATGTAGGTGCTTAATAAGCTAAGGTGATAGGTATTAATTGTGTAGTGCTTTAACCATGAGTTCAACCTCCCCTTGTTATAGCCATGCATGACATAACTTTCCCACCACTTGCTGAGTACCATCGGTACTCAACCTTGCATATTTGTTGGTTTATATTGCTGCTCAGGTCAAGATAATGAGGTGGTGTATAATGACCAAGACTTTGGACCCAAAGAAGGTTTCTAGGTTCATGGAGACCCCCGGGCAACGCCTGTGACGGAGCCCACAAGAATAATATTCCGCTGCTAGTTTATTTACTTGTGATGAACTTATTATTGTCTATCGAGACATTTGCTATGTAAGACTTATTTATATTCGACACCTGGCTTGTAATAAATGATGCTTCACTATTTGTCATCACATGTATGAGAAAATGATCCTGGCGTACATGTGATATTCACTCGGTTGTTCTTCGGAAAAACCGGGTGTGACATTTGATTAGGAGAGCTTGTTGATTGAGGAAGGTCCGAACCAGCAGTAGTGACTGTTGGTGCTGGTTGTGGTGCAAAATCAGCAGCTTGGTCGTTATTTACTTCCGAGTTTTCGGGCAGCAGCACCACTTCTTCATCTTCTTCAATAAAAATACTCTTCCCCTGCGGATATGGATCCGGACCTGCAATATCGGAGCTAGTACTTGGGCTAGCTTCATCAAAAGAACCCTCGCAAGTCTCCACAATTTTGTTATTGTCAAGTAAAAGCACACGGTAGCCTCTAGTATGAGATGGATAACCAAGAAACATGCCATCAACAGATCTAGCTTAAAATTTATCAAGATTACCATGTTTCTTAACAAAGCATTTGCAACCAAAAACTCTAAAGTGTGTAACACTAGGCCTATGTCCAAACCGGAGCTCATATGGGGTTTTTCCAAGCTTAGCACGCAAGAAAACACGATTTGAGACATAACAAGCGGTTGCAATTGCATCAGCCCAAAATTTCCTAGGAGTTTGATATTTATCAAGCATAGTCCTAGCCATCTTAACTAAGGTCCTGTTCTTTCTTTCTACGACACCATTTTGTTGTGGTACATAGGGTGAAGACTATTAATGATCTATTCCATTTTCAGCACAAAAGTGATCAAAGGATTGGTTTTTAAATTCAGTTCCGTTATCACTTCTAATTGCTTTTAATGATCCTGGGTGATCAATAGATAATCTAAGAAATAAAGTTCTAAAATGACTAAAAGCTTAATTCTTAGATGCCATAAAATAAACCCAAGAATATCTGGAATAATCATCAACAATCACAAGCACATACCATTTACCTCCGAAGGATTGAACACGTGCCGGACCTACTGTGTCAAGATGTAAAAGTTGTCCCGGTTCAGCTGTCATGGTCATTGTGAGAGGAGCATGTGAACCTGCAACAAACTTAGCATGTCTACAAGAAGAGCACACAATATCATTGTTCTTTTTAAGCTTCGGCAGCCCACGTATGCGATCGAGAGCACTAACACGAGTGAGATGATCAAAGCCCATGTGACCAAGTCTACGATGCCAAAAATATAGATCCTTTGTATCATTAGCAACTAGACACCGATGCTTAGAAGTTGACAAATCAAAATCAGCTTTGAAAACTCTATCAAACCTAGACATGTTAAACAAAAGCTCACCTTTTGAATTTACAACCTTGCAGCAATTTTTAGCAAAGCTAACCTCTAGATTTTCATCTAGCAATTGTGAAACCGAAAGCAAGTTGTATTTCAAATTTTTAACAAGTGCCACATCTTTCAAAGTGTAGAGATTGTTTACTCTAACCGAACCTTTAGCAATTATGGGAGTAGAAGAGTTATCGGCGAAAGTAACATTTTCTACACGTGACACAAAAGAGAGAGGAGAACCATTCTTTGTTACCGGTCATGTGGTGTGAGCAACCTGAATCCACAATCCAAATGTTCTCCTTCCTCAAACGTGAAACCTACACAGCAGCACAATACGTCGATGACTCAATACTGGGGTTAGTTAAAAGACTTTTAGGAATCTAGTACTGAGTCACACGACGTCCAGCAGGAATAACACGCGAAAGCTGAGAAGGTACAACAGGTTTATGAGCCAAACATAGAAAATTTTTGTTCCCAACTACTGACTTAGAAGATGTGTTATATGTAGCACAAAAAACAGTAGGTCCGGGAGCAAGTTTTTGACTCATTACAGCAGGTTACAAGCTCCGAACATTCGGTCTAGCAAATTTTGCTTGGTTGTTATGTGATCTAGCAAGTATTCTTTGTTTCTTATCGTGTTTAGCTAGTCTATAACAAAAATCCATGACATGACCATCTCTACCACAGTAGGTACAATGAAAAATAACCTTATTATCATGTCTAGATGAGCAAGCAACACGTTTATTAGAACCCGAATGGGACAGTACTCCTGCAGATTTGAAAATCACCTCTTTTTGTCTAGGAGCTGTTTGAATCAAACCGCTTCCTAATGACTTTACAACTTTAGGTGGGTGTGCCTTAGCATGAGCATGAGAATTAAAACCTAAACCAGTTTTATCATTACAAGACTTGGAAGAATTCAGCAGCAAGTTTAGGTTCTTATTTGCATTAGAAAACCGATCTAGTGTCCTATGCATGACATCAAGTTTATTGGACAGATCAAAGCAGTTTTCACATGAAGTTTTTCCTTTTAGTTTGCAATTTGAACAATATTTAACTTCATGCACACGTAAAGCATTGTTCAAAATAGAAATCTCATTCATAGCATCATTTAGTTTCTTATTCAGATCATCACATGAAGAACAATGCAAATCAATTATAGAACAACAAGCATCTTTCAAATTTTTATCATTAAGTGCAGCAAGCTCTTTGTTCTTTTCAATTTCAAGTTCAAATTTATCAAGTGTAGATGCGTGTGCACTTCTTAAAGAGGATAATTGTTCATAAACTAAATCACATGAGGAACAAGAATCATCACTAGGAATCAAAGTTTTTAAATGATTAATTTCAGATTCTAGTGATTCAATTTTAACAGCGTTGTTCCTAAGTTTTTTATCCTTTTTCTTTAATATAACAGTGGCACGAGAAATAGCATCACACATTTCTTCGCAAGTGGGACATACCTCTTCATCGTTGCTGTTGTGTTCTGCCTCCTCGGAGCTTGAACTTGACTTGCTCGCCATGCAGCACATATTTGCCATAGCTTCTTCATCTTCATCACTACCGGTGTCCACATCACTTGAGCCGAAATCTTGAAGTGCAGAGATCATACTATGCACTATGTTGCGCATTGATAAATCTTTCGTCTTCTTATTCTTTGTAAACGATTTCTTCGGCCTTGTTTGCTTTTCTTCATGTGAAGTCGGACCTGAAAGGTTAGGGCACTCCGTACGAAAATGTCCTGTCTTACCACATTCAAAACATCGTTGAGGTCCGGAGCTTCCTCTCCTTCTAGTTCTCACATTTTGCAATGCTTTTGAGAACCGAGTAGAGATGAGTGCAAGCTCCTCCTCTGGAAACTCTTCAATCTGTTCAAGGGTTAGAGAGGATAGCAAAGAGAGTGCACCACTAGATGATGATTGACTAGAACTAGACATGTCACGTTGCGAAACAAATGCAATAGACTTGTTGGGGTTTTTACGTGAGATGATGCCAATTTCATGAGTTTTCAATTTAGAATAAAGCACGTCCAAAGTAAGAGAACTCATGACAGTAGATTCACGAATAGATGTAACTTTCATCTCCCAAATTGACATATCTAATGCTCCTAACAATTGTCTAGCATTTTCAGCATCTGAAAAGTTAACATTGACACTACGCAAGTTGCTGAGAATTTTATTAAAGCGAGCAAAAAGGTCGTCAATTGACTCACCGGGTTGCATCTCAAAACGCATGTATTCTTTCTTGAACATATCTTGCCTTACCTCCTTGATCGTATTGGATCCTTCATGGTAGTCACAAAGAGCTTTCCAAACATCATATGCAGATCGGAGGTGTGCAACACGGTCGAAGTCGCTTTGAGTCAATCCTTGGATGATCAAGTTGCGAGCCTTGTTGTTGTTGTCAACATATCTCATGTTCGCAGTCGTAACTTGATCGTTGGGTGGTACATCAAAGTTCCAGTAGACCTTTTCCCATATGGCGAAGCCTTGCGCCTGTATGTAGGCCTCCATCCGCGCCTTCCAAACCTGAAAATTGATGCCATTGAACACACAAGGGTTTGCGGAGTACTTCTCCATGATGGTTAGTCAAAACACGTGCAAATCACAAAGATTAGAGCACCTTGGCTCTGATACCAATTGTAGGATCGAAGAGCACGTGAAAAGCTACCAGAGGGGGGGTGAATGGTAGATTAAAACTTTTCGCAGCGGAAACAACAAAAACTCCTCAGCAAAAAATCAATCGGTTAAAGAAACCATGTGTGCAAGTGTTTTCAAACGTGTTCAACCATGACAAATCAAGTAGAGAGGTAGAGAATCAAGTCACGGATCTAGTGCAACAAGAATCCTTGAAAACACGAAGTAAAACTTGAGATACGATCAAAACATTAAACGAAGATCAATCTGTTCTACCCGATATAAAACAGATCTGCAATGCTGCAAAGAAACTCGTGTATCTCGAAAACTACAGATCCGAAGCTCGTGAAAATTTCACAGATGATAGATAATTGAGTTGTGAAGACAACTCAAAAAGAATCACGTCAATCGGATCTGTAAAACTCGAGTTATGAACGAAACACCAAAGCAACGTCGGTCTGTCCAGAAACTCGGCGAGAAAGACTTGACGAAAAACAAGTCGGACGAACAAGGAACAAAATCTCCTCGAAACTATGAACTTTATTCAATAGAAACACAAGAGGAACAACCCAAAGTTCTCTACCCACGAGAGCTCTGGCCTCCCTTGCTTTTATTGCCAGCCCTCAGGCTAAACAATCCAATCTAGGACTCCTACTCCTAATTGGACTCGTATCCTAACTTACCATAACTGCTCAGGACTCTCCTATTCGCAGGTACAAGCAATCGTGAGACTTCCAAACACCTTAGGAACGTCCTAAACATTCCTAAAACAACTCAACTTCGTGCCTAGCACGAAATCCTATCATAACCAACTCAAATCTTCCATATTTGAGCCATATCCGACTCAGCCTCAGCCTGAGTACGCAATCCAGCCGGTTGGACCTTTCTGACCAATTCTTTACATCCACTTCTCTTCATCACGCCTTGGAACAATGTTGCCACGTCCATGCACTCCTTGCACACGTGCAAACACCTTCCAACGACGTACACCCAACCTTCATACGCACTGCCCTTGATCCAAACATGTTGCGCGACCTCCCGATCAACTCAACCACAGCTCCTCCCGAACTTGGTTGTTGGAACCTCATCTCCTCCCTGAGACTAGTCCAAGGATCCCGTCACCAGCCATGTCTTGAACCCAAGCAACACCTGCACATGAATAAACAACCAATTCTTCCGAGCACAAGTCCTCGACTTGACTCAAGTTAGTTCGAAAACCACAACACCTTACATGAGCACGTCACATAAGCATGTTGCAAACCATATCAAATGATAACAGCCATAATCACCAAAATACACCAAAAACTTAGCAAATTAATACTAAGCAAACCTTCCCATAAAGCAAGTTTGAAACATTGCGAGTTAAAAGCAAAAACAAGACGCTGCAGTTCTACGAGTTGAACTTCACCGGAGCTCCCTAAAAACAAGCTCCGGACCTCACAGAAGCTCTCCGGACCTTGCAGGAGCTCTCCGGACCTTGCCAACACTTGGCGGACCTAACAAAGAACTTGTCAGACCTTGCCACAGAAGAATGTTTTGGCAATATTCAAAACTTTGAATGTTAATGCTAACTTTTATCCTAATTGCCAATGTATTCAGCACACATAGGTCTCACAGATTGCCTTCTCTAACAATTTGGTGAGGGGTCTCGAGATCTTGGAGAAGCCCTCAATGAACCATCGATAGTACCCAGCCAATCCTAAGAAGCTTCGAATCTCCCCGACATTTTCAGGGGTCTTCCACTTCTGCACATCCGTGATCTTGGCGGTATCCACATAGATTCCTCCTTCCGAGATTATATGTCCTAATAAGGGAACTCTCGTCAGCCAAAACTCACATTTGCTTAGCTTGGCATATAGTTGGTGTTCTCTCAACTTTTGCAACACTAGTCTCAGATGCTTCTCGTGTTCTTCTTCATCTTTGGAGAAGATGAGAATGTCATCGATGAAAACCACCACAAATTTGTCCAAATATGCCACGAATACCTTGTTCATGAGATACATGAAGTACGTCGGGGCATTAGTTAGCCCGAACGGCATGACGGTGTATTCATACAGCCCGTACCGAGATACTAAAGTTGTCTTTGGAATGTCGGTTGGCCTTATCTTCAGTTGGTGATATCCCGACCTGAGATCGATTTTTGAGAATACACAAGCCCCTCTAAACTGATCAAATAGGTCTTCAATGCGAGGTAATGGATACTTGTTCTTGATGGTTACCTCATTCAACGCACGGTAGTCGATGCATAGCCTATGGGTTCCATCCTTCTTGCGCACAAATATCACGGGAGCTGCCCATGGCGAGGAACTAGGACGAATATACCCTTTCTCCATCAATTCCCGGATATGTTCTTTGAGCTCTTCTAGTTGTTTAGAATCCATCCGTATGGCCTCTTGTATATCAGGGCGGTTCCAGGCATTAGTTCAATCGTGAACTCCACTTCACGATCTGGGGGCATACCTGGCAACTCCTCAGGAAAAACGTCCGGATATTCCTTGATAACCCTTATCTCTTCCACTTCCACTTGATTGAGTTTAATGTCCCTCTTAGGTTCTTGTACGGCTATGAACTTCACTTTTGTGCCACCAGTGTGAGTTAGTTCCACTGTTCTAGTCGAACAATGGATGATGCCTTTATGTTTGGTCAACCAGTCCATACCCAAAATAATATCTATCCCTTATGAGTTTATCACTACGAGGTTTGCAGTAAATACTACCCCATTAATGTCTAGATTCACTTTGGGGCACACTTGTCTTGTTCTTATTTCTCCCCCTGGAGAGTTCACTGCTAATGTATGATTCATTTGGGTTGTTGCTAGATCATGCTTCTTAACAAATCCTTTTGCAATGAACGAGTGGGTAGCACCAGAATCGAACAAAATGGTCGCAATGTGTAAATTTGCAGAGAACTTACCAATTACCACATCAGGTGCCTCCTGTGCTTCTTCCATGGTCATGTGGTCCACCCGTCCTCGCATCACATTCTGCTGCTGTGGCTGCATAGGCTTCTTCTTTGGGCACTTATGAGCGTAGTGCCCCACTTCCCCACAGTTGAAGCATTGCACCCCAACTTTAGGTGCCTGGCCTTTGTTGTCTTGGGGTGGGTTCTGTGACCCTTGTCCTGCTGGTCGAGGTTGATAAGTGGGGCGTGGCTGCTGCACAAACTGACGCTGCGGCTGTACTAGTGCTGATGGAGGCCTGAAGTTCGGGTTGTAACCTCTCGGTGCTGAGTAGGGTACCACAGCACGGCTCATCTGTCCTGCAGGTTGCTGCATAATACGTGGGCGTGTGTTGCTGCTTGACGCTTGGTGTGCACCATCTTTTGGAAACTTTCATATTCGTTGGAGGACATTGCACATTGCATTTCCATGGTGATCCCTTCCACAAAGCAGTCCTGTTTCTGCTCATCAGTTTCAATGTCCCGTGGCGCATAGCGGGACAGTTGGGTGAACTTGGTGAGGTACTCCCTCACCGTCATGTTGCCTTGTTGCAGCCCAAGAAACTCCTTCCTTTTGTTCTTGAGTTCTCCCCTTGGTATGTAGTGGTTGCAGAAGCTGCGCTTGAATTCCTCCCAAGTTATGTTCTCAGGGTCGTGGTGGGCTGCCACATAAGCGGTCCACCAATCAGCAGCGGGTCCATTCAATTGATGAGAGGCAAACAACACCCTCTCATATCCTTGCCACGTATGATCCTCATCTTGTTCTCAATGGTCTTGAGCCAATTATCTGCCTCCAGGGGTTCAGCAGCACTTGTAAACTTCGGGGGTTGAGTTCCTAGGAACTCACTCAACCTTGGTTGACGTGGTGCAGCCTGTGGGGGTGGAGCTTGGTGTAAGTTGGCCACCACTTGAGTCAAATTCTGGATGAGCTGATTTTGATTGCCGATCATTTGGTAGATAGGATCAGCTCCTCCTTGGCGACCACCCCTGCCTTGCCATCCTGGAAGGTGAGGATTGGCAGCCTCATTGTTATTGTTGTTGTTGTTGGGGTTGGCACCACGACCTCTTCCTCTTCCAGCCATCTATTATGATTAACCAAATGTCAACTTAATCATGATGCATTAATTTCCCACGTTGCTTGTATAAACTTAAACCTTTGAGACATTAAGATTTAGACAATTTCAGAAAATCTCGCATAGATTTTTAGGCACCATGTCTCATATGAAAATAGATGCAACTATTGATTCATAAGGCTTCACACACAAAAGCAAATGCAATCATAAAGACGAGGTTGTGGACAAGTGCCCATGGCTCCCACAACTCACGTTACACACCAAACGTTAACAAGCAAATAGATAGGTTCTTGACTCGACTACTCGATAACATGCTGAAATAAGGGAAATGACTCTAAACGACTCGTCTCACTGTGCTGGCTCATCGGGGTCTTCCTCATCATTGCGGCTGCCCTCTGACTCCGCTCTAGGTGGGGAAGCTGCTGGTGGAGAAGTGTGGCGACGCTTGTTCGTCCGGCGGTCTGGGGAGTCAGGAGTCCATGTGTCATTCTCCGTGACACAAAGTTCGTTCATATCTCCTCTCTCCCTCGCCCTCAAGCTAGCGCAAAGCAATGCCTCAGTCTCCTTCAGGGCGTCACGGACATCCTGAAGCTCTTGCTGGCACTCCTGCAGTCAAGTGCTGAGCATAGCTGCATCCTCCAAGCACAAGTCCATGTGATCATGGGAGGTTCCCTGCTGCACCGGCGGGTACTTGTACTCCGCGGTGCCACTCTCACGCTGGAGGACATACATGTACTCAGTCCTGTCCAGGTGGACACGGTTGATGTAACTCTGGCAGGTGATGGCCTCCCAGGTGACATCCTTCTCAGCATCGGCCTGAGTCGCCCGACAAGCTGGAGAGCGGTGAATCTTGAGAAGCTTGTTGTCGTGGAAGATCCTCATCTCTGAGCTCCATTCTTCACGCTTTTCACGGATGGTCTTGGTGGAGCTGTAGTGTATGATCAGCTTGCCGACGTTGCGGGCGGTGTGAAGCATACGCCGAAGACGGCGCAACAAGCCTCCTACTGCCAACCCATAGGAGTGGTACGTCACCGGGCGGTTCTCCTCCCTCAAGGCAAGTGCAGCTATAGGAACTCTCCCTCCGGTGGACTTGCAAGTGGTGCGGACCATGCGAACCATCTAAAACATAAAACATTTAAAATCAAGTTAGACAATAATCAAATAAATACTGTATTTTGAATAAAAGTTGAGGCAAGATGAACAATAAAATAAAGGAAGAACATTAATTAACACTTTTACCCCACACATTTCATAAAATAGTTTTTAAGAACATAAGGTCCTTAAATACGTCCATTTCTACCTAGGTCCACGTTCCTACGGGCAACCTTGGCTCTGATACCACTTCTGTCACACCCAGTTATTTCGCGGAACACCCGAATGAATATCACATGTATGCCAGGATCATATTCTCATACATGTGACGACAAAGAGTGAAGCATCACTATATTACAAGCCAAGTGTTCGAATATAAATAAGTCTTACATAACGTCTCGATGGACGATAACATGTTCAGAACATAGAATTCAACAAACAACGGAAGATAAGTCTTGTGGGCTCCGTCACAGGCATTGCCCGGGGGACTCCGTGAACCTAGAATCCTTCTTCGGGTCCGAAGTCTTGGTCATTGTACACCACGTCATTCCCTTGGCCTGCAGCAATTTAAAACCAACAGAAAAGCAAGCTTGAGTACCGTTGGTACTCAGCAAGTGTGGGAAATGAATGTCATGCAGGCTAGAACAAGGATAGGTTGAACTCATGGTTAAATCACTAAGCAATTAGTACCTATCACCTTAGTTTATTATGCACCTACATTACTACATAAGTGGAATGGTCCCAATCCCCCAACCCATCATCAATATCAAATCACCATCACTTCATTTCCATTGTTAAGCTTCCTGCTTAACATCCGCCCCTTCCCAATTCATCATTCCTCTAATCATGAATAAGTCCAAGCCGCTCTTGACCGTGAGCATGGCTGTCATGACAGTTTTGACTCTGCAGAGTTTGCACCACTGTACCCACATGTAGTGATTTCACCCCCGTTGCCGGGTGGACTAGAAAACCTCCATTATGCTAGTGGTCGCGAACCACGTTCACACTTTCGAGGTATGTAGCCAGGAGATCACTACGAGGCCTTAACAAAGGGATTCCCGATGAGTGTGGGCCCACTGAGGTTTCACCCCTAACAGCATCCAGGAGGCTCCAACCCCCGCTGCAGTGGCCCCCCCTTGAGCCTTGCGGTTCATATGGTAGTCCAGCTGACACCTATTCTCCGCACCATCCAAACACCCATACTACGCCGGAGATACACCTAATTAATTGGCCAATCTGCCCCATCTCAGCATGTGGTTGGCACGGTAAAGCTTGATTACATGCTCCATGAACCGGTCCTTAGGATCCAGGCAAGTACTAAACACAAACCCGTGTCTCGTGCACACAACACCAACCGAAGAATCCAACTTGCCTTGGTCTCCATCTCTACATAATTCATAATAACCCATTCAACAGTAAAGTAATCAAGGTGATGATCTCATATCCCCTTTATCCCTTTATAAGCATGGCTAAGCATGTGTAGTGTAAATGATTGACATAATAAAATAACTCCCAACCCAGGCTACAAGGAAGCAAGATAATGAAAATCTAGGGAAACTTCCTAGCATGGGTATCAGATTCAAATTTAACAATGCAACTAACTTCTAGCTACACATCCTAGTATAGGATCAAAGTGGTCAAGGACACTTGCCTTCTTCCTGCTGCTCCGGGAATGGAAAGTCTTGATCTTGAAAGGTGAGAACCGGCTCTGGGGCTGGTTCTACTCATGCCAACACACCCATAGCACATATATTTATGTTTGGTGTTTACCCAGGATATGTTGATTCTATGCATACATGCACTTTTAAACATATATTTTACTTCTAACTTTAATATTCAGATTTCTAAGTGCACATTATATATGAATTTCCAATTTGAACAAATTTTCGATATTAGATAATACACTTCTTAGCCACAAAATTAGCATGAAAGATAATTTCCTACTCCAATAGGTTTTCAGATCTTCTACGCAATTCTTAACTTGAAGTTTTGGATTTGGGGACCTCATTTGACATTTTCCAATTATGTATACCTATTTTCCTATATTTTCAGATTTATTTTCCATACCTAAAAGTGAACTTCAATACTAAAACAGCAAAATATGTCACCTACACAGAATATATTTTGATCTAATTTGCGCAACAAAATGTCTTTTGGCTTCCTATCTGATGGGATCCATTTTAAACATATATTTACCTATTTTCCAGAATTGTTTCAAGCCAAAAAATGAATTTCAGCACTGAAACAGCAAAATAAATTCATACACAAAATTTCTACTGTTCCAAATATCTAAACAGAACCTTTATAAATTTTCCCTACCCTTTTTGGTTACTTAGATTCATTTTTCCACATATTTAAAATTGTTTTATGCCTAAAGGGTATATTTCAGAAATAAATCACAAAACAGCAACTTTATTGAGATTTCAGAGTTTATCTTCCATCTGAACTAATATTTCAGATTGTTCTACAAGTTTTCAAAAGAACTAGGATGATTTGAACTGAATTTATTCTTATGTTTGAATTTAAACCGTACTTAATTTGCTTGAATCTCTAAATTAGATATTGCACAGGGTTGAAATTCAAATTCTATACTGTTGCAGGGTCAAAATTATATTTTCCAAAAACCTCAGGGGTCAATGCATCATTTACAGAGGGTTTTTCCTAATTTTTATTAAGTCCAGGGGCTAAAACTGATTTTTAAATGTATTTACATGAATTCCAGAGAGCCCACGGGCTAGATCAGAAGGTTTCAGGGGCTAGCTATTCTTTTCTAACAAATCCAGGGAGAGCGCGTAAGATTCCCAACCTTTATAATGCGGGGCTGATGTGGGCCGTCCGATTTTAAATGGAGGGCCGAGATTAGATCGCGAAGGGGTACGCGGGGGTTCTATTTTCATCCACACGATTTAAAATGGACGGGCCACTGAGGGCCACGTCGCCCTGGCCGGAGCAAGTCGGCGAGTGGCGGCGCGCGGTGGCGGGGGGTGGCGATCTCACCGGTGCCGCCTCGGTTTTCGTCGCTGTGCGCTAGAACTCGCATCTTTCTGCACGGATCGGCTGCGGAGGAATAGGGGAAGCTTACCTAGGGATTTTCTTCGGCCCAGAAGGGTTGGAATCGGCTCTGTGACGGCGACGGGCGGGGGAGCTCCTCGGTGCTCGATGGAGAAGCGGTTTGGGTCGGCGATCCTTCGAGTTCTACGGTTGTGAGGCTTCCTCTGTGGTTAGCATAGGGTGTACCGAGGGTCAAAAGGGTCGGGTCGTGGAAATTTAGTGACTTCAGAGATGACCGGCGGCTAGACCTCACCGGAACTCGATGACGTCGGTTGCCTCGGCAGAAAATCGTTCCGGAGTGAGCGTCACCGGCTAGTGTTCGATGCTGCGATGAAGTAGAACCGGTTAGATAGACCAGAACGGCGTTGTGCCGAGGGGAATTCAAAGGTTGGGCGGCGGTGCTCACCGGTGGCGAGCAGAGGGGGTTCGCGGGAGTTTAAATCGGCCTGGAGTCCCGGGGTGGGTACGTGCGTGCGGAACTAGCGCTCGTGGGGGCGGATCAGTCGGTTACGAGCGGGGAATTCGGCCGGCGGCGTGCGATCGGGCGCGGGAAATGCGTGACGGTTGGGGGAGCGGGGGAAGGTGATGACATGCGGGCCCTGCGTGGCAGAGAGAGAGGAGGGGGGGAAGGCCATGGCCTGCTGGGCCGGCTGGGGCTGCTGCGGTGGGTTTCGGCCCAGTAGCCATTTTTTTCTTTTTCCTTTTCTTTTTCTTTTCTGTTTTTGCTTCAAATTTGAATTCCGGGTTGAATTTGAATTTTCCTTCAACATGCATCACATCCACTAAATTTGAATTCATCTCTTGCCACATTTTGGGGTGTTACATTTCTTCGGCGCAAAACAGCCGAGCTCCGGCTTCCCTCACCATAGAACGACCTTCCTCCACGGCGACCTAACACAAGTCGGCGCTCGGGCGCACGTGGACAGCTCACCACAAAGGCTTTCACGCCCGAGAAAGCACGGCCACGGGAGCGCCCTACCTCAGTGCTGCTGTCCTTTGGAACTTGGATCAAGCCGTTGTAACACCCCAAAATCTGCTAAAGAGGGGAATTTAAAAAATTTTGGACATATTGCATGTGGTGCAAAAATTTAAATTCAAACTGGAATTCAAATTCAAATCAAAACAGAAAAGAAAAGGAAAAAAAAAGAAAACCCCAGCCGGCCAGTGGGCCGAAACACGCCAGCCAGCCCACTATCTCCCCGTGCCAGCCCAAACCCGTGCCCCTCTCTTCCCCCTACTGAAACGCGGTGCCCGCGTGTCATCTCCTACCTCCGGCGCGCCCCAACGGCCGGACGCTTCCCTCGCGCCCGATCGCAACCAACTCCGGAAACCCGCGTCCCCAGCCCGACTTCCGGTCCCGGACGACTCCGACTCGATCCCAACAGACCGCCCCCCTCGCCTATATAAACGTCGACATCGCCCTGTTTTCCCCCCTGATCGGCCGTTCTTCTCTCCGGTGAGAACCGAAGATTCTACAGCCAATTTCCGTCGATCCTTGCTCCAATTTACTGATCTAACGTGCTGATCACGTTCCACCGCCGACGTGCCTTGCGCTCCAACAGCCACCCCGACGTGCACCGAAGATCGTCGCCGTTGAAGCTCACCGCCGACTGACTTCCAGGACCTCCGAGTGCTGGAAAACCCCTCGGTGAGCGTCCCCTACCCCTCCGCAGCCGATCCATGCAAAAAGATGCGAGTTCTAACGTGTAGCGGCAAAAGCCGAGGCTGCGCCGTCGAGGTCGCCACCCCCCGCCGCCGCGCGCGCGGGCTGGCTCCGGCCAGGGCGACGTGGCCCCATGAGGGCCGTCTATTTTAAATCGCACGGTAGAATTAAAACCCGCGGGTACCAGTTCGGCGATCTAATCTGAGCCGTCTATTTTAAATCGGACGGTCCACATCAGCCCCGCGTATAAAGGCCGGGATTCTTACGCGCTACCCCCTGGGGATCTCGGAAAACACGAGCTAGCCCCGGAAACTTCTGATCTAGCCCCTGGAACTTCAGAAATTCGTGTAAATTTATTTAAAAATCAGTTTTAGCCCCTGGACTTAATAAAAATTAGGAAAACCCCTCTGTTATGTGTAGTTAGACCCCTGGAAATTTATGAAATAGCAAATTAGACCCTGCAGTAGGGTGGATTTACCTTTTTGACCCTATATGATATTAAATTCAGAAATTTAAATATGTGACTAGGATTTAAATTTAAAAGGTAAGGCAAACACAAGTGCAAATTCAAATTCAAATTCTCCTAGCACATGGAAAACTTTAGAATGAGTTAAAAATAGATTTTTAGGCTGAATTGAATTCTATCTAAATGATATTCATATTTATTAGTTCTAGAAACACATTTTAGGCTAGGAAATAATTCTAAAAACTAGTAAAATAAATTTAATTTGTTCCACATCAGAGAGGAAGTTCAAATATATATTATTGAACATTTTAGATCAGAACCTATTCTATTTAGATGATGTGTCTTACTATTTTCATAATAAAGTTCACTTTTAGGCATAGAAAATAAATCTGAAAATATAGGAAAATAAGTATACATAATTAGAAAAGGATAAATGAAGTCTCCAAATCCAAAAAACTTCAGTTTAGGATTTGGTAGAAGATCTGAAAACCTATTTGGAGTAGGGAATTACCTTTCATGCAAACTTGGTAGCTAAGAAGTATATTAATTAAATATAAAGAATTTGTTCAAATTGAAAATTCATATATAGTGTGCAAACAGAAATCTGAATACAAAAGTTAGAAATCATATACATATGTTTAAAAGTGAATGTAGGCCAAAAATCAACACATGTAGAGTAACCACAACACTTAGAAATGTGAATGACTTTCATAAGTATGTAGGTGTGGTTTGTATGAAGTGAAAGTGTGAACTATGTCTTATGGAATGTTGTTTTCTTTTGCTATGTGTATTGGCATGAGTAGAACCTGCCCCAGAGCAAGTTCTCCCCTTCCAAGACCAAAACTTTACATTCCCAGAGCAGCAGGAAGAAGGCAAGTGTCCTTGACCACTTTGATCCTATGCTAGGATGTGTAAATAGAATTATTTGCATTGTCAATTGAAATATAAAACCCATGCTAGGAAGTTTCCCTAGAATTGCATTACCTTGTTTCCTTGTAACTTGGGTTGGGATTTATTCTATCATGTCATTTATTTATATGCTTATGCTTAGCCATGCTTAGAATGGGATAATTGGGATATGAGATCATCAATTTATTTACCTTACTCTTGAATGAAATATTATGAGTTATGTAGATGTAGGGATCGAGGCAAGTTCGATGATTTGGTTGGTGTTGGGTGCACGAGACTCGGGTTTGTGTTAAGTACTTGCCTGGATCATAAGGACCGGTTCATGGAGCATGTAACCTGGCTTTACCGTGCCAACCACATGCTGAGATGGGGCAGCTTGGCCAATTAATTAGGTGTATCCCCGACGTAGTATGGGTGTTTTGGATGGTGCGGGGAGTAGGTGTCAGCTGGACTACAGTATGAACCGCAAGGCTCAAGAGGGGGCCACTGCAGCGGGGTTGGAGCCTCTTGTATGCTGTTAGGGGTGAAACCTCAATGGGCCCACGCTCGTCGGGAATCCCTTTGTAAAGGCTTTGTAGTGATCTCCTGGCTACACACCTGGGAAGTGTGAATGTGGTTCGCAGCCACTGGCATAATGGAGGTTCTTTTAGTCCACCCGGCAATGAGGGATGAAATCACTACATGAGGGTACAGTGGTACAAACTCTGTACAGTCAAAACTGTCATGACAGTCGTGCTCACGGTCAAGAGCGGCTTGGACTTATTCATGATTAGAGGATGATAGATTGGAAAGTTGAGGATGTTAGGTGGGGAGCTTAACATTGGAAATGAGACTATGCTTACTTGATTTTGATGATGGGTTGGGAGATTGGGACCATTTCACCTATGTAGTAATGTAGATGCTTAATAAAGCTAAGGTGATAGGTATTAATAGCGTAGTGCTTTAACCATGAGTTCAACCTCTCCTTGCTCTAGCCATGCATGACATAACTTTCCCACACTTGCTGAGTACCATCGGTACTCAAACCTGCATATTTGTTGGTTTAAATTGCTGCTCAGGTCAAGGGGATGATGTGGTGTTCAATGACCAAGACTTCGGACCCGAAGAAGGATTCTAGGTTCATGGAGTCCCCTGGGCAACGCCTGTGACGGAGCCCACAAGACTTATAATCCGCTGCTATTTTATTTACATGTTATGAACTTATTATCGTCCATCGAGACGTATGCTATGTAAGACTTATTTATATTCGACACCTGGCTTGTCATAAATGATGCTTCACTATTTGTCATCACATGTATGAGAAAATGATCCTGGAATACGTGTGGTATTCACTCGGTTGATCTTCGGAGAAATCGGGTGTGACAGAAGTGGTATCAGAGCCAGGTTGCCCGCAGGAACGTGGACCTAGGTAGAAATAGACGTATTTAAGGACCCTATTTTCCTAAAAACTATTTTACAAAGGTGTGGGTTGATGGTGTGATTTAATAGTGTCACTTTATTCATCTTACCCCAACTTTTATTCAAAATACAATTTTATTTAACTCTTATCCAACTTAATTTTAAATGCTTTATGTTTTAGATGGTTCGCATGATCCGCACCGCCCGCAAGTCCACCGGAGGGAGAGTTCCTGTAGCTGCCGTTGCCTTGAGAGAGGAGAACCGTCCGGTGACGTACCATTCCTACGGATTGGCAGTAGGAGGCTTGTTGCGCCGTCTACGGCGCATGCTCCACGCTGCCGGCAATACGCGCAAGCTAATCATACACTACAGCTTCACCCGGACCATCCGTGAGAAGCGGGGAGAGTGGAGTTCATAAATGAGGATTATCCATGAAAATGAGCTGCTCAAGATCCACCGCTCTCCAGCTTGTAGGGCGACACAGGTCGATGCTGAGAAGGATGTCACCTGGGAGGCCATCACCTGCCAGAGTTACATCTACCGTCGCCACCTCGACAGGACTGAGTACATGTATGTCCTCCAGCGTGAGAGTGGTACCGCAGAGTACAAGTACCCGCCAGTGCAGCAGGGGACTTCACATGAGCACATGGACCTGTGCTTGGAGGATGCGGCCATGCTCAGCACTCGACTACAGGAGTGCCAGCAGGAGCTCTAGGATGTTCGTGACACCCTGAAGGAGACTGGGGCGTTGCTTCGAGCCATCTTGAGGGCAAGAGAAAGAGGAGATGGGAATGAACTATGTGTCACCATGAATGACACATGGACTCCTGACTCCCCAGACCGCCGGGCGAGCAGGCGTCGCCGCACTTCTCCACCAGCAGCTTCCCCACCCAAAGCGGAGTCAGATGGCAGCCGCAATAATGAGGAAGATCCCGAGGAGCCAGCTCAGTGATACAAGTCATGTAGAGTCCTTTCCCTTAGTTCAGTAGGTTATCGAGTAGTCGAGTCAATACCTTAGTTAATTGTGTGTTAATGTTTGGTGTGTGACGTGAGTTATTGAAGCCATGGGCATTTGTCCACAACCTCGTCTTTAGGTTGCTTTGCTTTGATGTGTGAACCCCTATGAATTAAGAGTGCATTTGTTTTCGCGTGAGACGTAAAACCCTCAGAAAATGTTAATATAATAAGGCATCAAAAGTTTAAGTCTAAACCAGCAAATTGGGAAGTTAATACATAATGCTTTAAATTAACATCTGGTTGATCATGATAGATGGCCGGAAGAGGAAAGGGTCGTGGTGCCAACCCCGCCAACAACAACGATGAGGCCGGAAACCCGCATCATTCTGGAGGACAAGACATGGGTGGTCGCCGTGAAGGAGCTGACCCCATCCACCAAATGCTTGAAAACCAGAATCAGCTCATCCAGAGCCTAACTCAAGTGGTGGACAACTTGCACCAAGCTCCACCCACACAAGCTGCACCACGCCAACCAAGGTTGAGTGAGTTTCTAGGGACTCAACCTCCAAAGTTCGCAAGTGCTGCTGAACCTCTGGAGGCAGATGACTGGCTAAAGACCATTGAGAGCAAGATAAGGATCATACAATGCCAAGTGTATGAGAGGGTGCTGTTTGCCTCTCACCAATTGCATGGACCTGCTGCTGATTGGTGGACCGCTTACGTAGCAGCCCATCATGACCCCGAGAACATCACTTGGGAAGAGTTCAAGCGCAGTTTTCACAACCATTACATACCAAGGGGTGAACTCAAAAACAAGAGGAAGGAGTTCTTGGGACTGCAGCAAGGAAACATGACTGTGAGGGAATACCTCACTAAGTTCACCCAACTATACCGTTATGCACCACGGGACATCGAAACTGATGAGCAGAAACAGGACTGCTTTGTGGAAGGACTTACTGCAAAGATGCAATGTGCAATGTCCTCCAATGAGTATGAAAGCTTCCAAAAGATGGTGGACAGAGCATTTGTTGTGGAGAGGAAGCTGAAGGCCTTGGAAAATGAAAACAAGAGGAAGGCGGGATGGTCACACCAAGCCTTGGGTAGCAACACACGCCCACGACTGATGCAGCCACCCGCAGGGCAGACGAGCCGTGCTGTGGTACCCTACTCAGCACCGAGAGGGTACAACCCGAATTTCAGGCCTCCGTCAGCACCATCACAGCCACAACGTCAGTTTGTACAGCAGCCTCGCCCCACATATCAACCTCGACCAGCAGTACAAGGACCACCGAACGAACCCCAAGACAACAAAGGCCAGGCACCTAAGGTTGGGGTGCAATGCTTCAACTGTGGTGAAGTGGGGCACTACGCCCATAAGTGCCCAAAGAAGAAGCCCATGCAGCCACAACAGCAGAATGTGATGCGAGGACGGGTGAACCACGTGACCATGGAGGAAGCGCAAGAGGCACCTGACGTGGTAATTGGTAAGTTTCCTGCCAATTTACACATTGCAACCCTATTGTTTGATTCTGGTGCTACCCACTCGTTCATTGCTCAAGGGTTTGTTAAGAAGCATGATCTAGCAACAACTCAAACGGACCATATGCTAGCAGTAAACTCTCCAGGGGGAGAGATAAGGACAAGACAAGTGTGTCCCAAGGTGAATCTAGACATTAATAGGGTAGTATTTACTGCCAACCTCATAGTGATAGATTCACAAGGGATAGATATTATTTTGGGTATGGATTGGTTGACCAAACATAAAGGAATCATCCATTGTTCGACAAGAACAGTGGAACTAACTCACCCTAGTGGCACAAGAGTAAAGTTCATAACCATACAAGAGCCTAGGAGGGACATTAAACTCAATCAAGTTGAGGTGGAAGTGGAGGAGATCAGGATCATCAGGGAATATCCAGATGTTTTTCCGGCGGAGTTGCCAGGTATGCCCCCCGATCGTGAAGTGGAATTCGAGATTGAGCTAGAGCCTGGAACAGCTCCTATATACAAGAGACCCTATCGGATGGACTCCAAACAGCTGGAAGAACTCAAGGGACATTTGAGAGAATTGACAGAGAAGGGGTACATTCGTCCTAGTTCCTCACCATGGGGAGCTCCAGTGATATTTGTGCCCAAGAAGGACGGGACCCAAAGGTTATGCGTAGACTACCGTGCGTTGAATGAAGTAACCATCAAGAACAAGTACCCATTACCCCGCATTGAAGACTTGTTTGATCAGTTGAGGGGAGCCTGTGTGTTCTCGAAAATTGATCTCAGGTCAGGGTACCACCAACTTAAGATAAGGCAAACCGATATTCCAAAGACAGCTTTCGTATCTCGGTACGGACTGTATGAATACACCGTCATGCCTTTCGGGCTAACTAATGCCCCGGCATACTTCATGTATCTCATGAACAAGGTATTCATGGAATATCTGGACAAATTTGTGGTGGTTTTCATTGATGACATTCTCGTCTTCTCCAAAGATGAAGAAGAACATGAGGGACATCTAAGGTTGGTGTTGCAAAAGCTGAGAGAACACCAACTATATGCCAAGTTGAGCAAGTGTGAGTTTTGGCTGAAGAGAGTTCCCTTCTTAGGACATATAATCTTGGAAGGAGGAATCTCCGTAGATCCCGCCAAGATCGAGGATGTGCAAAAGTGGAAGACACTTGAGAATGTCGGGGAAGTTCGAAGCTTCTTAGGATTGGCTGGGTATTATCGACGGTTTATCGAGTGTTTCTCCAAGATTTCGAGACCCCTCACCAAATTGTGGGAGAAGGGAATCACATTCACATGGACACCGCAGTGCGAGACGAGTTTTCAGGAACTGGAGAAAAGATTGACAACAGCCCCAGTGCTAGTTATGCCAGATATGCCGAAGAACTTTTCAGTGTACTGCAATGCCTCTGGAAACGGGTTGGGATGTGTTCTCATGCAAGAGGGGCGTGTCGTGGCTTATGCGTCCCGGCAGCTCCGGAAACACGAGAAGAACTATCCTAAGCATGACCTAGAGCTAGCCGCAGTGGTACACGCGTTGAAGATTTGGCGGCATTACCTGATGGGGAAGAGGACAGAGATATATACGGATCATAAGAGCTTAAAGTATATTTTCACACAGCCAGATCTCAACCTCAGACAAAGGAGATGGTTAGAGCTAATCCACGACTTTGATGTGGGCATCAACTATCATCCTAGGAAAGCGAACGTCGTGGCAGATGCTTTAAGCCAGAAGGTGCAGGTCAATAGGTTGAGCTTGAAGGACATGCCTACAGAATTGAAGGAAGAGGTTATAAAACTCAATCTATGTCTGGTGAATAGTGGTGAAGCCATCGCCATGGAAGTGGACTCCACATTAGAGCAAGGTATACGCAACGGTCAAAAGACTGATGAGAAGATACAAGAAATCAGAGAACTCATCAAGGATAATAAAGCCCCTGGTTTCAGAGAGGATGAACAAGGTACGGTGTGGCACGGGAAAAGAATCTGTGTGCCTGAAGTGAAGGAGATCCGTGAATTGATTTTGAAGGAGGCTCATGATTCCGACTATTCCATTCATCCTGGAAGTACGAAGATGTATCATGACCTCAAGAGCAGATATTGGTGGTATGGAATGAAGCGAGATGTCACGGAACATGTTGCCCTATGTGACACATGTCAGTTGGTGAAAGCAGAACATCAACGACCCGCTGGATTATTGCAACCACTCAAAGTGCCTGAATGGAAATGGGAAGAAATCGGTATGGATTTCATAGTGGGACTACCTAGGACCCAATCAGGATATGATTCGATATGGGTCATCATCGATAGGCTAACCAAGGTAGCTCATTTCATCCCCGTGAAAGAAAGCTACATCGGATCCAAATTGGCAGTATACATGTCAAGGTTCGTGTGTTTCCATGGAGTGCCAAAGAAGATAGTGTCAGATCGAGGGACACAGTTCACCTCAAGGTTCTGGCAGAAGTTACATGAAACCATGGGAACTCATCTGAATTTTAGTTCTGCCTATCATCCCCAGACTGACGGACAGACGGAAAGAACCAATCAGATCCTTGAGGATATGTTGAGAGCATGTGCGCTCAAGAACTATAGGAGTTGGGATAAGAACTTACCGTATGCGGAGTTCTCCTATAACAACAGCTATCAGGCTAGTATGAAGATGTCACCATTTGAGGCTTTGTATGGGAGGAAGTGCAGAACTCCACTATTTTGGAACCAAACAGGGGAAAGTAAAGTGTTTGGGCCCGAGGTACTTCAAGAAACCGAGGCGAAAGTGAGGGAAATCCGCAACAACTTGAGGATAGCACAAACACGACAAAAGAGCTATGCCGATGTACGGAGAAGAGAGCTCATTTTCAACGTGGGGGACTATGTTTATCTCAAGGTGTCCCCTATCCGAGGACTTCGTCGGTTCAAGGTGAAAGGGAAGTTATCACCTCGATACATCGTACCCTTTCAGATCCTGGAGAGGAAAGGCGAAGTGGTATATCAACTTGAGTTACCAGCTCGCCTATCGGATGTGCACGATGTATTCCATGTGTCACAGCTCAAGAAATGTCTAAGGACACCTGAAGAGATATTACCCATGAATGAAGTTGACGTAGGAGAGGATCTGTCTTATGCCGAGCAACCGGTCAAGGTTTTGGAGACAATGGAACGCCTCACAAGAAATAAAAGAATTCGGATGTGCAAGCTGCAGTGGAAGCATCACTCGGAAGAAGAAGCCACATGGGAGTGAGAAGACAAGCTTAAGGCACAGTTTCCGGAATTGTTTTCCTAGAACCACCAATCTCGAGGACGAGATTTCTTTTAAGGGGGGTAGAGCTGTAACACCCCAAAATATGCTAAAGAGGGGAATTTAAAAATTTTTGGACATATTGCATGTGGTGCAGAAATTTAAATTCAAACTGGAATTCAAATTCAAATCAAAACAGAAAAGAAAAGGAAAAAGAAAAAAGAAAAAGAAAACCCCAGCCGGCCAGTGGGCCGAAACCCGCCAGCCGGCCCACTATCTCCCCGCGCCAGCCCAAACCCGCGCCCCTCTCTTCCCCCCACTGACACACGGGGCCCGCGTGTCATCTCCTACCTCCGGCGCGCCCCAACGGCCGGACTCTTCCCTCGCGCTCGATCGCAACCAACTCCGGAAACCCGCGTCCCCAGCCCGACTTTCGGTCCCGGACGACTCCAACTCGATCCCAACAGACCGCCGCCCTCCCTCGCCTATATAAACGTCGACATCGCCCTGTTTCCCCCCCCCCCCCCCCCCCCGATCGGCCGTTCTTCTCTCCGGTGAGAACCAAAGATTCTACAGCCAATTTCCGTCGATTCTTGCTCCAATTTACTGATCTAACGTGCTGATCACGTTCCACCGCCGCCGGGGATCCCTGTAGGTGAAGAAAACGACGTGCCTTGCGACCCAACAGCCACCCCAACGTGCACCGAAGATCGTCGCCGTTGAAGCTCGCCGCCGACCGACTTCCAGGACCTCCGAGTGCTGGAAAACCCCTCGGTGAGCGTCCCCTACCCCTCCGCAGCCGATCCATGCAAAAAGATGCGAGTTCTAACATGTAGCGGCAAAAGCCGAGGCTGCGCCGGCGAGATCGCCACCCCCCGCCGCCGCGCGCGCGGGCTGGCTCCGGCCAGGGCGACGTGGCCCCATGAGGGCCGTCTATTTTAAATCGCACGGTAGAATTAAAACCCACGCGTACCGATTCAGCGATCTAATCTGAGCCGTCTATTTTAAATCGGACGGTCCACATCAGCCCCGCGTTATAAAGGCCGGGATTCTTATGCGCTACCCCCTGGGGATCTCGGAAAACACGAGCTAGCCCCGGAAACTTCTGATCTAGCCCCTGGAACTTCAGAAATTCGTGTAAATTCATTTAAAAATCAGTTTTAGCCCCTAGACTTAATAAAAATTAGGAAAACCCCTCTGTTATGTGTAGTTAGACCCCTGGAAATTTATGAAATAGCAAATTAGACCCTGCAGTAGGGTGGATTTACCTTTTTGACCCTATATGATATTAAATTCAGAAATTTAAATATGTGACTAGGATTTAAATTTAAAAGGTAAGGCAAACACATGCGCAAATTCAAATTTAAATTCTCCTAGCACTTGGAAAACTTTAGAATAAGTTAAAAATAGATTTTTAGGCTGAATCAAATTCTGTCTAAATGATATTCATATTTATTAGTTCTAGAAACACATTTTAGGCTAGTAAATAATTCTAAAAACTAGTAAAATAAATTTAATTTGTTCCACATCATAGAGGAAGTTCAAAGATATATTATTGAACATTTTAGATCAGAACCTATTCTGTTTAGATGATGTGTCTTACTATTTTCATAATAAAGTTCACTTTTAGGCATAGAAAATAAATCTGAAAATATAGGAAAATAAGTATACATAATTAGAAAAGGATAAATGAAGTCTCCAAATCCAAAAAAACTTCAGTTTAGGATTTGGTAGAAGATCTGAAAACCTATTTGGAGTAGGGAATTACCTTTCATGCAAACTTGGTAGCTAAGAAGTATATTAATTAAATATAAAGAATTTGTTCAAATTGGAAATTCATATATAGTGTGCAAACAGAAATCTGAATACAAAAGTTAGAAATCATATACATATGTTTGAAAGTGAATGTAGGCCAAAAATCAACACATGTAGAGTAACCACAACACTTAGAAATGTGAATGACTTTCATAGGTATGTAGGTGTGGTTTGTATGAAGTGAAAGTGTGAACTATGTCTTATGGATTGTTGTTTTCTTTTGCTATGTGTATTGGCATGAGTAGAACCTGCCCCAGAGCAAGTTCTCCCCTTCCAAGACCAAAACTTTCCATTCCCAGAGCAGCAGGAAGAAGGCAAGTGTGCTTGACCACTTTGATCCTATGCTAGGATGTGTAGATAGAATTATTTGCATTGTCAATTGAAATATGAAACCCATGCTAGGAAGTTTCCCTAGAATTGCATTACCTTGTTTCCTTGTAGCTTAGGTTGGGATTTATTCTATCATGTCATTTATTTATATGCTTATGCTTAGCCATGCTTAGAATGGGATAGTCGGGATATGAGATCATCAATTTATTTACCTTACTCTTGAATGAGATATTATGAGTTATGTAGATGTAGGGATCGAGGCAAGTTGGATGATTTGGTTGGTGCTGGGTGCACGAGACTCGGGTTTGTGTTTAGTACTTGCCTGGATCCTAAGGACCGGTTCATGGAGCATGTAACCTGGCTTTACCGTGCCAACCACATGCTGAGATTGGGCAGCTTGGCTAATTAATTAGGTGTATTCTCGGCGTAGTATGGGTGTTTTGGATGGTGCGGGGAGTAGGTGTCAGCTGGACTACCGTATGAACCGCAAGGCTCAAGAGGGGGCCACTGCAGCGGGGTTGGAGCCTCTTGTATGCTGTTAGGGGTGAAACCTCAGTGGGCCCACGCTCGTCGGGAATCCCTTTGTAAAGGCTTCGTAGTGATCTCCTGGCTACACACCTGGTAAGTGTGAATGTGGTTCGCGACCACTGGCATAATGGAGGTTCTTTTAGTCCACCCGGCAACGGGGGATGAAATCACTACATGTGGGTACAGTGGTACAAACTCTGCAGAGTCAAAACTATCATGACAGCCGTGCTCACGGTCAAGAGCGGCTTGGACTTATTCGTGATTAGAGGATGATAGATTGGAAAGTTGAGGATATTAAGCGGGGAGCTTAACATTGGAAATGAGACTATGCTTACTTGATTTTGATGATGGGTTGGGAGATTGGGACCATTTCACCTATGTAGTAATGTAGATGCTTAATAAAGCTAAGGTGATAGGTATTAATTGCGTAGTTCTTTAACCATGAGTTCAACCTCTCCTTGCTCTAGCCATGCATGACATAACTTTCCCACACTTGCTGAGTACCGTCGGTACTCAAACCTGCATATTTGTTGGTTTAAATTGCTGCTCAGGTCAAGGGGATGATGTGGTGTTCAATGACCAAGACTTCGGACCCAAACAAGGGTTCTAGGTTCATGGAGTCCCCCGGGCAACGCCTGTGACGGAGCCCACAAGACTTATAATCCGCTGCTATTTTATTTACATGTTATGAACTTATCATCGTCCATCGAGACGTATGCTATATAAGACTTATTTATATTTGACACCTGGCTTGTAATAAATGATGCTTCAATATTTGTCATCACATGTATGAGAAAATGATCCTGGCATATATGTGGTATTCACTCGGTTGATCTTCAGAGAAATTGGGTGTGACAGCCGTGGACCATCGACGGCGAATTCCGGAATTTTGCTCCGGCGTGCACAACCCGAGCGTCTGGTACGGGAACTCAAAATTCCCTCTCCCTAATTGTTGTTAGATCACCGAATCTGGCACACATGGGCCGGACTAGCCGGCGATCATTTTATTTTGAGCAACCTTGGCTTGAAACCGACTCAGAGCGGCGTATTTCACGCTTTACCGAGCGTAGTTCACTTGATTGGTCATGAAAATGCACGTTACTCCAGAATTAATTCTTTTCAGTAGAAATGCTTAAGGAATTATTGTGGAGGAACTACTCAAGTAAAAGGTCTGAATTTAGGGTCAAAATACTTTCTTGTGACCAGGAACTCACATGTAAAGTTTCAGGTCAAGTTGACCCTTAGAACTCCCTGTATTTGTTTTCCAGGCTTATGTATGCGGGAAAATACATGAGAGTCTTGTAGGAATTATGGGGGACACATATTCTTTTCACTTTGGCTGCAATTTGGCAATCTAAATTCCTGGGTAGTATAGAACATGCTGTAAAAATTTCGAAGCCATCGAAGTTCTTGATCTTCAGTTTCATTCAAATCTTTTCAGCTCATCTCACATGTCCATTAGGAACCATAGCACATGTGAAGGAAACTTCTTGTGAACAAAGGATTTTTCCTTAATTCTTCTGCACAACAAGGACCACAAAACTCACTTTATAACTCCCACACAGTCCCCTGTTTTTAGCAAGTTCAAGTATTTAATTTCTGAATTCATTATAAAAAGTTATGCATATGCATATCGATAGTGTTCATGATGAAGGACTTCGACAGAGTCATCCCCTGACGTGTGGATCTGTTGATTAAGTTCAAGAGGCTCAAGGGATCAAAGATCACTAACTGCTATTATATATTACATCCCTGCAAAACAGGCAAGCTCCGGTTTGCATTTAACGGCTTTTAAGTTTTTATTTTGTATTCACTTGTTGGTTAGGATATGAAATGTGCATTAGGTCTAGATGATTTGATACTCCTCTTGCATGACCAAATAAACCCATGAAGTATTGGGTAGATGTCTTTGCATCGTGTAGAACTGCCATGCTTAAGTAAGGTTCGGTAGAAGTTGAGTGGTGAGATGCTATTCGCAGGATCAGGAAAAACAGGGGCATACGGGATTGGTTCAGAAAATTTGTTAGCAAGTTGAAGTTGAGACCGGGCAGGTTGTAGGAGCAGCAGGACATAGGGGCCTGGGTACGTTAGACCTGTCCGTGTCGGTCAAGGACTGATCCGTATGCGGCCATGTTGAGCAAGTTTGAGTTGTGTACCGGACTCATGCAGCCTATATGGCACACAGTAAACCAATGTACCTCGGGAAGCTTGCGTTGAGACTTTTCCGGTCGCCTCAGGTGAGAGGGCCGGTGTGCAGTATGTGGGTAACACTCTCATGACATCTCATGTTGGTAGGTGCACCATGATGGTGGCTACTGTACGAGCGATTGGATCGATTCAACGTGGGTGAAACAGGGGAAAAGCTTCCGCGTACGACATCAGTGATGGTTGCTGTAGGTAACGTCGAGTATGAGCGTACGTGTCATGTAGTCCGGGTGTTTTTGATTCGAATCACCGTCGCTCGCGGAAGAGGATTGAGCACACATGTTCTCATAGTCGTGACGTAGTAAGAACATGCAATTGAGATAAGAACTAATCATTGTGGATTGAAGTTCATACTAGCTTTGTGCTGTTATATTTTATGAATAGTTAGAGCAAACTCGATTCATTTACACCGTGAGCAATTTACATCGGGGGAAAGCATTTCTTGCTTGCTTGTGGACTCCCGATGTGGTGTGCCCAAGGTTACTATTAATTTGCTTCTAATAAGACTTGAAAGTAAGGATTCACATTTAGGCAAGTTTATTATGCATTATGCTATCCTACTTTATGTATATACTCTCATGTAGAGTTTCATGACTAGGTGTGACGGTTAAGTCTTGCTGAGCGTTATGCTCACAGATACTATACTAGTTTTTTGCAGGTATTGACTCTAATGCTATGAGTAGGGCTATCAGATGAGACTCGGAACCTTCCGAGTGGATACTCAGGAGCATCCTCGCCGCTGCTGTTGTTATTTGTGTTGCTAGTAAGAAATGTCCGCGGGCTGGACCGTTTCTTTGTTGCTAAGTTAGAAATGAGTTGTGAGAGTTGTAGTCTTCCGCTGTAGTAGTATCTGAGGTAAAGTATTTGTAAAGTGCTCTATGTATGCTTCCGGAAATGATTTATGTAATATGTTTGTCCTTAACTCGTGTGTTGTTGGGTGCCGCATCACACGATACCACACTATGGCAGTCCAGCTGACACCTATTTCCCGCTTCCAAGCACCCACACTACGTCGGAAATACACCTAATTAATTGGCCAAGCTCCTCATCTCAGCATGTGGTGGCACGGTAAAGCCAGGTTAAATGCTCCATGAACCGGTTCTTAGAGCCCAGGCAAGCACCAAACACGAACCCAAGTTCTCGTGCACACAGCACCAACCAAAACATCCTGGTTGCCTAGATTCCTATCACTACCATAATTCATCATATATCATCAATAGTAAATAATCAAGTTTTCAGTTCATAACCCAAGTATCCCAATTCTAAGCATGGTTAAGCATAAAGAATATACATAATAAACATACTAAGTAATTCCCAACCCAGGCTACAAGGAATAAGACATTAAAAGCTAGGGAAACATCCTAACATGGGTTTCATAATCCATAACTCAACGCAAATAACTCTAACTACACATCCAAGCTTAGGTACAAAGTGGTCAAGGACACTTGTCTTCTTCTTGCTGCTCCGGGAATGGAAAGTCCTGCTCTTGGAAGTTGAGAACTGGCTTTGGGGCTGGTTCTACTTGTGCACACATACACATAGCACAAACAAACACATTCCATAGGAAATCATCCACACATACACTCATGCAAGTCAAATATGCATAAAACATAGCTCCACTTTATGTTTTTAGCCTATAATCACTAAATTCTACATATTTGTATTCATGTTGGTTCTCTCATGATGAAATTCTCATTTTTAGCCTCCTATAACATCCCTACCAAACTTTGGTGTGTATATGTGCATATATATTACATTTAAACTTTAATTTTAACCAAATTTTGCACAAAATGAGTTGTATTCATGCATACATACACCTTTTGAACATATATATGTGGTTCCTAAGTTGATTTCAGACTTCTGAACTCACATATAAACTAATTTTCAATTTAAATCACTTACTAAATTTCATACCACCATTTTTGGCTAAAGACTTGCATAGAAATGTATTTTCAACCCTAAAAACAGAGTTTTACATCTTATTATCGATTTCTAAAACTAAATTCTCCTATTAAAAACCATATATGAACATTTCCTAAAGTTTTTATTACTTTTACCTATATTCAGACTTGTTTTTATGCCTAAAATGAATTTTCAGCAATAAACAGAATTTAAATTATACTTTCAGAATTTATCTACCATCTAAAACTAAATTTCAGATTGCTCTAAATGTTTCAAAGTGCTAGGACAATTTAAAATGAGTTTACATAAGTATTTGCATTCCTAGTTGAATTCAAATCATATTCAAATGACTAAATACCTAAATTAGATATTCTACAGGGTCCAAATTACAATTCTACACTGTTGCAGGGTGCAAAATCCTATTTTCCATAAAGTTCAGGGGCCTAAACATCAAATACAGAAAGAATTTCCTAATTTCTAATAAATCCAGGGGCTAAAATAGATAATCTAGCATTTTCCTAATTTCAGAAGACTACGGGGGTAGCTCGGGAAATTCCAGGACTGGATCTGAATTTCCTAATATGCCAGGGGGTAGCCTGTGAAATTCCCAGCTGTATTAGTTCGGGGTTGGTGTGGACCGTAGGATTTAAAATGAAGGATCCAGATTAGATCGCGAAGGGGTATGCGGGGCATCTATTTTCAGCCGCACGATTTAAAACGGACGGGCCACAGAGGGCCACGTCGCCCTGGCCAGAGCCAGACCGCGCGCGCGGCGGCGCTCGGCGGCGGGGGTAACAATCTCGCCGGTGAGGTTTCGGATTTTCGTCTACACACGCTAAAACTTGAATTTCTTTGCATGGATCGACTGCGGGGGAGTAGGGGAGCTCACCTAGGGAGGTTTCTTGAACCCGAAGGGACCAGAGAGTGCTCGGCGACGGCGATGCTGCGAAGAATTCAGGAGTAGGAGTCCTAAATTTTGGCTAGTTGGAGTTTGAATCCTAAGTAGGAGTAGGAGTCCTAGATTGAATTGGGTTGGCCTTAGGGCTGGTTATATAAGCAAACGAGGCCAAGGCTTGTGTAGAGCATGACTTGTGGCTTCTTATCTTAAGTTTTGATCAATAAAATTCGTATTTTAGAGGAGCTTTGGTGCTTTTATTGTCCAACTTGTTTCAGACAAGTTTTTTCTCGGCGAGTTTCTGAACAGACCAATGTTGCTTCGGTATTTCGATCATAACTCGTGTTTTACTGATCCAATTGACGTGATTCTTTTTGGGATGTCTTCACAACTTTATTATACATCGTCTGTGAAAATTTCATGGTTATTGGATTTGTGGTTTCGATCTAAACGAGTTTATTTTCAGCATTGCAGATCTGATTTTAAAATTAGGTAGAACAGATTGACCTTCGTCTAGTCTTTTGATCATAACTAAGGTTCTACTTAGTGTTTTCACGCGATTCTTGTTGCAGTGGCTTCGTGACTGGATTCTCTATAATGTCCACTAGTTTAGTAAAGTTTTAACAGGTCTAAAACAGTCGCACACATGGTTTCTTTATCATATCAATTTTCTGCAGAGAGGTTTTTCTTGTAGCTTCCACATAAAAAGTTTTAATCTAGCATTCACCCCCTCTGGTAGCTTTTCACATGCTCTTTGATCCCCCCCCACACACACACATGCACATGCAGATTTAAAACGAATTTACAGCGAAAATCCGTACATGTCTGAATATACCTCGGACAAGTCCGAATATCGGGGACCGGACAAATTCGGACACAATCCCATAATTGTACGGACTCGGAGTATAAATACCCCTGGAAACCCTGTGGTTTCCTTTCTTTCTATTCTCTCACACCGAAGCCCCCTCTCTCTTCCACACCCGGCGATCCCTACTTTTCTCCACAAAAACTCTCCTCAAATCCGTGGATCTTCAAGTTTAGGGTGAAGGACACTTTATACCCTCGGACTTGTCCGCACTCCTCCAAAGGATTTGTGCGCTCCAAAGGTACTTTTTACCCTAATTTTCAGATCATATTGAAATTCCATGATTCCTTCATTTCCAGACCAAGTATGTTGCATAGAACAGTCCCTATGAGTACCACAATCAGTTTCCTTGACTCCATTGCCGATTGGTTAGGATTTGTGCAAGTTGTGAAAAGTTAGGATTAAACTGCAAATCCGGACCAGGGATGGAAACGGTCAAAAACATTCATACTGATTTTGTTTTCATATTTTCCAACAGGATGGAAACGAAAAACACAAAATCAGGATGCGAAATCAGAATTATCGGTTATTCGAAAACGAACAAGTCGGAACGAAAATATGTCGAAAACGAGAATTCAACTCAGGATGATGATATGAATAAACTAGTTAAATATAATATAGTCATACTTTTTTAATTATCACATTTTCATATGTCGCTAAGATTGCTTGACCAAGCCATTTAGAACATTGATGAGCATCCATCTATCCCCATATTTGCAACCTCCTTTTACATTTATAATTATGAAAACTACTTGTCCTTACTAGTGTGAACTTTTCAATTTGTTTGTTAATGTTATAGTTCTTTAAAAGTTAATGGGATACAAAAGTGCCACGAGCTTTGAATGCTCTCCTTTTACCTCCTTCCAAATACCCCCTCCTAAACAGTCTAACCATCTAAAGTTTTTTCTACTACAAAAGAGTCAGTACTGCTCAAAACCAAGAATATGTTCATGATGAGAAGGTTCGTTCTATCCTGAATTCCGAGTTTTAAGCGCACAGCTCTGCTGCTGCCTTGATCTATGTTCTTTTGGAAATAAATAAGTAAGACTAATGCAGGCAAACGGCAACTAATATGCAATCAAGATCCAATTTTCACCCTCAGGTGCATAATCGCCACTGAAAAAAACAGAAAGTTCTGAGCACGAAGTCCATAGCCAGTCGAGCTCCCGCAGGAGCGAGAGGCCTGTGACAGAGAAGTAGGCGAGGGTGAGATGGTGGACCTCTTACAATGCGTAGTATCCAAGGAGCTCAGTGACCAAGGCATCATAGAATGCCACTGGTGCATCTGCACGAAACCGGCGACGCCGGATCCCCCATCTCCAGTGGTCGTTCGTTGAGTGCACCTCATCACCGTTGCCGGAGCAGGCGTGGGTGGCATCGACGGCGGTAGGGCGGGGGCGCTGGAGCACGCGGGTGGGCGGCAACGCGTTGCGGCCGGTGCCGCCGGGATGAGGCGCGGTGGCGCATCTGCTGTCTGGCCGTCTGGGGTGGCTGGGTGGAGATGTTTTTTTTATGTTACTGGGCTGTTTGGGCCACATACCGAATACTACTAAAACGGGATGAAAACAGGATATCCCGAATTAAAAACAGAAATCATAAAAATGGTTGGGAAAACTCCAAACCGTTTTTGATCCCGATTCCGAGGGGCTCCGACCCATTTTCGTCCCGATTCTGAATAGTTCTCGAATAATTCAGAAACGAACGGAAGAAAATGGTATACGGTACGGGACGGGACAGGGTTTTTCCGTCTCGTTCATCCCTAATCCGGACATGTACGGTGTCGACACCGGACGAATCCGGACTTTGTCCAGACACGGCCATACCTGTACAGTTTTATCTCAAAATTTTAAATTTGCACATCCAACCTGATTCACAATTCCTTGAAAACTCATCCCATTCACTCCTCTCAATTCAGGGACCATGTCGTACGCTCAGGGATGCGAGGCTTGGACCAAAAGGAGGATGGACCGCACGGAGACCCCGCGGGTGCATCTCTCGCCCGCGAAGGTCCGTGACCAAGATGCCAAGGATGATTGATGCATCTGGCCAGTCCGGGTGAATGCGTCTTGAGAGTCGCAATAGCAGCGAGGACAGTGGAAGTCAGCACGAGGGAGCGATTTGTCCCTTGAAGATGGCTGCTCCCATCTGTGGCCCAGACCGACATTCTGTTTCCATCAACAACGCCAAGAATATTCTTGAGGCATGGGATAGGAGGACTGTCAATGTGTATGAGAAGGACAGGATGGCATCCGGTCCACACTTCTGGAGTCACTTCCATGTGGATTATTATCGGACTGTCTTCATGCCAAAAAAGACTTCTATTCTCGACATGCAGTGGGTTAATTGGGAATACATGTAGAGGAGGAACAATGTCCTCTTTGTGAAGGTAATGGCAGCCTGTGAATTCCATGGAGTAAAGGCTTTGATGTGATTGGAGTACGCATGGAGCGTTGAGGTGATTTGCCAATTCTTTGCCACCGTCTTCTTCCATCAGTCCGGAGAGAGAAGGATCACTTGGATAACTGATGGAGAGATATACACAGTCACCTACAACAGGTTTGCCTCCATACTTGGGCTTCAGCGATCCATCAAGAACAACTACAAGGTCCATGATAAGCAAACCTTGAGGAACACTGAAACTGACTTTCTCTATGACCAAAACTATTCTTTCAACCCACCCTCTACTCATGGATTTCTTCCTTTCTTCCAGGTGCTAAACCGGATAACAAGGAAGACATTAGAACCCAAGGATGGGGATGCCACTCACATAAATGCCAATGCCAGAAAGTTGCTACGATGGATGCGGGGTGAGAAGAAGTTCAACGCCATTGACTACATCTACATGGAGATCTTTCTTGCCTCTCAGACTCCGTCTCGGTCTTGCTGCTACGCTCCATACATCATGAAGATGATCGAAACCGTGTCTGGCAAGAAGTTCTTGAAGAATGTTTCTCACCGCCGCCTACAGCCTCAGGCAGCCACCCTACCACTTCCACCGTCGGCTGGCATGATAGCCGGCAGGGCTGCAGCTGCCGCGAAAGCGAGTGCTTCTGTACCCCACCTCCGGCTCCGCCCAGGGGGTCCTCTAGTGATCTTCTCCACATCCTGCAGTCCCTCTTCTCTATGTACCAGACTGCACGTGTTCACGGGCAGAAGAACCACATGGACATCAAGAAGATGAGGAGGGACGTGAGGGCGATGAAGGATAAGCTAGAGCCCCCCACTTAGTCTCCACCTCCTGACTATCCGGACGATGAGGTGACTCCTGACTTTCCGGAGCTCACACCGGACAAGCTCGCTTTCTTCGGCAATGCTGGTGCTAGCTCGAGCGCGGCTCCTAAAACAGCTCCTCCACGTGGCGACAACAACGACGATGAAGACGACGAGGAGTACGTTGAGGATGAGGAGGACGATGATGCTGAGGAGTAGGGCCATCTTTTTCCTTTTTGGTGCCTTGATGCCAAAGGGGGGGAAGTGGTGTAGTTTGTATCGTGTCGAGTCTTACTCTACTATATGGACCTATCATATTATCTATTATGAGACTTGAGTACTTTGGACTTGTATTTTTATTTGATGTTGGATGCTTGTAATCGTGGATCCTATGGCATCCATATTTGCTATTCATGAGCATTGGGTCATTCTATTAGGTGATGAGTGATTAGATACATTCATTTAAAATTGTTCTACTCATCACGTGGTTCTCTCTCTTTAACACATAGGCACCCCACGATTACAATGTGTATATGAAGAACTCCCATTTTATCACTTATTGTGCTTGTTGTGAAACTTAATTAATTTAGTGATGCAAATATTTAGGGGGAGCCTCCTCATATACTCACTGTTTTCTAAATTCTCTTTATCTCTATCGGCGTATTGGATATCCGACTAGTAGTCGATTGTACCGCATGTTCTACCTTGAGGTTGCCTAGCTAAGAACATAAAAAGATTATCCTTGTTCGTTAAAATGCCCTACGTCCAGCCTGGGTGTCTCACTTGTTCTTACTCAAGAATGGGGGTGGTTCTTACAAGTGCGAGAGCCTGCATCTTCAGATCGACAGGCCTCTCTATTTATTCGCTCTCTCTTCCCCACTCTCTCTCTCTCTCTCTCTCTTCCTCATATCCCCTCTGTACAGTGGAGGGGAGATGAGTCATGGGCACAGGGTGGCTTGCCATGTCGCACGTCTGGCTAGGCATTCGATGGTCCTGCCGTATTCGTAGCCTGCTGACGCTCCTGCTCCCGTCCCGTCGTAGGGGAGTAGTCCATACCGAGGCGCATTCGCGCCCCTCGTTCTGCTCCTCTTCTTTTCCGTCAGAGGTGATGGGCATTCAATGTCGGGGCCAAGAGGGCACTCGAGTACCCTTCCACTTGGCTGGGGCGACGCCTGCTCCACATTGAAGGCCACCTGCTTCCCTCGTACCCGTGGCCAGGATCAGGTCCTCCCTTTGAGGCTTTTACTTCCTTCTGGATCACCCCAAGGTTCGGTCCCACGTTCAGGCCGGGGGTCAGCCCCAGGCTCCTCGTCCCGCCTCCCCCAGAGCTCGGCTCGGGTCTGCTTCGTCGTCCTTCATGGGATGTCTTCTCACTTTTTCCTCGGGGGTCAGAATCCAGAGCCTTGTTAGTAGCCCCTGAGCCCATGATCGATCTCGATGGTCGGCCAGGGGGTATGCTCCAATCAACTTCGCTCCTGCACAACAAAACAACAAACAAAAAAGGTTATTAGTACTTGACTCATTTGGTTAGCCGTGACGTATAGACCTCCAACAGTTGGTCACGACTGTTAGTCATCCCTGCTGGGATCCTGCGGCGAGCCATGGGTTCCTCCCTTGAGAGACCGGGTTGTCGTTCATGGTGAGGTCGCCTCTCCCTCCACCCGCAAGCCGTTCGTGACTCGGAGGGGTCGGGTCGATCTGGGCTTTCTTCGATGGCCGAGCGCCTGAGCCCTGTGAGTTGCTAATGGGTGGAGCCGAGTGAAACCCATTCATCCCGTTCATTTTGGACGGCCGGAACTATCAGCCCAGCTTCGCACCGAGGGGCTTTCTGGACGAAGCTTCGGTGCGCTCGTTTCATTGAACCCCTGCTTGAGGCATGCACGTGGTTCCCGAGCTCTTTGTTGGCTCGGGCGGCTCGGTGCCGACCCTTCGGGGGGTTACCTCAGCGCTCGCGGTGCTGGGACTCGGCTACAAGCTTAGAAGCGTCGGGAGGATTCATCCTGCCCGATGTTGTCTGTATCGTGGACAGCTACGCGTCGCTTGCCCCTTACTCGGGGTCGCCCTGGGCGGCTTCTGAGCCATCCGCTCACCAGCCTACGAACCCGGGACTCTCGAGCCCATTATGCACGCTGGAAACTTACCTTCCTTCCGTGGTTGCATTTCCCTCCATCTTCTCTGAGTTCTGTCAGGGTTTAGGAGGTGCTACTCGACCCCACTCCCGCGCCGGGTTTGTGATTTTATGCTGCAGGGTCTGGCGGTTGTTGTCTGGTGGGACCTCCCTACCTCAGGGGTTAGTTCCACCGTGAGGAAAACGAGGAGGCGCTGATCGACTCGATTCCCTAGTTGCTTAAGCGGCTTTAAACCGAGGGCAGACGGGCGGCCTGACGACAATTGCCTTCTCGAGGCAGTTTGAAACGTTGCATGTGCCTTGGTGGTTGTCATACTGAGGTCACTTCGATGCCTTTGTATTTCTTTTCTCCAAGACATCTCGCACGGGCCCACCTGTATTGCTTCCGTGCTCCTTGTTTCATCCAGCGCTTTTCTTCTGGATGCGAGCCTCGGTGAATGATTCTCAGCTTCCTGCTCTCGGTGGAGCCTATATTCAACCTCGCGCGCATCAAACATGCTATTTCTCCAGCCCCCTTCGTTCTTTGCTCAAAGGGTGGCATAATGGATGGTTTTGCATCCAGAACCCGTCGCTGGCGCTTCCTCGCTTCTCCGGCAACCCCCCGGTGCCGAAGCCCTCCTGGCGTGAAGGCATTTCTGACGGGGAAGCAACCACGCTGTCGTCGCTTCTCGCCCGACTGGAGGATCTCCAGGGGAGGGGTATCCCCGGTGCTTCCCTTGTTCGCGTCTTCGTGGAGCGGAGGATCCAGCCCCTCCGGGTCCCTGGGCACCCGATGTGGGGGTATCTTGGCCCCTCGGATCCTACGAGGGGGTCAGAGGTGGAGCTTTCATCTTTGGACGTGGCGGCGAGAATGAAGGACCTCACTGGGGCGGCCTCCACAGATGACACCGTGCCTTCCGTACCTCCTCTGGCCATGACCACACTCTTTGCACGTCCGTGCGTTGACCCTCACGGAGTGTCCGGCCACACGCCAAACTGATGCTGAAGAAGCGGAAGGTGAAGTAGGGGCTGCCCACCCCCCAGGTCTGACTACGGCCGTCGAGATTGGGGCGATACTGTGCCGGTCCAAAAGGTATTGACTTTTCCCTTTTTGTAGCAGCTTGGGTTAGTGTGGGTGCGTGGATTTCTTACCGTTCCCCATGGTACAGGAAGCTGGATCCGCACGCCAGCGTTCTGGTTGGCAAGCCAGCGGAGGTGGTCCATCCGACTTCGGTTGCGGGGCGAGGGCAGTCGCCCCCTCCGGCGGCTGCTCCTACGGGTGCGATCGAGGCTGTAGGCACCACCAGGCTGATCGCGGACCTGGCACCACCACTCCCCACTTCCGTTGAGGCCGATACGGCCCCCAAGGGTTCCGGACCTCCGCCGCTGGTAGCGTCCGGTAATGAGAAAAGAGGGGCAAGGTTGGCCAAGGATCAATCCGTTGGCTTGCGAGCGGGATCTTTGCTGGCCCCTTGGGAGGTCACGGCCAGGCCTGCTCTGGGTTCTTCTCCGGTCATAACCCCGGAGGAATCGGCGCCACCGAGCGGCCGAGAGGATGTCATTCCTGCCCTGGGTGTTTCCCCTTCTGAGCTCATGCAGTGGGAGCAAGCCTGTGCGGACGTCAAGAGCTCTTGCGCCATGCTCACGGCTGCTCGGTCGGGCCTTATGACTGGGTATGAGCGCGTGGGAAGTGTGCTCGATCGGCTTCAGAAAGCCACTTTCGGCGGCCAAGTGGGGATTTTGGTTCTGTTCCGGATTCGTTTGCTTGGGTTGTTTTGCTCTATTTTTTGAGCTTCCTCCACTCTTTGCAGGGGTTGATCCGGTGGGCAGTCGAGAAGTCGCGTCTCGCCCGCGAAGGCAAGCTTCATTAGATGGAGATGGAGTCTGTGTTGGCAGCAACGCAGGCGGAGCTTGCTCGAGTCCGTGCGGAGGCTGTTCGGGCTGCTGAGGAGATAACGGCTGCAGTTGCCCGGGCGGTGGAGGTGGACGCCGAGCTCGTGGTGGCTCGTGACGCAGCACAGGCTGCCTTAGATGAGGCAGCCAAAGCGCAGGCGGCTGCAGAATCCAGCACCGAGGAAGCTCTGGTCGCTCGAGATGCTGTGGCGCGCCAACTGTCGGTGTATCGGATATCCGACTAGTAATCGATTGTACCTCGCGTTCTACCTCGAGGTGGCCAAGCTAAGAACACAGAAAGATTATCCTAGTTCAGGCAAAATGCCCCACGTACAGCCTAAGTGTCTCACTTGTTCTTACTCAAGAATGGGGGTGATTCTTACAAGTGCGAGAGCCCGCCTATTCGGATCAACGGGTCTCTGTATTTGTCCGCTCTCTCTTTCTCTCTCTCTCTCTCTCTCTCTCTCTCTCTCTCTTACTCATCTGCCCTCTGTACTGTGGAGGGGAGACGAGTCTTGGACACAGGGTGGCTTGTCTTATCACACGTTTGGCTGGACACTTCATGGTGCCACCGTATTCGTAGACTGCTGCCGCGCCTGCTCCCGTCCCGTCATCGGGGAGTAGTCCATACCGATACGCATGCACGCCCCGTGTTCTGCTCCTCTTCGGTTCCATCGAAGGTGATGGACATTCAATGTTGGGGCCAGGAGGGCACTCGAGTACCCCTCCAGTTGGCTGGGGCGGCACCTGCTCCACATTGAAGGCCACCTGCTTCCCTCCTACCCGTGCCTGGGTTCAGGTCCTCCCTTCAAGGCTTTTACTTCCTTCTGGATCGCGCCAAGGGTCGGACCCGAATTCAGCCCAGGGGTATAAGTATCATATATTACATGACAAGTTCAACGAGTACAATAAAGTTCTACATAAATGTCTTCAAAGAATAAACAAAGTACTAGACACATAAATGTCATTGCAGCAGAATTAATCTAGTGGAGCTCCATCACAGGCCTTTCCTGGGGATTCCGCTAGCCTAGTTAAGGTCTTCCGGGTCGACAACGTCTTAATTGTACTCCACACCATCACCATAGCCTAAGCAGCAATTAAATCCAACAAAAAGGAAGTGTGGGAAATGAAATGACATGAGGGCAAAAGTCAAGGGAAAGGCTCACATCATGGTTTAGCACTACACATATAACCTAACACCGCAGCTTGAGTTAAAAACCTATATTACTACATAATTGAGTACATCCCTTTCCCATAACACAATCATTAATGCTAGGTTTCCCACCCAACATTCCCAACCATCTCACCTGTTTCCAGGTGGACTCATATAACCTCCATGATGCCCGTTGTAGCCAACCACATTGCACACTACCTTGGGTGTGCGGCCAGATGATCACTCTGAGGCCTTTACAAAAGGATTCCCGACTAAATATGAGCTTATTTTGGGTTCACCCCTTGAGCATCCAGGAGGCTACAACCTCACCTGCAGTGGCCCCCTCTTGAGCCTTGCCGTCCCAAGGTCATCCAGCTGACTCCCATTCCCCGCACCTTCCAAACACCCATACTATGTCAGAAATGCACCTATTTACTTGGCCATGCTGCCCCATCTCAGCATGTGGCGGCACTGTAAAGCTAGGTTAAATGCTCCATGAACCGGTCCTTAGAACCTAGGGAAGCACTAATCACTGACCCAAATTTCTCGTGCACACAACACCAACCAAATTCATCCAGCTTGCCTAGATTCCTAACCTTACAACATTTCATCAAGTTCCATTCAATATTTAATAATCAAAGTTGCATTTCATATCCCATGTTTCTCAAACTCTAAGCATGGCTAAGCATAAAGAGTAATCATTCATATAGTAATAATAACCTCACCATGGTTTTAAGGACAAGTCATGAAAATCTAGGAAAGCATCCTAATATTGGGTTTCACAATTCATAACAATAGCAATTAATTCTAACTAATATCCTAAAGTAGGAGCAAACTTGGTCAAGGACACTTGCCTTCTTATTATTCTTCAGGGACATCGAAGACTTGATCTTCGAGGTTGGGAACCGGCTCTACGGCTGGTTCTACCCATGCAAACATAAATAGCACCAGTGCAAACAACACACAATAAGAAGCAATCCAACATAGGAAATCATAACAATTCAATATGCATAAAGATGTATGTTCATTTATCACTCACACTTCTTATGTAAAGCTACCCTTTATTCATCTCACCCTTCATTTAATATTCTAATCTATAGTCACTAAATTCATGATATATGTGTTTACTTTTGGATTCTTATGATAAAATATTTACTTATATAATGATATCATCCTTATGCTAAATTTTAGTGTGTATATATGAACATATATTGCTTATATCTTCACATTAGGCCTAATTAGGTTCTACCAATGTTGTACATTTACATAGGTTTAACTTAGTAGGGTATATACTGCTTCTAATTTTTCTTTCAGATTTAACCATACACAAAAATGAAGTTTCAGCCATAAACAGATTTCTATAGTCTTTATTAAAGTTTCAGCTACTAGCTTTGCACCAAAAATGCATTTTCAGCCTAGCAGAATTTGTCTTATAACTTTTACTGAAACTTTCAAACTTAATTATGCATCTCCAGTATTGTCTATGTATATTGTGCATGTTCTTTATGCATATACTGTTTTTTCATGTAAATTCAAACCTAATTCTACTCCTAATATTTGATTTCATCCTTATGCACATTTTTATCCTCTCAAATTCTATTTCAGATAGAATTATTACACCTAAACATGTTGTTTCAGCCTAAAACAGAATTTATATAGATCCTAGTAAATTTTTCAGATTCTAATTTACACCTTATCACTTTATAATTTCTTCCTAAGGTATTTATCATCTCAATATAAGTTCAGCTTTGTTTTTATGCCTAAAAAGACATGTTTTCAGCATTAAAACAGGCAATTAAATGTTATTACAGAATGTATATATTGTTTATAATACCCACAAACAGAATATTTAAAAGACTTCCTAAAGGAACATATTACTGGAGTTATTTTTGTGTTATTTGCTGCTGCAGTAATTTTGTATGAATTTCAGATTTCAAAATTCATTATTCTGGTTTGCCATAAAGTCTAAAGTTCAAATATGGTCTACTGCAGGGTCAATTTGTAATTTTAATACTATTATCAGGGGCCTAAATCCTTAATTCAGTCTTAATCTCAATTTAAAAAGGATTACAGGGGTTAAAATGGATTATACACAGTATTTTTCATAATTTCTATAAACTACAGGACCTAAATCTTAGAGTACAGGGATTAAATCATTTTTTTCTAAAGTTCCAAGGATCTGGGAGTGAAATGTCCGACGGGTTTTATGTGGTTTGAATCTGGACCGTTGGATCAAATCTTTGCGGTTCAGGTTTTATTACGTGAAGGGGTATGGGCCATTCTAATTTTGTTTGTATGATTTGAAATGGACGGCCATCATTGTGCCACTTCACCTTGGGGGTGCCGGCAGCTGTTTCTGGTGGCGCGCGGCGGCGGGAGGCGGCGAGCTCGCCGGAGAATCGTGGAAACTTGCCTAAACATACTGACCCTTGCCATTCTTTGCATAATTCGATGGAGGGGAGGATGGAGAACACACCTCGGTTGTTTTGGTGAACCCAAAGTGCTCGGAATGTGGTCTGCGGCAGCGATGGGTGGCGAAGCTCGTCGGTGATCGTCAGGGCAGCGGCTAGATCGTGGATTCTCGGAGTTTCCTCATCGGAGAGCTTCCGTACAACATTCCAGAGCCATTGGCATGCTTAGAGAGGGAAGCGGAAGGGTGTGTAGGCGTGGCGACGGTAAGATGCGGTGATTGCTCACCGGTGCACGGCGACGTCGGATTTTCCGGCTATTGGTACCCTGCAGACCGGGTACCAACGCGTGGAGGCTTCAAAAGGCTCCAGACCCCGCCTCCCTGCTCAGGTGGGATCTAGTGCCGCCATGTGTCCTCCGGATGCGGGCCTGACCTCCCCACCGAGGAGGGCTCCGGAGCTATCACGTGCCATCGGCCCCAGACCTGGCCTCCCCGCTGAGGCGAGGTCCGGTGCTGCCACGTGTTCCCGGGCTCCGGGCCTGACCTCTCCGCTGAGTAGGGCTTCGGAGCTGCCACGTGCCCTCGGCCCCGGACCTGGCCTCCCCGCTGAAGCGAGGTTTGGTGCTTCCACGTGTCCTCTGGCTCCGGACCTAGCCTCCCCGCTGAGGCAAGGTCTTGTGACGCCACGTGTCCTTTGGCTCTGGACCCGGCTTCCCCACTGAGAAGGGCTCCGAAGATGCCACGTGTCCTCTGGATCTGAACCCGGCCTCCCCGCTGAGACTGGCTTTGAAGCTGTGACATGTCCCACGGCTCACCATAGGCGTGGGCTTCAGAAGTCAAGGAATGCGTGCGTAGTCCAGTCACTCTTTCAATACTCGCACGTTCGTGAAAAGCATGGCGTGTAGCGCACGCCTCCGCCCACTCCTGGCAGTCATTACAGTGATAGGACAGGGCGGTACGGCGTGACAACGGCAGTAACAGCACAGTGCTGCACAACAGACTGAGTTGGACGCGGCAACAAGACGGGGCCTTCTCCCGCTATCATCAACAGTTACTCGATCTGAGGCGCCCAGCGTGTCAGGCGGCATGCCTTAACTCCATCTACAGCGGACACTACAAGTAGCTGTTAATACCCTAAAACATGTATAGGATACGGATTTCCGTGGGGCCACCTGTCGGGCCCCGGGCCACAATGTAACTGCCTGGCCTTGAGACATAAAAGGACCAGGCAGCCTCCTACAGAGGGGACCCGATTCGATTCGATTCCAAGATCCTTAGACTCACACACGCGCGAGCTCAAGCAATACAACACACACTCCCGTGGACGTAGGGTTTTACGCTCCGGCGGCCCGAACCACGTAAATCCAGGTGTTCATCCCTGTCCTTCAAGCTCGATCGATCTAGTGACGTTAGCCCCTCTAAACAATAAACCTCCGCGGACTGCTCTAGTAGCGGTACAGGGGGAAGTGACGCAGGTTACACTTCCTCATTTGGCACGCCTGGTGGGGGGGGGGGGGGCTTTCACGCTCTCTAGACGACTGAGTGTCACCACCATGGTGAACATCCAGTCCATCGTGGGCTCCTCCTGCTCCAGTCGTCGTTGTCTCCAGGGGAGGAAGGAGGAGGCCATTTTCTGCTCTAAAGCGGGTAGATCTGGCCGAGCAGGCGACCAGATGGTTGCTGCTCCCGAGGCAGCCACCGCTGCCACCACACGGCGGCCCTCTGCCGCCACGGCGGCAACGATGCCGCCAGTTGCAAGCCCGGAGAGCATGCTGGCCGCAGCATGCGCTCTTCTCCACAACCCTCCGGGCGGCAGAGCAGTAGCACAATGGCGTCGACCACCTCGTCACTGCCACCATGAACATGCCTGCCTACAGAAAGCAGCGGGCCGAGCTATCGCAGGCGCAGTCACATACGCCGACGGTGGCCTGCGAGACAGCTACGGCGCGCGCGGCAAACACGGCCAGGCAGGCCACAGCCAACCTCAGGGTCGATCTGAAGGTGGCCGCGTCACCATTGAGCGATGTCGCGAGAGACACCGCAACCTCAAGGGCGAGTATGGCACCCCGAGTGCCGTACTCGCGAGACGTGCTGCGCAGACCCCTCCTTCTCCAGTAGCAGGCGGGTGCTGCATGGCACTCGCACCACATTTTCGCATGGTGGTCTGGCCACCCAAGTTCCGGTCACACTTCCCGGAGAAGTACGAAGGGACTGTCAACCCCGCCAAACTCCTACAGATCTACTCCACCTCCATCCTAGCTGCAGCAGGGAATGAGGCCGTCATGGCCAACTACTTCCCAGTGGCCTTGACTGGCACTGCCCGGTCATGGCTTATGAACCTTCCCCCCAGGCTCCATATCCTCCTAGGAAGAGTTGTGCTGGCGGTTCACAGCCAACTTTGGGAGTTCCTACACGCGCCCCGGCAGCGAGCTCGACCTCCACGCCGTGCGACAACGTGAGGGGGAGTCGCTGCGATCTTTCATCCAGTGGTTCTACCAGGTCAGAACACCATTCCTCGCATCTCCAATGCTCCTGTCGTCATCGCATTCCGACAGGGCATTAGAGACAAGAAGATACTCAAGAGGTTAGCCATGCATGACGTGGAAGACATCTCCGAACTCTTCAACCCGGCGGACATGTGTGCCAGGGCCATGGAGGGCCGAGACTGGTACTCGCGACCAGCCTCCAGGGTGGGGAGTGCCAGTGAAGAAGCTGCTCAGGGCAGCAGCAACAAGAAGAAGAAGGCTGGAGGCAAGGACAAGCCTCTAGCTGGGGCGCCCACCATCGATGCCGCAGCGGCTCGTGGGGGCTGTGGCCCACGCACCGACAAGTGTCTGCGACCGTCGTCTGCCAGTGACGATGGCCAGTGGTGCCCGGTGCACAACTCCAGCCACCACGATGTTAGCGAGTGCCGGGAGAATAAGAATCTCGTGGAGCGCTCCCGTGAGAAGCAGCAGCAGCGCCAAGATGGCGCGCCCTTCTGCCAGCTGGAGGGCAAGCAAAAAGCCAACCCGGAGGCCGACATGGAGCAGGAGATGGAGTATCAGGACGCCAAGCGGGCGTTGAAGGCCGTCTACGGCAACTCAGACTCCGACTCCAGCGTCGACAACGAGCGTCATAAGAAGCTCCACGTGATGTACAGGGGATCCTGGAACATCACACCCCTGCGTTCCGTCAAGACCCTGCGACTGGCGGTGGCAGCGACTGCTCTGCCCCCGGGCCGGCACCCCACCATAAGTGGATGAAGACGCCATTCAGCTTCGACGCCTCCAACTGCCAAAGAACATGGCAGGTGCCGGGCAGAAGACGCTCCTCGTCGCCCTCACCATCGCCAACGTGAAGCTCTACCATGTCTGATCGATGGTGGGGCGTCCCTCAGCGTCATCAACCTTGCAGCTTTCAAGAAGCTGTAGATCCCCATGTCCAGGCTCACCCCCTCACGTCTATTCTCGGGGGTGGGTCAGGACCCAATCTGGCTGTGCGGTAGCATCTCCCTCCCGGTGACTTTCGAGATGACTGAGAACTACCACACCGAGATCGTCGTCTTTGATGTTGCGGAGGTCAGCCACCCCTTCAACGCCATCATCGGCAGGCCAGCCCTGCACCGGTTCATGACTGCAGCCCAGTATGGCTACCTGGTCTTGAAGATGCCAACACCTAGTGGCGTCCTCAATATCCGTGGAGACCGCTCTGCCGCCGTCTCAGCGCTGGAGAAGCTCCTGGCCTTGGCAGCGGCGCAGGAGACTGCTTCTGGCTACGGTGAAGCTAGCCGGCCGCCTCCAAGCATGCGCCAGCGAGGGTCGACATTTGCACCCCGCGTGCAGCCCTCAGACGGCGGCGACGTCCCTGTCAAAGTTGTCCAGATCGGCTCGGACGCTGCCCAGGCACATACTTTCCCATGAAGGGGCAAGCAAACTCACCCCCTGCTGGGAGGATCCCCTCCGAGTGACACAAGTATCTCTCCCTCAGTGCGTCCGCCTAGCCACGAAGGATGGGGTACCTTTATCCAATCCCTGGAACATAGAACATCTCTTTAAGTTCTACCCTTAGCACAGTAGCGGGATCATTTTTTTCCAGTTAGGGTGTCATAGAGTGTAGGAGCAGCGCTCGGAACAACCAAGCTCCGGTGGGGTCCTGCTACTCCTGTCATCCAGAGCGGGTCGCTTACTTCCTGTGATGCCTGCCTTGTGACACCCGGTTCCGAAAACAGAACCAAGTTAATGCATATGTGTGCCCAGGATGTTCATCACACATACACATGTAACCCACAAATTGAATTCAGAATATAACCATGAATAAATAGTGTTTAAGTACTTTATTACATCGACTCATTGTCTCACTCATGAATCTCTAACTTATTCTTGCAGCGGAAGTCTCTAAACGACAGCGGAAATAACTAAATAGCAGTAGGCTCCATCTTCAACTCCACAGGCATGTTGACGGTAGTTCGCACGCCTAATACTCCACATGGTCCTCTAAATACTCTTCTCCTGTTGCTGATGTTTATGTGATAATGCAAGGGTCAGTACATGTCGTACTCAGCAAGTGCGGGAAAAGTATGACATGTAGCTTACAACGAGGTATGGAATAAAAAGGCTCATTGCAGCAAACAAATTTTATTTCACAAACATGATAAAAACAGAAACTAAGTCTAGGTGAGTTTAGTCCCAATATGACCAAGTAAAATAGCAACATTCTTTCATCATAATTCACCATTTATCAAGTCTCATCCAGCCATTAATCTTTCTCAAGTTCATCTCATGCTCATAAAATATTCATAACCAGCTCATATTCATATAGCCAAAGCCAAACTCATTGTCATGACTCAAAACAATCCTAAAACCATTCCAAATGACCAAACCATAACCATACCGAATATCCATCCCAAGTTTTCCCTCTAATCATTGAAGTTGGCCAGGTGCTTGTGACCGGAAGCACGGCTATCATGATAGTTTTACACTCTGCAGAGGTGGCACCACTTTACTGTAACACCCCAAAACCGCTAAAGAGGAGAATTTAAAAAATTTTGGACGTATTGCATGTGGTGCAAAAATTCAAATTCAAACTGGAATTCAAATTCAAATCAAAACAGAAAAAGAAAAGGAAAAAGAAAAAGGAAAAGAAAACCCGGAACCGGCCAGTGGGCCGAAACCCGCCAGCCGGCCAAAGACCCCCCCCCCTCCCCGCGCCAGCCCAAGACCCCACGCGCCAGCCCAAACCCGCGCAGCCCTCTCTTCCTCTCACTGACACGTGGGGCCCGCGTGTCATCCCTCTCCTCCCGCGCGCCCACCCGACCCGGACTCTTCTCTCGCGCCCGATCAAAACAACCCCCGGAACCCACGCTCCCAGCCCCGATTTCCGGTCCCGGACGCCCCCAACATGATCTCAACAGACCGCCGCCCTCCCTTGCCTATTTAAACGCCGACAATCGCCCTGTTCCCCCCCCCCCGATCGGCCGTTTTTCTCTCCGGTGAGAACCGAAGTTTCTACAGCCGATTTCCGTCGATCCTTGCTCAAATTCCCTGATCTAACGTGCTGATCACATTCCACCACCGCTGGGGAGCCCTGCAGGTGAAGGAAACGACGTGTCTTGCGCCCCAACCACCACTCCGACGTGCACCGAAGACCATCGCCGTTGAAGCTCGCCGCCGACCGACTTCCAGGGCCTCCGAGTGCAGGAAAACCCCTTGGTGAGCATCCCCTAACCCTCCGCAGCCGATCCGTGCAAAAAGATGCGAGCTCTAGCGTGTAGCGGCAAAAACCGAGGCTGCGCCAGCGAGATCGCCATCCCCGCCGCCGCGCGCCACCGCGCGCCCGGGCTGGCTCCGGCCAGGGCGACGTGGCCCTTTGGGGGCCGTCTATTTTAAATCGCACGGTAGAAATAAACCCGATGCGTAGCGGTTCGGCGATCTAATCTGAGCCGTCTGTTTTAAATCGGACGGTCCACGTCAGCCCCGCGTTATAAAGGCCAGGATTCTTACGCGCTACCCCCAGGGGATTTTGGAAAACACGAGCTAGCCCCGGAAATTTCTTATCTAGCTCCTGGACATTCAGAAATTCGTGTAAATTCAGTTAAAAATCAGTTTTAGCCCCTGGACTTAATAAAAGTTAGGAAACCCCCTCTGTTATGTGTAGTTAGACCCCTGGAAATTTAGGAAATAGTAAATTATACCCTGCAGTAGGGTGGATTTACCTTTTTGACCCATACATGATATTAAATTCAGAAATTTGAATATGTGACTAGGATTTAAATTTAAAGGATAAGGCAAACACATGTGCAAATTCAAATTTAAACTCTCCTAGCACTTGGAAAACTTTAGAATGAGTTAAAAGTAGATTTTAGGCTGAAATTAAATCTGCCTAAGTGTTGCTCATTTTTATTTTCTCTAGAGACACATTTTAGGCTAGGAAATAATTCTAAAAACTAGTAAAATACATTTAATTTGTTTCACATCAGAGAGGAAGTTCAAAAATATATTATTGAACATTTTAGATCAGAACCTATTCTGTTTAGATGATGTGTCTTACTATTTTAATAGTAAAGTTCACTTTTAGGCATAGAAAATAAATCTGAAAATATAGGAAAATTGGTATGCATAATTAGAAAATGATAAATGAGGTCTCCAAATCCAAAAATATCAATTTAGGATTTTGTAGAAGATCTGAAAACTTATTTGGAGTAGGGAAATACCTTTCATGCAAACTTTGTGGCTAAGAAGTGTATTAATTAAATATAAAGAATTTGTTCAAATTAGAAATTCATATATAGTGTGCAAATAGAAATCTGAATACAAAAGTTAGAAATAATATATATATATGTTTAAAAGTGCATGTAGGCCAAAAATCAACACATCTAGGGTAACCACAACACTTAGAAATGTGAATGACTCTCATATGTATGTATGTGTGGTTTGCATGAGTGAAAGTGCGAACTATGGCTTATGGATTGTTGTTTTCTTTTGCTATGTATTGGCATGAGTAGAACCTGCCCCAGAGCAAGTTCTCCCCTTCCAAGACCAAGACTTTCCATTCTCAAAGTAGCAGGAAGAAGGCAAGTGTCCTTGACCACTTTGATCCTATGCTAGGATGTGTAGATAGAATTATTTGCATTATCAATTGAAATATGAAACCCATGCTAGGAAGTTTCCCTAGAATTGCATTACCTTGTTTCCTTGTAGCTTGGGTTGGAATTTATTTTATCATGTCATTTATATGCTTATGCTTAACCATGCTTAGAATGGGATAATTGGGATATGAAATCATCAATTTATTTACCTTACTCTTGAATGAGATATTATGAGTTATGTAGAGGTAGGGATCGAGGCAAGTTGGATGATTTTGTTGGTGCTGGGTGCACGAGACTCGTGTTTGTGTTTAGTACTTGCATGAATCCTAAGGACCGGTTCATGGAGCATGTAACCTGGCTTTACCGTGCCAACCACATGCTGAGATGGGGCAGCTTGGCCAATTAATTAGGTGTATCTCCGGCTTAGTATGGGTGTGTTGGATGGTGCGGGGAATAGGTGTCAGCTGGACTACCATATGAACGGCAAGGCTCAAGAGGGGGCCACTGCAGCGGGGTTGGAGCCTCTTGTATGCTGTTAGTGGTGAAACCTCAGTGGGCCCACGCTCGTCGAGAATCTCTTTGTAAAGGCCTCGTAGTGATCTTCTGGCTACACACCTGGGAAGTGTGAATGTGGTTCGCGGCCACTGGCATAATGGAGGTTCTTTTAGTCCACCCGGCAAAAGAGTCAAAACTGTCATGACAGCCGTGCTCACGGTCAAGAGCGGCTTGGAGTTATTCATGATTAGAGGATGATGAATTGGGAATTTGTGGATGTTAAGCGGGAAGCTTAACATTGGAGATGAGACTATGTTTACTTGATAATGATGATGGGTTGAGGGATTGGGATCCATTTCACCTGTGTAGTAATGTAGGTGCTTAATAAGATAAGGTGATAGGTAATAATTGCGTAGTGCTTTAACCATGAGTTCAACCTCTCCTTTCTCTAGCCATGCATGACATAACTTTCCCACACTTGCTGAGTACCCACGGTACTCAAACTTGCTTTTCTGTTGGTTTATATTGCTGCTCAGGTCAAGAGAATGATGGGGTGTTTAATGACCAAGACTTTGGTCCCGAGGAAGGATTCTAGGTTCACGGAGTCCCCCGGGCAACGCCTATGACAGAGCCCACAAGATTTATATTCCGCTGCTGTTTTATTTATCTATTATGAACTTATTACCATCCATCGAGACGTATGCTATGTAAGACTTATTTATATTCGACACCTGGCTTGTAATATGATGATGCTTCACTATTTGTCGTCACATGTATGAGAAAATGATCCTGGCATACATGTGATATTCACTCGGTTGTTCTTCGGAGAAAACCGGGTGTGACATTTACCCAAAAGTTCGTGATTTCATCACCCGTCGGCGACTTCAAAACTTCCATTATACCAGTACACAACCGGGCCAATAGATCACAAAATAGCCTTTACAAAGGGGCTACTAGATGTATGGACTCACTGAGGTTTCACCGGCAGGCTCGAATCACCATTCTCCCACCCACGGGCCCCCTCTTGTGCCATGCAGTTCCCAGGGCAGTCCCTCTCGACTCCCATTCCCCGCGCCATCCACGGTCCATAACAAGCTAGGAACGCACCTAATTAGTCAGCTAAGCCGCACCCATATTTGGCCTTGTGGTGGCACTGTTTTCCTGGCATGTGCTGGCATGAACCGGTCGTTAGATCTACGGCAAGTAAACCACCATCTCATTCAGCAACATCCACGAACCAATCTTGCCTTGATCTCCCCGATTCCATGCTCATTAACATCATCAAGTTCTCATAATCATTATTCCTATGAGTGCAGTAGCTAACCACGTTTTAATTCAGCTTCCTGTATCCCGTAAATTAAGCGAAGCAAAAAGGAAAAACGACCATACCCGACTCATCAACTTTCCCGGCGACACGGATGGTTAACAAAACTAGTAAACTCCTATAAAAGGGTGTCCCATCAAGTTGACTCAAGCATACGAGTTTTCGCAAACAAAACAGTTTCAAAACATGGGATCAATATGGTCAAGGGGCACTTGCCTTGCTCCCGTGGCTCTTGTTGCTCAAGCGTCTCGAAGTCTTGGTGCTGTAGTTCTTCGTAGATGGCTTCCTGAGCTTGTCCTTCTACTCACGACCACGCACATACAAAATTTACAGCAATCAAACATCATGCACAAACTTTACTCAAGATGCAGTGGTGTAGATGAATGCAAATCCTATGGTACCGTTTTATTAAACCAGTCTGTACGTGTTCTTGCATGTTTTAATGGGCTTTCATGGGGTTTTATGATGAACAAGGGTCTAGGGATCAAGTGTGGACGTGGTGATGATCTTGACTCAAGATCTAGATCAATTCCACCGTCAAAAACCGATCAAAATGTGATCTATCCACACGAAAAAGTTTCTGTTTGAAGGGAGCAAAGAAAACTGATGCGTAGAAACAGCGACGACGTCGTAAGATGGGTAACGAAGACCTACCTCACTTCCCTTTGGTGGCAGGGCCTTCCTCCTAGCAATGGCAGCAGCGGGGAATTTTTCTATGGAAGATTAGGGCAGGACAGATCGTCGGCTCTTTTCCGGTGACGGCGAGGCGTGACGGGGCTCGTCGGCGGGCTCATAGGTGGGGCTCACCGGCGACTGAACTCCGCCGAGGGGGGTCCAACTCGGCGAGTTGGGGGCTAGGGCCTCCAAGTCACCGACTTGGGAGGGGAGAAAAGGGAAGGGGTTGCGGCCAAGGGGGGGGGGTTGGGTTCTATTTATAAAGGGGGGAGGAATCCTACTCTAATTGGAGCAAAATCCTAACAAACTTTTCCCCAATTGATTTGGTGCGGCAGCAATGTGGGGGAAATTCCCCAAATGTGGGGAAATTTTGGGGAAATTGTGTCAGTACCCTCAGTACCGGGTACCCCAGCGCACTGGAGAAAAACCGCCTAAAGACCTCGCCCCCTCCGCAGGGGTGAGCTCCGAAGGCGCCATGTATCCAGTGGGGCCGGGCCTCCCCTCTCCTCAGAGGCGAGCCCCGGGCCTGCCACGCGGCCAGCAGAGCCGGGCCTCGCCCCCTCTGCAGGGGCGAGCTCCGAGGGTGCCATGTGTCCAGCGGGGCCGGGCCTCCCTTCTCCTCAGAGGCGAGCCCCGGGCCTGCCACGTGGCCAGCAGTGCCGGACCTCACCCCCTCCGCAGGGGTGAGCTCTTAGGGCACCACGTGTCCAGCGGGGCCGGGCCTCCCTCTCCTCAGAGGCGAGCCCCGGGCCTGCCACATGGCCAGCAGTGCCGGACCTCACCCCCTCCGCATTGGTGAGCTCCCAGGGCACCACGTGTCCAGCGGGGCCGGGCCTCCCTTCTCCTCAGAGGCGAGCCCCGGGCCTGCCACGTGACCAGCAGTGCCGGACCTCACCCCCTCCGCAGGGGTGATCTCCGAGGGCGCCACGTGTCCAGCGGGTCCGGGCCTCCCTCTCCTCAGAGGCGAGCCCCGGGCCTGCCACATGGCCAGCAGTGCCGGACCTCACCCCCTCCGCAAGGTTGAGCTCCCAGGGCACCACGTGTCTAGCAGGGCCGGGGGCAGTGTCGATAGCACACTTCGACAAATTGGAATTGGCTCATTTCAGCTATCTTTTTCCCATCCCCCACCATTTTATGATTCTTTCTCCATTTCTATGGTCCCTTCCTCCATTTCTACTTCTTTTATAATGTTTCTCTATATGAAAAATGTATGCAATGCATGGAAATTAATTTGAGGGTGTTACAAACGTACCCCCCTTAAACTGAATCTCGCCCTCGAGATTCGATAGAGTAGAGAATAGACGAGGGAATTCTGCCTTGAGGTCTTCCTCACGCTCCCATGTAGTTTTGGCTTCCGTGTGATGGCTCCACTGTACCTTGCACCAACAGATCACTTTGTTTCTCGTGACCCTTTCCTTCACGTCCAAAATTTGGACGGGGTGCTCCACATAGGTCAGATCCTCTCGAAGCTCGAGCTCATCCATCGGTACTTGTTCTTCCGGTACTCTTAAGCACTTCTTGAGTTGGGATATGTTAAACACGTCGTGTACGCCGGAGAGGTGCGTTGGCAGCTCTAGTTGATAGGCTTCTTCCCCTCGCTTGCCCAAAATCTTAAATGGCCCGATGTAGCGAGGTGCTAATTTGCCCTTGACGTTGAACCGTCGTTGGCCTCGGATAGGCGATACCTTAAGGTACACGAAGTCTCCTACTTCGAAGGTCAATCTTCTTCGCCTATTGTCCGCATAACCTTTTTGTCGTGACTGAGCAGCCTTCAAATTTTATCGTATCGTTTGGACTTGCTTTTCGGCGTCTTGCAGCACTTCGGGTCCAAACACTTGGCTCTCTCCGGTCTCATTCCAGACCAGCGGAATTCTACACCATCTACCATACAATGCTTCGAAAGGTGACATCTTCAAGCTGGCTTGATAGCTGTTATTGTATGAGAATTCACCATACGGCAAGCTCCTATCCCAACTGCGCCCATGTTTCAAGGCGCAAGCTCTCAACACGTCTTCCAAAATTTGATTCGTCCTCCCAGTTTGCCCGTCAGTTTGCGGGTGATAAGCGGAGCTGAAATTCAGCCGTGTACCCATGGCTTCATGCAGCTTCTTCCAGAACCTAGAGGTAAATTGAGAACCCCGATCTGAAACTATCCTCTTCGGAACTCCATGGCGACACACGATTTGCTCCATATACAGCTCGGCTAGTTCTACGACGCGGTACGTGGTTCTAACAGGAAGGAAATGGGCTGTTTTCGTCAATCGGACCACAATAACCCAAATGGAGTCGTAACCCGATCGAGTACGTGGCAATCCGACAATTAAATCCATGCTGATGTCTTCCCACTTCCACTCGGGTACTTTCAATGGCTGCAACAGTCCAGCGGGTCTTTGATGTTCGGCCTTCACCCGTTGGCACGTGTCGCATAAGGCAACATATTCAGCTGTCCCTTTTCATACCATCCCACCAATAGCAAGTTTTCAGGTCCTTGTACATCTTTGTACAGCTGGGATGTAGGGAATAAGGTGAGTCATGTGCCTCCTTTAATATCGTGTCGCGGATGTGCTTCAAGTTAGGCACACAAATCCTTTTCCCTAACCAAAGCGTGCCCTTCTCGTCTTCCTTGAAATCCTTTTCTATGCCTTGTCGGATTCTTTTCTTGATTTTCTTGATTTCCTCATCCGTTGCTTGGCCATCTCGTATCTCTTGTTCCAGCTAAGAGTTGAGTTCTATCACTTCCATCTCGTTCAAGAACCCGAGATGTAACCGTTTGAACTCCTTGCGCAGCTCAGGCGGTAACTCCGAACCGTGAGTTGGTGACATGCTCCCTTTTGGCTCAACGCATCAGCTACTACATTGGCCTTTCCGGGGTGATAATTGATTCCAACATCATAATCCTTGATGAGTTCCAACCATCGAAGTTGCCTCAAATTCAGATCCGTTTGCGTGAATATATACTTGAGGCTTTTGTGATCTGTATAGATCTCACATCGGTGGCCAAGGATATAATGCCTCCAAATCTTCAAGGCATGTACCACGGCTGCAAGTTCCAAGTCATGTGTGGATTAATTCAGCTCGTGTTTCTTTAGTTGTCTCGACGCATAGGCTACTACTTGTCCTTCTTGCATGAGCACACATCCAAGCCCTTGTCTTGATGCATCACAATATATATCGAAACTCTTGCTCACGTCCGGGAATACAAAAACCGGTGCTGTGGTTAGTCTTTTCTTGAGCTCCTCAAAGCTTTCTTGGCACACTGGTGTCCACTGAAATGCTTTTCCCTTCATCAGCAATTCAGTCATAGGATTCGCTATTTTGGAGAAATCCTAAACTGTCGGTAGTATCCAGCCATCCCAAGGAAACTCCGAATATCTCTCACATTCTGCGGTTGGTTCCACTTCAGAACACCTCCCACTTTTCCGCGATCAACCGATATTCCTCTCTCGGTGATGATGTGGCGTAGGAACGATATCTCCTTTAGCCAAAATTGACACTTGATGAACTTGACATACAATTGATGCTCTTGCAGTTTCTGCAATGTCAATCTCAAATGTTCTTCATGTTCTTCCTCGTTTTTTGAATACACCATGATATCGTCGATGAAAACCACGATGAACTTGTCCAAGTACTCCATGAAGACCTTATTCATGAGGTACATAAAGTATGCAGGTGCATTAGTTAACCCAAAAGACATAACAGTATATTAATACGAACCATACCGTGTTCGAAATGCAGTCTTGGTTATGGCGGAGGGCTTAATCTTCAGCTGGAAGTATCCCGACCGAAGATCAATCTTGGAGAAAATTCGGACACCTTTCATTTGGTCGAATAGGTCCTCTATACGGGGCAGCGGGTATTTATTCTTGATCGTTACCTCATTGAGAGACCTATAATCCACACACATCCTTTGGGTCCTATCCTTCTTGTCTACAAAGAGCACGGGGGCTCCCCACGGTGACGAGCTTGGGCGTATAAAACCCCTTTCTAGCTGCTCCTGAATTTGCTTCTTAAGTTCCACTAGTTCATTAGCGGGCATCCTAGCTATAGGTGCAGTTCCAGGTACTACATCACTGGCAAATTCAATGTCCTGGTCAGGTGGCATACCAGGAAGTTCTTTGATGAGGACATCACAACAGTGGATACTCACATTGATATACAAGGACCAATCACAAGAGCACGAGCATGGTTACAAAATCAGCAGGTGAACTCGTTCCTAACTTCCTACCCATGTGATTTTGAGAATGGATTGCTATTGAATGATTTAATTGTTATTAGGAAACATGGACATGATCAACAAGTAAAGGGAGGAGGATTTGGGGACGTGGAGAACCAGATGGGACGTCCACAAGTTGATGGAAACAGTAACCAACTCGGACTCGAGTTCAACTCGGAGTCCAGGAGCAGTCCATCTTAAAACGGACGCCCAGGATGCATACGGACTCCGTTTTCGACGTTCTACATATGCATGGAAATATGAGAAGATAAACTTTCCAATGGTTCTGGTCCCACATTAAAATTCGCCAGGAGTCATTGGGAGTTGTTGAAACAAGTCGTATTCAAAGTTCTGTCTGGTGCTGCACCACCGTATTGGGCTTTTGGGCCTTGTATCCCATATGAGTCCATTAGGGGCGCGTCGAAGGGTCTTATGGCCGAACCCTAGCCTTTAAATACTGTAGATGCCGCCAAATTCGTGGGTTTTGCTTAGATTAAACACTTTCACTGTTCTACGGTTTATGAGACCCCAATTTCGCAATTTCAGATTGCATCTTCATCGTTCTTGCTTGTGTTCTTGGTTGCACCTGCAGGGATAGCCTTCTTGGCGAGGTCAAGCATGTGAAGAACGGTTGATAACCAACGAAGCAGTGGTGTAGTAATTGCAGGGGTATTCGGGTCTGCTCGAGTGCCTCGGATCATCAACGTCGAGATCTCCACTTCAATTGACCTGCCTTTCGGAAGATCGGGCCTAAACTACTCATCATTTGGTATCAGATTTCAGGTTGCCCGTGAGGTACTTTGAATTCCCACTAGATTAGTTTTTGTTTTTCATACCTAGAGTCCACATAAAAAGCCACAAAAAAATCATATCGTGTTTACCGATTCCTAGACCATAGTGCCTGCAAGTTTCGTTTTTCAGTTTGCATTGCTGAGTTTGCATTCGTGTGGTCGAGTCTTGTTGCTGGTTTAGCATTGTGTTTTTGGGTTGTAGTTATCGTTTTTCTTCCTTCTTTTTCTTGCTGCTCACCTATTGCACAATCCCTAAACAACAAACCAAGCCAACAAGATCATCGGTTTGCCCTAGCTAGCCGTCTTGCGTGAACTCCCGCATCGCCAGCCCTACAACAGGTGACAAACCATTGTGCCAGTCCTCCTTGATTCATCACACAACATCCCATCATTCGTTGTTGCTCAATTCCAATTGTTTTTCACATCCTATTGCGAGATCTTTTTCAAAACCGAGGTTAAATCAACATAAAAAACAGTAACTCGGGTAGCCTACCTTAAAACAGCCATAACTTTTGCATACGAACTCGAAATCGGGTGTTTTTTTTTTCAAATTGATCTACTTGAAATTTTGCAACCGATTTTCCATGGCTTCGCCGTGTTCGGCGAAATTTGTTTGGCCAAATTCCCCTCGGATGATAGACTATCCGGCCTCCGAAGTTTCAGCCCTAATTTGAAAGAATCTTCCTGATTTTCTATAGGCCACATCTTACATCCAATTGAGCTGCAAAGTTGTGTGCTTTCTATTTTCGTGCTCTCGAGTAAACAAAAAATATTAAAAAAAGAAAAAATAGTGAAGAGAGCACAGATATTAAAGCATTGACAGCACACACTTGAAAACAGTTGGCCTATACACTTGTGCTGTACTTCTTGGTTATATCTTTCTGATTTTCTATTTGCCTTTCTACTGCCTTGTATTGTGCTAGGCCTAGAACACTTGTTAACCAGCAACAGTTCATACATTAAATACTTATTCAACTTTGTTTGCTGTTAACGATTTTTTTTTGCTTTTTAGCCACCATATTGTGCCATCCAAGCTCCACTTTTCCTCTTGAGCAGAACAGGTACCTTTGCAATCACTCCACGCTTCATTGGTTCTCACTGTCCACCGTTTACCACCTGCTGTGTCAGTAAGAACACTTGTAAGAACGTGGTAAGATGCTTTAGATAGAGAGAGATTGTTTCCTTCCTTCCACTTTTCACATTGCCACTATCCTTTGTAGTTGATAGGGATAACATATTTTTGTTGTCTCTTGTTTACTACTAACAATGGCAGAAGATAAAAGAGATGATGAATGTGTTCAACATGCTGAGTTGTGTGACATGATGAGGGAAATGACAGATATGTTCACCAAAACCCAAGCATCGACAGAGGCGTCATTGACGACCTTGAATCGCCAACTTGCTGATCTTGTTGTTCGGATGGATACTCTTGAGGCGCGGCTGCCTCTTGCTGAAGATCGTGAAGACGGTGCTTATAATATGGAAGATCATAACAATCAACCACGACTTCCACTTTATCTACGAGGTATGGGAGGTAATAAACGTTATAATTACAATGATCATCATAACAATTTTAATTGCCCTCTTTATGATCCTTTTGCTAAAGTCAAATTCACTATACCCTCTTTTTCTGGTGCTTATGATGCTGAGGCATATCTTGATTGGGAGATGACAGTAGAGCAGAAATTTAATGCCCACCTTGTTTCTGAACAACATAGAGTTCGTCAAGCCACTAGTGAGTTTAAGGATTTTGCTATCATATGGTGGAATGAACTTGTTAAAACTAGAACTGATCCTCCAACATGGGATAGATTAAAGGAAGCTATGCGTGTTCGTTTTGTTCCTCCTTCTTTTCAGTGGGACCTTCACAAAAAATTGCAGCGCTTAGACCAAGGTAACATGTCCGTAGAGGAGTATTGTAAGCAGTTACAAAAGGGTATGTTGCACTGTGGAGTAGTAGAGGACATGGATGATAAAATAGCTCATTTTTATGGGGGGTTGAGGCGTGAAATTCAGGACATTGTTGATTATAAGGAATATGATACTGTTAATAGATTATTTCAGCTGGCTATGTTGGCAGAAAAAGAATTGCATGGCTGCCAACAGCAGCAGCACCAACACACGAGGAGCACCTTTACACCGTGTTCGACATCTATACCATCCAAAACAGCACCATCTTCGAGTTTTCCTACTGCCACTACACCATCCAATGGTGGCCAACGAACTTCATCTACTGCTCCATTTCCTCACGCACCGGAGGGCAGCAAGACGACACCATTCAAGCCTACGTCTTCCACTCCTTCCACGAGTCGAACTTCCAACATTAAGTGTCACCGCTGCCAGGGAGTTGGTCATGTGATGAAAGATTGTCCTAGCAAACAAGCATACATAGCACGAGATGATGGCGGGTATGATAGTACTTCGGATGTTGAAGATGAATATTCTCTTACTACTAACGTTGCAGGACCAAAAGATGACCACTATAGCACAGATGAAGAGGTACTTGGTACTGCAGCAACCGAAAATTATAGAAGCATAATTGTGCAGCGTGCTTTGAGCTCCAAAGTTGAGGCGGATGACAAGCTACAGCGACACAATCTTTTTCACATGTTTCTCATCATCAAGGACTGCCGTGTGCACACTATAATTGATGGAGACAGTTGCAATAACTTGGTGAACACGGATGTGGTCAAGAAACTTGGGTTGACAACAAGAGCACACCCTCATCCATACCACGTTCAGTGGTTCAAAAACAGCGGTAAGGTTAGGGTAACACAAACAGCGAGAGTATATTTTTTGATTGGTTCTTACCATGATTTTGCTGATTTTGATGTCGTACCTATGGATGCTTGTTCTCTTTTGTTGGGACGTCCTTGGGAATTTGATACGGATGCTATTCATCATGGGAGAACTAATAAATATACTCTGATGCATAAAGGAAAGAAAATCACTTTGCTTCCTATGACTCCTGCTGAAATTGTACATTTGGAGAAAAGTAAAACACATGATGATAAGACAAAAAATCACTAGACTCTGAAAAACAGCAAGTAATTAAGTTAAAATCACCTTCGCTGCTCACAACTAAATCTGACCTTGCTGATTTATTTAATACTAAGGGAATGTACTATGCTTTAGTATGCAAAGAAGCCATGTTTTCGCTTCATGAAGTGTCCATTGCATTGCCCCCTGCTGTTGTTAACCTTTTGCAGGATTTTGCGGATGTGTTTCCCCCGCGATACCCCCTGGATTACCACCTATGAGGGGCATTGAACATAAGATCGACTTGATTCCAGGGGCAAGTTTGCCAAATCGTGCAGCGTACAGGGCAAATCAGGAAGAGACAAGGGAAATTCAGCGACAAGTTCAAGATCTTTTGAACCGCGGGTATATTCATGAAAGCCTTAGTCCTTGTTCTGTTCCTGTTCTTTTGGTTCCTAAGAAAGATGGTAGCTGGCGCATGTGTGTTGATTGTAGAGCGATTAATAACATCACCATTCGATATCGTTATCCTATTCCTCGCATAGATGACATGCTTGATTAATTGAGTGGTGCTAGTATTTTCGCAAAAATTGATTTGCGTAGTGGTTACCACCAAATTAGAATGGCACTAGGAGATGAATGGAAAACTGCATTTAAAACCAAGTTTGGACTTTATGTGTGGTTAGTCATGCCTTTTGGTTTAACTAATGCACCTAGCACTTTTATGCGATTAATGAACGAGGTTTTACGTGCTTTTATTGGAAAATGTATGGTGGTTTACTTCGATGATATCCTCATTTACTGCAAGTCATATGACGAACATCTTAATCATTCATGTGCTGTTTTCAGTGTCTTGAGAGATGCACGTTTGTTTGGTAACCTCGAAAAGTGTGTCTTTTGCACCAATCAAGTTTCGTTTCTTGGATATGTCGTTTCATTGCAGGGTATTGAGATGGATGAGGCGAAAATTGTGGCGATCACTAGCTGGCCAACTCCATCGACTGTCACGCAGGTGCGCAGTTTTCTTGGTCTTGCAGGTTTTTATCGACGCTTTGTGCGGGATTTCAGCAGCATTGCAGCACCTCTCCATGAACTGACGAAGAAGGGAGTGCAGTTTCGATGGGGCGAACAGAAGCAACAAGCTTTTGATGTTCTCAAATCAAAGCTTACACAAGCACCATTGCTATAACTTCCTGATTTTTACAAGACATTTGAGCTAGAATGTGATGCAAGCGGCATTGGTATTGGAGGTGTTCTCATACAAGGAGGTAAACCCGTTGCATTCTTTAGTGAAAAATTGCATTGTCCTTCTCTGAATTATTACACTTATGATAAGGAATTGTATGCCTTAGTGTGAGTTCTACAAACTTGGAAACATTACTTGTTGTCTAAGGAGTTCGTTATACATTCCGATCATGAATCTTTGAAGTATATTAAGTGTCAAACCAATCTGAATAAATGACATGCTAAATGGATTGAGTTCATAGAATCATTTCCATACATCATTAAGCATCAGAAAAGGGAAGGAGAATGTTATTGCAGATGCATTATCTAGACATTACACCATGCTCTCCCAACTTGATCATAAAATATTTGGTTTGGAAACAATAAAAGGATTATATCCTACTGATTTGGACTTCAAAGATGCCTTTGAAAATTTTAGAGAAGGAAGAACTTGGAATAAATATGTACTACGGGAGGGCCCCCTCTATCGTGCTAACAAGCTATGTGTTCCTGCTAGTTCTGTTCGCCTATTACTTTTGCAGGAAGCTCATGGAGGTGGTTTGATGGGACATTTTGGAGTGAAGAAAACTGAGGACGTGCTGGCCACACACTTCTTTTGGCCAAAGATGAGACGTGATATCGAGCGCTACGTGTCACGATGCACTACTTGCAATAAAGCTAAGTCTCGACTTAACCCACATGGTCTTTATATGCCCCTTCCTGTTCCTAGTGTACCTTGGCAGGATATTTCCATGGATTTTGTTTTGGGATTTCCTAGGACTAAGAGGGGGAGGGATAGTATTTTTGTGGTTGTTGATCGTTTCTCCAAAATGGCACATTTTATACCTTGTCATAAGAATGATAATGCCTCACACATTGCTGATTTGTTTATGACGGAAATTATTCGTTTACATGGTGTACCAAATACCATTGTTTCTGATCGTGATGCAAAATTTTTAAGTAATTTTTGGAGAACTTTGTGGTATAAATTGGGAACCAAGCTGCTGTTTTCAACCACATGTCACCCACAAACCGATGGACAAACTGAGGTAGTAAATCGTACTCTATCCACTATGTTGTGGGCTGTTTTAAAAACAAATTTAAAGAGTTGGGAGGATTGTTTACCACATATAGAATTTGCTTACAACAGGTCAGTTCACTCTACTACAAAGGTAAGCCCATTCCAGGTAGTGTATGGTTTCAATCCCCGTGCTCCTATTGATTTATTACCTTTGCCTCCTTCTGAAACTATAAATTTGGATGCTACACAACGATTTGAATTCATTCTTAAGATGCATGAAACTACAAAGAAAAATATTGGAAGGATGAATGAGAAGTATAGAACTTCTGGTAGTAAAGGTAGAAAAGAAGTAAAACTTGAACCAGTGGACTTGGTATGACTACATTTGAGAAAAGAACGATTCCCTTATTTGAGAAAATCTAGACTTATGCCACGAACTGCTGGTCCTGTTAAGATTGTTGAAAAGATCAATGACAATGCATAAAAGCTTGAGTTGCCTCCCGATTTTGGGGTTAATCCCACATTTAACATTTCAGATTTACGACCATACTTGGAGGAAGAAGATGATCTTGAGTCGAGGACGACTCTGATTCAAGAGGGGGAGGATGATGAGGACATCACAACAGTGGATACTCACATTGATATACAAGGACCAATCACAAGAGCACGAGCACGGCTACTAAATCAGCAGGTGAACTCGTTCCTAACTTCCTACCCATGTGATTTTGAGAATGGATTGCTATTGAATGATTTAATTGTTATTAGGAACCATGGACATGATCAACAAGTAAAGGGAGGAGGATTTGGGGACGTGGAGAACCAGATGGGATGTCCACAAGTTGATGGTAACAGTCACCAACTCGGACTCGAGTTCAACTCGGAGTCCACGAGCAGTTCATCTTAAAACGGACGCTCAGGATGCATACGGATTCTGTTTTCGACGTTCTACATATGCATGGAAAGATGAGAAGAAACACTTTCCAATGGTTCTGGTCCTATATTAAATTTCGCCAGGAGTCATTGGGAGTTGTTGAAACAAATCGAATTCAGAGTTCTGCCCGTGCTGCACCATCGTATTGGGCTTTTGGGCCTTGTATCCCATATGAGTCCATTAGGGACGCGTCCAAGGGTCTTATGGCCAAACCCTAGCCTTTAAATACTGTAGCCGCCAGCCAAATTCATGGGTTTTGCTTAGATTAAACACTTTCTCCGTTCTACGGTTTGTGAGACCCCAATTTCGCAATTTCAGATTGCATCTTCATCGTTCTTGCTTTTGTTCTCGGTTGCACCTGCAGGGATAGCCTTCTTGGCGAGGTCAAGCGTGTGAAGCACGGTTGATAACCAAAGGAGCAGTGGTGTAGTGATTGCAGGGGTATTCGGGTCTCCTCGAATGCCTCGGATCATCAACGTCGAGATCTCCACTTCAATCGACCTACCTTTCGGAAGATCGGGCCTAAACTACTCATCATTCTTCCGGGAACACATCTGAAAATTCTTGAACCACCAGAATGCTTTCCAATGTTGCTTCTTCGACGTGGTTCAACGCTGCCTTCTCAGTTGCCGGTTGGGCTGACTCGAACTCAATATGAGTACCGTGCTCATTTGTCAACTGCACGCTCCTCTCAGCACATTGAATTACTCCGTTGTGCTTGCTTAACCAATCCATTCCAAGTATTATATCAATCCCTTGGGAATCCAAGACAATAAGGTTGGCAAGAAAGTCTACCCCCCTTATTTTAAGGTTTACTTTTGGACATACTATATTAGTCCTCATCTCTCCACCGGGAGATTTAACCAACATAGTGTGTTTCATGTGTGATATGGGCAGATTATACTTGGCAACATACTTGGATGATATGAATCAATGCGATGTTCCAGAATCAAATAAAACAGTGGCTGGGTTGGAGTTGGTAAGGAACATACCAATCACGACGTCCTCAGCTTGTTGCGCTTCCTCAGTGGAGACATGATTCACGTTGCCACGAGCGTAGTTCTGCTGCCCACGGTTACCTTGCGTAGCTCCTCCATTCGGCCGTTTTTTCTGTTTTGGTGCGTTGGTCGGCTGTCCAAGGCCTTTCTTCGGGCATTGACATGCAAATTGTCCCGCCTCTCCGCATGAAAAGCATGCTTTGTTGCCCAAGACAGCAGGAACGTTGGGGCGAGGCTGGTTTTGAGCATAGGCGCCCATGTTGGGACGGGGCGCAGGAGGCAAAGGCATACGAGGTGCTTGCATAACAGGACGTTGCTGCAGTGATTGATTAGGGCGAGGTGGGTTTGCAGGGCGGAAAGTAGAAGCGGACGAGCCATACTGTGGTGCAGCTGGTGGCATGAAACGGGGACTTACATTGCCCCTTTGTGGCTGGTATGGCATTTTCCTCTTGCCCTTTTGCTCAATCTCACGGATCTTGCTCTCAACCACTGTAGCTTTGTCAATGAGCTTCTAGAAGTTTGCATAATCATTGTTGGGCAGTTGTACTTGGATCTCATTGTTCAATCCTCTCATGAACAAGTATTGCTTCCTTTGATCCGAGTTGACGTCTTCGGGAGCATACCTTGACAACTGCGTGAACTTGTTTAGGTACTCATTCACGCTATTCTTTCCTTGGCGGAGACTTTAGAACTCTTGCTTTTTAAGCATCATGACTCCAGCAGGGACGTAATGAGAGCAGAAACTCTCCTTGAATTCAGCCCAAGTGATTGTCTCCTGGTTGACATGAGCATTGCAGAGAGCGTCCCACCAGTCAGCGGCTGCTTCCATGAGTTGGTGCGATGCGAAGAGAACTTTCTCCTGATCATTGCACTGAACAATAGCAAGCTTCTTTTCCATGGGTTTCAACCAATCATCAGTCTCCATGGGATCATTAGCTTGTGCAAAAGTAGGCAGTTGAGTCCTCATGAACTCTCCCAATCTGTTGTGAGCCGGCGGTGGTGGTGGTGGTGGCGGTGGCGGTGCAGGAACGGGGTAAGGATTGTTGTTGTTGTTGGCTTGCAGCTGTCCCAAAGTTTGTATCATAGTTTGCATGAGCTGGTTCTGCATAGCCATCAACCGTTCAAGGTTGTTTGCATCAGCCCCAGGGTTAGCATTTTTAGGAACTTCAACGTTGCCATCCTCTTGTGGTTCTAGGTTGCCACGAACGTTCCTCCTTTGACGGCTGGCATTTTCCCTCACCATCTGTGAGAGAGAGTTGAGTAGAATAGAAAATAGAAGTTTAGATTGATCCCCCCAACTATATGCATCAAGGTGTATGAACTAAATATCTTCCTTTATTAATTTCAGCCTATATGAGGATGTGAACACATGCCGAAGCATCTCACATCTCTCCACTATGTGCGGATGTGGACATTCACCGCAGCGTCCCACAACTCACACCAGCACACAAACACAAACAATCATCAAAAAAGTTCAACACACCACTTCTATTCACGCTACGACGATTTAAACGTTCCTATTACAGCTTATTCAATGGGAGTCCTAAACTTAATCATGTGAACTGGTGCTGTTTCCGCCGTGTGACGGGGGTGGTCCATACATGGGCGCACGCCATGGTGAGTCAGCAGTCCATGTAGAGTTAGAAGGTCCTGGTGCTCCATTCGCTCCCGCGTTGGCACGAGTCTCCTCTTGTTTCTCCAGCAAATACAGCTTCTTGCGGAGGTAACGGATCTCTTCTTGTGCGCTTGTGTAGCGGTTTCCTAACTCCACGAGCAACCTTTGTGACTTGCCAGCAGCTTGGGGGTTGGAAAGGGCGGTTACATGGGGTCCAATGATCTCCCTTGTGCCACTCTTCCGACACGGGTGCAGCTCAAAAGTGGTACACTCAAGCTGCTCATGGAAGGCGTAGCACAGTCCGGTGAGTGCTTCCCATGCAGCGTCATCAATAGCTTCTGCCCTTGTAGCTCTCCATGTGGGTGTGAAGTGCCGAGTGACAACCTGTAACACCCCAAAATCTGCAAAAGGAGGGAATTTAAAAAATTTTGGACATATTGCATGTGGTGCAGAAATTCAAATTCAAATTGGAATTCAAATTCAAACCAAAACAGAAAAGAAAAAGAAAAAGAAAAACCCAACCGGCCAGTGGGCCGAAAACTCGCCAGCCGGCCTCCCCCCCCCCCCCCCCCCCCCGCGCCAGCCCACTACCGTGCACTCTCTCTTCCCCTCACTGACACGTGGGGCCCGCGTGTCATCTCCTACCTCTCGCGCCCTAACCGACCCGGACTTTTCCTCCCCGCGCCCGATCGCAACGACCTCCGGAAACCCGCGCCCCAGCCCGAATTCTAGTCCCGGACGTCTCCAACTCAATCCCAACAGACCGCCGCCCTCCCTCGCTTATATAAACGCCGACAATCGCCCTGTTCCCCTCCCCCCCGATCGACCGTTCTTCTCTCCGGTGAGAACCGAAGATTCTACAGCCAATTTCTGTTCATCCTTGCTCAAACTTCCTGATCTAACGTGCTGATCACGTTCCACCGCCGCCGGGGATCCCTGTAGGTGAAGGAAACGACGTGCCTTGCGCCCTAACAGCCACCCCGACGTGCACCGAAGATCTTCGCCGTTGAAGCTCGCCGCCGACCGAGTTCTAGGGCCTCCGAGTGCTGGAAAACCCCTCGGTGAGCATCCCCTATCCCTCCGCAGCCGATCCATGCAAAAAGATGTGAGTTCTAACGTGTAGCGGCAAAAGCCGAGGCTGCGCCGGCGAGATCGCCACCCCCCGCCAGCGCGCGCGGGCTGGCTCCGGCCAGGGCGACGTGGCCCCTTGAGGGTCGTCTACTTTAAATCGCACGGCAGAATTAAAACCCGCGCGTACCGGTTCGGTGATCTAATCTGAGCCACCTATTTTAAATCGGATGGTCCACATCAGCCCCGCGTTATAAAGGCCGGGATTCTTACGCGCTACCCCCTGGGGATCTCGGAAAACATGAGCTAGCCCCAGAAACTTCTGATCTAGCCCCTGGAACTTCAGAAATTCGTGTAAATTAGTTTAAAAATCAGTTTTAGCCCCTGGACTTAATAAAAATTAGGAAAACCCCTCTGTTATGTGTAGTTAGACCCCTGGAAATTTATGAAATGATAAATTAGACCCTGCAGTAGTGTGGATTTACCATTTTGACCCTATAAGATATTAAATTCAGAAATTTGAATATGTGACTAGGATTTAAATTTAAAAGGTAAGGCAAACACATGCACAAATTCAAAATTTAAACTCTCCTAGCACTGGAAAACTTTAGAATGAGTTACAAATAGATTTTTAGGCTGAAATGAATCTGTCTAATTGATTGTTCACATTTATTAGTTATAGGGACACATTTTTGGGTTAGGAAATAATTCTGAAAATTGGAAAAATAAATTTAAATTAGTTCACATCAGAGGAGAAGTTCAAAAATATATTATTTAATATTTTAGATTAGAACCTATTCTGTTTAGATGATGTGTCTTACTATTTTCATAATAAAGTTCACTTTTAGGCATAGAAAATAAATCTGAAAAATATAGGAAAATAAGTATGCATAATTAGAAAATGATAAATGACTTCTCCAAATACAGAAGCTTCAACTTAGGATTTTGTAGAAGATCTGAAAACCTATTTGGAGTAGGGAATTGCCTTTCATGCAAACTTTGTGGCTAAGAAGTGTATTAATCAAATATAAAGGATTTGTTCAAATTAGAAATTCATATATAGTGTGCAAATAGAAATCTGAATACAAAAGTTAGAAATAATATATATATATATATATATATATATATATATATATATATATATATATATGTTTAAAAGTGCATGAAGGCCAAAAATCAACACATCTAGGGTAACCACAACACTTAGAAATGTGAGTGACTCCCATATGTATGTATGTGTGGTTTGTATGAAGTGAAAGTGTGAACTATGTCTTATGGATTGTTGTTTTCTTTTGCTATGTGTATTGGCATGAGTAGAACCTGCCCCAGAGCAAGTTCTCCCCTTCCAAGACCAAGACTTTCCATTCTCAGAGCAGCAGGAAGAAGGCAAGTGTCCTTGACCACTTTGATCCTATGCTAGGATGTGTAGATAGAATTATTTGCATTGTCAATTGAAATATGAAACCCATGCTAGGAAGTTTCCCTAGAATTGCATTACCTTGTTTCCTTGTAGCTTGGGTTGGGATTTATTTTATCATGTCATTTATTTATATGCTTATGCTTAGCCATTCTTAGAATGGGATAATTGGGATATGAGATCATCAATTTATTTACCTTACTCTTGAATGATATATTATGAGTTATGTAGAGGTAGGGATCGAGGCAAGTTGGATGATTTGGTTGGTGCTGGGTGCACGAGACTCGGGTTTGTGTTTAGTACTTGCCTGGATCCTAAGGACCGGATCATGGAGCATGTAACCTGGCTTTACCGTGCCAACCACATGCTGAGATGGGGCAGCTTGGCCAATTAATTAGGTGTATCCCCGGCGTAGTATGGGTGTGTTGGATGGTGCGGGGAGTAGGTGTCAGCTGGACTACCATATGAACCGCAAGGCTCAAGAGGGGGCCACTGCAGCGGGGTTGGAGCCTCCTGTATGCTGTTAGGAGTGAAACCTCAGTGGGCCCATGCTCGTCGGGAATCCATTTGTAAAGGATTCGTAGTGATCTCCTGGCTACACACCTGGGAAGTGTGAATCTGGTTTGCGGCCACTGGCATAATGGAGGTTCTTTTAGTCCACCCGGCAACGGGGGATGAAATCACTACATGTGGGTACAGTGGTGCAAACTCTGCAGAGTCAAATCTGTCATGACAGTCGTGCTCACGGTCAAGAGCGGCTTGGACTTATTCATGATTAGAGATTTATGAATTGGTAAGTTGTGGATGTTAAGCGGGAAGCTTAACAGTGGAGATGAGATTATGTTTACTTGATAATGATGATGGGTTGAGGGATAGGGATCCATTTCACGTGTGTAGTAATGTAGGTGCCTAATAAGCTAAGGTGATAGGTATTAATTGCGTAGTGCTTTAACCATGAGTCAACCTCCCCTTGCTCTAGCCATGCATGACATAACTTTCCCACACCTGCTGAGTACCCACGGTACTCAAACATGCTTTTCTGTTGGTTTATATTGCTGCTCAGGTTAAGAGAATGATGTGGTGTTTAATGACCAAGACTTTGGTCCCGAGGAAGGATTTTAGGTTCACGGAGTCCCTCGGGCAACGCCTGTGACGTAGCCCACAAGATTTATATTCCGCTGCTGTTTTATTTACATATTATGAACTTATTATCGTCCATCAAGATGTATGCTATGTAAGACTTATTTATATTCGACACCTGGCTTGTAATAAATGATGCTTCACTATTTGTCATCACATATATGATAAAATGATCCTGGCATACATGTGATATTCACTCGGTTGTTCTTCGGAGAAACCGGGTGTGACAGAAGTGGTATCAGAACCAAGGTTGCCCGTAGGAACGTGGACATAGGTAGAAATGGACGTATTTAAGGACCCTATTTTCTTAAAAAACTATTTTACAAAGGTGTGGGTTGAAAAGTGTATTTAACGGGGTCACTATATTCATCTTACCCCAACTTTTATTCAAAATGCAATTTTTGTTTAACTCTTATCTAACTTAATTTTAAATGCTTTATGTTTTAGATGGTTCGCATGATCTGCACCGCCCGCAAGTCCACCGGAGGGAGAGTCTTGTAGTTGCCCTTGCCTTGAGAGAGGAGAATCGTCCGGTGACGTACCACTCCTATAGATTGGCAGTAGGAGGCTTGTTGCGTCGTCTACGGCGTATGCTCCACGCTGCCGGCAATACGGGCAAGCTAATCATACACTACAGCTCCACCCGGACCATCCGTGAGAAGTGGGAAGAACGGAGTTCAGAAATGAAGATTATCCTTGAAAATCAGCTGCTCAAGATCCACCGCTCTCCAGCTTGTCGAGCGACACAGGTCGATGCCGAGAAGGATGTCACCTGGGAGGCCATCACCTGCCAGAGTTACATCTACTGTCGACACCTGGACATGACTGAGTACTTGTATGTCCTCCAGCGTGAGAGTGGTACCGCGGAGTACAAGTAACCGGCAGTGCAGCAGGGGACTTCCCATGAGCACATGGACCTGTGCTTTGAGGATGCTACTATGCTCAGCACTCGACTGCAGGAGTGTCAGCAGGAGCTTCAGGATGTTGGTGACACCTTGAAGGAGACTGAGGCATGGCTTCGCGCCAGCTTGAGGGCGAGAGAAAGAGGAGATGGGAATGAACTGTGTGTCACCGTGAATGACACATGGACCCCTGACTCCCCAGACCGCCGGGCGAGCAGGCGTCGCCGCACTTCTCCACCAGCAACTTCCCCACCCAAAGGGAGTCAGAGGGCAGCCACAATAATGAGGAAGACCCCGAGGAGCCAGCTCAGTGATACGAGTCGTGTAGAGTCCTTTCCCTTAGTTCAGAAGGTTACCGAGTAGTCGAGTCAATACCTTATTTAATGGTGTGTTAATGTTTGGTGTGTGACGTGACTTGTGGAAGCCATGGGCATTTGTCCACAACCTCGTCTATAGGTTGTTTTGCTTTGATGTGTGAACCCCTATGAATTAAGAGTGCATTTATTTTCACGTGAGACGTGAAACCCTCAGAAAGTGTTAATATACTAAGGCCTCAAAAGTTTAAGTTTAAACAAGCAAATTTGGGAAGTTAATACATAATGCTTTAAATTAACATTTGGTTGATCATGATAGATGGCCGGAAGAGGAAAGGGTCGTGGTGCCAACCCCGCCAACAACAACGATGAGGCCGGCAACCCTCATCTTTCTGGAGGACAAGACAGGGGTGGTCGCCGTGAAGGACCTGATCCCATCCACCAAATGCTTGAAAATCAGAATCAGCTCATCCAGAGCCTAACTCAAGTGGTGGCCAACTTGCACCAAGCTCCACCCCCACAAGCTGCACCACACCAACCAAGGCTGAGTGAGTTTCTAGGGACTCAACCTCCAAAGTTTGCAAGTGCTGCTGAACCTCTTGAGGCAGATGACTGGCTAAAGACCATTGAGAGCAATATGAGGATCATACAATGCCAAGGGTATGAGAGGGTGCTGTTTTCCTCTCACCAATTGCATGGACCCGCTGCTGATTGGTGGACCGCTTACGTGGCAGCCCATCATGACCCTGAGAACATCACTTGGGAAGAGTTCAAGCGCAGTTTCCGCAACCATTACATACCAAGGGATGAACTCAAAAACAAGAGAAAGGAGTTCTTGGGACTGCAGCAAGGAAACATGACTGTGAGGGAATACCTCACTAAGTTCACCCAACTATCCCGTTATGCACCACGGGACATCGAAACTGATGAGCAGGAACAGGACTGCTTTGTGGAAGGACTTACTGCGGAAATGCAGTGTGCAATGTCCTCCAACGAGTATGAAAGCTTCCAAAAGATGGTAGACAGAGCATTTGTCGTGGAGAGGAAGCTGAAGGCCTTGGAAAATGAAAACGAGAGGAAAGGCGAAGTGGCATATCAACTAGAACTACCGGCTCGCCTATCGGATGTGCACGATGTCCTCCATGTGTCACAACTCAAGAAATGTCTCAGGACACCTGAAGAGATGTTACCCATGAATGAGGTTGACGTAGGAGAGGATCTGTCTTATGCCGAGCAACCGGTCAAGGTTTTGGAGACAATGGAACGCCTCACAAGAAATAAAAGAATTCGGATGTGCAAGGTGCAGTGGAAGCATCACTCGGAAGAGGAAGCCACATGGGAGCGAGAAGACGAGCTTAAGGCACAGTTTCCGGAATTGTTTTCCTAGAACCACCAATCTCGAGGACGAGATTTCTTTTAAGGGGGGTAGAGCTGTAACACCCCAAAATCTGCAAAAGGAGGGAATTTAAAATTTTTTGAACATATTGCATGTGGTGCAGAAATTCAAATTCAAATTGGAATTCAAATTCAAATCAAAACAGAAAGGAAAAGGAAAAAGAAAAAGAAGAACCCAACCGGCCAGTGGGCCGAAAACTCACCAGCCGGCCCACACCCCCCCGCGCCAGCCCACGACCGCGCGCTCTCTCTTCCCCTCACTGACACGCGGGGCCCGCGTGTCATCTCCTACCTCCCGCGCCCTAACCGACCCGGACTTTTCCTCCCTGCGCCCGATCGCAATGACCTCCGGAAACTCGCGCCCCCAGCCCGAATTCTGGTCCCGGACGTCTCCAACTCGATCCCAACAGACCGCTGCCCTCCCTCGCCTATATAAACGCCGACAATCGCCCTGTTCCCACCCCCCCGGATCGGCCGTTCATCTCTCCGGTGAGAACCGAAGATTCTACAGCCAATTTCCGTCGATCCTTGCTCAAACTTCCTGATCTAACGTGCTGATCACGTTCCACCGCCGCCGGGGATCCCTGTAGGTGAAGGAAACGACGTGCCTTGTGCCCCGACAGCCACCCCGACGTGCACCGAAGATCTTTGCTATTGAAGCTCGCCGCTGACCGACTTCCAGGGCCTCCGAGTGCTGGAAAACCACTCGGTGAGCATCCCCTATCCCTCCGCAGCCGATCCATGCAAAAAGATGTGAGTTCTAACGTGTAGCGGCAAAAGCCGAGGCTGCGCCGGCGAGATCGCCACCCCCCGCCGCCGCGCGCCGCCGCACGTGCGGGCTGGCTCCGGCCAGGGCGACGTGGCCCCTTGAGGGCCGTCTATTTTAAATCGCACGGTAGAATTAAAACCCGTGCGTACCGGTTCGGTGATCTAATCTGAGCCGTCTATTTTAAATCGGACGGTCCACATCAGCCCCGCGTTATAAAGGCCGGGATTTTTACGCGCTACCCCCTGGGAATCTAGGAAAACACGAGCTAGCCCCGGAAACTTCTGATCTAGCCTCTGGAACTTCAGAAATTCGTGTAAATTCATTTAAAAATCAGTTTTAGCCTCTGGACTTAATAAAAATTAGGAAAACCCCTCTGTTATGTGTAGTTAGACCCCTGGAAATTTATGAAATAATAAATTAGACCCTGCAGTAGTGTGGATTTACCATTTTGACCCTATAAGATATTAAATTCAGAAATTTGAATACGTGACTAGGATTTAAATTTAAAAGGTAAGGCAAACACATGTACAAATTCAAAATTTAAACTCTCCTAGCAATTGGAAAACTTTAGAATGAGTTACAAATAGATTTTTAGGCTGAAATGAATCTGTCTAATTGATTGTTCACATTTATTAGTTATAGGGACACATTTTTGGGTTAGGAAATAATTCTGAAAATTGGTAAAATAAATTTAAATTAGTTCACATCAGAAGAGAAGTTCAAAAATATATTATTTAATATTTTAGATCAGAACCTATTCTGTTTAGATGATGTGTCTTACTATTTTCATAATAAAGTTCACTTCTAGGCATAGAAAATAAATCTGAAAAATATAGGAAAATAAGTATGCATAATTAGAAAATGATAAATGAGTTCTCCAAATACAAAAGCTTCAACTTAGGATTTTGTAGAAGATCTGAAAACCTATTTGGAGTAGGGAATTGCCTTTCATGCAAACTTTGTGGCTAAGAAGTGTATTAATCAAATATAAAGGATTTGTTCAAATTAGAAATTCATATATAGTGTGCAAATAGAAATCTGAATACAAAATTTAGAAATAATATATATATATGTTTAAAAGTGCATGAAGGCCAAAAATCAACACATCTAGGGTAACCACAACACTTAGAAATGTGAATGACTCCCATATGTATGTATGTGTGGTTTGTATGAAGTGAAAGTGTGAACTATGTCTTATGGATTGTTGTTTTCTTTCGCTATGTGTATTGGCATGAGTAGAACCTGCCCCAGAGCAAGTTCTCCTCTTCCAAGACCAAGACTTTCCATTCTCAGAGCAGCAGGAAGAAGGCAAGTGTCCTTGACCACTTTGATCCTTTGCTAGGATGTGTAGATAGAATTATTTGCATTGTCAATTGAAATATGAAACCCATGCTAGGAAGTTTCACTATAATTGCATTACTTTGTTTCCTTGTAGCTTGGGTTGGGATTTATTTTATCATGTCATTTATTTATATGCTTATGCTTAGCCATGCTTAAAATGGGATAATTGGGATATGAGATCATCAATTTATTTTCCTTACTCTTGATTGAGATATTATGGGTTATGTAGAGGTAGGGATCGAGGCAAGTTGGATGATTTGGTTGGTGCTGGGTGCACGAGACTCGGGTTTGTGTTTAGTACTTGCCTGGATCCTAAGGACCGGATCATGGAGCATGTAAGCTGGGTCTACCGTGCCAACCACATGCTGAGATGGGGCAGCTTGGCCAATTAATTAGGTGTATCCCTGGCGTAGTATGGGTGTGTTGGATGGTGCGGGGAGTAGGTGTCAGCTGGACTACCATATGAACCGCAAGGCTGAAGAGGGGGCCACTGCAGCGGGGTTGGAGCCTCTTGTATGCTGTTAGGGGTGAAACCTCAGTGGGGCCACGCTCGTCCGGAATCCCTTTGTAAAGGCTTCGTAGTGATCTCCTGGCTACACACCTGGGAAGTGTGAATGTGGTTCGCGGCCACTGGCATAATGGAGGTTCTTTTAGTCCACCCGGCAACGGGGGATGAAATCACTACATGTGGGTACAGTGGTGCAAACTCTGCAGAGTCAAAACTTTCATGACAGCCGTGCTCACGGTCAAGAGCGGCTTGGACTTATTCATGATTAGAGATTTATGAATTGGGAAGTTGTGGATGTTAAGCGGGAAGCTTAACAGTGGAGATGAGATTATGTTTACTTGATAATGATGATGGGTTGAGGGATAGGGATCCATTTCACCTGTGTAGTGATGTAGGTGCTTAATAAGCTAAGGTGATAGGTATTAATTGTGTAGTGCTTTAACCATGAGTCAACCTCACACGTGCTGAGTACCCACGGTACTCAAACATGCTTTTCTATTGGTTTATATTGCTGCTCAGGTCAAGAGAATGATGTGGTGTTTAATGACCAAGACTTTGGTCCCGAGGAAGGATTTTAGGTTCACGGAGTCCCCCGGGCAATGCCTATGACGGAGCCCACAAGATTTATATTCCGCTGCTGTTTTATTTACATATTATGAACTTATTAACGTCCGTCGAGACGTATGCTATGTAAGACTTATTTATATTCAACACCTGGCTTGTAATAAATGATGCTTCACTATTTGTCATCACATGTATGAGAAAATGATCCTGGCATACATGTGATATTCACTCGGTTGTTCTTCGGAGAAACCGGGTGTGACACAACCCTACCGTTATATAGGATGGTTACGTCAGCCTTCCACTCTTCATGTCCGAGACGAGGGGCTTTCTTGAGTAGATACTCCAGGTATAAGCTGCAGCAATCCGGAAATTCTTTGAGCTCCCTGGATGTGTGCCCTCCTTCCATTCCATCGGACCGAAATTCTTGATCTGAATGATTGGCCCATTCATCACCTTCATTATTGGTCTCAGCAAGGGGTGGCTCCTCCCAATATGGTCCATCGGACACCTCAATGGGGTTAAGTGCACTCCCACGTGGTGGTGAACGAGTACTTATGTGTGTCGTGCTCCTGATCACCGGCATCTATAAATAGGACATGAGAAACTTAGAGAAGGAAGAAAATACTTCAAAACTTCAGAAGCTACGAAGCAAGAAAGTAAAAGTGTTGTTGTCCAAAAGAAGAGAAAAGAGGGGCTGAAAAAAGCACTTTGCGGTGGCTGACTTGACAAAAAAAGTGAAGCATCAAGCAATTTTCGAAAATAGCAGTTTAGAGGGGTGTTCCTATGTGTTTTAGAGTGTCCATTCTACCTAGGATTTCGTCCTACGATCAACGTGGCTTTGATACCAATCTGTGACACCCGGTTCCAAAAACAGAACCAAGTTAATGCATATGTGTGCCCAGGATGTTCATCACACATACATATGTAATCCACAAATTGAATTCAGAATATAACCACAAATAAATAGTGTTTAAGTACTTTATTACATCGACTCATTGTCTCACTCATGAATCTCTAACTTATTCTTGCAGCGGAAGTCTCTAAACGACGGCGGAAATAACTAAATAGCAGCAGGCTCCATCTTCAACTCCACATGCATGTTGACGGTAGTTCGCACGCCTAGTACTCCACATGGTCCTCGAAGTACTTTTCTCCTGTTGCTGATGTTTATGTGATAATGCAAGGGTCAGTACATGTCGTACTCAGCAAGTGCGGAAAAAGTATGACATGTAGCTTACAACAAGGTATGGAATAAAAAGGCTCATTGCAGCAAGCAAATTTTATGTCACAAACATGATAAAAACAGCAACTATGTCTAGGTGAGTTTAATCCCAATATGACCAAGTAAAATAGCAACATTCTTTCATCATAATTCACAATTTATCAAGTCTCATCCAGTCATTAATCTTTCTCAAGTTCATCTCATGCTCATAAAATATTCATAACCATCTCATATTCATATAGCCAAAGCCAAACTCATTGTCATGACTCAAAACAGTTCCAAAACCATTCCCAATAACCATACCATAACCATACCGAATATCCATCCCAAGTTTTCCCTCTAATCATGGAAGTTGGCTAGGTGCTTGTGACCGGAAGCACGGCTATCATGATAGTTTTACACTCTGCAGAGGTGGCACCACTTTACCCACAAGTTCGTGATTTCATCACCTGTCGGTGACTGCAAAACCTCCATTATACCAGTACACAACCGTAGATGTATGGCCAAGAGATCACAAAATAGCCTTTACAAAGGGGCTACTAGATGTATGGACTCACTAAGGTTTCACCGGCAGGCTCGAATCACCATTCTCCCACCCACAGGCACCCTCTTGTGCCATGCAGTTCCCAGGGAAGTCCCTCTCGACTCCCATTCCCCGCGCCATCCATGGTCCATAACAACCTAGCAACACACCTAATTAGTCAGCTAAGCCGCACCCATATTTGGCCTTGTGGTGGCACTGTTTTCCTGGCATGTGCTGGCATGAACCGGTCCTTAGATCTACGGCAAGTAAACCACCATCTCATTCATCAACATCCACGAACCAATCTTTCCAAGATATCCCCGATTCCACACTCATTAACATCATCAAGTTCTCAACATCATTATTCATATGAGTGCAGTAGCTAACAACGTTTTAATTCAGCTTCCCGTATCCCATAAATTAAGCGAAGCAAAAAGGAAAAACGACCATATCCGACTAATCAACTTTCCCGGCGACAAGGATGGTTAACAAAACTAGTAAACTCCTATAAAAGGGTGTCCCATCAAGTTGACTCAAGCATACGAGTTTTCACAAACAAAACTGTAACACCCTCAATTTCATAATTCATGCATGCATTCACATTCCATGTAGAGAACATTTTAAAATAAGTAGAAACAGAGAAGGAATAAAAAAGATAGCTAAAAAGAGCCTGTTCTAGTTCCCCGAGGAGCACTGTAGACACTTCCCGCGGCCTGCTGGCCACGTGGCGTGTTTGGAGCTCATCCCTGCATAGTGGGGAGAGGTCCGGCACCGCCAGACACGTGGCAGGCTCGGAGCTAGCCTATGTGAAAGGGGCAAGGTCCTACCCGCAGGACGCGTGTTGCCTCCGGGGCTTGTCTCTGCGGAGAAGCGAAGTCCAGCCCCGCAGGACATGTGTCGCCACCAGAGCTAGTCGCCGCGGGGGAGTAAGGCCAACCCCGCAGGATACGTGTCACCTTCAGAGCTAACCTCCGAGAGGTCAGGTCCTACAGGACACATGTCACCTTTGGAGCTAACCTCCGGAAGGTCCGACACTACTGAACACGTGTCATCCTCGGAGCTCACCTCCGAGGAGACGGTCCTGATGGACACGTGTCATTCTCGGAGCTCACCTCCGGGAGGTCCGACACTGCTTGACACGTGTTGATCTCGGAGCTTACCTCTAGGGAGAAGAGAGGTCCGATGCAGTTGGACACGTGTGAACCTCGGTGCTCATCTCTAAGCAGAAAGGAGATCCGGCGCTGCTAGGACACATGGCACTTCGGAGCCACCTCCGAAGTGAGGGGAGGTCCGGCACTGACACGAGGCACTCTCGGAGCTCACCTCCAAAGAGAGGGGAGGTCCGGCACTGACACGTGTCGTACGCGGAGCTCGTCTCTGGAAAGAGGGGAGGTCCTGACCCACCAGACACCTGGCGCACGTGGAGCTCGCCTCTGAGGGAGAGGGAGCTCCCGCCCACCGGGACACATGGCGCACATGGAGCTCACCTTAAAGGAGAGGGGAGATCCCGCCCTCCTGACACGCGGCACAACCGGAGCCCGCCTCTGCTGAAAACGGAGGCCCGGCCTCTGCTGGACACGTGGAGCCTCTGGAGCTCATCACCGTGGAGGTGACAAGATCTTAAGCGGTTTTTCTTCTGTACGCGTGGGCATACCCGATACGGGAGGAAACGAACACGATTTCTATGATGTTACCGCACCAAATTGATTGGAGATAAGTTGTTAAGATTCAAAAATAATTTGAATAAGACTCTTATTTGAAATCCAATCAGATTAGGACTCTTTTTTTCCTGATATAAATAGAACCCGAAACACCCCTTGGCCGTACCATCTATTCCCAAGTCGACGACTTAGAGGCCCTAGCCCCCAACTCGTCGAGTTAATTTGCTTCGCCGGAGTTCAGTCGCCGGAGACCGCCGACGAGCTCGCCGTCACCGGCAAAGAGCCCGGCGATCTGTCATGCTTGAAGGATAACCCCGAGACCAAAGAGAAGTGAGGTAGGTCTTCGTTACCACCTTACGACCTTATCGCGGTTTTCTTCGCATCTGTTTTCTTCGAACAGAAGCATTTTTCATGTGGACATATCACGTGTTGATCGGTTTTCGACGGGGGAATTGATCTAGATCTTGAGTCAAGATCATCACCACGTCCGCACTAGATCTTTATATCCTTGTTCATCGTAAAACCTCATGCAAACCCAAGCAAACCATTAAAACATGCAAGAACATGTAAAAACTAATAGCACCATAAGATTAGCATGCATATGCACCATTGCATCTTGAGTAAAGTTTGTGCATGATGATTGATCTCTGTAAATCTTGTATATGCGTGATCATGAGTAGAAGGACAAGCTCAGGAAGCTATCTACGACGAGCTACAACAACAAGACTTCGAGATCCGTGAGCAACAGAAGCCACAGGAACAAGACAAGTGCCCCTTGACCATATTGATCCCATGTTTTTGGAAACTGTTTTATTTGCGGAAACTGTGTATGCTGAGTCAACTTGATGGGAAACCCTTTTATAGGAGCTTACTAGATTTGTTAACCACCCTTGTCGCCAGGGAAGTTTATGAGTCGGATATGGTCGTTTTTTCTTTTTTGCTTCGCTAATCTACGGGATATGGGAAGCGATAGAATGCGTCTAGCTACTGCACTCATAATGTTAATAAGAGCTTGATGATTATGAACATGAATCGGGGGAGATCTAGGCAAGCTTGGTTCGTGGATGTGGTAGAATGAGATGGTGGTTTACTTGCCGTAGATCTAAGGACCGGTTCATGCCAGCCATGCCAGGAAAACAGTGCCACCACAAGGCCAAATATGGGTGCGGCTTAGCTGACTAATTAGGTAAGATGCTAGATCGTTATGGACCGTGGAAGGCGCGGGGAATGGGAGTCGAGAGAGGACTGCCCTGGGAACCGCATGGCACAAGAGGGGGTCCGTAGGTGGGAGAATGATGATTCGAGCCTGCTGGCGAAACCTTAGTGAGTCCATACATCTAGTAGCCCCTAGGCTATTTTGTGATGTCTTGGCCATACACCGATGGTTGTGTACTGGTATAACAGAGGTTCTGCAGTCGCCGACGGGTGACGAAATCACAAACTTGTGAGTAAAGTGGTGCCACCTCTGCAGAGTGTAAAACTATCATGATAGCCGAGCTTACGGTCACAAGCGCCTGGACAACTCACATGGTTAGATGGGAGGTTTGGGATGGTTATTGGTATGGTTTTTTGTTTGGTTATGGTTTGGACTTTGGAATTGGTTTCGGGACGGTTGAGTCTTGGTAATGAGATTGGGATTGTTGAGTCATGATAATGAGCTTTGGTCTCGGTTATGAGATGGCATCGAATATGAGATGAGATGATCATGAATATGAGATGGTATTCATGAAGAAAAGTTGAGAAGGATAAATGTTCGGATGAGATATGAAAAGTGGTGAATCATGAAAGAGGTATGTTGATGTTATAATTGAAAATATTTTGGGATTATTTTCACTTAAAGTTAGCTGCTGTTTTTATCATGTTTTGTGAAATAAACTTTGCTTTTCTGCAATAAGCCTTTTTGTTCCATACCTTGATGAAAGCTACATATCATATTTTCCCGCACTTGCTGAGTACGTCATATACTCAAACTTGCATTATTACTTCATCATCAGCAACAGTAGAGGAGTACTTTGAAGACCATGTGGAGTACTAGGCATGTGATCTACCGTCAACTTGCCTGTGGAGTTGGAGATGGAGCCGCTGCCGTGCTTAGTTTGTTTCCTCTATAGTTAGAATACTTCCGCTGCTAGAATAGAATAAGACTTCCACTGCTAGAATAAGTTAGAAGACTTCCGCTGCTAGAATGAGTTAGAGACTCATGAGACATTGAAATAAAACCCTGTTATTCGTGGTATTATTCTGAATTAAGTTTGTGGATTACATGTGTATGTGTGATCAACATCCTGGGTACACATATGCATCAGCTCGGTTCCAGGGTTTTCTCGGAACAGGGGCGTCACAGATTGGTATCAGAGCCACGGTTGACCGTAGGTCGTAAGCCTAGATAGAATTCACAGATTGCTATTAGAAGCCACGCTGACATAGGACGCAAGTCTAGGCCTAGTCATAGATTAGCATTAGAGCCACAATTGACCGTAGGATGCAAGCCTAGGAGAAGTCACAGATTGATCACAGATTGGTATCACCCCAAACCACATTGACTATAGGACGAAGTCACAGATTGGTATCACCCTAAAAACACATAGGACTTCCATTGAATAAAGCTTGAATAGGAGTTGTGTGAAACTTTTGTGATGATTGCTTGTGATTGTGTGCTTAGTTTGAGTTGTGGGACGTTTCAGCGTTGTCCATATCCACACATAGTAGAGAGATATGAGATGCTTCGGCATGTGTCCACATCCTCATATAGGTTGATATATAGTTCATACCCTTGATGCATATAGTTGGGGGATCCATCTAACCTTCTAACTTCTATTCTATCCAACCCTCTCTCACAGATGGTGAGAGAAAACGTCGGCCGACAAAGGAGGAACGTCCGTGGCAACCAAGAGGATGACCACATCAATGTTCCGGAGAATGCCGACCCCGGGGCTGGTGCAAACAACTTGGAACGGTTGATGGCTATGCAGAACCAGCTCATGCAAACAATGATCCAAACTTTGGGTCAGCTGCAAGCCAACAACAACAACCCCGTTCCTGCACCTCCACCACCACCACCGCCACCACCGCAGGATCATAACCGATTCGGAGAGTTCAAGAGGACTCGACCCCCTACCTTTTCACAAGCTAATGACCCCATGGAGGCTGATGACTGGTTGAAGTCCATGGAGAAGAAGCTTGCCAAAGTTCAGTGCAATGATCGAGAGAAAGTTCTCTTTGCATCGCACCAACTTATGGGAGCAGCCGCTCTGACTGGTGGGACACTCTATGCGACGCTCATGTCATCCAGGAGACTATAACTTGGGCAGAGTTCGAGGAGAGCTTCCGCTCTGACTACGTCCCTGTTGGAGTCATGATACTCAAAAGACAAGAGTTTGAAGGTCTCCGCCAGGGCATGAAGAGCGTGAATGAGTACCTCAACAAGTTCACGCAACTGTCACGGTATGCCCCCGAAGATGTCAACTCAGACCAACAGAAGCAGTATTTGTTCATGAGAGGGTTGAACAATGAGATCCAAGTTCAACTACTCAACAATGACTAGCAAACTTCCAGAAGCTAGTTGACAAAGCTATAGTAGTTGAGAGCAAGATCTGAGAAATCGAGCAAGAGGTCAAAAGAAAAATGCCATACCAGCCACAAGGGAGCAATGTACGTCCCCGTTTCATGCCCCCAGCTGGACCACAGTATGGCTCGACCGCTTCTACTTTTTGCCCTAATCAACCACCACAGCAACGACCCGTGGTGCAAGCACCCCGCATGCCTATGCCTTCTGCACCTCGTCCCAACATGGGCGCCCTGTTCAAAACCACCCTCGTCCCAATGTCCTCGCTGTCTTGGGCAACAAGGCATGCTTTGCATGCGGAGAAACAGGACACTTTGCAAGTTAGCGCCCGAGGAAAGGTCCTGGACAACCAAGTAACGCGCCCAAGCAGAACCCACGGCTGAACGGAGGAGCTACGCAAAGTAACCGTGGACAGCAGAACTACGCTCGGGGCAACGTGAATCATGTCTCCGCTGAGGAAGCGCAACAGGCTGAGGACGTTGTGATTGGTATGTTCCTTGCCAACTCCAACCCAGCCACTGTTTTATTTGATTCCGGAGCATCGCATTCATTCATATCATCCAAATATGTTGTCAAGTATAATCTACCCATATGACACTTTAAATATACTATGTTGGTTAATTCTCCCGGTGGAGAGATGAGGACTAATATAGTATGTCCGGAAGTAAACCTTAAAATAAGGGGGTAGACTTCCTTGCCAACCTTATTGTCTTGGATTCCCAAGGGCTTGACATAATACTCGGAATGGATTGGCTAAGAAAGCACAACGAAGTGATCCAATGTGCTGAGAGGAGCGTGCAGTTGACAAACGAGCACGGAACTCGTATTGAGTTTAAGTCAGCCCAACCAGCAACCGAGAAGGCAACATTGAACCACGTCAAAGAAGCAACATTGGACAGCATTCCGGTGGTTCAAGAATTTTCGGACGTGTTCTCGGAACAACTTCCAGGTATGCCACCTGACCGGGATATTGAGTTTGCCATTGATTTGGTACCTGGAACTGCACCTATAGCAAAGAGGCCCTATAGGATGCCCGTTAACGAACTAGTGAAACTCAAGAAGCAAATTCAGGAGCAGCTAGAAAAGGGTTTTATTCGCACAAGCTCGTCACGGTGGGGAGCCCCCGTGCTCTTCGTAGACAAGAAGGATGGAACCCAAAGGATGTGTGTGGACTATAGATCTCTCAATGAGGTGACGATCAAGAACAAGTACCCTCTGCCCCGTATAGAGGACCTGTTCGACCAGATGAATGGTGCCCGAGTTTTCTCCAAGATTGATCTTCGGTCGAGATACTTCCAGCTGAAGATTAAACCCTCCGACATACCCAAGACTGCCTTTCGAACACGGTATGGTTCGTATGAATATACCGTTATGTCTTTTGGGTTAACGAATGCACCCACATATTTCATGTACCTCATGAATAAAGTGTTCATGGAGTACTTGGACAAGTTCGTCGTGGTTTTCATCGACGATATCATGGTGTATTCAAAAAGTGAGGAAGAACATGAGGAACATTTAAGATTGACATTGCAGAAGCTGCGAGAGCATCAGTTGTATGCCAAGATCAGCAACTGTCAATTTTGGCTAAAGGAGATATCGTTCCTAGGCCACATCATCTCTGAGAGAGGAGTATCGGTTGATCCCGGAAAAGTGAGAGATGTTCTGAAGTGGAACCAACCGCAGAACATGAGGGATATTCAGAGTTTCCTTGGGTTGGCTGGATACTACCGCCGGTTCATCAAGGATTTCTCCAAGATAGCGAAGCCTATGAATGAATTGCTAATGAATGGTAAAGCATTTCAGTGGACACCAGCGTGTCAAGAAAGCTTCGAGGAGCTCAATAAAAGGCTAACCACAGCGCCAGTTTTGGTATTGCCGGACGTGAGCAAGAGCTTCGACATATATTGTGACGCATCAAGACAAGGGCTTGGATGCGTGCTCATGCAAAAAGGACAAGTGTTAGCCTATGTGTCGAGGCAACTCAAGAAACACGAGCTGAATTACCCCACGCAAGATTTGGAACTTGCAGCCGTGGTGCATGCATTAAAGATTTGGAGACATTATATCCTTGGCCACCGTTGTGAGATCTATATGGATCATAAAAGCCTCAAGTACTTATTCACACAAACGGATTTGAATTTGAGGCAACGTCGATGGTTTGAACTCATCAAGGATTATGGTGTTGGAATCAACTATCACCCTAGAAAGGCCAATGTAGTAGCTGATGCGTTGAGCCGAAAGGGAGCATGTCACCAACTCATGGTTCGGGAGCTACCACCCGAGCTGCGCAAGGAGTTTGAATGGTTACATCTCGGTTTCTTGAACGAGATGGAAGTGATGGAACTCCATTCTTCGCTGGAACAAGAGATAAGAGATGGCCAAGCAACGGATGTGGAAATCAAGGAGATCAAGGAAAGGATCCAACAAGGCATAGAAAAAGACTTCAAGGAAGACGAGAGTGGTACACTTTGGTTACGGAAAAGGATTTGTGTGCCTAACGTGAAGCACATCCACGACACGATATTAAAGGTGGCACATGACTCACCTTATTCCATACATCCCGGCAGTACAAAGATGTACAAGGACTTGAAGACTTGTTATTGGTGGGATGGTATGAAGAGGGACATAGCTGAATATGTTGCCCTATGCGACACATGCCAACGGGTGAAGGCTGAACATCAAAGACCTGCTGGACTGTTGCAACCATTGAAAGTACCCGAGTGGAAGCGGGATGACATCAGTATGGATTTCATCGTCGGATTACCACGTACTCGGTCGGGTTACGACTCCATCTGGGTTATCGTGGACCGATTGTCGAAAACCGCTCATTTTCTTCCTGTTAAAACCACGCACCGAGTGACCGATCTAGCCGAGCTATACATGGAGCAAAGCGTGTGCCGCCATGGAGTCCCGAAGAGGATAGTTTCAGACCGGGGTACCCAATTTACCTCTAGGTTCTGGAAGAAGCTGCATGAAGCTATGAGTACAAGACTGGATTTTAGCTCCACTTACCATCCACAGACTGATGGAAAACCGAGAGGACGAACCAAATTTTGGAAGACATGTTGAGAGCTTGCGCCTTGAAACATGGACGTAGTTGGGACAGGAGGTTGTCGTATGCCGAGTTCTCGTATAACAACAGCTACCAAGCAAGTTTGAAGATGTCACCTTTTGAAGCATTATATGGTAGACGGTGTAGAACGCCGTTGTTTTGGAACGAGACCGGAGAAAACCAAGTGTTTGGACCAGAAGTGCTGCAAGAGGCTGAGAAGCAAGTCCAAATGATACGGGAGAACTTGAAGGCCACTCAGTCACGCCATAAGGGCTATACGGACAATAGGCGAAGAAAGTTGACCTTTGAAGTAGGGGACTTCGTGTAACTTAAGGTATCGCCTATCTGTGGCCTATGACGTTTCAACGTCAAAGGCAAGCTAGCACCTCGCTACATCGGGCCATTTAAGATTTTAGGCAAGAGAGGAGAAGTAGCCTATCAACTAGAGCTCCCAATGCACCTCTCCGATGTGCATGACGTGTTTCACGTATCCCAGCTCAAGAAGTACTTGAGAGTACCGGAAGAGCAAGTACCAATGGAAGAGCTCCAACTTCAAGAGGATCTAACCTATGTAGAGCACCCTGTCCGAATTTTGGACATGAAGGAAAGGGTCACGAGGAACAAAGTGATCCGATGGTGCAAGGTACAATGGAGCCATCACACGGAAGCTGAAGCTACATGGGAACGTGAGGAAGATCTCAAGGCAGAATTCCCTCATCTATTCTCCACTCTATCGAATCACGATGGCGAGATTCAATTTAAGGGGGGTAGGTTTGTAACACCCTCAATTTCATAATTCATGCATGCATTCATATTTCATGTAGGGAAACATTTTAAAATAAGTAGAAACAGAGAAGGAATCAAAAAGATAGCTAAAAAGAATCAGTTCCAGTTCGCCGAGGAGCGCTGTAGACACTTCCCGCGGCCTGCTGGACACGTGGCGTGTTTGGAGATCATCCCTGCGTAGTGGGGGAAGGTCCGGCACCGCCAGACACGTGGCAGGCTCGGAGCTAGCCTCTGTGGAAGGGGCAAGGTCCTACCCGCAGGACGCGTGTTGCCTGTCACACCCGGTTTTTCCGAAGAACAACCAAGTGAATATCACATGTATGCCAGGATCATTTTCTCATACATGTGATGACAAATAGTGAAGCATCATTTATTACAAGCCAGGTGTCGAATATAAGTAAGTCTTACATAGTAAATGTCTCGATGGACAATAATAAGTTCATCACAAGTAAATAAACTAGCAGCGGAATATTATTCTTGTGGGCTCCGTCACAGACGTTGCCCGGGGGTCTCCATGAACCTAGAAACCTTCTTCGGGTCCAAAGTCTTGGTCATTATACACCACCTCATTATCTTGACCTGAGCAGCAATATAAACCAACAAATATGCAAGGTTGAGTACCGATGGTACACAGCAAGTGTGGGAAAGTTATGTCATGCATGGCTAGAACAAAGGGAGGTTGAACTCATGGTTAAAGCACTACGCAATCAATACCTATCACCTTAGCTTATTAAGCACCTACATTACTACACAGGTGGAATGATCCCAATTTCCCATCCCATCATCATAATCAAATAACCATAACATCATTTCCAATGTTAAGCTCCCCGCTTAACATTCACAACTTTCAAAACCATCACTCCTCTAATCATGAATAAGTCCAAGCCGCTCTTGACCGTGAGCACGGCTGTCATGACAGTTTTGCCTCTGCAAGGTTTGTACCACTGTACCCACATATAGTGATTTCATCCCCCGTTGCCGGGTGGACTAAAAGAACCTCCATTATGCCAGTGGCTATGAACCACATTCACACTTCCTAGGTGTGTAGCTAGGAGATCACTACGAAGCCTTTACAAAGGGATTCCCGACGAGCGTGGGCCCACTGAGGTTTCACCCCTAACAGCATACAAGAGGCTCCAACCCCGCTGCAGTGGCCCCCTCTTGAGCCTTGCGGTTCATATGGTAGTCCAGCTGACACCTATTCCCCGCACCATCTAACACACCCATACTATGCCGGGGATACACCTAATTAATTGGCCAAGCTGCCCCATCTCAGCATGTGGTTGGCACGGTAAAGCCAGGTTACATGCTCCATGAACCGATCCTTAGGATCTAGGCAAGTACTAAACACAAACCCGAGTCTCGTGCACCCAGCACACAACCAAAACATCCAACTTGCCTTGATCCCTACCTCTACATAACTCACAATATCTCATTCAAGAGTATGGTAAAATAAACTGATGATCTCATATCCCAAATATTCCATTCTAAGCATGGCTAAGCATATGCATAATAATAAATGACATGATAAAATAAATCCCAACCCAAGCTACAAGGAAACAAGATAATGCAATTCTAGGGAAACTTCCTAGCATGGGTTTCATATTTCATTTGACAATGCAAATAATTCTATCTACACATCCTAGCATAGGATCAAAGTGATCAAGGACACTTGCCTCCTTCCTGCTGCTCTTGAAATGGGTAGTCCTGATCTTGGAAAGGAATAACTTGCTCTTGAGCAGGTTCTACATCATACCATCACATATAGAAAAAGAAAAACAACAATCCATAAGACATTGTTCACACTTCCACTTCGTACAAACCACACATTCATATGTAACAAAGCCATTCACAACTTCTATGTGTTGTGTTTACTCTATGTGTGTTGACCTTTGGCTTACATGTACTTTTAATCATGTGTATATGATTCCTACTTTTGTGTTCACATTTATACTTACATACTATATATATGAGTTCCAATTTAAATAAATTCCTTATATTCAATTACTACACCTTTTAGCTACCAAGTATGCATGAAAGGAATTTTCCTTCTTCATATGTGTCTTCAGAATTTCTACCAACCCTAAACTGAATTCTTTGGATTTTAGAACTCCATTTATCATTTACTAGTTGCTATATTTTCAGATTTATTTCCTATGCCTAAATGTAAACTTTATTATGAAAATAACAAGACACATCATCTAAACAGAATAGGTTCTGATCTAAAATATTTACTAATATATTTTTGACCTTTTCCTCTATGTAAACTATTTTACAATTATTTTCCCTATTTTCCAGAACTATACTTTACTTAAAAATGTGTCCCTAAATGTGAATAATAAATTAAACAGATTCATTTCAGCCCAAAATATATTTTTATCTCACTCCAAAGTTTTCTAAATACTGAGAAAGTTTTTAATTTAATTTTGACAATATGTTTGTCCCACTTTTTAAATTTTAAACACTAGCCACATATTCAATTTCCTAATTTAAATATTAAACAGGGCTAAAAAGGTAAACTCACCCCACTACAGGGTCTATAATACTATTTTAACAATTTTCAGGGGTCTAGCTACACATAACAGAGGAGTTTTCCTAAGTTATATTAAGTCCAGGGGCTAAAACTGATTTTTAAATGAATTTACACGATTTTCTGAAGTTCCAGGGGCTAGATCAGAAGTTTCCAGGGCTAGCTCTTATTTCCCGAGAACCCCAGGGGGTAGCACGTAAGATTTCCAGTCTTTATAACGCGGGGCTGACGTGGACCGTCCGATTTTAAACCGACGGCTGAGATTATAACGTCGAACCGGTACGCGGGGATTTAAACTCTACCGTGCAATTTAAAATAAACGGCGCACAAGCGGCCACGTCGCTCTGATCGAGCGAGGGCGGCGCTGCCCGGCGGCGCACGGCGGTGGGGGCAGCGATCTCGCCGGAAAGTTTCGGATCTTCGTGAATTATTCCTAGAACTGTCATTTTATGGCATAGATCGGCAGAGGGGAGGTCGGGGATCTCACCTCGGGGGTTTTCTTGAGCTCGGAGGTCCTGGAAGGCGGTTGGCGACGAGGTCCGAAGTGAAACCACGGCGAGGCTCGTCGGCGCTGTGTTTGAACCGCAAGTCACCGAGTTTTCTGCACCTGCAGGGTTCCCCGGAGGCGGTGGATCAAGACCAGCGAGTTAGATCGGAATTTCCGAGCGTAGATCAGCCAGAATTCACCGGAGAAGGCTCGGGTTCTCACCGGAGTAAAAACGGCGGATCGCGTGGGAAAAACAGAACGAGGCCGGGGTTTTTATAGACGGGGGAGGGCGGCGGGGTGGTTTAGATCGAGTTTGCGTCGCCCCCGATCGAAATTCGGCTGGGATACGCAGAAATCCGGGTCGGTTTGGTTTCGGGGTGAGAGAGAGAGTCCGGCCGATCGCGGGCGCGGGCGCGAGGTAGAAGAAGGGCTGGCGGGCCCCGCCTGTCAGTGTGAGGAAAGGGGCACGCGCGGCTGCGGGCTGGCGCGGTTTCTGGGTGGGCCGGCTGGTGGGTTTCGGCCCACTGGCCGGTTTTTTTCTGTTTTCCTTTTTCTTTTTCTATTTCTTTTCTGTTTTGAGTTTAAATTGAATTCCAGTTTGAATTTAAATTGTTGCAAAACATGCAACACGTCCAAAAAATTTTAAATTCCCCTCTTAACATGATTTAGGATCTTAACAAGATTTTTGGGGTGTTACAGCTCTACGCCCCTTAAAAGAAATCTCGTCCTCGAGATTGGGGGTTCTAAGAAAACAATTCCGGAAATTGTGCCTTGAGCTCATCTTCCCGTTCCCAGGTGGCTTCCTCTTCTGAGTGATGCTTCCACTGCACCTTGCACATCCGGATTCTTTTATTTCTAGTGAGGCGTTCCATTGTCTCCAAAATATTGTATGGTTGCTCGGCATAAGACAAATCCTCAGCTACGTCCACTTCATTCATGGGTAACACCTCTTCAGGCGTCCTCAGGCATTTCTTGAGTTGTGACACATGGAACACATCGTGCACATCCGATAGGCGAGCCGGTAATTCCAGTTGATACACCACTTCGCCTTTCCTCTCCAGAACTGGAAAGGGTCTGATGTATCGAGGTGACAACTTCCCTTTCACCTTGAACCGATGAAGTCCTCGGATAGGGGACACCTTGAGATAGACATAGTCTCCCACGTTGAAAACGAGCTCTCTTCTTCGTACATCGGCATAGCTCTTTTGGCGTGTCTGTGCTATCCTCAAATTGTTGTGAATTTCCTTCACCTTCGCCTCGGCTTCTTGTAGTACTTCTGGACCAAACACTTTACTTTCCCCTGTTTGGTTCCAAAATAGGGGAGTTCTGCACTTCCTCCCGTACAAAGCTTCAAACGGTGACATCTTCATACTAGCTTGATAGCTGTTGTTATAGGAAAACTCCGCATACGGTAAGTTCTTGTCCCAACTCCGATTGTTTTTGAGTGCACATGCCCTCAGCATATCTTCAAGGATCTGATTGGTTCTCTCCGTCTGCCCGTCAGTTTGGGGATGATAGGCATAGCTAAAATTCAGATGGGTTCCCATGGTTTCATGCAACTTCTGCCAGAACCTTGAGGTGAACTGTGTCCCTCGATCCGACACTATCTTCTTTGGCACTCCATGGTAACACACGATCCTTGACATGTACAACTCTGCTAATTTGGATCCGTTGTAGCTTTCTTTCACGGGGATGAAGTGAGCTACCTTGGTTAGCCTATCAATGATGACCCATATCGAATCATACCGTGATTGGGTCCTGGGCAGTCCCATTATGAAATCCATACTGATTTCTTCCCATTTCCATTCAGGCACTTTGAGTGGTTGCAATAATCCTGCGGGTCGTTGATGTTCTGCTTTCACCAACTGACATGTGTCACATAGGGCAACATGTTCCGCGACATCGCGCTTCATGCCATACCACCAATACCTGCTCTTGAGGTCCTGGTACATCTTCGTACTCCCAGGATGAATGGAATAGTCAGAATCATGAGCCTCCTTCAAAATCAATTCACGGATCTCCTTTACTTCTGGCACACAGATTCTTTTCCCGTGCCATACCATTCCTTGTTCATCCACTCTAAAACCAGGAGCTTTATTTTCCTTGATGTGTTGTCTGATCTCTTGTATCTTCTCGTCATTCTTTTGACCCTCGCGGATGTCTTGCTCGAGTGTGGAGTCCACTTCCATGGCGATGGCTTCACCACTATTTACCAAGCATAGATTGAGCCTTATAACCTCGTCCTTCAATTCTGCAGGCATGTCCTTAAGCTCAACTTATTGACCTACACTTTCCGACTCAAAGCATCGGCCACGACGTTTGCTTTCTCAGGATGATAGTTGATGCCCACATCAAAGTCATTGATTAGCTCTAACCATCTCCTTTGTCTGAGGTTGAGATCTGGCTGTGTGAAAATGTACTTCAAACTCTTATGATCCGTATATATCTCTGTCCTCTTCCCCATTAGATAGTGTCGCCAAATTTTCAACGCGTGTACCACTGCGGCTAGTTCTAAGTCATGTGTAGGATAGTTCTTCTCATGCTTCCGGAGCTGCCGGGATGCATAAGCCACGACATGCCCTTCTTGCATGAGAACACATCCCAACCCGTTTCCAGAGGCATCGCAGTATACTGTGAAATTCTTCTGCATATCTGGCATAACCAACACTGGGGCTGTGGTCAATCTTTTCTTTAGCTCCTGAAAACTCGTCTCGCACTGTGGCGTCCATGTGAATGTGATTCCCTTCTCCAACAGTTTGGTGAGGGGTCTCGAGATCTTAGAGAATCCCTCACTCAATAAACCGTCGATAGTATCCAGCCAATCCCAAGAAGCTTCAAACTTCCCCGACATTGTCAGGGGTCTTCCACTTCTGTATATCCTCGATTTTGGCAGGATCCACGGAGGTTCCTCCCTCCGAGATTATATGTCCTAAGAAGGGAACTCTCTTCAGCCAAAACTCACTCTTGCTCAACTTGGCATATAGTTGGTGTTCTCTTAGCCTCTGCAACACCAACCTTAGATGTTTCTCATGTTCTTCTTCATCTTTGGAGAAGACGAGAATGTCATCTATGAAAACCACCACAAATTTGTCCAGATATTCCATGAATACCTTGTTCATGAGATACATGAAGTATGCCGGGACATTAGTTAGCCCGAAAGGCATGACAGTGTATTCATACAGTCCGTACCGAGATACGAAAGCTGTCTTGGGAATATCAGATTGCCTTATCTTGAGTTGGTGGTATCCCGACCTGAGATCAATTTTCGAGAACACACAAGCTCCCCTCAACTGATCAAACAAGTCTTCAATGCGGGGTAATGGGTACTTGTTCTTGATGGTTACCTCATTCAAGGCACGGTAATCCACGCATAACCTTTGGGTTCCGTCCTTCTTGGGCACAAATATCACCGGAGCTCCCCATGGTGAGGAACTAGGGTGAATATACTGCTTCTCCGTCAATTCTATCAAATGATCCTTGAGTTCTTCTAGCTGCTTGGAGTCCATCCGATAAGGTCTCTTGTATATCGGGGCTGTTCCAGGCACTAACTCAATTGCAAATTCCACTTCACGATCGGGAGGCATACCTTGCAACTCCTCCGGAAAAACATCTGGATATTCCCTGATGGTCCTGATTTCCTCAACTTTCACCTCAACTTGATTTAATTTAATGTCCCTCCTAGGCTCGTGTATTGTTATGAACTTTACTCTTGTGCCACTAGGGTGAGTTAGTTCTACCGTTCTGGTCGAACAATGGATGATTCCTTTATGTTTTGTCAACCAATCCATACCCAAGATAATATCTATCCCTTGTGAATCTATCACTATGAGGTTAGCAGTAAATACCACCCCATTAATGTCTTGGTTCACTTTGGGACACACTTGTCTTGTCCTTATTTCTCCACCTGGAGAGTTTACGGCTAGCATATGTTTCATTTGTGTGGTTGCTAGGTCATGCTTCTTAACAAACCCTTGAGCAATGAACGAGTGGGTAGCACCAGAATCAAACAGCAGGGTTGCAAGGTGTAAATTGGCAGGAAACTTACCAACTACCACGTCGGGTGCCTCTTGCGCTTCCTCCATAGTGACGTGGTTCACCCGTCCTCTCATTACATTCTGCTGTTGTGGCTGTGCGGACTTCTTCTTTGGGCACTTATGGGCATAGTGCCCCACTTCACCACAATTAAAACATTGCACCCCCACCTTAGGTGCTTGGCCTTTATTGTTTTGGGGTTGGTTTGGAGGTCCTTGCACTGCTGGTCGATGTGGATATGCGGGGCGAGGCTGCTGTACAAACGGACGTTGTGGCTGTGCTGGTGCTGCCGGAGGCCTGTAGTTCGGGTCGTACTCTCTTGGTGCTGAGTAGGGTACCGCAGCACGGTTCGTCTGCCCTGCAGGTTGCGGCATCAGACGTGGGCGGGTGTTGCTCCCTGAGGCTTGATGTGACCACCCGGCCTTCCTCTTATTCTCATTTTCCAAGGCCTTTAGCTTCCTTTCTACCACAAACGCTCTGTCCACCATCTTTTAGAAGCTTTCATACTCATTTGAGGATATTGCACACTGCATTTCTGCGGTAAGTCCCTCCACGAAACAATCTTGTTTCTGCTCATCAGTCTCTATGTCCCGTGGGGCATAACGGGATAGTTGAGTAAATTTAGTGAGGTATTCCCTCACCGTCATGTTTCCCTGCTGCAGTCCCAAGAACTCCTTCCTCTTGTTTTTGAGTTCACCTCTTGGGATGTAATGGTTGCGGAAGCTACGCTTGAACTCTTCCCAAGTGATGTTCTCAGGGTCATGATGGGCGGCCACGTAGGCGGTCCACCAATCAGCAGCAGGTCCATGCAATTGATGAGAGGCAAACAGCACCCTCTCATACCCTTGGCACTGTATGATCCTCATCTTGCTCTCAATGGTCTTAAGCCAATCATCTGCCTCCAGAGGTTCAACAGCACTTGCAAACTTTGGAGGTTGAGTTCCTAGAAACTCAATCAACCTTGGTTGGCGTGGTGCAGCTTGTGGAGGTGGAACTTGATGCATGTTGGCCACCACTTGAGTCAAGTTCTGGATGAGCTGATTTTGATTCTCCAGCATTTGGTGGAGGGGATCAACTCCTTCACGGCGACCACCCCGGTCCTAGCCTCCAGAAAGATGAGGGTTGCACGCCTCATTGTTGTTGTTGGCGGGGTTGGCAGCACGTCCTTTTCCTCTTCCGGCCATCTGGCAGAATCAATCAATGTTAATTTGAAAGCATTTTAGTATCATCTTACTACTTTCATTTGTTTGCACTTTGAAGTGTTGAGGCTTTGTTATACTTTTCTGAGGGTTCATTTCTCACACAAAAAGTAAATGCAATGTTATTTCATGTGGGTTCACACACCAAAGCAAAACAATCTAAAGACGAGACTGTGGACAATTGCTCATGGTTTCCACAACTCACGTCACACACCAAGCATTAACACACCATTAACTTAACGTAACGACTCGACTATTCGACATCTTACTAACTAAGGGAAGGACTCTACACTACTCATTTTCTTGAGCTGGCTCCTCGGGATCTTCCTCATCATTTCGGCTGCCTTCTGACTCTGCTTTGGGTGGGGAGGCTGCTGGTGGAGAAGTGCGACGACGCCTGATCGCTCGGCGATCTGGGGAGTCAGGAGTCCATGTATCGTTCACGGTGACACACAGTTCATTCCTATCTCCTCTTTCTCTCGCCCTCAAGCAGGCTCGCAGCAATGCCTCCGTTTCCTTCAGGATGTCCCAAACATCCTGAAGCTCTTGCTGACACTCCTGCAGTCGAGTGCTGAGCATAGCAGCATCCTCCAAGCACAAGTCCATGTGCTCATGGGAAGTCCCTTTCTGCACTGGCGGGTACTTGTACTCCGGGGTACCACTCTCACGCTGGAGGACATACATGTACTCAGTCCTGTCCAGGTGGCGACGATAGATGTGACTCTGGCAGGTGATGGCCTCCCAGGTAACATCCTTCTCCGCATCGACCTATGTCGCTCTACAGGCTGGAGAGCGGTGGATCTTAAGCAGCTGATTTTCGTGTATAATTCTCATCTCTGAACTCCATTCTTCCCTCTTCTCACGGATGATTAGCTTGCCCGTATTGCCGGCGGCTTCGAGCATACGTCGAAGACGGCGCAACAAGCCTCCTACTGCCAATCCGTAGGAAAGGTATGTCACCGGACGACTCTCCTCTCTTTGGGCAAGGGCAACTACGTGAACTCTCCCTCCTGTGGACTTGCGAGCGGCGCGAACCATGCGAACCATCTAAAACAAAAAGCATTTAAACTTAGGTTAGATAAACTTTTAAGCAAAAATCCTCTTTTGAATGAAAGTTGGGGTAAGATGAAGAAAGTGACTCCTTAAATAACACTTTTCAACCCACACCTTGTAAAATAGTTTTTAAGAAAATAGGGCCCTTAAGTACGTCCATTTCTACCTAGGTCCACGTTCCTACGGGCAACCGTGACTCTGATACCACTTCTGTCACACCCGGTTTTTCCGAAGAACAACCAAGTGAATTTCACATGTATGCCAGGATCATTTTCTCATACATGTGATGACAAATAGTGAAGCATCATTTATTACAAGCCAGGTGTCGAATATAAGTAAGTCTTACATAGTAAATGTCTCGATGGACAATAATAAGTTCATCACAAGTAAATAAACTAGCAGCGGAATATTATTCTTGTGGGCTCCGTCACAGACGTTGCCCGGGGGTCTCCATGAACCTAGAAACCTTCTTCGGGTCCAAAGTCTTGGTCATTATACACCACCTCATTATCTTGACCTGAGCAGCAATATAAACCAACAAATATGCAAGGTTGAGTACCGATGGTACTCAGCAAGTGTGGGAAAGTTATGTCATGCATGGCTAGAACAAAGGGAGGTTGAACTCATGGTTAAAGCACTACGCAATCAATAGCTATCACCTTAGCTTATTAAGCACCTACATTACTACACAGGTGGAATGATCCCAATTTCCCATCCCATCATCATAATCAAATAACAATAACATCATTTCCAATGTTAAGCTCCCCGCTTAACATTCACAACTTTCAAAACCATCACTCCTCTAATCATGAATAAGTCCAAGCCGCTCTTGACCGTGAGCACGGCTGTCATGACAGTTTTGACTCTGCAGTGTTTGTACCACTGTACCCACATGTAGTGATTTCATCCACCGTTGCCGGGTGGACTAAAAGAACCTCCATTATGCCAGTGGCTACGAACCACATTCACACTTCCCAGGTGTGTAGCCAGGAGATCACTACGAAGCCTTTACCAAGGGATTCCCGACGAGCGTGGGCCCATTGAGGTTTCACCCCTAACAGCATACAAGAGGCTCCAACCCCGCTGCAGTGGCCCCCTCTTGAGCCTTGCGGTTCATATGGTAGTCCAGCTGACACCTATTCCCCGCACCATCCAACACACCCATACTACGCCGGGGATACACCTAATTAATTGGCCAAGCTGCCCCATCTCAGCATGTTGTTGGCACGGTAAAGCCAGGTTACATGCTCCATGAACCGGTCCTTAGGATCCAGGCAAGTACTAAACACAAACCCGAGTCTCGTGCACCCAGCACACAACCAAAACATCCAACTTGCCTTGATCCCTACCTCTACATAACTCACAATATCTCATTCAAGAGTATGGTAAAATAAACTGATGATCTCATATCCCAAATATTCCATTCTAAGCATGGCTAAGCATATGCATAATAATAAATGACATGATAAAATAAATCCCAACCCAAGCTACAAGGAAACAAGATAATGCAATTCTAGGGAAACTTCCTAGCATGGGTTTCATATTTCATTTGACAATGCAAATAATTCTATCTACACGACCTAGCATAGGATCAAAGTGATCAAGGACACTTGCCTCCTTCCTGCTGCTCTTGAAATGGGTAGTCCTGATCTTGGAAAGGAATAACTTGCTCTTGAGCAGGTTCTACATCATACCATCACATATAGCAAAAGAAAAACAACAATCCATAAGACATTGTTCACACTTCCACTTCATACAAACCACACATTCATATGTAACAAAGCCATTCACAACTTCTATGTGTTGTGTTTACTCTATGTGTGTTGACCTTTGGCTTACATGTACTTTTAATCATGTGTATATGATTCCTACTTTTGTGTTCACATTTATACTTACATATTATATATATGAGTTTCCAATTTAAATAAATTCCTTATATTCAATTACTACATCTTTTAGCTACCAAGTATGCATGAAAGGTATTTTCCTTCTTCATATGTGTCTTCAGAATTTCTACCAACCCTAAACTGAACTCTTTGGATTTTAGAACTCCATTTATCATTTACTAGTTGCTATATTTTCAGATTTATTTCCTATGCCTAAATGTGAACTTTATTATGAAAATAACAAGACACATCATCTAAACAGAATAGGTTCTGATCTAAAATATTTACTAATATATTTTTGACCTTTTCCTCTGATGTAAACTATTTTACAATTATTTTCCCTATTTTCCAGAACTATACTTTACTTAAAAATGTGTCCCTAAATGTGAATAATAAATTAAACAGATTCATTTCAGCCCAAAATATATTTTTATCTCACTCCAAAGTTTTCTAAATACTGAGAAAGTTTTTAATTTAATTTTGACAATATGTTTGTCCCACTTTTTAAATTTTAAACACTAGCCACATATTCAATTTCCTAATTTGAATATTAAACAGGGCTAAAAAGGTAAACTCACCCCACTACAGGGTCTATAATACTATTTTAACAATTTTCAGGGGTCTAGCTACACATAACAGAGGAGTTTTTCCTAATTTTTATTAAGTCCAGGGGCTAAAACTGATTTTTAAATGAATTTACACGATTTTCTGAAGTTCCAGGGGCTAGATCAGAAGTTTCCGGGGCTAGCTCTTATTTCCCGAGAACCCCAGGGGGTAGCACGTAAGATTTCCAGTCTTTATAACGCGGGGCTGACGTGGACCGTCCGATTTTAAACCGACGGCTGAGATTATAACGTCGAACTGGTACGCGGGGATTTAAACTCTACCGTGCGATTTAAATAAATGGCGCACAAGCGGCCACGTCGCTCTGATCGAGCGCGGGCGGCGCTGCCCGGCGGCGCACGGCGGTGGGGGCGGCGATCTCGCCGGAATGTTTCGGATCTTCGTGAATTCTTCCTAGAACTGTGATTTTATGGCATAGATCGGCAGAGGGGAGGTCGGGGATCTCACCTCGGGGGTTTTCTTGAGCTCGGAGGTCCTGGAAGGCGGTCGGCGACGAGGTCAGAAGTGAAACCACGGCGAGGCTCGTCGGCGCTGTGTTTGAACCGCAAGTCACCGAGTTTTCTGCACCTGCAGGGTTCCCTGGAGGTGGTGGATCAAGACCAGCGAGTTAGATCGGAATTTCCGAGCGTAGATCGGCCAGAATTCGCCGGAGAAGGCTCGGGTTCTCACCGGAGTAAAAACGGCGGATCGCGTGGGAAAAACAGAACGAGGCCGGGGTTTTTATAGACGGGGGAGGGCGGCGGAGTGGTTTAGATCGATTTTGCGTCGCCCCCGATCAAAATTCGGCTGGGATACACAGAAATCCGGGTCGGTTTGGATTCGGGGTGAGTGAGAGTCCGGCCGATCGCGGGCGCGGGCGCGAGGTAGAAGAAGGGCTGGCGGGCCCCGCTTGTCAGTGTGAGGAAAGGGGCGCGCGCGGCTGCGGGCTGGCGCGGTTGCTGGGTGGGCCGGCTGGTGGGTTTCGGCCCACTGGCCGGTTTTTTTCTGTTTTCCTTTTTCTTTTTTCTATTTCTTTTCTGTTTTGAGTTTAAATTGAATTCCAGTTTGAATTTAAATTGTTGCAAAACATGCAACACGTCCAAAAAATTTTAAATTCCCCTCTTAACATGATTTAGGATCTTAACAAGATTTTTGGGGTGTTACATTGCCTCCGGGGCTTGTCTCTGCGGATATGCGAAGTCCAGCCCCACAGGACACGTGTCATCACTGGAGCTAGTCGCCGTGGGGGAGTAAGGCCCAACCCGCAGGACACGTGCCACCTTCAGAGCTAACCTCCGAGAGGTCCGGTCATTCTCGGAGCTCACCTCCGGGAGGTCCGACAGTGCTTGACACGTGTCGTTCTCGGAGCTTACCTCCGGGGAGAAGAGAGGTCCGACGCAGTTAGACACGTGTCGACCATGGAGCTCATCTCTAAGCAGAAAGGAGATCCGGTGCTGCTAGGACATGTGGCACTTCCGAAGCCACCTCCGAAGATAGGGGAGGTCCGGCACTGACACGAGGCACTCTCGGAGCTCACCTCCAAGGAGAGGGGAGGTCCGGCACTAACACGTGGCGTACGCGGAGCTCGTCTATGGAAAGTGGGGAGGTCCCGACCCACCAGACACGTGGCGCACGCGGAGATCGCCTCTGAGGGAGAGGGAGGTCCCGCCCGCCAGGACACGTGGCGCACGCGGAGCTCACCTTCAAGGAGAGGGGAGGTCCCGCCCGCCTGACTCACGGCAGAACCGGAGCCCGCCTCTGTGGAAAAGGGAGGCCTGGCCTCTGCTGGACACGTGGAGCCTCCGGAGCTCATCACCGTGGAGGTAACGAGATCTTAAGCGGTTTTTCTTTTGTTTGCATGGGCATACCCGATACGGGAGGAAACCGACATGATTTCCATGATGTTACCGCACCAAATCAATGGGAGTTAAGTTGTTCAGATTCAAAAACGATTTTAATAGGACTCGTATTTGAAATCCAATCAGATTATGACCCTTCTTTTTCTGGATATAAATAGAACCCGAAACACATCTTGGCCGTACCATCTATTCCCAAGTCGACGACTTAGAGGCCCTAGCCCCCAACTCGTTGAGTTAATTTACTTTGCCGGAGTTCAGTCGCCAGAGACCGCCGACGAGCTCGCCGTCGCCGGAAGAGAGCCCGACAATCTGTCTTGCTAGGAGGAAGACCCCGAGACCAAGGAGGAGTGAGGTAGGTCTTCGTTACCACCTTACGACCTTATCGCGGTTTTCTTCGCATCTGTTTTCTTCTAACAGAAGCCTATTTCGTGTGGAAAGATCACATGTTGATCGGTTTTCGATGGGGGAATTGATCTAGATCTTGAGTCAAGATCATCACCACGTTGGCACTTGATCTTTATATCCTTGTTCATCGTAAAACCCCATGCAAACCCATGCAAACCATTAAAACATACAAGAACACGTAAAAACTGATAGCACCATAAGATTAGCATGCATATGCACCATTGCATCTTGAGTAAATTTTGTGCATGATGATTGTGTAGAATTGAAGTACACGTGTAAAGCTACCAGAGGGGGGTGTATGGTAGATAAAAACTTTTCAGCGGAAGCAACAAAACACCCCTCAGCAGAAAACCGATCTGTTAAAGAAATCATGTGTGCGACTAATCTAAACGTGTTCAACTGTGACAAAACTAGTATAGATTGTAGAGAATCAAGTCACGAATATGTCACAACAAGAATCATGAAAATCCGTTGAGAGAAACTCAAGTTACGATCGAAAGATCGAACAAAGGTCAATCTGTCCTACGCGAGAAAAACAGTTCTGGAATACTGCAAAGAAACTCGTGTAGATCAGAACCAACAAATTCAATGACCCACAAGTGATATATAATCAAGTTGTGAAGACAACCCAAAAAGAATCACATCAATTGGATCTGTAAAACTCGAGTTATGATAAAACCACCGAAGCAAGTTAGTGCTGAACAGAAACTCGACGGGAGAAACTTGTCTGAAACAAGTCGGACGAACAAGGCACAAAAGTTTCTTTAAAATACGAATTTTATTTATCAAAACACAAGAGGAACAACCCCAAAGTCGTGCACCACGAGCTCTGGCCTCCATTGCTTATATAACCAGCCCGAAGGCCAACTCAACTCAAACTAGGACTCCTACTCCTACTTAGATTCAAATTGTAAGTTTCCAATACTGCTCAAGACCCTTCTATACGCAGATAGAAGCAATATTAAGACTTTCAAACACCTTAGTAACGTCCCAAAGATTCCTAAAACAACTCAAATTCGTGACCCATACGAAATCCTATCATAACCAACTCAAAACTTTCCATATTTGAGTCAAACACGACTCAGCCGCAGCCTGAGTCCATAACCTAGTCGGTTGGACCTTTCCAACCAATTCTTTACGTCCACATCTCTTCATCACGCCTTGGAACCATGCAGACACGTCCATGCACTCCTTGCACACGTGCAAACATCTTCCAACGACGTTCAAGATACCTTCATATGCATTGTTCTTGATTCAAACATACTGCGCAACCTCCTGATCAACTCAACCACAATTCCTTCCGAACTTGGTTGTTGAACCTCATCTTCTCCCTAAGACTAGTTCAATGGATCCCGTCACCAGCCAAGTCTTGAACTCAAGCAACACCTGCACATGAATAAACAACCAATACTACCGAGCACAAGTCCTCGACTTGACTCTCGTTAGTTCCGAAACTACAGCATCTTACGTGAGCACCTCACATAAGCATGTTGTAAACCATTGCAAAATGATATCAGACATAACCACCAAAACACACCAAAAACTTAGTAAAATAATACTAAGCAAACTTTCCAAAGGAGTAAAGCAAGTTTGAAACATTGCAAGTTAAAAGCAGAACCATTGCAATCAAGCTCCGAACCTTACCAAAGCTAACTGGACCTTGAACCGGAGCTTAACAAAGCTAGTCGGACCTAGCGCCGGAGCTTACTAAAGCTTAGTCGGACCTAGCACGGAACTTATCAAAGCTAGTCGGACCTAGCACCGGAGCTAGCAAAAACAAGTCGGACCTAGCCAAAATAAGTCAGACCTAGACAAAGCAAGTCAGACCTATCGTCGGACCTTGCACGAGCTCGGACCTAGAGTCGGACCTTGTTAAAAAGGTGTTTTGGTAGTATTCAAAACTTTTATCATCAAAGCCAATGTATTCAGCACACATAGGTCTCACAATCTCCCCCTTGATGAATGCATTGGCAACACCACTTAAAATCCGAACATTGGCTTATTCACATGAAAAGTTTTGAAAACAATTTCTCCCCCTTTGTAAATCAGAAATAAAATGAGAAGAAAAACAAAAAATACCAAAAATTCTCCCCCTGAGAAGAATCGTGCCAAAACACTTGTGAATATGTGCAATGTGTGATCAATTTCTCCCCCTTTGACAATGTATTCAGCAAGGTACAAAAGAGAAATTTTAATTTGTTATGAGCACATTATAACATATACATATAAAACAAAGCTCATCCAAATCATACTATCAAGTAACTTATACTATCACATCAATGAGATACATAAAGTAGTGTAAGCCATGCTAGAGATCAAGTGTAATTTTCAATTTAAGCAATTCATGATCTCACAAACTTAACTATTTCAAGACCTGAAAGCATGACACTTGTTGCTGCATTTTATCTATCATTTAAAGCACAAATTTTGATCTTATGACATTTGCAAGATATTATATGCAACATCAGCCTTACTCTAACCAACCAAGCCAAGCCTATGTCATTTGACAGTCAGAAGCTTAAGGACATGGTTTTAGTCATACACAACTCCTTTCAAGTTCATATCTAAGTGCAATGATAAGTCATCTCAAAAGAAGAAGTGCGATGCATGCATATTCTCTTGATCTTTTCTCATTTTTTTTATTTGAACATAAAAACTCAACATGTGAGTTGATTACTTGATTAATTCTTTATGATTAAAAGCACTTGTGAGCATGCAACAAGTTGAAAACAGCAAGAAAGTTCGACCATGACCAGATTTAGTGTAAGTAATTATTCCAATTACTAGACATGGTAAAAACTACAAAATGTATAACACGAGTAATGTAGTAAGAACTTTCAGCATGAAAAAGGAATCACAAAGTCATATATGCATGAAATACTATGCTCATATTATTTTAATTTCAGATTCACACATAGACTTCCCAAGTTTCAAAATTCTCCATCAATTTAGGCCATGAGGATGCATAACCCCTATTTCACTATGAATGTAACAAAAACGAGTTAATTCCAAAGGTTTTGTAAAAATGTCAGCCAATTGTTGTTCGGTATCTACATGGTGAAGCACAATGTTCCCTTTTTCGACATTATCACGGAGAAAGTGATACCTAATGTCAATGTGCTTAGTTCTCGAATGTTGCACAGGGTTTTTAGCAATGCAAATGGCACTAGTGTTATCACAAAACAGTGGTACACTATCTAGATCAACCCCATAGTCCTTAAGTGTTTGAACAATCCAAAGAATTTGTGAGCAAGCACTAGCAACAGCTACATATTCAGATTCGGCTGTGGATTGTGCAACTGAACTTTGTTTTCTAGAGGACCAGGCAACAAGTGAATTACAAAGAAAATCACAAGCACCAGAAGTACTTTTCCTATCAATCCTACAACCCCCAAAATCAGCATTGGAAAAAGCTTTCAAAGTAACAGTTGAGGCAGAAGGAAGAAAAATGCCAAATTCTTGAATTCCATGTAAGTACCTGAGAATCCTTTTGACGGCTTGATGATATGAAGCACGTGGGGAGGCTTGAAACTATGCACAAAGACATACGCTGAATTGTATGTCTGGTCTTGATGCCCTGAGATACAAAAGTGATCCGATTATGCTTCTATATTCTTTTTGATCAACGGGATCACAATCTTCATCATGTTCAAGTGTTGTTGCTGTTCCCATTGGTGTCCGAAGAGGCTTGCTTTTGTCCATGTTGAAGCGCCTTAGGAGATCTTTTGTATACTTTGTTTGATGCACAAAGGTACCCTCCTTGGTTTGCTTGATTTGCAGCCCCAAAAAGTACGTGAGTTCACCCATCATACTCATCTCAAATTCTGAACTCATCAAGCTGAAAACTTGGACACAAGATCATGAGAAGCACAACCAAAGATAATATCATCCACATACACTTGAATGAATAATGAGTCATTGCCATGCTTAAGCACAAAAAGAGTTTTATCAACCTTGCCCATGGTAAACCCCTTTTCAAGTAAGAATGTTTTTAACCTATCATACCATGCTCTAGGGGCTTGTTTGAGACCGTACAAGGCTTTGGACAGTTTGTAAACATGATTAGGAAAATTTGGATTTTCAAAACCAGGTGGTTGTTTGACATAAACCTCCTCATCTATGTAGCCATTAAGAAAAGCACTTTTAACATCCATTTGATATAGCTTAAAACCTTTAGATGCAGCAAAAGCTAACAAAATTCTTATGGCTTCTAATCTAGCAACAGGAGCAAAAGTTTCATCAAAATCTAGACCTTCAACTTGTGTGAAACCTTGGGCAACAAACCTAGCCTTATTCCTAACCACAACCCCATCCTCACTTTGTTTTTTTTAAACACCCATTTAGTTCCAATTAAAGTGTGACCTTGAGGTGGAGGTACAAGTTTCCGAACATTATTTCTTTCAAAATTTTCTAACTCTTATTGCATGGCAATAATCCAAGATTCATTAGTGAGTGCGTGTGATATATCTTTGGGTTCAAAAGAAGCAACAAAAGCAGAATGAGCATGAGAATTGGGGTCGAAAAACCTGGATCTTGTAACTCGTTCATGCAAGCTTCCAATAATTTGATGTGGAGGATGACTTGAGAATCCGGAGGGGAGTGGACACTTCACAAACTTCTTCTTCTTCGTGTTCATCACAAATAGATGAGCTTGTGACGTGAGGAGGATCTGGACCAGCAATGGTGGTCGTCGGTGCTGGCGGCGAATCAAGATCAGGAGCTGGAACAATGTCATTAGCTGCTGAATTTTCGGGCAGCAGCACCACTTCTTCCTCTTTTTCAACGAAAATACTCTCCCCCTGCGGATATGGATCCGGACCTGCATTATTTGAACTAGTACCTGGGCTAGCTTCATCAAGAGAAACCTCACAAGTTTCCACAATTTTGTTAGTATCAAGTAAAAGCACACGGTAGCCTCTAGTATGAGATGGATAACCAAGAAACATCCATCAACAGATCTAGCTTAAAATGTATCAAGATTACCATGTTTCATAACAAAGCATTTGCAACCAAAAACCCTAAAGTGTGTGACATTAGTCCTATGTCCAAACCTAAGCTCATATGGTGTTTTACCTAGCTTAGCACGCAAGAAAACACGATTTGAGACATAACAAGCGGTTGCAATTGCATCAGCCCAAAATTTCCTAGGTGTTTGATATTCATCAAGCATAGTCCTAGCCATCTCAACTAAGGTTCTGTTCTTTCTCTCTACAACACTGTTTTGTTGAGGTACATATGGTGAAGAAAATTGATCATCTATTGCATTTTCGGCACAAAAGTGATCAAACGATTGATTTTTAAATTCGGTTCCATTATCACTTCTAATTGCTCTTAAAGATCCTGGGTGATCAATTGATAATCTAAGAAATAAAGTTCTAAAGTGACTGAAAGCTTCATTCTTAGATGCCATAAAGTAAACCCAAGAGTATCTAGAATAGTCATCAACAATCAGAACATACCATCTACCTCCGAAGGATTGAACACGTGAAGGTCCTACGGTGTCAAGGTGTAAAAGTTGACCTGGTTCAGTTGTCATGGTCATTGTGAGAGGAGAATGTGAACCTGCAACCATCTTAGCATGTCTACAAGAAGAGCACACAATTTCTTTGTCCCCTTTAAGCTTAGGCAGCCCACGTATGCGATCAAGAGCACTAACACGCGTGAGATGATCAAAGCCTACGTGACCAAGTCTACGATGCCAAAAATATAAATCTTTGGAATCATTTGCAACTAGACATCTATGCTTAGAGGAAGACATATCAAAATCAGCTTTAAAAACTCTTCCAAACCGAGACATGTTAAAGATAAGCTCACTATTTGAACCTACAACTTTGCAGCAGTTTTTATTGAAAATAATTTCCAGATTTTTCATCTAGCAATTGTGAAACAGAAAGCAAGTTGTATTTCAAATTTTTGACAAGTTCCACATCCTTCAAAGTGTAGTGATCATTTACTCTAACCGAACCCTTAGCAATTATAGGAGTTGAAGAATTATCGGCAAAAGTAACATTCTCTACACGTGACACAAAAGAGAGAGAGGAGAACAATTCTTTGTTACCGGTCATGTGGCGTGAGCAACCTGAATCCACAATCCAAATGTTCTCCTTCCTCAAGCATGTAACCTCTTCGTTGTCACTGTTGTGTTCTGCATCCTCCATACGTGATTTTGATTTGCCCGCCATGAAGCACAAGTTTGCCAGATCATCTTCATCTTCATCACTTCCAATGTCTACACCACTCGAGCCAAGTTCTTGAAGTGCGGTGATGAAACTGTTTATCAGTTTGCGTCCTGTAAAACCTTTTTTTTCTTCTTGGTGTTGCCAAAAGAGGACTTGACTTTATTCTGCTTTTCATCACAGTTAGAAGGACATGAAAGGTTAGGGCAATCTGTATGAAAGTGTCCTGTCTTACCACATTCAAAGCATCGTTGAGGTCCGGAGCTTCCTCTCCTTCTAGTTCTCACATTTTGCAATGCTTTTGAGAACCTAGTAGAAAGAAGTACTAGCTCCTCCTCTGGAAACTCCTCAATCTGTTCTAGGGTTAGTGAAGACAGGAAAGCAAGTGTATTGCTAGATGATTGGCCGGAGCTAGGCATATCACGTTGTGAGACAAATGCAATAGTCTTATTTAGGTTCTTACATGATATAATGTCAATTTCATGAGTTTTTAGCTTAGAATAAAGCACATCTAATGTAAGAGTACTCATGACAGTGGATTCACGTATGGATGTTACTTTTATCTCCCAAATTGACATGTCTAATGCACTTAGTAATTGCCTAGCATTTTCAGCATCTGAAAAATTAACATTGAAGCTACGCAAGTTGCTGAGAATTTTATTAAAGCGAGCAAAGAGGTCATCAATTGACTCACCGGGTTGCATCTCAAAGCGCATATATTCTTTCTTGAACATATCCTGTCTTACCTCCTTGATCGTGTTGGATCCTTCGTGCTATTCACAAAGTGCTCTCCACACATCGTACGCCGATCGGAGGTGTGCAACATGGTCGAAGTCCCTCTGAGTTAGTCCTTGTATGATCAAGTTCCAGCCTTGTTGTTGTTGTCGACATGTCTCAATGATGTAGCCGTGACTTGATCGTTTGAAGGCACATCGTAAGGCTTGTACACCTTTTCCCATATTGCAAAGCCTTGCGCCTGGATGAAAGCTTCCATGCGTGCCTTCCAAACCTGAAAATCAATACCACTAAACACACAAGGTTTGGCGGAGTATTTCTCCATGATGATTAGTCAAAACACGTGCAAATCACAAATATTAGAGCAACCTGGCTCTTATACCAATTGTAGGATCGAAGTACACGTGTAAAGCTACCAGAGGGGGGTGAATGGTAGATAAAAACTTTTCAGCAGAAGCAACAAAACACCCCTCAGCAGAAAACTGATCTGTTAAAGAAACCATGTGTGCGACTAATCTAAACGTGTTCAACTGTGACAAATCTAGTATATATCGTATAGAATCAAGTCATGAAGACGTCACAACAAGAATAAGGAAAATCCATTGAGAGAAACTCAAGTTACGATCGAAAGATCGAACAAAGGTCAATCTGTCCTACGCGAGAAAAACAGTTCTGGAATACTGCAAAGAAACTCATGTAGATCAGACACAAATTCAATGACCGTGAAATTTTCACAGATGATAGATAATCAAGTTTTGAAGACAACACAAAAATAATCACATCAATTGGATCTGTAAAACTCGAGTTATGATAAAACCACCGAGGCAAGGTAGTGCTGAACAGAAACTCGACGACAAAAACTTGTCTGAAACAATTCGGACGAACAAGGTACAAAAGCTCCTTTATAATACGAATTTTATTTATAAAAACATAAGAGGAACAGCCCCAAAGTCGTGCACCACGAGCTCTGGCCTCCCTTGCTTATATAACCAGCCAGAAGGCCAACTCAACTCAAACTAGGACTCCTACTCCTACTTTGATTCAAACTGTAACTTTCCAATACTGCTCAAGACTCTTCTATACGCAGAAAGAAGCAATCTTAAGACTTCCCAAACACCTTAGTAACGTCCCAAACATTCCTAAAACAACTCAAATTCGTGACCGACACGAAATCCTATCATAACCAACTCCAAACTTTCCATATTTGAGTCAAACACGACTCAGCCGCAGCCTGAGTCCATAACCTAGTCGGTTGGACCTTTCCGACCAATTCTTTACGTTCACATCTCTTCATCACGCCTTAGAACCATGCAGCCACGTCCATGCACTCCTCGCACACGTGCAAACATCTTCCAATGATGTCCAAGATACCTTCATATGCATTGTTCTTGATTCAAACATACTGCGCAACCTCCCGATCAACTCAACCACAATTCCTCCAGAACATGGTTGTTGAACCTCATCTTCTCCCTAAGACTAGTTCAATGGATCCCGTCACCAGCCATGTCTTTAACTCAAGCAACACCTGCACATGAATAAACAACCAATACTTCCGAGCACAAGTCCTCGACTTGACTCTCGTTAGTTCCAAAACTACAACATCTTACGTGAGCACCTCACATAAGCATGTTGTAAACCATAGCAAAATGATATCATCCATAACCACCAAAACACATCAAAAACTTAGTAAAATAATACTAAGCAAACTTTCCATAAGAGTAAAGCAAGTTCGAAACATTGCAAGTTAAAAGCAGAACCATTGCAATCAAGCTCCAAACCTTACCAAAGCTAACCGGACCTTGAACCGGAGCTTACCAAAGCTAGTCAGACCTAGCGCCAGAGCTTAATAAAGCTTAGTCGGACCTAGCACGGAACTTACCAAAGCTAGTCGGACCTAGCACCGGAGCTAGCAAAAACAATTCGGACCTAGCCAAAATAAGTCAGACCTAGACAAAGCAAGTCGGACCTTACGTCGGACCTATCGTCGGACCTTGCAGGAGCTCGGACCTTGTTGATGTTATAATTGAAAATATGTTGGGATTATTTTCACTTAAAGTTAGCTGCTATTTTTATCATGTTTTGTGAAATAAACTTTGCTTTTCTGCAATAAGCCTTTTTGTTCCATACCTTGTTGAAAGCTACATATCATAATTTCCCGCGCTTGCTGAGTACGTCATGTACTCAAACTTACATTATTACTTCATCATAAGCAACAGGAGAGGACTACTTTGAAGACCATGTGGAGTACTAGGCGTGTGATCTACTGTCAACTTGCCTTTGGAGTTGGAGATGGAGCCGCTGCCATGCTTAGTTTGCTTCCGCTATAGTTAGAAGGCTTCCGCTGCTATTATAGAATAAGACTTCCGCTGCTAGAATAAGTTAGAAGACTTCCGCTGCTAGAATGAGTTAGAGACTCATGAGACATTGAAATAAAACCCTGTTATTCGTGTCATTATTCTGAATTCAGTTTGTGGATTACATGTGTATGTGTCATAAACATCCTGGGCACACATATGCATCAGCTCGGTTCTGGGGTTTTCTCGAAACAGGGGCGTCACCAAAACAGTATCAAAACAGGGGATCAATATGATCAAGGGGCACTTGCCTTGCTCCCGTGGCTCTTGTTGCTCAAGCGTCTCGAAGTCTTGGTGCTGTAGTTCTTCGTAGATGGCTTCCTGAGCTTGTCCTTCTACTCACGACCACACACATACAAAATTTACAGCAATCAAACATCATACACAAACTTTACTCAAGATGCAATGATGTAGATGAATGCAAATCCTATGGTGCTGTTTTATTAAACAAGTTTGTACATGTTCTTGCATGTTTTAATGGGCTTTCATGGGGTTTTATGATGAACAAGGGTGTAGGGATCAAGTGTGGATGTGGTGATGATCTTGACTCAAGATCTAGATCAATTCCACCATCAAAAACCGATCAAAACGTGATCTGTCCACACGAAAAAGTTTCTGTTCGAAGGGAGCGAAGAAAATGGATGCGTAGAAACAGAAACGACGACGTAAGATGGGTAACGAAGACCTCCCTCACTTCCCTTTTGTGGCAGGGCCTTCCTCCTAGCAATGGCAGCAGCGGGGAATTTTTCTATGGAAGATTAGGACAGGACAGATCGTCGGCTCTTTTCCGGCGACGGCGAGGCATGACGGGGTGTGACGCCTGGTCCCGTAAAACACGGAACCCAGCTAATGCATATGTGTGCCCATGATGTTCATCACACATACACATGTAATCCACAAACTGAACTCAGAATATAACCACGGATAATAGGGTTCAAGTACTTTATTACACCAATCCCTAACTTATTCTTGCAGCGGAAGTCTTCTAACTTATTCTAGCAGCGGAAGTCTCTAACGATAGCAAACTAAACAGCAGCAGTGACTCCATCTCCAACTCCACAGGCAAGTTTACGGTAGTTCGCACGCCTAGTACTCCACATGTTCTTCGAAGTGCTCTTCTCCTGTTGCTGATGTTCAAGTAATAATGCAAGGTTGAGTACATGACGTACTCAGCAAGTTCGGGAAAATATGATATGTAGCTTTCAACAAGGTAGGGAATAAAAAGGCTCATTGCAGAAAGCAAAGTTTATTTCACAAACATGATAAGAACAGCAACTAACTTTAAGTGAATTTAATCCCAACATATATCCAATTAAAACATCAACATACCTCCTTTATGATTCACCACCTTTCATGTCTCAACCAACCATAAATCTTTCTCAACTTTCATCTCATGCTCATGATATCCATAACCATCTCATTTTCATGATATCCATAACCATCTCATATTCATACCACCATCTCATATTCGTCTCATATTCATATCTTCCGAAACCAAACTCATTGTTATGACTCAACAGTCCCAAAAACCAATCCCAAAGACCATACCATAACGAAACCAATAAATATCCATCCCAAACCTTCCCTCTAATCATGTGAGTTTGCCAGGCGCTTGTGACCGTAAGCACGGCTGTCATGACAGTTTTACACTCTTAAGAGGTTGCACCACTTTACCCACAAGTTTGTGATTTCGCCACCCGTCGGCGACTGCATAACCTCCATTATATCAGTACACAACCGTCGGTGTATGGCCAAGAGATCACAAAATAGCCTTTACAAAGGGGCTACTAGATGTATGGACTCACTAAGGTTTCACCAGCAGGCTCGAATCACCATTCTCCCACCTACGGGCCTCCTCTTGTGCCATGCGGTTCCCAGGGCAGTCCTCTCTCGACTCCCATTCCCCGCGCCTTCCATGGTCCATAATAATCTAGCAACTTACCTAATTAGTCAACTAAGCCGCACCCATATTTGGCCTTGTGGTGGCACTGTTTTCCTAGCATGTGCTGGCATGAACCAGTCCTTAGTCTACGGCAAGTAAACCACCAACTCATTCTACCACATCCATAAACCAAGCTTGCCTAGATCTCCCCCGATTCATGTTCATTATCATCATCAAGTTCTTATTATCATTATTCATATGAGTGAAGTAGCTAGACACATTCTATCTCACTTCCCATATCCCGTGGACTCAACGAAGCAAAAGCAAAAATGACCATACCTGACTCATCAACTTTCCCGGGGACAAGGGTGGTTAATAAAACTAGTAAACTCCTATAAAAGGGTTCCCATCAAATTGACTCAAGCAAACATATTTTCTCAAACAAAACAGTTTTCAAAACCTGGGATCAATATGGTCAAGGGGCACTTGCCTTGTTCCTGTGACTTCTATTGCTCACGGATCTCGAAGTCTTGGTGTTGAAATCCTTCGTAGATAGCTCCCTGAGCTTGTCCTTCTACTTACGATCACGCACATACAAAATTTATAGCAATCAAACATCATGCACAAACTTTACTTAACATGCAATGATGCATATGCATGCTAACCTATGGTGTTGTTTCATTAGATCAGTTTGTACGTGTTCTTGCATGTATTAATGGGATTGCATGGGGTTTTACGATGAACAAGGGTGTAAAGATCAAGTGCGGACGTGGTGATGATCTTGACTCAAGATCTAGATCAATTCCACCGTCAGAATTGATCAACACGTGATCTGTCCACAAAAAAAAACTTATGTTCGAAGGGATCGAAGAAACAGATGCAAAGAAACCACAATGATGTCATAAGGTGGTAACGAAGACCTACCTCGGCCTTCCTCCTAGTAATGGCAGTAGGACAGTTCGTCGGCTCTCCTCCGGCGACGGAGAATGTGTCGGGGCTCGTCGGCGGTCTCACTGGTGGTTGAACTCCGATGAAGGGGGTTAACTCGGTGATTTGGGGGCTAGGGCCTCTGAGTCGTCGACTTGAAAAGGTGTTACGGCCATGGGGGTGTTTCGGGTTCTATTTATAAGAGGGTCAGAAAGAGTCCTACTCTAATTAGAGTTCGAATAAGAGTCCATTGAATTTGTTTTGGATCTTAACAACTTATCTCAAATGTATTTGGTTGCATATTCAACATAGAAGAATTTGTGTCGGTTTCCTCAGTACCGGGTACTCGCGTACAGGGGAAAACTGCTTTAGGATCTCATCCTTCCGCAGGGATAAGCTCCGGAGGCTCCACGTGTCCAGCGGGGGCCTGGCCTCACTTTTTCCGCAGAGGCGATCTCCGGGCGTGCCACGTGTCTGGCGGGCGGGACCTCCCTCTCCCTCAGAGGCGAGCTCTGGTTGCGCCGCGTGTCAGGCGGGCGGAACCTCCCTCTCCTCAGAGGTTACGTCCGCGTGCGCCACTTGTCTGGCGAGTCGGGCCTCCCTTCTCTATAGAGGCGAGCTCTGGGGGTGCCACGTGTCAGTTCTAGACCTCTCTTCTCTGAGGTGAGCTCCGAGAGTGCCACGTGTCCAACAGCGTCGGACCTTTCGGAGGCGAGCTCCGGGGGTGACACGTGTCCAGGGGACCGGACCTCTCGAAGGCGAGCTCCGAGAGTGCCACGTGTCCAGCAGCACCGGACTTCCTTTCTCCTCAGGGACGAGCTCCGAGGTTGACACGTATCCCGTAGTGTCGGACCTCCCTTCCCTTCAGAGGTATGCTCCGAGGTTGACACGTGTCCCGCAGGGTCTTCTCCTCGGATGTGAGCTCCGAGGATGACACGTGTCTAGTAGGACCAGACCTCACTCCCTACGCAGGGGTGAGCTCCGAGAGCGACACATGTCCCGCGGGTCGGACCTCTCGGAGGCGAGCTTCGAAGGCTCCACGTGTCCCGCGCTGCTGGGCCTTGCTTCTCCGCAGAGTATAGCTCCGGAGGTGACATGTGTCCAGCTGGGCCAGACCTCGCCCCTTCCGCAGAGGCGAGCTCCAAGCCTGCCACGCGGCCAGTCAGCGGCGAACCTCACCCCCTTTGCAGGGATGAGCTCCGAAGGCGCCACGTGGCTAGCGGGCCACGAGAACTGTCTACAGCACTCCTCGGCGAACTGGAATTGGCTCCTTTTGGCTATATTTCTGATTCCTTCTCCGTTTCTACTTCTTTTAAAATGTTTCTCGATATGAAATATATGCATGCGTGAATATGAAATTAAGGGTGTTACAAACCTACCCCACCTTAAACTGAATCTCGCCCTCAAGATTCGATAGAGTGGAGAATAGACGAGGGAATTCTGCCTTGAGGTCTTCCTCACGCTCCCATGTAGCTTCGGCTTCCATGTGATGGCTCCACTGTAACTTGCACCAACGGATCACTTTGTTCCTCGTGACCATTTCCTTAACGTCCAAAATTTGGACAGGGTGCTTTACATAGGTCAGATCCTCTTGAACCTTGAGCTCATCCATTGGTACTTGTTCTTCTAGTACTCTCAAGCACTTCTTGAGTTGGGATACGTGAAACACGTCATGCACGTCGGAGAGGCGCATCGGGAGCTCTAGTTGATAGGCTACCTCTCCTCGCTTGCCCAAAATATTGAATGGTCCGATGTAGCGAGGTGCTAGCTTGCCTTTGATGTTGAAACGTCGTTGGCCTTGGATAGGTGATACCTTAAGGTACATGAAGTCTCCTACTTCGAAAATCAACTTTCTTTGCCTGTTGTCCGCATAACCTTCTTGTCGTGACTGAGAAGCCTTCAGGTTCTCCCGTATTGTTTGGACTTGCTTCTCAGCTTCTTGCAGCACTTCGGGTCCAAACACTTGGTTCTCTCCGGTCTCGTTCCAAAACAACGGCGTCCTACATCGTCTACCATACAATGCTTCGAAGGGTAACATCTTCAAGCTTGCTTGATAGATGTTATTGTATGAGAACTCAGCATACGGCAAGCTCCTATCCCAACTACGCCCATGTTTCAAGGCGCAGGCTCTCAACATATCTTCCAGATTTTGGTTTGTCCTCTCAGTTTGTCCGTCAGTTTGCGGGTGATAAGCGGAGCTAAAATCTAGTCGTGTACCCATAGCTTCATGCAGCTTCTTTCAGAACCTAGAGGTAAATTGGGTACCCCGATCTGAAACTATCCTCTTTGGAACTCCATGACGGCACACGATTTGCTCCATGTACAGCTCAGCTAGTTCAGTGACATGGTACGTGGTTCTAACCAGAAGAAAATGGGCGGTTTTCGTCAATCGGTCCACAATAACCCAGATGGAATCGTAACCTGACCGAGTACGTGGTAATCCGACAATGAAATCCATGTTGATGTCTTCCCACTTCCACTCGGGTACTTTCAATGGTTGCAACAGTCCAGCGGGTCTTTGATGTTCGGCCTTCACCCGTTGGCACGTGTTGCATAAGGCAACATATACAGCTATGTCCCTTTTCATATCATCCCAGCAATAGCAAGTTTTTAGGTCCTTGTACATCTTTGTACTGCCGGGATGTATGGAATAAGGTCAGTCATGTGCCTCTATTAATATCGTGTTGTGGATGTGCTTCACGTTAGGCACACAAATCCTTTTTCCTAACCAAAACGTACCCTTCTCGTCTTCCTTAAAGTCCTTTTCTATGCCTTGTCGGATTCTTTCCTTGATCTCCTTGATTTCCTCATCCATGGTTTGGCCATCTCGTATCTCTTGTTCCAGCGAGGAATGGAGTTCCATCACTTCCATCTCATTCAAGAACCCGAGATGTAACCGTTCAAACTCCTTGCGCAGCTCGGGCGGTAGCTCCCGAACCGTTAGTTGGTGACATGCTCCCTTTCGGCTCAATGCATCAGCTACTACATTGGCCTTTCCGGGGTGATAATTGATTCCAACATCATAATCCTTGATGAGTTCCAACCATCGACGTTGCCTCAAATTCAGATCCGTTTGGGTGAATATATACTTGAGGCTTTTGTGATCCGTATAGATCTCACATCGATGACCAAGGATATAATGCCTCCAAATCTTCAAGGCATGTACCACGGCTGCTAACTCCAAGTCATGTGTGGGGTAATTCTGCTCGTGTTTCTTTAGTTGTCTCGACGCATAGGCTACCACTTGTCCTTCTTGCATGAGCACACATCCAATACCTTGCCTTGATGCGTCACAATATATGTCAAAGCTCTTGCTCACGTCCGGCAATACCAAAACCGGCACCGTGGTTAGCCTTTTATTGAGCTCCTCGAAGCTTTCTTGACACGCTGGTGTCCACTGAACTGCTTTTACCTTCATTAGCAATTCAGTCATAGGCTTCGCTATTTTGGAGAAATCCTTGATGAACCGGCGATAGTATCCAGCCATCCCCAGAAGACTCTGAATACCCTTCACGTTCTGCGAGTGGTTCCACTTCAGAACATCTCCCACTTTTCCGGGATCAACCGACACTCCTTCCTCGGAGACGATGTGGCCTAAGAACGATATCTCCTTTAGCCAAAATTGACATTTGCTGAGTTTGGCATACAATTGATGCTCTCGCAGTTTTTGCAATGTCAATCTCAAATGTTCTTCATGTTCCTCCTCGCTTTTCGAATACACCATGATGTCATCGATGAAAACCACGACGAACTTGTCCAAGTACTCCATGAAGACTTTATTCACGAGGTACATGAAGTATGCGGGTGCATTCGTTAACCCAAAAGACATAACGATATATTCATATGAACCATACCGTGTTCGAAAGGCAGTCTTGGGTATGTCGGAGGGCTTAATCTTCAGCTGGAAATATCCCGACCGAAGATCAATCTTAGAGAAAACTCGGGCACCTCTCATCTGGTCGAACAGGTCCTCTATACGGGGCAGAGGGTATTTATTCTTGACCGTCACCTCATTGAGAGACCTATAATCCACACACATCCTTTAGGTCCCATCCTTCTTGTCCACGAAGAGCACGGGGGCTCCCCACAGTGACGAGCTTGGGCGAATAAAACCCTTTTCTAACTGCTCCTAAATTTGCTTCTTAAGCTCCACTAATTCATTAACGGGCATCCTATATTGCCTCTTTGCTATAGGTGCAGTTCCGGGTACCAGATCAATGGAAAACTCAATGTCCCGGTCAGGTGGCATACCTGGAAGTTCTTCCGGGAACACGTCCAAAAATTCTTGAACCACCGGAACGCTTTCCAATGTTGCTTCTTCGTGGTTCAACGTTGCCTTCTCGGTTGCCGGTTGGGCTGACTCAAACTCAATACGAGTATCGTGCTCATTTGTCAACTGCACGCTCCTCTCAGCACATTGGATTACTCCGTCGTGCTTTCTTAGCCAATCCATTCCAAGTATTATATCAAGCCCTTGGGAATCCAAGACAATAAGGTTGGCAAGGAAGTCTACCCCCCTTATTTTAAGGTTTACACGGGTGGTGGCGGCGGTGGTGGTGGTGCAGGAACGGGGTAAGGATTGTTGTTGTTGTTGGCTTGCAGCTGTCCCAATATCATGGTTTGCACGAGCTGGTTCTGCATAGCCATCAACCGTTCGAAGTTGTTTGCACCAGCCCCGGGGTCAGCATTCTAAGGAACTTCAACGTGGTCATCCTCTTGTGGTTCCTGGTTGCCACGGACGTTCCTCCTTTGATGGCGGGCGTTTTCCCTCACCAACTGTGAGAGAGAGTTGGGTGGAATAGAAGTTACAAATTTAGATTGATCCCTCCAAACTATATGCATCAAGGTGGATGGACTAAATATATTAGTCTTTATGAGGATGTGAACACATGCCAAAGCATCTCACATCTCTTTACTATGTGTGGATATGGACAACGCTGAAACATCCCACAAATCACACTAAGAACTCAAACACAAACAATCATCACAAAAGTTTAACACACCGTTCCTATTCACGCTTATTCAATGGGGGTCCTAAACCAAATCATTTGATCTGGTGCTGTTTCCGCCGTGTGACAGGAGTGGTCACCTTGATGGGGTTAAGTGCACTCCCGTGTGGTGGTGAACGAGTATTCGTGCTCCGGACCTCCGGCATCTATAAATGGGACATGAGAAACTTTGAGAAGGAAGAGTTAACTCCAAAATATCAGGAGTTATGGAGCAAGAACAAGGTGTTGCTGTCCAAAAGAAGATACAAGGAGGGGTTGAGAGCAGTACCTTGCGGTACAAGAAAAGTGCAGCAGCAAGCAATTTTTGAAAATAGCATTTTAGGGGGTGTGCTCATGTGGTTTAGGGTGTCCATTCTCCTAGGCTTGCATCCTATGGTCAATGTGGTTCTGATGTCAAGCTACGCATTCTACCTAGGCTTGCATCCTATGGTCAATGTGGTTCTAATGCCACTCTGTGACTAGGCTTGCGTCCTACGGTCAACGTGGCTTCTAATGCCAATCTGTGACTAGGCTTGCGTCCTACGGTCAATGTGACTCTGATACCAGTCTGTGACGCCCGGTCCCGTAAAACAAGGAACCCAACTAATGCATATGTGTGCCCAGGATGTTCATCACACATACACATGTAATCCACAAACTGAACTCAGAATATAACCACAAATAATAGGATTCAAGTACTTTATTACATCAATCTCTAACTTATTCTTGCAGCGGAAGTCTTCTAACTTATTCTAGCAGCGGAAGTCTCTAACGATAGCAAACTAAACAGCAGCAGCAACTCCATCTCCAACTTCACAGGCAAGTTGACGGTAGTTCGCACGCCTAGTACTCCACATGTTCTTCGAAGTGCTCTTCTCCTGTTGCTGATGTTCAAGTAATAATGCAAGGTTGAGTACATGACGTACTCAGCAAGTGCGGGAAAATATGATATGTAGCTTTCAACAAGGTAGGGAATAAAAAGGCTCATTGCAGAAAGCAAAGTTTATTTCACAAACATGATAAAAACAGCAACTAACTTTAAGTGAATTTAATCCCAACATATATCCAATTAAAACATCAACATACCTCCCTTATGATTCACCACCTTTCATGTCTCAACCAACCATAAATCTTTCTCAACTTTCATCTCATTCTCATGATATCCATAACCATCTCATATTCATGATATCCATAACCATCTCATATTCATACCACCATCTCATATTCATATCTTCCGAAACCAAACTCATTGTTATGACTCAACAGTCCCAAAAACCAATCCCAAAGACCATACCATAACCAAACCAATAAACATCTATCGCAAACCTTACCTCTAATCATGTGAGTTGGCCAGGCGCTTGTGATCGTAAGCACGGCTATCATGATAGTTTTACACTCTTAAGAGGTTGCACCACTTTACCCACAAGTTTGTGATTTCGTCACACGTCGGCGATTGGAGAACCTCCATTATACCAGTACACAACTGTCGATACCCTCAATACGGGGTACCCTCGAGCGCAGGGGAAACTGCCTAACGACCTCGCCCTTCTCCGCAGGGAGAGCTCCTAAGGCGCCACGTGTCCAGCAGGGCCGGACATCCCTCTCCTCAGAGGTAAGCTCCGGGCCCACCACGTGGCCAGTAGAGCCGGACCTCCCCCCTCCACGGGGAGAGCTCCGAAGGCTCCACGTGTCCAGGGGGGCCGGACCTCCCTCTCCTCACAGGAGAGCTCCGGGCCAGCCACGTGGCCAGCAGAGCCAGACCTCCCCCCTCCGCGGGGAGAGCTCTGAAGGCTCCACGTGTCCAGCGGGGCCGAACCTCCCTCTCCTCAGAGGAAAGCTTCGGGCTCGCCACGAGGCCAGCAGAGCCGGACCTCCCCCCTCCGCGGGGAGAGCTCCGAATGCTCCACGCGTCCAGCGGGGCCGGACCTCCCTCTCCTCAGAGGAGAGCTCCGGGCCCGCCATGTGGCCAGCAGAGCAGCGCTGCCTGTACAAGGTAGGCAGCAAGAGTAAAGACGCGCCATACCTTGCCCGTACAAGGTATTCAAGACCCGCTCCTTCCCAAGGCGTGGAGACGCGGAGCACGCCTCCGTCAGGTGACGTTACGCCCAATCACATCACAGTGAAGACTGGCGCGCCGCGTCAGAGGCTGCACGCCAATAAACACAGTGACAAGACATCCCCTGCCTCCCTTGCCAACCACTACGACAAGCTTGCGGCATGGGCAGGGCGGAAGAACGAAGACTTTGAAGCCCTCGCCAGAGATAACTGCCGGTGTAACTGCGGATATGATAGATGGCAGGCAATCTCCCCGGGACCACCTGTTGGGTTCCGGGCCCACCTTGTAAGCTACCCGAGCCTTGGACTATAAAAGGCTCGAGTACACAACGTTAGCAAGGGTTCAACTCTTTGCACACTTACGCTCTAGCATCCAAGCACCTAGGTCATCCTCAAGCTCAGGACTCCGGTTCTGAGCACCAAGCTATACAACGAGCAACTCTGCTCACCGTGGATGTAGGGTATTACGCTCCGCCGGCCTGAACCACGTAAAAATCCCTGTGCCAAGCTTCTCCTTCAATCGTCCCTAACGCGAAAGCTCTCCATGAGTGACTAGCCCCTCCGAAAAAGAACCTCCGCGGGCTGCCCAGAGCAGGCCCGGGGGAAGTGTCGGCTACACACTTCGACAACAACCGTCGGTGTATGGCCATGAGATCACAAAATAGCCTTTACAAAGGGGCTACTAGATGTATGGATTCACTAAGGTTTCACCAGCAGGCTCGAATCACCATTCTCCCACCTACGGGCCCCCTCTTGTGCCACGCGGTTCCCAGGGCAGTCCTCTCTCGACTCCCATTCCCCGCGCCTTCCACGGTCCATAACAATCTAGCAACTTACCTAATTAGTCAGCTAAGTCGCACCCATATTTGGCCTTGTGGTGGCACTGTTTTCCTGGCATGTGCTGGCATGAACCGGTCCTTAGATCTACGGCAAGTAAACCACCATCTCATTCTACCACATCCACAAACCAAGATTGCCTAGATCTCCACCGATTAATGTTCATTACCATCATCAAGTTCTTATTATCATTGTTCATATGAGTGCAGTAGCTAGACACATTCTATCTCGCTTCCCATATCCCGTGGACTAAGCGAAGCAAAAGCAAAAACGACCATACCAGACTCATCAACTTTCCCGGCGACAAGGGTGGTTAATAAAACTAGTAAACTCCTATAAAAGGGTTCCCATCAAATTGACTCAAGCAAACATATTTTCTCAAACAAAACAGTTTTCAAAACCTGGGATCAATATGGTCAAGGGGCACTTGCCTCGTTCCTGTGACTTCTGTTGCTCACGGATCTCGAAGTCTTGGTGTTGAAATCCTTCATAGATAGCTCCCTGAGCTTGTCCTTCTACTTACGATCACGCACATACAAAATTTATAGCAATCAAATATCATGCACAAAGTTTACTTAATATGCAATGGTGCATATGCATGCTAACCTATGGTGCTGTTTCATTAGATCAGTTTGTACGTGTTCTTGCATGTTTTAATGGGCTTTCATGGGGTTTTATGATGAACAAGGGTGTAAAGATTAAGTGCGGATGTGGTGATGGTCTTGACTCAAGATCTAGATCAATTCCACCGTCAGAACTGATCAACACATGATCTGTCCACAAAAAAAACTTCTGTTCGAAGGGATCAAAGAAACAGATGCAAAGAAACCGCGATGATGTCGTAAGGTGGTAACGAAGACCTACCTCGGCCTTCCTCCTAGTAATAGCAGTAGGATAGTTCATCGGCTCTCCTCCAGCGACGGCGAGAGTGTCGGGGCTCGTCGGCAGTCTCACTGGTGGTTGAACTCTGGCGAAGGGGGTTAACTCGGCGATTTGGTGGCTAGGGCCTCTGAGTCAGCGACTTGAAAAGGTGTTACGGCTAAGGGGGTGTTTTGGGTTCTATTTATAAGAGGGTCAGAAAGAGTCCTACTTTAATTAGAGTTCGAATAAGAGTCCATTCAATTCATTTTGGATCTTAACAACTTATCTCCAATGTATTTGGTTGCAGTATTCAACGTAGAAGAATTCGTGTCGGTTTCCTCAGTACCGGGTACTCGCGTACAGGGGAAAACTGCTTAAGGATCTCGTCCTTCTGCAGGGATAAGCTCCGGAGGCTCCACGTGTCCAGCGGGGGTCTTGCCTCCCTTTTTCCGCAGAGGCGAGCTCGGGGCACGCCACGTGTCTGGCGGGCGGGACCTCCCTCTCCCTCAGAGGCGAGCTCCGGTTGCGCCGCGTGTCAGGCGGGCAGGACCTCTCTCTCCTCAGAGGTGAGCTCCGCGTGCGCCACGTGTCTGGCGAGTCGGGCCTCCCTTCTCTACAGAGGCGAGCTCTGGGGGTGCCACGTGTCAGTTCCGGGCCTCTCTTCTCGTAGGTGAGCTCCGAGAGTGCCACATGTCCAACAGCGTCAGAACTTTCGGAGGCGAGCTCCGGGGGTGACATGTGTCCAGCGGACCGGACCTCTCGAAGGCGAGCTCCGAGAGTGCCACGTGTCCAGCAGCGCCGGACTTCCTTTCTCCTCAGGGACGAGCTCCGAGGTCGACATGTGTCCCGTAGTGTCGGACCTCCCTTCCCTTCGGAGGTATGCTCCTAGGTCGTCACGTGTCCCGCAGGGTCTTCTCCTCGTAGGTGAGCTCCGAGGACGACACGTGTCCAGGAGGACCAGACCTCACTCCCTCCGTAGGGGTGAGCTCCAAGAGTGACACGTGTCCCGCGGGTCGGACCTCTTGGAGGCGAGCTCCGAAGACTCCACGTGTCCCGCGCGGCTAGGCCTCGCTTCTCCGCAGAGTCTAGCTCCGGAGGTGACACGTGTCCAGCGGGGCCGGACCTCGCCCCTTCTGCAGAGGCGAGCTCCGAGCCTGCCACGTGGACAGTCAGCGGCGTACCTCACTCCCCTCTGCAGAGATGAGCTCCGAAGGCGCCACATGGCCAGCGGGCCACGGAAAGTGTCTACAGCACTCCTCGGTGAACTGGAATTGGCTCCTTTTGGCTATCTTTCTGATTCCTTCTCCGTTTCTACTTCTTTTAGAATGTTTCTCTATATAAAATATGTATGCATGCATGAATATAAAATTGAGGGTGTTACACGGGGCTCGTCGGTGGGCTCACCGGTGGGGCTCACCGGTGACTGAACTCTGGCGAGGGGGGGGTCCAACTCGGCGAGTTGGGGGCTAGTGCCTCCAAGTCACCGACTTGAGAGGGGGAAAAAGGGGAAGGGGTTGCGGCCAAGGAGGGGGGTTTTAGGTTCTATTTAAAAGGGGGGGAGGAATCCTACTCTAATTGGAGCAAAATCCTAACAAACTTTTCCCCAATTGATTTGTTGCGGCAGCAATGTGGGGGAAATTCCCCAAATGTGGGGAAAATTTGGGGAAATTGTGTCGGTACCCTCAGTACCGGGTACCCCCGCGCACAGGATAAAAACCGCCTAAAGACCTCGCCCCCAGCAGGGGTGAGTTCCGAAGGCGCCACATGTCCAGCGGGGCCGGGCCTCCCCTCTCCTCAGAGGCGAGCCCCGGGCATGCCACGCGGCCAGCAGAGCCGGGCCTCGCCCCCTCCACAGAGGCGAGCTCCGAGGGTGCCATGTGTCCAGCAGGGCCGGGCCTCCATTCTCCTCAGAGGCGAGCCCCAGGCCTGCCACGTGGCCAGCAGTGCCGGACCTCACCCCCTCCGCAGGGGTGAGCTCCGAGGGCGCCGCTTGTCCAGCAGGGCCGGGCCTCCCTCTCCTCATAGGCGAGCCCCGGGCCTGCCACGTGACCAGCAGTGCCGGACCTCACCCCCTTCCGCAGGTGTGAGCTCCGAGGGCGCCACATGTCCAGCAGGGCCGGGCCTCCATCTCCTCAGAGGCGAGCCCTGGGCCTGCCACGTGGCCAGCAGTGCCGAACCTCACCCCCTCCACAGGGGTGAGCTCCGAGGGCGCCACACGTCCAGCAGGGCCGGGGGAAGTGTCGACAGCGCACTTCGACAAATTGGAATTGGCTCATTTCAGCAATCTTTTCCCCATCCCCCACCATTTTTATGATTCTTTCTCCATTTCTATGGTTCCTTCCTCCATTTCTACTTCTTTTATAATGTTTCTCTATATGAAAAATGTATGCAATGCATGGAAATGAATTTGAGGGTATTACATGCCTCCTCCTATGAAGTACCCTGGTCCGGGAAATATCTGTCTCACCCTGCGCGCTCCTATTTTCATTCCATCATGTTTTCAATTTATAATTACTTCCGCATATAGTGTCTCATGGCATGTTCGGGGTTCGTCCTATCTGCTTGTTTGGAGTCCCGTGGAGCTGGAAGGTCCCCTCGCTGAAAAGTTAATGCCCGCGGGAGGTCCAGACCGTGCAGTCTGCTTAGCCTGGTCCTGCACCCTAAGCCTGTATGCTTTGCCTCCCAGCGCTATGACTGAGTACTTGGGGGCTGGACGGCACACACTTAGGAACAAGGAATAACCGAACCCCAGGCATCGCCTCTTTCATTTTCGTGCTTACATTCCCATACCGCTCTGGCCGTATGGCCAGTCATCTTTCCTTTTGATTACCCATAGTGGGAGCTGCGCTATCCTTCTACAGGCGGGTCCGCTTGAGGTACCTGTGGTGTAACAGGGTCCTTTGGTTAATTCCTTGCTCGGGGGCCCTATGGCGCCGAATGGTCCCCCCCTGAAAGGCCAATTCCAGTGGGAGGTCTAGAATGTGTAGCCTGATTAGCCTGGTCCTGCACCCTAAGCGTGCACACTTTGCCTATCCAGCGCTGCAGTTGAGTACCAAGGAGCCGGATGGCTCATACTCCTGAGCAAAGTAGTATTCATAATCCGGATGCTCTCACACTGAATTACCCAAACCTCGCAGCTCGGCTAAGGACCGTAAGGCACAACGAAACTAGGAGCAGGGAATTTCCAGTGAGCATGTTTACTTCTTTTCTCTGTCATGCCTGTGCAGTCTTAGTGTTCCGACACCTCCCGAGGTGCCTGCCGTCGACATTTCTCACGTTGACGGAGGGCACCCCCGAATATTAAGCTTCGGCCTCGACGCTTCCCAGGAGGCCGCCATCGACTGCGCCATGGGAGTGCTGCCACTTCAACCACCAAGGTGCAAGTTCAAAGAAACCACGTGGGTAGGAAAGACGAAGGCCACACCCTCTGGATCGTTGCCTCCGCTGAGGTGGGTCCGAGGGCCACTGTCGGTACCCTGCAGACCTGGTACCCCCGCGTGGAGGCTTGAAGAGGCTCTAGACCCCGCCTCCCTACTGAGGCGGGCTCTAATGCCGCCACGTGTCCTTGGGCTCCGGGCCTGACCTCCCCGCTGAGGAGTGCTCTAGAGCTGCCACATGCCCTCGGCCCTGGACCTGGCCTCCCAACCGAGACGAGGTCCGGTGCTACCACGTGTCCCTGGGCTCCAGGCCTGACCTCCCAGCTGAGGAGGGCTTCGGAGCTGCCATGTGCCCTCGGCCCTGGACCTGGCCTCCCCGCTGAGGCGTGGTCCGGTGCTGCCATGTGTCGCCGGGCTTCGGGCCTGACCTCCCCACTGAGGAGGGCTCTATATCTGCCACGTGCCCTCGGCCCCGGACCTGGCCTCCCCACTGAGGCGAGGTCCGGTGCTGCCACGTGTTTCCGGGCTCCTAGCCTGACCTCCCAGCTGAGGAGGGCTCCGGAGATGCCAGGTGTCCTTAGGCCCTGGACCTAGCCTCCTCGCTGAGGCATGGTCCGGTGCTGCCACATGTTCTTCAGCTCCAAACCCGGCCTCCCTGCTGAGGAGGGCTCGGGGGCTGCCATGTGTCCTCTGTTTCTGATCCCGGCCTCCCCGCTGAGACAGGCTCCGGAGCTGTCACGTGTCCCATGGCCCACCATGGGCATGGGCTTCAGGAGACAAGGAAGACGTGCGCAGTCCAGTCACGCATTCAAGACTCATGCGTTCCCGAGAAGCATGGCGCGCAGCGCACACCTCCGCCCACTCCTGGCAATCATTATAGTGAAAGGACAGGGCGGTACGGCGTCACAATGGCAGTAACGGCACAGTGCTGCACAGCTTATCGAGTAGGACGTGGTGATAAGACAGGGTCTTCTCCCGCCATCATCAACCGCTACTTGGTCTGTGGCGCCCGGCGTGTCAGACGGTGTGCCTTAACTCCATCGACAGCGGACACTACAAGTAGCTGTTAATACCCTAGAACGTGTATAGTTTACGGATTGCCGCGGGGCCACCTGTCGAGCCCCGGGCCACAACGTAACCGCCCGGCATTGAGACATGAAAGGACCAGACAGCCTCCTAGAGAGGGACCCGATTTGATTCCGAGATCCTCAGACTCACACACGCGCTAGCTCAAGCAATACAACGGTGGTACTGTGTTACACTTCGACACCAGCGTAGAATTGTCCCGGAGTGGTCGCCAACAAGTTGCAGGTGGACCTATGTTGCAATGTGATGCGTTAGACCATGTAAAACGGTGATGGTCGCGGCAAATTTGGAGGAACTGTGGTGGTATTCGCTGATGTCGAAGGAGAGCGAAGGAGAGGGAAATGGGGTCCGGGACGGTTTCAAATTGAAGGAGGACGTCACGGAGGAAGGTGTGGATGTTGTGCGTGTGCAGAACGGGTGCATGAAACTCGGGGCGTGCGGCTGCACGCGCGGAATTCGGAAGAGGTTGGCAGGCGGGCGTGGCATCGGCCAGAAAATGGAGGAGGGGGAAGGAGCTGATGTGTGGGATCCGCTAGTCAGTGAGGGAAGTAGAGGGAAAGGATAGTGGGCTGGCTGGGCTGGTCGAGGTCTTTCGGCCCGATCGATCTTTATCTTTTTCTTTTGTCTTTTATTTTGTTTTTTCTATTTTCAAACTTAAATTTTGTCTTGAATTTCATTTCATAGCACATACATGATGTAATTTCTTCATGAATTCAAAATTTGAAAAATTTGGGTGTTACAACTCTACCCCCCTTAAAATGAATCTCGACATCGAGATTCGATAGTCCTAGGAGAATAGATTGGGAAACTGTGACTTGAGTTCGTCATCTCTTTCTCAAGTGGCTTCTTCATTAAAGTGATGCTCCCACTGCACTTTGTACATACGAATCCTTTTCTTTCTCGTGACACGTGCCGCATCTCAAGAATCTTGACCGGATACTTAGTATATGAAAGGTCTTCTTGCATATCCAACTCATTCATCGGCAACTATTTTTCTGGTGTTCTCAAGCATTTCTTGAGTTGCGACACATAAAACACATCATGCACATCCGACAGTCAAGAAGGTAACTCCAGACGGTATGCATCTTCTTCCTTTCGTTCTAATATTGGGAATGGTCCAATGTACCGAGGTACTAGCTTTCCTTTTACTTTAAATTGACAAAGTCCTCTGATAGGAGACACCTTGAGGTATACATCGTCGTCTTGTATCTGCATAACTCTTCTGTCGGGTCTGTGCTACATTCAAATTGTTGCGGATTTCTTTTATTTTCCTCTCAGCATCTCATAATACTTCTAGCCAAAACACTTGACTCTCACCTGTCTGATCCTAGAATGGAGTGTCCTGCATTTTCTTCCATATAACGCCTCAAACAGAGATATTTTCATGCTAGACTGTAGCTGTTATTGTAAAAGCATTCCACATATGGTAAATTTTTATCCCAACTTATGCTACTCTCGAGTGCACAAACTCTCAGCATGTCCTCAAGGATTTGATTTGTTCTTTCCGTTTGCCCGTCAGTCTGTGGGTGATATGCTGAGCTGAAATTAAGACGGGTCCCCATGGACTCATGCAATTTCTGCCAAAACCTTGAGGTGAATTGTGTACCCTAATCAGACACTATCTTTTTGGATACGCCGTGTAAACACATGATGTAAGGGCCCAAATTTTCACTTGCTAGAAGTGTTCATCACACCCACACCTCACCTCATTTGTGGTAATCACATGAACACATTTGAAGAGCAAGTAACCACCATCAATAGATTCATTAGGAGATAAACTCACAAAGTGCAAAGTTTAACTCATAAACTTGGTTAGGAATGTAAAAGCCCAAGAATTGACTTCCTAAAATGTTCATCACATCACCACACCACAGCTCATTTGGTGGATAGCTCATGAACATTTGTGAAGAGCAAGTAAACACCATCAAGAGGGTGATTAGAGGAAAAACCCATCACTCCAAAAAGTAAGAGCTCACACACATAAACATGAGGGGGTGAGTCTACCATTAGGCCCTAAACATTCTTAGGGGTGCTCATGCCAAGTCTCATGCAAATCCAAATCAGTTTGAGGCACTTTTGGAGACATTTGTAAAAAGGGCTAATTTGAATGCAAATTCAAATTTGAGCTACTTTCATCACTTGGATTCAAAAGATGACTTCACATTCAAACTCAGCATAATTTTCTGAGTTAGTGCACCAATTTTCATCCTCATTGGAGGTCATCTTGTCGGGAGCTAAATTTGCATTAATTCAAAACTGAATTTGAATTTCAAATTCAAATGTGAAGCAAATTTAGCCAAACCAATTTCAAATTAAGGAAATCAAATTCAACTCATGACTTTGTGGCTAAGTCTACCATTTAAGTGTGAGTAGCTGGGATATTTGCAGCAAAAATTGGAAAAGAATTAGAGGGGAGAGCTGGGACCCACTGGTCAGTGAGAGAAATTCACAGAACCGACTCAACCCGAGAGAAACTCACTCGGGCGACCGCCGAGCGCCATGTGCAGGCCGCTCACCAACGAAGAGGCCACCGCACGGTGAAAACTGTGAGTCACAGCACCAGCACGACACACCGCTCGGTCGTTTTCGTTGTGTCCCAGCTGAACCGACGCTCACACACCCCACTGGTAGCTTCCGCAACCAAGCTTCTCACTGCCTCTCTCTGCTCCCCAGCGACCGGCCGATCCCGGCTGCTTCACGCACCGCCACCAGAGAAGAAAAGGTGTGCCTGCTTGTGAGGAAGTTGTAGGAGGAAACCGTTTGCCGTTTCATGCGGTGTAGAGCAAGAATTCCGAGTTTCCCTCCACAGTGTACCTTAGGGTTAGCAATCGGTCGACAGCGAAATTCGTTGCACAGAGGCAACCACCGGTCGAGCAGCAGCTCACACACGCTCTAGACATCCTTGCACTCCTCCTCGAGCAAGAACCCGCAAGAAAAACCACCTGAACCCTAGTTTCACCAATAAACAGTCTGGCGGAAGAGAGGGTCGCTGGTGAGGTCCGGTTTTCCGGCTGTTTAGGTCCCAACCGAGGTCATTCCAAGCTTCCCAAGGCTTCCCTGGACGTGGTGACACGATTAGCGCGCGAAGGGGGTGGTCAGAAGGACGGGCACGCGTTGCCGAAGTTGCACAGGGACATAACGCTCGTCGCCGGTGAGCTACGGCAGTTAGCCAGTGGCAGCATGGTATCCAGTGTGTTCAGCGTCCAAAGTTATGTGGGGGCGGCGAGTTTCACCGTCGCCGGCGAGCTAAGTCGCCGGGAACGCCGACCTTGCCGGAGCTCCGGTGGCTCGGGGCGGCGGAGTCGCGAGGTCGAAGAAGGGTGCGGGTCCCATGTGTCAGTCACTGCGCTAAGCACGCGCGGTTAGTTTAATTTAAATGTGCGGGCCCCGCTGTCAGTCACTGTTTAGGCGTGGGAGGAGATTTTCTTTAGGAAAATAATTCAGGAATCAGTCCAAACTTTAGAAATTCATAACTTTGTGTAGAAGTGTCCAAATTTAGTGAACCAAATTTTTTTGGATTCAGCTCTTCGAGTACTATCAAGAGAAACAAGTTTCAGCTCATGAAACTTATTCTTTTTCCAGAACTAATTCCCTAAATTTAAACTGTTGGGAATTGTATCTGGAAACTTCTTTTATGGAAAATTCTGAAATTTGGCTAGGACGTTCATTTGAAAATCCTTGAGCCACAGGAAAAATTTCAGATCCATCCAAGTTAATTTAGTTGCCCTAATGGTGTGATGAAGTGAACCTCTCTGAGAAAATAGAAAAATGTACAGAAACATTTTTCAGATTTTCTCAAATCTTGTTTAGGGCATAACTTTCTCTAGGATTTTTCAAATTACATGAGACCAACTCCATTAGAACCATCTCAAACTATAGTTTCCATAAAGTAATGTTTTGAGCCATAAAAATCCCTGGAAATCTATAGAAGCTCTAGTAATGACCAATTAGACTTTTATTTATGCAGAGCCCAAATGAGATTAAGTTCAAATAAAATTTGGTCAATTCTCTAATTTGGTTCTTACCAAGCTACCATAAAAATTTCAGAGCCAAATGGGATGTCTAGCTAGAGTTATGGTCTTTACAGACTAAATTTTACACATTGCATTTAAATTGACATATCGTACATTGCTTACGTGTAGTCGCTGAAGGCGAAGAGACCCCGGAGGTTCTGGACTTTTTACTTCCAGAGGAAGTGCTAACATCTGACCAGCAGCAACAAGGCAAGCCCCGGTTTGCATTTAACAAGTTTTATAAAGTTTTGCTTTATATACACTTAGTGTGAAGTATGTATGTGCAATAGGCGTAGGATGGATGTATGCCCAAATGCATAACCAGATCATGCCAACAAGAGTGAGGGTAGTGTCTAAGTCCTCGAGTAGTTTATGATATGCATAATGTGTATAGACTTCGGTACAAGTCGAGTAGTTGCAATCTACTCGCGAGTATAGGATTCGGGACACACGGGATTGGTTCTAGTGCTGTGATATCAGTTTAGAAAGAAAATGAGACTAGGCAGGGGCTAGGACGCAGCAACAGAAAGTCTTGTGTGCATGGCCCTGTCCGTGTCGATTGAGGACCGATCCGTGTGCGACCCCGCTGAACAAGTTTTGAATGTACCGAAGGCATATCGGATATATGGGCCCCGATAAACCGATGTAACCTAAACCACCGGTCGTCGATGCATAGCACACTGATTTATAGGTTTAGGTTGAGGGCAGCCAGGTGGAAATCTGCTAACGGGAATAGAGAGATGCTCCGTGTAGGGAACTTCCTGCTCGTTTCGGTGCGACTGGTTCAACATTTGGGCTGTTGGGTGAAAGGTTGTCCCGTACGACACGGGGTGAGCGTGCTGTGTACAGGTCCACGTGTGGGCGTACGTGACGTGCTCTTTGGGTATCCCTGCAGGTGTATATCGAGTCGATTCACCGTCCCTCATGGTTATAAGTACCGCTTGTCCACTGCGTCATGACGTAGATGAACATATGAAATGATGTGATTCAATATTGCTCTTATGAATAACTTGTATTGCTACATGTGTGCCACCAAATATCGCATACTAAATTTCAAATTCTTGAACTGTTAAGTTGTGGCTAAAAGATGAACTAAGGATGAACTTGTAAGCGTGTCCGTTGCTGCAATTTACTATCCTATATGGGTTATAACCTGCATGTAGAGTTTCATGGTTAGGAGCGTCGGTTTTGACTTGCTGAGCCATCGTGCTCACGGTTGCTGCTATGAGTGTTTTGCAGGTGAGGACTACCCCACGGACTCGGGGTATGAGTCCACCGGTGAGGGCTACCCTCCGTCGGGGACCGCGGCTGAGTGGGAGCTGTACATGCCGCGCTGAGCTGATGAGTGGAGCTAGTGTGGGTTGTCCATAGGGCTGGACAACCGACTTTTGCTAGTTAGGTGGGCGTGAGTTGTAAAAATTTAGCTTCCGCAGTTGTAGACTCTGTAGATAAATGTAAACTGAAGGTTTGTACTACTTTGTACTCAGTTTGTTTCCGATGTAATACAAATGTTTCCTTATGGTGTGTGCTGTCGGGTGTCGCATCGCGCAGCACCACCCTCTGAGGTCCTGGGCGTACGGATTCCGGTCCGTCACAAGGAATGCTCATGCCAAATTTCACCCAAATCCAAAACCTTTTGATGTACTTTTGGGTACAATTAGTAAAAGGCTAGTTTGAACTTAAATTCAAATTCAAACTCCTTTCATTCCATGAATTCAAAAGTGGGATTCATATTCACACTCAGCACATTTTTGTGAGCTCACACACCCATTTTCACTCCATTTGGAGTTGATCTTGACATGAGCTAATTTTAGCTAGTTTAAACTGAATTTAAATTCAGTTTGTCATTTGAAGAAAAATTCAGCCAAACCATTGTTTCATTTTGAATCATTGAAACTTCAAAGGTTGATTCAGAGGTTCGATCAAATTGTGAGGGGTAGGAGGGTCCCAAATATTGTGCAAAAGTGAAAATTTGATTTCGTGGGACAAAAATTGGAAATGGACCCACTGTCAGCCACACAACCGGAGAAACAGAGCTCCATCGAGGCACCCGGTTTCTTGCGTGCGTGCCCACGAGCGCCACGGCGCTGGAGACCGGCACCACCTCCTGCTCGGCGATTTTAGCAGCTGGGCGACGTCCTCTGCTTCTTATCCTCAAGCAACCGACGGCAAAACCTCGTTTCTTCACTGCTTCGACGCCATTCCATACGGGAACTCCGAAAAACATCGCCGCACACCCAAAACTCTCACCCTCGCCGTCGACTGGCCAAACCTGAACCTTCCACCTCGAGCTGAGGCCATAAATGGCACCGCCGACCTTCACTCGACGTGCTCCATCCCTCAGCTGCTCGTGATCAGCTCCCTTTGAGCTTCCCCGAGCCGGTTTCTACCCCTCTGATCATCCCGACGCGCCTCTGACTAAACACCGTCGCCCGGACAGCTCCGAGCTTCTCCGGTGCATCCAACTGCTCGCAGAGGTTAGAATCGAAGTCTAGTAGCTCCTCCCAAACCCCCTAGCTCCCACTTAACGTCCGCTAGACAGAATTTTACTTTTTCCGATACTCGCCGTGCAGAACACTGAGAACCAAATCCGGAAATTCATCTCGATCACTTGATCACCGGAGTTTCTGCTTTAGCTGAAGCTAGAGTAGCACCTCATGATTACCTAGGCCAATTCTTAGCGAGAATGATCAACCCAATGACCTCAGCGCCATGTTTTCGCCGCCGCGGGTGAAAACGGCTCTGGTTGCCGGTGAATCCACTTTCCCGACGATCTCCGACAAAGAGGAGGGCAGGGTTAGCTTCCCCATGCCTCGGTGGTGCTTTGCGACCATTTGGTTGATCATGTTTGCTGCCGAGCCGAGCTAGCGCCATCGGACCCGAGCTCAATTCCACCGCCACCATCGCCGATCACTTTCCCGGTGATGTCGAGGTGCGAGGGGTTGTCCGGCGTGTGCGCTGTGCTTCAAGGATCACGTAGGAAGAAACCGCGTCAAGAATTAAGCGGGATTGGCCGAGAATGAGCCACGCCACCGCCGCTGTGCGTCGCGCGCTCGGGCGCCGGCGGGAGGTTGAAGAAGACACTGTGCATGGGGCCCATGTGCAGTGTTTTAAACATTTCCCCATTTTCAGATTTAGTTCAAACTTCAAACTCACACAACTTTTGCTAGGAAGCTCCATGTCGAATGAACCAAATTATGTTGGATTCAGCTCTCTGGTTACTTTCCAACACATCAAGTTCCACTCCATCAAAACCTTTATTTCTCCAGAATTAATTCTCCAAATTTTAAACTGTTTAGAATTTTAATTGGAGAATCCTTTTGTGGAAAATTCTGAAATTAGTCCAGGATGTTCCTTTTAATATACCTGAGCTACCATTAAAATTTCAGATCCATCCGAGCTCATTTGATCCACCTAAAGGTGTGATTAAGTAAACTGTTCCAGAGAAAAAGAAAAATGTTCAGAAACATTTTTCAGATTTCTCTGAACTTGTTTAGCTCATATCTTTTGCTAGGAATCTTCAAATCAGATGAAACCAATTCCATTAGAACCGTCTGAAAATCTAGTGTTCTAGAAAGTCATGTCTTGCTCCATGAAGATCCTTAGAAAACCCTAAGAGCTCTAATAGGGACAAATACACATTTATTTGTGCAGGGCTCAAATGAGCTTTGCTTCAAATGAAATTTGGCCAAGTTCCTGTTTAGGTTATCACCAAACCTAAGTGAAAATGTCAGAATCAATAAGCCTGTATAGCTATACTTATAGCCTTCACATTATCAAATTTAACTCAAATGCATTTAAATTGACACACATTGTAATTGTTTTTCGTGTAGTCGCTAAGATCGAAGAAGGCCCGGAGGTTCTGGATTTCATTACTCAGGAGGAACAACTAGCTTACGACCAGCAGCAAGGCAAGCTCCAGTTTGCATTAGCCATTTTATAAAGTCTTTTGTTTTGATAACTTACTTTATGTATTTCTTACAAAATTGTGCATTAGAGTCTTGTTTGAAGACCCAAATGCATAGACAAGAGAACCAGGGTTTTGGTCTTAAGTTTTAACCCTCGAGTAGCCACTGCAATGCTAAACTTGTATAGTATTCGGTACAAGTCGAGTAGTTGGAAATACTCGCGAGAATAGGCTAGAGGCACACTACTCAGTTAGACAGATAGCAAATGAGTCACATGGCAAGAAAAATGAGACCGAGCGGAGATTAAGGGCAGAAGGACTTTGGGGCCTGGTGCCATAGCTCCGCTTGTGTCGATTGAGGACCGGGCCGTGTGGGGGCCTGTTGAACAAGCTAGAACAGTACCGAAGACCTACCGGATATATGGGAACCGGGAAGCCGATGTAATTCGGGTAGCGATATGTCGAGGCATTGCTTGTCGTCCAGAGGGTAGGTTGAGAGCAGCGAGGTGTAAATTGGCTGGCGGGCACTGCAGATGCTCCACGCAGAGACCTCCTGCTCCGGAGTCGGGACGATAGGACTGGTTCAACACTTGTCTAATGGATGAAAGGTGGTTGCGTACGACGTCCGTGGTGGTTTCTGTAGGCAACATCGAGTACCGGCGTACGTGACGGGTTATTCGGGTAACCCTGCAGGTGTAAATCGATTATATTCGCCATCCCTCGCGGTCAGTTTGTACCACTTGTTCATTGTACCATGACGTACAAAGAACAGGCTAATGTCATGTTAAAAGATTGCTGATTGAAAGCTTTACATTGCTTGTTAATGATTTGCTGTAGTTTAGAGCTAATTAAAGTTCTTTTCAACCTTAGGCAAAGCACATAAGAGAAATGCGTTTCTTGTTTGATTGTGGCTTTCTTATGTGTCTTAGCATGAGGTTTTCCTACAATTGGCTGCAAAAACTTGAAAGTAAGGTTCAACTATTTAGGTGTGTCTTTTGCAACATGTTTTCCTATTATACACTGTAAACCCAGCATGTAGAGTTTCATGTGTAGGTAAGGCGGGTCAGTCTTGCTGAGCCATCGTGCTCACTACTTGTGTTTGAAGCATTTGCAGGGTACTATGAGGAGGAAGCTCCCGAGGAGGAGACGGACCCCCAAGAGGGAAACACCGTCGAATGGGAGCCGTGCATGCCGCCGTGTTAGTGTGTTTGTGTGTGCTAGTGGAGACACGTTCATGGGCTGAACGTGAACTTCTTTTGCTTATTCTATACCCGTGAGTGTAGAATTAACATTATTTTGTTCTAAGTATGTTCATAAACACATTTATGTAATAAAATTTTGCTTCCGCTTTGTACCTTTTATGTGTGTTATCCGGTGCTGTGCAACGCAACACTCCTCAGCGTGATCCTGGCTAGTCGAGACCGTCGGGTACTCGCACACGACTCTAGACATGTTTAACTCCACTAATTTTGACCCGGTTTACTATTCCTTAACTGGAATAAAGTGGGCTACCATGGTTAATCGATCGACTATTACCCGTATGGAATCATATCCTGATTAGATTCTAGGTAGCCCTACTATGAAATCCATGCTTTTCTCTTCCCATTTACATTCTAGCACTTTGAGCAGCTGCAGTAATCCCGCAGGCCTTTGGTGCTCTGCTTTCACCAACTGACATGTGTAACATAAGGCCACAGGTTCAGCGACATCTTTCTTCATGCCATACCACCAGTACCTACTCTTAAGATCCTGATACATCTTAGTACTCCCAGGATGAATGGAGTAGTCAGAATTATGAGCTTCTCTCAGGATTAATTCACGAATTTCCTTCATGTATGGTACATGTATCCTCTTCCCATACCATATTGTTCCCTGATCATCTTCTAGAAATCTAGGAGCTCTGTTTTCCTTAATTAGTCTTTTGATTTCCTGGATCTTCTCATCCTCCTTCAGTCCATTTTGGATATCTTGCTCTAGCGTGGAATCCACTTCCATTGCAATGGCCTCACTGTTATTCACGAAATACAAATTGAGTCTCGTTAATTCTTTGTATAATTGTGGTTGTATGTCACTTATGGTCAACATGTTGATGTGCTCCTTCCGTCTTAAGGCGTCTGCCACAACGTTAGCCTTTCCTGGATAGTAATTAATACCCACATCAAAATTATTGATCAACTCTAACCATCTTCGTTGCCTGAGGTTGGGATCTGGTTATATGAAGATATACTTCAAGGTCTTATGATCGGTATAGAACTCTGTCCTCTTATGATCGGTATAGACCTCTGTCCTCTTACACATTGATGCTAACTCTAGGTCAAGTGTAGGGTAGTTTTTCTCATGCTTCCGAATCTGCCTAGAGGCATATGCAACGACATGTCCATCTTGCATAAGGACACACCTCAATCCATGTCCTGAAACATCATAGTATACGGAAAATTCCTTTTGCATATCCGGCATAACTAGGACTAGAGTTGTTGTCAATCTCTTCTTTAATTCTTGAAAGCTTGATTCACATTCTGGTGTCCATGTGAAAGTGACTCCTTTCTCTAACATCTTAGTAAGTGGCTTTGCGATCCTAGAGAATCCTTCGATGAATCGTCGGTAATATCCTGTAAAGCCTAAGAAGCTCTGGATTTCCCCGGCATTTATAGGAGTCTTCCATTTTTGAACATCCGATATCTTAGCAGGATCCATGGGTATTCCTCCTTCATATATTATGTGTCTATAAATGGGAGTTTATTTAGACAAAATTCACATTTATTGAATTTGGCGTATAGTTGATGTTCTCGCAGTTTTTGCAATACCATCCTCAAGTTTTACTCATGATCCTCTTCAACTTTATAAAATATCAGAATATCATCAATAAATACTACCACAAACTTATCCAAATACTCAATGAATACCTTGTTTATAAAATACATGATGTATGCCGGGGTGTTGGTTAACCCAAACTGCATGACCGTGTACTCATACAGCCCATACCGGGAGACAAAAGTCGTTTTGGGAATATCTGAAGTACGTATATTTAACTGATGATATCCTGAACGGAGGTCAATCCGGGAAAGCACACATGCACCGCTTAATTGGTCAAACATGTCCACAATGCGCTGCAACAGGTACTTGTTCTTAATGGTTACCTCATTAAGTGCACGATAATCCACGCATAACCATTGGGTTCCATCTTTCTTCGGTACAAATATCACTTGAGATCTCCATGGTGAGGAACTAGGATGAATATACCCTTTATCTGTCAACTGTCAGGTATGTTTCTTGAGCTCTGCTAGATGCTTGGAATACATTCCATGAGGTCTCTTATATATTGGGGCAGTTCCAGGTAATAAATCAACCGCGAATTCTACTTCCTGATCCGGTGGCATACCTAGTAGCTCCTCAAGAAAGACATACAGAAACTCATTAATCACCCTTATGTCTTCAACAGTTGTTTCCACTTGATTGAGTCTAATGTCCTTCCTTGGTACTTGGATTGCTATAAACTTGACTTTGGTGCCATTGGTATGGGTTAACTCAACAGTTCTTGTTGAACAATGAACTATACCTTCATACTTGGTCAGCCAATCCATTCGCAAGTGTGAGGACCCAATGGTCCCGACATTTTAGGATCTCACTGAGGGGTGCTGCGATGGACAACACCGGATAATACACAGAAAAGATAATAAGCGGAAGCTACATTTTATTACATAAACTGTTTAGAACATAATTTACATCAAGTATCGTTTATAGCCTACACTCTCGGGCGTAGACTAAGCAAGAAGAGTTCATGTTCAGCCCGTGAACGTGTCCTCACTAGCACACACACGTTCACTAACACGGCAGCGTGCACGGCTCCCATTCGATGGTGGTTCCTTCTGGGGTGTCCGTCTCCTCCTCGGGAGCCTCCTCCAAATAAGACCCTGCAAACACTTCAACTACAAGCAGTGAGCATGAAGGCCCAGCAAGACTGACCCGTCTCACCTAAACATGTAACTCTGCATGCTGGATTTCCGATGCCCTTTAGATTTCTATGGTAGCTAACATGGATCATCTCTGATGTGCTAGCCAAGTTTCATGATTTATCTCTTAAGTATGTGTATATAATAATTCCCTAAATCTTTAATTTTCTTTGAATTTCCAGAGAAAATTTGGGGCTTCGACATGCATCAAAGTATGTTATTCATACATTACAAGTAATAAAGAGTCCAACAAAATTGGTTTCATGATTTTCTAAGCTATCTACAGAAAGATATGGATTTTATATGTTGCTAACAATTTATAGAATTGATTTTGGGAATTTTCAGGGACATAGGGCAAAATGTTATTATTTACCCCACTTAGCAATGTCCACTTAAGCTGGAATTTTGCTGTAAGAGCAAAGGTATTATTAAGTTCTGGTCAAATTTGGGATTTATCCTTATAGGGATATTCTGTAACTAATTCATAAAGATTTAAATTAAAGGAATTAATAAGCAAAATCCAGAGACCTTCATACCAATTAAATGGTATTGCCAGAAATTACTGGTTACATGAATTCCAACAAAATTTGTTGAGGAATTTTGGACAATCCTACCGAAAGATATGAATTTCCAAAGTTTGCCGTCAAACTGGAATTATTTCACTACTGAAAATATTTTAAACGGTGGCTGGGGCCCACCTGTTTAGATTGGACAACTCAGAGCGACGCAACATGAGGCTACACAAATAAACCCACGCTGCCACACCAGATCCCGGCCGCAAACTGATCCAAACAGTCGCTGACATGCGGGACCCGTCGGCCTTCGTCTACCTCTCGACTCCTGCTGGTTCTCGTGGCGGAGCTCGCCGGAGAGCTCGCCGCGACGGCCTTCCCGGCCATCAAGCTTCACAAAACTCGCCACCGCCACATATTTTCAGTCACTGAATGTGCTACACGCTTCAACCCCACCAGAAACTCGCTGGAGATGGCTGTGCGACGGTGGAGGCGGCTCAGTGAATTCCGGTGATGTTGTTCTAGCTACTCCAAGCCTTATTTTGCTTGCCGTTTGCTCCTAAAGCATCACTGGATCATGTGGAGCATGAAAATGAAACAAAGATTCGATGAAAATGGCCAGAAACTAGAGTTCACCGGTGAACCGAAAGGTTTTCGCCGCCGGGGGCAAAAACTCAATGTACTCCTCTGTTTCTTGGGCAAAACTTGCTCTACTTCTTCCTACAGCTCCGTATGGATGTCTACATCATATCCTTAAATGCACACGAATGCTAATGGATCGTGTGAGGTGAATTTCAACTTGAAACCCACTCAGTTCAAATGAACACACCAAGGGAAAAACGGGAAATACTTTGCACCCGATGAATGAAAATGAGGAACGGCTTTGACCATTAGCAAGAGTGATCTCTGGCGCACCTTTTCTCTTTTGGGAGCGAGGCGCGAGATAGGCTGGATCTCCAGGGCACGGAGGTCCGAGATGGCAGAGAGAAGAGCTTGGGTGTGGCGAGGATGGAGAGCAGAGAATTCGGTAGATTTTTACACCCACGGCTGCGAGGGGATATGTACCACACGGGAGGCGGTCGTGGGGGCATTTACAGCAGCTCGCCAGCGCGAGCAGCGCGCTGGAGCACCGGCGACCGTCGGGCACGCGCGTGAGAGTGGGAGAAAGAAAAACAGAACACTCACAATCTGACATGTGGGTCCCACTTCCCTCTTATCTACTTTGTAAATTCAGTTTAAAATAGTAAACCGACTCCAAAATGGTAAAAATTGGCATGTCGGCTAAACTGAATACGAGGAACCCAATGGTGCAATTCAGTTTGGATTTGGATGAAGTTGAATTCAGAATCTGATATTTTGAATTTAAATTTGGATTCCCACTTTGCCTCATCTAAATAAATAGCAAACTTAGTCCAAATTCAGTGAAATTTGCCAGGGATACTATTTAGACTATGAAGAACCTAATTGTGAAATCAGATCTCCATGTTTGGCAATATTGTAAGTCGAATTCAGAATTTAGTGTGGAATTCTACTAAACAATACTTCCTCTTGAGCTAAAATACTTAGCTCCAAATTTAGGGAAATTTGGTAGCCTGCCTAGTTTGAACCTAAGGATTTGACATGTGAGATCATATGAAGATTTTTACGTTCTATGTTGCTGTTTTTAGTCCTACCTTTTGATGTGGCAAGGTCCAATTACCAGAGCTCGAGCACGACAATTGAATTTAGAGGTGAGCTCGTTCCTGAACAATTCTTTATATGTGAATTTTGAGAGTATGTTGCTACCTAATGGATTAATTATGATTAGGAACCATGGAGAGGACATGAAGATACATGGAGAGGGGTTTGGAGGCGTGGAGGACCAGAAAATACACCAACAAGAAGTTAGAGACCGAGCCCAACTCAAACTTGAGTCCAACTTGGGACCAGGAGCAGTCCACCTTAAAATGGATGCACAGGAGGCATACGGACTCCGTTTTTGACGTTCTACATATGCACGGAAAGCTGAGAGGATGAACTTTCAAATGAAACTGGCCCCACGTCAAAATTCCCTCGGAGTCGACAGGAAACTTCGAAACAATATAAAGTTTAGAGTCTGTCAGAGTGTTGCATCATCTAGTTGGGCCATTGGGCCTTGTATCGAGTCCAAGTCCATATGTACGTGTCTTAGGGTTAGGTCACGACCCCAGCACCCCCCTGGTCGTACTCCACCTCCTTTATACCCCCTAGTCACCGTCACAAACAGCTGGGTTTTGCTTAGATTATTCTGTCAAGAACAGTTTCGCCGTTCATCAGTTTGTGAGACCCCAACTTGAGTGCTTCATATCTTTCAGTAATTTGGTTGCATTCTTTCTTGTTCTTGCTTGTGTTCTTTGATTCACAGGCAAGGATTAGCCTTCTTGGCAAGGTCAACCACGCAATATCGGTTGATAACCTGAGGAGACATGGTGCTGCGATTGCAGGGTTCAGAACGTGTTGTTCAGAAGCCGGATCGATTTGTATCAAGTCCCCACCAAATCGAGAGTTATCAGAACCTTTCGGAAGATCAGGACACCTGTACACATCAAGTGGTAATCAGAGCTTTAGGTGCACCATCAGGTTCGCCTTCCCCTAGTTTTGTTTATCTTGAACTCGTCCTATCATCCACGAAAAAGCCAAAAAAAATTATAGTCATAGGTTTACCCATCCCAGACCAGGTTTAGCCTTTTGCACAATTCTGTTTTGGAGTCCGTAGTGTTGAATTTGTGTCCTAGTTCGTGTTTTGTTGCTGGTTTAATCGTGTTTTGCTCCTACTTTGTTATTCCATCCGCTGCATTCCATCGAAACCCTAGCTGCCACAATCGTTATCAAATCGATCACCATAACTAATCATTGTGCTAGAGTTATCCTTGTTCTTCAGTTTTCATCACATATTACGTGAGTTTATCCTCCTTGATATATGCACACCATCCCACACGTTGTCATCATCATATCCAATTTTTTCTCACCACCGTTTCCAATTCAGCTCCACCAAAAACATAATCTTGTGGTGCTGTCTTAAAACAGCCATAACCTTGGCATTGGGTTAAATTACATTGCCCAGATTCAGTTTGGAAGATTGATTATTTGGCATCTAAAGGCTCAACAATAATCATAAAGAAACATATTGAATTTCTGTTGTCCACATCTTCTTTTTTCAAGTGAGCTGAAAATTTGTGCGACGTGTATATTAGTGCTCCTGATTTCACGGCAGATATAAAAAAATCAAAGAAAAAATATAGAAAAGAAAATTTGTGAAGAGGAGCACAAATATCAAAACTTGGGTGTGTTATTTTTCCTTGTGGTGCAATTGTTCTTGCTCAGTTATTGTCCTTATCATTCATACTTCTTGCTGTCTTGTTCATAACATCCGGGATAAGACACGAGTAGGCCAGCAACTAGTACAAGTGTTTGGACATCTATTCAGCATTACTATCTGTTATTGAATTCTGTGCTACTCACATATATTTGGCCATCCAAACTACACATTCATCCTTTCGAACAGCACAAGTTTTTGACCCTTGCAATCGCTGAATCACGTCGTCCAGGTATCCTTTGCCTTGTTGTGGTAAAAAACTTGTAAGAGCTTGGTAAGACTCGATCCATTGCTTTGTGAGTTCCACCATCATTGTGTAGTAGTTGATAGGGATAATCTTGTTGTTTTCCATATTATTCTTGCTAATAATGTCAGATCATGTTGATCCTACGGAGTGTGTTTTGAAAAGTGAGATGAAGGGTTACATAGAACAAATGATGAAGTCTGTCAAGGAAGCAATCACACAAGGGGTAAAAGATTATCTTGCTGAACAGAGAATACCCCACACCCTTGAGAGGTTGGACAAACGCTTAAGCTCGCTAGTTGGAAGGATTGATGATATGGAGACCCACCTACCATTCAGCCATGATGCTACCCACCACAACAACTTTGAAGAAGAAGAAGACGTGTTGTGTGATGTCAATGGAGAGGTGGATACACGTGCTGCGCAGAATGTACATCTACGTCAACGCCTTCGTCAAAACACTCATGAAAAGGAGTTACAGGGTCGTCAACAAAAGAACAAGAGCAGCAGCGGTTCCTCCTACACTCCACGCACGACAACATCTTCGGGGGCGTCCAAGTCATTCCGTTTTGATGCCCTTTCACCAAAACCAGCAGCCAAGCTTCCTTCTGGCAGCAACAACGTTTCAGCAGCACCGAAACCACCACCTGCACGACCTGCGGATTCAGGTAAAAAATCCATGCAGGTACCCACCAAAAGTGATTCATCCGTTGCTTCAACAGGACGCACTTCTGGCATTCAGTGCCACCGCTGCCATGGTCTTGGTCATGTGCAAAAAGATTGTCCTAGTCAGCGGGCATACGTGGCTACAGAAGAGGGAGGATACATCAGCACCTCCGATGTCGAAGACAACAATGATGATGAAGCTTCCACGGACAATGATGAGGGACATGTTTTTGGGAGTGAAGACACATCAGCCTACATGAACATCATTGTGCAGCGGGTGCTGAACACACAGGTACAACAACTTGACAGATTACAACACCATAATTTGTTTCAGATTTTCTTTGTCATCAAGAAACGGCGAGCACGTGTCATCATTGATGGAGGAAGCTGCAACAACTTGGTGAGTTCTGAATTGGTCAAGAAGCTTAGCTTGAATACACGACCACATCCACATCCATACTATATTCAATGGTTGAATGATTCTGGAAGAGCTAAGGTAACACAAACTTGCAAAATTCCGTTTTCCATTGGTACATATGTTGATTCCGTTGATTGTGATGTGGTACCCATGCAAGCGTGTTCACTTTTATTGGGTCGACCTTGGGAACATGATAAGGATGCTTTGCACCATGGTAGAAGTAATAAATATACTTTTATGCATAAAGGAAAGAAAATTACATTGCTACCTTTGACTCCTGCTGAAATTGTACAAGCTGATAGGGAGAGTGCTGGAATTTCTAGTAGTTCTAAATCAGAAAATCAACAAGTCATTAATTCTGTGTTACCACCAAATAATGAGAGATCTACACCTAGTTCTAAGACTGAGGGAATTAAATTGAAGGGTCGTGTAATGCTTGCTACAAAATCAGACCTTGCTGAAATTTCTGATCATGATATTTGCTGTGCATTGGTGTGCAAACAAGTTTTGGTCTCCATTGATGATATTGCTAGGTCTTTGCCTCCAGCAGTTACTAACTTGTTGCAAGAGTATGAGAATATTTTTCCAGCTGAGATACCCCCGGGACTTCCACCTTTGAGAGGGATTGAACATCAAATTGATTTGATTCCAGGTGCAATTTTGCCAAACCGTGCTGCATATAGGACCAACCCCGAGGAGACCAAGGAAATTCAGAGGCAAGTCCAAGACCTTTTGGACCGTGGGTATGTACGTGAAAGCCTTAGTTCTTGTGTTGTTCCTGTACTTTTTGTTCCTAAGAAAGATGGTACTTGGCGTATGTGTGTTGATTGTAGAGCCATTAACAATATTACTATAAGGTATCGTCATCCTATTCCTAGGCTATACGACATGCTTGATGAGTTGTGTGGTTCTATAATTTTCACTAAGATTGACTTGCGTAGTGGTTACCACCAAATAAGAATGAAATTGTGAGATGAATGGAAAATAACTTTCAAAACCAAATTTGAGTTGTATGAGTGGTTAGTAATGCCTTTTGGTTTAACTAATGCACCAAGTACATTCATGCATTTGATGAATGAGGTCTTGAGAGCTTTTATTGGAAAATTTGTGGTGGTTTACTTTGATGATATCTTGATTTATAGCAAGTCATTGGATGAACATATGGATCATTTACGTGCTGTTTTTAATGCTTTGAGAGATGCACGTTTATTTGGTAACCTTGAGAAGTGCATCTTTTGTACGAATCGAGTTTCTTTCTTGGCTATATTGTGACTCCACAGGGAATTGAGGTGGATGAGATGAAAACTCAAGCGATCAAGAGCTGGCCAATACCTCAAGTCATCACACAGGTGAGGAGTTTTCTTGGTCTTGCAGGTTTCTACCGACGTTTCGTCAAGGATTTTAGCACTATTGCTGCCCCATTGCATGAGTTGACTAAGAAAGGTGTGGTGTTCCATTGGGGGAAAGCACAAGAGGAGTCCTTTGACACCTTGAAGGACAAGCTTACACATGCACCATTGCTGCAACTTCCTGATTTTAGTAAGACTTTTGAACATGAATGTGATGCTAGTGGAGTTGGCATTGGTGGTATCTTACTGCAAGGTGGTAAACCGGTTGCATACTTTAGTGAAAAACTTAATGGTCCTGTCCTGAATTACTCCACATATGATAAAGAATTTTATGCTCTCGTACAATGCTTAGAGACATGGCGTCATTATTTATGGCCTAAAGAATTTGTTATTCATTCTGATCATGAATCGCTAAAGCATATTCGTTCTCAAAATAATCTGAATCGTAGACATGCAAAATGGATTGAATTTATTGAGTCTTTTCCTTATGTCATTAAACATAAGAAAGGGAAGGATAATTTGATCACTGATGCATTGTCTAGACGATATAATATGCTGTCCCAACTTGATTGTCGAATTTTTGGACTTGAATCAATTAAAGAACAATATGCTCTTGATGCTGATTTTAAAGATGTGTTGCTGCATTGTAGAAAAGGTCATACCTGGAATAAATTTGTACTGGATGACGGATTCTTGTTTAGAGCTAACCGCCTATGCATTCCAGTTGGTTCCATTCATCTTTTGTTATTACAGGAGGCACATGGTGGAGGTTTGATGGGCCATTTTAGCGCAAAGAAGACGGAGGATGTTCTGGCCACACATTTCTTTTGGCCAAAGATGAGGAGAGATGTAGAGCGGTTTGTGGCTCGCTGCACCATATGTCAGAAAGCTAAGTCCCGTTTGAATCCACATGGTTTATACATGCCTCTTCCCACTCCTTCCATTCCTTGGGCGGATATCTCTATGGACTTTGTTTTGGAATTGCCTAGGACTAAGAGGGGGAGGGACAGCATTTTTGTTGTGGTGGATCATTTTTCTAAGATGGCACATTTTATACCGTGTCAGAAAAGTGATGATGCTGTACATATTGCCGACTTTTTTCAAAGAGATTGTTCGCTTGCATGGTATGCCTTGTACTATTGTTTCAGATCGTGATGCTAAATTTTCGAGTCACTTTTGGCGCACCCTATGGAACAAGTTGGGTACAAAACTGTTGTTCTCTACAACATGTCACCCACAAACTGATGGGCAAACAGAAGTAGTGAACCGCACTTTGGGCACCATGTTGAGAGTTGTTTTGAAGAAAAATTTAAAGATGTGGGAAGAATGTTTGCCACATCTAGAGTTTGCATATAATCGGGCAACACATTCTACCACCAAGGTAAGTCCTTTTCGGGTAGTGTATGGATTCAATCCTCGTGCTCCTATTGATATCTTGCCTTTACCTACTAGTGAGAGAACTCATAATGATGCAAAGGAACGTGCTGATTTTATTTTGAAAATTCATGAGACCACTAAACATAATATTGAAAGGATGAATGAAAAATATAGAATTGCTGGTAGTAAAGGTAGGCAAGAAGTTAGACTTGAACCGGGTGATTTAGTTTGGTTACACTTGAGAAAGGATAGATTTCCAGAACTGAGAAAGTCTAAATTGATGCCTAGAGCTGATGGTCCTTTTAAAATACTTGAGAAGATTAATGATAATGCATATAAACTTGAGTTGCCTCCCGAGTTTGGGGTTAGTCCCACCTTTAACATTTCAGATTTGAGGCCATATTTGGGAGAAGAAGATGAGCTTGAGTCGAGGACGACTCGAATGCAAGAGGGGGAGGATGATGTGGACATCACTCCTGCAGATATACACAACACTCACATGGTAGACATGCAAGGTCCAATTACTAGAGCTCGAGCACGACAATTGAATTTATAGGTGAGCTCGTTCCTGAACAATTCTTTATATGTGAATTTTGAGAGTATGTTGCTACCTAATAGATTAATTATGATTAGGAACCATGGAGAGGACATGGAGATACATGGAGAGGGGTTTGGAGGCGTGGAGGACCAGAAAATACACCATCAAGAAGTTAGAGACCGAACCCAACTCAAACTCGAGTCCAACTCGGGCCCAGGAGCAGTCCACCTTAAAATGGATGCACAGGAGGCATACGGACTCTGTTTTTGACGTTCTACATATGCACGGAAAGCTGAGAGGATAAATTTTCCAATGGAACTGGCCCCAAGTCAAAATTCCCGGGGCGTCGAAGGAAAACTTCGAAACAATATAAAGTTTAGAGTCTGTCAGGGTGTTGCATCACCTAGTTCGGTCATTGGGCCTTGTATCGAGTCCAAGTCCATTATGTACGTGTCTTAGGGTTAGGTCACGACCCCAGCACCCCCCTGGTCGTCCTCCACCTCCTTTATACCCCCTATCCACTGTCACAAACAGCTGGGTTTTGCTTAGATTATTATGTCAAGAACAGTTTCGGCGTTCATCGGTTTGTGAGACCCCAACTTGAGTGCTTCATATCTTTCAGCAATTTGGTTGCATTCTTTCTTGTTCTTGCTTGTGTTCTTTGATTCGCAGGCAAGGATTAGCCTTCTTGGCGAGGTCAAGCGCGCAATATCGGTTGATAACCTGAGGAGACGTGGTGCTGCGATTGCAGGGTTCAGAACATGTTGTTCGGAAGCTGGATCGATTTGTGTCAAGTCTCCACCAAATCGAGAGTTATCAGAACCTTTCGGAAGATCGGGACCCCTGTACACATCACCTTTGATGTCACATCATTGCATTTAAATTTTTTTAACTCATCCCATTTTTACTAAGTGTTCATGAGCTAAATTACACTTGTTGAAATCTGGGGATTTCACATCCCTCCCCCCTTAAAAGTATCGCATCCCGAGATTACAAAAGAAAAGGCAAAGTGGGGGAATTACCGGATGAAATCAGATAATAGTTCTGGATAGTTGGAGTGGAGAAAATCCTCGCTTTCCCATGTCGCCTCAACAGTGGTATGGTTGCTCCATAAATCCTTGTAGAACCACAAAGTCCGGCCTTGTGGCTTGGGTATTTTCATCCAGAATTTGAATCGGATATTCTGTATACGTGAGGTCTAGCTGTAACACTTCAATTTCTTCAGGTCAGACAGCAGCAGTGAATTTAAGACATTTCCTTAGTTGAGATACATGGAAAATGTCATGGATTCCTGCTAATGATGTTGGTAGCTCCAAACGATAAGCCACAGGTCCTCATCATTCCGTGATGACAAATGGATCAACGAAGCGTGGAGCTAGTTTTCCCTTTACCCCAAAATGATGAACGCCTGTGATCGGGGATACGCGGAGGTACACTTGATCTCTGACTTCAAACTGTAGGGGCCGATGCCTTAAATCCGCATAATTCTTTTGCCGAGATTGAGCGTCTTTGAGGTTAGCTTGAATCAACCTTACCCGCTCTTCGGCTTTGTTTATGAGATAAATCCCGTAAATCGCTCTCTCGCCGGCTCACAGAAATTCAAGGGTGTGCGGCACTTCCGACCGTAGAGAGCTTCATAAGGTGCCATCTTAATGCTCGCTTGATAACCATTGTTATAAGCGAATTCTGCCAACGGTAAATGGTCATCACAACTTTTACCATGGTGTATGGCACATGCTCGAAGCATATCTTCGAGAACTTTGTTCACCCTCTCTTTTGACCATCCGTTTGAGGGTGATATGCAGAGCTCCTAATAAATTTGGTTCCCAACGAGGCTTGGAGCTGCTCCCAGAAACGAGCAATGAATAGTGCGCCTCGATCTAAAATGATCGTACGGGGAACTCCGTGCAAGCATAATATCCTTGCAATGTATAGCTTCGCATACTTCTTGGCATGGAACTTTGTATTTACCGGAACGAAATGCGCCGACTTGGTTAGCCGATCTACGGTCACCCAAATTGAATCATGCTTGTTGGCTGTGAGAGGCAACACAACAATGAAATTTATACTATTGTCCTCCCACTTCCATGCCGGAATACTTAATGGTTGCAAAGTTCCTGCCTTCTTCATTTAGTCAGCTTTAATTCGCCTTCGGACATGTACATTGCAATCTCCCATTTCATCCGACTCCACCAAAATTTTGTCTTCAACTCTTGATACATCTTGTTGCTACTCGGATGAATAGAAAACTTGGATGAGTCCCATCAAAAATTTTCTTCCGCAGTCCCATGTCACGGGGTAAAGCTATCCGGTCTTTGAACCATAGGGTTTCCTCATCATCCTTCCTGAAGTATTTCATTTCCCCGTGCTCCATCCTCCTCCTTATATGGGACATGCCCTGGTCTTGCGCTTGAGCCTCCATAATCTCCTATCTTATTGTGGGTTTGAGAGCAAGATTATATAGAGATCCATATGGAACAAAGTAAAGACTTGGTTCTTCCTCTTCTATCGACATGATGGTTATGTTATGAATATGGGACTTACGGCTCAATGCATCGGCAACCACATTTGCCTTGCCCGAATGATAATGGATATCAATCTCATAGTCCTTTATTAGTTCTAACCATCTCTGTTGTCACATATTCAACTCTTTCTGAGTGAATATGTACTTTAAACTCTTGTGGTCAGTTTAGAGATGTACTAGGTTCCCTAGTAAGTATTGTCTCCATATCTTCAAGGCAAGGACTACCGCAGCGAGCTCAAGATAATAAGTTGGATAATGCTGCTCATGATTTCTGAGTTGTTGTGATCCGTATGCGACCACACTCCCATCTTGCATCAACACGCAGTCAAGCCCAATACAGGATGCATCACAATATACGTCGAATGGCTTCGTCGTATCCGGTTGAGCAAAAATTGGGGCCATTGTGAGATGCTTCACTAAGGTTTGGAAAGCTTCTTCACATGTTGCATTGCAAACATATTTAATCCCCTTCTTCAGCAATTGTATTATTGGTTTAGCTATCTTTGAAAAGCTCGGAATGAATCTTCGATAATATACAGCTAAACCCAAGAAGTTGCGGACTTCGTGGACAGACTTGGTGGACTTCCATTTCAGCACTTACTCAATTTTGCTTGGTCAACAACAATTCCTTCTGCTGAGATAATGTGCCCAAGAAATGGCACTTTCTTGATCCAAAACTCGCATTTGCTAAACTTGACATAAAGCTTATGGTCTCTTAATCGTTGAAGCACGATATGTAAATGTTCGACATGCTCTTCCTCCGACTTGGAATATACCAAAATGTCATCGATGAAAACCACAACGAATTTGTCTAACTCTGGCATGAATATCGAATTCATGAGATACATGAAATGATCTGGAGCATTAGTGAGACCAAAGGACAAGACGAGAAACCCATATAAGCCATATCTCGTCAAAAATGTCGTCTTCAGTACATCTTCCACCCAGATTTTAATCTGATGATATCCGGACCAAAGGTCCATCTTGGAGAACACTTTAGCACCCATTAGTTCATCGAATAAAATGTCGATGCGAGGTAGTGGATACTTGTTCTTGATAGTAACGGAATTGAGAGGACAATAATCTACGCATAATCTCAGCGTTTCGTCCTTCTTTTTCATGAACAGCACCGAGCATCCCCATAGCGATGAACTCGGTCGAATGAAAGCCTTCTTCATAAGTTCATTCAACTGCTCTTTCAATTTTGCAAGCTCATTTGGAGACATTTTATACGGCCTCTGAGATATCAGGGTAGTACCCGGTGCAAGTTCAATCTTGAACTCCACATCCCATTCGGGTGGCATGCCCAGTAAATCGTCGGAAAATACATCCAGGTATTCACAAACAACTGGAATCTCTTCCAACTTAACGGCTTCACCATGATATGCCGTTGCATTTTCCAGAACATTGGTTTCAAAAACCAATAGATGGAGGCCATGAATGGAAGAGTTGAGCTGAATAGTTTGAAGACCAATGTTGAGAATGGCATCATGGCGGTATAACCATTACATCCCTAAGATAATATCTATCTTTTGATCTTCTAGGGTAATAATAGAGGTGGGGTACATTTTTCCACCTAAATCAATCGGTGCCTTTGGGACCATAGTATGCGAAGCTATGTTCCCACCAGTGAGTAAATCAAGTATGAACTTTTTGTAGGTAGCACTGGTATTTGATACTTGCTAATATAAGATTTGCTTATGAAATTATGTGTAGCACCGGAATCAAATAATATCAAAGCGGGGTGGTTGTGGAGAATGAACGTACCCGCGAGTACGGGTTCGCCTTCCGGCTTATCCTCAATAACAAGATGGCTGATGCTGCCAGGTTTCAGGGCTGGTTTCTTGGGTTGACCCGGGGCTGATTTGCACCTTGGTGCATTACTTGCCCACTGCCCTGCTGCTTCTCTGGGCACTCCCTTGAGAAATGACCACCCCGACCACACGTGAAGCACGTGTAGTTGGTCGGTCTCCCGCTGATCTGGGGACAATACGGGTGCATGCTGTGGAGGTGGAAGTGCATGCAGAAACCCCCGTTGCTGTTGTGACAGAGGTGGTCGGAAGCTCGGCACGTTAAATTGCCGACCACGGAACATCGGATGCCGCGCTGGTGGTTGCCACATCTGACTGGATGGTGAGTAATACACCATACGGTAGTTTTGGGGATTGCCTCCCCCGCTGACCTGTGAGGCACTTCTCTTCTGCTTCTCCGTGGTCAACTCACAGGAAGTGTCCTCTTCCAAAATGGCGGCGTTGACCATATCGTTGAAGGTGCCACGGTTGAACTGTGCAAGTTTGTCCTTTATTTTGGGGTTAAGAACTCGGTAGAAGCTCTCGCGCTTCTTGTCTACCATGTTGACATATTCTGATGCATACTGTACAAGTTGGTTGAAGGCTTGGGCGTACTCATGAGCACTCCTTCCTCCTTGTCTCAGCTCCGTAAATTCCTGGAGTGTCCTATTCATGATACTGGGAGGTATGTGGTAGCGCGAAACGCCTCCCAGAATTTCCACCCACAATAGGGCATAACCCGCCGGTAGTGATGTGATGTGGTTCGCCCACCATGCGCTGGTGGATCCTTGAAGATGTTGTGCTGCGTACGGAGCATTCTAGTGTTCGGAGCATTGTAGCAGTCTGAACATTGCCCTCGATGGTGCGGAGCCAATTGTCTGCCTCGAGGGATTCATCGGCCTCCATGAAGACCGGTGGATGCGTTGCCAAGGAATCTGAGTATGAGCTATTTGGAGGCTGGCGATGACATCCATCCTAACGTCCCCCTTGCTGGGACGTATTCTGCACGAGCGTGCACAGCAGCTCGGTCTGCTCATCACGTGAGCTCGTCATCGCAGCAAGTGCATCCGCCAACGTAATCGGAGGTGGAGGCGGTGGATGCTGCGGCTGTGGTGTCTCCCGCTCATGCTGCTGGGAGATCTCTCCCTGACTCGACGTGTGCGAGTTCTTCGCAGCCACAATAAAATTTCCAAATGAGACACCGTACAAAAATCTGATTCATTGCAAAAGTACGAAGTGTAATGACGACGAACATATTGTAAACAAACTCATATATTGATAAAGCAAAACTTTATTCACAATATATCTCCTAGGGACCATTGGTTACAATAACACTCCAAAATGATGAACTCTAGCCTGTAGTTCATCTCTACTTTTATGGTCACTACAAGATGTCATACCACACCATCACTTATGCTACAACAACACTATTAGTTTCAATATGACACCAACATGGTCATCGAAATACCATGGGGTAGGCTCAACCCTCCTCGGTGTATACTCTACCCATGACAACCACTCTTCGTTGGATGCCAGTTCAGGCTCCTCTGGATCCTCCTCAGGTTTGGAGTCTGAAACTGGGGCGAAAAGCTCAGGCTCAGCATCAATTACCACAGCATCGAGTTCGGGTTCAGGTTCCCCCGGAGCTAGCATCTCAACCTATTGGACAAGGACTGGCTGCAACATTGGTTGTACAGCGTTCAACTCGTCCTAAGCAAACATCCAGTCTTGCTCCCAATTCTGTGCTGCCTCTATGGTGTCATTCCTCTCTTCTGTGAGTACATTAATGTGGTGCAACTGTGCACCCACCATCTGCTGACTCACATTCAGCTTATCCTGCACTTGCTGCAACTATTCCTGAGTGCGTTGCAGCTCATTTTCAGCCACCATGAGCTGATGAATTGTCGGGGCCAGATATGCATGCAGTGATTTTTTCTCATGTTGGAGATGATCCTTGTGAGTGTTTGCCTGATTCAGCTCATCCATAAGTTCTTAGATGGTCCTTGCTTGACGATCCATCACTAGCTTGCTGGCTGCGGCGTAAATACTAGTAGTAGACAACCTCAAGATGCAATTGGGGTTGAATAAATCCGTTAGTTGGCGCCATTCCCACACCTGCTGAGATAACCTTATAACAGGTAGGAGCATGAATGGTGTAGTCTCCACTTGCTTGACGTGAAGCTGGCAGAAACATTTGATGGCTTCGCCGGATGCCATATCCCATAAATCTCCATGCGACGCCCCTTCACTGTGATGGTGAATGGTGCCCATCCTGATGGTTTAGGACTTGTGGGGACGTCCAAATGCATGATACAAGATGTCTCCCCATTATTCATCGTCTCTTTTACCCAATAGCATGGGGCCTTGGTATACCCGAAGTACTGCAACATTCGCTGCAACAATGCCGGGAAACCTGGAAAACTCTATCCAAACGAATGGACCCATCCGTTGGCCATTGTGGTTCCAATATCTGTCAACTGTGAAAGAAGAGATTTGATTAAATAAAATACTCAATTCTTCAACCAGATGATAGAAAATAAACATTGGACTGGTTAAGTAAAACAAGGAAGCACAAATTGAATTCATGCTCATGCCATCCCAAAATGTTAAGTCCAACTGATCAGTTCTTGTCAGAATTGATCAGTCTGCACTTATTCCAGTTTTAGATCTAGTTAACAGCATTTTCATAACTACAGTTGAACATCAAAGTTAAATTTAACTTCAATATATTTTCAAGGAGTACTTATTTGCATCAAGATCAATTCTGGATCAAAAGTTATGATAGTTCAAATTTAACAGAAATGTGGAAAATTTTAGCAGCACTTCTTTTCAAGAGGCTGATTTGATCTTCATTTTGCACACCCTTCTGGTCCAAATTTGAAGAAACTTTGAGTTAAAAAGTTGTAACCCATCTCATAAGATTTCCAACGGTATACCACATGACCCTTATAAAATTTTATCCTAAGAGTTATGATAGAAAAACAGAAAAATTCCAGAGAGGTTTTGGTTCTGCCCTGTTTCTGGACAGTTTGCAATCCTCTGGGATTTTCATCTGTTTAGTATGTAACTCTGCTCTGGAGCTCTACAGAAAGGTTTTAGGGAACTTCAAAACCTTTCTATACTTGTATCACGCACCTCCATTGGTGAATCATATCTTAAGTTACACCCTTTTGTAAATCCAGCAATCTGTCTGCCAGAACAGGGGAGGTGATCCTATGATTCTCTCCAAGTCCTTATGCTTCTTTTTAATACTTAATTCAAGAAAGAAGCTGAATAACTAATGTTTTTATCTTGAATTCATTTGCCAATCATCCTTAATCCATTTGGTTTATGCAACAAGTCAACATGTCAGTACTACGTTTCCTCACCAAATAAAATCCTAACCGAATTACACCAGCATATATGTGTTATTTGGTGGCGCTAATTCATCACTCGCAAACGTGTTCTAAATGTGATAAGCTAACGCGGTCAGCACCTGCAGAAGATTACGAAATAGTTATGCACTCAAAGGTTTGGCATTTTAGGCAGGTCCATATAAAGAGTAAATACATATGTCCCGTATCATTGTCATACGGGTCGTCCTCGAGTTAAGCCATGTCTCGGGGTACATGATCGGGTTATTCACCATCCGAAGAGGGGCTCCACACCTTTGCAATTAAGCACACCAGTGGACCAGCATTTTCATATGCCTCATAGGACATGAAGAGTCCTAGAGAACATATTTCGTGTTACAAACCACACGATGGGGTCTCCTCCTCTTGCCACTGGGTTTGCGCACTGGAGGCTAGTGCAACTCATATGTCTCTAAGACACGAAGAGTCTTAGAAAACATATTCACTTTCTATTCATTGCTGAACAGAACATCACATGCTACTTTCCTCGCATTAGTGAACTAAATGAAAGATCCACTTTCAATGATGTTCCTTACCAGTCTTACCTCCACGTAGGTGTGCCGTTACTGAATTGAAATACTGAATTATAACACTTCAGTTAGTTTTGCCACCTTAATAACTATGCTAATAGTACTCCTTATACTGGGTTACTAACTTGACCTCACCGTAAGCCTAAAGTTTTAGCAATATGACACTTTTTAAGTGTGTTATTTCCAATGCAGCTCTGTTATCGTGATGTGAGGACCGGGGGTCTTGACATTCTAGGAATCGCATTGGTTGGTGTCGTGCGATGTGACACCCAACAATACACTTCAAAAGACGTTCATGTTACATCATATAAGCTTGAACCAACAAGTTCAAGAAGAAATATATTACATTTTTGAACATATCTACAGCGGAAGTATTGTCTCTACTCACGCACTACATACAAACTACGCAAAATAATGAACAGTCCCGCCCTCGGGCCGTTCACTATAGAAGCAGCTCCTCAAGGCGGCATGCAGGGCTCCCATTCAGCCTTATACCCCAACAGGGGTGTGGCCTCCCAGTCAATCCCTTCTTCAGACGAGGCCACAGATGGCCCCTCACCTACAACAACAACTTATATAGCAACCGTGAGCATGAAGACTCAGCATGGCTTAACCGTCTCATCCTAAACATGAAACTCTACATGCATAAGGGAGTCGATCACAGGCAGGGAACAATTGCATAAAAGACTCACCTAAACTATAGGTTCTTAACTTCAACTTTAAGCACAGATTAAACCTCGAATGCTCCACAACATCGTGAATCCACAATCAAACAAGAAACTATTCATCCCGATGTTGCTTACCTAAGGGAGAATGAACATTAATTTAAGTTTGCTCCAATATTACTTCGCACAAGGTAGTAATGCAATATCAACTCATATTATCAATGCTATTCCTTCTCCAACTACTCTTTCTTACTACATCACAACACAAGAAACAAGCGGTACTCAAATAACCGTGAGGGACGGTGATTGCAATCAAAAGACACATGATAATACAAGACATGTACGCCCATACAAGAAGCTACCAGAGGCACACTCTCTTTCTGCCATACACGGCCACCTTTTGCTAGGAAACTCAATCATTGAACTGGTCCTACCGTCCCGAGCAGAAGGTCCCTTGTGACACCGGGTTCCAAAAATGAACCAAGTGAAATGCATATGTGCGCCCAGGATGTTCATCACACATACACATGTACTTCACAAACTGAAATTCAGAATATAACCACGTACAAATAATTTTGAAGTACTTTATTACATTGACTCATTGTCTCACTCATGAATATCTAACTTATTCTTGCAGCAGAAGACTCTAAACGACAGCGGAAAATTACTAAAATAGCAGGCTCCAACTTCAACTCCACAGGCATGTTGACGGTAGTGCGCACGCTTAGTACTCCACCTGTTCCTCGAAGTACTCTTCTCCTGTAGCTGATGTATATGTGGGAATGCAAGGGTGAGTACATGTCATACTCAGCAAGTGCGGGAAAAGTACGACATGTAGCTTACAACAAGGTAGGGAATACAGAGGTTCATTGCAGCAAGCAAATTTTATTTCACAAACATGATAAAAATAACAACTATTTCTAGGTGAGTTAAATACCAACATAACCAAGTAATTCAGCAACATTCTTTCATCATAAATCACCATTTATCAAGCCTCAACCAGCCAATACTCTTTCTCAAGTTCATCTCATACTCATAAATATTCATAACCATCTCATTTTCATAGAACCAAAACCAAATTCATTGTCATGACCCAAAAACAGTCCCAAAACAAATCCCAATGACCATGCCCGAATAACCATACCAAGTTTTTCCTCTAATCATGTAACTTGGCCAAATGCTTGTAACAAGAAGCATCGCTATCATGATAGTTTTACACTCTACAGAGGTGGCACCACTTTACCCACAAGTTTGTGATTTCATCACCCATCGGCGACTAAAGAGAACCTTTATTCTACTAGTACACAACCGTCGGTGTATGACCAAGAGATCACGAAATAGCCTTTACAAAGGGGCTACTAGGATGTACGGACTGCTCAAATCTCCATTCTCCCACCCACTAGCCCCCTCCTGTGCCATGCAGTTCCCAGGGCAGTCCTAATCGACTCCCATTTCCTGCGCCCTCCAATGGTCCATAACAAGCTAGCAACACACCTAATTAGTCAGCTAAGCCGCACCCATATTTGGCCTTGTGGTGGCACTATTTTCCCGGCATGTGCTTACATGAACAGGTCCTTAGATCTTTGGCAAGCAAACCACCATCTCATTCAGCAACATCCACGAACCAAGCTCGCCTAGATCTCCCTGATTCCATGCTTATTAACATCATCAAATTCCCATAATCTTTAATCTCATGAGTGCAGTAACTAAACATGTTTTATTTCAGCTTCTCGTATCCCGTAAGTTAAGCGAAGCAAAAAGAAAAAACGACCATACCCGACTCATCAACATTCCCGGCGACACGGATGGTTAACAAAAATAGTAAAATCCTATAAAAGGGTGTCCCATCAAGTTGACACAAGCATACGAGTTTTCGCAAGTAAAACAGTTTCAAAAACATGGTATCAATATGGTCAAGGGGCACTTGCCTTGCTCCCGTGGTTCGTGTTGCTTAAGGGTCTCGAAGTCTTGGTGCTGTAGTTCCTCGTAGATGGTTCCTTGAGCGTGTCCTTCTACTCATGACCACACACATAAAAAATTTACAGCAATCATTTATCATGCACAAACTTTACTCAAGATGCAATGAGATAGATGAATGCAATTCCTATGGTGCAGTTTATAAAAATCAGTTTGCACGTGTTCTTGCAAGTTTTAGTAGGCTTCCATGGGGTTTTATGATGAACAAGGCTGCTGGGATCAAGTGTGGACGTGGTTATGATCTTGACACACTTTGTAGATTGATTCCACTGTCAAAAATCGACCAAAACATGGTCAGTCCACGCGCAGAATTTTCTGCTCGCTTGGGGTGGAGAAAACGGGTGCGTAGAAACAGCGGCGACGTGGTAAGAGGGGTAGCGAAGACCTACCTTACTTCTCTCTCCTCTCTTCCTTGCGGCAGAGCCTCCTCCCTTGCAATGGCAGCAGCGGAAGATTTTCTATGGAAAATTATGAGGCTGCGGCTAGGACAGAACGTCGGGGGCTTCTTTTCTGGCGACGGCGAGGCGTGACAGAGCTCCAACGGTGGCGAAACTCCTGCTAGAGGGCGGCGACCAAGACTTGGCAGAAGGGGAGAGAGGGCGGCAGCCAAAAAGAGGGTGGGGTGGTGGCTAGGGGCGAGGGTTTTATTTATAAGGGGAAAAAGAGCTAGGGAGGCTAGGATTTTAGCAACCCAATTATCCAAGGGCTGAGATTTAATTTTAAAACAGGTGGAAGCTAGGGGCTGAGATTTTATTATTTATTCCACCAATGGCTGAGATTAATTGAGAAAATAAAAGCCCACAAAAAAGCAAAAAGGGGGGGCGGCTAGGGTTTCCCCCCTAATGGGCTGCGGCCAAGGGGTTGGGGCCTATTAGGGTTTTCCCCCCTTAAGTGGTGCGGCCAAAATTAGGGGAAAATCCTCCCCAAATGTGGGGAAAAATTCCCTAGGGGAATTTCGGGGAATTTCAGGGAAAATTGGAAAATTAAGAAAAATTATGGAAATTAGGGGAGAGGGAAATTTGGGGAATTTTAGGGAAAATTGGGGGTGGCCAAATTTGGCTACTTTATTTTTTCTTTTTCTTTTTATTTCTTTTTATTTTATATTTATTGTCATTATTTTCTATTTTTATTCCCTTTTATTATTTTATTTTTTCTATATTCCTCTCTTTATTACTTCTTCTTTTTAAATGCTTCTCTATATGAAAAATGTATGCAATGAATGGTAGTAAAATTGAGGGTGTTACAAACCTACCCCCCTTAAAATGAATCTCGCCCTTGAGATTTGATAGAGAGGAGAAAAGATGATGGAATTCCGCCTTGAGGTCTTGCTCACGTTCCCATGTAGTTTCGGCTTCCGTGTGGTGGCTCCTTGTACTTGCACCAACGGATCACTTTGTTCCTCGTGACCCTTTCCTTTACGTCCAAGATTTTGATGGGGTGTTCCGTGTAGGTCAGATCCTCCTGAAGTTCTAGCTCATCCATCGGTACTTGTTCTTCCGGTACTCTTAGACACTTCTTGAGCTGGAATACGTGAAATACATCGAGCACGTCGGAGAGGTGCGTTGGCAGCTCTAGTAGACAGGCTACATCTCCTCGCTTGCCCAAAACCTTGAATGGCCATATGTAGCGAGGTTCTAACTTGCCTTTGAAATCGAAGCGTCGTTGGCCTTGGATAGGCGACACCTTAAGATACACGAAGTCTCCAACTTTGAAGGTCAAACTCCTTCGCCTATTGTCCGCATAGCCCTTTTGACGTGACTGAGCAGCCTTCAAGTTTTCACGTATCGTTTGGACTTGCTTTTCTGCATCTTGCAGCACTTCAGGTCCAAATACTTGGCTTTATCCGGTCTCATTACAGAACAGCGGTGTTCTACACCGTCTACCGTATAGTGCCTCAAAAGGTGACATTTTCAAGCTGGCTTGGTAACTATTGTTGTATGAGAATTCAGCATACGGCAAGCTCCTGTCCAAACTACGCCCATGTTTCAAGGCGCAAGCTCTCAACATGTCTTCCAAAATCTGATTTGTCCTCTCAGTTTGCCCGTCGGTTTGCGGGTCATATGCGGAGCTGAAATTCAACTGTGTACCCATGGCTTCATGCAGCTTCTTCTAGAACCTAGAGGTAAATTAAGAACCTCGATCTGAAACAATCCTCTTTGGAACTCCGTGACGACACACGATTTGCTCCATATACAGCTCGTCTAATTGTGCCATGGTGTACTTAGTCCTAACAGGAATAAAGTGGGCTGATTTCATTAATCTGTCCATGATAACGTAAATAGAGTCGTAGCCGGACTGAGTATGTGGCAATCCGACTATGAAATCCATACTGATGTCTTCCCACTTCCACTCGGGTACTTTCAATGGTTGCAATAATCCAACGGGTCTTTGATGTTCGGCCTTCACCCGTTGGCATGTGTCGCATAAGGCAACATATTCAGCGATATCCCTTTTCATGCCATCCCACCAATAGCAAGTTTTCATGTCCTTGTACATCTTTGTACAGCCGGGGTGTATGGAATAAGGTGAGTCATATGCCTCCGTTAGTATCGTGTCATGGATGTGCTTCAAGTTAGGTACACAAATCCTTTTCCCTAACCAAAGCATGCCATTCTCGGCTTCCATGAAATCCTTTTCTATCCCTTGTCGGATTCTTTCCTTGATTTCCTTGATTTCCTCATCCGTTGCTTGGCCATCTCGTATCTCTTGTTCCAGCGCTGAGTTCAGTTCTATCACCTCCATCTTGTTCAAGAACCCGAGATGTAATCGTTCGAACTCCTTACGCAGCTCGGGTGACAGCTCCCGAAATGTGAGTTGGTGACATGCTCCCTTTCGCCTCAACGCATCAGCTACTACATTGGCCTTTCCGGGGTGATAGTTGTTTCCAACATCATAATCTTTGATGAATTCCAACCATCGATGTTGCCTCAAATTCAGATCCGTTTGTGTGAATATATACTTGAGACTTTTGTGATCCGTATAGATCTCACATCGGTAACCAAGGATATAAGGCCTCAAAATCTTCAAGGCATGTACCACGGCTGCAAGTTCCAGGTCATGTGTGGGGTAATTTAGCTCATGTTTCTTTAATTGCCTCGATGCATAGGCTACCACTTGTCCTCCTTGCATAAGTACACATCCAAGCCCTTGTCTTGATGCATCACAATATATATTGAAACTCTTGCTCACATCCGGCAATACCAAAACCAGCGCTGTTGTTAATCTCTTCTTTACCTCCTCAAAGCTGTCTTGACACGCTTGTGTCCACTGAAATGCCTTCCCTTTCATCAGAAACTCGGTCATAGGCTTCACTATTTTGGAGAAATCCTTGATGAACCGGTGGTAGTATCCAGCCACCACAAGGAAACTCCAAATATCCCTCACATTCTACGGTTGGTTCCACTTTAGAACATCCCTCACTTTTCCGGGATCAACCGATACTCCTCCTTCTGAGATGATGTGGCCTAAGAACGATATCTCCTTTAGCCAAAACTGACACTTGCTGAACTTAGGGTACAATTGATGCTCTTGCAGTTTCTACCATGTCAATCTCGAGTGTTCCTCATGTTCTTTCTCGCTTTTTAAATACACCATGATGTCGTCGATGAAGACCACAACGAACTTGTCCATGTACTCCATGAAGACCTTATTCATGAGGTACATAAAGTATGTGGGTGCATTCATCAACACGAATGACATGACGGTATATTCATACAAACCATACCGTGTTTGAAATGCCGTCTTGGGAATGTCAGTGGGTTCAATCTTCAGCTGGAAGTATCCCGACTGAAGATCAATCTTAGAGAAAATCTGGACGCCTTTCATTTGATCGAATAAGTCCTCTATGCAGGGCAGCGGGTACTTATTCTTGATCGTCACTTCGTTGAGAGACCTATAGTCCACACACATCCTTTGGGTTCCATCTTTTCCAAGGTGATGAGCTTGGGCGTAAGAAACCCTTATCTAGCTGCTCCTGAATTTGCTTCTTGAGCTCCAATAATTCATTAGCAGGCATTCTATATGGTCTCTTAGCTATAGATGCAGTTCCGGGTACTAAATCAATGGCAAATTCAATGTCCAGGTCAGGTGGCATACCTGGAAGTTCTTCCGGGAACACATCTGAGTATTCTTAAACCACCGGAATGCTTTCCAATGTCACTTCTTTGATGTGGTTCAGCACTGCCTTCTTGTTTGCACTTTGTAGGTTGGGCTGCCTCAAACTCAATACAAGTACCGTTCTCACTCATCAACTCCACGATCCTCTGAGCGCATTGAATTACTCTGTTGTGTTTGCTCAACCAGTCCATTCCAAGTATTATTTCAATCCCCAGGGAATCCAAGACGATTAGGTTGGCAAGAAAGTCTACCCCCCTTATTTTAAGGCTTACTTTCGGACAAACTATATTTGTAGGGGCTAGAATTCAGAATTAAGAGAAACGATTTCCCAACTATATGCATCAAGGTGTATGAACTAAGCAAATTCTTTTATTAATATCAGCCTATATGAGGATGTGAACAAGTACCGAAATATCTCACATCTCTCTACTATGTGTGGATGTGGTCATTCGCCGAAACGTTCCACAACTCACATCCAAGCACACAAACACAAGCAATCATCATAAAATTCAGCACACCACTCTTATTCAAGCTTCTACGATCTAAGCGTTCTTGTTACAACTTTATTCAATGGGGAAACTAAACTTAATCGTGAGAACAGGTGCTGTTCTCACCGTGTGGCGGGGGTGGTCCATACATGGGCGCACGCCAAAGTGAGTCGGCAGTCCATGTAGAGATAGATTACGCTGGTGCTCTATTTGCTTCCGCGTTGGCACGCGTCTCCTCTTGTTTTCCCAGCAAGTATAGCTTCTTGCGGAGGTAACAGATCTCTTCTTGTGCCACGCTTCCGATACGGGTGCAATGATCTCCCTTGTACCACTCTTCCGATACGGGTGCAGCTCAAAAGTAGTGTTCTCAAGCTGCTCACGGAAAGCGTAGCACAGTCCGGTGAGTGCATCCCATGCAGCATCATCAATAGCTTCTGCCCTTGTGGCTCTCCATGTGGGTGTGAAGTGCCGTGTGACAACCCTACCGTTAGATAGGATGGTTACCTCAGCCTTCCACTCTTCATGTCCGAGACGAGGGACTTTCTTGAGGATATACTCCAGGTATAGGCTGCAGCAATCAAGAAACTCTCTAAGCTCCTTGGATATGTCTCCTCCCCCTATCCCGTCGGACTGGAATTCTTGAACTGAACGGTTGGTCCGTTCATCACCTTAATTCTCAGCCTCAGCAAGGGGTGGCCCCTCTTCAGATTCATCTCCTTCCGACATGGCTTCATGAGGCTCCGCTGGGTGTAAACCCGCATGAAATTCCTCCTGAGGTGCGTACCAATGCTTTTCTTCTTGTGGAACATCTTCCATGTCATCTTCGATTGGTTCCACCTCTTCTGGATCCTTTTCCTCATGCATAGAGATACTGACTTCATCTTCCTCATGGGTTCCATCTTCACCTCCTTCCAATATGGTCCATCAGACACCTCAATGGGGTTAAGTGCACTCCCAAGTGGTGGTGGACAAGTCCTTATGTGTGTCGTGCTCCTAGTCACCAGCATCTATAAATAAGACATGAGAAACTTTAGAGAAGGAAATAACTCCAAAATTTCAGAAGCTATGAAGCAAGAAAACAGAAAGTGTGGCTGTCCATAACAAAAGAAGAAAAGAGGGGCTGAAAATAGCACTTTGTAGTGGATGAGTTGACAAATAAAGTGCAGCAGCAAGCAATTTTCAAAAATAACAGTTTAGAGGGGCATTCCTATGTGTTTTAGAGTGTCCATTCTACCTAGGCTTGCGTCCTACGGTCAACGTGGCTCTGGTACCAATTTGTGACACCTGGTTCCGAAACTAAACCAAGTGAATCATATGTGTGCCCAGGATGTTCATCACACATACACATGTACTTCACAAACTGAAATTCAGAATATAACCACGTACAAATAATGTTTAAGTACTTTATTACATTGACTCATTGTCTCACTCATGAATATCTAACTTATTCTTGCAGCGGAAGACTCTAAACGACAGCGGAAAATGACTAAAACAGCAGGCTCCAACTTCAACTCCAAAGGCATGTTAACGGTAGTGTGCACGCCTAGTACTCCACCTGTTCCTTGAAGTACTCTTCTCCTGTAGCTGATGTATATGTGGGAATGCAAGGGTGAGTACATGTCGTACTCAGCAAGTGCGGGAAAAGTATGACATGTAGCTTACAACAAGGTAGGGAATAAAGAGGTTCATTGCAGCAAGCAAATTTTATTTCACAAACATGGTAAAACAGCAACTATTTATGGGTGAGTTAAATCCCAATATAGCCAAGTAATTCAGCAACATTCCTTCATAATAAATCACCATTTATCAAGCCTCAACCAACCAATTCTCTTCCTCAAGTTCATCTCATACTCATAAATATTCATAATCATCTCATTTTCATAGAACCAAAACCAAATTCATTGTTATGACCCAAAAACAGTCCCAAAACCAATCCCAATGACCATGCCCGAATAACCATCCCAAGTTTTGCCTCTTATCATGGAAGTTGGCCAGGTGCATGTAACCGGGAGCACGGCTATCATGATAGTTTTACACTCTGCAGAGGTGGTACCACTTTACCCACAAATTTGTGATTTCATCACCCGTCGGCGACTAAAGTGAACCTCTATTATACATGTACACAACCGTCGGTGTATGGCCAAGAGATCACAAAATAGCCTTTACAAAGGGGCTACTAGGATGTACGGACCCACCGAGGTTTCACCGGCAGGCTCGAATCTCCGTTCTCACACCCACGGGTCCCCTCTTGTGCCATGCAGTTCCCAGGGCAGTCCTCATCGACTCCCATTCCCCATGTCATTCAATGGTCCATAAGAATTTAGCAACACACCTAATTAGTCAGCTAAGCCGCACCCATATTTAGCCTTGTGGTGGCACTATTTTCCTGGCATGTGCTCGCATGAAACGGTCCTTAGATCTATTGCAAGCACACCACCATCTCATTCAGCAACATCCAAGAACCGAGCTCACCTAGATCTCCCTGATTCCATGCTTATTAACATCATGAAGTCCCCATCATCTTTAATTTCATGAGTGCAGTAGCTAAACATGTTTTATTTCAGCTTCCCATATCCCGTAAGTTAAGCGAAGCAAAAAGGAAAAACGACCATACCCGACTCTTCAACATTCCCGGTGACAAGGATGGTTAACAAAACTAGTAAAGTCCTATAAAAGGGTGTCCCATCAAGTAAACACAATCATACGAGTTTTCACAAGCAAAACAGCTTCAAAAACATGGGATCAATATGGTCAAGGGGCACTTGCCTTGCTCCCGTGGTTCGTGTTGCTCAAGCGTCTCGAAGTCTTGGTGCTGTAGTTCCTCGTAGACGGCCTCTTGAGCGTGTCCTTCTACTCAAGACCACACACATACAAAATTTACAGCAATCAATTATCATGCACAAACTTTACTCAAGATGCAATGAGATGGATGAATGCAATTCCTATGTTGCACTTTATAAAAATCAGTTTGCATGTGTTCTTTCAAGTTTTAGTAGGGTTCCACTGGGTTTCATGATGAACAAGGCTGTTGGGATCAAGTGTGGACGTGGTTATGATCTTGACACACTTTGTAGATCAATTCCACCTTCAAAAATCGACCAAAACATGGTCTATCCACACGCAGAATTTTCTGTTCGCAGGGGGTGGATAAAACAGGTGCGTAGAAACAGCGGCGACGTGGTAAGAGGGCTAACGAAGACCTACCTCACTTCTCCATCCTCTGTTCCTTGCGGCAGAGCCTCCTCCATTGCAATGGCAGCAGAGGAAGATTTTCTATGGAGAATTATGAAGCTGCGGCTAGGGCAGAACATCGGGGGCTTCTTTTCTGGCAACGGCGAGGCGTGACGGATCTCCGCGGCGGCCAAACTCCTGCTAGAGGGTAGCGACCAAGCCTTGGCAGCAGGGGAGAGAGGGCCGCAGCCAAAAAAGAGGGCTGGGGGTGGCGGATAGGGGGGGTTTATTTATATGGGGGAAAAAGAGCTAGGGAGGCTAGGATTTTAGCAACCCAATTATCCAAGAGCTGAGATTTAATTTTGAAAGAGGTGGAAGCTAGGGGCTGGGATTTTATTATTTATTTTCCACCGATGGCTGAGATTAGTTGAGAAAATAAAGCCCCACAAAAAAGCGAAAAGGGGGGAGGCTAGGGTTCCCCCCCTAATGGGCTGTGGCCAAGGGGTTGGGGCCTATTAGGGTCCCCCCCCCCAAGTGGTGCGGCCAAAATTGGGGGAAAATCCTCCCCGAATGTGGGGGAAAATTCCCTAGGGGAATTTTGGGGAATTTGGGGAAAATAAGGAAAATTGAGAAAAATTAGGGAAATTAGGGGAGAGGGGAATTCAGGGGAAATTGGGAATTTTGGGGAAAAAATTTAGGGTGGCCAAATTTAGCTATTTTATTTTTTATTTTTATTTTTATTTTGTTTATTTTCTTTTCTATTTATTTCATTATTTTATATTTCTATTTCCTTTTATTATTTTATTTGTTTCTATATTCCTCTCTTTATTACTTCTTCTTTTTAAATGCTTCTCTATATGAAAAATGTATCCAATGCATGGTAGTAAAATTAAGGGTGTTACATCCCTACACAAAGCAAGCTTCCTCAACGGAGCCCGTTAGCAGATTTACACCTTGCTGCCCTCAACCAACACCTTTAAGACGGCGAGCAATGCTTCAACGACCAAGTTAACCAAGCTACATCTGTTTCCTAGGGCCCATATATCCAGTATGCTACCGGTACTGTTCAAACTTGCTCCGCAAGGCTCGCACGGACGGTCTCTGATTGACATAAGAAGAGCTACACACAAAAGACCTGCACGTCTTACTGCACCCTACATTTCTGCCCTGTCTCATTATCAATTGAGTGGGACATGTTCAGAAATCCTCCATGTGTCCTATTTTTTCTCTCGCGAGTAGATTCTAACTACTTAACTTCTACCAAATCCATTCTATGACTTAAGAATAGCAAGAGTCTACATGACAGGATACTAAGCTATCCTTGAAGAGAAAGGATATTTGGTCATGCCATTGGGGTTTCAATCATCTTAACCTAATGCACACCCTATCACTACGACTCATATGTTACGTAGTAAAAGGTTATAAAAGATTGTTAAATGTAAACCGGGGCTTGCCTTCTTGCTGCTCGAGTTTCCAGTCAGTCTCCGAAGGAAGAGTTGCGAGTGGCTCCGCAGTCTCCTCGAGTTCGGAAACTAAACAATATGCACAAGATGCAAAAGTTGTATTAATTATATGAATGAAATTCATATGTTTTAGGGAATGTATTGATAAACGACTCCAATGCCCTTTATATTTCTATGTTAGCTATAAAAGATCATCTCTGATGTGCTAGCCAAGTTTCATGATTTATCTCCTAAGTATGTGTTCATAATAATTCCCTAAAGCATTAATTTTCTTTGAATTTCCAGAGAAAATTTGGGGTTTTTACATGCATAAAATTATGTTATTCATACAGTATAAGTCATAAGGAGTCCAACAAAATTGGTTTCATGGTTTTTCTAAGTTATCTACAGAAATATATGGATTTATAAGTTGCTAACTATTTCTAGAATTGTTTTGGGGAATTTTTAGGGACATAGAGCAAAATGTTATTATTTACCCCACTTAGCAATGTTCACTGAAGCTGAAATTTTTCCATAAGATCAAAGGTATTATGAAGGAAGTTCCGCCCAAATTTGGAATTTTTCCTAATATGGGATATTCTGTAATTAATTCTGAAAATTTTAACTTAATATAATTAATAAACAAAATCCAGGGACTTCCATACCAATTAAATGGTATTGCCAGAAATTACTGTTTACATGAATTCTAACAAAATTTGTTTGAAGAATTTTGGACAATTCTACTGAAAGATATGAATTTCTAAAGTTTACCCTCAAACTGGAATTATCTCTCGACTGAAAATCTTTTAAATAGTCGCCCAGGCCCACCTGTCTAACAAAATTTGTTTGAAGAATTTTGGACAATTCTACTGAAAGATATGAATTTCTAAAGTTTACCCTCAAACTTGAATTATCTCTCGACTGAAAATCTTTTAAATAGTCGCCCAGGCCCACCTGTTTAAATTGGACCACTTAGAGCGACACAACACGGGGATACACAAATAAACCCGTGCTGCCACACCAGATCCCGGCTGCAAACGGATCCAGATAGTCGCTGACATGCGGGACCTGCCGGCCTTCGTCTACCTCCCGACTACTGCAGGTTCCCGCGGTGGAGCTCGCCGGAGAGCTCGCCGCGATGGCCTTCCCAGCCATCAAGCTTCACAAAACTAGCCACCACCACATATTTTCAGTCACTGAATATGCTACACGCCTCAGCCCCATCAGAAACTCGCCGGAGATGGCTGTGCGACGGCGGAGGCGGCTCTGTGAATTCCGGTGATGTGGTTCTAGCAACTCCGATCCTTATTTTGCTTGTCATTTGCTCCTAAAGCATCAGTGGATCATGCGGAGCATGAAAATGAAACAAAGATTCGATGAAAATGGCCAGAAACTAGAGTTCACTGGTGAACCCAAAGGTTTTTGCCGCCGGGGGCACAAAAACTCGATGAACTACTCAGTTTCTTGGGCAAAACTTGCTCTACTTCTTCCTACAGCTCCGTATGGATGTCTAGATCATATCCTTAAACGTGCTCGATCGTTAATGAATCGTGTGAGGAGAATTTCACCTCGGAACCCACTCAGTTCAAATGAACACACCAAGGAAAAAACGGGAAATCCTTTGCACCCGATGAATGAAACGAGGAACGGCTTTCACAGTGAGCAGGAGTGATCTCTGGCGCACCTTTTCTCTTTTGGGAGCGAGGTGCGAGAGAGGCTGGATCGCCGGGGCGGCGGAGGTCCGAGGCAGCGGCGAGATGAGCTCGGGTGCGGCGAGAGGGGATAGCATAGAACTCGGTAGATTTTTACACCCACGGCTGCGAGGGGATATGTACCGCAGGGAGGCGGTCGCGGGAGCATTTACAGCAGCTCGCCAGCGCGAGCAGCGCGCTGGAGCTCCAGCGACCGTCAGGCGCGCGCGTGGGAGAGGGAGAAAGAAAAACAGAAATCTCACAACCTTATATGTGGGTCCCACTTCCCTCTTACCCACTTTGTAAATTCAGTTTAAAATAGTAAACCGACTCCAAATATGGTAAAAATTGGCATGTCGGCTAAACTGAATATGAGTAATCCAATGCTGTAATTCAATTTGAATTTGGATGAAGTTGAATTCAGAATCTGATATTTTGAATTTAAATTTGGATTCCCACTTTACCTCATCCAAATAAATAGCAAACCTAGTCCAAATTCAGTGAAATTTGGCAGGGATACTATTTAGACTATGGAGAACCTAATTGTGAAATCAGATATCCATGTTTGGCAATATTGTAAGTAGAATTCAGTGTGGAACTCTACTAAACAATACTTCCTCTTGTGCTAAAATACTTGGCTCCAAATTTACGGAAATTTGATAGCCTGCGTAGTTTGAACCTAAGGATTTGACATGTGAGATGATATGAAGATTTTTAGGTTCTATGTTGCAGTTTTTAGTCCCATCTTTGATCTCACATCATTGTATTCAAAATTTTTTAATTCCTCCCATTTTTAATAAGTGTTCATGAGCTAAATTACACTCGTGGAAATCTAGGGATTTCACACTCTCTCTCCTCGGGATCATCGTCATCGTTCTTTGCACTCCCTCCGACTCAACTCTAGGTGGTCCAGAAGGTGGTGATGGAGAAGGGGGGCGCTTGGGTGCCCTACGGTCCGGAGAAGTAGCGGTCCATGTCTCATTTTCCGACAAGTAGAGGTCACTGTCCTCACAATTCTTGCTGGAGGGTGGCCTCCGTGTCCTTCGAATGGTCCCTAACATCCTGCAACTCTTGATGGCACACCTACAGGTGAGTACTAAGGTTGACACAATCGTTAAGGTTCACCAACATCTGATAGCTTGTCCATCCCTCCCGAAGCTCAGCACATGTAAAGTAAGCGGTGCCACTTGGTCTCTGCGGGGCATACTGTCACACCCGGTTTTTCCGAAGAACAACCAAGTGAATATCACATGTATGCCAGGATCATTTTCTCATACATGTGATGACAAATAGTGAAGCATCATTTATTACAAGCCAGGTGTCGAATATAAATAAGTCTTACATAGCGAATGTCTCGATGGACAATAATAAGTTCATCACAAGTAAATAAACTAGCAGCGGAAAATTATTCTTGTGGGCTCCGTTACAGGCGTTGCCCGGGGTCTCCATGAACCTAGAAACCTTCTTCGGGTCCAAAATCTTGGTCATTATACACCACCTCATTATCTTGACCTGAGCAGCAATATAAACCAACAAATATGCAAGGTTAAGTACCAATGGTACTCAGCAAGTGTGGGAAAATTATATCATGCATGGCTAGAACAAGGGGAGGTTGAACTCATGGTTAAAGCACTACATTACTACACAGGTGAAATGGTCCCAATCTCCCAACCCATCATCATAACCAAATAACCATAACATCATTTCCAATGTTAAGCTCCCCGCTTAACATTCTCAACTTCCAAAACCATCACTCCTCTAATCATGAATAAGTCCAAGCCGCTCTTGACCGTGAGCACGACTGTCATGACAGTTTTGACTCTGCAGAGTTTGTACCACTGTACCCACATGTAGTAATTTCATCCCCCGTTGCCGGGTGGACTAAAAGAACCTCCATTATGCCAGTGGCTATGATCCACATTCACACTTCCTAGGTGTGTAGCCAGGAGATCACTACGAAGCCTTTACAAAGGGATTCCCGACGAGCGTGGACCCACTGAGGTTTCACCCCTAACAGCATACAAGAGGCTCCAATCCCGCTGCAGTGGCCCCCTCTTGAGCCTTGCGGTTCATACGGTAGTCCAGCTGACACCTACTCCCCGCACCATCCAACACACCCATACTACGCCGGGGATACACCTAATTAATTGGCCAAGCTGCCCCATCTCAGCATGTGGTTGGCACTGTAAAGCCAGGTTACATGCTCCATGAACCGGTCCTTAGGATCCAGGCAAGTACTAAACACAAACCCGAGTCTCGTGCACCCAGCACACAACCAAAACATCCAACTTGCCTTGATCCCTACCTCTACATAACTCACAATATCTCATTCGAGAGTATGGTAAAATAAACTGATGATCTCATGTCCCAAATATCCCATTCTAAGCATGGCTAAGCATATGCATAAAAATAAATGTCATGATAAAATGAATCCCAACCCAAGCTACAAGGAAACAAGGTAATGCAATTCTAGGGAAACATCCTAGCATGGGTTTCATATTTCAATTGACAATGCAAATAATTCTACCTACACATCCTAGTATAGGATCAAAGTGGTCAAGGACACTTGCCTCCTTCCTGCTGCTCTTGGAATGGGTAGTCCTGATCTTGGAAAGGAATAACTTGCTCTTGAGCAGGTTCTACATCATACCACCACACATAGCAAAAGAAAAACAACAATCCATAAGACATAGTTCACACTTCCACTTCATACAAACCACACATTCATATTTATGAAAGTCATTCACCATTATATGTGTTGTGGTTACTCTATGTGTGTTGATTTGTGGCTTGCATGCATTTTTAATCATGTGTATATGATTCCTACTTTTGTGTTCACATTTATACTTACATACTATATATATGAGTTTCCAATTTAAACAAATTCCTTATATTCAATTACTACACCTTTTAGCTACCAAGTATGCATGAAAGGTATTTTCCTTCTTCATAAGTGTCTTCAGAATTTCTACCAACCCTAAAACTGAATTCTTTGGATTTTAGAACTCCATTTATCATTTACTAGTTACTATATTTTCAGATTTATTTCCTATGCCTAAATGTGAACTTTATTATGAAAATAACAAGACACATCATCTAAACAGAATAGGTTCTGATCTAAAATATTTACTAATATATTTTTGACCTTTTCCTCTGATGTAAACTATTTTACAATTATTTTCCCTATTTTCCAGAACTATTCTTTACTTAAAAATGTGTCCATAAATGTGAATAATAAATTAAACATATTCATTTCAGTCCAAAATATATTTTTATCTCACTCCAAAGTTTTCTAAATACTGAGAAAGTTTTTAATTTAATTTTGACAATATGTTTGTCCCATTTTGACAATATGTTTGCCACATATTCAATTTCCTAAATTAAATATTAAACAGGGCTAAAAAGTAAACTCACCCCACTACAGGGTCTATAATATTATTTTCAGAATCTCCAGGGGTCTGGCTACACTTATCAGAGGAGTTTTTCCTAATTTTTATTAAGTCCAGGGCTAAAACTGATTTTAAAATGAATTTACATGATTTTCTGAAGTTCCAGGGGCTAGATCAGAAGTTTCCGGGGCTAGCTGTTATTTCCCGTGAACCCCAGGGGGTAGCACGTAAGATTTCCAATCTTTATAACGCGGGGCTTACGTGGACCGTCCAATTTTAAACCGACGGCCGAGATTATAACATCGAACCGGTACGCGGGGATTCAAAGTCTACCGTGCGATTTTAAATAGACGGCGCACAAGCGGCCACGTCGCTCTGATGGAGCGCGGGCGGCGCTGCCGGCGGCGCACGGCGGCGGGAAGCGGCGATCTCGCCGGAGACTTTCGGATCTTCGAGAATTCTTCCTAGAACTGTGATTTTATGGCATAGATCGGTGGAGGGGAGGTCGGGGATCTCACCTCGGGGGTTTTCTTGAGCTCGGAGGTCCTGGAAGGTGATCGGCGACGAGGTCCGAGGTGAATTCACGGCGAGGCTCGTCGGCGCTGTGTTTACACCGCAAGTCACCAAGTTTTCTGCACCTGCAAGGTTCCCCGGAGGCGGTGGATCAAGACCAGCGAGTTAGATCGGAATTTCCGAGCGTAGATCGGCCAGAATTCGCCGGGGAAACTCGGGTTCTCACCGGAGAGAAAATCGGCGGATCGCGTGGGAAAAACGGGACAGGGTCGGGGTTTTTATAGACGGGGGAGGGCGGCGGGTTGGTTTAGATCGAGCTGGAGTCTTCGGGGTCCGGAAATCGGCTGGGATACGCGAGAATCCCCGATCAGTTTTGATTCGGGTGAGAGAGTCCGGCGCTGGCGCGAGGTAGACGATGAACTGGCGGGCCCCGCCTGTCAGTGGGAGGAAACGGCGCGCGCGGCTGCGGGCTGGCGCGGGCGCTGGTTGGGCCGGCTGGTGGGTTTCGGCCCACTGGCCGGTTTTTTTCTATTTTCCTTTTTCTTTTTCTATTTCTTTTCTGTTTTGAGTTTAATTTGAATTCCAGTTTGAATTTGAATTTTTGCAAAACATGCAATACGTCCAAAAATTTTTAAATTCCCCTCTTAACATGATTTTGGGTCTTAACAAGATTTTGGGGTGTTACAGCTCTACCCCCCTTAAAAGAAATCTCGTCCTCGAGATTGGTGGTTCTAAGAAAACAATTCCGGAAATTGTGCCTTGAGTTCATCTTCCCGCTCCCAGGTGGCTTCCTCTTCTGGGTGATGCTTCCACTGCACCTTGCACATCCGGATTCTTTTATTTCTGGTGAGGCGTTCCATTGTCTCCAAAATCTTGTATGGTTGCTCGGCATAAGACAAATCCTCAGCTACGTCCACTTCATTCGTGGGTAACACCTCTTCAGGCGTCCTCAGGCATTTCTTGAGTTGTGACACATGAAATACATCGTGCACATCCGATAGATGAGGTGGTAACTCTAGTTGATACGCCACTTCGCCTTTCCTTTCCAGAACTTGAAAGGGTCCGATGTATCGAGGTGACAACTTCCCTTTCACCTTGAACCGACGAAGTCCTCTGATAGGGGACACCTTGAGATAGACATAGTCTCCCACGTTGAAAACGAGCTCTCTTCTTCGTACATCGGCATAGCTCTTTTGGCGTGTCTGTGCTATCCTCAAGTTATTGCGAATTTCCCTCACCTTCGCCTCAGCTTCTTGTAGTACTTCTGGACCAAACACTTTACTTTCCCCTGTTTGGTTCCAAAATAGGGGAGTTCTGCACTTCCTCCCGTACAAAGCTTCAAACGGTGACATCTTCATACTAGCTTGATAGCTGTTGTTATAGGAAAACTCCGCATACGGTAAGTTCTTGTCCCAACTCCTATTGTTTTTGAGTGCACATGCCCTAAGCATATCTTCAAGGATCTGATTGGTTCTCTCCGTCTGCCCGTCAGTTTGGGGATGATAGGCAGAACTAAAGTTCAGATGGGTTCCCATGGTTTCGTGTAACTTCTGCCAGAACCTTGAGGTGAACTGTGTGCCTCGATCTGACACAATCTTCTTTGGCACTCCATGGTAACACACGATCCTTGACATGTACAACTCTGCCAATTTGGATCCGCTGTAGCTTTCTTTCACGGGAATGAAATGAGCTACCTTGGTTAGCCTATCAATGATGACCCATATCGAATCATATCCTGATTGGGTCCTAGGCAACCCCACAATGAAATCCATGTTGATTTCTTCCCATTTCCATTCAGGCACTTTGAGTGGTTGCAATAATCCCGCGGGTCGTTGATGTTTTGCTTTCACCAACTGACATGTGTCACATAGGGCAACATGTTCCGCGACATCTCGCTTCATGCCATACCACCAATACCTGCTCTTGAGGTCCTGGTACATCTTCGTACTCCCAGGATGAATGGAATAGTCAGAATCATGAGCCTCCTTCAAAATCAATTCGCGGATCTTCTTTACTTCTGGCACACAAATTCTTTTCCCGTGCCACACCGTTCCTTGTTCATCCTCTCTGAAACCAGGAGCTTTATTTTCCTTGATGAGTTGTCTGATCTTTTGACCGTCGCGGATGTCTCGCTCTAGTGTGGAGTCCACTTCCATGGCGATGGCTTCACCACTATTCACAAGGCATAGATTGAGCCTTATAACCTCATCCTTCAATTCTGCAGGCATGTCCTTCAAGCTCAACTTATTGACCTGCACTTTCCGACTTAAAGCATCGGCCACGACGTTTGCTTTCCCAGGATGATAGTTGATGCCTACATCAAAGTCATTGATTAGCTCTAACCATCTCCTTTGTCTGAGGTTGAGATCTGGCTGTGTGAAAATGTACTTCAAACTCTTATGATCCGTATATATCTCGGTCCTCTTCCCCATCAAATAGTGCCGCCAAATTTTCAACGCGTGTACCACTGCGGCTAGTTCTAGGTCATGTGTAGGATAGTTTTTCTCGTGCTTCCGGAGTTGTCGGGATGCATAAGCCACGACATGCCCTTCTTGCATGAGAACACATCCCAACCTGTTTCCAGAGGCATCGCAGTACACCGTAAAGTTCTTCTGAATATCTGGCATAACTAACACTGGGGCTGTTGTCAATCTCTTCTTTAGCTCCTGAAAACTCGTCTCGCACTGCGGCGTCCATGTGAATGTGATTCCCTTCTCCAACAGTTTGGTGAGGGGTCTCGAGATCTTGGAGAATCCCTCAATAAACCGTCGATAGTATCCAGCCAATCCTAAGAGGCTTCGAACTTCCCCGACATTTTCAGGGGTCTTCCACTTCTGTATATCCTCGATTTTGGCAGGATCCACGGAGATTCCTCCCTCCTAGATTATATGTCCTAAGAAGGGAACTCTCTTCAGCCAAAACTCACACTTGCTCAGCTTGGCATATAGTTGGTGTTCTCTCAGCCTTTGCAACACCAACTTTAGATGTTTCTCATGTTCTTCTTCATCTTTGGAGAAGACGAGAATGTCATCTATGAAAACCACCACAAATTTGTCCAGATATTCCATGAATACCTTGTTCATGAGATACATGAAGTATGCCGGGGCATTAGTTAGCCCGAAAGGCATGACAGTGTATTCATACAGTCCGTACCGAGATACGAAAGTTGTCTTGGAAATATCAGATTGTCTTATCTTGAGTTGGTGGTATCCCGTCCTGAGATCAATTTTCGAGAACACACAAGCTCCCTCAACTGATCAAACAAGTCTTCAATGCGGGGTAATGGGTACTTGTTCTTGATGGTTACCTCATTCAAGGCACGGTAATCCATGCATAACCTTTGGGTTCCGTCCTTTTTGGGCACAAATATCACCGGAGCTCCCCATGGTGAGGAACTAGGACGAATATACCCCTTCTCCGTCAATTCTCTCAAATGATCCTTGAGTTCTTCTAGCTGCTTGGAGTCCATCCGATAAGGTCTCTTGTATATCGGGGTTGTTCCAGGCACTAGCTCAATTGCGAATTCCACTTCACGATCAGGAGGCATTCCTGGCAACTCCTCCGGAAAAACATCTGGATATTCCCTGATGGTCCTGATCTCCTCAACTTTCACCTCAACTTGATTTAATTTAATGTCCCTCCTAGGATCGTGTATTGTTATGAACTCTACTCTTGTGCCACTAGGGTGAGTTAGTTCCACCGTTCTAGTCGAACAATGGATGATTCCTTTATGTTTTGTCAACCAATCCATACTCAAGATAATATCTATCCCTTGTGAATCTATCACTATGAGGTTAGCAGAAAATACTACCCCATTAATGTCTAGGTTCACTTTGGGACACACTTGTCTTGTCCTTATTTCTCCACCTGGAGAGTTTACGGCTAGCATATGGTTCATTTGTGTGGTTGCTAGGTCATGCTTCTTAACAAACCCTTGAGCAATGAACGAGTGGGTAGCACCAGAATCAAACAGCAGGGTTGCAAGGTGTAGATTGGCAGGAAACTTACCAACTACCACGTCGGGTGCCTCTTGTGCTTCCTCCATAGTGACGTGGTTCACCCGTCCTCTCATTACATTTTGCTGTTGTGGCTGCGCGGGCTTCTTCTTTGGGCACTTATGGGCATAGTGCCCCACTTCACCGCAGCTAAAACATTGCACCCCAACCTTAGATGCCTGGCCTTTGTTGTCTTGGGGTTGGTTGGGAGGTCCCTGTACTGCTGGTCGAGGTGGATATGCAGGGCAAGGCTGCTGTACAAACTGACGTTGTGGCTGTGCTGGTGCTGCGGGAGGCCTGTAGTTAGGGTTGTACCCTCTTGGTGCTGAGTAGGGTACCGCAGCACGGTTTGTCTGCCCTGTAGGTTGCTGCATCAGACGTGGGCGGGTGTTGCTCCCTAAGGCTTGATGTGACCACCCAGCCTTCCTCTTATTCTCATTTTCCAATGCCTTTAGCTTCCTTTCTACCACAAACGCTCTGTCCACCATCTTTTGGAAGCTTTCATACTCATTTGAGGACATTGCACACTGCATTTCTGCGGTAAGTCCCTCCATGAAACAATCTTGTTTCTGCTCATCAGTCTCTATGTCTCGTGGAGCATAACGGGATAGTTGAGTAAATTTAGTGAGGTATTCCCTCACCGTCATGTTTTCCTGCTGCAGTCCCAAGAACTCCTTTCGTTTGTTTTTGAGTTCACCTCTTGGGATATAATGGTTGCGGAAGCTACGCTTGAACTCTTCCCAAGTGATGTTCTCAGGGTCATGATGGGCAGCCACGTAGGCGGTCCACCAATCAGCAGCAGGTCCATGCAATTGATGAGAGGCAAACAGCACCCTCTCATACCCTTGGCAATGTATGATCCTCATCTTGCTTTCAATGGTCTTCAGCCAATCATCTGCCTCCAGAGGTTCAGCAGCACTTGCGAACTTTGGAGGTTGAGTTCCTAGAAACTCGCTCAACCTTTGTTGGCGTGGTGCAGCTTGTGGAGGTGGAACTTGATGCAAGTTGGCCACCACTTGAGTCAAGTTCTGGATGAGCTGATTTTGATTCTCCAGCATTTGGTGGAGGGTATCAACTCCTTCACGGCGACCACCCCGGTCCTGGCCTCCAGAAAGATGAGGGTTGCATCCTCATCGTTGTTGTTGGCGGGGTTGGCAGCACGTCCTTTTCCTCTTCCGGCCATCTGGCAGAATCAACCAATGTTAATTTGAAAGCATTTAGTATCATCTTACTACTTTCATTTGTTTGTACTTTGAAGTGTTGAGGCTTTGTTATACTTTTCCGAGGGTTCATTTCTCACACAAAAATAAATGCAATATTATTTCATGTGGGTTCACACACCAAAGCAAAACAATCTAAAGACGAGGCTGTGGACAATTGCTCATGGCTTCCACAACTCACGTCACACACCAAGCATTAACACACCATTAACTTAATGTAACGACTCGACTATTCGACATCTTGATAACTAAGGGAAGGACTCTACACTACTCATTTTCTTGAGCTGGCTCCTCGGGATCTTCCTCATCATTTCGGCTGCCTTCTGACTCTGCTTTGGGTGGGGAGGCTGCTGGTGGAGAAGTGCGACGACGCCTGATCGCTCGGCGATCTGGGGAGTCAGGAGTCCATGTATCATTCACGGTGACACACAGTTCATTCCCATCTCCTCTTTCTCTCGCCCTCAAGCAGGCTTGCAGCAATGCCTCCGTTTCCTTCAGGGTGTCACGAACATCCTGAAGCTCTTGCTGACACTCCTGCAGTCGAGTGCTGAGCATAGCAGCATCCTCCAAGCACAAGTCCATGTGCTCATGGGAAGTCCCTTGCTGCACTGGCGGGTACTTGTACTCCGTGGTACCACTCTCACGCTGGAGGACATACATGTACTCAGTCCTGTCTAGGTGGCGACGATAGATGTGACTCTGGCAGGTGATGGCCTCTCAGGTGACATCCTTCTCTGCATCGACCTGTGTTGCTCTACAAGCTGGAGAGCGGTGGATCTTAAGCAGCGATTTTCGTGTATAATCCTCATCTCTGAACTCCATTCTTCCCTCTTCTCACGGATGGTCCTGGTGGAGTTATAGTGGATGATTAGCTTGCCCGTATTGCCGGCGGCTTCGAGCATACGTCGAAGATGTCGCAACAAGCCTCCTACTGCCAATCTGTAGGAAAGGTACGTCACCGGACGGCTCTCCTCTCTTTCGGCAAGGGAAACTACGGGAACTCTCCCTCCTGTGGACTTGCGAGCGGTGCGAATCATGCGAACAATCTAAAACAAAAAGCATTTAAACTTAGGTTAGATAAACTTTTTAAACAAAAATCCTATTTTGAATGAATATTGGGGTAAGATGAAGAAAGTGACTCATTAAATAACACTTTTCAACACACACATTGTAAAAATAGTTTTTAAGAAAATAAAGCCCTTAAATACGTCCATTTCTACCTAGGTCCACGTTCCTACGGGCAACCTTGGCTCTGATACCACTTCTTGTCACACCCGGTTTTTCCGAAGAACAACCAAGTGAATATCACATGTATGCCAGGATCATTTTCTCATACATGTGATGACAAATAGTGAAGCATTATTTATTACAAGCCAGGTGTCGAATATAAATAAGTCTTACATAGCGAATGTCTCGATGGACAATAATAAGTTCATCACAAGTAAATAAACTAGCAGCGGAAAATTATTCTTGTGGGCTCCGTTACAGGCGTTGCCCGGGGTCTCCATGAACCTAGAAACCTTCTTCGGGTCCAAAATCTTGGTCATTATACACCACCTCATTATCTTGACCTGAGCAGCAATATAAACCAAAAAATTGCAAGGTTGAGTACCAATGGTACTCAGCAAGTGTGGAAAAATTATATCATGCATGGCTAGAACAAGGGGAGGTTGAACTCATGGTTAAAGCACTACGCAATTAATACCTATCACCTTAGCTTATTAAGCACCTACATTACTACACAGGTGAAATGGTCCCAATCTCCCAACCCATTATCATAACCAAATAACCATAACATCATTTCCAATGTTAAGCTCCCCGCTTAACATTCTCAACTTCCAAAACCATCACTCCTCTAATCATGAATAAGTCCAAGCCGCTCTTGACCGCGAGCACGGCTGTCATGACAGTTTTGACTCAGCAGAGTTTGTACCACTGTACCCACATGTAGTGATTTCATCCCGCGTTGCCGGGTGGACTAAAAGAACCTCCATTATGCCAGTGGCTACGATCCACATTCACACTTCTCAGGTGTGTAGCTAGGAGATCACTACGAAGCCTTTACAAAGGGATTCCCGACGAGCGTGGGCCCACTGAGGTTTCACCCCTAACAGCATACAAGAGGCTCCAACCCCGCTGCAGTGGCCCCCTCTTGAGCCTTGCGGTTCATACGGTAGTCCAGCTGACACCTACTCCCCGCACCATCCAACACACCCATACTACGCCGGGGATACACCTAATTAATTGGCCAAGCTGCCCCATCTCAGCATGTGGTTGGCACTGTAAAGCCAGGTTACATGCTCCATGAACCGGTCCTTAGGATCCAGGCAAGTACTAAACACAAACCCGAGTCTCGTGCACCCAGCACACAACCAAAACATCCAACTTGCCTTGATCCCTACCTCTACATAACTCACAATATCTCATTCGAGAGTATGGTAAAATAAACTGATGATCTCATGTCCCAAATATCCCATTCTAAGCATGGCTAAGCATATGCATAAAAATAAATGTCATGATAAAATGAATCCCAACCCAAGCTACAAGGAAACAAGGTAATGCAATTCTAGGGAAACATCCTAGCATGGGTTTCATATTTCAATTGACAATGCAAATAATTCTACCTACACATCCTAGTATAGGATCAAAGTGGTCAAGGACACTTGCCTCCTTCCTGCTGCTCTTGGAATGGGTAGTCCTGATCTTGGAAAGGAATAACTTGCTCTTGAGCAGGTTCTACATCATACCACCACACATAGCAAAAGAAAAACAACAATCCATAAGACATAGTTCACACTTCCACTTCATACAAACCACACATTCATATTTATGAAAGTCATTCACCATTATATGTGTTGTGGTTACTCTATGTGTGTTGATTTGTGGCTTGCATGCATTTTTAATCATGTGTATATGATTCCTACTTTTGTGTTCACATTTATACTTACATACTATATATATGAGTTTCCAATTTAAACAAATTCCTTATATTCAATTACTACACCTTTTAGCTACCAAATATGCATGAAAGGTATTTTCCTTCTTCATAAGTGTCTTCAGAATTTCTACCAACCCTAAAACTGAATTCTTTGGATTTTAGAACTCCATTTATCATTTACTAGTTACTATATTTTCAGATTTATTTCCTATTCCTAAATGTGAACTTTAATATGAAAATAACAAGACACATCATCTAAACAGAATATGTGCTGATCTAAAATATTTACTAATATATTTTTGACCTTTTCCTCTGATGTAAACTATTTTACAATTATTTTCCCTATTTTCCAGAACTATTCTTTACTTAAAAATGTGTCCCTAAATGTGAATAATAAATTAAACAGATTCATATCAGTCCAAAATATATTTTTATCTCATTCCAAAGTTTTCTAAATACTGAGAAAGTTTTTAATTTAATTTTGACAATATGTTTGTCCCATTTTGACAATATGTTTGCCACATATTCAATTTCCTAAATTAAATATTAAACAGGGCTAAAAAGTAAACTCACCCCACTACAGGGTCTATAATATTATTTTCAGAATCTCCAGGGGTCTGGCTACACTTATCAGAGGAGTTTTTCCTAATTTTTATTAAGTCCAGGGGCTAAAACTGAATTTTAAATGAATTTACATGATTTTCTGAAGTTCCACGGGCTAGATCAGAAGTTTCTGGGGCTAGCTCTTATTTCCCGAGAACCCCAGGGGGTAGCACGTAAGATTTCCAGTCTTTATAACGCGGGGCTGACGTGGATCGTCCGATTTTAAACCGACGGCCGAGATTATAACATCGAACCGGTACGCGGGGATTTAAAGTCTACCGTGTGATTTTAAATAAACGGCGCACAAGCGGCCACGTCGCTCTGATCGAGCGAGGGCGGCGCTGCCGGCGGCGCACGGCGGCGGGAAGCGGCGATCTCGCCGGAGACTTTCGGATCTTCGAGAATTCTTCCTAGAACTGTGATTTTATGGCATAGATCGGTGGAGGGGAGGTCGGGGATCTCACCTCGGGGGTTTTCTTGAGCTCGGAGGTCCTAGAAGGTGATCGGCGACGAGGTCCGAGGTGAATTCATGGCGAGGCTCGTCGGCGCTGTGTTTACACCGCAAGTCACCGAGTTTTCTGCACCTGCAAGGTTCCCCGGAGTCGGTGGATCAAGACCAGCGAGTTAGATCGGAATTTCCGAGCGTAGATCGGCCAGAATTCGCCGGGGAAACTCGGGTTCTCACCGGAGAGAAAATCGGCGGATCGCGTGGGAAAAACGGGACAGGGTCGGTGTTTTTATAGACGGGGGAGGGCGGCGGGTTGGTTTAGATCGAGCTGGAGTCTTCGGGGTCCGGAAATCGGCTGGGATACGCGAGAATCCCCGATCAGTTTTGATTCGGGTGAGAGAGTCCGGCGCTGGCGTGAGGTAGACGATGAACTGGCGGGCCTCGCCTGTCAGTGGGAGGAAACGGCGCGTGCGGCTGCGGGCTGGCGCGGGCGCTGGTTGGGCCGGCTGGTGGGTTTCGGCCCACTGGCTGGTTTTTTTCTGTTTTCCATTTTCCTTTTCTATTTCTTTTCTGTTTTGAGTTTAATTTGAATTCCAGTTTGAATTTAAATTTTTGCAAAACATGCAATACGTCCAAAAATTTTTAAATTCCCCTCTTAACATGATTTTGGGTCTTAACAAGATTTTGGGGTGTTACACATACATATGCATGCTGCCCCCCATCTTCTGTCGGTGGTGGTAACACTGACTGGTAGTGGCCTCCCCAGTAGCGTCCTTCTCCGCCTCCGCCGGTGTGAAACCCTCAATTTCGATTTCTGCATGCATTCATATTTTATATAGAGAACACATTTTTAAAGAAGTGGAAACAGAAAAAGAATCAAAAGGATAGCCGAAAAGAGCTAATTCCAGTTCACCAAGAAGCGCCGAAGACATTTCCCGCGGCCCGCTGGCCACGTGGCACCTTCGGAGCTCATCCCCGCAAAGGGGGAGAGGTCCGCCGCTAAACTGGCTATGTGGCAGGCTCGGGGCTCGTCTCTGCGTAAGGGGCGAGGTCCGACCCGTGGGACACGAGTTGCCCCCGGAGCTAGCCTCTACGGAAGAGCGAGGCCAGCCCGGCAGGACACGTGTCGCCTTCGGAGCTAGACACTGCGGAGAAGAAAGGCCCAGCTGCGCGGGACACGTGTCGCTCTTGGAGCTCACCTCCGAGAGGTCCGTCCCTGCCATACACGTGTCACCCTCAGAGCTCCTCTCCGAGAGGTCCGACAGTATGGGACACATGTCGCTCTCGGAGCTTACCTCCGGGAGGTCCAGTCCTACTGGACACGTGTGACCTCTGGAGCTCACCTCCGGGAGGTCCGACACTATTGGACATGTGTCGACCTCAGAGCTCGTCTCTGAGGAGAAAGGAAGTCTAGCGCTGCTTGACACGTGGCACTCTCGGAGCTCACCTCTGAAGAGAGGGGAGGTCCGGCACTGACACGTGGGTACGCGGAGCTCGTCTCTGGAGAGAGAGCAGGTCCCGACCCACCAGACACATGGCGCACGCGGAGCTTACCTCTGAGGTAAAGGGAGGTCCCGCCCACCAGGACGCGTGGCGCACGCGGAGCTCGCCTCTGAGGAGAGGGAGGTCTCGCCCGCTTGACATGTGGCGCAACCAGAGCTCGCCCTAAGGAAAAGGGAAGCCCAGGCCCCCGCTGGACACGTGGAGCCTCCGGAGCTTATCCCTGCGGAAGGACGCAATTCTAAAGCGGTTTTTCTCTGTACGTGGGTACCCATTACTGAGGAAACTGACACGAACTCTTCTACGTTGATACTGCACCAAATCTATTGAAGATAAGTTGTTAAGATTCAAAAACGATTTGAATAAGACTCTTATTTGAAATCCAATCAGATTAGGACTCTTCTCTTCCCGATTATAAATAGAACCCGAGACAACCCCATGGTCGTAACATCTTTTCTAAATCCGACAATTTAGAAGCCCTAGCCCCAAACTCGCCGAGCTAAACCCCTTCGCCAGAGTTTGACCACCGAAGAGACCTCCGACGAGCCCAGACACGATCGCCATCACCGGAGGAGAGCCGACGATCTATTTTTGCTAGAGGAAGGACCCGAAGGAAGTAAGGTAGGTCTCCATTACCACCTTACGACGTCATCGCGTTTTCTTTTCTTATGTTCTTCGATCTCTTCGAACAGAAGCTTTTTTCGTGGACAGATCACGTGTTGATTGGTCTGATCTAGATCTTGAGTCCGGATCATTACCATGTCCACATTTGATCTTTACACCCTTGATCATCGTAAAACCTATGCAAGCCATGCAAGAGCACGTACGAACTAAACTGCACCATAGGATTAGCATGCATATGCACCATTGCATCTCGAGTAAAGTATGTGCATGAATATTGATTGCTGTGAATCTAGTATATGCGTGATTCTGAGTAGAAGGACAAGCTCAGGGAGCTATCTACGATGAGCCACAACACCAAGACTTCGAGATCCGAGAACAACTAGAGCCACAGGAACAAGGCAAGTGCCCCTTGACCATATTGATCCCATGTTTTTGGAAAACTGTTTTGTTTGTAAAAACTGTGAATGCTTGAGTCAACTTGATGGGAAACCCTTATATAGGAGTTTACTAGTTTTGTTAACCACCCTTGTCACCAGGGAAGTTTATGAGTCGAGTATGGTCGTTTTTGCTTTTTGCTCCGCTTATCTACGGGATATGGGAAGCGATAGAATGTGTCTAGCTAACTGCACTCGTACGATTAATGGTAACGAGAAACTGATGTTGATAATGGGCATGAATCGGAGGGAGATCTAGGCAAGCTTGGTTTGTGGATGAGGTAGTATGAGATGGCGGTTACTTGCTGTAGATCTAAGGACCAATTCATGCGAGCCATGCCAGGAATATAGTGCCACCACAAGGCCAAATATGGGTGCGTCTTAGCTGACTAATTAGGTAAGTTGCTAGATTGTTATGGACCGTGGAAGGCGCCGGGAATGGGAGTCGAGTGAGGACTGCCATGGGAATTGCATGGCACAAGAGGGGGCCCGTAGGTGGGAGAATTGGAGATTCTAGCCTGCTGGTGAAACCTTAGTGAGTCCATACATCTAGTAGCCCCTTTGCAAAGGCTATTTTGTGATCTCTTGGCCATACACCGATGGTTGTGTACTGGTATAATGGAGGCTCTACAGTCGCCGACGGGTGACGAAATCACAAACTTGTGGGTAAAGTGGTGCCACCTCTGCAGAGTGTAAAACTATCATGATAGCCGTGCTTCCAGTCACAAGCGCCTGGACAACCCACATGATTAGATGGGATGGTTTTTGGGATGGTTTTGGATGGTTCGGTTTTGCTTATTGGGATGGTATTAGTTTGGTTATGGTTTGGTCTTTGGATTTGGTTTTCGGGACTGTTGAGTCTGGTAATGAGAATGGTTTTGGATTGTTGAGTCGAAACAAAGAGAATGGTCTCGGTTATGAGACGGAATCGGATATGAGATGAAATGGTAGTGAATACGAGATGGTATTCATGAGATGGTAGTGAATACGAGATGGTATTCATGAGCATGAGAAAAAGTTGAGAAAGATTAATGTCTTGAAGAGACATGAAAAGTGGTAAATCATGATGGAGGTATGTTGATGTTTAAATACATGTTAGTATTGCATTCACTTAAAGCTAATTGCTGTTTTTGTCATGGTTTGTGAAATAAACTTTGCTTTTATGCAATGAGCCTTTTTATACCTTCCTTGTTGTAAGCTACATATCATATTTTCCCGCACTTGCTGAGTACATCATGTACCCAAACTTGCATTATCATACATCATCAGCAACAGGAGAGGAGTACTATGAAGATGTCACACCCGGTTTTCCGAAGAACAACCAAGTGAATATCACATGTATGCCAGGATCATTTTCTCATACATGTGATGACAAATAGTGAAGCATCATTTATTACAAGCCAGGTGTCGAATATAAATAAGTCTTACATCGCAAATGTCTCGATGGACAATAATAAGTTCATCACAAGTAAATAAACTAGCAGCCGAATATTATTCTTGAGGGCTCCACCACAGGCGTTGCCCGGGGGTCTCCATGAACCTAGAAACCTTCTTCGGGTCCAAAGTCTTGGTTATTATACACCACCTCATTATCTTGACCTGAGCAGCAATATAAACCAACAAAATATGCAAGGTTGAGTACCAATGGTACTCAGCAAGTGTGGGAAAATTATATCATGCATGGCTAGAACAAGGAGAGGTTGAACTCATGGTTAAAGCAATATGCAATTAATACCTATCACCTTAGCTTATTAAGCACCTACATTACTACACAGGTGAAATGGTCCCAAGCTCCCATACCCTCATCATAATCAAATAACCATAACATCATTTCCAATGTTAAGCTCCCCGCTTAACATCCACAACCTCCAAGGTCATCATTCTCTAATCATGAATAAGTCCAAGCCGCTCTTGACCGTGAGCAAGGTTGTCATGACAGTTTTGACTCTGCAGAGTTTGTACCACTGTACCCACATGTAGTGATTTCATCCCCCGTTGCCGGGTGGACTAAAAGAACCTCCATTATGCCAGTGGCTACGAACCACATTCACACTTCCCAGGTGTGTAGCCAGGAGATCACTACGAAGCCTTTACAAAGGGATTCCCGACGAGCGTGGGCCCACTGAGGTTTCACCCCTAACAGCATACAAGAGGCTCCAACCCCGCTGCAGTGGCCCCCTCTTGAGCCTTGCGGTTCATATGGTAGTCCAGCTGACACCTATTCCCCGCACCATCCAACACACCCATACTACGCCGGGGATACACCTAATTAATTGGCCAAGCTGCCCCATCTCAGCATGTGGTTGGCATTGTAAAGCCAGTTTACATGCTCCATGAACCGGTCCTTAGGATCCAGACAAGTACTAAACACAAACCCGAGTCTCGTGCACCTAGCACACAACCAAAACATCCAACTTGCCTTGATCCCTACCTCTACATAACTCATAATATCTCATTCAAAAGTATGGTAAAATAAACTGATGATCTCATATCCCAAATATCCCATTCTAAGCATGGCTAAGCATATGCATAATAAATGACATGATAAAATAAATCCCAACCCAAGCTACAAGGAAACAAGGTAATGCAATTCTAGGGAAACTTCCTAGCATGGGTTTCATATTTCATTTGACAATGCAAATAATTCTATCTACACATCCTAGCATAGGATCAAAGTGGTCAAGGACACTTGCCTCCTTCTTGCTGCTCTTGAAATGGGTAGTCCTGGTCTTGGAAAGGAATAACTTGCTCTTGAGCAGGTTATACATCATACCATTCACACATAGCAAAAGAAAAACAACAATCATAAGACATAGTTCACACTTCTACTTCATACAAACCACACATTCACATTTATGAAAGTCATTCACCATTATATGTGTTGTGGTTACTCTAGGTGTGTTGATTTGTGGCTTGCATGCACTTTTAATCATGTGTATATGATTCCTACTTTTGTGTTCATATTTATACTTACATCCTATATATATGTGTTTCCAATTTAAATAAATTCCTTATATTCAATTACTACACCTTTTAGCTACCAAGTATGCATGAAAGTTATTTTCCTTCTCCATATGTGTCTTCAAAATTTCTACCAACCCTAAACTGAATTCTTTGGATTTTAGAACTCCATTTATCATTTACTAGTTGCTATATTTTCAGATTTATTTCCTATGCCAAATTGTGAACTTTATTATGAAAATAACAAGACACATCATCTAAACAGAATAGGTTCTGATCTAAAATATTTACTAATATATTTTAGACCTTTTCCTCTGATGTAAACTATTTTACAATTATTTTCCCTATTTTCCAGAACTATTCTTTACTTAAAAATGTGTCCCTGAATGTGAATAATAAATTAAACAGATTCAATTCAGCCCAAAATATGTTTTTATCTTACTCCAATGTTTTCTAAATACTGAGAAAGTTTTTAAATTAATTATGACAATATGTTTGTCCCACTTTTTAATTTTTAAACACTAGCCACATATTTAATTTCCTAATTTAAATACTAAACAGGGCTAAAAAGATAAACTCACCCCATTACAGGGTCTATAATATTATTTTCAGAATTTCCAGGGGTCTAGCTACACTTATCAGAGGTGCTTTTCCTAATTTTTATTAAGTCCAGGGGCTAAATCTGATTTTTAAATGAATTTACATGATTTTCTGGAGTTCCAGGGGCTAGATCAGAAGTTTTCGGGGCTAGCTCTTATTTCCCGAGAACCCCAGGGGGTAGCACGTAAGATTTCCAGTCTTTATAACGCGGGGCTGACGTGTACCGTCCAATTTTAAACCGACGGCTGAGATTATAACGCCGAACCGGCACACGGGGGTTTAAACCCTACCGTGCGATTTAAAATAAACGGCGCACAAGCGGCCACGTCGCTCTGATCGAGCGCGGGCGGCGCTGCCGGCGGCGCACGGCGGCAGGAAGCGGCGATCTCGCCGGAAACTTTTGGATCTTCGGGAATTCTTCCTAGAACTGTGATTTTATGGCATAGATCGGTAGAGGGGAGGTCGGGGATCTCACCTCGGGGGTTTTCTTGAGCTCGGAGGTCCTGGAAGGTGATCGGCGATGAGGTCCGAGGCAAAACCATGGCGAAGCTCGTCGGCGCTGCGTTTACACCGCAAATCACCGAGTTTTCTGCACCTGCAAGGTTCCCCGGAGGCGGTGGATCAAGACCAGCGAGTTAGATCAGAATTTCCGAGCTTATATCGGCCAGAATTCGCCGGAGAAGTCTCGGTTCTCACCGGAGTAAAAATCGGCGATCGTGGGGGAAAAACAGAACGAGGCCGGGGTTTTTATAGACGGGGGAGGGCGGCGGGGTGGTTTAGATCACGTCCGCGTCGCCTACGAACAGAATTCAGCGGGGATACGCCGAAATCCCGATCGGTTTTGATTCGGGTGCGAGGGAGTCCAGCGCGGCGCGAGGTAGACGACGATCGGGTGGGTCCCGCCTGTCAGTGTGAGGCAGCAGCGCGCGCGTCTGAGGGCTGGCGCGGGCGCTGGCTGGGCCGGCTGGTGGGTTTCGGCCCACTGGCCGGTTTTTTTCTGTTTTCTCTTTTTCTTTTTCTATTTCTTTTCTGATTTGAGTTTAATTTGAATTCCAGTTTGAATTTGAATTTTTGCAAAACATGCAACATGTCCAAAAATTTTTAAATTCCCCTCTTAACATGATTTAGGGCTTTGAATCAAAATTTTGGGGTGTTACAGCTCTACCCCCCTTAAAAGAAATCTCGTCCTCGAGATTGGTGTTTCTAAGAAAACAATTCCGGAAATTGTGCCTTGAGCTCATCTTCCCGCTCGCAGGTGGCTTCCTCTTCTGAGTGATGCTTCCAATGCACCTTGCACATGCGGATTCTTTTATTTCTGGTGAGACGTTCCATTGTCTCCAAAATCTTGTATGGTTGCTCGGCATAAGACAAATCCTCAGCTACATCCACTTCATTCATGGGTAACACCTCTTCAGGCGTCCTCAGGCATTTCTTGAGTTGTGACACATGGAATACATCGTGCACATCCGATAGATGAGCCGGTAACTCTAGTTGATACGCCACTTCGCCTTTCCTTTCCAAAACTTGAAAGGGTCCGATGTATCGGGGTGACAACTTCCCTTTCACCTTGAACCGACGAAGTCCTCTGATAGGGGACACCTTGAGATAAACATAGTCTCCCACGTTGAAAACGAGCTCTCTTCTTCGTACATCAGCATAACTCTTTTGGCGTGTCTGTGCTATCCGCAAGTTATTGTGAATTTCCCTCACCTTCGCCTCGGCTTCTTGTAGTACCTCTGGACCAAACACTTTACTTTCCCCTGTTTGGTTCCAAAATAAGGGAGTCCTGCACTTCCTCATGTACAAGGCTTCAAACGGTGACATCTTCATACTAGCTTGATAGCTGTTGTTATAGGAAAACTCCGCATACGGTAAGTTCTTGTCCCAACTCCTATTGTTTTTGAGTGCACATGCCCTTAGCATATCTTCAAAGATCTGATTGGTTCTTTTCGTCTGTCCGTCAGTTTGGGGATGATAGGAAGAACTAAAGTTCAGATGGGTTCCCATGGTTTCATGCAACTTCTGCCAAAACCTCGAGGTGAACTGTGTCCCTCGGTCCGACACAATCTTCTTTGGCACTCCATGGTAACACACGATCCTTGACATGTACAACTCTGCCAATTTGGATCCGCTGTAGCTTTCCTTCACGGGGATGAAGTGAGCTACCTTGGTTAGCCTATCAATGATGACCCATATCGAATCATATACTGATTGGGTCCTAGGCAATCCCACGATGAAATCCATGCTGATTTCTTCCCATTTCCATTCAGGCACTTTGAGTGGTTGCAATAATCCCGCGGGTCGTTGATGTTCTGCTTTCACCAACCGACATGTGTCACATAGGGCAACATGTTCCGCGACATCTCGCTTCATGCCATACCACCAATGCCTGCTCTTGAGGTCCTGGTACATCTTCGTACTCCCAGGATGAATGGAATAGTCGGAATCGAGAGCCTCCTTCAAAATCAATTCATGAATCTCCTTTACTTCAGGCACGCAGATTCTCTTCCCGTGCCACACCGTACCTTGTTCATCCTCTCTGAAACCAGGAGCTTTATTTTCCTTGATGAGTTGCCTGATTTCTTGTATCTTCTCGTCATTCTTTTGACCATTGCGTATGTCTTGCTCTAGTGTGGAGTCCACTTCCATGGCGATGGCTTCACCACTATTCACAAGGCATAGATTGAGCCTTATAACCTCATCCTTCAATTCTGCAGGCATGTCCTTCAAGTTCAACTTATTGACCTGCACTTTCCGACTCAAAGCATCAGCCACGACGTTTGCTTTCCCAGGATGATAGTTGATGCCTACATCAAAGTCATTGATTAGCTCTAACCATCTCCTTTGTCTGAGGTTGAGATCTGGCTGTGTGAATATGTACTTCAAGCTCTTATGATCTGTATATATCTCTGTCCTCTTCCCCATCAAATAGTGCCGCCAAATTTTCAACGCGTGTACCACTGCGGCTAGTTCTAGATCATGTGTAGGATAGTTTTTCTCGTGCTTCCGGAGTTGTCGGGATGCATAAGCCACGACATGCCCTTCTTGCATGAGAACACATCCCAACCCATTTCCAGAGGCATCGCAGTACACTGTGAAATTCTTCTGCATATCTGGCATAACCAACACTGGGGCTGTTGTCAATCTCTTCTTTAGCTCCTAAAAGCTCGTCTCGCACTGTGGCGTCCATGTGAATGTGATTCCCTTCTCCAACAGCTTAGTGAGGGGTCTCGAGATCTTAGAGAATCCCTCAATAAACCGTCGATAGTATCCAGCCAATCCCAAGAAGCTTCGAACTTCCCCGACATTTTCAGGGGTCTTCCACTTCTGGATATTCCCTGATGGTCCTGATTTCCTCAACTTTCACCTCAACTTGATTTAATTTAATGTCCCTCCTAGGCTCGTGTATTGTTATGAACTTTACTCTTGTGCCACTAGGGTGAGTTAGTTCCACCGTTCTGGTCGAACAATGAAGGATTCCTTTATGTTTGGTCAACCAATCCATACCCAAAATAATATCTATCCCTTATGAATCTATCACTATGAGGTTAGCAGTAAATACTACCCCATTAATGTCTAGGTTCACTTTGGGACACACTTGTCTTGTCCTTATTTCTCCACCTGGAGAGTTTACGGCTAGCATATGGTTCATTTGTGTTGTTGCTAGGTCATGCTTTTAACAAACCCTTGAGCAATGAACGAATGGGTAGCACCAGAATCAAACAGCAGGGTTGCAAGGTGTAAATTGGCAGGAAACTTACCAACTACCACGTCGGGTGCATCTTGTGCTTCATCCATAGTGACGTGGTTCACCCGTCCTCTCACTACATTCTGCTGTTGAGGCAGCGTGGGCTTCTTCTTTGGGCACTTATGGGCGTAGTGCCCCACTTCACCACAGCTAAAACATTGCACCCCAACCTTAGGTGCCTGGCCTTTATTGTCTTGGGGTTGGTTTGGGGGTCCTTGCACTGCTGGTCGAGGTGGATATGCGGGGCGAGGCTGCGGTACAAACTGACGTTGCAGCTGTGCTGGTGCTGCCGGAGGCCTGTAGTTCGGGTTGTACCCTCTTGGTGCTGAGTAGGGTACCGCAGCACGGTTCGTCTGCCCTGCTGGTTGCTGCATCAGATGTGGGCGGGTGTTGCTCCCTGAGGCTTGATGTGACCAACCGGCCTTCCTCTTATTCTCATTTTCCAAGGCCTTTAGCTTCCTTTCTACCACAAATGCTCTGTCCACCATCTTTTGGAAGCTTTCATACTCATTTGAGGACATTGCACACTGCATCTCCGCGGTAAGTCCTTCCACGAAACAATCTTGTTTCTGCTCATCAGTCTCTATGTCTCGTGGGGCATAACGAGATAGTTGAGTAAATTTAGTGAGGTATTCCCTCACAGTCATGTTACCTTGCTGCAACCCCAAAAACTCTTTCCTCTTGTTTTTGAGTTCACCTCTTGGGATGTAATGGTTGCGGAAACTACACTTGAACTCTTCCCAAGTGATGTTCTCAGGGTCATGATGGGCGGCCACGTAGGCGGTCCACCAATCAGCAGCAGGTCCATGCAATTGATGAGAGGCAAACAGCACCCTCTCATACCCTTGGCACTGTATGATCCTCATCTTACTTTCAATGGTCTTCAGCCAATCATCTGCCTCCAGAGGTTCAGCAGCACTTGCAAACTTTGGAGGTTGAGTTCCTAGAAACTCACTCAACCTTGGTTGGCGTGGTGCAGCTTGTGGAGGTGGAACTTGATGCAAGTTGGCCATCACTTGAGTCAAGTTCTGGATGAGCTGATTCTGATTCTCCAGCATTTGGTGGAGGGGATCAACTCCTTCACGGCGACCACCCCGGTCCTGGCCTCCAGAAAGATGAGGGTTGCATGCCTCATCGTTGTTGTTGGCGGGGTTGGCAGCACGTCCTTTTCCTCTTCCGGCCATCTGACAGAATCAACCAATGTTAATTTGAAAGCATTTAGTATCATCTTACTACTTTCATTTGTTTGTACTTTGAAGTGTTGAGGCTTTGTTATACTTCTCTAAGGGTTCACTTCTCACACAAAAATAAATGCAATAGTATTTCATGTGGGTTCACACACCAAGGCAAAACAATCTAAAGACGAGGCTGTGGACAATTGCTCAGGGCTTCCACAACTCTCGTCACACACCAAGCATTATCACACCATTAACTTAACTTAACGACTTGACTATTCGACATCTTTCTAACTAAGGGAAGGTCTCTACACTACTCGTTTTCTTGAGCTGGCTCCTCGGGATCCTCCTCATCATTTCGGCTGCCTTCTGACTCTGCTTTGGGTGGGGAGGCTGCTGGTGGAGAAGTGCGACGACGCCTTATCGCCCGACGATCTGGGGAGTCAGGAGTCCATATATCATTCGCGGTGACACACAGTTCATTCACATCTCCCCTTTCTCTCGCCCTTAAGCAGGCTTGCAGCAACGCCTCCGTTTCCTTCAGGGTGTCCCGGACATCCTGAAGCTCTTGTTGACACTCCTGCAGTCGAGTGCTGAGCATAGCAGCATCCTCCAAGCACAAGTCCATGTGCTCATGAGAAGTCCCTTGCTGCACCGGCGGGTACTTGTACTCCGTGGTACCACTCTCACGCTGGAGGACATACTTGTACTCAGTTTTGTCCATGTGGCGACGATAGATGTGACTCTGGCAGGTGATGGGCTCCCAGGTGACATCTTTCTCCGCATCGACCTGTGTCGCTCTACAAGCTGGAGAGTGGTGAATCTTAACCAGGCTGATTTTCGTGTATTATCCTCATCTCTGAACTCCATTCTTCCCTCTTCTCACGGATGGTCCTGGTGGAGTTATAGTGGATGATTAGCTTGCCCGTATTGCCGGCGGCTTCGAGCATACGCCGAAGACGGCGCAATAAGCCTCCTACTGCCAATCCGTAGGAAAGGTACGTCACCGGACGGCTCTCCTCTCCCTCGGCAAGGGCAACTACGGGAACTCTCCCTCCTGTGGACTTGCGAGCGGTGCGAATCATGCGAACCATCTAAAACAAAAAGAATTTAAAATTAGGTTAGATAAACTCTCAAACAAAAATCCTATTTTGAATGAAAATTGGGGTAAGATGAAGAAAGTGACTCATTTAAATAACACTTTTCAGTCCACACCTTTGTAAAATAGTTTTTAAGAAAATAGGGCCCTTAAATACGTCCATTTCTACCTAGGTCCACGTTCCTACGGGCAACCTTGGCTCTGATACCACTTCTGTCACACCCGGTTTTTCCGAAGAACAACCAAGTGAATATCACATGTATGCCAGGATCATTTTCTCATACATGTGATGACAAATAGTGAAGCATCATTTATTACAAGCCAGGTGTCGAATATAAATAAGTCTTACATCGCAAATGTCTCGATGGACATAAGTTCATCACAAGTAAATAAACTAGCAGCAGAATATTATTCTTGAGGGCTCCATCACAAGCGTTGCCCGGGGGTCTCCATGAACCTAGAAACCTTCTTCGGGTCCAAAGTCTTGGTCATTATACACCACCTCATTATCTTGACCTGAGCAGCAATATAAACCAACAAAATATGCAAGGTTGAGTACCAATGGTACTCAGCAAGTGTGGGAAAATTATATCATGCATGGCTAGAACAAGGAGGTTGAACTCATGGTTAAAGCAATACGCAATTAATACCTATCACCTTAGCTTATTAAGCACCTACATTACTACACAGGTGAAATGGTCCCAAGCTCCCATACCCTCATTATAATCAAATAACCATAACATCATTTCCAATGTTAAGCTCCCCGCTTAACATCCACAACCTCCAAGGTCATCATTCTCTAATCATGAATAAGTCCAAGCCGCTCTTGACCGTGAGCACGGCTGTCATGACAGTTTTGACTCTGCAGAGTTTGTACCACTGTACCCACATGTAGTGATTTCATCCCCCGTTGCCGGGTGGACTAAAAGAACCTCCATTATGCCAGTGGCTACGAACCACATTCACACTTCCCAGGTGTGTAGCCAGGAGATCACTACGAAGCCTTTACAAAGGGATTCCCGACGAGCGTGGGCCCACAGAGGTTTCACCCCTAACAGCATACAAGAGGCTCCAACCCCGCTGCAGTGGCCCCCTCTTAAGCCTTGCGGTTCATATGGTAGTCCAGCTGACACCTATTCCCCGCACCATCCAACACACCCATACTACGCCGGGGATACACCTAACTAATTGGCCAAGCTGCCCCATCTCAGCATGTGGTTGGCACTGTAAAGCCAGGTTACATGCTCCATGAAACGGTCCTTAGGATCCAGACAAGTACTAAACACAAACCCGAGTCTCGTGCACCCAGCACACAACCAAAACATCCAACTTGCCTTGATCCCTACCTCTACATAACTCATAATATCTCATTCAAAAGTATGGTAAAATAAACTGATGATCTCATATCCCAAATATCCCATTCTAAGCATGGCTAAGCATATGCATAATAAATGACATGATAAAATAAATCCCAACCCAAGCTACAAGGAAACAAGGTAATGCAATTCTAGTGAAACTTCCTAGCATGGGTTTCATATTTCATTTGACAATGCAAATAATTCTATCTACACATCCTAGCATAGGATCAAAGTGGTCAAGGACATTTGCCTCCTTCTTGCTGCTCTTGAAATGGGTAGTCCTGGTCTTGGAAAGGAATAACTTGCTCTTGAGCAGGTTCTACATCATACCATTCACACATAGCAAAAGAAAAACAACAATCATAAGACATAGTTCACACTTCTACTTCATACAAACCACACATTCACATTTATGAAAGTCATTCACCATTATATGTGTTGTGGTTACTCTAGGTGTGTTGATTTGTGGCTTGCATGCACTTTTAATCATGTGTATATGATTCCTACTTTTGTGTTCATATTTATACTTACATCCTATATATATGAGTTTCCAATTTAAATAAATTCCTTATATTCAATTACTACACCTTTTAGCTACCAAGTATGCATGAAAGTTATTTTCCTTCTCCATATGTGTCTTCAAAATTTCTACCAACCCTAAACTGAATTCTTTGGATTTTAGAACTCCATTTATCATTTACTAGTTGCTATATTTTCAGATTTATTTCCTATGCCAAATTGTGAACTTTATTATGAAAATAACAAGACACATCATCTAAACAGAATAGGTTCTGATCTAAAATATTTACTAATATATTTTAGACCTTTTCCTCTGATGTAAACTATTTTACAATTATTTTCCCTATTTTCCAGAACTATTCTTTACTTAAAAATGTGTCCCTAAATGTGAATAATAAATTAAACAGATTCAATTCAGCCCAAAATATGTTTTTATCTTACTCCAAAGTTTTCTAAATACTGAGAAAGTTTTTAATTTAATTATGACTATATGTTTGTCCCACTTTTTAATTTTTAAACACTAGCCACATATTTAATTTCCTAATTTAAATACTAAACAGAGCTAAAAAGATAAACTCACCCCATTACAGGGTCTATAATATTATTTTCAGAATTTCCAGGGGTCTAGCTACACTTATCAGAGGTGCTTTTCCTAATTTTTATTAAGTCCAGGGGCTAAATCTGATTTTTAAATGAATTTACATGATTTTCTGGAGTTCCAGGGGCTAGATCAGAAGTTTCCGGGGCTAGCTCTTATTTCCCGAGAACCCCAGGGGGTAGCACGTAAGATTTCCAGTCTTTATAACGCGGGGCTGACGTGGACCGTCCGATTTTAAACCGACGGCTGAGATTATAACGCCGAACCGGTACACGGGGGTTTAAACCCTACCGTGCGATTTAAAATAAACGGCGCACAAGCGGCCACGTCGCTCTGATCGAGCGCGGGCGGCGCTGCCGGCGGCGCACGGCGGCAGGAAGCGGCGATCTTACCGGAAACTTTCGGATCTTCGGGAATTCTTCCTAGAACTGTGATTTTATGGCATAGATCGGTAGAGGGGAGGTCGGAGATCTCACCTCGGGGGTTTTCTTGAGCTCGGAGGTCCTGGAAGGTGATCGGCGACGAGGTCCGAGGCAAAACCACGGTGAAGCTCGTCGGCGCTGCGTTTACACCGCAAATCACCGAGTTTTCTGCACCTGCAAGGTTCTCCGGAGGCGGTGGATCAAGACCAGCGAGTTAGATCGGAATTTCCGAGCTTATATCGGCCAGAATTCGCCGGAGAAGTCTCGGTTCTCACCGGAGTAAAAATCGGCGATCGTGGGGGAAAAACAGAACGAGGTCGGGGTTTTTATAGACGGGGGAGGGCGGCGGGGTGGTTTAGATCACGTCCGCGTCGCCTACGAACAGAATTCAGCGGGGATACGCCGAAATCCCGATCGGTTTTGATTCGGGTGCGAGGGAGTCCAGCGCGGCGCGAGGTAGACGACGATCGGGTGGGTCCCGCCTGTCAGTGTGAGGCAGCAGTGCGCGCGTCTGCGGGCTGGCGCGGGCGCTGGCTGGGCCGGCTGGTGGGTTTCGGCCCACTGGCCGGTTTTTTTCTGTTTTCTCTTTTTCTTTTCCTATTTCTTTTCTGATTTGAGTTTAATTTGAATTCCAGTTTGAATTTGAATTTTTGCAAAACATGCAACACGTCCAAAAATTTTTAAATTCCCCTATTAACATGATTTAGGGCTTTGAATCAAAATTTTGGGGTGTTACAGAAGACCACGTGGAGTATTAGGAGTGTGATCCGCCTGTGGGGATGGAGGAGAGATGGAGCCGCTGCTGCTGCTTAGTTTGCTTTCTCACTAGTTAGAAGACTTTCGCTACTAGAATAAAGACTTCCGCTGCAAGAATAACACTTCCGCTGCTAGAATGAGTTAGACACTCATGAGACAATGTAATAAAACCCTATTATTCGTGGTATTATTCTGAACTCAGTTTGTGGATGGTATGTTTATGTGTGATGAACATCCTGGACACACATACGCATCAGTCTCGGTCCCGAGAGGTTTCCTCTCACAACCAGGGTGTCACAAATTATGGTATCAGAGCCACGTTGACTGTAGGACGCACCCCTAGTCACAAATTGGTATTAGAAGCCACGCTGACCATAGGATGCAAGCCTAGGTAGAGTGCATAGATTGACATTGGAACCACCTTGACCATAGGACAAAGTCACAGAGTAATCACAGATTGGTAGCACCCCAAACCACATAGGACCCCCATTGACTAGAAGCTTGAATAGGATTGGTTGAACCTTGTGATGATTGTTTGTGCTTGTGTGTTTAGTGTGAGCTGTGGGACGTTTCAAGTGTTTCCATATCCACACATAGTAGTGAGATGTGAGATGCTTCGGCACTTGTTCACATCCTCATATATGCTAATATATGTAGCCCATCCACCTTGTTGCATGTAGTTAGGGGGATCCATCTAAACTCTATTCTACTCAACTCTCTCTCACAGATGGTGAGAGGAAACGCCGGCCGTCAAGAGAGGAACGTCCGTGGCAACCAAGAGGACGACCATGTTGAAGTTCCTCAAAATGACAACCCCGAGACTGGTGCAAACAACTTGGAAAGGTTGATGGCTATGCAGAATCAGCTCATGCAAACCATGATCCAAACTGTGGGTCAGCTGCAAGCCAACAACAACAACCCCGTCCCTGCACCACCGCCACCACCACTGCCACCACCACCGGCTCACAACCGCTTGGGAGAGTTCATGAGGACTCGACCACCCACTTTTGCTCAAGCTAATGATCCCATGGAGGCAGATGACTGGTTGAAGTCCATGGAAAAGAAGCTGGCCATAGTTCAGTGCAATGACCGAGAGAAGGTTCTCTTTGCGTCGCACCAACTCATGGGAGCAGCCGCTGACTGGTGGGATGCCCTTTGCAACGCTCATGTCGACCCGGAGACTATTACGTGGAATGAGTTCAAGGAGAGTTTCCGCTCTCATTACATCCCTGCTGGAGTAATGATGCTCAAAAGATAAGAGTTTGAAGGTCTCCGCCAAGGCAAGAAAAGCGTGAATGAGTACCTCAACAAGTTCACGCAACTGTCAAGGTATGCCCCTGAGGACGTCAACTCGGACGAACGGAACCAGTACTTGTTCATGAGAGGGTTGAACAATGAAATCCAAGTCCAGCTTCTCAACAATGACTATGCTAACTTCCAGAAGCTAGTTGACAAAGCCATAGTGGTTGAGAGCAAGATCTGAGAGATCGAGCAAGAGGGCAAAAGAAAGATGCCGTACCAGCCACAAGGGAGCAACATATGACCTCGGTACATGCCCCCAGCTGCACCACAGTATGGATTGTCCGCTCCTGCTTTTCGCCCTAACCAACCACCACAGCAACGCCCTGTTATGCAATCACCTCGTGTGCCTTTGCCTCCTGCGCCCCGCCCCAACATGGGCGCTCCTGTTCAAAACCCCCGCTCCAACGTACCTGCTGTCGTGAGCAACAAGGCATGCTTTGCATGCAGGGAAACAGGACAATTTGCGAGTCAGTGCCCGAAGAGAGGTCCTGGACAACCAAGCAACATGCCCAAGAAGAACCCACGGCCGAATGGAGGAGCCAGTCAAGGAAACCGTGGACAACAGAACTACGCTCGCGGCAACGTGAACCATGTTTCTGCTGAAGAAGCGCAACAGGCTGAGGACGTCGCAATTGGTATGTTCCTTGCTAACTTTAACTCAGCCACCATTCTATTTGACTCCAGAGCATCACATTCATTCATATCATCAAAGTATGTTACCAAGTTTAATCTACCCATATCACACTTGAAATATACTATGTTGGTTAATTCTCCCAGTGGAGAGATGAGGACTAATATAGTATGTCCGAAAGTAAACCTTAAAATAAGGGGGGTAGACTTCCTTGCCAACCTCATTGTCTTGAATTCCCAAGGGCTTGACATAATACTCGGAATGGATTGGTTAAGCAAGCACAACGGAGTAATCCAATGTGCTGAGAGGAGTGTGCAGTTGACAAACGAGCACGGTACCTGTATTGAGTTTGAGTCAGCCCAACCGGCAACCGAGAAGGCGACGTTGAACCACGTCAAAGAAGCAACCCTGGAAAGCATTCCGGTGGTTCAAGAATTCTCGGACGTGATCCCAAAAGAACTTCCAGGTATGCCACCTGACCGGGACATTGAGTTTTCCATTGACTTGGTACCCGGAACTGCACCTATAGCAAAGAGACCATATAGGATGCCCGTCAATGAACTAGTGGAGCTCAAGAAGGAAATTCAAGAGCAGCTAGAAAAGAGTTTTATACTTCCAAGCTCGTCACCATGGGGAGCCCCCGTGCTCTTCGTAGACAAGAAGGATGGGACCCAAAGGATGTGCATGGACTATAGGTCTCTCAATGAGGTGACGATCAAAAACAAATACCCTATGCCCCGTATAGAGGACCTGTTCGACCAAATGAAGGGAGCCCGAGTCTTCTCCAAGATTGATCTTCGGTCAGGATATTTCCAGCTGAAGATTAAGCCCTCCGACATACCCAAGACTGCCTTTCAAACACAGTATGGTTCATACGAATATACCGTTATGTCTTTTGGGTTAACAAATGCACCTGCATATTTCATGTACCTCATGAACAAGGTTTTCATGGACTACCTGGACAAGTTCGTCGTGGTTTTCATCGACGATATCATGGTGTATTCGAAAAGTGAGGAGGAACATGAAGAACATTTGAGATTGACATTACAAAAGTTGCGAGAGCATCAATTGTATGCCAAGCTCATCAAGTGTTAATTTTGGCTAAAAGAGATATCATTCCTAGGCCACATCATCTCTGAGGAAGGAGTATCGGTTGATCCTGGAAAAGTGGGAGATGTTCTGAAGTGGAACCAACCGCAAAACGTGAGAGATATTCAAAGTTTTCTTGGGATGGCTGGATACTACCGACGCTTCATCAAGGACTTCTCCAAGATAGCGAAGCCTATGACGGAGCTATTGATGAAGGGAAAGGCGTTCCGGTGGACATCAGCGTGCCAAGAAAGCTTTGAGGAGCTCAAAAAAATGCTAACCACAGCGCCGGTTTTGGTATTGCCGGACGTGAGCAAGAGCTTTGACATATATTGTGACGCATCAAGACAAGGGCTCGGATGCGTGCTCATGCAAGAAGGACAAGTGGTAACCTATGCCTCACGACAATTAAAGAAGCACGAGCTTAATTACCCTACACATGACTTGGAACTCGCAGCCGTGGTGCATGCATTAAAGATTTGGAGACATTATATCCTTGGCCACCGATGTGAGATCTATACGGATCATAAAAGCCTCAAGTACATATTCACTCAAGTACATATTCACCCAAACGGATTTGAATTTGAGGCAATGTCGATGGTTGGAACTCATCAAGGATTATGATGTTGGAATCAACTATCACCCCGGAAAAGCCAATGTAGTAGCTGATGCATTGAGCCGAAAGGGAGCATGTCACCATCTCACGGTTCGGGAGCTACCACCCGAGCTACGAAAGGAGTTCGAACGGTTACATCTCGGGTTCTTGAACGAGATGGAAGTAATGGAACTCCACTCTTTGTTGGAACAAGAGATAAGAGATGGCCAAGCATCGGATGAAGAAATCAAGGAGATCAGGGAAAGGATCTAACAAGGCATCGAAAAGGACTTCAAGGAAGACGAGAAGGGTACGCTTTGGTTAGGAAAAAGGATTTGTGTGCCTAACGTGAAGCACATCCGTGACACGATATTAAAAGAGGCACATGATTCACCTTATTCCATACATCCTGGCAGTACAAAGATGTAAAAGGACCTAAAGACTTGTTATTAGTGGGATGGTATGAAAAGGGACATAGCCGAGTATGTTGCCATATGCGACACATGGCAACGGGTGAAGGCCGAACATCAAAGACCCGCTGGACTGTTGCAACCCTTAAAGGTACCCGAGTGGAAATGGGACGACATTAGTATGGATTTCAACGTCGGATTTCCACGTACTCGGTCGGGTTACGACTCCATCTGGGTTATCGTGGATCGATTGATGAAAACAGCTCATTTTCTTCCTGTTAAGACCGTGTACAACATTGCGCAACTAGCTGAGTTGTACATGGAGCTAATCGTGTGCCGTCATGGAGTCCCGAAGAGGATAGTTTTAGACCGGGGTACCCAATTTACCTCCAGGTTCTGGAAGAAGCTGCATGAAGCTATGGGTACACGACTGGATTTTAGCTCCGCTTACCACCCACAGACTGATGGACGAACCAAGAGGACAAACCAAATTTTGGAGGACATGTTGAGAGCTTGCGCGTTGAAACATGGGCGTAGTTGCGATAAGAGCTTGTCGTACGCTGAATTCTCCTATAACAACAGCTATCAAGCTAGCTTGAAGATGTCACCTTTCAAAGCATTGTATGGTAGACGGTGTAGAACACCTCTGTTTTGGAACGAGACCGGAGAGAACCAAGTGTTAGGACCAGAAGTACTGCAAGAGGCTGAGAATCAAGTCCAAACGGTACGGGAGAACTTGAAGGCCGCTCAGTCACGCCAAAAGGGCTATGCGGACAATAGGCGAAGAAATTTGACCTTCGAAGTAGGAGACTTCGTATACCTTAAGGTATCACCTATCCATGGCCAATGACGTTTCAACGTCAAAGGCAAGCTAGCACCTCGCTATATCGGGCCATTTAAGATTTTGGGCAAGTGAGGAGAAGTAGCCTATCAACTAGTGCTCCCGATGCACCTCTCCGACGTGCATGATGTGTTTCACGTATCCCAGCTCAAGAAGTGCTTGAGAGTACCAAAAGAACAAGTACCGATGGATGAGCTTGAGGTTCAAGAGGATCTGACCTATGCAGAGCACCCTGTCCGAATTTTGGACGTAAAGGAAAGGGTCATGAGGAACAAAGTGATCTGTTGGTGCAAGGTACAATAGAGTCATCACACCGAAGCTGAAGCCACATGGGAGCGTGAAGAAGACATCAAGGCAGAATTCCCTCATCTATTCTCCACTAGCGAATCTCGAGGGCGAGATTCAATTTAAGGGAGGTAGATTTGTGACACCCTTAATTTCGATTTCTGCATGCATTCATATTTTATATAGAGAAAACATTTTTAAAGAAGTGGAAACAGAAAAAGAATCAAAAGTATAGCCGAAAAGAGCTAATTCCAGTTCACCGAGAAGCGCCGAAGACATTTCCCGTGGCCCGCTGGCCACGTGGTGCCTTCGGAGCTCATCCACGCAAAGGGGGAGAGGTCTGCCGCTAAACTGGCTACGTGGCAGGCTTGGGACTCGTCTCTGCGGAAGGGGCGAGGTCCGACCCCGTGGGACACGTGTTGCCCCCGGAGCTACCTCTGTGGAAGAGCGAGGCCAGCCTCGCAGGACACGTGTCACCTTCGGAGCTAGACACTGTGGAGAAGAAAGGCCTAGCCACGCTGGACACGTGTCGCTCTCGGAGCTCACCTCCGAGAGGTCCGGCCCCGCCGGACACGTGTCACCCTCGGAGCTCATCTCCGAGAGGTCCGACACTATGGGACACATGTCGCTCTCGGAGCTTACCTCCGGGAAGTCCGGTCCTACTGGACACGTTTCACCTCTGGAGCTCACCTCCGGGAGGTCCGACGCTATTGGACCATCTTTTCTAAAGCCGACAATTTAGAAGCCCTAGCCCCAAACTCGCCGAGCTAAACCCCTTCGCTAGAGTTTGACCACCGAAGAGACCGCCGACGAGTCCAGACATGATCGCCATCGCCGGAGGAGAGCCGACAAACTATTTTTGCTAGAGGAAGGACCTGAAGGAAGTAAGGTAGGTCTCCATTACCACCTTACGACGTCATCGCGTTTTCTTTGTATCTGTTCTTCGATCCCTTCGAACAGAAGCTTTTTCATGGACGGATCACGTGTTGATCGGTCTGATCTAGATCTTGAGTCCAGATCATTACCACGTCCACATTTGATCTGTACACCTTTGCTCATCGTAAGACCTATGCAAGCCTTGCAAGAGCACGTAACAAACTAAACTGCACCATACGATTAGCATGCATATGCACCATGCATCTTGAGTAAAGTATATGCATGAATATTGATTGCTGTGAATCTTGTATATGCGTGATCGTGAGTAGAAAGACAAGCTCAGGGAGATATCTACGACGAGCCACAACACCAAGACTTCGAGATCCAAGAACAACTAGAGCCACATGAACAAGGCAAGTGGCCCTTGACCATATTGATCCCATGTTTTTGGAAAACTGTTTTGTTTGCGAAAACTGTGAATGCTTGAGTCAACTTGATGGGAAACCCTTTTATAGGAGTTTACTAGTTTTGTTAACCACCCTTGTCACCAGGGAAGTTTATGAGTCGAGTATGGTCGTTTTTACTTTTTGCTTCGCTTATCTACGGGATATGGGAAGCGATAGAATGTGTCTAGCTAACTGCACTCGTATGAATAATGGTAACGAGAAACTGATGTTGATAATGGACATGAATTGGAGGGAGATCTAGGCAAGCTTGGTTTGTCGATGAGGTAGTATGAGATGGTGGTTACTTGCCGTAGATCTAAGGACCGGTTCATGCGAGCCATGCCAGGAATACAGTGCCACCACAAGGCCAAATATGGGTGTGGCTTAGCTGACTAATTAGGTAAGTTGCTAGATTTTTATGGACCGTGGAAGGCGCGGGGAATGGGAGTCGAGTGAGGACTGCCCTGGGAACTGCATGGCACAAGAGGGGGCCCGTAGGTGGGAGAATTGGAGATTCTAGCCTGCTGGTGAAACCTTAGTGAGTCCATACATCTAGTAGCCCCTTTGTAAAGGCTATTTTGTGATCTCTTGGCCATACACCGACGGTTGTGTACTGGTATAATGGAGGTTCTGCAGTTGCTGACGGGTGACGAAATCACAAACTTGTGGGTAAAGTGGTGCCACCTCTGAGAGTGTAAAACTATCATGATAGCCGTGCTTCCAGTCACAAGTGCCTGTACAACCCACATGATTAGATGGGATGGTTTTTGGGATGGTTTTGGATGGTTCGGTTTTGGTTATTGGGATTGTATTTGTTTGGTTATGGTTTGGTCTTTGATTTGGTTTCCGGGACTGCTGACTCTGGTAATGAGAATGGTTTCAGACTATTGAGTCAAAACAAAGAGAATGGTCTCGGTTATGAGACGGAATCGAATATGAGATGAAATGGTAGTGAATACGAGATGGTATTCATGAGATGGTAGTGAATACGAGATGGTATTCATGAGCATGAGAAAAAGTTGAGAAAGATTAATGTCTGGAAGAGACATGAAAAGTGGTAAATCATGATGGAGGTATGTTGATGTTTAAATACATGTTGGGATTATATTCACTTAAATCTAATTGATGTTTTTATCATGATTTGTGAAATAAACTTTGCTTTTATGCAATGAGCCTTTTTATACCTTCCTTGTTGTAAGCTACATATCATATTTTCCCGCACTTGCTGAGTACATCATGTACTCAAACTTGCATTATCATACATCATCAGCAACAGGAGAGGAGTACTATGAAGACCACGTGGAGTATTAGGAGTGTGATCCACCGTCAACTTGCCTGTGGGGATGGAGGAGAGATGGAGCCGCTGCTGCTGCTTAGTTTGCTTTCGCACTAGTTAGAAGACTTCCGCTGCTAGAATAAAGTCTTCCGCTGCTAGAATAAGACTTCCGCTGCTAGAATGAGTTAGACACTCATGAGACAATGTAATAAAACACTATTATTCGTGGTATTATTCTGAATTCAGTTTGTGGATCATATGTGTATGTGTGATGAATATCCTGGCCACACATACCCATCAGTCTCGGTCCCGAGAGGTTTCCTCTCAGAACCGGGGCATCACAGCCAGAGTAGCTCTCCAAGCGGGAGATTGGTGTGTGTTGATCGGCTTGTCATCGTGGTAAATCATCACCTGAGACCTCCACTCCTAACATCCAACACGGGAAATCTTGGTGGAGTGGTAGCAAACATTTAGTTTGCCCTTGAAGCCTGCACGGCGTAGAAGTAGATGTAGTCTCTATAGCATCCCTTCTGTGGCCTCTCCATGAGTGTGATAAGTCACAAAGTTCTCCTCATTTTCAGCAGGTGGTGGAGGAGGTGGTGGGTTGCGTGGGGCAAGCTAGTGTCGTGGTAAACGTCATCCAGTCGACATACAGGCGGTGCAACGCGTGGGAGCCATCTAAAACATGAAAAATTTAAACAATGTGAGAAATAAAGCAAGTGAACAATATATTTTGAGTATAGATAAGACTAGGTACTAAATGAATAAAAGAACAGTAAACATAACACCCCAACATGACACAATTTTGTAAAGTATTTTTTAAGAAAAATAGTATATCCTTAATACGTTTGTTTGTAACTAGGTTTGCGTTCCTACGGAAACCTTAGCTCCTTATACCATGTCACACCCGGTTTTCATGAAGACCAACCGAGTGAATATACACATGTATGTCAGGATTATTCATTCATACATGTGATGACAAATAGTGATAACATCACATATTACATGCCAAGTTCAACGAGTACATAAAGTCTTACATAAATGTCTTTAAAGACTATTAAAGTACTAGATACATCAATGACAATGCATCTGATATTATATTGTGGAGCTCCATCATAGGCATTGTCCGGGGGATTCCGCAAGCCTACTAGAGGTCTTCCAGGTTGATGTCATCTTCGTTGTACTCAACACCATCTCCATAGCCTGAGCAGCAATTAAATCCAACAGAAGCAAGCTAGAGTACCTAAGGTACTCAGCAAGTGTGGGAAAGAAATGACATGAAGGCCAAGACAAGGAAAGGCTTACATCATGGTTTCAGCACTATGCATTAATCCTAACACCTTAGCTTTAATTAGCACCTATATCACTACATAAATGAGTTAATCCCATTTCCATAACCACATCATCAATGCTAGGTTTCGCACTTAACATTCCCAAACATTTCTCTTCACATTCCACTAATCATGAAGAAGTCCGAGCCGCTCTTGGCCGTGAGCACGGTTGTCATGACAGTTTTCCAACTCTGCAGAGTTTGTGCCTCTTTACCACAAGTAATGATTTCATTCCCTGTTTCTGGGCAGACTAAAAGAATCTCCATTTTGCCCGTGGTAGACAACCACATTCACACTTCCATGGTGTGCGGCCAGGAGATCACTACGAGGCCTTTACAAAGGGATTCTTGACTAGCATGAGCCCGCTGAGTTTTCACCCCTAACAGCATCTAGGAGGCGACAACCTCTGCTGCAGTGGCGCCCTCTTGAGCCTTGCGGTTCCCAAGGTAGTCCAGCTGACTCCTATTCTCCACACCTTCCAAACACCTATACTACGTCAGAAATGCACCTAATTACTTGGCCAAGATGCCCCGTCTCAGCATGTGATGGCACGGTAAAGCTAGGTTAAATGCCCCATGAAGTGGTCCTTAGAACCCAGGCAAACACTAAACACTAACCCAATTTCTCTTGCACGTATCACTAACCAAAGTCATCCAGCTTGCCTAGATTCCTAAATCTACCACAAGTCATCATGTATCATAAAATATCATTAAGATCAAGTTGTAATCCATCTTATAGATTTCCTTACAAAACTAAGCATAGCTAAGCATAAAGCACAATAATTCTTATACCAATTAGATTCCCATCATGGCTACAAGGAATAAGTCTAAAAAACTAGGGAGAGCATCCTATCATTTGGATTCACAATTTATGACATAATGCAATTAGTTTCTAGCTAATATTGCTAAAATAGGAGCAAACTTGGTCAAGGACACTTGTCTTCTTCTTGTGGTTGCTCAGAAATGTCGAAGACTTGTTCTTGGAGATTTAGAAACGGCCTTGGGGCTAGTTCTACTCGTGCAAACATAACACAAAACAAAAGCAAAAATACACAATAAGAACTCATCCAACATAAACAATCAAGCAATTCAACATGCATAAAGACATAGATCCATTTATTTATTTGTATCTCTTATGTCAAGCTATCCTCATTCACTTTACACTCCATTTAAATTCTGGCCTAAAGTCACTAAATTTACAGTATATATGTTCACTTTTGGTTTTTTATGATAAACCACTTACTGTTGTCATGATATCATTCTTATACTAAATTTTTGTGTGTATATGTGGATATATACTGCCTTTCAACTTTACATTAAGCCAAATTGCACTACATTTATTGTACATATGCATAAATACACATTTGAAAGTATATATTGCTTCTAAATTTAATTTCAGACTTAAAACTCACACTTAAACTGAAATTTCAGCTTAAATCAGATCTCTATAATATTTACTAAAATTTCAACTACAAGTTTTGCACCAAAAATGCATTTCAGCCTACAACCAAAATTTTCCTAACTCTTAGTAGAATTTTAAGACTTTAATTTAGCCCCTAAAACCTTTTATAATCACTTCCTTGTGAGTCTTATTTTATTATGACTTGCATATTTGTTTTTAGGCCTAAAAATGCAATTTATGCATTAGAACATATTTAAATTTGTTTTTTCATATTATTTATATTGTCTAAACAAAAAATACAGATCATTCTATGGATTCCCTACAAGGCAAATTAACTTAGGGTCAATTTTTGTGATTATTTTCTTTTGTAGTGATTTAATATAACTTTCAGATTTTCTAATACATTATTTTGACTAATTATAGAATTCAAAATGGTATTAAAGTTTTCTACAGGGCTAAATCATGAATTTACAACTCTGACAGGGGTTAACTTCACATTTACAAACTCAATTTCTTAATTCCTGAGAATTTTGGGGTCTAAATCAGCCATTTTTGTTTCCCTAATTCTGGAAAACTATAGGGGCTAGCTAAGAAGATTGCAGGGTATAGATTCTGTTTTGCTAAAAACCTGAGGGTCTAGCTGCAAGTTTCCCGGCAGGATAAAGAGGTATTAAATTTGGGCCGTCGGATTTAAAATGAGGGGCTGGGGAACACACCTTGGGGGTTATATGGATCCAAAAAGCCTGGAGATTGCTCGGCGACGGCTAGACGCGGTGGCCGAAGGTGAGCTCGTTGGGGTGGCGATGAAGTCAAACTTTTTTGGAGTTTCCTCAACATTGAGAATCCCAAGGATTAGGTGAGTGCAGCAGGTGCGTTAGAACAAAGAATGCGATCGGATTTTTGAAGATACAGCAGCAGGGGTGGCGGTTCTCACCGAGTCCGAAGAAGAGCCGAGTAGCAGAAAAGCAGCGGGGTTTCGGGGCTCAAAATGTGAGGATGTGAGGCCGAGGCTGGAGGTGCTTGCGTGCATGTGAGTTTGGCGCGGAAGGATCGGACGTGGGGGCTGCAAACAGGGAAATCGGAGGCAGGTGGCAGGATTTCGGCTCGGGCGATAGTTAGAGGAGGAAGGAGAGAGCTGACATGTAGGGCCCGGCTGGCAGCGAGAGGAGTAGAGAGGGGGAAAGGGCTCTGGGCTGCTGGGCTGTGCCGGGAGATTTCAGCCCATGGTGAGTTTTTTCTTTTTCTTTTTCTTTTCTTTTATGTTTCTCCACTTTCAAACTTTATTTGATTCAAATTTTCATTCCATAGCCCATACATGATTCAAATTTGACTTGAATTCATGTTTCTTAAAAATTTGGATGTTACAACTCCACGCCCTTAAAATGAATCTCGACCTAGATATTCAGAAATCCTAAGAGAATAGATTCGGAAACTGTGACTTGAGTTCATCTTCTCTTTCCCAAGTGGCTTCTTCCTCTGAATGATGTTTCCACTGCACTTTGCACATATGAATCCTCTTTTTTCTCGTGATGCGTTCTGTCGTCTCAAGAATTTTGACCGGATACTCGGTATATAAAAGGTCTTCTTGTACGTCCAACTCATTCATCGGCATTTGTTCTTCTGGTGTTCTAAAACATTTTTTGAGCTGAGGTACATGGAACACATCATGCACATCCGATAGATGAGAGAGTAACTCCAGACGGTATGCAACTTCTCCTTTTCGTTCTAATATTCGGAAAGGTCCGATATACCAAGGTGTCAGCTTCCCTTTCACTTTAAATCGACGAAGTCCTCTGATAGGAGACACTTTGAGGTACACGTAGTCTCCTACTTTGAAGGTTAATTCTCGTCGTCTTGTATCCACATAGTTCTTCTGTGGGGTCTAAGCTACTTTTAAATTGTTGCAGATTTCTTCTACTTTCCTCTCAGCAACTCGTAACACCTCTGGCCCAAACACTTGACTCTCTCCTGTCTGATCCCATAACAGAGTCCTGTGTTTTCTCCCATATAACGCCTCAAACAAAGACATTTTCATGCTGGTCTGGTAGCTGTTATTGTAAGAGAATTCCGCATGCAGTAAAATTTTGTCCCAGCTTCTGTTATTCTTGAGCGCACACGCTCTTAGCATGTCCTCGAGGATTCGATTTGTTCTTTCCGTCCCTCCGTCAGTTTGCGGGTGATATGTTGAACTGAAATTCAAACGAGTCCCCATTGATTCATGCAATTTCTGCCAGAACCTTGAGGTAAATTGTGTTCATCGATCTGACACTGTCTTCTTGGGCACACCGTGTAAACACACAATTATCGACATGTACAATTCAACCAATTTGGAGCCGTTGTATTGTTCTTTTACGGGAATAAAGTGGGCTACCTTTGTTAGTTGTTCGACTATTACCCATATTGAATCATATCCCGATTGGGTTCTAGGCAGCCCTACTATATAATCCATGCTTATTTCTTCCCATTTCCATTGCGGTACCTTGAGTTGATGCAATAACCCCGCAGGTCGTTGATGCTCTGCTTTTACTAATTGACAGGTGTCACATAGGGCAACATGTTCAGTGACATCTCGCTTCATACCATACCATCAATACCTACTTTTAAGATCCTGATACATCTTAGTACTCCCAGGATGAATGGAGTAGTCAAAATCATGAGCTTCTCTCAGGATCTATTCACGAATTTCCTTCACATCTGGCACACATATCCTCTTCCCATGCCATATCGTACCCTATTTATCCTCTCTAAATCCAGGAGTCCTGTTCTCTCTGATTAGTATTTTAATTTACTAGATTTCTCATCACCTTTCTGACCATTACGTATACCTTGTTCTAATGTTGAATTCACTTCCATTACAATGGCCTCACTGTTATTCACAAAACACAAATTGAGTCTTGCAAATTCTTCGCATAATTACGATGGTATGTCACTCATTGTTAACATGCTGACGTGCGGCTTCCAGCTTAAGTCATCTGTAACAGCACTAGCCTTTCCCGGATTGTAATTAATAGCCACATCAAAATCATTGATCAATTCTAACCATCTTCATTGCCTGAGGTTGAGATCTGGTTGCGTGAAAATTATATTTTAAGTCTTATGATCGGTGTCGATCTCGGTCCTCTTACCCATTAAGTAATACCTCTATAGCTTCAACGCATGAACCACCGCTGCTAACTCTAGGTCATGCGTAAGGTAGTTCTTTTCATGCTTCCGGAGCTGCCTAGAGGCATACGCAACGATATGTCCGTCTTGCATAAGGACACACCCCTCCATGTCCTGAAACATCATAGTACACAAAAAATTCTTTTGCATATCCGGCATAACTATGACAGGAGCTGTTGTCAACTTTTTCTTTAATTCTTGAAATCTTGACTCACATTCTAGTGTCCATGTGAAAGTGACACCCTTCTCTAACATCTTAGTGAGAGGCTTCATGATCTTGGAGAACCCTTCAATGAATCATCGGTAATATCCTGCCAAGCCTAAGAAGCTTCGTTTTTACCCAACATTCTCAGGAGTCTTCTAGTTTTACACATCCACTATCTTAGCAGGATCCACGGATATTCCTCCTTCAGATATTATGTGTCCTAAGAAAGGCACTTTCTTTAGCCAAAATTCACATTTACTGAACATGGCATATAGCTGATGTTCTCGCAGTTTTTGTAATACCATCCTCAAGTTTTTTTCATGTTCCTCTTCATCTTTAGAAAAAATAAGAATATCATCAATGAATACTACCACAAACTTATCCAAATATTCCATGAATACCTTTTTGATGAGATACATAAAGTACACCGGAGCATTGGTTAACCCGAACGACATGACTGTGTACTCATAAAGCCCATATCGAGAGACAAAAGTTGTTTTAGGAATATCGGAAGGACGTATCTTTAATTGATGATATCCGGAATGGAGGTCAATCTTTGAAAATACACATGTGTGTTTTAATTGATCAAACAAGTCCTCAATGAGTGGCAGCGGGTACTTGTTTTTAATGGTTAGCTCATTAAGTGCGCGGTAATCTACACATGACCTTTGGGTTCCATCTTTCTTAGGTACAAATATCACTGGAGCTCCCCATGGTAAGGAACTAGGATGAATGTATCCTTTCTCTGTCAACTCTCGGATATGTTCCTTGAGATCTTGTAGCTGTTTGGAATCCATCATATAAGGTCTCTTATATATTGGGGCCATTCTAGGTAATAATTCAATCGCGAATTCCACTTCTCGATCGAGTGGCATACCTGGTAATTCCTTAGAAAAGACGTCTGGAAACTCATTTACCACCCTTATGTCTTCAACCGTTGTTTCCACTTGATTGAGTCTAATATCTTTCCTTGGTTCATGGACGGCCATGAACTTGACTTTGGTGCCACTCGTATGGGTTAACTCCACCGTTCTCATTGAACAATAAATCACACCTTCATACTTAGTCATCCAATCCATTCCCAAAATTATATCTACCCCTTGTGAATTTATCACTATGAGGTTTGCGGGAAACACTACTCCATTAATGTTTAGATTCACCCTAGGGCATACTTGTCTTGTTCTTATTTCTCCTCTGGAGAGTTCACGGCTAACATACGGCTCATATGTGTGGTTGCTAGATCATGATTTTTAATGAATTCCTTAGCAATAAAAGAGTGGGTAGCACCATAATCGAATAGAATCATAGCAATGTGGGAATTGTTGGGAAACGTACCAATCACCACATCTGGCGCTTCCCGTGCTTCCTCCATGGTCACATGATTCACCCTTCCATGCATAAGGTTCTGCTGTTGTGATTGCGGTGGTTTCTTCTTTGAGAACTTGTGAGTATAGTGTCCAACCTCGCCACAGTTGAAGCATTGCACCCCAGCTTTAGGTGCCTGACCCTTGTTGTTTTGTGGTGGGTTTTGCTGACCTGTTCCGGCTGGCCTAGGTGGAAAGGAAGGGTGTGGCTGCTGCATTTGCTGGTGCTGCGGCTGAGTTTGTGGCGTGGGAGGCTTGAAAGTGTGGTTGTAACTCTTCTGTGCTTGATAGGGCACCATGAGACGGCTCATTTGTCCAGCGGACTGCCGTGCAAAGTGCGGTCAAACATTACTTCCTGAGGACTGTCCCTGCCAAGTCATCTTCCTCTTACGGTCTTCATCCAACTCCCTTATTTTCTTCTCTACAATGAATGCTCTATCCACCATTTTCTTGAAACTAGGTCATTCATTGGAAGATATGGTGTACTGTGTCTCCTTGTTAAGTCCTTCCATGAAACAGTCTTGTTTCTTCTCATCGGTGTCAATATCACTGGGTGCATAGCGGGACAGCTGCGTGAATTTGGTGAGGTAGTCACGCACCGTCATGCTTCCTTGCTTAAGATCGCCACACATGGGATTGGTTCAAAATGTGAGACAACTTTAGTAAGAAAAATGAGACTAGGCAGGGGCTAGGAGGAAGCAAGAGGAAGTCTTGCGTGCGTAGCCCTGCCCGTGTCGATTGAGGACCGATCCATGTACGGCCCCGCTGAACAAGTTTGAATGTACTGAAGGCATATCGGATATATAAGGTCCGATGAACTGATGTAACCTATACAGCCGGGCGTCGAGGCATAGCACACCGATTTATAGGTGTAGGTTGAGGGCAGCAAGGTGGAAATATGCTAACGTGCATAGAGAGATGCTCCGTGTAGGGAACCTTCTGCTCGTTTCGGTGCGACCGGTTTGACGTTTGGGCTGTTGGGTGAAAGGTTGTCCCATACGACATCGGTTGAGTGTGCTGTGCATCTCCTAGGATGGGCATACGTGACATGCTATTCGGGCACCCCTGCAGGTGTATAACGAGTCGATTTGCCGTCCCTCACGGTTATGAGTACCGCTTGTTCACTGTGTCGTGACATAGGTAAAAATATGGAATGTTGTGATACAATACTGCTGATATGAATTACTTGTTTTGTTACATGTGTGCCACCAAATATTGCTCACTAAATTTCAGATTTGTGAACCTTTAACTTGTGGCTAAAATATGAATTAAGGATGAACTTGTAGGCGTGTCCTTTTCTGCAAACTGCCATCCTACATTTGTTATGACCTACATGTAGAGTTTCATGTGTAGGAGAGTCGGTTAAGACATGCTGAGCCATTGTGCTCACGGTTGCTGCTATGAGTGTTTGCAGGTGAGGAGTATCCCACGGACTCAGAGTACGAGTCCACCGGCGAGGGCTACCCTCCGTCGGGGGCTACGGCTATGTGGGAGCCATACACACCGCGGTGATGCTGAGTGTAACTAGTGTGGGTTGTCCGTAGGGCCGGATAACCAACTTTTGCTAGTTAGGTGTTGGTGTGAGTTGTACAAATACTTTCCGCTGCAGTAGACTCTGTAAATAGATGTAAACTGAAGATTTGTACTACTTTTGTACAAATTCAGTATGTTTTCAATGTATTACTATGTTTCCTTATCTTGTGTGCTGTCGGGTGTCGCATCGTGCGACACCACCCTTTGTGATCCTGGAATGTACGGATTTCGGTCCGTCACAGTTACCTCGCCAAGGAAGAATGCGAGGAGGGGACAAGACATGGACTATCCATGTCGATTTTCCAACAGGACCTACGCCACCGGGTTGGGCACCGTTCACCGTGACGGTGAAAGGGAGACAACCGTAAGATATGTGGCAAGTGGCAGCCCGCGACACTATGTCGTGTTTTTGCCATCTACACTATGAGGGATATGGAGGGCACTCCATACGCGCTTGTCCCAGTGGAGGGACGAGCTAACCACGTGTGGTGGGAGCGGTACTTTGAGGCAACTGATTCGAGTTGCCCAAGGTACAACCTAGCGGAGGCAAACCTCAGCCTCCATTTGACGGCCGGGAAGAACGTGATGGACAGCCAAGCTGTCCATATGGCTCGACATGCCGTGGAGCTCAAGGAGAGCACCATCCGCCGTGACCATTTCGAGAGTGCCCACAACACACTCCGTAATGTGCTTCTTCCGACGATCAAGCGACTGAATGAGCAGCACAATCAGTTGCGTCGTGTGAAGAAGGCGAGAAAGAAAAGCTGTGTCGACATCACGGCTTTGCAGCAGCAGGTACAAACCTTGACCCAGCAGAACGAGGTCCTTACTCAAGAGCGTGATGACTCTATTGAGGAGGGGAAGAACTGGGAGGAGGATTATAACCAGGCCATGGACGAGGTGCATGCTTTGCAGGACCTCGTACCTCCGGTAGTGGGCCTACCGACGGTAGGTGCAGTACCCGTGGTTTTGGGTATCTGGGCGATTTCGGAACCTGAACCTGAAGAGGAGGTCATGGACCTTGAGCCACCAGCAGAACTAGCGGAGGAGGAAGACCCGCAGGAGGTCGAATTCTACTCCGAGTAGTGAGTTTACCGTTGCCATGTAGGGCAACGAGGGTGGTGTGTAATAACTTTTGTAACAGCGACAAGTCATGTAAGAAGTAGCATGTGTATATGTAGTGACGACATGAGCATGACTTCTCTGAGTTTTGAGATTGATGTATCTTGTATAAAGTTTTTGCTCTATCAATATATGTGAATGTTGTGCAATTTTCTCCATGTGTCACTGCAGTACCTACTGTTCTCTATGGAATTTTGAGTATGACATGTGCTAGCTTTGAATTTCAGAATGACTTGTACTCGTGCCAACCCTTAGGTTGGGGGGTTCAACTCAGGGGGGATAAGCCTCCCAACAGCCTCCCGGGACTTCTTCAGACAAAAGCAGCAGAAACCACAGCCACCACCGCTGCCAACGGTCACGTTGGCAGATATTGTTGCGGCCATGGCGGGCTCGCACCCGCAGCACACCTAGTTGCTGCAAACTCTGATTGCAAATACATGTCGACCAGAGAGGCGTAAAGACCTGGAGGAACGATAGCAAAGTTCCTACTCGGATTTCCTTGTGATGCATCCCCCAGTATTCTCAAGGGCGGATGAACCCATCAATGCGGACAACTGGCTCCGCACGATGGAGATGAAATTCGGGCTGCTCCAAGTTAGTGAGCAGCGGAAAACACAGTTCGTGGCCCAGCCACTTCAGGGGTCCGTGAGCGCTTGGTGGGTGAATTTCTGCGCCTTGCAACCCACCGAGCGAGTGCTGACCTGGGCAGAATTCCGGACGGCCTTCAGGGCCTATAATATACCGCCGGGTCTGATGAAGAGGAAGACACAAGAATTCCTCCGCCTACAGCAAGGGAACCGGAACATGCTGGAGTATGCACGGGCGTTCAATGATTTCGTGCTCTATGCTTCCTATCACGCCGATACGGATGAGAAGAGGCGGGACTACTTTTACCACGGGCTAAATTGGCTTCTGATGGACAAGTTGGTGATGTTCAATCACGAAATGATTGATGCTGCGATTGTACAAGAGGACTCCGGCAAGGAGTTGGCAGCAGCGGAGAAGAAGCGCAGCATGCCGCAAAGCAGCGGAGAGGGAGGTGGTCCTCCCCAGAAATATCGGATGACGTATCGCTCACCATCGGGTCAACGCTGGCAGCCACCGCAACCACTGATGCAATTCCGTAATCGGCCGTATTCACCACCTGCGTTCCGACCGGCATTAGCAGCACCTCCGCAGCAACAACAGCAGCAGAGGGTGATGCCGCGTGCGTTTGCACCTCAGCAGCACATGCCGGTCTTTTGTACCCCAAGCACTGGCCAGCCATCGACCACATGTTTCAAGTGTGGTCGCCAGGGGCACTTCGCCAATAACTGCCCCAAGAAGCAAGGCAGCAGAGTGGCACCACAGTTTCCGGGGAGGAATCATACCCGGAATCCCATTAATGCGTGGCAGGCAAACCCTAAGCCCGGCACCATCCACCAACTCACCATAAAGGACGTGTCGGAGGGAGAACCCATACTTGCGGGTATGTTCCAACTCCACAAACATCCCGCCATAGTTTTATTTATTTCGGGTGCCAAGCATAATTTTATTAGCCAAGCTTATATTGCTGAGCACAGTTTGCAAATACTACCCACCAAAAGTCCATACTTGATTTGTTCACCGGGTGGGAAAATTTCAGCAAGCATGATTGTTCCAAAAGCGCCATTATGCTTAGGGGGTAGAGTATATCCTACGTCTCTAATATCTTTAGAAGGACAAAAGGTCGATGCCATCTTAGTGATGTCGTGGTTAACCCACCACGGCGCTGTTTTAGACACCGTCCTACGAGTCGTGCATTTGCATCCGGAGATGCATGAGTCTCATTCATTATCTCTGGACAGTCCACAAATAAAACTTCCAGCTGTATACCAGTCCACCACCATCAGATTGGAAGATATTCCAGTAGTCCGTGAGTTCTCTGACGTGTTTCCGGATGATTTACCGGGTATGCCGCCCGACCGGGAGGTGGGGTTCAAGATTGAGCTTGCACCGGGAACCATGCCAATATCCAGAAGGCCGTACAAGATGGCACCAAAGGAATTGGCGGAATTGAAAACGCAGTTGACGGACCTGCTGGAAAAGGGGTTTATTAGGCTGAGCTCCTTGCCATGGGGCTGTTCAGCATTATTTGTGAAGAAGAAAGATGAAACGTTGCGGCTTTGCGTGGACTATCGTCCACTAAACGCCGTAACCATCAAGAACAAGTACCCATTGCCATGGATCGACATCTTATTTGATCAGTTGGTCAAAGAAAAGATCTTTTCCAAAATAGATTTAAGATCAGGGTACCATCAAATTAAGATACGGGCTGAGGACATCCCAAAGACGGATTTCTCAGCGAGGAACGGACTTTATGAGTACCTTGTCATGTCCTTCGGCCTCACCAACGCTCCAGCTCATTTCATGTACTTGATGAACTTGGTATTCATGCCGGAGCTGGACAAGTTTGTCGTGGTCTTCATCGACGACATATCGGTATATTCCAAGTCGGAGGAAGAACACGCGAAGCACCTGCGTATAGTCTTGCAACGGCTGCGGGATCACAAGCTATACGTGAAATTCAGCAAGTGTGAATTCTGGATATCGCAAGTACCTTTCCTCGTGCATATTATCTCAGCGAGGGCATCGCTGTAGACCTGAGCAAGATTGAACAAGTGCTGAATTGGAAGTCCCCGAGGTCTGTCCACGAGGTATGGAGTTTTCTCGGACTCGCGGGATATTATCAGATGTTCATTCCGAACTTCTCGAAGATTGCCAAGCCTATGACTGAGCTGCTGAAGGAGACTACAAAATATGTTTGGAGTCCAGCATGTGAAGCAGCATTCAAGGCTTTAGTGAAGCACCTAACATCAGCACCGGTTTTGGTGCAGCCAGACACGACAAACTGTTTGATGTGTACTGCGATGCATCCGGCATTGGGCTCGGATGTGTGCTGATGCAAGACCGAAGGGTGGTCGCGTATGGATCACGGCAGCTCTGGAATCATGAGCAAAACTATCCAACTCATGACTTATAAATTTCTGCCGTGGTACTCACACTCAAGATGTGGAGGCACTACCTACTCGGTAACCTCGTACATTTATATACTGATCACAAGAGCCTCAAGTACATATTCACTCAGAAAGAGTTGAACATGAGACAAAGAAGATGGTTAGATGTCACACCCGGTTTTTCCGAAGAACAACCAAGTGAATATCACATGTATGCCAGGATCATTTTCTCATACATGTGATGACAAATAGTGAAGCATCATTTATTACAAGCCAGGTGTCGAATATAAGTAAGTCTTACATAGTAAATGTCTCGATGGACAATAATAAGTTCATCACAAGTAAATAAACTAGCAGTGGAATATTATTCTTGTGGGCTCCGTCACAGACGTTGCCCGGGGGTCTCCATGAACCTAGAAACCTTCTTCGGGTCCAAAGTCTTGGTCATTATACACCACCTCATTATCTTGACCTGAGCAGCAATATAAACCAACAAATATGCAAGGTTGAGTACCGATGGTACTCAGCAAGTGTGGGAAAGTTATGACATGCATGGCTAGAACAAAGGGAGGTTGAACTCATGGTTAAAGCACTACGCAATCAATACCTATCACCTTAGCTTATTAAGCACCTACATTACTACACAGGTGGAATGATCCAAATTTCCCATCCCATCATCATAATCAAATAACCATAACATCATTTCCAATGTTAAGCTCCCCGCTTAACATTCACAACTTTCAAAACCATCACTCCTCTAATCATGAATAAGTCCAAGCCGCTCTTGACCGTGAGCATGGCTGTCATGACAGTTTTGACTCTGCAGAGTTTGCAACACTGTACCCACATGTAGTGATTTCATCCCCCAATGCCGGGTGGACTAAAAGAACCTCCATTATGCCAGTGGCTACGAACCACATTCACACTTCCCAGGTGTGTAGCCAGGAGATCACTACGAAGCCTTTACAAAGGGATTCCCGACGAGCGTGGGCCCACTGAGGTTTCACCCCTAACAGCATACAAGAGGCTCCAACCCCGCTGCAGTGGCCCCCTCTTGAGCCTTGCGGTTCATATGGTAGTCCAGCTGACACCTATTCCCCGCACCATCCAACATACCCATACTACGCCGGGGATACACCTAATTAATTGGCCAAGCTGCCCCATCTCAGCATGTGGTTGGCACGGTAAAGCCAGGTTACATGCTCCATGAACCGATTCTTAGAATCCAGGCAAGTACTAAACACAAACCCGAGTCTCATGCACCCAGCACACAACCAAAACATCCAACTTGCCTTGATCCCTACCTCTACATAACTCACAATATCTCATTCAAGAGTATGGTAAAATAAACTGATGATCTCATATCCCAAATATTCCATTCTAAGCATGGCTAAGCATATGCATAATAATAAATGACATGATAAAATAAATCCCAACCCAAGCTACAAGGAAACAAGATAATGCAATTCTAGGAAAACTTCCTAGCATGGGTTTCATATTTCATTTGACAATGCAAATAATTCTATCTACACATCCTAGCATAGGATCAAAGTGATCAAGGACACTTGCCTCCTTCCTGCTGCTCTTGAAATAGGTAGTCCTGATCTTGGAAAGGAATAACTTGCTCTTGAGCAGGTTCTACATCATACCATCACATATAGCAAAAGAAAAACAACAATCCATAAGACATTGTTCATACTTCCACTTCATACAAACCGCACATTCATATGTAACAAAGCCATTCACAACTTCTATGTGTTGTGTTTACTCTATGTGTGTTGACCTTTGGCTTACATGTACTTTTAATCATGTGTATATGATTCCTACTTTTGTGTTCACATTTATACTTACATACTATATATATGAGTTTCCAATTTAAATAAATTCCTTATATTCAATTACTACACCTTTTACCTACCAAGTATGCATGAAATGTATTTTCCTTCTTCATATGTGTCTTCAGAATTTCTACCAACCCTAAACTGAATTCTTTGGATTTTAGAACTCCATTTATCATTTACTAGTTGCTATATTTTCAGATTTATTTCCTATGCCTAAATGTGAACTTTATTATGAAAATAACAAGACACATCATCTAAACAGAATAGGTTCTGATCTAAAATATTTATTGATATATTTTTGACCTTTTCCTCTGATGTAAACTATTTTACAATTATTTTCCCTATTTTCCAGAACTATACTTTACTTAAAAATGTGTCCCTAAATGTGAATAATAAATTAAACAGATTCATTTCAGCCCAAAATATATTTTTATCTCACTCCAAAGTTTTCTAAATACTGAGAAAGTTTTTAATTTAATTTTGACAATATGTTTGTCCCACTTTTTAAATTTTAAACACTAGCCACATATTCAATTTCCTAATTTAAATATTAAACAGGGCTAAAAAGGTAAACTCACCCCACTACAGGGTCTATAATACTATTTTAACAATTTTCAGGGGTCTAGCTACACATAACAGAGGAGTTTTTCCTAATTTTTATTAAGTCCAAGGGCTAAAACTGATTTTTAAATGAATTTACACGATTTCTGAAGTTCCAGGGGCTAGATCAGAAGTTTCCGGGGCTAGCTCTTATTTCCCGAGAACCCCAGGGGGTAGCACATAAGATTTCCAGTCTTTATAACGCGGGGCTGATGTGGACCGTCCGATTTTAAACCGACGGCTGAGATTATAACGTCGAACCGGTACGCGGGGATTTAAACTCTACCGTGCGATTTAAAATAAACGGCGCTCAAGCGGCCACGTCGCTCTGATCGAGCGCGGGCGGCGCTGCCCGGCGGCGCACGGCGGTGGGGGCGGCGATCTCGCCGGAAAGTTTTGGATCTTCGTGAATTCTTCCTAGAACTGTGATTTTATGGCATAGATCGGCAGAGGGGAGGTCGGGGATCTCACCTAGGGGGTTTTCTTGAGCTCGGAGGTCCTGGAAGGCGGTCGGCGACGAGGTCCGAAGTGAAACCACGGCGAGGCTCGTCGACGCTGTGTTCGAACCGCAAGTCACCGAGTTTTCTGCACCTGCAGGGTTCCCCGGAGGCGGTGGATCAAGACCAGCGAGTTAGATCAGAATTTCCGAGCGTAGATCGGCCAGAATTCGCCGGAGAAGGCTCGGGTTCTCACCGGAGTAAAAACGGCGGATCGCGTGGGAAAACAGAACGAGGTCAGGGTTTTTATAGACGGGGGAGGGCGGCGGGGTGGTTTAGATCGAGTTTGCGTCGCCCCCGATCGAAATTCGGCTGGAATACGCAGAAATCTGGGTCGGTTTGGATTCAGGGTGAGAGAGATTCCGCCGATCGCGGGCGCGGGCGCGAGGTAGAAGAAGGGCTGGCGGGCCCCGCCTGTCAGTGTGAGGAAGGGGGCGCGCGCAGCTGCGGGCTGGCGCGGTTGCTGGGTGGGCCGGCTGGTGGGTTTCGGCCCACTGGCCGGTTTTTTTTCTGTTTTCCTTTTTCTTTTTCTATTTCTTTTCTGTTTTGAGTTTAAATTGAATTCCAGTTTGAATTTAAATTGTTGCAAAACATGCAACATGTCCAAAAATTTTTAAATTCCCCTCTTAACATGATTTAGGATCTTAACAAGATTTTTGGGGTGTTACAGCTCTACCCCCCTTAAAATAAATCTCGTCCTCGAGATTGGGGGTTCTAAGAAAACAATTCCCGAAATTGTGCCTTGAGCTCATCTTCCCGTTCCCAGGTGGCTTCCTCTTCTGAGTGATGCTTCCACTGCACCTTGCACATCCGGATTCATTTTTTTCTGGTGAGGCGTTCCATTGTCTCCAAAATCTTGTATGGTTGCTCGGCATAAGACAAATCCTCAGCTACGTCCACTTCATTCATGGGTAACACCTCTTCAGGCGTCCTTAGGCATTTCTTGAGTTGTGACACATGGAACACATCGTGCACATCCGATAGGCGAGCCGGTAATTCCAGTTGATACGCCACTTCGCCTTTCCTCTCCAGAATTGGAAAGGGTCCGATGTATCGAGGTGACAACTTCCCTTTCATCTTGAACCGACGAAGTCCTCGGATAGGGGACACCTTGAGATAGACATAGTCTCCCACGTTGAAAACGAGCTCTCTTCTTCGTACATCGGCATAGCTCTTTTGGCGTGTCTGTGCTATCCTCAAATTGTTGCGAATTTCCTTCACCTTCGCCTCGACTTCTTGTAGTACTTCTGGACCAAACACTTTACTTTCCCCTGTTTGGTTCCAAAATAGGGGAGTTCTGCACTTCCTCCCGTACAAAGCTTCAAATGGTGACATCTTCATACTAGCTTGATAGCTGTTGTTATAGGAAAACTCCGCATACGGTAAGTTCTTGTCCCAACTCCAATTGTTTTTGAGTGCACATGCCCTCAGCATATCTTCAAGGATCTGATTGGTTCTCTCCGTCTGCCCGTCAGTTTGGGGATGATAGGCAGAGCTAAAATTCAGATGGGTTCCCATGGTTTCATGCAACTTCTGCCAGAACCTTGAGGTGAACTGTGTCCCTCGATCCGACACTATCTTCTTTGGCACTCCATGGTAACACACGATCCTTGACATGTACAACTCTGCTAATTTGGATCCGCTGTAGCTTTCTTTCACGGGGATGAAGTGAGCTACCTTGGTTAGCCTATCAATGATGACCCATATCGAATCATACCCTGATTGGGTCCTGGGCAGTCCCATTATGAAATCCATACTGATTTCTTCCCATTTCCATTCAGGCACTTTGAGTGGTTGCAATAATCCTACGGGCCGTTGATGTTCTGCTTTCACCAACTGACATGTGTCACATAGGGCAACATGTTCCGCGACATCGCGCTTCATGCCATACCACCAATACCTGCTCTTGAGGTCCTGGTACATCTTCGTACTCCCAGGATGAATGGAATAGTCGGAATCATGAGCCTCCTTCAAAATCAATTCACGGATCTCCTTTACTTCTGGCACACAGATTCTTTTCCCGTGCCACACCGTTCCTTGTTCATCCTCTCTAAAACCAGGAGCTTTATTTTCCTTGATGAGTTGTCTGATCTCTTGTATCTTCTCGTCATTCTAATGACCCTCGCGGATGTCTCGCTCGAGTGTGGAGTCCACTTCCATAGCGATGGCTTCACCACTATTTACCAAGCATAGATTGAGCCTTATAACCTCGTCCTTCAATTCTGCAGGCATGTCCTTCAAGCTCAACTTATTGACCTGCACTTTCCGACTCAAAGCAACGGCCACGACGTTTGGTTTCCCAGGATGATAGTTGATGCCCACATCAAAGTCATTGATTAGCTCTAACCATCTCCTTTGTCTGAGGTTGAGATCTGGCTGTGTGAAAATGTACTTCAAACTCTTATGATCCGTATATATCTTTGTCCTCTTCCCCATTAGATAGTGTCGCCAAATTTTCAACACGTGTACCACTGCGGCTAGTTCTAAGTCATGTGTAGGATAGTTCTTCTCATGCTTCCGGAGCTGCCGGGATGCATAAGCCACGACATGCCCTTCTTGCATGAGAACACATCCCAACCCGTTTCCAGAGGCATCGCAGTACACTGTGAAATTCTTCTGCATATCTGGCATAACCAACACTGGGGCTGTGGTCAATCTTTTCTTTAGCTCCTGAAAACTCGTCTCGCACTGTGGCGTCCATGTGAATGTGATTCCCTTCTCCAACAGTTTGGTGAGGGGTCTCGAGATCTTAGAGAATCCCTCAATAAACCGTCGATAGTATCCAGCCAATCCCAAGAAGCTTCGAACTTCCCCGACATTGTCAGGGGTCTTCCTCTTCTGTATATCCTCGATTTTGGCAGGATCCACGGAGATTCCTCCCTCCGAGATTATATGTCCTAAGAAGGGAACTCTCTTCAGCCAAAACTCACACTTGCTCAACTTGGCATATAGTTGGTGTTCTCTTAGCCTCTGCAACACCAACCTTAGATGTTTCTCATGTTCTTCTTCATCTTTGGAGAAGATGAGAATGTCATCTATGAAAACCACCACAAATTTGTCCAGATATTCCATGAATACCTTGTTCATGAGATACATGAAGTATGCCGGGGCATTAGTTAGCCCGAAAGGCATGACAGTGTATTCATACAGTCCGTACCGAGATACGAAAGCTGTCTTGGGAATATCTGATTGCCTTATCTTGAGTTGGTGGTATCCCGACCTGAGATCAATTTTCGAGAACACACAAGCTCCCCTCAACTGATCAAACAAGTCTTCAATGCGGGGTAATGGGTACTTGTTCTTGATGGTTACCTCATTCAAGGCCCGGTAATCCACGCATAACCTTTGGGTTCCGTCCTTCTTGGGCACAAATATCACCGGAGCTCCCCATGGTGAGGAACTAGGGCGAATATACCCCTTCTCTGTCAATTCTCTCAAATGATCCTTGAGTTCTTCTAGCTGCTTGGAGTCCATCCGATAAGGTCTCTTGTATATCGGGGCTGTTCCAGGCACTAACTCAATTGCAAATTCCACTTCACGATCGGGAGGCATACCTGGCAACTCCTCCGGAAAAACATCTGGATATTCCCTGATGCTCCTGATTTACTCAACTTTCACCTCAACTTGATTTAATTTAATGTCCCTCCTAGGCTCGTGTATTGTTATGAACTTTACTCTTGTGCCACTAGGGTGAGTTAGTTCTACCGTTCTGGTCGAACAATGGATGATTCCTTTATGTTTTGTCAACCAATCCATACCCAAGATAATATCTATCCCTTGTGAATCTATCACTATGATGTTAGCAGTAAATACCACCCCATTAATGTCTAGGTTCACTTTGGGACACACTTGTCTTGTCCTTATTTCTCCACCTGGAGAGTTTACGGCTAGCATATGGTTCATTTGTGTGGTTGCTAGGTCATGCTTCTTAACAAACCCTTGAGCAATGAACGAGTGGGTAGCACCAGAATCAAACAGCAGGGTTGCAAGGTGTAAATTGGCAGGAAACTTACCAACTACCACGTCGGGTGCCTCTTGCGCTTCCTCCATAGTGACGTGGTTCACCCGTCCTCTCATTACATTCTGCTGTTGTGGCTGCGCGGGCTTCTTCTTTGGGCACTTATGGGCATAGTGCCCCACTTCACCACAATTAAAACATTGCACCCCACCTTAGGTGCTTGGCCTTTATTGTCTTGGGGTTGGTTTGGAGGTCCTTGCACTGCTGGTCGATGTGGATATGCGGGGCGAGGCTGCTGTATAAACGGACGTTGCGGCTGTGCTGGTGCTGCCGGAGGCCTGTAGTTCGGGTCGTACCCTCTTGGTGCTGAGTAGGGTACCGCAGCACGGTTCGTCTGCCCTGCAAGTTGCGGCATCAGACGTGGGCGGGTGTTGCTCCCTGAGGCTTGATGTGACCACCCGGCCTTCCTCTTATTCTCATTTTCCAAGGCCTTTAGCTTCCTTTCTACCACAAACGCTCTGTCCACCATCTTTTGGAAGCTTTCATACTCATTTGAGGACAATGCACACTGCATTTCTGTGGTAAGTCCCTCCACGAAACCATCTTGTTTCTGCTCATCAGTCTCTATGTCCCGTGGGGCATAACGGGATAGTTGAGTAAATTTAGTGAGGTATGCCCTCACCGTCATGTTTCCCTGCTGCAGTCCCAAGAACTCCTTCCTCTTGTTTTTGAGTTCACCTCTTGGGATGTAATGGTTGCGGAAGCTACGCTTGAACTCTTCCCAAGTGATGTTCTCAGGGTCATGATGGGCGGCCACGTAGGCGGTCCACCAATCAGCAGCAGGTCCATGCAATTGATGAGAGGCAAACAGCACCCTCTCATACCCTTGGCACTGTATGATCCTCATCTTGCTCTCAATGGTCTTAAGCCAATCATCTGCCTCCAGAGGTTCAGCAGCACTTGCAAACTTTGGAGGTTGAGTTCCTAGAAACTCACTCAACCTTGGTTGGCGTGGTGCAGCTTGTGGAGGTGGAACTTGATGCAAGTTGGCCACCACTTGAGTCAAGTTCTGGATGAGCTGATTTTGATTCTCCAGAATTTGGTGGAGGAGATCAACTCCTTCACGGCGACCACCCCGTCGTGGCCTCCAGAAAGATGAGGGTTGCACGCCTCATCGTTGTTGTTGGCGGGGTTGGCAGCACGTCCTTTTCCTCTTCTGGTCATCTGGCAGAATCAATCAATGTTAATTTGAAAGCATTTTAGTATCATCTTACTACTTTCATTTGTTTGCACTTTGAAGTGTTGAGGCTTTGTTATACTTTTCTGAGGGTTCATTTCTCACACCAAAAGTAAATGCAATATTATTTCATGTGGGTTCACATACCAAAGCAAAACAATCTAAAGACGAGGCTGTGGACAATTGCTCATGGTTTCCACAACTCACGTCACACACCAAGCATTAACACACCATTAACTTAACGTAACGACTCGACTATTCGACATCTTACTAACTAAGGGAAGGACTCTACACTACTCGTTTTCTTGAGCTGGCTCCTCTGGATTTTCCTCATCATTTCGGCTGCCTTCTGACTCTGCTTTGGGTGGGGAGGCTGCTGGTGGAGAAGTGCGACGATGCCTGATCGCTCGGCGATCTGGGGTGTCAGGAGTCCATGTATCGTTCACGGTGACACACAGTTCATTCCCATCTCCTCTTTCTCCCGCCCTCAACTAGGCTCGCAGCAATGCCTCCGTTTCCTTCAGGGTGTCCCGAACATCCTGAAGCTCTTGCTGACACTCCTGCGGTCGAGTGCTGAGCATAGCAGCATCCTCCAAGCACAAGTCCATGTGCTCATGGGAAGTCCCTTGCTGCACTGGCGGGTACTTGTACTCCGGGGTACCACTCTCACGCTGGAGGACATACATGTACTCAGTCCTGTCCAGGTGGCGACGATAGATGTGACTCTGGCAGGTGATAGCCTCCCAGGTAACATCCTTCTCCGCATCGACCTGTGTCGCTCTACAGGCTGGAGAGCGGTGGATCTTAAGCAGCTGATTTTCGTGTATAATCCTCATCTCTGAACTCCATTCTTCCCTCTTCTCACGGATGGTCCTGGTGGAGTTATAGTGGATGATTAGCTTGCCCGTATTGCCGGCGGCTTCGAGCATACGTCGAAGACGGCGCAACAAGCCTCCTACTGCCAATCCGTAGGAAAGGTACATCACCGGACGGCTCTCCTCTCTTTGGGCAAGGGCAACTACGGGAACTCTCCCTCCTGTGGACTTGCGAGCGGCGCGAATCATGCTAACCATCTAAAACAAAAAGCATTTAAACTTAGGTTAGATAAACTTTTAAGCAAAAATCCTATTTTGAATGAAAGTTGGGGTAAGATGAAGAAAGTGACTCCTTAAATAACACTTTTCAACCCACACCTTGTAAAATAGTTTTTAAGAAAATAGGGCCCTTAAGTACGTCCATTTCTACCTAGGTCCACGTTCCTACGGGCAACCTTGGCTCTGATACCACTTCTGTCACAAACGGTTTTCCCGAAGAACAACCAAGTGAATATCACATGTATGCCAGGATCATTTTCTCATACATGTGATGACAAATAGTGAAGCATTATTTATTACAAGCCAGGTGTCGAATATAAGTAAGTCTTACATAGTAAATGTATCGATGGACAATAATAAGTTCATCACAAGTAAATAAACTAGCAGCGGAATATTATTCTTGTGGGCTCCGTCACAGACGTTGCCCGGGGGTCTCCATGAACCTAGAAACCTTCTTCGGGTCCAAAGTCTTGGTCATTATACACCACCTCATTATCTTGACAGAGCAGCAATATATACCAACAAATATGCAAGGTTGAGTACCGATGGTACTCAGCAAGTGTGGGAAAGTTAAGTCATGCATGGCTAGAACAAAGGGAGGTTGAACTCATGGTTAAAGCACTACGCAATCAATACCTATCACCTTAGCTTATTAAGCACCTACATTACTACACAGGTGGAATGATCCCAATTTCCCATCCCATCATCATAATCAAATAACCATAACATCATTTCCAATGTTAAGCTCCCCGCTCAACATTCACAACTTTCAAAACCATCACTCCTCTAATCATGAAAAAGTCCAAGCCGCTCTTGACCGTGAGCACGGCTGTCATGACAGTTTTGACTCTGCAGAGTTTGCACCACTGTACCCACATGTAGTGATTTCATCCCCCGTTGTCAGGTGGACTAAAAGAACCTCCATTATGCCAGTGGCTACGAACCACATTCACACTTCCCAGGTGTGTAGCCAGGTGATCACTACGAAGCCTTTACAAAGGGATTCCCGACGAGCGTGGGCCCACTGAGGTTTCACCCCTAACAGCATACAAGAGGCTCCAACCCCGCTGCAGTGGCCCCCTCTTGAGCCTTGCGGTTCATATGGTAGTCCAGCTGACACCTATTCCCCGCACCATCCAACACACCCATACTACGCCGGGGATACACCTAATTAATTGGCCAAGCTGCCCCATCTCAGCATGTGGTTGGCACGGTAAAGCCAGGTTACATGCTCCATGAACCGATCCTTAGGATCCAGGCAAGTACTAAACACAAACCCGAGTCTCGTGCACCCAACACACAACCAAAACATCCAACTTGCCTTGATCCCTACCTCTACATAACTCACAATATCTCATTCAAGAGTATGGTAAAATAAACTGATGATCTCATATCCCAAATATTCCATTCTAAGCATGGCTAAGCATATGCATAATAATAAATGACATGATAAAATAAATCCCAACCCAAGCTACAAGGAAACAAGATAATGCAATTCTAGGGAAACTTCCTAGCATGGGTTTCATATTTCATTTGACAATGCAAATAATTCTATCTACACATCCTAGCATAGGATCAAAGTGATCAAGGACACTTGCCTCCTTCCTGCTGCTCTTGAAATGGGTAGTCCTGATCTTGGAAAGGAATAACTTGCTCTTGAGCAGGTTCTACATCATACCATCACATATAGCAAAAGAAAAACAACAATCCATAAGACATTGTTCACACTTCCACTTCATACAAACCACACATTCATATGTAACAAAGCCATTCACAACTTCTATGTGTTGTGTTTACTCTATGTGTGTTGACCTTTGGCTTACATGTACTTTTAATCATGTGTATATGATTCCTACTTTTGTGTTCACATTTATACTTACATACTATATATATGAGTTTCCAATTTAAATAAATTCCTTATATTCAATTACTACACCTTTTAGCTACCAAGTATGCATGAAAGGTATTTTCCTTCTTCATATTTGTATTCAGAATTTCTACCAACCCTAAACTGAATTCTTTGGATTTTAGAACTCTATTTATCATTTACTAGTTGCTATATTTTCAGATTTATTTCCTATGCGTAAATGTGAACTTTATTATGAAAATAACAAGACACATCATCTAAACAGAATAGGTTCTGATCTAAAATATTTACTAATGTATTTTTGACCTTTTCCTCTGGTGTAAACTATTTTACAATTATTTTCCCTATTTTCCAGAACTATACTTTACTTAAAAATGTGTCCCTAAATGTGAATAATAAATTAAACAGATTCATTTCAGCCCAAAATATATTTTTATCTCACTCCAAAGTTTTCTAAATACTGAGAAAGTTTTTAATTTAATTTTGACAATATGTTTGTCCCACTTTTCAAATTTTAAACACTAGCCACATATTCAATTTCCTAATTTAAATATTAAACAGGGCTAAAAAGGTAAACTCACCCACTACAGGGTCTATAATACTATTTTAACAATTTTCAGGGGTCTATCTACACATAACAGAGGAGTTTTTCCTAATTTTTATTAAGTCCAGGCGCTAAAACTGATTTTTAAATGAATTTACACGATTTTCTGAAGTTCCAGGGGCTAGATCAGAAGTTTCTGGGGCTAGCTCTTATTTCCCGAGAACCCCAGGGGGTAGCACGTAAGATTTCCAGTCTTTATAACGCGGGGCTGACGTGGACCGTCCGATTTTAAACCGACGGCTGAGATTATAACGTCGAGCCGGTACGCGGGGATTTAAACTCTACCGTGCGATTTAAAATAAACGGCGCACAAGCGGCCACGTCGCTCTGATCGAGCGCGGGCGGCGTTGCCCGGCGGCGCACGGCGGTGGGGGCGGCGATCTCGCCGGAAAGTTTCGGATCTTTGTGAATTCTTCCTAGAACTGTGATTTTATGGCATAGATCGGCAGAGGGGAGGTCGGGGATCTCACCTCGGGGGTTTTCTTGAGCTCGGAGGTCCTGGAAGGCGGTCGGCGATGAGGTCCGAAGTGAAACCACGGCGAGGCTCGTCGGCGCTGTGTTTGAACCGCAAGTCACCGAGTTTTCTGCACCTGCGGGGTTCCCCGGAGGCGGTGGATCAAGACCAGCGAGTTAGATCGGAATTTCCGAGCGTAGATCGGCCAGAATTCGCCGGAGAAGGCTCGGGTTCTCACCGGAGTAAAAACGGCGGATCACGTGGGAAAAACAGAACGAGGCCGGGGTTTTTATAGACGGGGGAGGGCGGAGGGGTGGTTTAGATCGAGTTTGCGTCGCCCCCGATCAAAATTTGGCTGGGATACGCAGAAATCCGGGTCGGTTTGGATTCGGGGTGAGAGAGAGTCTGGCCGATCGCGGGCGCGGGCGCGAGGTAGAAGAAGGGCTGGCGGGCCCCACCTGTCAGTGTGAGGAAGGGGGCGCGCGCGGCTGCGGGCTGGCGCGGTTGCTGGGTGGGCCGGCTGGTGGGTTTCGGCCCACTGGCCGGTTTTTTCTGTTTTCCTTTTTCTTTTTCTATTTCTTTTCTGTTTTGAGTTTAAATTCAATTCCAGTTTGAATTTAAATTCTTGCAAAACATGCAACACATCCAAAAAATTTTAAATTCCCCTCTTAACATGATTTAGGATCTTAACAAGATTTTTGGGGTGTTACATTAGAGTTGATAAAAGATTATGAAATAGAAATCCATTGTCACCCCGGCAGAGCGAACGTGGTGGCGGATGTGCCGAGTCGCAAGTCACACGTAAAAAATCTGACCATCACCCCATTAGAAGAGAGTGAACCACCTTTCTATGTTGTTCCCCATGGAGCTCTCTACAACCTAGCTCTTATCCCCATCATCCGTGAAGAGATAGTGGCATCCCAGAAACATGACAAGGGCATGTCGTATTTGTGGAGACGTGTAGACAGTGCGGAGCTGAAATGTTTCCGGAAGGATGGAGACGGTGTCCTGTGGTTCAAGAACATGATAGCCGTACCCCGTAACCCGGAGTTACGGAAGAAGATCTTTGATGAGGCTCACTTGTCAATGTTTTCTATTCACCCCGGCAACAACAAGATGTATCAAGAACTCAGAGGCAAATTTTGGTTCACACGGATGAAGTGGGAGATCGTGAAATAGTGTCCGAGTGTGATACATGCCGGAGGGTTAAGGCTGGCCACATGAAAAAACTGGGACTGTTGCAACCGCTAGGCATTCCTGCCTATAAGTGAGAGGATGTGAGCAAGGATTGCATCGTCGGTTTACCCACCACATTTCAGAAACATGATTCAGTGTGGGTCATCATTGACCGGCTCACGAAGGTTGCCCATTTTATTCCGGTCAATACCAACTACAACGCCAAGAAGTATGCTGAACTGTACATCTCACGGATTCTTTGCTTATACGGCGTACCCCGCACTATTATATCGGATCGGGGCACTTTATTTGTGTCTCGTTTTTGGGAGCAGTTACATGCTGCATTGGGTACGAAGCTGATCCGTAGTTCAGCGTACCAACCTCAGACGGATGGGCAAACCGAGCTGGTAAATAAAATCCTAAAAGACATGTTACGAGCTTGTGCTATCAACCATGGTAAGAATTGGGATGATCGCTTACCATTAGCCGAGTTATCGTACAACAATGGATATCAAGCCAGCATCAAAATAGCGCCTTACGAGGCGCTATAAGGAAGAAAATGCCGCACACCGCTGAATTGGTGTGGATCCGGCGAAAGGGTCACCTTCGGAATTGATCTTGTCAACAATGCGAAAGAAAAATTTTGGCTGATTCAATCGAACTTAAAAGCCACCCAATCCCGACAGAAGCAATATGCGGACCAGAGAAGGCGTCCCCTACAATTTAAAGTCGGGGATCACGTGTATCTACGTGTGTCTCTAATGAAGGGCGCGAATAGATTCGGGGTCAGAGGGAAGTTGGCACCCCGATTCATCGGTCCATTCCAGGTTATGGAAAGATGTGGATCCATTGCATACCGGCTGGAATTACCAGCGACACTCTCCGGTGTGCACGACATCTTCCACATTTCTCAGCTGAGGAAGTACCTCAAGTTTTCAACCATCGTTCAGCTGGGAGATATCGAGGAATTGAAACCGGATCTCACGTATCGAGAGGAGCCTGTTCAGATCATTGATGAGAAGGCCCGAACCATACGCAACCGTACGTTTTGGTTCTATAAAGTTTTATGGAGTAATCACTCCGAGGATAAAGCGACATGGGAGAGTGAAGGATTTCTTCGTGCCAACTACCCAGACTTTTTAATGTCGCACCTCCGGTAATTCTTCCACCATCCTCCCTCTCATTTTTACCTTATAATCTCAGGACGAGATTCTTTTAAGGGGGGGGGATTTAAGGGCCCAAGTTTTTCACTTGCTAAAAGTGTTCATCACACCCACACCTCACCTCATTTATGGTAATCACATGAACACATTTGAAGAGCAAGTAACCACCGTAAATAGATTTATTAGGAGATGAACTCACAAAATGCAAAGTGGTATTTCCCACATCCATCATATAGGGGCTGAGTACATAATTAATTCCTAAACATTGTTAGGAATGCTCATGCCAAATTTCACCTAATTACAAACCTATTTCAGGTACTTTTGGGTACAATCATTAAAAGGCTAGTTTGAACTTAAATTCAATTTCAAACTCCTTTCATCCGATAAATTCAATAGTGGGATTCATATATATACTCAGCACATTTTTATGAGCTCACACACCAATTTTCTCTCCATTTGAAGTTGATATTGACATGAGCTATTTTGAGCAAAGTCAAACTGAATTTGAATTTCAAACATTACAATTGCTGCAAATTCAACCAAACCACTTCTGAAATTTGATTACTTCACAACCGAATACCAATTTTGTGATTGATCAAATCATAGAGGGCAGAGGGGTCTCACAAATGTACAACAGTGTAGCAATTGAATTTGTGAGGAGAAAGTTCAAATGTGGGACCCACTGTCAGTCACATAGGAGAACAACCGACTCACATCCGAGCTGCTCGGTTCTCCGGGCTGAACTCGAGCGCGTCATGGTGCTGAAACCCGGTGCCAGCTCCTGCTCGGTGTTTTCTTGCGCCCAGACCAAAGTCCAGCTTCTTATCCCCGCACTCGAGCCGGCAAAACCACTTTCGCTCATTGCTGCTCCCCCTCGTGCAAGAACAGAGCCCCGCTCACTGCTGCCTCGGTTCCTTGATCGGGATACCACGTTAGCTCGCAGGTGAAACCTCTCTGAGCTGCAAAACGGTGACCTAGACCCTCCTCCGACCTCCTAGCCACGAGAACGAGCTGCAATCGGCCTTCCTCGAGCAATCCCGAACACTTTTGCAGCGACCCTAAAGCTGCCGCCATTTCGTGCTCCCATGGACAGCTCGACTCAAAGCTTGTCACGCCCAAGCAGAGTACTCACAGAAGCGCTGGACCACCGTGCTGCTTCCATCCACATCTCAGCCCAAGCCGTTGATCATCGCCGGAGTAATTCCAGTTTTACCGTCGGTCGGTGCAAACCGAGTTCTCGGTAAGAGTTCGGCAAATTCTCGGTCAATCTTTATTTCTAGTGCCTAAGATTGCACATACTTGCTCTAGACTCCTCAGCACACATGCACGACAAAAATGATAGCTTAATATGGTTTGTAGAGACACTATTTCACAGTTTTCCGACGGCGCACCGTCGGTACAACCTCGGGCGCACGGTGAGAGCAACCCTAGAGCCTCTCCCGAGCCCGTTTACGGCCATGTCGAGCATCACCGTGATCCACTGGTGATGTAGAGCCAAGAAATATCTTGTTTGATGGGCTAGGTCGTCGGGTCAACGCTGTCGAAGTGAAGTCGAGCTGCTGCGCCATCACGGGCTATGTTTGAGGCCTCACTGGCTCGGGGAAACTTCACAAAAAATTTTAGCGCATCGGTTTATGCCCTGGCGGCAAGCAGGAGCTCGGGAGATGGCCGGAAGGTCGGTCTCCGACGTACTCCGGCGAGCACAGGCGCGGGCGCGCGGGAACCGGCGCAAGGTAGGCGAAGACCTAGCCGGACCCACGCATCATCCTCTAATTTGGGCGGGCCGTATATTCTGCGGCACTGGATCATTTTGCGGCTGCATGATTTAAAACTGTAAACCCGTGTGTCCTCACCTCTGGAAGCGCCACGTGGCCTGGGGGCCCAGCGGCAGGACTTAAACATTTCTTGGGATTTTCCAATTTCCAGATTTTCCCCAAACTTAAAACACACATAACTTTTGCTAGGTAGATCCAAATCGAGTGAACCAAATTTTGTTGGATTCAGCTCTCTGAGTACTTTCCAGCAAAACAAGTTTCACTCCATAAAAACCCTTATATCTCCAGAATTAATTCTCCAATGTTTAAACTGTTGGGAATTTTAACTGGAGATTCCTTTAGTGAAAAAAATTCTAAAACTTTCCAGGATGTTCCGTGTAATATCCATGAGCCACCATAAAAATTTCAGATCCATCCGAGCTCATTTATTCCACCTAATGGTGTGGTTAAGGAAACTGGTCCAGAGAAAAAGAAAAGTGTCCAGAAACATTTTTCAGATTTTTTTGAACTTGTTTAGCTCATATCTTTTGCTAGGATTCTCCAAATTAGGTGAAACCAATTCCACTAGAACACTTTAAAAATTTAGTTTCAGAAAGTCATGGATTGTTCCATGAAAATCCCTAGAAAACCATAAGAGCTCTAATTATAGCCAAATACACATTTATTTGTGCAGGGCTCAAATGAGCTTTGCTTCAGATGAACTTTTGCCAAGTCCCTGTTTATGTTGTCTCCAAACCACAGTAAAAAAATTAGAGTTAAAAGGACTGTCTAGCTATACTTATAGTCTTCACCATCTCAATTCAATACAAATGCATTCAAATTTGACACGCATCGTATTTGCTTTTCGTGTAGTCGCTAAAATCGAAGAAGACCCGGAGGTTATGGAATTCATTACTCCGGAAGAACAATTAGCTAATCAGCAGCAAGGCAAGCTCCGGTTTGCATTATAAAGTCTTATGTTTTGCTCACTTACTTTATGACTTTTCTACAATTGTGCATTAGAGTCTTGATTGGAAACCCAAATGCATAGCCAAGAGAACCAAGGGTTTTGGGCATAGGATTAAACCATAAGTAGCCACTGCAGTGCTAAAATGGTATAGAATTCGGTACAACTCGAGTAGTTGGAACTACTCACGAGAATAGTCTAGAAGCACACTACTCGGTTATAGACAATGAATCACATGGCAGGAAAATGAGACCGAGCGGAGAGTAAGGGAAGCAGGACTTTGGGGTCTGGGTGCCATAGCTCTGCTTGTGTCGATTGAGGACCGATCCGTGTGCGGGCCTGTTGAACAAGCTAGAACAGTACCAAAGACCTACCGGATATATGGGAACCGGGAAACCGATGTAATTCAGTTAGCAATCTTTTGAGGCATTGCTTGTCATCCAGAGGGTAGATTGAGAGCAGCGAGGTGTAAACCGGCTAGCGGGCACTGTGGATGCTCCACGTAGAGACCTCCTGCTCGGGACGATAGGACCGGTTCAACACTTGGCTAACGGATGAAAGGTGGTTGCGTACGACGTCCGTGGTGGTTGCTGTAGGCAACATCAAGTACGTGACGGGTTATTTGGGTAACCATGCAGGTGTAAATCGATTAAAATCGCCGTCCCTCACTGTCGGTGAGTACCACTTGTTCACTATACCGTGATGTAGAAATAACAGGCTAGTTGTCCTGATAAATTATTCTGGTTGAAATCTTTACATTGTTAGTTAATGAAATGCTTTAGTTTAGATCCAATTATAGTTTTTTCAACCTTAGGCAAAAGCACATAAGAGAAATGTGTTTCTTGTTTGATTGTGTCTTTCTTATGTGTCTTAGCACAAGGTTTGCCACATACTTAAAGCTAAAACTTGAAAGTAAGTGTCAACTAATTAGGCATGTATTTTGCAACATACATTCCTATTATACATTGCAAACCCAGCATGTAGAGTTTCATGTGTAGGTAAGACGGGTCAATCTTGCTGAGCCATCATGCTCACTGCTTGTGTTTGAAGCATTTGCAGGGTGCTATGAGAAGGAGCCTCTCAATGAGGAGACGGACCCCCAAGAGGGAACCACCATCGAGTGGGAGCCATGCACGCCTCCGTGTTAGTGTATGCGTTGTGCTAGTGGAATCACGTTCACAGGCTGAACGTGAGACCTTTTGGTTAGTCTACGCCCGCGAGTGTAGAGTTAATGATATTTTGATGTAACTATGTTCATAAACATGTTTATGTCATAAATTTTTGCTTCCGCTTATCGCATTTTATGTGTGTTATCCGGTGATGTATATCGCAGCACCCCTCAGCGTGATCCTGGTTTGTTGGGACCTTCAGGTCCTCACATTGATCCTGAGAGAAATTCATGATTCTGACTATTCCATTCATCCTGGGAGTACTAAGATGTATCAGAATCTTAAGAGTAGGTACTCGTGGTATGGCATGAAGCGAGATGTCACAGAACACGTTCCATTGTGACACGTATCAGTTGGTGAAAGCTGAGCACCAAAGACCTACAGGACTATTGCAACCACTTAAACTACCAGATTGGAAATGGGAATAAATAAGCGTGGACTTCATAGTGGGGCTGCCTAGAACCCAATCGGAATATGATTCGATATGGGTAATAGTCGATCGACTAGCCAAGGTAGCTCACTTCATTACTGTAAAAGAATACTACAACGGTTCCAAGTCGGCCCAATTGTATATGTCCAGAATCGTGTGCCTACACGGGGTACCAAAGAAGATAGTGTCAGATCGAGGAACACAGTTTACCTCGAGATTCTGTTAGAAATTGCATGAAACCATGGGGACCCAGCTCAATTTCAGTTCTGTATATCACCCGCAGACCGACGGGCAGGCAGAGAGGACAAATCAAATCCTCGAGGACATGTTAAGAGCTTGTGCACTCAAGAACAGCAGGAGTTGGGACAAGAACTTACCGTATGTCGAGTTCTCCTATAATAACAGTTACCATGCCAGCATGAAGATATCTCCGTTTGAGGTGTTGTATGGGAGAAGATGCAAAACTCCTTTGTTCTGGAATCAAACGGGAGAGAGTCAAGTATTTGGTCCAGAAGTGAAAGAAATCCGCAACAACGTGAAGATAGCTCAGACTCGACAAAAGAGCTATGTGGATACAAGACGAAGACAGATCACTGCTCACCTTTGAAGTAGGGGACTACATATATCTCAAAGTGTCTCCCATCAGAGGACTTCGTCAATTCAATGTGAAATGAAAACTAGCACCTCGGTATATCGGACCTTTCCAGATTCTAGAGAGGAAAGGAGAAGTTGTGTATCGGTTGGAGTTACCGTCTCGCTTATCCAACGTGCATGATGTGTTACACGTATCACAACTCAAGAAATGTTTGAGAACACCCGAGGAGAGGTTGCCAATGAATGAGATAGATGTCCAAGAAGACCTTTCATATACCGAGTACCCGGTTAAGATTCTTAAGACATCAGAACGGATCACAAGGAACAAAAGAGTTCGCATGTGCAAAGTGCAGTGGAAGCATCACTCCGAAGAAGAAGCCACGTGGGAAAGAGAAGACAACTCAAGGAATAGTTCCTGGACCTATTCCCCTAGGAGTCACCGAATCTCGAGGAAGAGATTCCTTTTAAGGGGGGTAGAGTTGTAACGACCAGAATTTCACAAATTCAAATTTAGAACAAATGGACGTGCTGCATGTGGAAAAGTTAAAAAATTCAAACCAGAATTTGAAATTGAAGAAGTAACAGAGAATAAAAGGAAAAAAAGGAAAACAGGCAGTGGGCCGAATTTCCCGTGCTCAGCCCAGCAGCAGCCCGCCAGCCCAAGTCCCCTCTCCCCTCCTCCTCTCATAGCCACACTGGCCCCATGCATCAGACCCTTCTCCCCCAACCGTCGCCCCTCTCTTCCCGCGCCGCCCACGTCCGAATTCACCACGCACATCACGATCCCAGACTCCTCGCGTCGTCCCGCACGATCAAAACCACCCCCGCACACCCGGCAACAATAAAAACCAAAGCCCTCGTCCGTTTCCTCCCCGCTTGATCAGTTTTCTCTCGGTGAGTGCCGCCGCGGCCGAGCTTCGGATTTCCCTCTGCACACTGCCATTTTCTTCCGTCTAACCGGCCTGAATTATTTGCAGCATCAAACACAAGCTGTAGGTGCCAACTCCGGGGAGAAACTTCGCGGAAACAGTCACTCCGACGCTCGCCGGTAAGAAGCCCCCGCCGCTCGATGGTGAAGTCTTCGAATTACCTTGTTTTAATCCAAGCTGACCCTTGGTACTTCATCTCTGGATCACAGTGAACCTCGACGACCAGAAAACCGAGAGGAAACAGGACCTGGACGTCCTGCTGACAAAGCTCGCCGACAACCGCCACCAATCGCCATCGCCGAGCACTCTCTGGTCCCTTCGAGTTCAATAAACCTCCCTAGGTGAGCTCCCCTACTCCCTCGCAGACGATCCATGCAAAGAAATTCAAGTTTTAGCGCGTGTAGACGGAAATCTGAAATATCTCCGGTGAGATCGCGGACCCCGCCGCCGCTCGCGTGGTCTGGCTCCGGCCAGGGCGACGTGGCCCTCTGTTGCCTGTCCGTTTTAAATATTGCGGCTGGAAATAGAAGCCCCGCGTACCCCTTTGTGATCTAATCTGAATCCTTCATTTTAAATCCTATGGTCCTCATCAACCCCGCCCTAATACAGCTGGGAATTTCATAGGCTACCCTCTGGCGTATTAGGAAACTGAGACCCAACCCTAGAATTTCCTGAGCTACCCCCTGTAGTCTTCTGAAATTAGGAAAAATGCTAGATTTAGCTGTTTTAGCCCCTGGATTTATTATAAACTAGGAAATTCTTTCTGTATTTGATGTTTAGGTCCCTGAACTTTATGGAAAATAGGATTTCGTACCCTGCAGCAGTGTAGAATTGTAATTTGGACCCTGTAGAATATTTAATTTAGGTATTTAGTCATTTGAATATGATTCGAATTCAATTAGGAATGCAAATACTTATGTAAATTCATTTTAAATTGTGCTAGCACTTTGAAAACATTTAGAACAATCGGAAATTTAGTTTTAGATGTGTGACACCCTCATTTTCCGGTTCGGCATGTATTCATGTTTCATGTAGAAAAAACATTTTTAAAATAAATAGAAACAGAAAAGAAAAAAAAAGGTAGCCGAAAAGAGCAAATTCCAGTTTACAGAGAGCGCCGAAGACAGTTCCCGCCGTTCGCTGGCCACGTGGCGTGTTCAGAGCTCATCTTCGCAAAGGGGGAGAGGTCCGCCGCTAAACTGGCTACGTGGCAGGCTCGGGGCTCATCCCCGCAAAGGGGGAGAGGTCCGACCTTCGTGGGACACGTGTAGCCCCCGGAGCTAGCCTCTGCGGAAGGAGTGAGGCCAGTCCCGCAGGACACGTATCAGCTGCGGAGCTAGTCACCGTGGAAAAGAGAGGACCAGCCGCGCGGGACACGTGTCGCTCTCGGAGCTCACTTTCGAGAGGTCCGGTCCTATTGCACATGCGTCACCTCCGGAGATCACCTCCGGGAGGTCCGACGCTGATGGAGGCGTGTCACCTCCGGAGCTCATCTCCGGGAGGTGCATCACTATTGGACACGTGTCAACCTCGGAGCTCGTATCTGAGGAGAAAGGAAGTCTGGCGCTATTAGGACACGTGGACATCCGGAGCTACCTCCGAAGAGAGGGAAGGTCCGGCACTGACACATGGCACCCCCGGATCCACCTCCGAAGAGAGGGAAGGTCCGGAAGTGACACGTGGCATTCGCGGAGCTCACCTCTATTGAGAAGGGAGGTCCCAACCCACCAGACACGTGGCGCATGCGGAGCTCACCTCTGAGGAAGAGGGAGGTCTCGCCCGCCTGACACGTGGCACAACCGGAGCTTTTCTCTGCGGAAAAGGGAGCCAGGTTCCCGCAGGACACGTGGAGCTTCCAGAGCTCATCACCGCGAGGGTGACGCGATTCTGAAGCGGTTTTTCTTCTGTACACAAGGGAATCCCCGGTACTGAGGAAACCGACACGATTTCCACAATGTTAACCCACCGAATCAATCTAAGATAAGTTGTTAAGATTCAAAAACAATTTGAATAGGACTCTCATTCCAAATCCAAACAGATTAGGACTCTTCTCTTCCCAATTATAAAGAGAACCCAGAACCTTTGGCCGCAACCACAAACTTCTTTTCCACCTCCTGAGCCGACAACTTAGAGCCCTAGCCCCAGCTCACCGAGCTAAACCCCTTCGCGGGAGTTCAGTCGCCGGAGATCACGGGAAGAGAGCCCCGACGATCTTTCTTGCTAGGAGAAGGACCCCGAGACCAAGAAGAACGTAAGGTAGGTCTTCAATACCACCTTACGACATCACTGCATTTTCTTCGCATCTGTTCTTCGATTCCTTTCCAACAGAATTTTTTTCGTGGACAGATCACGTGTTGATCGGTTTGATCTAAAGTCAAGATCATCGCCACGTCCACATTTGATCCAAACACCTCTGTTCATCGTAAACCTCATGCAAGCCATGCAAGAGCACGTACAAACTGATCTAATAAAAACTGCATATAGGATTAATATGCATCATTGCATCTTAAAGTAGAGTTTGTGCATGATATTGATTGCTGTGAATCTTGTATGTGCGTGATCATGTGTAGAAGGACAAGCTCAGGGAGCTGTCTACGACGAACTGCAACAACAAGATTTTGAGATCCAAGAGCAACCGGAACCGCAAGAACAAGGCAAGTGCCCCTTGACCATATTGATCCTATGTTTTGGAAAACTGTTTTGTTTGCAAAAAGGTGTGTGTGCTGAGTCAAACATGATGGGAAACCCTTTTATACGAGTTTACTAGTTTTGGTTAAACCACCCTTATCACCAGGGAAGTTTATGAGTCGGGTATGGTTTTGCTTTTATGCTTCACTGAGTCCATGGGATTTTGGGAAGCAAGATAGATGTGTCTAGCTAACTGCACTCGTAATGATAATGAGAACTTGATGTTAATGAACGTGAATCGGAGGGAGATCTAGGTAAGCCTGGGTTTGTGAATGAAGTAGAATGAGATGGTGGTTTTACTTGCCGTAGATCTAAGGACCAGTTCATGCCAGCCATGCCAGAATAACAGTGCCACCACAAGGCCAAGTATGGGTGCGGCTTAGCTGAGTATTTAGGTAAGTTACTAGATTGTTATGGACCGTGGAAGGCGCGGGGAATGAGAGTTGAGTGAGGACTGCCCTGCGAACTGCATGGCACAAGAGGGGGCATGTGGGTGGGAGAATTGGAGATTCTAGCCTGTCGGTGAAACCTTAGTGAGTCCATACATCTAGTAGCCCCTTTGTAAAGGCTATTTTATGATCTCTTGACCATACACCGACGGTTGTGTACTGGTATAATGGAGGTTCTTCAGTCGCTGACGGGTGAAGAAATCACAAACTTTTGGGTAAAGTGGTACAAACTCTGCAGAGTCTAAAACTATCATGATAGCCGAGCTTACGGTCACGAGCGCCTGGACAACTCACATGATTAGTTGGGATGGATTTTTGGGATGGTTTTGGTTATGATTTGGTTTTCGGGACTGTTGAGTCCGGGTGATAAGATTGGTTGCATGATTGTTGAGTTATGGCAACGAGATTGGTCTCGGTGTGAGAGAGAATTAAATGGTAGCGAATACGAGATGGTATTCGTGAGATAGTAGCGAATACAAGATGGTATTCGTGAGGTGGTAGCGAATACGAGAAAGTATTCATGAGCAAAGATGAAAAGGTTAATATCTGGTTGAGACAGGGAAAGTGATGAATATTATGGAGGTATGTTGGGTATTTTAATACATGTTGGGACTACATTCACTTAAAGCTAAGTTGTTGTTTTATCGTGGTTTTGAGAAATAACTTTTTTTTCTGCAATAAGCCTTTTTATACCTTCCTTGTCGTGAGCTGCATATCATGTTTTCCCGCACTTGCTGAGTACATCATTGTACACAAACTTGTATTATTACTTCATCATCAGCAACAGAGGAAGAATACTATGAAGACCAAGTAGAGCATTGGGCGTGTAATCTGTCCTCAACCTTGCCTGTGGGGATGGAGTAGAGATGGAGCTGCTGCTGCTGCTTAGATTGCTTCCGCAATAGAATAAAAGACTTCCGCTGCTAGATTTAGACTTCTGCTGCTAAGATTAGACTTCCGCTGCCAGCATGAGTCCAAGACTCATGAAACTTTGTAATAAACCCTGTTATTCGTGGTTAATTATATATATTCTGAAATTCAGTTTGTGGATGATATGTATATGTGTGATGTCCTGGGCACACATATGCATCAGTTCTCGGTTCCGTGGTTTCCCATAGAATAGAGGGCGTCACAGATTGGTATCAGAGCCATGGTTGATGGTAGGTTACACACCTAAATACAATCTATAGATTGGTATCAGAACCACGGTTGAGGGTAGGTTACACACCTAGATACAATCTACAGATTGGTATCAGAGCCACGGGTTGACGGTAGGTTACACGACAAGATAGAAAACACAAGTTAGTATCAGACACAGATTGGTATCAACCTGCCACGGGTTGATCGTAGATCACATAGCCTAGATAGGTCACAGATTGATATTAGGGCTGCCATGCCTAGTCACAGATTGGTACAGTCCACAGATTAGTACCAAGCTACCACGATTGACACTATGACACAAACTTAGAATGATCACAGATTGGTAGCTGAACCACGTTGACCGTAGGACGCACCCCAAGTAACAGATTGGTATTAGCAGCCACGCTGACCATAGGATGCAAGCCTAGGATGCATAGATTGGCATTGGAACTACCTTGACATAGGATGCAATCCTAGGAGAAGCCATAGTTGGATCACGGATTGGTGTCGCCCCAAACCACCTTGACATAGGGAGAAGTCACAGATTGGTATTCACCCTAAACCACATAGGACACCCATTGAATAAGCCTTGAATAGGAGTTGTGTGAGCCTCTGTGATGATTGTTTATGATTGTGTGTTTAGTGTGAGTTGTGGGACGTCTAAAAAGTTGTCCATATCCACACATAAGTAGAAAGAGGTGTGAGATGCCTCGGCCCTTGTTCACATTCTCATATGGGCTGATATATATACAGTCCATCCACCTTGATGCATATAGTTAGGGGGATCCATCTAACCTTCTAACCTCTATTCTATTCCGTTCTCTCTCACAGATGGTGAGAGGAAACGCCGGCCGCCAAGGAAGGATCGTCCGTGGCAACCAAGAGGATGGCCACGATGAAGTTCCTGTTAACCCCAGAGCTGGTGAGAACAACCTGGAACGGTTGATGGCCATGCAGAATCAGCTTATGCAGACCATGATCCAAACTTTGGGTCAGCTGCAGGCCAACCCCGTTCCGGCACCACCGCCACCACCGCCACCACCACCGGCTCACAACAGACTGGGAGAGTTCATGAGGACTCGACCGCCTACTTTCTCTCAAGCTAATGATCCCATGGAGGCCGACGATTGGTTGAAATCCATGGAGAAGAAGCTTGCCATAGTTCAGTGCAATGACATAGAGAAGGTTCTCTTTGCGTCGCACCAACTCATGGGAGCTGCCTCTGACTGGTGGGATGCCCTGTGCAATGCTCATGACGACTCGGAGACGATCACTTGGACCGAGTTCAAGGAGAGTTTCCAATCTCATTACATCCCTGCTGGTGTAATGATGCTCAAAAGGCAGGAGTTCGAGGGTCTCCGCCAAGGAAAGAAAAGCATGAATGAGTATCTCAACAAATTCACGCAGTTTTCGCGGTATGCCCCTGAAGATGTCAACTCGGACCAACGGAAGTAGTATATGTTCATGAGAAGGTTGAACAATGAGATCCAGGTTCAGCTCCTCAGCAATGACTACGCGAGCTTCCAGAAGCTGGTTGACAAGGCTATCATGGTTGAAAGCAAGATCCCAGAGATCGAGCGAGAGGGCAAGAGTAAGATGTCATACCAGCCGCAAGGGAGCAACGTACGACCTCGGTACATGCCCCCAGCTGCATCGCAGTATGGATCGACCGCTCCTGCAAACTGCCCTAATCAGCCACCACAGCAACGGCCCGTTGCACAAGCACCTCGTGTGCCTTTGCCTCCTGCGCCTCGTCCCAACACGGGTGCCCCTGCTCAAAACCTCCGCCCCAACGTACCTGCTGCCGTAGGCAACAGGGCATGCTTTGCATGCGGGGAGAAGGGACACTTCGCGAGCCAGTGCCCGAGGAGAGGTCCTGGAGAGCAAGGCAACGTCCCCAAGCAGAACCCACGGTTGAACGGAGGAGCCAACCAAGGAAACCATGGACAGCAGAACTACGCTCGCGGCAATGTGAACCATGTCTCTGCTGAGGAAGCACAACAGGCTGAGGACGCCGCAATTGGTATGTTCCTTGCTAACTCCAACCCAGCCACCATTCTATTTGATTCCGGAGCATCACATTTATTCATATCATCCAAATATGTTGCCAAGTACAATCTACCCATATCACACTTGAAATATACTATGTTGGTTAATTCTCCCGGTGGAGAGATGAGGACTAATATAGTATGTCCGAAAGTAAATCTTAAAATAAGGGGGTAGACTTCATTGCCAACCTCATTGTATTGGATTCCCAAGGGCTTGACATAATACTCGGAATGGATTGGCTAAGTAAGCACAACGGGGTAATCCAATGTGCTGAAAGGAGCGTGTAGTTGACCAACGAGCACGGTACCCGTATCGAGTTTGAGTCAGCCCAGCCAACAACCGAGAAGGCAGAATTCTCTCATCTATTCTCCACTAGCGAATCTTGAGGGCGAATTCAATTTAAAGGGGGTAGATTTGTGACACCCTCATTTTCGGGTTCTGCATGTATTCATGTTTCTTGTAGCAAAACATTTTTAAAATAAATAGAAACAGAAAAGAAATAAAAAAGATAGCCGAAAAGAGCAAATTCCAGTTTACAGAGAGCGTCAAAGTCAGTTCCCGCGGTTTGCTGGCCACGTGGCGTGTTTGGAGCTCATCTCCGCAAAGGGGGAGAGGTCCGCCGCTAAACTGGCTACGTGGCAGGCTCGGGGCTCATCCCCACAAAAGGGGAGAGGTCCGACCTCCGTGGGACATGTGTAGCCCCCAGAGCTAGCCTCTGAGGAAGGAACGAGGCCAGTCCCGCAGGACACGTGTCGGCTGCGGAGCTAGTCACCGCGGAAAAGAGAAGACCAGCCGCGCGGGACACGTGTCGCTCTCGGAGCTCACTTCCGAGAGGTCCGGTCCTATTGGACACGCATCACCTCCAGAGCTCACCTCCAGGAGGTCCGACGCTGATGGACGCGTGTCACCTCCAGAGCTCATCTCTAGGAGGTCCATCACTATTGGACACGTGTCAACCTCGGAGCTCGTATATGAGTAGAAAGGAAGTCTGGCGCTGTTAGGACACGTGGCACATCCGGAGCTACCTCCGATGAGAGGGGAGGTCCGGCACTGACACATGGCACCCCCGGATCCACCTTCAAAAAGAGGGGAGGTCCAGAACTGACACGTGGCGTTCGCGGAGATCATCTCTGTTGAGAAGGGAGGTCCCGACCCACCAGACACGTGGCGCACGCGGAGCTAGCCTCTGAGGAAGAGGGAGGTCTCGCCCGCCTGACACGCGGCACAACCGGAGCTTGTCTCTGCGGAAATAGGAGTCAGGTTCCCGCAGGACACGTGGAGCTTCCGGAGCTCATCACCGCGAGGGTGACGCGATTCTGAAGCGGTTTTTCTTCTGTACGCGTGGGAATCCCCGGTACGGAGGAAACCGACACGATTTCCATAATGTTACCGCACCGAATCAATCTAAGATAAGTTGTTAAGATTCAAAAATAATTTGAATAGAACTCTCATTCGAAATCCAAACAGATTAGGACTCTTCTCTTCCCGATTATAAATAGAACCCAGAACCTTTGGCCGCAACCACAAACTTCTTTTCCACCTCCTGAGCCAACAACTTAGAGCCCTAGCCCTAGCTCACCGAGCTAAACCCCTTCGCCGGAGTTCAGTCGCTGGAGATCACCGGAAGAGAGCCCCGACGATCTGTCTTGCTATGAGAAAGACCCCGAGACCAAGAAGAACGTAAGGTAGGTCTACAATACCACCTTACGACATCATTGCGTTTTCTTTGCATCTGTACTTCGATTCCTTTCGAACAGAAGCTTTTTCGTGGACAGATCACGGGTTGATCGGTTTGATCTAAACTCAAGATCATCGTCACGTCCACATTTGATCCGAACACCTCTGTTCATCGTAAAACTCATGCAAGCCATGCAAGAACACGTACAAACTGATCTAATAAAAACTGCATCATAGGATTAACATGCATCGTTGCATCTTAAAGTAGAGTTTGTACATGATATTGATTGTTGTGAATCTTATATGTGCGTGATCGCGTATAGAAGGACAAGCTCAGGGAGCTGTCTACGACGAGCTGCAACAACAAGGTTTCGAGATCCAAAAGCAACCGGAACCGCAAGAACAAGGCAAGTTCCCCTTGACCATATTGATCCTATGTTTTGGAAAACTGTTTTGTTTGTGAAAAGGTGTGTGTGCTGAGTCAAACATGATGGGAGACCCTTTTATAGGAGTTTACTAGTTTTGGTTAAACCACCCTTTTCACCAGGGAAGTTTATGAGTCGGGTATGGTTTTGCTTTTATGCTTCGCTGAGTCCATGGGATTTTGGGAAGCGACATAGATGTGTCTAACTAACTGCACTTGTAATGATAATGAGAACTTGATGTTAATGAACGTGAATCGGAGGGAGATCTAGGCAAGCCTGGGTTTGTGAATGAGGTAGAATGAGATGGTGGTTTTACTTGCCGTAGATCTAAGGACCGGTTCATGCCAGCCATGCCAGGATAACAGTGCCACCACAAGGCCAAGTATGGGTGCAGCTTAGCTGAGTAATTAGGTAAGTTACTAGATTGTTATGGACCGTGGAAGGTGCTTGAATTGGAGTCGAGTGAGGACTGCCCTGGGAACTGCATGGCACAAGAGGGGGCCCGTGGGTGGGAGAATTGGAGATTCTACCCTGCTGGTGAAACCTTAGTGAGTCCATACATCTAGTAGCCCCTTTGTAAAGGCTATTTTGTGATATCTTGACCATACACCAACGGTTGTGTACTGGTATAATGGAGGTTCTGCAATCGCCGACAGGTGACGAAATCACAAACTTGTGGGTAACGTGGTACAAACTCTGCAGAGTTTAAACTATCATGATAGCTGAGCTTACGGTCACGAGCGCCTGGACAACTCACATGATTAGTTGGGATGGATTTTTGGGATGGTTATGGTTTTAGTTATGGTTTGGTTTTCGGGACTGTTGAGTCCGGGTGATAAAATTGGTTGCATGACTGTTGAGTCATGGCAACGAGATTGGTCTCGGTGTGAGACAGAATTGAATGGTAGCGAATATGAGATGGTATTTGTGAGATGATAGCGAATACAAGATGGTATTTGTGAGGTGGTAGCGAATACGAGAAAGTATTCGTGAGCAAAGATGAAAAAGATTAATGTCTGGTTGAGACAGGGAAAGTGATGAACATAATGTAGGTGTTGGTATTTTAATACATGTTGGGACTACATTCAGTTAAAGCTAAGTTGTTGTTTTATCGTGGTTTTGAGAAATAACTTTGTTTCTGCAATAAGCCTTTTTATACCTTCCTTGTTGTGAGCTACATATCATGTTTTCCCGCACTTGCTGAGTACATCATTGTACTAAAACTTGCATTATTACTTCATCATCAGCAACAGGGGAAGAATACTATGAAAACCAAGTGGAGCATTAGGCGTGTAATCTGTCTTCAACCTTGTCTGTGGGGATGGAGTAGAGATGGAGCTGCTGCTGCTGCTTAGATTGCTTCCGCAATAGAATAAAAGACTTCTGCTGCTAAGATTAGACTTCCGCTGCTAGCATGAGTCCAGGACTCATGAAACTTTGTAATAAACCCTGTTATTCGTGGTTATATATTTCCTGAAATTCAGTTTGTGGATGATATATATATGTGTGATGAACATCCTGGGCACACATATGCATCAGTTCTCGGTTCCATGGTTTTCCATAGAATCGAGGGCGTCACACGATGGTAGATGAATTCTGAAAATATAATTTAAATTCCGTTTATTGCTGAAAATTTATTTTAGGCATAAAAACAAGTCTGAATATAGGTAAAAGTAATAAAAACTTTAGGAAATGTTCATATATGGTTTTGAATAGGAGATATTAGTTTTAGAAATTGATAAGAAGATGTGAAACTCTGTTTTAGGGCTGAAAATACATTTCTATGCAAGTCTTGTAGCAAAAAATGGTGGTATGCAATTTAGGAAGTGATTTAAACTGAAAATTAGTTTTTATGTGAGTTCAAAAGTCTGAAATCAACGTATAAACCACATATATATGTTCAAAAGGTGTATGTATGCATGAATACAACTCATTTAGTGCAAAATTTGGTTAAAAGTAAAGTTTAAATGTAATATATATGCACATATACACACCAAAGTTTGGTAGGGATGTAATAGGAGGCTAAAAATGAGAATTTTATCATGGGAGAACCAACATCAATATATATATATATATATTGAATGTAGCCTAGAGGGGGGGTGAATAGGCCTTTAAAGAATTCCTGTACACTTAATAAAGTTATCAGAAACTTGACTGACCGGACTAGTCCGGTTGTGTGGGCGGACTAGTCCGGTGTGCTGAATTATTTGACTTAATTAAGTGTGTCTCACAAATTTAATCTTATAGCAGCGGAATGAGAACAACAGTTTTTATAAATTAAATTTATTGTATGGATCCACGTGCAAACTTGTAAGGGACTCAAACGATGACTAGCAAACTAGTGATCTAATGTGTCAAGATGTAAAACAAATGAGAGACAAAAGACACGAATTTTTACCGAGGTTCGATCTCACCAAGAGATCTACGTCCTCGTTGAGGAAGCTCACACAGAGCCGGGTTCCCAACCCTTTCCCTCTTCAAGTCACCACAAAGGCCGACTTGACTCCACTATCACTGGTAATCACCGAGTTTGTGGGGCAACCTCACACGTTGAGGGCTCCCACAAAAATTACAGTGAGAAGGTGATCAAATACACTCAAAAAGATTACAATGCAGAATATGAGTGTAGAGAAATCAAACCCCAAGAGCTCACAACGAAAGAACGACGATCTCTCAATCCCAAATCCAAGTATTTGATTGATCTTGGCCTTTTTGCACCTTAGATGTATGGAGAGATGTGTTTTTGGGCTCTTGGGTCAAGTGGCGGCGCTAGGGTTCAAGCTTTTGACAATATGTGTCGTGTCTTCTTTTGGGAAAAGACGAAGGACCTCTTTTTATAGGCTTTCCCAAAGAGTTACCATTGTTAAACCTACTACCGGACTAGTCCGGTATATGATCAGACTTGTCCGGTCTACTTCCAGTGGGTTAACCGGACTAGTCCGGTCCACAAACCGGACTTGTCCGGTGCTATGTGAAATGGGGTTTCAGAAACTTCAGCGGACTAGTCCTGTCGCTTGGATGGACTAGTCCGCGGTCCTCTAAAGAGGACAACAGAGACATGACCGGACTAGTCCGGTCCAAAACCGGACTTGTCCGGTTGAGTTCCAGTAAGCTGACCGGACTAGTCCGGTTCACAAATTGGACTAGTCCGGTGCACTATGTTTGCGTCTTCCAGAAAGTTAAACGGACTAGTCCGGTCCATGAACGGACTAGTCCGGTTTTCAGTGGATTTTAGTTGATTTTTAAACCCCTTACCCTTACGCAAAGTCATGAGCTCTTGGGATGTGTCTCTCTCACAAACAACCTATACATTTATATCTACTTTGCTCTTCTAAATTCCACTAACGTCTTCCTTTTCGGGCACCACTCTATTTTTCACCTTTTTGTGTGTGCCGAGCCAGTTCACTTTGTTTATCCTGCAATCATCTTAATAGTTTCATTAGGATCTCATATGTTCGTCATCAATTAGCCAAAACCCACAAGGGATATCCTAGATGCACTTACAATCTCCCCCTTTTTGGTGATTGATGACAACTATTTGAGATATCACAATTGAGAATAAAAAGTTGATTTTCATAATGTGTGCACATATGAGAATAATAAAGAATTCAAGAAAAAGCTTCTCACATATGCACACACCTTATAGTGGGGTGCCTCACAGGTGTGTGATAAACAAAATGTGATAAATTAAAGACAAACAGTAGTGAACATGTAAGTGGGCATTAGAGCATAGTACATCACACATAAGAAAAGAAATAGTGCATTACAAGATTTTAAAAATAGGTACATGTCCTTGATCACAAAAGATCTTAATAACTAATACTAGATAGAAATAGTCCAAGTCTAATCTCAATCTTCCATCTCAATCTCTCCCCCTTTGGCATCAAGGCACCAAAAAGGGAAAAATTGAGGGGAATCACTCATCGCTGCCTCCTCCGTCAGTCTCAGTCTGATCTTCATCTTCAGCATCCACGGGAGCAGGATCTTCCTCTGAGTCCTCGGAGGCAGGCGGTGATCCAACGGGCTCAATCTCAAGCTTTGCACAGATAGACGTGATATTGGCATTGACGTACTGTTGATGTTTCTTCCTTGCAAGCTTTTCTTTGCGTTGCCTGTCTTCGATCTTACGGCAGCAGGCAAAGATGGAGGAGAGCATCTTGAGGATGCCGCTAGATGATTCTTGGGCAGGTGGAGAACTAGGAGGAGCAGCTGCAGACCTAGTGTCATCATGAGCTTGCTTTGATCTCCTCTCCACTGGTGGAGAGGACGGGGCAGTTGGAGCCGGAGGGAGAGTGTACTCGGTGGGTTTTTGTGGCTTCAACACCGTATGCTTGACATCCTTGACAAACTCGAGTCCCGTCACTTTCTCAATCATGTACATGATATACGGTGCGTATCCACAGGACCTATTGGGGGTAATTGTGATGTTCACAATGTCGTTGTAGATATACTCAAAGACATTGAATGGTCTCCTCCCACTAATGACCTTCATGAGAGTCCTCAAGGTTCCTTGTATAGTTCCTGCATCTCCATCCTTCGGAGCTATCGTCTTTCTCAAGACTCTATTTAGGACCAAAAAGAAGGGCTTTAGATATTTGATGGTGGGAGGAACATATGGCATCCTTGTGTCATAGAGAAATTCAAGTTCCTCCTTCTCCAGGGGTTTCAGATTATGAATGACCAGTTCATGATCCAAAGTGTTTTGGAGGTGAAGAATCCTAGCAAATTCATCATACGTGACACTATACCTTGAACCATGAGTCATCCAAGTAAGACTGTCTCCATCATCCCGAGCAAAGTAGAGAGTGGAGTAAAACTGGGTAATTACTTCATTGTTCCAGTCATACTCAAAGGATAGCAGGTCCGTCAGACTGTGCCTCTCTAACGCTTCCACCATCTCACGAAAGGCAGGATACCTCTTTGACTTCAGATATTCAACATTTAGCCATTGACTCTCTACTACAGGGTTCTTCATCTTCAAGTACACATGCTCGTAGTAGTCTGCATGGAAGTTGCTCCAGAACCTCGGGTCAGAGCATTGCTTAGGTCGGTCATACACTTGAATCTTCCTGAAATTATCAGCTAGCTCACTTCCTTTTCCAGTGAAATCCTCACTTGAAGGCTGCCTGTTGCGGTGAATAGGGTTCTTCATCTTCAAGGGCCCAAGGGGACCACTAGCAAGTCCCTTCCCTTTATTGAGAATTCTTTTTGGCCCTGACGAGCCCTAAGCAGCATCTTTCCTTAGAGGCATTTTACCAATGACTTTCCTCTTCTTAGGTTGATTGTCGTCGGAGGGTGGAGAGTGGACATTGACATCATGTCTCTTCTTCATAACTCTCTCCTTGGTCCTCCTCACTTTCTCGCGTTGAACGTCTTCATCAATGTGGAAGGAGCTGTCATCTGAGCCTGAAGACATGATGCCTGATAGGGAGTTCAAGGATTAGATGCAAATGGACTCATTATTGACTTCAAATGGGAACGTAGGGGTTCAACTGTCAGAGACCAGACTTGTCCGGTTTCAGAGAGCGGACTTGTCCGGTGGACCGGACTTGTCTGCCTCTGTGCACCGAACTAGTCCGGCCTGGCATAAGAACCCTAATGTTTCATTTGAATCAAATCTCCTATCTAAGGGCATAAAGGTAGGAACATGGTAGGAATACATCTATTGAGGCAATGTACATCCTTTTGAAATCAAAGAAAACTAGCTAGAACTAGAAAAGTTGAGATTTTGGTTTAAAAGAGGAAATTTACCAAGATTTGAAGATTTGCGTCGAAGAAGTGGAAATCAGTCCGGATGAGTCCGGAGTAGGGGGACCACTCGTCAAGGGGAGTCTTTTTCGTGGAGAAAAACTCGATTTTGAGGGTTCAACCAGAAAATCACTTTGGGGGCTAGGGTTTGGAAGAGGAGAGGGAGAGCAGGCCTAATGAGGAGTGAGGGAGAGATCTGGGCCGGCCAAGTGCTTCTATATACGACTGACCGGACTAGTCCGGTACCCCTGAGTTAACCTAGTTGTTGTCAGTCCGGACTAGTCCGGTTGGAAATCGGACTAGTCCGTTTCCAACAGACTTGATACATATATAGATAATTAATAGTGATTCAAGGACAATAATTTTGCAAGTAGTCTTGGTGATTACGACCAGTAGGCAATCAGCAATCGAACAATGGTCATAATCCACAAGATTTCTTCATTAAAGATAGTTTTCTGAGTAGAAAGGAGAGGAGGAGCATTTTTGACAATACGGAGGAACAATTTAAGTTGCAACCAGGTATGCAATGTTTCAAGCCACATTTCGAGAGTCAAGAATGTTTAGATCATTTCTTAGTTCACAGAACCTTTTCTCATCTAATGGTTTGGTAAAAATATCTGCAAGTTGTTTTTCAGTCCTAACATGTGAAATATCTTTGTCACCTTTTAATGAATGATCTCTAAGAAAGTGATGACGGATATCTATGTGCTTAGTTCTTGAGTGTTCTACAGGGTTGCGTGCAATCTTTATAGCACTTTCATTATCGCATAGAAGCGGGATATGACTTAGATTGTAGCCGTAGTCCCTAAGAGTTTGTTGCATCCAAAGCAGTTGCGCACAGCAACTACCGGCTGCAACATACTCTGCTTCCGCTGTGGAAAGAGCAATGGAGTTTTGCTTTTTAGATGACCAAGAAACTAGGGACCTACCAAGAAATTGAAAAGTCCCTGACGTGCTCTTTCTATCGACTTTGCATCCTGCATAGTCGGCGTCGGAATACCCTATCAAGTTAAACTTGTATCCTTTGGGATACCAAAGGCCCAAGTTCGGTGTGTGCACAAGGTACCTTAGGATTCTTTTTACAGCAATTAAGTGACACTCTTTAGGTGCAGCTTGAAACCTTGCACACATGCAAACACTAAGCATAATATCTGGCCTAGATGCACATAAGTATAGTAAGGAGCCAATCATGGACCGATATACCTTTTGGTCCACATTTGGACCGTCTTCATTGAGGTCGAGATGTCCGTTGATGGCCATGGGTGTCTTGATGGGCTTGGCTTTGTCCATATTGAATTTCTTGAGAATGTCTTGTGTATATTTAGTTTGGCTTATAAATGTACCTTCTCTCAGTTGCTTTACTTGAAATCCCAGGAAGAACTTCAATTCACCCATCATTGACATCTCGAACCTGTCTGTCATTATTTTGCTAAATTCTTCACAGAAGGACTCGTTAGTGGATCCAAAGACAATGTCATCAACATAAATTTGACATACGAATAAATGATCATCAAAATGTTTAGTAAAGAGTGTATAGTCAGCTTTGCCAATTTTGAATCCATTTTGAGTCAGAAAATCTCTAAGGCACTCATACCAGGCTCGAGGAGCCTCTTTGAGGCCATAGAGAGCCTTAAGCAGTTTATAGACATGGTTGGGATACTCCTGATCTTCGAACCCCGGTGGCTGCTCCACATAGACTTCCTCCTTTATCGGACCATTGAGAAAGGCACTCTTGACGTCCATTTGATACAACTTAAAATTATGGTGAGTAGCATATGCCAATAAAATGCGAATGGACTCAAGTCTAGCCACAGGAGCGAAGGTTTCATCGAAATCCAAACCTTCCACTTGAGAATAACCTTTGGCCACCAACCTCGCTTTATTTCTTGTCAGTACTCCATGTTCATCTTGCTTGTTCCGAAAGACCCATTTGGTTCCAACGATGTTCGCCCTTGGTCTTTCCACCAGCTCCCACACTTCATTTCTTTTGAAGTTGTTCAGCTCCTCTTGCATCGCAATCACCCAGTCTGGATCCCTTAAGGCTTCTTCTACCCTGTATGGCTCCAGAAAAGACACAAAAGAATAGTGTTCACAGAAATTTGCAATTTTAGATCTAGTAGTTACTCCCTTAGCAATATCTCCAATGATATTGTTGACAGGATGGTCCCTTTGCACACACTGATGTACTCTTTGGTGTGGAATTTGTGTAGTTGCTTGTTCTTCATTGTCTTCATGTGTCATGTCTCCCCCTAGATCATTGCTTCCATGATCATCTTGATTTTCTTGATCTTCCTCAACCTGATCTTGTGTAGGAGCTCCCCCTCGATCATTGCTTCCTTGTTGAAATTCATCTTGTGTCTCCTCTCGTGGTAGGATATCACCAAGTGCCATTTTCTTCAGCGCTTCACATGGAGCTTCCTCCTTATCTAGCATAGACTTATCGACTTGCTCCACTTGTGAGCCGTTAGTTTCATCGAACACTACGTCACGCGCTACTTCAACAAGGCCGGACACCTTGTTGAAGACACGATAGGCGTAGGCATTCGATTCATATCCGAGCAAGAATCCTTCATCGGACTTCGAAGCAAACTTCGAGGCCCTTGGTTTCTTGTTCAGAATAAAACATTTGCAACCAAAAACTTTGAAATAGGAAACGTTAGGCTTTTTACCCGTGAGAAGCTCATATGGAGTTTTCTTCAGTAGTCGATGAAGGTACAACCGATTTGTTGCATGACAAGCGGTGTTCACCGCTTCTGCCCAAAATCGGTCTGATGTCTTGTATTCATCCAACATTGTTCTCGCCATTTCGATCAATGTTTTGTTCTTCCTTTCAGCCACCCCATTTTGTTGAGGAGAGTAGGGTGCCGAGAATTCATGCTTTATACCTTCTTCATTGAGATATTCTTCAACTTGGGTGTTCTTGAATTCTGTCCCATTGTCACTTCTGATATTCTTTACGGTTGATGAGAATTCATTTTGAGCTCTTTTCAAGAACTTCTTGAGGATTCCCTGAGTTTCTGATTTATCATACAAGAAAAATACCTAGGTAAATCTTGAAAAATCATCAACAATTACTAAACCGTATTTGTTACCGCCGATGCTGATGTATGCAATTGGACCAAAGAGATCCATGTGGAGAAGTTCCAGCGGTCTAGCGGTGGTCATCACATTCTTGGCGGGGTGTGGTGCTCCAACCTGTTTTCCTGCTTGACAAGCGCTGCACGGCCTGTCTTTTTCAAAAACCACATCCTTAAGACCACGGATGTGACCACCTTTTAGAAGTTTCTGTAGATTTCTCATTCCAACATGGGCTAGTCGTCTATGCCACAGCCATCCCATGTTGGTCTTAGCAACCAAGCAAGTGTTGAGTTCGGCTTTATCTTTGTTAAAGTCAACAAGATAAAGCTTTCCCTTCAACAATCCCTTGAATGCAATCGAGCCATCGCTTCTTCTAAAGACGGTCACACCCTCATTAGTGAATAAACAGTTGTAACCTTTGTCGCATAGTTGATATATTGATAGAAGATTATAATCTAGAGAGTCTACATGTAAAACATTAGATAAGGTGTGTTGAGAGGATATTTTAATGTTACCACTACCAAGGACCTTTCCTTGGCTGTTGTCTCCAAAGTATATACCTTCACTTGGATCCTTGTTGCACTCGTATTCCACAAACATACCTCTCTCTCCGGTCATATGATTTGTGCATCCGCTATCTAGCACCCACTTAGATCCACCGGAGGAGTAAGCCTGCAAAATAGAATTATTTCTGGGTTTTAGGTACCCAAGCTTGCTTGGGTCCTCTCAGGTTAGTCACAAGAGTCTTGGGCACCCACACACAAGTTTTTAAGTTCTTGTGGCGTAGCCCTGTATATTTAGCAATGACTTTTCCATACTTTTTTTTCATGAGAACATAAGAAGCATCAAATGTATGGAACAGTGTTTGTAACTCAGATTCATGGGATTTTTCTTTAACAAAAATGATTCTATTCTTAGCATGATTAGGAGTAGACATGTGTCTATTCCTGTCAAAGCCAAGACCATCTTTGACATTGGGAGGTCTAGTGATCATATATGCACTTCGTGCATATTTGATCTTCTCCTTATCAAAGATGTCGTTTTGAGAAGAATGCATGTCATGAGAGGTTGAAGCATTAGAAATTACATTCTTCTTACTAGAGCAAGTGCAGGCTCTTATTGTTGTCGAGCTCATATCTTTGGAGGAAGAGCTCTTGGAGGAAGAGGAGTCACTTTGTTTGAGCGACTCAACTTGCACCTCAAGGATTTTGTTAACTTTTGACAAGTTAGCAAGTTCTTCCTTGATTGCAATGTGCGAGTCCTCTAACTTTGAGTAGGTTTCCTTACTCAAGGCTAGCTCTAACTCAAGTGACTCATTCTTCTCTCTTTCAAGCTCAAGAAGCTTTTCAACTTCTTGATATCTCTTCCTCTCACGGATGAGCATATCTTCTTGTCGGTTGACAAGTTCTTCCTTTTCAAATATTTCGTTCGACAACATTTTCATTTTCTTTAAAGCAATTTTACTTAGCCCTCTAAATAATTCTTCATTATCACTAGAGTTATCAAAGTCATCAATGGAGGAATTTAGTATAGGAGGAGTAAGTCTAACCTTTTTCTTGCCTTCCTTAGCCATAAGACAAGTGTGGTTGTTCATGTCCCGTCCTCCCATGTTCGGAAAGAGTGTGGCTCTCATAGTTGGTTTCTTGACTGCGATAGTGGCCATCTCTTCTTATTCATCGGAGGAGGACTCGTCGTTTGAGTCCCACTCCTTCCCAATGTGAGCTTGATGGGCTTGTCTTCTTTTTCTGAAAATTTTCTTTTCTTGAGATCTTGTTTCCTTCTTCTTTTTGTTTTCTTCATAAGTACAGTCCACCATGAAGTGACCATACTCTCCGCAGTTGTAGCAAGTACGTCGAGCCTTGGATTTTCCTTTATCCTTGATTTTGCCTTCATGTGAATTGTTGCCGTGTCTTCTCTTCATCATGCGTTTGAACTTTTTGATGAAGAGTACCATTTCTTCGTCATCAAGATCGGTGCTTTCGTCGCTTGTATCTCCATCGTCTTGGTCTTCACGAGTTTCTTTGAGTTTGGGTCTGCACATTGCTTTGAGAGCAACTTCTTTCTTTTTAGAAGAGGTGAGCTCGGCTAAGTCTTTGACGTATTGAGCCTCTTTCTCCATCATTTCATGATTTATGATCTTTCCCAATAACTCATCGGGAGTCATTTTGTGAAGCCCGGGGCTTTCTCTAATCATTGAGCAAAGTGTGACGTTTCTTGGCATGAAGGCTCTTATCATCCTTTTGACTACCTCGTGATCAGTCCATTTCTTACTTCCATAGGCATGGATTTTGTTGATGAGTGCCTTCATCCGATTGTACATGTCTTGAGGTGATTCGCCTTCTTCAATAGCAAATCTCCCCAACTCTCCTTCTAGCATCTCAATTTTGGCTTCACGTACAGACCTATTTCCTTCATGAGCAGTTTTGAGTGTATCCCAGATTTCTTTTGCACTTTCTAGTCCATCGATCTTGGTGAATTCTTCTCTGCTCAGTGACGATGTGATTACTGCAACGGCTTGTGCATTTCTGTGAACCTCTTGTTCTTGTTCCGGAGTGAGTTCTTCATCCGTGTCTGGGATATCTATTCCTGTGCAGACAATATGCCAAAGGCTGGGATTCAAGGATATTAGATGCATTTTCATGTTGTACTTCCACATGGTGTAGTCACTTCCATCAAACTGTGGGGGCCTTCCCATAGGAATAGAGAGATAATGATTATTTGAATTGAGACGGTTGTAGTTGTAAGGATACCGGGAGTAGTTGTGATGACCACTCCCCATCGTCTTTTCTTCCTCTTTTCCTTTTTGTGCCAGCAGTTTCTTTCTCAAGAGTGCTTTTAGCTGCCTCACTTCTTCATCGTCATGTGGACTTTCTTTCAGCACATCGAAGGCTTTGGCTTCTTGCTCCTCATCGTTGTTGCTCGTCTTCGGGATATCGTTGTTCTTCTCAGAGGCCATTGATCTCTCCGAGATGTGAGTCTCGTTGATGGAGAACTTGGCTCTGATACAAATTGAATGTGGCCTAGAGGGGGGTGAATAGGCCTTTAAAGAATTCCTGCACACTTAATAAAGTTATCAGAAACTTGACTGACTGGACTAGTCCGGTTGTGTGGGCGGACTAGTCCGGTGTGCTGAATTATTTGAGTTAATTAAGTGTGTCTCACAAATTTAATCTTATAGCAGCGGAATGGGAACAACAGTTTTTATAAATTAAATTTATTGTATGGATGCACGTGCAAACTTGTAAGGGACTCAAACGATGACTAGCAAACTAGTGATCTAATGTGTCAAGATGTAAAACAAATGAGAGACAAAAGACACGAATTTTTACCGAGGTTCGATCTCACCAAGAGATCTACGTCCTCGTTGAGGAAGCTCACACAAAGCCGGGTTCCCAACCCTTTCCCTCTTCAAGTCACCACAAAGGACGACTTGACTCCACTATCACGGGTAATCACCGAGTTTGTGGGGCAACCTCACACGTTGAGGGCTCCCACAAGAATTACAGTGAGAAGGTGATCAAATACACTCAAAAAGATTACAATGCAGAATATGAGTGTAGAGAAATCAACCCCCAAGAGCTCACAACGAAAGAACGACGATCTCTCAATCCCAAATCCAAGTATTTGATTGATCTTGGCCTTTTTGCACCTTAGATGTATGGAGAGATGTGTTTTTGGGCTCTTGGGTCAGGTGGCGGCGCTAGGGTTCAAGCTTTTGACAATATGTGTCGTGTCTTCTTTTGGGAAAAGACAAAGGACCTCTTTTTATAGGCTTTCCCAAAGAGTTACCGTTGTTAAACCTACTACCGGACTAGTCCGGTATATGATCGGACTTGTCCGGTCTACTTCCAGTGGGTTAACCGGACTAGTCCGGTCCACAAACCGGACTTGTCCGGTGCTATGTGAAATGGGGTTTCTGAAACTGCAGCGGACTAGTCCTGTCGCTTGGATGGACTAGTCCGCAGTCCTCTAAAGAAGACAACAGAGACATGACCGGACTAGTCTGATCCAAAACCGGACTTGTCCGGTTGAGTTCCAGTAAGCTGACCGGACTAGTCCTGTTCACAAATCGGACTAGTCCGGTGCACTATGTTTGCGTCTTCCAGAAAGTTAAACGGACTAGTCCGGTCCATGAACGGACTAGTCCGGTTTTCAGTGGATTTTAGTTGATTTTTAAACCCCTTACCCTTACGCAAAGTCATGAGCTCTTGGGATGTGTCTCTCTCACACACAACCTATACATTATATCTACTTTGCTCTTCTAAATTCCACTAACGTCTTCCTTTTTGGGCACCACTCTATTTTTCACCTTTTTGTGTGTGCCGAGCCAGTTCACTTTGTTTATCCTGCAATCGTCTTAATAGTTTCATTAGGATCTCATATGTTCGTCATCAATTAGCCAAAACCCACAAGGGATATCCTAGATGCACTTACATATATATATATATATATATATATATATATATATATATATAGACTTCAGTGGTTATAGGGTAAAAACATAAAGTGGAGCTATGTTTTATGCATATTTGACTTGCATGAGTGTATGTTTGGATGATTTCTTATGGAATGTGTTTTCTTGTGCTATGTGTATGTGTGCACGAGTAGAACTAGCCCCAGAGCCAGTTCTCAACTTCCAAGAGCAAGACTTTCCATTCCCGGAGCAGCAAGAAGAAGGCAAGTGTCATTGACCACTTTGTACCTAAGCTAGGATGTGTAGTTAGAGTTATTTGCATTGAGTTATGAATTATGAAACCCATGTTAGGATATTCCCCTAGCTTTTCATGTCTTATTCCTTGTAGCCTGGGTTAGGAATTACATAGTATGTTTATTATGGATATTTTTTATACTTAGCCATACTTAGAATTGGATACTTGGGATATGAACTGCAAACTTGATTATTTACTATTGATGATATATGATGAATTATGGTAGAGATAGGAATCTAGGCAAGTTGGATGTTTTGGGTTGGTGTTGTGTGCACGAGAACTTAGGTTTGTGTTTAGTGCTTGCCAGGGTTCTAAGGACCGGTTCATGGAGCATTTAACCTGGCTTTAGCGTGTCACCACATGCTCAGATGGGGCAACTTGGCCAATTAATTAGGTGTATTTCCAACGTAGTGTGGGTGCTTGGAAGGAGTCGGAAATAGGTGTCAGATGGACTACCATAGGAACTGCAAGGCTCAAGAGGGGGCCACTGCAGTGGAGGTTGGTACCTCGTTGATGTTGTTAGGGGTGAAACCTCAGTGGGCTCATGCTCATCGGGAATCCCTTTGTAAAGGCCTCGTAGTGATCTCCTGGCTACACACCTATGAAGTGTGAACATGGTACGCGACCACAGGCAAAATGTAGGTTCTTTAGTCCACTCGAAAATGGGGGATGAAATCACTACTTGTGGCTAAAGAGGTACGCACTCTGCAGAGTTGAAAACTGTCATGACAACCGCGCTCACGGACAAGAGCGGCTTGGACTTCTTCATGATTAGAGGATGATGAAGTGAGAGGTTGAGGATGTTAAGTGGGGAGCTTAACAATGGCAATGAGGTTATGGGATTGGGACTACTTTACTCATGTAGTATATAGGTGCTTAATAAGCTAAGGTGATAGGAGTTAATTGTGTAGTGCTTTAAATATGAAATAAGCCTCTCCTTGTCCTAGCCTGCATATCATTACTTTCTCACACTTGCTGAGTACCGTAGGTACTCAAGCTTGTTTATTATTGGATTTACTTGCTGCTCAGGCCATGGTGAAGGCGTGGAGTACAACAACGACGACTTTGATCCTGAAGATGGAGTTCTAGGCTTGCGATTTCCCCAGGCAACGCCTTGGAATGGAGCATCACCAGAATTATTATTCGTTGCGTTGTCTTATTTGTATCTAACATTTAATAGTCTTTTGAGATAATTATGTAAGACTTTTATGTATTCGTAGACTTGGCTTGTATTAAATGATGCTTCAATACTGTCATCACATGTATGAGCTGCATACATGTGTTTATTCACTTGGTTGATCTTCAGAGAAACCATGTGTGACAGAAGTGGCATCAGAGCCAAGGTTGCCCGTAGGAACGTAAACCTAGATAGAAACGGGCGTATTTCAGATTGAAACATTGCAAGTTAAAAACAAAGTGGCCGAAAATTTGACACTATGAAAACAACTGCTCTGCAGTGGCAGTTACTCCTGAAATGCAATGAGAAAGTTCGGACAATATGAATTGAGTAAAGAGTAATAGTTACTCCCAAAAACACATTTGTAAAGATGAACATTGTTGACTCACGTGCAGCTCATGTGATTGAAAGTTTGGACACTCTGAAGCGGGTATTTTGGCAATATTCAAAACTTTGAATGTAAATCCTCACTTTTATTCTAATTTCCAATGTATTCAACACACATAGGTCTCACAATCTCCCCCTTGATGAATGCATTGGCAACACCACTTAGAATCTGAACATTGGCTCATTCACATTAAAAAGTTTTGAGAGCAGATTTCTCCCTTTCTTTGAAATAAAAAATCAAATGAGAAACAAATTAAAAAAACAAATTCTCCCCCTGAGAAGAACGTGTAGAAACTCGTGAATGTGCAATATGTGACATATTCTCCCCCCCTTTGATAATGTATTCGGCAAGGTTCAATAGTGAAATTTCGATTTATTATGAGCATAATATGACATACAAATATAAAACAAGGATCATCCAAGTCATACTTTCAAGTAACTTACACTATCACATCAATGAGATACATAAAGTAGTGTAAGCCATGATAGAGATCAAGTGTAATTTTTCAATTTAAGCAAGTCATGATCTCACAAACTGAACTATTTCAAAACCTGAAAGCATGACACATGTTGCTGCATTTTTTATTATCTTTTAAAGCACAAGTTCAGATCATATGGCATTTGGAAGAGATTATATGCCGCATCTTATTCTAACCAACCAAACCAATACTATGTCATTTGATGTAACACCCCAAAACCTGTTAATAGGGGAATTTAAAATTTTTTGCACGTATTGCATGTGGTGCAGAAATTCAAATTCAAATTGGAATTCAAATTCAACTCAAAACAGAAAAGAAAAAGAAAAAGAAAAAAACAAAACCCCCGGCCAGTGGGCCGAAACCCACCAGCCGGCCCACCCGCCCCCGCGCCAGCCCGCAGCCGCGCGCTCCTCTCTCTCTTCCTCACTGACACGCGGGGCCCGCGTGTCATCCCTCACCTCCCGCTCGCGCCAACAGCCAGACTCTTCCCCGCGCCCTATCGCAATCGACTCCGGAAATCCGCGTCCCCAGCCCAACTCCCGGTCCCGGACGACTCTGGCTCGATCCAAACAGACCCGCCGCCCTCCCTCGTCTATAAAAACGCCGGCATCGCCCCGTTTTTCCCCCACGATCGGCTGTTTTTCCTCCCGGTGAGAACCGAAGCTCCGATCACCGTTTTCTCTCGATCTCTGCTCGGATTTTCCGGTCTAACGCGCCGTTTGTGTTCCACCGCCTCCGGGGAATCACACAGGTGCAGAAGACTCGGTGGTTTGCACTCTAGGCACAGCTCCGATGAGTACCGCAGCGATTCCATCTCGGACCTCGTCGCCGACCGCCTTCCAGGACCTCCGAGCTCAAGAAAAACCCCGAGGTGAGATCCCCGACCTCCCCTCTACCAATCTATGCCATGAAATTCCAGTATTAGGAAGAATAGACGAAGATTCAAAGTTTTCCGGCGAGATCGCCGCCTCCCGCCGCCGCGTGCCGCCGGGCAGCGCCGCCCGCGCACGGTCAGAGCGACGTGGCCGCTTATGCGCCGTCTATTTTAAATCGCACGGTAGAATTAAAACCCGCGCGTACCGGTTCGATGATCTAATCTGAGCCGTCCACTTTAAATCGGACGGTCCACATCAGCCCCGCATTATAAAGGCCGGGATTCTTACGCGCTACCCCCTGGGGATCTCGGAAAACACGAGCTAGCCCCGGAAACTTCTGATCTAGCCCCTGGAACTTCAGAAATTCATGTAAATTCATTTAAAAATCAGTTTTAGCCCCTGGACTTAATAAAAATTAGGAAAACCCCTCTGTTATGTGTAGTTAGACCCCTGGAAATTTATGAAATAATATAATAGACCCTGTAGTGGGGTGAGTTTACCTTTTTAACCCTATATGATATTAAATTTAGGAATTTGAATATGTGATTAGGATTTAAAATTTAAAAGGTGAGAAAAACACATTGTAAATTCAAATTTAAACTCTCCTAGCACTTGTAAGACTTTAGAATGAGTTAAAAGTAGATTTTAAGCTGAAATGAATCTGTTTAATTGATTGTTCACATTTAATTAGTTATAGGGACACATTTTTAGGTTAGGAAATAATTCTGAAAATTGGTAAAATAAATTTAAATTAGTTCACATCAGAGGAGAAGTTCAAAAATATATTATTTAATATTTTAGATCAGAACCTATTCTGTTTAGATGATGTGTCTTACTATTTTCATAATAAAGTTCACATTTAGGCATAGAAAATAAATCTAAAAATATAGGAAAATAGGTATGCATAACTAGAAAATGATAAATGAAGTTTCCAAATCCAAAGATTTCAGTTTAGGATTTGGTAGAAGATCTGAAAGCCCATTTGGAGTAAGAAAATACCTTACATGCAAACTTGGTAGTTAAGAAGTATATTAATTAAATTTAAAGATTTTATTCAAATTGAAAATTCATATATAGTGTGCAAACAGAAATCTGAAATACAAAAGTTAGAAATCATATACATATATTTAAAAGTGCATGAAGGCTAAAAATCAACACAGCTAGAGTAAACACAACACTCAGAAATGTGGATGACTATCATATGTTTGTATGTGTGGAGTGAAAGTGTGAACTATGTCTTATGGATTTTTGTTTTCTTTTGCTATGTGTGTTGGCATGAGTAGAACCTGCCCCAGAGCAAGTTCTTCCCTTCCAAGACCAGGACTTTCCATTCCCAGAGCAGCAGGAAGAAGGCAAGTGTCCTTGACAACTTTGATCCTATACTAGGATGTGTAGATAGAATTTATTGCATTGTCAATTGAAATATGAAACTCATGCTAGAAAGTTTTCCTAGAATTGCATTATCTTGTTTACTTGTAGCTTGGGTTGGGATTTATTTTATCGTGTCATTTACTTATATGCTTATGCTTAGCCATGCTTAGAATGGGATAATTGGGATATGAGATCATCAATTTATTTACCTTATTCTTGAATGAGATATTATGAGTTATGTAGAGGTAGGGATCAAGGCAAGTTGGATGATTTGGTTAGTGCTGGTTGCACGAGATTCGGGTTTGTGTTTAGTACTTGCCTGGATCCTAAGGACCGGTTCATGCAGCATGTAACCTGGCTTTACCGTGCCAACCACATGCTGAGATGGGGCAGCTTGGCCAATTAATTAGGTGTATCCCCGACGTAGTATGGGTGTGTTGGATGGTGCGGGGAATAGGTGTCAGCTGGACTACCATATGAACCGCAAGGCTCAAGAGGGGGCCACTGCAGCGGGGTTGGAGCCTCTTGTATGTTGTTAGGGGTGAAACCTTAGTGGGCCCACACTCGTCGGGAATCCCTTTGTAAAGGCTTCGTAGTGATCTCCTGGCTACACACCTGGGAAGTGTGAATGTGGTTCGTAGCCACTGGCATAATGGAGGTTCTTTTAGTCCACCCGGCAACGGGGGATGAAATCACTACATGTGGGTACAGTGGTGCAAACTCTGCAGAGTCAAAACTGTCATGACAGCCGTGCTCACGGTCAAGAGCGGCTTGGACTTATTCATTATTAGAATATGATGACCTTGGAGGTTGTGGATGTTAAGAGGGGAGCTTAACATTGGAAATGATGCTATGGTTATTTGATTATGATGATGGGATGGGAGATTGGGACCATTTCACCTGTGTAGTAATGTAGGTGCTTAATAAGCTAAGGTGGTAGGTAATAATTGCGTAGTGCTTTAACCATGAGTTCAACCTCTTCTTGCTCTAGCCATGCATGACATAACTTTCCCACACTTGCTGAGTACTAACGGTACTCAACCTTGCATATTTGTTAGTTTAAATTGCTGCTCAGGTCAAGGGGATGATGTGGTGTTTAATGATCAAGACTTCAGACCCGAAGAAGGATTCTAGGTTCATGGAGTCCCCCGGGCAACGCCTGTGACGGAGCCCACAAGAATAATATTCCGCTGCTAGTTTATTTACATTTTATGAACTTATTATCGTCCATCGAGACGTATGCTTTGTAAGACATATTTATATTGGACACCTGGCTTGTAATAAATGATGCTTCACTATTTCTCATCACATGTATGAGAAAATGATCTTGGCATACATGTGATATTCACTCGGTTGTTCTTCGGAGAAACCGGGTGTGACATTTGACAATCAGAAGCTTAAGGACGTGGTTTTAGTCGTACACAACTTCTTTCAAGTTCATATCTAAGTGCAATGATAAGCCATCTCAAAAGAAGAAGTGTGATGCGTGCATATTCTCTTGATCTTATCTCATTTTTCCATTGATCATAAAAGCTCAACATGTGGATAATTGATTGATTAATTTTTCATTATTAAAAGCACTTGTGAGCATGCAACAAGTTCGAAATAGCAAGAAAGTTCGATCATGACCAGATTTAGTGTAAGTAATTATTTCAATTACTAGTCATGGCAAAAACTACAAAATTTATAACACGAGTAATGTACTAAGAACTTTCAGCATGTAAAAGGAATCACAAAGTCATATATGTATGAAATACTTTGCTCATATTATTTGAAAATCAGATTCACACATAGAACTTCCCAAGTTTCAAAACTCCCCCTCCATTTAAGCCATGAGAATGCATAACCCCTATTTCACTATGAATGAAACAAAAATGAGTGAAATCCAAGGGTTTTTGTAAAAATGTCAGCTAGTTGTTGTTCGGTATTTACATGGTGAAGCACAATGTTTCCTTTTTCAACATTACCACAAAGAAAGTGATACCTAATGTCAATGTGCTTTGTTCTAGAATGTTGCACGGGGTTTTTAGCAATGCAAATGGTGCTAGTGTTATCACAAAACAGTGGAACACTATCTAGATCAACCCCAGAGTCCTTAAGTGTTTGAAAAATCCAAAGAATTTGGGAGCAAGCGCTAGTAGCAGCTACATATTCAGATACGGCCGTGGATTGTGCAACCGAATTTTGTTTTCTAGAAGACCAAGCAAAACTCCACCTATGTTGTAATAACATAGCCGGTCCCAAGCCCAGGTAAAGGAGGAGGGGTTGTGATAGGCTTGGCGAGCCAACAACTACACTTAGCCATTCTCATGGAAATACAACCCAATTAAAATTCGTTGGGGCGTAACCCTCTTAGCGACACGCCATATCGGAACCCGGGTATGGTGTTAAGTGGGCAAGGGCCGGGTCGCCACCGCCTTTGTGGCGCGCCATATCGGAACCCGGATATGGTGTTAAATGAGCAAGGGCCGGATCGCCACCACCTTAGTGGCACGCTACATCATCGCCCGGATGTAGTGATAAGTGAGCAAGGGTTATTGCATCTTCCTCGACGGGTGCAAAGCGTAAGGAAGCTAGCGGAGGAACATAGATTTCGGTTGTGTAGTTGGAATGTAGGATCCTTGACGGGGAAGCTACGTGAGTTAGTAGATGTTGCCATTAGGAGACGAGTAAATATCCTTTGTGTACAAGAGACTAGATGGGTGGGTCAAAAGGCAAGAGAAGTCAAGAATACCGGTTTCAAGCTTTGGTATTCTGGATCGGCTGGGACTAGAAATGGCGTAGGCGTTCTAATAGATAAGAGTCTTAAGGATGGAGTAGTGGATGTTCGAAGACGAGGTGATAGAATCATCTTAATCAAGATAGTAATTGGGGACATTGTCTTGAACGTCATTAGTGCTTATGCCCCACAAGTTGGGCTCAACATGAGTGCTAAGAGGAAATTTTGGGAGGACTTGGAGGATATTGTTAGTAGTGTACCGATAACCGAGAAACTCCTCATAGGAGGAGATCTCAATGGTCATGTGGGTGCATCTAACCTAGTATTTGAGGGAGTACATGGAGGCTTTGGATGCGGCGATAGAAATAAAGATGGTAAGGACATCCTAGAGTTTGCCGTAGCCTATGATCTGTTGGTAGCTAACACCCTCTTTAGGAAGAGGCAATCTCACCTAGTGACCTTTAGTAGTGCCCAACACTCTAGCCAGATTGACTTTGTCCTCACTAGGAGAAGGGATAGACGGGAGTGTCTAGATTGTAAGGTGATCCTCGGGGAGTGTGTTGTGACACAACATAAGCTTGTGGTAGTTGACTTTCGCTTCCGTACATGTTCTTTGCGGGACAAAGGTGTCAAAATCACAAGAACAAAGTGGTGGAAGTTGAAAGGAGAATCACAAGAATCCTTTAAAAATAGGATGATCACAGAAGGACCCTGGACAGAAAATGGAGATGCAGATAGTATGTGGGTGAAGATGGCATTTTGCATTAGGAAGGTAGCTAGTGAGGTGTTCGGTGTGACAAAAGGAAGGAAACTTGTAGATAAAGACACTTGGTGGTGGAATGAGGATGTACAAAAAGCCATTAAGGAGAAGAAGGAGTGTTTCAAGAGCTGGCATAATGATAGAAGCGCAAGCAACATGCTTAAGTACAAAGAGGCCAAGAAAAATGCAAGGCGGGCTGTGAGTAAGGCAAGAGGACAGGCCTATGATGAGTTATATGAGAGACTAGAGATAAAAGAAGGTGAAAAGGACATATACAAGATAGCAAAAATCCGCGAGAGAAAGATGAGGGATTTCAATCAAGTCAAAATGCATCAAAGATGAGACTGACCACATTCTAGTGAAGGATGAAGAGATTAAGAATAGATGGCGGGATTACTTTAATGGCTATTAAATGATGGGAATGGGAGCACTACAGTTGAGTTGGATGACTCCTTTGATGACTCCAACAGGCAGTTCGTGCAGAGGATACAAGAGTTTGAGGTTAAGGAGGCCTTAAAAAGGATGAAAGGAGGAAAAGCTCTCGGCCCTGATGATGTCCCTATTGAGGTGTGGAGATGCCTTGGGGACGTGGCAATAGTATGGCTCACAAAGCTATTCAACCACATTTTTCAGTCAAACAAGATGCCTGAAGAATGGAGGAAAAGTATATTAGTATCTATCTTCAAAATAAAGGAGATATTCAAAGTTGTACTAATTATCGAGGGATTAAGCTTATGAGTTATACTATGAAACTTTGGGAGAGAGTGATTGAACACCGCCTGAGGAAAGTGACCAATGTCACTAAAAACCAGTTTGGTTTTATGCCTGGGAGGTCTACAATGGAGGCGATTTTCTTGCTTCGTCACCTTATGGAGAGATATAAGGAGCAGAAGAAGGACTTGCATATGGTGTTCATTGACTTGGAGAAGGTGTACGACAAGATACCAAGGTCAGTCATGTGGTGGGCACTAGAGAAACATAAAGTGCCAACAAAGTACATTACCCTTATCAAGGATATGTACAATAATGTTAGGACAAGTGTGCACGTAAGTGATAGTGAGACTGATGCATTTCCTATCACGGTAGGACTACATCAAGGATCACCTTTGAGCCCATACATCTTTTCCTTGGTGATGGATGAGGTGTCGAAGGATATACAAGGGGATATCCCTTGATGCATGCTCTTTGCCGATGATGTAGTGCTGGTAGATGAAACTAGGGATGGTGTTGATAAGAAATTAGAGTTATGGAGACAAACCTTAGAGTCCAAGGGGTTTAGACTTAGTAGGACCAAGACCGAGTATATGAGGTGTGACTTTAGTGGTGTTGCTCGTGAAGAGGGGAATGTTAGTCTACAAGGACAAATAGTACCTAGAAGGGACTCTTTCCGATACTTAGGATCAATGTTACAAAGCAATGGCAATATTGATGAGGATGTTTGCCACAGGATCAAGGTAGGGTGGATGAATTGGCGACAAGCCTCTGGAATCCTATGTGATAGGAAAGTCCCACAAAAGCTAAAAGGGAAGTTCTATAGGACGGTGATCAGACCCGCGATGCTCTATGGGGCGGAATGTTGGCCAACTAAACGGGAATATGTCCAACAAATGTGTGTCGCAGAGATGCGCATGCTACGGTGGATGTGCGGGCACACGAGAAGAGACCGAATAAGGAATGAGGCGATTCGTGATAAGGTAGGGGTGGCGCCGATTGAAGAGAAGTTAGTCCAACATCGACTTAGATGGTTTGGACATATCCAGCGGAGGCCTCCAGCAGCACCGGTTAACAGTGAGATTTTAAAAGGTAGAGAAAATATTAGGAGGGGTAGAGGACGACCAAGGTTGACCTGGGAGGAGGCGGTAAAACGGGATTTGAGAGATTGGAATGTATCCAGAGACTTAGCTCATGATAGGACCGTATGGAAAGTAGCAATTCATGTGCCAGAACCTTAGTCTTATTTCTTTTTCTTTTTTCCTTTCTTGTTTTCTCTTTTTTTTCTTTTCCTTTTTTCTTTTTTGCTTTTTTTTTCTTTTTTCTCTTTTTTTTTCTTTTTTCTTGTTCTTATATCTCTTCCTCTCTTTTACTTCATTGATATTGGGTTTCATGTCTAGCGGACCCCAACATGCTTGGGATAAAGGCTTGGTTGTTGTTGTTGTTGTTGTTGTTGTTGTTGTTGTAGAAGACCAAGCAACAAGTGAATTACCAAGAAAAATGACAAGCACCCGTAGTACTTTTCCTGTCAATCCTACAACCCGTAAAATCAGCATCCGAAAAAGCTTTCAAAGTAAGGAAGAAAAATGCCAAATTCTTGAGTTCCATGTATGTACCTGAGAATCCTTTTGACGGCTTGACGATGTGAAGCACGTGGGGAAGCTTGAAATCGTGCACAAAGACATACGCTGAATTGTATGTCTGGTCTTGATGCCGTGAGGTACAAAAGTGACCCGATCATGATTCTATATTCTTTTTGATCCACGGGTTCACCATCTTCGTCAAGTTCAAGTGTTGTTGTTGTTGTTCCCATTGGTGTCCGAAGAGGTTTGCTTTTGTCCATGTTGAAGCGCATTAGGAGGTATTTTGTATACTTCGTTTGATGCACTAAAGTACCTTCCTTGGTTTGCTTGATTTGCAGCCCCAAAAAGTGAGTTCTCCCATCATACTCATTTCAAATTCCGAACTCATCATAACTGAAAACTTGGACACAAGATCATGAGAAGCACAATCAAAGATAATATCATCCACATATACTTGAACGAATAGTGAGTCATTGCCATGCTTAATAAAAAAAGAGTTTTATCAACCTTGCCCATGGTAAACCCCTTTTAAGTAAAAATATTTTAACCTATCATACCATGCTCTAGGGGCTTGTTTAAGACCATACAAAGCTTTGGACAGTTTGTAAACATGATTAGGAAAATTTTGATTTTCAAAACCTGGTGGTTGCTTAACATAAACCTCCTCATCTATGTAGCCATTAAGAAAAGAAATTTTAACATCCATTTGATATAACTTGAAACCTTTAGATGCAGAAAATGCTAACAAAATTCTTATGGCTTCTAATCTAGCAACGGCAGCAAAAGTTTCATCAAAATCTAAACCTTCAACTTGTGTGAAATCTTGAGCAACCAACCTAGCCTTATTCCTAATCACAACCCCATCCTCACTTTGTTTATTTTTAAACACCCATTTAGTTCCAATTAAAGTGTTACCTTGAGGTGGAGGTACGAGTGGGCCAGACATTATTTCTTTCAAATATTTCTAACTCTTCTTGCATGGCAATAATCCAAGATTCATTAGTGTGTGTGTGTGTGTGATATATCTTTGGGTTCAAAAGAAGCAACAAAAGCAGAATGAGCATGAGATTTTGGATCACAAAACCTGGACCGTGTGACCCGTTCTTGCAAGCTTCCAATAATTTGTTGTGGAGGATGACTTTTAAGGACACGGAGAGGAGTAGACACATGACAAGCTCCTTCTTCTTCATGTTCATAACAAATCAAAGAACTTGTGGCTTGAGGAAGATCTGGACCAGCATTAGTGGTCGTTGGTGCTGATTGTGGAGCGAGATCAAGAGCTGGAACGTCATTGTTTATTTCTAAAATTTTGGTCAACAACTCCACTCCTTCTTTATCTTCAATGAAAATACTCTCCGCCTGGGATATGCATCTTGACCTGCAGTAGTAGAGATAGTACCTGGGCTAGCTTCATCAAAAGAAACTTCATAAGTCTACACAATTTTGTTAGTATCAAGTAAAAGCACACGATAGCCTCTAGTATGATATGTATAATCAAGAAACATGTCATCCCATAGATCTAGCTTCAAATTTATCAAGATTTCCATGTTTCTTAACAAAGCATTTGCAATCAAAGACACTAAGATGTGTGACACTAGGCCTATGTCCAAATCGAAGCTCATATGGTGTTTTTCCTAGCTTAGCTCTCAAGAAAACACGGTTGATACATAACAAGTTGTTGCAATTGCATCTGCCCAAAATTTTTTAAGAGTTTGGTATTCATCAAGCATAGTCTTAGCCATCTCAACTAAGGTTCTGTTCTTTCTCTCTACAACACCGTTTTGTTGAGGTACATATGGTGAAGAAAATTGATAATCTATTCCTTTTTCAGCACAAAAGTGATCAAAAGATTGATTTTAAATTCGGTTCCGATATCATTTGTAATTGCTTTTAAAGATATTGGGTGATCAATTGATAATCTATAAAATAAATTTCTAAAGTGACTAAAAGATTCATTATTAGATGCCATAAAGTAAACCCAAGAGTATCTATAATAATCATCAACATTCACAAACACATACCATTTACCTCCAAAAGATCGAACACATGAAGGACCTACGGTATCTAGATGTAAAATGTAACACCCTCAATTTTACTATCATGCATTGCATACATTTTCATTTAGAGGAGCATTTAAAAATAAGAAGAAATGGAAAAAGGAATATAGAAATGGAAAGTAATGAAGATAAAATAGCCAAATTGAGCCACCCCAATTTTCTCCAAATTTCCCCCTTCCCAAAAATTCCCAAATTCTTCCCAATTTTTCCTTATTTTCCCCAAATTCTCCAAAATTCTCCTTGGGGGAATTTCCCCCACATATGGGGGAAATTTTCCCCCAAATTGGCCGCACCAAATTAGGGGGGAGACCCCTTGGCCGCAGCTCTTGAGGGGGGAAACCTAGCCCCCACCTCTAGGACTCTTTGGTGAAGTCCCCCACCTCTAGGACTCTTTGGTTAAGTCCCCCACCTCTAGGACTCTTTAGTTAAGTCCCCCACCCCTAGGACTCTTTTTCCACCACCCCTTGAACTCTTTGGTTGAGTCCCCTACCTTTAGGACTCTTTGTTTCCACCCCTAGGACTCTTTGGTTGAGTCCCATACTTCTAGGACCCTTTGTTTCCACCCCTAGGACTTTTTGGTTGAGTCCAATACTTCTAGGACTCTTTGTTTCCACCCCTAAGACTCTTTTTCCCCTTATAAATATAACCCCACCCCCCTGCCCGCACCCCTCTCTCTTCTAGTCGCCACCCCTTTGCTGCTGCCTTGGCCGCCGTCGAAACTCTGCCCCGCCTCGCCGTCGCCGGAGAAGAAGACACCTGCTGCCAAGCCCTGGCCGCATGTCACACCCGGTTTTTCCGAAGAACAACCGAGTGAATATCACATGTATGCCAGGATCATTTTCTCATACATGTGATGACAAATAGTGAAGCATCATTTATTACAAGCCAGGTATCGAATAAATAAGTCTTACATAGCAAATGTCTCGATGGACAATAATAAGTTCATCACAAGTAAATAAACTAGCAGTGGAATATTATTCTTGTGGGCTCCGTCACAGGCGTTGCCCGGGGGTCTCCATGAACCTAGAAACCTTCTTCGGGTCCAAAGTCTTGGTCATTATACCCCACCTCATTATCTTGACCTGAGCAGCAATATAAACCAACAAATATGCAAGGTTGAGTACCGATGGTACTCAACAAGTGTGGGAAAGTTATGTCATGCATGGCTATAACAAGGGGAGGTTGAACTCATGGTTAAAGCACTACGCAATTAATACCTATCACCTTAGCTTATTAAGCACCTACATTACTACACAGGTGAAATGGTCCCAATCTCCCATCCCATCATCATAATCAAATAACCATAACATCATTTCCAATGTTAAGCTCCCCGCTTAACATTCTCAACATCCAAGACCATCACTCCTCTAATCATGAATAAGTCCAAGCCGCTCTTGACCGTGAGCACGGCTGTCATGACAGTTTTGACTCTGCAGAGTTTGTACCACTGTACCCACATGTAGTGATTTCATCCCCCGTCGCCGGGTGGACTAAAAGAACCTCCATTATGCCAATGGCTACGAACCACATTCACACTTCCCAGGTGTGTAGCCAGGAGATCACTACGAAGCCTTTACAAAGGGATTCCCCACGAGCGTGGGCCCACTAAGGTTTCACCCCTAACAGCATACAAGAGGCTCCAACCCCGCTGCAGCGGCCCCCTCTTGAGCCTTGCGGTTCATATGGTAGTCCAGCTGACACCTACTCCCCGCACCATCCAACACACCCATACTACGCCGGGGATACACCTAATTAATTGGCCAAGCTGCCCCATCTCAGCATGTGGTTGGCACTGTAAAGCCAGGTTACATGCTCCATGAACCGGTCCTTAGGATCCAGGCAAGTACTAAACACAAACCCGAGTCTCGTGCACCCAGCACACAACCAAAACATCCAACTTGCCTTGATCCCTACCTCTACATAACTCACAATAACTCATTCAAGAGTATGGTAAAATAAACTGATGATCTTATGTCCCAAATATCCCATTCTAAGCATGGCTAAGCATATGCATAATAATAAATGACATGATAAAATAAATCCCAACCCAAGCTACAAGGAAAACAAGGTAATGCAATTCTAGGGAAACTTCCTAGCATGGGTTTCATATTTAACTTGACAATGCAAATAATTCTATCTACACATCCTAGCATAGGATCAAAGTGGTCAAGGACACTTGCCTCTTTCCTGCTGCTCTTGAAATGGGTAGTCCTGGTCTTGGAAAGGAATAACTTGCTCTTGAGCAGGTTCTACATCATACCATCACACATAGCAAAAGAAAAACAACAATCCATAAGACATGGTTCACACTTCCACTTCATACAAACCACACATTCATATTTATGAAAGTCATTCTCATTTCTATGTGTTGTGGTTACTCTATGTGTGTTGATTTTGGCTTACATGCACTTTTAAACATGTGCATATGATTTCTACTTTTGTATTCATTTTTATGTTTGTATACAATATATGAGTTTCCAATTTAAATAAATTCCTTATATTCAATTGATACACCTTTTAGCTACCAAGTGTGCATGAAAGGTATTTTTCTTCTCCATATGTGTCTCCAGAATTTCTACCAACCCTAAACTGAATTCTTTGAATTTTAGAAACTCCATTTATCATTTACTAGTTGCTATATTTTCAGATTTATTTTCCTATGCATAAATGTGTACTTTATTGTGAAAATAGTAAGACACATCATCTAAACAGAATAGGTTCTGGTCCTAAATAATTTAATAACATATTTTGACCTTTGCCTCTGATGTAAACTATTTCACAATTATTTTCCCTATTTCCTAGAACTATTCTTTACTTAAAAATGTGTCCCTAAATGTGAATAATAAATTAAACAGATTCAATTCAGCCCAAAATATGTTTTTATCTCACTCCAAAGTTTCCTAAATACTGAGAAAGTCTTTAATTAAATTTTGACAATATGTTTGTCCCACTTTTTAATTTTTAAACACTAGCCACATATTCAATTTCCTAAATAAATACTAAACAGGGCTAAAAAGGTAAACTCACCCCACTACAGGGTCTATAATATTATTTTCAGAATTTCCAGGGGTCTAGCTACACTTATCAGAGGAGTTTTTCTTAATTTTTTATTAAGTCCAGGGCTAAAACTGATTTTTAAATGAATTTACATGATTTTCTGAAGTTCCAGGTGCTAGATCAGAAGATTCCGGGGCTAGCTCTTATTTCCCGAGAACCCCAGGGGGTAGCACGTAAGATTTCCAGTCTTTATAACGTGGGGCTGACGTGGACCGTCCGATTTTAAACTGACGGCTGAGATTATAACGTCGAACTGGTACGTGGGGATTTAAACCCTACCGTGCGATTTAAAATAAACGGCGCACAAGCGGCCACGTCGCTCTGATCGAACGCGGGCGGCGCTGCCGGCGGCGCACGGCGGAGGAAAGCGGCGATCTCGCCGGAGACTTTCAGATCTTCGAGAATTCTTCCTAGAACTGTGATTTTATGTCATAGATCGGTGGAGGGGAGGTCGGGGATCTCACCTCGGGGGTTTTCTTGAGCTCGGAGGTCCTGGAAGGTGATCGGCGACGAGGTCCGAGGTGAAACCACGGCGAGGCTCGTCGGCGCTGTGTTTACACCGCAAGTCACCGAGTTTTCTGCACCTGCAAGGTTCCCCGGAGGCGGTGGATCAAGACCAGCGAGTTAGATCGGAATTTCCGAGCTTAGATCGGCCAGAATTCGCCGGAGAAGTCTCGGTTCTCACCGGAGGAAAATCGGCGGATCGCGTGGGAAAAACAGAACGAGGCCGGGGTTTTTATAGACGAGGAAAGGCGGCGGGGTGGTTTAGATCAAGTCCGCGTCGCCTACGAATGGAATTCGGCGGGGATGTGCAGGAATCCGGGTCGGTTTTGATCCGGGGTGAGAGAATCCCGGCGCGGGCGCGAGGTAGAAGAAGGGCTGGCGGGCCCCGCCTGTCAGTGGGAGGAAGCGGCGTGCGCGGCTGCGGGCTGGCGCGGTGCTGGTTGGGCCGGCTGGTGGGTTGCGGCCCACTGGCCGGTTTTTTTCTGTTTTCTCTTTTTCTTTTTCTATTTCTTTTCTGATTTGAGTTTAATTTGAATTCCAGTTTGAATTTGAATTTTTGCAAAACATGCAACACGTCCAAAAATTTTTAAATTCCCCTCTTAACATGATTTTAGGGTTTTAACAAAATTTTGGGGTGTTACACCGCAGCCCCACTCTTCTCCAAAGTAAAACCCCAGATGCTGCCATTGCAAGGGAAAAAGTCCAGCTGCAAGGAGGAGAGGAGGAAGAAGAGAGGTAGGTCCCCGTTACCCCTCTCACGACATCGCCGCTGTTTCTACGCACCTCTTTTCTTCGCCCCCTGCGAGCAGAAACTTCTGCGTGTGGACAGACCATGTTTTGATTGATTTTTGATGGTGAAATCATCTAAATCTTGTGTAAATATCATCACCACGTCCACACTTGATCCCTACACCCTTGTTCAACATAAAACCCCATGAAAGCCCATTAAAACATGCAAGAACATGTACAAACTGGTTTTATAAAACTACACTATAGGATTTGCATTCATCTACCCCGTTGCATCTTGAGTAAAGTTTGTGCATGATGATTGATTGCTGTAAATTTTGTATGTGCATGGTCGCGAGTAGAAGGACAAGCTCAAGAGGCCGTCTACGAGGAACTACAACACCAAGATTTCGAGACGCTTGAGCAAAACGAACAACGGGAGGAAGGCAAGTGCCCCTTGACCATATTGATCCTATGTTTTCGAAACTGTTTTGCTTGCGAAAACTCGTATGCTTGAGTCAACTTGATGGGACACCCCTCTTATAGAAGTTCACTACTTTTGTTAACCATCCTTGTCGCCGGGAAAGTTGATGAGTCGGGTATGGTCATTTTTCCTTTTTACTTCGCTTAACTTATGGGATACGGGAAGCTGAAATAAAACTTGTTTTAGCTACTGCACTCATGATATTAAAGATGATGAGAACTTGATGATGTTTATGAGCATGGAATCGGGGAGATCTAGGCAAGCTTGGTTTGTGGATGTTGCTGCATGAGATGGTGGTTTACTTGTCGTAGATCTAAGGACCGGTTCATGCAAGCACATGCCAGGAAAACAGTGCCACCACAAGGCCAAATATGGGTACGGCTTAGCTGACTAATTAGGTGTGTTGCTAGCTTATTATGGACCGTTGGATGACGTGGGGAATGGGAGACGAAAGGGACTGCCCTAGGAACTGCATGGCACAAGAGGGGGCCCGTGGGTGGGAGAATGGAGATTTGAGCCTGCCGGTGAAACCTCAGTGGGTTCGTACATCCTAGTAGCCCCTTTGTGAAGGCTATTTTGTGATCTCTTGGCCATACACCGACGGTTGTGTACTGGTATAATGGAGGTTCTTTCTAGCCGCCGACGGGTGACGAAATCACAAACCTGTGGGTAAAGTGGTGCCACCTCTGCAGAGTGTAAAACTATCATGATAGCCGTGCTTCCGGTTACAAGCACCTGGCCAACTTCCATGATTAGAGGCACTAATTGGGATTGGTTATTTGGGTATGGTCATTGTGATTGGTTTTTGGACTGTTTTGGGTCATGACAATGAGTTTGGTTTTGGTTATATGAAAATGAGATGGTTATGAATATTTATGAGTATGAGGTGAACTTGAGAAAGATTAATGGCTGGTTGAGGCTTGATAAATGGTGAATTATGATGAAGGAATGTTGATGAAATACTTGGTTATGATGGGATTAAACTCACCTATAGATAGTTTCTGTTTTTAACGTATTTGTGAAATAAAATTTGCTTGCTGCAATGAACCTTTTTATTCCCTACCTTGTTGTAAGCTACATGTCATACTTTTCCCACACTTGCTGAGTACAACATGTACTCACCCTTGCATTCTCACGTATACATCAGCTACAGGAAAAGAGTACTTCGAGGAACATGTGGAGTACTAGGCATGCGCACTACCGTCAACATGCCTGTGGAGTTGAAGTTGGAGCCTGCTGTTTTAGTCATTTCTCCGCTGTCGTTTAGAGTCTTCCACTGCAAAAAGTTGGATATTCATGAGTGAGACATTGAGTCAATGTAATAAAGTACTTAAACATTAATTTGTGCGTGGTTATATTCTGTAACACCCCAAAAATATTGTTAAGACCCTAAATCATGTTAAGAGGGGAATTTAAAAAATTTTGGACGTGTCGCATGTTTTGCAAAAATTCAAATTCAAACTGGAATTCAAATTAAACTCAAATCAGAAAAGAAATAGAAAAAGAAAAAGAAAAAGAGAAAACAGAAAAAAACCGGCCAGTGGGCCGAAACCCACCAGCCCGCAGCCGCGCGCGCTGCTGCCTCACACTGACAGGCGGGACCCACCCGATCGTCGTCTACCTCGCGCCAGCGCCGGACTCCCTCGCACCCGAATCAAAACCGATCGGGATTTCGGCGTATCCCCGCTGAATTCTGTTCGTAGGCGACGCGGACATGATCTAAACCACCCCGCCGCCCTCCCCCGTCTATAAAATCCCCGGCCTCGTTCTGTTTTTCTCACGCGATCGGCTGTTTTTACTCCGGTGAGAACCGAGACTTCTACGGCGAATTCTGGTCGATCTAAGCTCAGAAATTCCGATCTAACTCGCTGGTCTTGATCCACCGCCTCCGGGGAACCTTGCAGGTGCAGAAAACTCGGTGACTTGCGGTGTAAACACAGCGCCGACGAGCTTCGCCGTGGTTTCGCCTCGGACATCGTCGCCGATCACCTTCCAGGACCTCCGAGCTCAAGAAAACCCCCGAGGTGAGATCCCCGACCTCCCCTCCACCGATCTATGCCATAAAATCACAGTTCTAGGAAGAATTATCGAAGATCCGAAAGTCTCCGGCGAGATCGCCGCTTCCCGCCGCCGTGCGCCGCCGGCAGCGCCACCCGCGCTCGATCAGAGTGACGTGGCCGCTTGTGTGCCGTTTATTTTAAATTGCACGGTAGGGTTTAAACCCCCGCGTACCGGTTCGATGTTATAATCTTGGCCGTCGGTTTAAAATTGGACGGTCCACGTCAGCCCCGCGTTATTAAGACTGGAAATCTTACGTGCTACCCCCTGGGGTTCTCGGGAAATAAGAGCTAGCCCCGGAAACTTCTGATCTAGCCCCTGGAACTTCAGAAAATCATGTAAATTCATTTAAAATCAGTTTTAGCCCCTGGACTTAATAGAAATTAAGAAAAACTCCTCTGATAAGTGTAGCTAGACCCCTGGAAATTCTTAAAATGATATAATAGCCCCTGCAGTAGGGTGAGTTTACCTTCTTAGCCCTGTTTAGTATTTAATTTAGGAAATTGAATATGTGGCTAGTGTTTAAAAATTAAAAAGTGGGACAAACATATTGTCAAAATTTAATTAAGGGCTTTCTCAGTATTTAGGAAACTTTGGAGTGAGATAAAAACATATTTTGGGCTGAATTGAATCTGTTAAATTTATTATTCACATTTAGGGACACATTTTTAAGTAATGGATAGTTTTAGAAAATAGGGAAAATAATTGTGAAATAGTTTACATCAGAGGCCAAGGTCAAAATATGTTATTAAATTATTTAGGACCAGAACCCATTCTGTTTAGATGATGTGTATTACTAATTTCATAATAAAGCACACATGTATGCATAGGAAAATAAATCTGAAAATATAGCAACTAGCAAATGATAAATGGAGTTTCTAAAATCCAAAGAATTCAGTTTAGGGTTGGTAGAATTTCTGAAGGCACATATGGAGAAGGAAAATGCCTTTCATGCATACTTGGTAGCTAAAAGGTGTAGTAATTAAATATAAGGAATTTATTTAAATTGGAAACTCATATATATATATATAGTATGTAAGTATAAATGTGAACACCAAAGTAGGAATCATATACACATGATTAAAAGTGTATGCAAGCCACAAATCAACACACATAGAGTAACCACAACACATATAATGGTGAATGACTTTCATAAATATGAATGTGTGGTTTGTATGAAGTGGAAGTGTGAACTATGTCTTATGGATTGTTGTTTTTCTTTTGCTATGTGTGATGGTATGATGTAGAACCTGCTCAAGAGCAAGTTATTCCTTTCCAAGATCAGGACTACCCATTTCAAGAGCAGCAGGAAGGAGGCAAGTGTCCTTGACCACTTTGATCCTATGCTAGGATGTGTAGCTAGAATTATTTGCATTGTCAATTTAAATATGAAACCCATGATAGGAAGTTTCCCTAGAATTGCATTACCTTGTTTTCCTTGTAGCTTGGGTTGAGATCATCAGTTTATTTTACCATACTCTTGAATGAGATATTGTGAGTTATGTAGAGGTAGGGATCAAGGCAAGTTGGATGTTTTGGTTGTGTGCTGGGTGCACGAGACTCGGGTTTGTGTTTAGTACTTGCTTGGATCCTAAGGACCGGTTCATGGAGCATGTAACCTGGCTTTACAGTGCCAACCACAAGCTGAGATGGGGCAGCTTGGCCAATTAATGAGGTGTATCCCCGGCGTAGTATGGGTGTGTTGGATGGTGCGGGGAATAGGTGCCAGCTGGACTACCATATGAACCGCAAGGCTCAAGAGGGGGCCACTGCAGCGGGGTTGGAGCCTCTTGTATGCCGTTAGGGTGAAACCTCAGTGGGCCCACGCTCGTCGGGAATCCCTATGTAAAGGCTTCGTAGTGATCTCCTGGCTACACACCTGGGAAGTGTGAATGTGGTTCGTGGCCACTGGCATAATGGAGGTTCTTTTAGTCCACCCGGCAACGGGGGATGAAATCACTACATGTGGGTACAGTGGTACAAACTCTGCAGAGTCAAAACTGTCATGACAGCCATGCTCACGGTCAATAGCGGCTTGGACTTATTCATGATTAGAGGATTGATGGTTTTGGAAGTTGTGGATGTTAAGCGGGGAGCTTAACATTGGAAATGATGTTATGGTTATTTGATCATGATGATGGGATGGGAGATTGGGACCATTTCACCTGTGTAGTAATGTAGGTTCTTATTAAGCTAAGGTAATAGGTATTAATGGCATAGTGCTTTAACCATGAGTTCAACCTTCCCTTGTTCTAGCCATGCATGACATAACTTTCCCACACTTGCTGAGTACAATCGGTACTCAACCTTGCATATTTGTTGGTTTATATTGCTGCTCAGGTCAAGATACTGAGGTGGTGTATAGTGATCAAGACTTTGAACCCGAAGAAGGTTTCTAGGTTCATGGAGACTCTGGGCAACGCCTATGATGGAGCCCTCAAGAATAATATTCCGCTGCTAGTTTATTTACTTGTGATGAACTTATTATTGTCCATCGAGACATTTGCTATGTAAGACTTATTTATATTCGACACCTGGCTTGTAATAAATGATGCTTCACTATTTGTCATCACATGTATGAGAAAATGATCCTGGCATACATGTGATATTCACTTGGTTGTTCTTCGGAAAAACCGGGTGTGACAGAAGTGGTATCAGAGCCAAGGTTGCCCGTAGGAACGTGGACCTAGGTAGAAATGGACGTATTTAAGGGCCCTATTTTCTTAAAAACTATTTTACAAGGTGTGTGTTGAAAAGTGTTATTTAATGAAGTCACTTTCTTCATCTTACCCCAATTTTCATTCAAAATAGGATTTTTGTTTAAAAGTTTATCTAACCTAAGTTTAAATGCTTTTTGTTTTTAGATGGTTTGCATGATTCGCACCGCTCGCAAGTCCACAGGAGGGAGAGTTCCCGTAGTTGCCCTTGCCGAAAGAGAGGAGAGCTGTCCAGTGACGTACCTTTCCTACGGATTGGCAGTAGGAGGCTTGTTGCGCCGTCTTTGATGAATGCTCGAAGCCGCCGGCAATACGGGCAAGCTAATCATCCACTATAACTCCACCAGGACCATCCGTGAGAAGAAGGAAGAATGGAGTTCAGAGATGAGGATTATACACGAAAATCAGCTGCTTAAGATCCACCACTCTCCAGCTTGTAGAGCAACACAGGTCGATGCGGAGAAAGATGTCACCTGGGAGGCCATCACTTGCCAGAGTCACATCTATCGTCGCCACCTGGACAAGACTGAGTATATGTATGTCCTTCAGCATGAGAGTGGTACCACGGAATACAAGTACCCGCCAGTGCAGCAAGGCACTTCTCATGAGCACATGGACTTGTGCTTGGAGGATGCTGCTATGCTCAGCACTCGACTGCAGGAATGTCAGCAAGAGCTTCAGGATGTTCGGGACACCCTGAAGGAAACGGAGGCGTTGCTGCGAGCCTGCTTAAGGGCGAGAGAGAGAGGAGATGGGAATGAACTGTGTGTCACCGTGAATGATACATGGACTCCTGACTCCCCGGATCGCCGAGCGATCAGGCGTCGTCGCACTTCTCCACCAGCAGCCTCCCCACCCAAAGCAGAATCAGAAGGCAGCCGAAATGATGAGGAAGATCCCGAGGAGCCATCTCAAGAAAATGAGTAGTGTAGAGTCCCTCCCCTAGTTAGCAAGATGTCGAATAGTCGAGTTGTTAAGTTAAGTTAATGGTGTGATAATGCTTGGTGTGTGACGTGAGTTGTCGAAGCCATGAGCAATTGTCCACAACCTCGTCTTTAGATTGTTTTGCTTTGTTGTGTGAACCCACATGAAATAATATTGCATTTATTTTTTGTGTGAAAACTGAACCCTTAGAGAAGTATAACAAAGCCTCAACACTTCAAAGTACAAACAAATGAAAGTAGTAAGATGATACTAAATGCTTTCAAATTAACATTGGTTGATTCTGACAGATGGCCGGAAGAGAAAAGGATGTGCTGCCAACCCCGCCAACAACAACGATGAGGCATGCAACCCTCATCTTTCTGGAGGCCAGGACCGGGGTGGTCACCGTGAAAAAGTTGATCCCCTCCACCAAATGCTGGAGAATCAGAATCAGCTCATCCAGAACATGACTCAAGTAGTGGCTAACTTGCATCAAGTTCCACCTCCACAAGCTGCACCACGCCAACCAAGGTTGAGTGAGTTTCTAGGAACTCAACCTCCAAAGTTTGCAAGTGCTGCTGAACCTCTGGAGGCAGATGATTGGCTTAAGACCATTGAAAGCAAGATGAGGATCATCCAGTGCCAAGGGTATGAGAGGGTGTTGTTTGCCTCTCATCAATTGCATGGACCTGCTGCTGATTGGTGGACTGCCTATGTGGCCGCCCATCATGACCCTGAGAACATCACTTGGGAAGAGTTCAAGCGTAGCTTCCGCAACCATTACATCCCAAGAGGTGAACTCAAAAACAAGAGGAAGGAGTTTTTGGGACTGCAGCAGGGAAACATGACGGTGAGGGAATACCTCACTAAATTTACTCAACTATCCCGTTATGCCCCACGGGACATAGAGACTGATGAGCAGAAACAAGATTGTTTCATGGAGGGACTTACCGCAGAGATGCAGTGTGCAATGTCCTCGAATGAGTATGAAAGCTTCCAAAAGATGGTGGACAGAGCATTTTGTGGTAGAAAGGAAGCTAAAGGCCTTGGAAAATGAGAATAAGAGGAAGGCCGGTTGGTCACATCAAGCCTCGGGAAGCAACACCCGCCCCCATATGATGCAGCAACCTACGGGGCAGACGAGCCGTGCTGCGGTACCCTATTCAGCACCAAGAGGGTACAACCCGAACTACAGGCCTCCCGTAGCACCAGCACAGCCGCAACGTCAGTTTGTACAGCAGCCTCGCCCCGCATATCCACCTCGACCAGCAGTACAGGGACCTCCAAACCAACCCCAAGACAACAAAGGCCAGGCACCTAAGGTTGGGGTGCAATGTTTTAACTGTGGTGAAGTGGGGCACTATGCCCATAAGTGCCCAAAGAAGAAGCCTGCGCAGCCACAACAACAGAATGTGATGCGAGGACGGGTGAACCACGTCACTGTGGAGGAAGCACAGGAGGCACCCGACGTGGTAGTTGGTAAGTTTCCTGCCAATTTACACATTGCAACCCTGCTGTTTGATTCTGGTGCTACCCACTCATTCATTGCTCAAGGGTTTGTTAAGAAGCATGACCTAGCAACAACACAAATGAACCATATGCTAGCCGTAAACTCTCCAGGGGGAGAAATAAGGACAAGACAAGTGTGTCCCAAAGTGAACCTAGACATTAATGGGGTGGTATTTACTGCCAACCTCATAATGATAGATTCCCAAGGGATCGGTATTATTTTGGGTATGGATTGGTTGACCAAACATAAAGGAGTCATCCATTGTTCGACCAGAACGGTGGAACTAACTCACCCTAGTGGCACAAGAGTAAAGTTCATAACAATAACCGAGCCTAGGAGGGACATTAAATTAAATGAAGTTGAGGTGAAAGTTGAGGAAGTCAGGACCATCAGGGAATATCCAGATGTTTTTCCGGAGGAGTTGCCAGGTATGCCTCCCGATCGTGAAGTGGAATTTGCAATTGAACTAGTGCCTGGAACAGCCCCGATATACAAGAGACCTTATCGGATGGACTCCAAGCAGCTGGGAGAACTCAAGGATCATTTGATAGAATTGACGGAGAAGGGGTATATTCGTCCTAGTTCCTCACCATGGGGAGCTCCGGTGATATTTGTGCCCAAGAAGGACGGAACCCAAAGGTTATGCGTGGATTACCGTGCCTTGAATGAGGTAACTATCAAGAACAAGTACCCATTACCCCGCATTGAAGACTTGTTTGATCAGTTGAGGGGAGCTTGTGTGTTCTCGAAAATTGATCTCAGGTCGGGGTACCACCAACTCAAGATAAGGCAATCTGATATTCCCAAGAAAGCTTTCGTATCTCGATACGGACTGTATGAATACACTGTCATGCCTTTCGGGCTAACTAATGCCCCGGCATACTTCATGTATCTCATGAACAAGGTATTCATGGAATATCTGGACAAATTTGTGGTGGTTTTCATAGATGACATTCTTGTCTTCTCCAAAGATGAAGAAGAACATGAGAAACATCTAAGGTTGGTGTTGCAGAGGCTAAGAGAACACCAACTATATGCCAAATTGAGCAAGTGTGAGTTTTGGCTGAAGAGAGTTCCCTTCTTAGGACATATAATCTCGGAGGGAGAAATCTCCGTAGATCCCGCCAAAATCGAGGATATACAGAAGTGGAAGACCCCTGAAAATGTCGGGGAAGTTGGAAGCTTTTTGGGATTGGTTGGATACTATCGACGATTTATTGAGGGATTCTCTAAGATCTCGAGACCTCTCACCAAACTGTTGGAGAAGGGAATCACCTTCACATGGACGCCGCAGTGCGAGAAGAGTTTTCAGGAGTTAAAGGAAAGATTGACAACAGCCCCAGTGCTCGTTATGCCAGATATGCAGAAGAACTTTACGGTGTACTGCGATTCCTCTGGAAACGGGTTTGGATGTGATCTCTTGCAAGAAGGGCATGTCGTGGCTTATGCATCCCGGCAGCTTCGGAAGCACGAGAAGAACTATCCTACACATGACCTAGAACTAGCCGCAGTGGTACACGCGTTGAAAATTTGGCGGCACTATTTGATGGGGAAGAGGACCGAGATATATACGGATCATAAGAGTTTGAAGTACATTTTCACACAGCCAGATCTCAACATCAGACAAAGGAGATGGTTAGAGCTAATCAATGACTTTGATGTGGGCATCAACTATCATCCCGGGAAAGCAAACGTCGTGGCCGATGCTTTGAGTCGGAAAGTGCAGGTCAATAAGTTGAGCTTGAAGGACATGCCTGTAGAATTGAAGGACAAAGTTATAAGGCTCAATCTATGTCTAGTAAATAGTGGTGAAGCCATCGCCATGGAAGTGGACTCCACACTAGAGCGAGACATACGTGAGGGTCAAAAGAATGATGAGAAGATACAAGAGATTAGACAACTTATCAAGGAAAATAAAGCTCCGGGTTTTAGAGAGGATGAACAAGGAACGGTGTGGCACGGGAAAAGAATCTTTGTGCCAGAAGTAAAGGAGATCCGTGAATTGATTCTAAAGGAGGCTCATGATTCTGACTATTCCATTCATCCTGGGAGTACGAAAATGTATCAGGACCTTAAGAGCAGGTATTGGTGCTATGGTATGAAGCGAGATGTCACGGAACATGTTTCCCTATGTGACACATGTCAGTTGGTGAAAGCAGAACATCAACGACCCGCGAGATTATTGCAACCACTCAAAGTGCCTGAATGGAAATGGGAAGAAATCAGCATGGATTTCATCGTGGGATTGCCTAGAACCCAATCAAGATATGATTCGATATGGGTCATCGTTGATAGGCTAACCAAGGTAGCTCATTTCATCCCCGTGAAAGAAAGCTACAGCGGATCCAAATTGGCAGAGCTGTACATGTCAAGGATCGTGTGTTACCATGGAGTGCCAAAGAAGATTGTGTCGGATCAAGGGACACAGTTCACCTCAAGGTTCTGGCAGAAGCTGCACGAAACCATGGGAACCCATCTGAACTTTAGTTCTGCCTATCATCCCCAAACTGATGGACAGACGGAAAGAACCAATCAGACCCTTGAAGATATGCTAAGGGCATGTGCACTCAAAAACAATAGGAGTTGGGACAAGAACTTACCGTATGCGGAGTTTTCCTATAACAACAGCTATCAAGCTAGTATGAAGATGTCACCATTTGAATCTTTGTACGGGAGGAAGTGCAGAACTCCCCTAATTTGGAACCAAACAGGGGAAAGTAAAGTGTTTGGTCCAGAAGTACAACAAGAAGCCGAGGCGAAGGTGAGGGAAATTCGCAATAACTTGAGGATAGCACAGACACGCCAAAATAGCTATGCCGATGTATGAAGAAGAGAGCTCGTTTTCAACGTGGGAGACTATGTCTATCTCAAGGTGTCCCCTATCAGAGGACTTCGTCGGTTCAAGGTGAAAGGGAAGTTGTCACCTCGATACATCGGACCCTTTCAAGTTTTGGAGAGGAAAGGTGAAGTGGCGTATCAACTAGAATTACCAGCTTGTCTATCGGATGTGCACGATGTGTTCCATGTGTCACAACTCAAGAAATGCCTCAGAACGCCTGAAGAGGTGTTACCCATGAATGAAGTGGACGTAGCTGAGGATTTGTCTTATGCCGAGCAACCATACAAGATTTTGGAGACAATGGAACGCCTCACCAGAAATAAAAGAATCCGGATGTGCAAAGTGCAGTGGAAGCATCACTCAGAAGAGGAAGCCACCTGGGAGCGGGAAGATGAGCTCAAGGCACAATTTCCGGAATTGTTTTCTTAGAATCACCAATCTCGAGGACGAGATTTCTTTTAAGGGGGGTAGAGCTGTAACACCCCAAAAATATTGTTAAGACCCTAAATCATGTTAAGAGGGGAATTTAAAAATTTTTGGACGTGTTGCGTGTTTTGCACAAATTCAAATTCAAACTGGAATTCAAATTAAACTCAAATCAGAAAAGAAATAGAAAAAGAAAAAGAGAAAACAGAAAAAACCGGCCAGTGGGCCGAAACCCACCAGCCGGCCCAGCCAGTGCCCGCGCCAGCCCGCAGCCGCGCGCGCTGCTGCCTCACACTGACAGGCGGGACCCACCCGATCGTCGTCTACCTCGTGCCAGCGCCGGACTCCCTCGCACCCGAATCAAAACCGATCGGGATTTCGGCGTATCCCCGCTGAATTCTGTTCGTAGGCGACGCGGACATGATCTAAACCACCCCGCCGCCCTCCCCCGTCTATAAAAACCCCGGCCTCGTTCTGTTTTTCTCACGCGATCGGCTGTTTTTACTCCGGTGAGAACCGAGACTTCTACGGCGAATTCTGGCCGATCTAAGCTCGGAAATTCCGATCTAACTCGCTGGTCTTGATCCACCGCCTCCGGGGAACCTTGCAGGTGCAGAAAACTCGGTGACTTGCGGTGTAAACACAGCGCCGACGAGCTTCGCCGTGGTTTCGCCTCGGACCTCGTCGCCGATCACCTTCCAGAACCTCCGAGCTCAAGAAAACCCCCGAGGTGAGATCCCCGACCTCCCCTCCACCGATCTATGCCATAAAATCACAGTTCTAGGAAGAATTCTCGAAGATCCGAAAGTCTCCGGCGAGATCGCCGCTTCCCGCCGCCGTGCGCCGCCGGCAGCGCCGCCCGCGCTCGATCAGAGCGACGTGGCCGCTTGTGCGCCGTTTATTTTAAATCGCACGGTAGGGTTTAAACCCCCGCGTACCGGTTCGATGTTATAATCTCGGCCGTCGGTTTAAAATCGGACGGTCCACGTCTGCCCCGCGTTATTAAGACTGGAAATCTTACATGCTACCCCCTAGGGTTCTCGGGAAATAAGAGCTAGCCCCGGAAACTTCTGATCTAGCCCCTGGAACTTCAGAAAATCATGTAAATTCATTTAAAAATCAGTTTTAGCCCCTGGACTTAATAGAAATTAAGAAAAACTCCTCTGATAAGTGTAGCTAGACCCCTGGAAATTATTAAAATGATATAATAGCCCCTGCAGTAGGGTGAGTTTACCTTTTTAGCCCTGTTTAGTATTTAATTTAGGAAATTGAATATGTGGCTAGTGTTTAAAAATTAAAAAGTGGGACAAACATATTGTCAAAATTTAATTAAGGACTTTCTCAGTATTTAGGAAACATTGGAGTGAGATAAAAACATATTTTGGGCTGAATTGAATCTGTTAAATTTATTATTCACATTTAGGGACACATTTTTAAGTAATGGATAGTTTTAGAAAATAGGGAAAATAATTGTGAAATAGTTTACATCAGAGGCCAAGGTCAAAATATGTTATTAAATTATTTTGGACCAGAACCCATTTGTTTAGATGATGTGTATTACTAATTTCATAATAAAGCACACATGTATGCATAGGAAAATAAATCTGAAAATATAGCAACTAGCAAATGATAAATGGAGTTTCTAAAATCCAAAGAATTCAGTTTAGGGTTGGTAGAATTTCTGAAGGCACATATGGAGAAGGAAAATGCCTTTCATGCATACTTGGTAGCTAAAAGGTGTAGTAATTAAATATAAGGAATTTATTTAAATTGGAAACTCATATATATATATATATATATTGTATGTAAGTATAAATGTGAACACCAAAGTAGGAATCATATACACATGATTAAAAGTGTATGCAAGCCACAAATCAACACACATAGAGTAACCACAACACATATAATGGTGAATGACTTTCATAAATATGAATGTGTGGTTTGTATGAAGTGGAAGTGTGAACTATGTCTTATGGATTGTTGTTTTTCTTTTGCTATGTGTGATGGTATGATGTAGAACCTGCTCATGAGCAAGTTATTCCTTTCCAAGATCAGGACTACCCATTTCAAGAGCAGCAGGAAGGAGGCAAGTGTCCCTGACCACTTTGATCCTATGTTAGGATGTGTAGCTAGAATTATTTGCATTGTCAATTTAAATATGAAACCCATGATAGGAAGTTTCCCTAGAATTGCATTACCTTGTTTTCCTTGTAGCTTGGGTTGGGATTTATTTTATCATGTCATTTATTATTATGCATATGCTTAGCCATGCTTAGAATGGGATATTTGGGATATGAGATCATCAGTTTATTTTACCATACTCTTGAATGAGATATTGTGAGTTATGTAGAGGTAGGGATCAAGGCAAGTTGGATGTTTTGGTTGTGTGCTGGGTGCACGAGACTCGGGTTTGTGTTTAGTACTTGCCTGGATCCTAAGGACCGGTTCATGGAGCATGTAACCTGGCTTTACAGTGCCAACCACATGCTGAGATGGGGCAGCTTGGCCAATTAATTAGGTGTATCCCCGGCGTAGTATGGGTGTGTTGGATGGTGCGGGGAATAGGTGTCAGCTGGACTACCATATGAACCGCAAGGCTCAATAGGGGGCCACTGCAGCGGGGTTGGAGCCTCTTGTATGCTGTTAGGGGTGAAACCTCAGTGGGCCCACGCTCGTCGGGAATCCCTTTGTAATGGCTTCGTAGTGATCTCCTGGCTACACACCTGGGAAGTGTGAATGTGGTTCGTGGCCACTGGCATAATGGAGGTTCTTTTAGTCCACCCGGCAACGGGGGATGAAATCACTACATGTGGGTACAGTGGTACAAACTCTGCAGAGTCAAAACTGTCATGACAGCCGTGCTCACGGTCAAGAGCGGCTTGGACTTATTCATGATTAGAGGATTGATGGTTTTGGAAGTTGTGGATGTTAAGCGGGGAGCTTAACATTGGAAATGATGTTATGGTTATTTGATCATGATGATGGGATGGGAGATTGGGACCATTTCACCTGTGTAGTAATGTAGGTGCTTATTAAGCTAAGGTAATAGGTATTAATGGCATAGTGCTTTAACCATGAGTTCAACCTTCCCTTGTTCTAGCCATGCATGACATAACTTTCCCACCTTGCTGAGTACCATCGGTACTCAACCTTGCATATTTGTTGGTTTATATTGCTGCTCAGGTCAAGATACTGAGGTGGTGTATAGTGATCAAGACTTTGGACCCGAAGAAGGTTTATAGGTTCATGGAGACTCCGGGCAACGCCTGTGATGGAGCCCTCAAGAATAATATTCCGCTGCTAGTTTATTTACTTGTGATGAACTTATTATTGTCCATCGAGACATTTTCTATGTAAGACTTATTTATATTCGACACCTGGCTTGTAATAAATGATGCTTCACTATTTGTCATCACATGTATGAGAAAATGATCCTGGCATACATGTGATATTCACTTGGTTGTTCTTCGGAAAAACCGGGTGTGACATATTCTGAATTCAGTTTGTGGAATACATGTGTATGTGTGATGAACATCCTGGGCACACATATGCATTCACTTGGTTCTATTTTTGGAACCGGGTGTCACAAATTGCTATCAGAGCCATGTTGACCATAGGACGCAAGCCTAGAAAGAATGGACACTCTAAAACACATAGGAACACCCCTCTAAACTGCTATTTTTGAAAAATTGCTTTCTGCTGCACTTTACTTGTCAATTCAGCCACCGCAAAGTGCTATTTTCAGCCCTTCTTTTTTCTTCTATTGGACAGCAACATTTTTGTTTTATTACTTCATAGCTTCTGAAGTTTTGGAGTTATTTTCTTCTTCTCTAAAGTTTCTTATGTCTTATTTATAGATGCCGGTGACTAGGAGCACAGCACGCATAAGGACTCGTCCACAACCACTTGGGAGAGCACTTAACCCCATTGAGGTCTCCGATGGACCATATTGGGAGGAGGTGAAGATGGAACCTCATGAGGAATATGAAGTCAGTAGCTCTATGCATGAGTAATAGGATCCGGAAGAGGTGGAACCAATCGAAGAAGACATGGAAGATGATCCACAAGAACAGCATTGGTATGCACCTCAGGAGGAATTTCACGCAGGCTTACACCCAGCGGAGCCTCATGAAGCTATGTCAGAAGGAGATGAATCCGAAGAGGAGACACCCCTTGCTGAGGCTGAGAATGAAGGTGATGAACGGGCCAACCATTCAGTTCAGGAATTCCGGTCCGACGGAATGGAAGGAGGACACATATCCAAGGAGCTCAAAGAATTTCCAGATTGCTGCAGCTTATACCCAGAGTATCTTCTCAAGAAAGTCCCTCGTCTCGGACATGAAGAGTGGAAGGCTGAAGTAACCATCCTATCTAACGGTAGGGTTGTCACTCGGCACTTCGCACCCACATGGAGAGCTACAAGGGCAGAAGCTATAAATGATGATGCATGGGATGGACTCACCGGACTGTGCTACGCCTTCCGTGAGCAGATTGAGAACACTACTTTTGAGCTGCACCCGTATCGGAAGAGTGGTACAAGGGAGATCATTGGACCCCATGGAGGAGCTCTTTCCATCCCACAAGCTGCTGACATGTCTCAGAGGTTGCTCGTGGAGTTAGGAAACTGCTATTTAAGCGCCCACGAAGAGATCCGTTACCTCCACAAGAAGTTGTACTTGCTGGAAAAACAGGAGGAGACTCATGCCAACACGGGAGAAAATGGAGCACCAGCGTCATCTATCCCTACATGGACTGCCGGCTCACCATGGCGTGCGCCCATGTATGGACCACCCCCGTCACTCGGCGAAACAGCACCGGTTCTCACGATTAAGTTTAGGTTTTCCATTGTATAAGCTGTAATAGGAATGTTTAGATCGTAGTAGGATGAAATAAGAGTGGTGTGCAGAATTTAATGATTATTGCTTGTGTTTGTGTGCTGGTGTGAGTTGTGAGGTGCTTTGGCTAATGTCCACATCCAGACATAGTGGAGAGATGTGAGATGCTTCGGCACGTGTTCACATCCTAATATAGACTGAAATTAATAAAAGAAGTTACTTAGTTCATATACCTTGATGCATATAGTTGGGAAATCACTTCTTTCAGTTCTGAATTCTATTCTGAGAGTAAACATTAAAATAAGGGGGGTAGACTTTCTCGCCAACCTTATCGTCTTGGATTCCCAAGGGATTGACATAATACTTGGAATGGACTGGTTAAGCAAGCACAACGGAGTGATTCAATGCACTCAGAGGATCGTGCAGTTGACGAGTGAGCACGATACTCGTATTGAGTTCGAGGCAGCCCAACCGGCAACCGAGAAGGCAGTTCTGAACCACATCGAAGAAGCGACATTGGAAAACATTCCGGCGGTTCAAAAATATTCAGATGTGTTCCCGGAAGAACTTCCAAGTATGCCACCTAACCGGGACATCGAATTTGCCATTGATTTAGTACCCGGAACTGCACCTATAGCGAAGAGGCCGTATAGGATGCCTGCTAATGAATTAGTGGAGCTCAAGAAACAAATTCAGGAGATGCTAGATAAGGGTTTTATACGCCCAAGCTCGTCACCGTGGGGATCCTCCGTGCTCTTCGTGGAGAAGAAAGATGGGACCCAAAGGATGTGTGGTGGACTATAGGTCTCTCAACGAGGTAATGATCAAGAATAAATATCCGCTGCCCCGCGTAGAGGACTTGTTCGATCAAATGAAAGGTGCCTGAATTTTCTCTAAGATTGATCTTCGGTCAGGATACTTCCGGCTGAAGATTAAGCCCTCCGACATACCTAAGACCGCATTTCGAACACGGTATGGTTCGTAGGAATATACCTTTATGTCTTTTCGGTTGACGAATGCGCCCGCATACTTTATATACCTCATGAATAAGGTCTTCATGGAGTACTTGGACAAGTTCGTCATGGTTTTCACCGACGATATCATGGTGTATTCAAAAAGTGAGCAAGAACATGAAGAACACTTGAGATTGGCATTGTAGAAACTGCGAGAGCATCAATTGTATGCTAAGTTCAGCAAGTGTCAGTTTTGTCTAAAGGAGATATCGTTCCTAGGCCACATCATCTCCGAGGGAGGAGTATTGGTTGATCCCGGGAAAGTGAGGTATGTTTTGAAGTGGAACCAACCGCAGAATGTGAGGGATATTCTGAGTTTCCTTGGGATGGCTGGATACTACCGCCGGTTCATCAAGGATTTCTCCGAAATAGCAAAGCCTATGACTTAATTGCTCATGAAAGGGAAAGCATTTCAGTGGACACAAGCATGTCAGGACAGCTTTGAGGAGCTAAAGAATAGATTAACAACATCGCCGGTTTTGGTATTACCGGACGTGAGCAAGAGTTTCGATATATATTTTGACGCATCAAGACAAGGGCTTGGATGTGTGCTTATGCAAGGAGGACAAGTGGTTGCCTATGCATCAAGACAACTAAAGAAACATGAGCTGAATTACCCCACACACGACCTAGAACTTGCAGCCGTGGTACATGCTTTGAAGATTTGGAGGCATTATATCCTTGGCCACCGATGTGAGACCTATACGGATCACAAAAGCCTCAAGTATATATTCACGCAAACGGATCTAAATTTGAGGCAACATCGATGGTTGGAACTCATCAAGGATTATGATGTTGGAATCAACTATCACCCCGGAAAGGCCAATGTAATAGCTGATGCGTTGAGCCGAAAAGGAGCATGTCATCAACTCACGGTGTGACACCCTCAATTTTGATTTCTGCATGCATTCATATTTTATATAGAGAAAACATTTTTAAATGAGTTGAAACAGAGAAAGAAAAAAAAGATAGCCAAAAAGAGCCAATTCCAGTTCGCCTAGAGCGCCGTAGACATTTTCCACGGCCCGCTGGCCACGTGGCGCCTTCGGAGCTCATCCCCGCAAAGGGGGAGAGGTCCGCCGCTAAACTGGCTACGTGGCAGGATCGGGGCTCATCCCCGCAAAGGGGGAGAGGTCCGACCTCCGTGGGACACGTGTTGCCCCCGGAGCTAGCCTCTGTGGAGGAGCAAGGCCAGACACGTGTCACCCTCGGAGCTCATCTTTGAGATATTTGACACTATGGGACACGTGTCGCTCTCGGAGCTTACCTCCGGGAGGTCCGGTCCTATTGGACACATGTCACCTCGGGAGCTCACCTACGGGAGGTCTGACGTTGATGGACACGTGTCGACCTCGGAGCTCGCCACCGAGAAGAAAGGAAGATTCGGCGCTGCTTGACACGTGGCATTCTCGGAGCCCACCTCCGAAGAGAGGGGAGGTCCGGCTCTGACACGTGGCGCATGCGGAGCTCGCCTCTAAGGGAGAGGGAGGTCCCACCCGCCAGGACGCGTGGCGCACGCGGAGCTTGCCTCTGAGGAAGAGGGAGTTCCCGCCCGCCTGACACGCGGCACAACTAGAGCTCGCCTCTGCGGAAAAGGGAGACCTGGCCCAGCAGGACACGTGGAGCCTCCGGAGCTCATCGCCGCGAAGATAACGAGATCTGAAGCGGTTTTTCTTCTGTACGCATGGGAATCCCCGGTACTAAGGAAACCGATACGATTTCCACGTTGCTACCGCACCGAATCAATTGAAGATAAGTTGTTAAGATTCAAAAACAATTTAAAAAGGACTCTTATTTGAAATCCAATCAGATTAGTACTCTTATTTTCCCGATTATAAATAGAACCCAAAACAACCCCTTGGTCGTAACATCTTTTCTAAGCCGACAACTTAGAGCCCTAACCCCAAACACGCTGAGCTAAACCCCTTCGCCGGAGTTTGACCACCGGAGAGACCACCGACGAGCCCGGACCACGATCGCCATCGCCGGAGGAGAGCCGACGATCTGTTTTCCTGGAGGAAGGACTCGAAGGAAGTAAGGTAGGTCTCCATTACCACCTTACGACATCATCGCGGTTTCTTTGCATCTGTTCTCTTTGATCCTTTTGAACAGAAGCTTTTTCATGGAAAGATCACGTGTTGATTGGTTTGATCTATATATTGAGCCAAGAACATCGCCACGTCCACATTTGATCTTTACACCTCTGTTCATCGTAAAAAACCCATGCAAGCCATGCAAACATGCAAGAACACGTACAAACTGATCTAATAAAACTGCACCATAGAATCAACATGCATATGCACCATTGCATCTTAAAGTAGAGTTTGTACATGATATTGATTGATGTGAAGCTTGTATGTGCGTGGTCGTAATTAGAAGGACAACCTCAGGGAGCTATCTACGACGAACTACAAACTCAAGACTTTGAGATCCAAGAGCAACAGAAGCCGCAAGAACAAGGCAAGTGCCCCTTGACCATATTGATCCCATGTTTTTGGAAAACTGTTTTGTTTGCGAAAACTGTGTGTGCTTGAGTCAACATGATGGGAAAACCCTTTGATAGGAGTTTACTAGTTTTGTTAACCACCCTTGTCACCGGGAAAGTTAATGAGTCAGGTATGGTTTTTGGTTTTATGCTTCGCCGAGTCCATGAGATATGGGAAGTGAGATAGATGTGTCTAGCTAACTGCACTCGTATGAGTAATGATAATGAGAACTTGATGTTAATGAACATGAATCGGAGGGAGATCTAGGCAAGCTTGGTTTGTGGATGAGGTAGAATGAGATGGTGGTTTACTTGTCGTAGATCTAAGGACCGGTTCATGCCAGCCATGCCAGGATAACAGTACCACCACAAGGCCAAATATGGGTGCGGCTTAGCTGACTAATTAGGTAAGTTACTAGATTGTTATGGACCGTGGAAGGCGAGGGGAATGGGAGTCGAGTGAGGACTTCCTTGGGAACTGCATGGCACAAGAGGGGGCCCGTAGGTGGGAGAATTAGAGATTCTAGCCTGCTGGTGAAACCTTAGTGAGTCCATACATCTAGTAGCCCCTTTGTAAAGGCTATTTTGTGATCTCTTGACCATACACCGACGGTTGTGTACTGGCATAATGGAGGTTCTGCAGTCGCCGACGGGTGACGAAATCACAAACTTGTGGGTAAAGTGGTGCCACCTCTGCAGAGTGTAAAACTATCATGATAGCCGAGCTTACGGTCACGAGCGCCTGGACAACTCACATGATTAGATGTGATGGTTATTGGGAGGTTATGGTATTTGGTTTGGTTATTGGTTTCGGTTTTGGTTTGGTCTTTGGAATTGGTTTTTGGGACTGTTGAGTCCAGGTAACGAGATTGGTTGCATGACTGTTGAGTCATGGCAATGAGATTTGGAATTGATTATGAGATGAAATTGTAGTGAATACGAGATGGTATTCATGAGATGGTAGTGAATACGAGATGGTATTCATGAGCTTGAGAAAAGTTGAGAAAGATAAATGTCTAGAAGAGACATGAAAATGATGGAACATGATGGAGGTATGTTGATGTTTAAATACATGTTGGGATTACATTCACTTAAAGCTAAGTTGCTGTTTTTATCATGTTTGTGAAATAAATTTTGCTTTTACGCAATGAGCCTTTATATACCTGCCTTGCTGTGAGCTACATGTCATATTTTCCCGCACTTGCTGAGTACGTCATGTACTCAAACTTTCATTATCATACATCATCAGCAACAGGGGAGGAGTACTATGAAGACCATGTGGAGTACTAGGAGTGTGATCCACCGTCAACTTGCCTGTGGGGATGAGTAGAGATGGAGCCGCTGCTGCTGCTTTGTTTGCTTCCGCAATAGTTTAGAAGACTTCCGCTGCTAGAATAAAGATTTCCGCTGCTAGAATAAGACTTCCGCTGCTAAGATAAGACTTCCGCTGCTAGAATGAGTCCAAGACTCATGAGACATTGTAATAAACCCTGTTATTCATGGTATTATCCTGAAATTCAGTTTGTGGATTATATGTGTATGTGTGATGAACATCCTGGGCACACATACGCATCAGTCTCGGTTCTGAGAGGTTTCCTCTCAGAACCAGGGCGTCACACACGGTTCGGGAGCTGCCACCCGATCTGTGTAAGGAGTTTGAATGGTTGCATCTCGGGTTCTTGAACGAGATGGAGGTGATCGAACTGAACTCAACACTGGAACAAGAGATACGAGATGGCCAAGCAACGGATGAGGAAATCAAGGAAATCAAGAAAAGAATCCAACAAGGCATAGAAAAGGTTTTCAAGGAAGACGAGAAAGGCACGCTTTGGTTAGGGAAAAGGATTTGTGTGCCTAACGTGAAGCACATCCATGACACGATATTAAAGGAGGCACATGAATCACCTTATTCCATACACCCCGGATGTACAAAGATGTACAAGGACCTGAAAACTTGCTATTGGTTGGATGGTATGAAAAGGGACATCGCTGAATATGTCGCCTTATGCGACACGTGCCAACGAGTGAAGGCCGAGCATCAAAGACCCGCTGGATTATTGCAGCCACCGAAAATACCCGAGTGGAAGTGGGAAGACATCATATGGATTTCATAGTAGGATTGCCACAAACTCGGTCCGGATACGACTTTGGGTTATCGTGGACCGATTGACGAAAACAGCCCACTTTATTCCTGTGAGAACCAAGTACACCGTCGCACAACCAGTCGAGCTGTATATGGAGCAAATCGTGTGTCGTCATGGAGTTCTGAAGAGGATATGATATGCCCACGCCGACCACACCATCAAGTATACCGACTACATCAAGCAAGATGGAACAATCATCAAGTCAAGCTGCACCAGCTCATGTCTTTGATGGACCAATTACTCGTAGCCGAGCTAAACAGCTACAACAAGAGGTGCACACGCTACTTTTTGAAATTCCATTTATTAATGAGAATTATATACTTCCTAAATCGTACATGTTTCTATTACTCAGGTTCACAAAGGAGGATGACAAGGACACGCCGAGACTGAACCAGAGAGGAGAACTACGTCGAACCAGTTTGGCCTGGCAGAACTGTCATGAAGAAACAGTCATATCTCTTGATTCATAGAAGCTATGAAGGTCCATGAGTACTTGATGGAAAGGTGTTGAAGTCAACTTTCTAATTCCACTAAGTGCCGAGTGCTTTAGAGATCCCAGCTTGGCAGCCGAGTGCTTTTGTTGCAGACTGTCCAAAATATCAATAGTCAGCCTGATATCCAAGTTTCCGTGAGAAACTGTATCACTCTACAATATTTCGTGAAGCATGCTACACATGGTGTGAAAGGTTATCGAATTAGCTTTCCAACGCATCTGGTTCCGTGTCTTTTGGATGTCCCTAGGTGGAGTTATGATTAAAACATTGAAGACCACTCAAAAGGCCAGAAGACATGCGGGAAATTGATGACCACTGCATGAATGATCAAGCCAGTTGGCCTTCCACCTTCCCACGTGGCTTTTTCAGTTCACATCTATTTTTAGACTAGTTGTTGGCATAAATACGGCTCTTTTTGAAGGCAAGAAACACTTTTTTGATGAATTAATATTAATCCAGTGATATTTGCAGCCGAGCTGCTTGAGTGTCTTACTCAACCCTTGTTCTTCCTTGTTCTTCTTGAACTTGTGGAGAGATCTCTCTGAGATCCACTAATTCGTGCTCTGCGGGTTCCAATACGGCTGCCCCGTCTTGTGTGGATTAGCTCCGGTTGTGGTTCTGTGGTCGTTCGGAGATCGAGTCGAAGTCTTCGCGGTTTCGGTGTCTCTTTCTCCGTCGCTTGGTCGCATCCAACCTTGGTCAGGTATAAAGCTAGTTATCCGTGCTGTTTCTACAGCAAGTTATCTTGTTCTTGAGCGTCCTGTCGTGAAGATCGGGCCACCCTTCGCCGAACCAAATTCGGTGCATATCATGTGGTAATCAGAGCTATCGTTGTGACGGTAGGTTCATTTTTTTATCACCCACCCTCCCACCCTTTTTCAATCTGTTACAGTTTTCACCATCCACATATTCATCCCTGTGTTTATTTTTTACATATATTTGTTTGTCCAATAGTCCAAAGCCTAAAAAAAATACCTATAGCCCTTTTGACGGTACTATTATCTTGTGTTTGTGTTCTTCCAGTTGCTCGTCACCACCGTTTACCTATATCTTTTGTAATCAGCACCCCTGTTAGTGTTATAAAAAAAAGAAGAGTAAAAAAAAAGAGAGCACAAGTGAAAAGATTCTGAAGAATTTTGTGTTACGGTTGGGTGTTGAAATTTTCAGTTTTCATATCCAAGTTGGTGGTAATCTTGATAGCAGCATTTTTTTTATCTTTTGAGCACATCTTTTTCACTTGATTGGCAGTACCGTAGCCCTCCTTGTTCAGCCACCTATAGCTCCACCAAAAACATGTACCGGGACTTTCGATTTGTACTCCTTACGGCCTCTTTACCACCTCCGTTGAAGCTGTCACACCAGCACCATCACAGTTCTTGAGATCAGGCAAGAACTTGGGTAAGTAAGAGGTGAGATCGAGTGTGTCCACATATATATATATATATATATTTTTCTTCTTTTTTTGCTGCTCCTAACATGGCAGACTCAGATTCAAGTGTTCATGGTGGACACCATGGTGATAGGGAACCCCCTGTCTCACGGGATGAGATGCGTCGCATGGCTGACTCACTCATGGAGGCCATGGGCAGGCTCCTCGATGAGCGTCTTCCCGCGGCTGGAGGACGTAGAGCATGTCGTGATCAAGAGGACCGTCATCGAGAGGAGTCCGGCGATGAGAACTCTGGTTTCGGCCATGGATTCAATCGCTTCGGAGATGGCCCTGATGGATCTGGTGGTGGTCGCCATGCTGATTTTAATAATTACCATGGTGGGCGTCGCGCACATAGGCGCAATGCTGATGGTCACCGCGTGCATTTTGAAGACGAAGAGTTTGAAGATCAAGATCATGAAGAAGGATTTCATGATGATGAAAATCCTTTTGGTCAAGGTGGCAGGTTTGATCGGCGTCATCATTGCCGGCCTGCTGATTTTGAAGAAAGGGAATACCATCATGGTCGACGTCCTCATGACAACCCAGATAACATCGCTCATGTCAAGTTGAGTATTCCAAAGTTTACTGGAAAGGAGAATCCTGATGAATTTCTTGAATGGGCTGAGCAGTGTGATCAAATATTCCGAGTACATAATCTTTCGGCTCAGCGCCGTGTGAATCTTGCTTCGGTGGAACTCTCTGGATACGCTCTCACTTGGTGGAACCAAGTGCAGGAGAATCAACGTAATTTGGGAAGCGGATATATCAATACATGGGAGGAGATGAAGCAAGTGATGAGCAGGCGATTCGTGCCATCTAGCTATCAGCGTGATCTCAGGAACCGGTTGCAAATGTTAAAGCCAGGGAAGAGATCAGTTGATGAGTATTTGTCACACCCGGTTTTTACGAAGAACAACCAAGTGAATATCACATGTATGCCAGGATCATTTTCTCATACATGTGAGACAAATAGTGAAGCATCATTTATTACAAGCCAGGTGTCGAATATAAGTAAGTCTTACATAGTAAATGTCTCGATGGACAATAATAAGTTCATCACAAGTAAATAAACAAGCAGCGGAACATTATTCTTGTGGGCTCCGTCACAGGCGTTGCCCGGAGGTCTCCATGAACCTAGAAACCTTCTTCGGGTCCAAAGTCTTGGTCATTATACACCACCTCATTATCTTGACCTGAGCAGCAATATAAACCAACAAATATGCAAGGTTGAGTACCGATAGTACTCAGCATGTGTGGGAAAGTTATGTCATGCATGGCTAGAACAAAGGGAGGTTGAACTCATGGTTAAAGCACTACGCAATCAATACCTATCACCTTAGCTTATTAAGCACCTACATTACTACACAGGTGGAATGATCCCAATTTCCCATCCCATCATCATAATCAAATAACCATAACATCATTTCCAATGTTAAGCTCCCCGCTTAACATTCACAACTTTCAAAACCATCACTCCTCTAATCATGAATAAGTCCAAGCCGCTCTTGACCGTGAGCACGGCTGTCATGACAGTTTTGACTCTGCAGATTTGTACCACTGTACCCACATGTAGTGATTTCATCCCCCGTTGCCGGGTGGACTAAAAGAACCTCCATTATGCCAGTGGCTACGATCCACATTCACACTTCCCAGGTGTGCAGCCAGGAGATCACTACGAAGCCTTTACAAAGGGATTCCCGACGAGCGTGGGCCCACTGAGGTTTCACCCCTAACAGCATACAAGAGGCTCCAACCCCGCTGCAGTGGCCCCCTCTTGAGCCTTGCGGTTCATATGGTAGTCCATCTGACACCTATTCCCCGCACCATCCAACACACCCATACTACGTCGGGGATACACCTAATTAATTGGCCAAGCTGCCCCATCTCAGCATGTGGTTGGCACGGTAAAGCCAGGTTACATGCTCCATGAACCGGTCCTTAGGATCCAGGCAAGTACTAAACACAAACCCGAGTCTCGTGCACCCAGCACACAACCAAAACATCCAACTTGCCTTGATCCCTACCTCTACATAACTCACAATATCTCATTCAAGAGTATGGTAAAATAAACTGATGATCTCATATCCCAAATATCCCGTTCTAAGCATGGCTAAGGATATGCATAATAATAAATGACATGATAAAATGAATCCCAACCCAAGCTACACGGAAACAAGATAGTGCAATTCTAGGGAAACTTCCTAGCATGGGTTTCATATTTCATTTGACAATGCAAATAATTCTATCTACACATCCTAGCATAGGATCAAAGTGATCAAGGACACTTGCCTTCTTCCTGCTGCTCTTGGATTTGATAGTCGTGGTCTTTAAAAGGAAAAACATGCTCTGGAGCAGGTTCTACATCATACCATCACACATAGCAAAAGAAACACAACAATCCATAAGACATAGTTCACACTTTCACTTCATACAAACCACACATTCATATGTAACAAAGCCATTCACAACTTCTATGTGTTGTGTTTACTCTATGTGTGTTGACCTTTGGCTTACATGTACTTTTAATCATGTGTATATGATTCCTACTTTTGTGTTCACATTTATACTTACATACTATATATATGAGTTTCCAATTTAAATAAATTCCTTATATTCAATTACTACACCTTTTAGCTACCAAGTATGCATGAAAGGTATTTTCCTTCTTCATATGTGTCTTCAGCATTTCTACCAACCCGAAACTGAATTATTTGGATTTTAGAACTCCATTTATCATTTACTAGTTGCTATATTTTCAGATTTATTTCCTATGCCTAAATGTGAACTTTATTATGAAAATAACAAGACACATCATCTAAACAGAATAGGTTCTGATCTAAAATATTTACTAATATATTTTTGACTTTTTCCTCTGATGTAAACTATTTTACAATTATTTTCCCTATTTTCCAGAACTATACTTTACTTAAAAATGTGTCCCTAAATGTGAATAATAAATTAAACAGATTCATTTCAGCCCAACATATTTTTTTATCTCACTCCAAAGTTTTCTAAATACTGAGAAAGTTTTTAATTTAATTTTGACAATATGTTTGTCCCACTTTTTAAATTTTAAACACTAGCCACATATTCAATTTCCTAATTTAAATATTAAACAGGGCTAAAAAGGTAAACTCACCCCACTGCAGGGTCTATTATATTATTTTAAGAATTTCCAGGGGGCTAGCTACACATAACAGAGGGGTTTTTCCAAATTTTTATTAAGTCTAGGGGCTAAAACTGTTTTTTAAATGAATTTACATGATTTTCTGAAGTTCCAGGGGCTAGATCAGAAACTTCTGGGGCTAGCTCTTATTTCCCGAGAACCCCAGGGGGTAGCACGTAAGATTTCCAGTCTTTATAACGCGGGGCTGACGTGGACCATCCGATTTTAAACCGACGGCTGAGATTATAATGTCAAACCGGTACGCGGGGATTTAAACTCTACCGTGCGATTTAAAATAAACGGCTCACAAGCGGCCACGTTGCTCTGATCGAGCGCGGGCGGCGCTGCCCGGCGGCGCACGGCGGTGGGGGGCGGCGATCTCGCCGGAAAGTTTCGGATCTTCGTGAATTCTTCCTAGAACTGTGATTTTATGGCATAGATCGGCAGAGGGGAGGTCGGGGATCTCACCTCAGGGGTTTTCTTAAGCTCGGAGGTCCTGGAAGGCGGTCGGGAACGAGGTCCGAAGTGAAACGACGGCGAGGATCGTCGGCGCTGTGTTTGAACCGCAAGTCACCGAGTTTTCTGCACCTGCAGGGTTCCACGGAGGCGGTGGATCAAGACCAGCGAGTTAGATCGGAATTTCCAAGCGTAGATCGGCCAGAATTCGCCGGAGAAGGCTCGGGTTCTCACCGGAGTAAAAACGGCGGATCGCGTGGGAAAAACAGAACGAGGCCGGGGTTTTTATAGACGGGGGAGGGCGGCGGGGTGGTTTAGATCGAGTTTGCGTCGCCCCCGATCGAAATTCGGCTGGGATACGCAGAAATCCGGGTCGGTTTGGATTCGGGGTGAGAGAGAGTCCGGCCGATCGCGGGCGCGGGCGCGAGGTAGAAGAAGGGCTGGCAGGCCCGGCCTGTCAGTGTGAGGAAGGGGGCGCGCGCGGCTGCGGGCTGGCGCGGTTGCTGGGTGGGCCGGCTGGTGGGTTTCGGCCCACTGGCCAGTTTTTTTCTGTTTTACTTTTTCTTTTTCTATTTCTTTTCTGTTTTGAGTTTAAATTGAATTCCAGTTTGAATTTAAATTGTTGCAAAACATGCAACACGTACAAAAAATTTTAAATTCCCCTCTTAACACGATTTAGGATCTTAACAAGATTTTTGGGGTGTTACAGCTCTACCCTCCTTAAAAGAAATCTCGTCCTCGAGATTGGTGGTTCTAAGAAAACAATTCCGGAAATTGTGCCTTGAGCTCATCTTCCCGTTCCCAGGTGGCTTCCTCTTCTGAGTGATGCTTCCACTGCACCTTGCACATCCGGATTCTTTTATTTCTGGTGAGGCGTTCTATTGTCTCCAAAATCTTGTATGGTTGCTCAGCATAAGACAAATCCTCAGCTACGTCCACTTCATTCATGGGTAACACCTCTTCAGGCGTCCTCAGGCATTTCTTGAGTTGTGACACATGGAACACATCGTGCACATCCGATAGGCGAGCCGGTAATTCCAGTTGATACGCCACTTCGCCTTTCCTCTCTAGAACTTGAAAGGGTCCGACGTATCGAGGTGACAACTTCCCTTTCACCTTCGCCTCGGCTTCTTGTAGTACTTCTAGACCAAACACTTTACTTTCCCCTGTTTGGTTCCAAAATAGGGGAGTTCTGCACTTCCTCCCGTACAAAGCTTCAAACGGTGACATCTTCATACTAGCTTGATAGTTGTTGTTATAGGAAAACTCCGCATACGGTAAGTTCTTGTCCCAACTCCGATTGTTTTTGAGTGCACATGCCCTCAGCATATCTTCAAGGATCTGATTGGTTCTCTCCGTCTGCCCGTCAGTTTGGGGATGATAGGCAGAGCTAAAATTCAGATGGGTTCCCATGGTTTCATGCAACTTCTGCCAGAACCTTGAGGTGAACTGTGTCCCTCGATCCGACACTATCTTCTTTGGCACTCCATGGTAACACACGATCCTTGACATGTACAACTCTGCTAATTTGGATCCGCTGTAGCTTTCTTTCATGGGGATGAAGTGAGCTACCTTGGTTAGCCTATCAATGATGACCCATATCGAATCATACCCTGATTGGGTCCTGGGCAGTCCCATTATGAAATCCATACTGATTTCTTCCCATTTCCATTCAGGCACTTTGAGTGGTTGCAATAATCCTGCGGGTCGTTGATGTTCTGCTTTCACCAACTGACATGTGTCACATAGGGCAACATGTTCCGCGACATCGCGCTTCATGCCATACCACCAATACCTGCTCTTGTGGTCCTGGTACATCTTCGTACTCCCAGGATGAATGGAATAGTCAGAATCATGAGCCTCCTTCAAAATCAATTCACGGATCTCCTTTACTTCTGGCACACAGATTCTTTTCCCGTGCCACACCGTTCCTTGTTCATCCTCTCTAAAACCAGGAGCTTTATTTTCTTGATGAGTTCTCTGATCTCTTGTATCTTCTCGTCATTCTTTTGACCCTCGCGGATGTCTCGCTCGAGTATTGAGTCCACTTCCATGGCGATGGCTTCACCACTATTTACCAAGCATAGATTGAGCCTTATAACCTCGTCCTTCAATTCTGCAGGCATGTCCTTCAAGCTCAACTTATTGACCTGCACTTTCCGACTCAAAGCATCGGCCACGACGTTTGCTTTCCTAGGATGATAGTTGATGCCCACATCAAAGTCACTGATTAGCTCTAACCATCTCCTTTGTCTGAGGTTGAGATCTGGCTGTGTGAAAATGTACTTCAAACTCTTATGATCTGTATATATCTCTGTCCTCTTCCCCATTAGATAGTGTCGCCAAATTTTCAACGCGTGTACCACTGCGGCTAGTTCTAAGTCATGTGTAGGATAGTTCTTCTCATGCTTCCGGAGCTGCCGGGATGCATAAGCCACGACATGCCCTTCTTGCATGAGAACACATCCCAACCCGTTTCCAGAGGCATCGCAGTACACTGTGAAATTCTTCTGCATATCTGGCATAACCAACACTGGGGCTGTGGTCAATCTTTTCTTTAGATCCTGAAAACTCGTCTCGCACTGTGGCGTCCATGTGAATGTGATTCCCTTCTCTAACAGTTTGGTGAGGGGTCTCGAGATCTTAGAGAATCTCTCAATAAACCGTCGATAGTATCCAGCCAATCCCAAGAAGCTTTGAACTTCCCCGACATTGTCAGGGGTCTTCCACTTCTGTATATCCTCGATTTTGGCAGATCCACGGAGATTCCTCCCTCCGAGATTATATGTCCTAAGAAGGGAACTCTCTTCAGCCAAAACTCACACTTGCTCAACTTGGCATATAGTTGGTGTTCTCTATGCCTCTGCAACACCAACCTTAGATGTTTCTCATGTTCTTCTTCATCTTTGGAGAAGAGGAGAATGTCATCTATGAAAACCACCACAAATTTGTCCAGATATTCCATGAATACCTTGTTCATGAGATACATGAAGTATGCCGGGGCATTAGTTAGCCCGAAAGGCATGACAGTGTATTCATACAGTCCGTACCGAGATACGAAAGCTGTCTTGGGAATATCAGATTGCCTTATCTTGAGTTGGTGGTATCCCGACCTGAGATCAATTTTCGAGAACACACAAGCTCCCCTCAACTGATCAAACAAGTCTTCAATGCGGGGTAATGGGTACTTGTTCTTGATGGTTACCTCATTCAAGGCACGGTAATCCACGCATAACCTTTGGGTCCCGTCCTTCTTGGGCACAAATATCACTGGAGCTCCCCATGGTGAGGAACTAGGGCGAATATACCCCTTCTCCGTCAATTCTCTCAAATGATCCTTGAGTTCTTCTAGCTTCTTGGAGTCCATCCGATAAGGTCTCTTGTATATCGGGGCAGTTCCAGGCACTAACTCAATTGCAAATTCCACTTCACGATCGGGAGGCATACCTGGCAACCCCTCCGGAAAAACATCTGGATATTCCCTGATGGTCCTGATTTCCTCAACTTTCACCTCAACTTGATTTAATTTAATGTCCCTCCTAGGCTCGTGTATTGTTATGAACTTTACTCTTGTGCCACTAGGGTGAGTTAGTTTTACCGTTCTGGTCGAACAATGGATGATTCCTTTATGTTTTGTCAACCAATCCATACCCAAGATAATATCTATCCCTTGTGAATCTATCACTATGGGGTTAGCAGTAAATACCACCCCATTAATGTCTAGGTTCACTTTGGGACACACTTGTCTTGTCCTTATTTCTCCACCTCGAGAGTTTACGGCTAGCATATGGTTCATTTGTGTGGTTGTTAGGTCATGCTTCTTAACAAACCCTTGAGCAATGAACGAGTGGGTAGCACCAGAATCAAACATCAGGGTTGCAAGGTGTAAATTGGCAGGAAACTTACCAACTACCATGTCGGGTGCCTCTTGCGCTTCCTCCATAGTGATGTGGTTCACCCGTCCTCTCATTACATTCTGCTGTTGTGGCTGCACGGGCTTCTTCTTTGGGCACTTATGGGCATAGTGCCCCACTTCACCACAATTAAAACATTGCACCCCCACCTTAGGTGCTTGGCCTTTATTGTCTTGGGGTTGGTTTGGAGGTCCTTGCACTGCTGGTCGATGTGGATATGCGGGGCGAGGCTGCTGTACAAACTGACGTTGCGGCTGTGCTGGTGTTGCCGGAGGCCTGTAGTTCGGGTTGTACCCTCTTGGTGCTGAGTAGGGTACCGCAGCACGGTTCGTCTGCCCTGCATGTTGCGGCATCAGACGTGGGCGGGTGTTGCTCCCTGAGGCTTGATGTGACCACCCGACCATCCTCTTATTCTCATTTTCCAAGGCCTTTAGCTTCCTTTCTACCACAAACGCTCTGTCCACCATCTTTTGGAAGCTTTCATACTCATTTGAGGACATTGCACACTGCATTTCTGCGGTAAGTCCCTCCACGAAACAATCTTGATTCTGCTCATCAGTCTCTATGTCCCGTGGGGCATAACGGGATAGTTGAGTAAATTTAGTGAGGTATTCCCTCACCGTCATGTTTCCCTGCTGCAGTCCCAAGAACTCCTTCCTCTTGTTTTTGAGTTCACCTCTTGGGATGTAATGGTTGCGGAAGCTATGCTTGAACTCTTCCCAAGTGATGTTCTCAGGGTCATGATGGGCGGCCACGTAGGCGGTCCACCAATCAGCAGCAGGTCCATGCAATTGATGAGAGGCAAACAGCACCCTCTCATACCCTTGGCACTGTATGATCCTCATCTTGCTCTTAATGGTCTTAAGCCAATCATCTGCCTCCAGAGGTTCAGCAGCACTTGCAAACTTTTGAGGTTGAGTTCCTAGAAACTCACTCAACCTTGGTTGGCGTGGTGCAGCTTGTGGAGGTGGAACTTGATGCAAGTTGGCCACCACTTGAGTCAAGTTCTGGATGAGCTGATTTTGATTCCCCAGCATTTGGTGGAGGGGATCAACTCCTTCACGGCGACCACCCCGGTCCTGGCCTCCAGAAAGATGAGGGTTGCATGCCTCATCGTTGTTGTTGGGCGGGGTTGGCAGCACGTCCTTTTCCTCTTCCGGCCATCTGGCAGAATCAATCAATGTTAATTTGAAAGCATTTTAGTATCATCTTACTATTTTCATTTGTTTGCACTTTGAAGTGTTAAGGCTTTGTTATACTTTTCTGAGGGTTCATTTCTCACACAAAATATAAATGCAATATTATTTCATGTGGCTTCACACACCAAAGCAAAACAATCTAAAGACGAGGCTGTGGACAATTGCTCATGGTTTCCACAACTCATGTCACACACCAAGCATTAACACACCATTAACTTAACGTAACGACTCGACTATTCGACATCTTACTAACTAAGGGAAGGACTCTACACTACTCGTTTTCTTGAGCTGGCTCCTCGGGATCTTCCTCATCATTTCGGCTGCCTTCTGACTCTGCTTTGGGTGGGGAGGCTGCTGATGGAGAAGTGCGACGACTCTTGATCGCTCGGCGATCTAGGGAGTCAGGAGTCCATGTATCGTTCACGGTGACACACAGTTCATTCCCATCTCCTCTTTCTCTCGCCCTCAAGCAGGCTCGCAGCAATGCCAACGTTTCCTTCAGGGTGTCCCGAACATCCTGAAGCTCTTGCTGACACTCCTGCAGTCGAGTGCTGAGCATAGCAGCATCCTCCAAGCACAAGTCCATGTGCTCATGGGAAGTCCCTTGCTGCACTAGCGGGTACTTGTACTCCGGGGTACCACTCTCACGCTGGAGGACATACATGTACTCAGTCCTGTCCAGGTGGCGACGATAGATGTGACTCTGGCAGGTGATGGCCTCCCAGGTAACATCCTTCTCCGCATCGACCTGTGTCGCTCTACAGGCTGGAGAGCGGTGGATCTTAAGCAGCTGATTTTCGTGTATAATCCTCATCTCTGAACTCCATTCTTCCCTCTTCTCACGGATGGTCCTGGTGGAGTTATAGTGGATGATTAGCTTGCCCGTATTGCCGGCGGCTTCGAGCATACGTTGAAGACGGCGCAACAAGCCTCCTACTGCCAATCCGTAGGAAAGGTACGTCACCGGATGGCTCTCCTCTCTTTGGGCAAGGGCAACTACGGGAACTCTCCCTCCTGTGGACTTGCGAGCGGTGCGAATCATGCGAACCATCTAAAACAAAAAGCATTTAAACTTAGGTTAGATAAACTTTTAAGCAAAAATCCTCTTTTGAATGAAAGTTGGGGTAAGATGAAGAAAGTGACTCCTTAAATAACACTTTTCAACCCACACCTTGTAAAATAGTTTTTAATAAAATAGGGCCCTTAAGTACATCCATTTCTACCTAGGTCCACGTTCCTACGGGCAACCTTGGCTCTGATACCACTTCTGTCACAACCGGTTTTTCCGAAGAACAACCAAGTGAATATCACATGTATGCCAGGATCATTTTCTCATACATGTGATGACAAATAGTGAAGCATCATTTATTACAAGCCAGGTGTCGAATATAAGTAAGTCTTACATAGTAAATGTCTCAATGGACAATAATAAGTTCATCACAAGTAAATAAACTAGCAGCGGAACATTATTCTTGTGGGCTCCGTCACAGGCGTTGCCCGGGGGTCTCCATGAACCTAGAAACCTTCTTCGGGTCCAAAGTCTTGGTCATTATACACCACCTCATTATCTTGACCTGAGCAGCAATATAAACCAACAAATATGCAAGGTTGAGTACCGATGGTACTCAGCAAGTGTGGGAAAGTTATGTCATGCATGGCTAGAACAAAGGGATGTTGAACTCATGGTTAAAGCACTACACAATCAATACCTATCACCTTAGCTTATTAAGCACCTACATTACTACACAGGTGGAACGATCCCAATTTCCCATCCCATCATCATAATCAAAAAACCATAACATCATTTCCAATGTTATGCTCCCCGCTTAACATTCACAACTTTCAAAACCATCACTCCTCTAATCATGAATAAGTCCAAGCCGCTCTTGACCGTGAGAACGGCTGTCATGACAGTTTTGACTCTGCAGAGTTTGTACCACTGTACCCACATGTAGTGATTTCATCCCCCGTTGCCGGGTGGACTAAAAGAACCTCCATTATGCCAGTGGCTACGAACCACATTCACACTTCCCAGGTGTGTAGCTAGGAGATCACTACGAAGCCTTTGCAAAGGGATTCCCGACGAGCGTGGGCCCACTGAGGTTTCACCCCTAACAGCATACAAGAGGCTCCAACCCCGCTGCAGTGGGCCCCTCTTGAGCCTTGCGGTTCATATGGTAGTCCAGCTGACACCTATTCCCCGCACCATCCAACACACCCATACTACGTCGGGGATACACCTAATTAATTGGCCAAGCTGCCCCATCTCAGCATGTGGTTGGCACGGTAAAGCCAGGTTACATGCTCCATGAACCGGTCCTTAGGATCCAGGCAAGTACTAAACACAAACCCGAGTCTCGTGCACCCAGCACACAACCAAAACATCCAACTTGCCTTGATCCCTACCTCCACATAACTCACAATATCTCATTCAAGAGTATGGTAAAATAAACTGATGATCTCATATAACAAATATCCCATTCTAAGCATGGCTAAGCATATGCATAATAATAAATGACATGATAAAATGAATCCCAACCCAAGCTACACGGAAACAAGATAATGCAATTCTAGGGAAACTTCCTAGCATGGGTTTCATATTTCATTTGACAATGCAAATAATTCTATCTACACATCCTAGCATAGGATCAAAGTGATCAAGGACACTTGCCTTCTTCCTGCTGCTCTTGGATTTGATAGTCCTGGTCTTGAAAAGGAAGAACTTGCTCTGGAGCAGGTTCTACATCATACCATCACACATAGCAAAAGAAACACAACAATCCATAAGACATAGTTCACACTTTCACTTCATACAAACCACACATTCATATGTAACAAAGCCATTCACAACTTCTATGTGTTGTGTTTACTCTATGTGTGTTGACCTTTGGCTTACATGTACTTTTAATCATGTGTATATGATTCCTACTTTTGTGTTCACATTTATACTTACATACTATATATATGAGTTTCCAATTTAAATAAATTCCTTATATTCAATGACTACACCTTTTAGCTACCAAGTATGCATGAAAGGTATTTTCCTTCTTCATATGTGTCTTCAGAATTTCTACCAACCCTAAACTGAATTCTTTGGATTTTAGAACTCCATTTATCATTTACTAGTTGCTATATTTTCAGATTTATTTCCTATGCCTAAATGTGAACTTTATTATGAAAATAACAAGACACATCATCTAAACAGAATAGGTTCTTATCTAAAATATTTACTAATATATTTTTGACCTTTTCCTCTGATGTAAACTATTTTACAATTATTTTCCCTATTTTCCAGAACTATACTTTACTTAAAAATGTGTCCCTAAATGTGAATAATAAATTAAACAGATTCATTTCAGCCCAAAATATATTTTTATCTCACTCCAAAGTTTTCTAAATACTGAGAAAGTTTTTAATTTAATTTTGACAATATGTTTGTCCCACTTTTTAAATTTTAAACACTAGCCACATATTCAATTTCCTAATTTAAATATTAAACAGGGCTAAAAAGGTAAACTCACCCCACTGCAGGGTCTATTATATTATTTTAAGAATTTCCAGGGGGCTAGCTACACATAACAGAGGGGTTTTTCCTAATTTTTATTAAGTCCAGGGGCTAAAACTGATTTTTAAATGAATTTACATGATTTTCTGAAGTTCCAGGGGCTAGATTAGAAATTTCCGGGGCTAGCTCTTATTTCCCGAGAACCCTAGGAGGTAGCACGTAAGATTTCCAGTCTTTATAACGCGGGGCTGACGTGGACCGTCCGATTTTAAACCGACGGCTGAGATTATAACGTCGAACCGGTATGCGGGGATTTAAACTCTACCGTGCGATTTAAAATAAACGGCGCACAAGCGGCCACGTCGCTCTGATCGAGCGCGGGCGGCGCTGCCCGGCGGCGCACGGCGGTGGGGGGCGGCGATCTCGCCGGAAAGTTTCGGATCTTCGTGAATTCTTCCTAGAACTGTGATTCTATGGCATAGATCGGCAGAGGGGAGGTCGGGGATCTCACCTCGGGGGTTTTCTTGAGCTCGGAGGTCCTGGAAGGCGGTCGGCGATGAGGTCCGAAGTGAAACCACGGCGAGGCTCGTCGGCGCTGTGTTTGAACCGCAAGTCACCGAGTTTTCTGCACCTGCAGGGTTTCCCGGAGGCGGTGGATCAAGACCAGCGAGTTAGATCGGAATTTCCGAGCGTAGATCGGCTAGAATTCGCCGGAGAAGGCTCGGGTTCTCACCGGAGTAAAAACGGCGGATCGCGTGGGAAAAACAGAACGAGGCAGGGGTTTTTATAGACGGGGGAGGGCGGCGGGGTGGTTTAGATCGAGTTTGCGTCGCCCCCGATCGAAATTCGGCTGGGATACGCAGAAATCCGTGTCTATTTGGATTCGGGGTGAGAGAGAGTCCGGCCGATCGCGGGCGCGGGCGCGAGGTAGAAGAAGGGCTGGCGGGCCCCGCCTGTCAGTGTGAGGAAGGGGGCGCGCGTGGCTGCGGGCTGGCGCGGTTGCTGGGTGGGCCGGCTGGTGGGTTTCGGCCCACTGGCCGGTTTTTTTCCGTTTTCCTTTTTCTTTTTCTATTTCTTTTCTGTTTTGAGTTTAAATTGAATTCCAGTTTGAATTTAAATTGTTGCAAAACATGCAACACGTCCAAAAAATTTTAAATTCCCCTCTTAACATGATTTAGGATCTTAACAAGATTTTTGGGGTGTTACAGTATTTCAAGGAGATGGAGCTACTGTTGGTGCGGGCTGGAATAAGAGAAGATGCAGAGTCAACAATGGCAAGATTTCTAGGAGGTCTTAATGAAGAAATTTCTGGTTTTGTGGAGATGTTTCCATATCGTACATTGCAGGATCTTGTTGATCAAGCTATGCGAACATAGAAGAAGATTCAGCAAGAGTCACGTGGAAAATCTTATGGCAGTTATTCTATTGCTGCCCCATGGCGCAAACAGCAGTCAAGTACTTCCTATGGTGGTGGACGATCTCAAGGGGCTGCAGCCAAGTCTTCTCAATCATTTGTTCCATCGAAGATGGCAGCCTCCACCACGTCATCACCAACAACTCAGCAGCGACCCGCTGCAAGTTCAGCAGCCCACAGCAATGTCTCGGGAGCTACATCTTCTTCTCGAAGCAGAAAAATTGTATGCCATAAATGCCACGGCCGTGGGCACATTGCTGCCCAATGCCCAAGTAAGAGGGCCATGTTGTTGAATGAGAAAGGTGAATGGGAATCCGAGAGTGATCCGGAAGATGCTGGACCAATATGTGATGAAGAAATTGAGGAGGAAGGGAATGAAATCCAGCCTGAAGAAGGAGAACATAATTGCTTTATTTCTCTACGAGCGCTTAGTGTAACAGCAGAAAAGGAAGACAAAGGGCAGCGACATAATTTGTTCCATACCCGTGGACTAATCAAAGATAAGGTGTGTCGCATCATCGTTGATAATGGCAGCTGCAACAATATTGCTAGCCAAGAATTGGTGGACAGATTGGGACTGAAACCATGGCGTCATCCTAGTCCATACAAGATGCAGTGGCTTAATGATTGTGGTGCACTACGTGTCAGTCATACTGTGACTGTACCATTCTCTGTTGGTAAATACAATGATCATGTGGAGTGCGACGTGGTGCCTATGCAAGCCTGCCAGCTTCTGCTCGGTCGACCATGGCTATATGATCGTGATGTCTAGATTTTTGGAAGGACCAACAAGCTGTCTTTTGTGTACAAAGGAGAGCGAATTTCCTTGCTTCCTTTGACACCGGAAGAAATTTTGAAGGGTGATATCAGGAAGAAACAGCGCGAGAGCGAGCACCAATTGCGAGTGAGCCACAAAAATAGTAAGGAAGAGTGTCCACAGCCAAATCAAACCCCACAGCTGCAAGGAACCCAGAAACCGGGAAAAGAGGGTTTAGTAATGATGGCTAGGAAGGGGGATATCAAAGCATTGAGTGAACCCGATGCCATGTTCTTTGTACTTATGTACAATGACACTTTTCTTTCTACTAATGCCTTAGCCTCTACCCTGCCGAGTACTCTTTTGAATGTCTTGCAGGAATATGAAGATGTCTTTCCGGACGAAGTACCACCAGGACTGCCACCTAAGAGAGGGATCGAGCATCAAATTGACTTGGTTCCTGGTGCATCACTTCCGAACAGGGCTGCATACCGCACCAACCCAGAGGAGACAAAAGAAATTCAGCGACAAGTGGAGGAATTGATGAAAAAAGGGTATGTACAGGAAAGTCTTTCCCCTTGTGCTGTCCCTGTTCTTTTAGTGCCTAAGAAAGATAGGTCTTGGAGACTGTGTGTGGATTGCCGCGCAATTAACAACATCACAGTAAGATATAGGCATCCCATTCCTCGCTTAGATGATATGCTTGATGAACTTAGTGGTGCTAATTTTTTCACTAAAATTGATTTAAGAATTGGCTATCATCAGATTCGTATGAAAGAAGGAGATGAGTGGAAAACAGCCTTTAAAACAAAATTTGGATTGTATGAATGGTTTGTGATGCCTTTCGGTTTAACCAATGCACCTAGTACATTTATGCGATTAATGAATCATGTGCTTAGAACTTTTATTGGTAAATTTGTTGTGGTTTATTTTGATGACATCCTAGTCTACAGCAAGAATCTTGAAGAACATGTTGCACATATCCAGAGCGTGCTTGCTGTCTTGCGTAAACAAAAATTGTACGCTAACCTTGAGAAGTGCACCTTCTGCACCGACAAGGTAGTTTTCCTTGGTTTTGTTGTTTCAGGACAAGGCGTGGAGGTGGATGCTGAGAAAGTCAAGGCTGTACACGAATGGACGCCTCCACAGAACGTGAGCCAAGTGAGAAGCTTCCTTGGACTTGCTGGTTTCTACCGGCGCTTCGTGAAAGATTTCAGCACGATCGCTGCTCCAATCAATGAGCTGACCAAGAAAGACGTACCTTTCAAATGGGGAGAAGCACAACAAAAGGCTTTTGAAGAATTAAAGAAGAAGCTCACAAGTGGAGTTGGGATTGGAGGCGTGCTGATGCAAGAAAAGAGACCAATTGCATTGTTCAGTGAAAAGCTAAGTGGTCCGACTTTGAATTATTCAGTTTATGATAAAGAATTATATGCTCTCGTTTGGAGTTTGGAAACTTGGCAACACTACCTTTATCCTAAAGAATTTGTAATACATTCAGACCATGAATCATTGAAACATATTAAGGGACAACTAAAACTGAATAAACGACATGCTAAGTGGAGTGAATTTATTGAGTCCTTTCCTTATATTGTCAAATATAAGAAAGGTCAAGACAATATTGTAGCTGATGCTTTATCTCGACGTCATGCTTTGCTCACACAACTTGATGCTAAAATTCTCAGATTGGAAAGTATAAAGGAATTATATGCCACTGATTCGTACTTTGCTGAACCATATGCCAAGTGCCGTAATGGCAAAGGATGGGATAAGTATCATGTGCATGATGGATTTTTATTTCGCACTAACAAACTTTGTATGATTGCTCTGTTCGACTTTTACTCGTGCAGGAAGCTCATGCAGGTGGACTTATGGGCTGTCCTTAAGAAGAACCTGAAACTATGGGAAGAAAGCTTGCCACATGTTGAGTTTGCATACAATAGGGCAGTACACTCGACCACTAGATTTTGTCCATTTGAAATTGTATATGCATTCACACCCACTGCTCCCATAGATCTTTTTTCTTTACCCATGCAGGAACGTGTGAACTTCGATGCAAGCAAGCGAGCTGAATTTGTCAAGAACATTCATGATAGGGCTCAGGCCAATATTGAAAAAATGACCAAGAAGTATGAGAAGCACGCTAACAAGGGTCGCAGGAAGGTGTTGTTCGAACCAGGGGACTTGGTTTGGGTGCACCTTCGAAAGGATCGTTTTCCAGAGCTGCGCAAGAGCATGTTGCAACCCCGGGCTGACGGACCATTCAAAGTTCTACGCAAGATCAACGACAACGCTTATGAAATTGATCTGCCAAGTACTTATGGTGTGAGTACCAGTTTCAATGTGTCCGACCTCTCTCCATTCTTTGGATTGGAAGAGTCGAGGACGACTCTTTTTCAAGGAGGGAGGATGATATGCCCACGCCGAACACACCATCAAGTATACCGACTACATCAAGCAAGATGGAACAATCATCAAGTCAAGCTGCACCAGCTCATGTCTTCGATGGACCAATTACTCGTAGCCGAGCTAAACAGCTACAACAAGAGGTGCACGCGCTACTTTGTGAAATTCCATTTATTAATGAGAATTATATACTTCCTAAATTGTACATGTTTCTATTACTCAGGTTCACCAAGGAGGATGACAAGGACACGCCGAGACTGAACCAGAGAGGAGAACTACGTCTTACCAGTTCGGCCTGGCAGAACTGTCATGAAGAAACAGTCATATCTCTTGATTCATAGAAGCTGTGAAGGTACATGAGTACTTGTTGGAAAGGTGTTGAAGTCAACTTTCTAATGCCACTAAGTGCCAAGTGCTTTAGAGCTCCCAGCTTGGCAGCCGAGTGCTTTTGGTGCAGACTGTTCAAAAGATCAATAGTCAACCTGATATCCAAGTTTCTGTGAGAAACTGTATCACTCTACAATATTTCGTGAAGCATGCTACACATGGTGTGAAAGGTTATCGAATTAGCTTTCCAACATATCTGGTCCCGTGTATTTTGGATGTCCCTAGGTGGAGCTATGATTAAAACATTGAAGACCACTCAAAAGGCCAGAAGATATGCGAGAAATTGATGACCACTGCATGAATGATTAAGTCAGTTGGCCTTCCACCTTCCCACGTGGCTTTTTCAGTTCACATCTATTTTTAGACTAGTTGTTGGCATAAATACGGCTCTTTTGGAAGCCAAGAAACACTTTTTTGATGAATTAAGATTAATCCAGTGATATTTGCAGCCGAGCTGCTTGAGTGTCTTACTCAACCCTTGTTCTACCTTGTTCTTCTTGAACTTGTGGAGAGATCTCTCTGAGATCCACTAATTCGTGCTCTGCGGGTTCCAGTACGGCTGTCCCGTCTTGTGTGGATTAGCTCCGGTTGTGGTTCTGCGGTCGTTCGGAGATCGAGTCGAAGTCTTCGCGGTTTTGGTGTCTCTCTCCCCGTCGCTTGGTCGCATCCAACCTTGGTCAGGTATAAAGCTAGTTATCCGCGCTGTTTCTACAGCAAGTTATCTTGTTCTTGAGCCTCCTATTGTGAATATCGGGCCACCCTTTGCCGAACCAAATTCGGTGCATATCAGGATAGTTTCAGATCGAGGTTCTCAATTTACCTTTAGTCTCAGGAAGGAGCTGCATGATGGGTACACAGATTGAATTTCAGCTCCCATATCACCCGCAAACCGACGGGCAAACTAAGAGGACAAATCAAATTTTGGAAGACATGTTGAGAGCTTGCGCCTTGAAGCATGGGCGTAGTTGGGATAAGAGCTTGCCATATGCTGAATTTTCATACAACAACAGTTACCAAGCCAGCTTGAAGATGTCACCTTTCGATGCATTGTATGGTAGACAGTGTAGAACACCTCTGTTCTGGAATGAGACCAAAGAAAGCCAAGTATTTGGACACGAAGTGCTGCAAGACGCCGAAAAGCAAGTCCAAAAGATACGTGAAAACTTGAAGGCCGCTGAGTCACGACAAAAGGGTTATGCGGATAATAGGCGAAGAAGATTGACCTTTGAAAAGTTGGAGACTTCGTGTACCTCATGGTGTCGCCTATAAGACGTCAACGATGGTTTAACATCAAACGCAAGTTAGCACCTCACTACATCAGACCATTCAAGATTTTGGGCAAGCGAGGAGAGGTATCCTATCAATTAGAGCTGCCAACGCACCTCTCCGACGTGCACGACGTATTTCACATATACCAACTCAAAAAGTGTCTAATAGTACCGGAAGAACAAGTACATACGGATGAGCTCGAGCTTCAAGAGGATCTCACCTACGCTGAACACCACATCAAAATCTTGGACGTGAAGGAAAGGGTCACGAGAAACAAAGTGATCCGTTGGTGCAAGGTACAATGGAGCCATCACACGGAAGCTGAAACTACATGGGAACGTGAGGAAGACCTCAAGGCAGAATTCCCCCATCTCTTCTCCACTCTATCGAATCTCGAGGGCGAGATTCATTTTAAGGAGGTAGGTTTGTAATCCCACAATTTTGAATCCATGCATTGCATACATTTTTCATTTAGAGGAGCATTTAAAAAGAAGAAGAAATGGAGAAAGGAATATAGAAATGGAAAGTAATGAAGATAAAATAGCCAAATTGAGCCACCCCAATGTGAGACCTATGTGTGCTGAATACATTGGCAATTAGGATAAAAGTTAGCATTAACATTCAAAGTTTTGAATATTGCCAAAACATTCTTCTGTGGCAAGGTCCGACAAGTTCTTTGTTAGGTCCACCAAGTGTTGGCAAGGTTCGACGCAAGGTCCGGAGAGCTCCTGCAAGGTCCGGAGAGCTTCTGTGAGGTCCGGAGCTTGTTTTTAGGGAGCTCCCGTGAAGTTCAACTCGTAGAACTGCAGCGTCTTGTTTTTGCTTTTAACTCGCAATGTTTCAAACTTGCTTTATGGGAAGGTTTGCTTAGTATTAATTTGCTAAGTTTTTGGTGTGTTTTGGTGGTTATGGCTGTTATCATTTGATATGGTTTGCAACATGCTTATGTGACGTGCTCATGTAAGGTGTTGTGGTTTTCAAACTAACGTGAGTCAAGTCGAGGACTTGTGCTCGGAAGAATTGGTTGTTTATTCATGTGCAGGTGTTGCTTGAGTTCAAGACATGGCTGGTGACGGGATCCTTGGACTAGTATCAGGGAGGAGATGAGGTTCCAACAACCAAGTTCGGGAGGAGCTGTGGTTGAGTTGATCGGGAGGTCGCGCAGCATGTTTGGATCAAGGGCAGTGCATATGAAGGCTGCGTGTACGTCGTTGGAAGGTGTTTGCACGTGTGCAAGGAGTGCATGGACATGGCAACATTGTTCCAAGGCGTGATGAAGAGAAGTGGACGTAAAGAATTGGTCGGAAAGGTCCAACCGGCTGGATTGCGTACTCAGGCTGAGGCTGAGTCGGATATGACTCAAATATGGAAGATTTGAGTTGGTTATGATAGGATTTCATGCTAGGCACGAAGTTGAGTTGTTTTAGGAATGTTTAGGACGTTCCTAAGGTGTTTGGAAGTCTCACGATTGCTTCTATCTGCGAATAGGAGAGTCCTGAGCAGTTATGGTAAGTTAGGATACGAGTCCAATTAGGAGTAGGAGTCCTAGATTGGATTCTTTAGCCTGAGGGCTGGCTATAAAAGCAAGGGAGGCCAGAGCTCTCGTAGGTAGAGAACTTTGGGCTGTTCCTCTTGTGTTTCTATTGAATAAAGTTCATAGTTTCGAGGAGCTTTTGTGCCTTGTTCGTCCGACTTGTTTTTCGTCAAGTCTTTCTCGCCGAGTTTCTGGACAGACCGACGTTGCTTCGGTGATGCATTCATAACTCGAGTTTTACAGATCCGATTGACGTGATTCTTTTTGGATTGTCTTCACAACTCAATTATATATCATCTGTGAAATTTTCACGAGCTTCAGATCTGTAGTTTTTGAGATACACGAGTTTCTTTGCAGCATTGCAGATCTGTTTTATATCGGGTAGAACAGATTGATCTTCGTTTAATGTTTTGATCGTATCTCAAGTTTTACTTCGTGTTTTCAAGTGATTCTTGTTGCATTAGGTCCGTGACTTGATTCTATACCTCTCCTACTTGATTTGTCATTGAACACATTTGAAAACACTTGCACACACTGTTTCTTTAACCGATTGATTTTTTGCTGAGTGGTTTTTGTTGTTTCCACTGCGAAAAGTTTTAATCTACCATTCACCCCCCTCTGGTAGCTTTTCATGTGCTCTTCGATCCTACAATTGGTATCAGAGCCAAGGTGCTCTAATCTTTGTGATTTGCACGTGTTTTGACTAACCATCATGGAGAAGTACTCCGCAAAACCTTGTGTGTTCAATGGCATCGATTTTCAGGTTTGGACGGCGCGGATGGAGGCCTACATACAGGCGCAAGGCATCGCCATATGGGAAAAGGTCTACCGGAACTTCGATGTACCACCTAACGATCAAGTTACGGCTGCGAACATGAGAGATGTTGACAACAACAACAAGGCTCGCAACTTGATCATCCAAGGATTGACTCAGAGCGACTTCGACCGTGTTGCACACCTTCGATCTGCATATGATGTTTGGAAAGCTCTTTGTGACTACCATGAAGGATCCAATATGATCAAGGAGGTAAGGCAAGATATGTTCAAGAAAGAATACATGCGTTTTGAGATGCAACCCGGTGAGTCAATTGACGACCTTTTTGCTCACTTTAATATATTCTCAGCAACTTGCGTAGTGTCAATGTTAACTTTTCAGATGCTGAAAATGCTAGATAATTGTTAGGAGCATTAGATATGTCAATTTGGGAGATGAAAGTTACATCTATTCGTGAATCTACTGTCATGAGTTCTCTTACTTTAGGCGTGCTTTATTCTAAATTGAAAACTCATGAAATTGACATCATCTCACGTAAAACCCCCAACAAGTCTATTGTATTTGTTTCGCAACGTGACATGTCTAGTTCTAGTCAATCATCATCTAGTGGTGCACTCTCTTTGCTGTCCTCTCTAACCCTTGAACAGATTGAAGAGTTTCCAGAGGAGGAGCTTGCACTCATCTCTACTCGGTTCTCAAAAGCATTGCAAAATGTGAGAACTAGAAGGAGAGGAAGCTCCGGACCTCAACGATGTTTTGAATGTGGTAAGACAGGACATTTTCGTACGGAGTGCCCTAACCTTTCAGGTCCGACTTCACGTAAAGAAAAGCAAACAAGGCCGAAGAAATCGTTTGCAAAGAATAAGAAGAAAAAAGATTTATCAATGCGCAACATAGTGCATAGTATGATCTCTGCACTTCAAGATTTCGGCTCAAGTGATGTGGACACCGGTAGTGATGAAGATGAAGAAGCTATGGCAAATATGTGCTGCATGGCGAGCAAGTCAAGTTCAAGCTCCGAGGAGGCAGAACACAACAGCGACGATGAAGAGGTATGTCCCACTTGCGAAGAAATGTGTGATGCTATTTCTCGTGCCACTGTTATATTAAAGAAAAAGGATAAAAAACTTAGGAACAATGCTGTTAAAATTGAATCACTAGAATCTGAAATTAATCGTTTAAAAACTTTGATTCCTAGTGATGATTCTTGTTCCTCATGTGATTTAATTTATGAACAATTATCCTCTTTAAGAAGTGCACACGCATCTACACTTGATAAACTTGAACTTGAAATTGAAAAGAACAAAGAGCTTGCTTCACTTAATGATAAAAATTTGAAAGATGCTTGTTGTTCTACAATTGATTTGCATTGTTCTTCATGTGATGATCTGAATAAGAAACTAAATGATGCTATGAATGAGATTTCTATTTTGAACAATGCTTTACGTGTGCATGAAGTTAAATATTGTTCAAATTGCAAACTAAAAGGAAAAACTTCATGTGAAAACTGCTTTGATCTGTCCAATAAACTTGATGACATGCATAGGACACTAGATCGGTTTTCTAATGCAAATAAGAACCTAAACTTGCTGCTGAATTCTTCCAAGTCTTGTAATGATAAAACTGGTTTAGGTTTTAGTTCTCATGCTCATGCTAAGGCACACCCACCTAAAGTTGTAAAGTCATTAGGAAGCGGTTTGATTCAAACAGCTCCTAGACAAAAAGAGGTGATTTTCAAATCTGCAGGAGTACTGTCCCATTCGGGTTCTAATAAACGTATTGCTTGCTCATCTAGACATGATAATAAGGTTATTTTTCATTGTACCTACTGTGGTAGAGATGGTCATGTCATGGATTTTTGTTATAGACTAGCTAAACACGATAAGAAACAAAGAATACTTGCTAGATCACATAACAACCAAGTAAAATCTGCTAGACCGAATGTTCGGAGCTTGCAACCTGTTGTAATGAGCAAAAACTTGCTCCCGGACCTACTGTTTTTTGTGCTACATATAACACATCTTCTAAGTCAGTAGTTGGGAACAAAAATTTTCGATGTTTGGCTCATAAACCTGCTGTACCTTCTCAGCTTTCGTGTGTTATTCCTGCTGGACGTCGTGTGACTCAGTACTGGATTCCTAAAAGTCTTTTAACTAACCCCAGTATTGAGTCATCGACGTATTGTGCTGCTGTGTAGGTTTCACGTTTGAGGAAGGAGAACATTTGAATTGTGGATTCAGGTTGCTCACGCCACATGACCGGTAACAAGGAATGGTTCTCCTCTCTCTCTCTTTTGTGTCACGTGTAGAAAATGTTACTTTCGCCGATAACTCTTCTACTCCCATAATTGCTAAAGGTTCGATTAGAGTAAACAATCTCTACACTTTGAAAGATGTGGCACTTGTTAAAAATTTGAAATACAACTTGCTTTCGGTTTCACAATTGCTAGATGAAAATCTAGAGGTTAGCTTTGCTAAAAATTGCTGCAAGGATGTAGATTCAAAAGGTGAGCTTTTGTTTAACATGTCTAGGTTTGGAAGAGTTTTTAAAGCTGATTTTGATTTGTCAACTTCTAAGCATCGGTGTCTAGTTGCTAATGATACAAAGGATCTATATTTTTGGAATTGTAGACTTGGTCACATAGGCTTTGATCATCTCACTCGTGTTAGTAGTCTCGATCGCATACGTGGGCTGCCGAAGCTTAAAAAGGACAATGATATTGTGTGCTCTTCTTGTAGACATGCTAAGTTTGTTGCAGGTTCACATGCTCCTCTCACAATGACCATGACAGCTGAACCGGGACAACTTTTACATCTTGACACAGTAGGTCCGGCACGTGTTCAATCCTTCGGAGGTAAATGATATGTGCTTGTGATTGTTGATGATTATTCCAGATATTCTTGGGTTTATTTTATGGCATCTAAGAATGAAGCTTTTAGTCATTTTAGAACTTTATTTCTTAGATTATCTATTGATCACCCAGGATCATTAAAAGCAATTAGAAGTGATAACGGAACTGAATTTAAAAACCAATCCTTTGATCACTTTTGTGCTGAAAATGGAATAGATCATCAATACTCTTCACCCTATGTACCACAACAAAATGGTGTCGTAGAAAGAAAGAACAGGACCTTAGTTGAGATGGCTAGGACTATGCTTGATGAATATCAAACTCCTAGGAAATTTTAGGCTGATGCAATTGCAACTGCTTGTTATGTCTCAAATCGTGTTTTCTTGCGTGCTAAGCTTGGAAAAACCCCATATGAGCTCCGGTTTGGACATAGGCCTAGTGTTACACACTTTAGGGTTTTTGGTTGCAAATGCTTTGTTAAGAAACATGGTAATCTTGATAAATTTGAAGCTAGATCTGTTGATGGCATGTTTCTTGGTTATCCATCTCATACTAGAGGCTACCGTGTGCTTTTACTTGACACTAACAAAATTGTGGAGACTTGCGAGGTTTCTTTTGATGAAGCTAGCCCAAGTACTAGCTCCGATATTGCAGGTCCGGATCCATATCCGCAGGGGGAGAGTATTTTTATTGAAGAAGATGAAGAAGTGGTGCTGCTGCCCGAAAACTCGGAAGTAAATAAGGATCAAGCTGCTGATTTTGCACCACAACCAGCACCAACAGTCACTACTGCTGGTTCGGACCTTCCTCAATCGACAAGCTCTCCTAATCAAAGGTCCGAACTTGAAGAAGAAGGTGCTTGTGAAGTGTCTACTCCCCTCCGAGTACTAAAAAGTCATCCTCCACAACAAATCATTGGAAGCTTGCATGAACGAGTCACTCGGTCCAGGTTTTGCGATCCAAACTCTCATGCTCATTCTGCTTTTGTTGCTTCTTTTGAACCCAAGGATATATCACACGCACTCACTAATGAATCTTGGATTAATGCCATGCAAGAAGAGTTAGAAAATTTTGAAAGAAATAATGTTTGGAAACTTGTACCTCCACCTCAAGGTCACACATTAATTGGAACTAAATGGGTATTTAAAAATAAGCAAAGTGAGGATGGGGTTGTGGTTAGGAATAAACCTAGGTTGGTTGCTCAAGGTTTCACTCAAATTGAAGGTCTAGATTTTGATGAAACATTTGCTCCTGTTGCTAGATTAGAAGCTATAAGAATTTTATTAGCATTTTCTGCATCTAAAGGTTTCAAGTTATATCAAATGGATGTTAAAAGTGCTTTTCTTAATGGCTACATAGAGGAGGAGGTTTATGTTAAGCAGCATCTGGGTTTTGAAAATCCGAATTTTCCTAATCATGTTTACAAACTGTCCAAAGCCTTGTACGGTCTAAAACAAGCCCCTAGAGCATGGTATGATAGGTTAAAAACATTCTTACTTGAAAAGGGGTTTACCATGGGCAAGGTTGATAAAACTCTTTTTGTACTTAAGCATGGCAATGACTCATTATTCGTTCAAGTGTATGTGGATGATATTATCTTTGGTTGTGCTTCTCATGATCTCGTGTCCAAGTTTTCAGCTATGATGAGTTCAGAATTTGAGATGAGTATGATGGGAGAACTCACATACTTTTTGGGGCTGCAAATCAAGCAAACAAAAGAAGGAACTTTTTTGCATCAAACTAAGTATACAAAGGACCTTCTTAAGCGCTTCAACATGGACAAATGCAAGCCTCTTCGGACACCAATGGGAACAGCAACAACACTTGAACTTGACGAAGATGGTGACCCGGTCGATAAAAAAGAATACAGAAGTATGATTGGATCACTTTTGTATCTCACGGCGTCAAGACCGGAAATACAATTCAGTGTATGTCTTTGTGCACGTTTTCAAGCTTCTCCACGTGGTTCATATCGCCAAGCCATCAAAAGGATTCTCAGGTACCTACATGGAACTCAAGAATTTGGCATTTTTCTTCCTTCTTCCTCAACCGTTTCTTTGAAAGCTTTTTCGGATGCTGATTTTGGGAGTTGTAGGATTGATAGGAAAAGTACTTCGGGTGCTTGTCATTTTCTTTGTAATTCACTTGTTGCTTGGTCCTCTAGAAAACAAAGTTCAGTTGCACAATCCACGGCCGAATCTGAATATGTAGCTGCGGCTAGCGCTTGCTGACAAATTCTTTGGATTGTTCAAACACTTAAGGACTATGGGGTTGATTTAGATAGTGTTCCACTGTTTTGTGATAACACTAGTGCAATTTGTATTGCTAAAAACCCCGTGAAACACTCTAGAACTAAGCACATTGACATTAGGTATCACTTTCTTCTTGATAATGTTGAAAAAGGAAACATTGTGCTTCACCATGTCGATACCGAACAACAATTGGCTGATATTTTTACAAAACCTTTGGATTTCACTCGTTTTTGTTTCATTCGTAGTGAAATAGGGGTTATGCATCCTCATGGCTTAAATTGAGGTCGAGTTTTTGAAACTTTGAAAGTCTATGTGTGAATATGAAACTAAAATAATATGAGCATAGTATTTCATACATATATGACTTTGTGATTCCTTTTACAGACTGAAAGTTCTTACTATATTACTCATGTTATACATTTTGTAGGTTTTGCCATGACTAGTAATTGGAATAATTACTTACACTAAATCTGGTCATGATCGAACTTTCTTGCTGTTTTGAACTTGTTGCGTGCTCACAAGTGCTTTTAATCAAGTGATCAGCTCACATGTTGAGTTTTCAAATAAAAAATTGAGAAAAGATCAAGAGAATATGCATGCATCGCACTTCTTCTTTTGAGATTGCTTATCATTGCACTAAGATATGAACTTGGAAGGAATTGTGTATGACTAAAACCATGTCCTTAAGCTTCTGATTGTCAAATGACATAGGCTTGGCTTGGTTGGTTAGAATAAGGCTGATGCGGCATATAATCTCTTGCAAATATCATATGATCAATTTTGTGCCTTAAATGATTATGAATAATAAAAATGCAGCAACAAGTGTAATGTTTTCAGATTTTGAAATAGTTGAGTAAGGGAGATCATGACTTGCTTAAACTGAAAAATACATTTGATCTCTAGCATGGCTTACACTACTTTATGTATCTCATTGATGTGATAGTGTAAGTAACCTGATAGTATGACTTGGATGAGCTTTGTTTTGTATGTATATGTTATAATATGCTCATAACATTTAAAATTTTCTCTTTTGAACCTTGCTGAATACATTGTCAAAGGGGGAGAAATATGTATAAGGAGAGATTTTTTTACACTTTGCATATGTTATACACTTTCTTCCTTCTCTGATTTTAAAAAATGGCGAGAAATTAATAAAGGGGGAGAAATGAGATTTTAAAGCTTTTCAAAACTTTTCATAAGCCAATGTTCGGATTTTAATTGGTGTTGCCAATGCATTCATCAAGGGGGAGATTGTGAGACCTATGTGTGCTGAATACATTGGCAATTAGGATAAAAGTTAGCATTAACATTCAAAGTTTTGAATATCGCCAAAACATTCTTCTGTGGCAAGGTCCGACAAGTTCTTTGTTAGGTACGCCAAGTGTTGGCAAGGTCCGACGCAAGGTCCGGAGAGCTCCTGCAAGGTCCGGAGAGCTTCTGTGAGGTCCGGAGCTTGTTTTTAGGGAGCTCCCGTGAAGTTCAACTCGTAGAACTGCAGCGTCTTGTTTTTGCTTTTAACTCGCAATGTTTCAAACTTGCTTTATGGGAAGGTTTGCTTAGTATTAATTTTCTAAGTTTTTGGTGTGTTTTGGTGGTTATGGCTGTTATCATTTGATATGGTTTGCAACATGCTTATGTGACGTGCTCATGTAAGGTGTTGTGGTTTTCGAACTAACGTGAGTCAAGTCGAGGACTTGTGCTCGGAAGAATTGGTTGTTTATTCATGTGCAGGTGTTGCTTGAGTTTAAGACATGGCTGGTGACGGGATCCTTGGACTAGTCTCAGGGAGGAGATGAGGTTCCAACAACCAAGTTCGGGTGGAGCTGTGGTTGAGTTGATCGGGAGGTCGCGCAACATGTTTGGATCAACGGCAGTGCATATGAAGGTTGCGTGTACGTCGTTGGTAGGTGTTTGCACGTGTGCAAGGAGTGCATGGACGTGGCAACATTGTTCCAAGGCGTGATGAAGAGAAGTGGACGTAAAGAATTGGTCGGAAAGATCCAACCGGTTGGATTGCGTACTCAGGCTGAGGCTGAGTCGGATATGGCTCAAATATGGAAGATTTGAGTTGGTTATGATAGGATTTCGTGCTAGGCACGAAGTTGAGTTGTTTTAAGAATGTTTAGGACGTTCCTAAGGTGTTTGGAAGTCTCACGATTGCTTTTATCTGCGAATAGGAGAGTCCTGAGCAGTTATGGTAAGTTAGGATACGAGTCCAATTAGGAGTAGGAGTCCTAGATTGGATTGTTTAGCCTGAGGGCTGGCTATAAAAGCAAGGGAGGCCAGAGCTCTCGTGGGTAGAGAACTTTGGGCTGTTCCTCTTGTGTTTCTATTGAATAAAGTTCATAGTTTCGAGGAGCTTTTGTGCCTTGTTCGTCCGACTAGTTTTTCGTCAAGTCTTTCTCGCCGAGTTTCTGGACAGACCGACGTTGCTTCGGTGTTTCGTTCATAACTCGAGTTTTACAGATCCGATTGACGTGTTTTGAGTTGTCTTCACAACTCAATTATCTATCATCTGTGAAATTTTCACGAGCTTCGGATCTGTAGTTTTTGAGATACACGAGTTTCTTTGCAGCATTGCAGATCTGTTTTATATCGGGTAGAACAGATTGATCTTCGTTTAATGTTTTGATCGTATCTCAAGTTTTACTTCGTGTTTTCAAGTGATTCTTGTTGCATTAGATCCGTGACTTGATTCGCTACCTCTCTACTTGATTTGTCACGGTTGAACATGTTTGAAAACACTTGCACACACGGTTTCTTTAACCGATTGATTTTTTGCTGAGGGGTTTTTGTTGTTTCCGGTGCGAAAAGTTTTAATCTACCATTCACCCCCCTCTGGTAGCTTTTCACGTGCTCTTCGATCCTACACCCAATTTTTCCCCAAATTTCTCCCTTCCCAAAAATTCTCAAATTCTTCCCAATTTTTCCTGATTTTCCCCAAATTCCCCTAAATCCATGTAGGGGGAATTTCCCCCCAAATTGGCCGCACCAAATTAGGGGGGAGACCCCTTGGTCGCAGCTCTTGAGGGGGGAACTCTAGTCCCCCACCGCTAGGACTTTGGTGAAGTCCCCCACCTCTAGGACTCTTTGGTTAAGTCCCCCACCTCTAGGACTCTTTGGTTAAGTCCCCCACCCCTAGGACTCTTTGTCATCCACCCCTAGGACTCTTTGCTTGAGTCCCCTACCTTTAGGACTCTTTGTTTCCACCCCTAGGACTCTTTGGTTGAGTCCCATACTTCTAGGACTCTTTGTTTCCTCCCCTAGGACTCTTTGGTCGAGTCCCATACTTCTAGGACTCTTTGATTCCACCCCTAGGACTCTTTTTCCCCCTAATAAATATAACCCAACCCCTGGCCGCACTCCTCTCTCTTCTGGTCGCCACCCCTTTGCTGCTGCCTTGACCGCCGTCAAAACTCTGCCCCGCCTCGCCGTCGCCAGAGAAGAAGACCCCTGCTGCCAAGCCCTGGCCGCAGCCCTATTCTTCTCCAAAATAAAACCCCAGCTGCTGCCACTGCAAGGAAAAAAGTCCAGCTGCAAGGAGGAGAGGAGGAAGAAGAGAGGTAGGTCCCTGTTACCCCTCTCACGACATCGCCGCTGTTTCTACGCACCCGTTTTCTTCGCCCCCTGCAAGCAGAAACTTCTGCATGTGGACAGACCATGTTTTGGTCGATTTTTTACTGTGTAATTGATCTACATCTTGTGTCAAGATCATCACCACGTCCACATTTGATCCCTACACCCTTGTTCAACATAAAACCCCATGAAAGCCCATTAAACATGCAAGAACATGTACAAACTGGTTTTATAAAACTGCACTATAGGATTTGCATTCATCTACCCTATTGCATCTTGAGTAAAATTTGTGCATGATGATTGATTGCTGCAAATTTTGTACGTTCATGGTTGTGAGTAGAAGGACAATCTCAAGAGGCCGTCTACGAGGAACTACAATACCAAGACTTCGAGACGCTTGAGAAAAACAAACCACGGGAGCAAGGCAAGTGCCCCTTGACCATATTGATTCTATGTTTTCGAAACTGTTTTGCTTACGAAAACTCGTATGCTTGAGTCACCTTGATGGGGCACCCTTTTATAGGAGTTTACTAGTTTTGTTAACTATCCTTGTCGCCGGAAAGTTGATGAGTCGGGTATGGTCTTTTTCCTTTTTGCTACGCTTAACTTACGGGATACAGGAAGCTGAAATAAAACTTGTTGGCTACTGCGCTCATGATATTAAAGATGATGAGAACTTGATGATGTTGATGAGCATGGAATCATGGAGATCTAGCAAGCTTGGTTTGTGGATGTTGCTGAATGAGATGGTGGTTTACTTATCGTAGATCTAAGGACCGGTTCATGCGAGCACATGCCAGGAGAACAGTCCCTCCACAAGGCCAAATATGGATGCGGCTTAGATGACTAATTAGGTGTGTTGCTAGCTTGTTATGGACCATTGGATGGCGCGGGGAATAGGAGACGAGAGGGACTGCCCTGGGAACTGCATGGCACAAGAGGGGGCCCGTGGGTGGGAAAATGGAGATTCGAGCCTGCCGGTGAAACCTCAGTGGGTCCGTACATCCTAGAAGCCCCTTTGTAAAGGCTATTTTGTGATCTCTTGGCCATACACCGACGGTTGTGTACTGGTATAATGGAGGTTCTTTATAGTCACCGATGGGTGACGAAATCACAAACTTGTGGGTAAAGTGGTGCCAACTCTGCAGAGTGTAAAACTATCATGATAGCCGTGCTTCCGATTACAAGCACCTGGCCAAGTTCCATGATTAGAGGCAAAAATTGGGATTGGTTATTTGGGTATAGTCATTGTGATTGGTTTATGGACTGTTTTGGGTCATGACAATGAGTTTGGTTTCAGTTATATGAAAATGAGATGGTTATGAATATTTATGAGTATGAGGTGAACTTGAGACAGATTAATGGCTGGTTGAGACTTGATAAATGGTGAATTATGATGAAGGAATGTTGATGAAATACTTGGTTATGATGGGATTAAACTCACCTAGAGATAGTTGCTGTTTTCAATGTGTTTGTGAAATAAAATTTGCTTGGTGCAATGAACCTTTTTATTCCCTACCTTGTTGTAAGCTGCATGTCATACTTTTCACGCACTTGCTGAGTACGACATGTACTCACCCTTGCATTCCCACATATACATCAGCTATAGGAGAAGAGTACTTCGAGGAACATGTGGAGTACTAGGAGTGCGCACTACCGTCAACATGTCTGTGGAGTTGAAGTTGGAGCCTGCTGTTTTATTCATTTTTCCTCTGTCGTTTAGAGTCTTCTTCTGCTAAATAAGTTGGATATTCATGAGTGAGACATTGAGTCAATGTAATAAAGTACTTAAACATTAATTTGTATGTGGTTATATTCTGAATTCAGTTTGTGGAATACATGTGTATGTGTGATGAACATCCTGGGCACACATATGCATTCATTTGGTTCTATTTTTGGAACCGGGTGTCACATAAAAGCTGTCTCGGTTCAGTTGTCATGGTCATTGTGAGAGGAGGATGTGTGTAACACCCTCAAATTCATTTCCATGCATTGCATACATTTTTCATGTAGAGAAACATTATAAAAGAAGTAGAAATGGAGAAAGAACTATAGAAATGGAGAAAGAACTATAGAAATGGAGAAAGAACCATAGAAATGGAGAAAAGAACCATGGAAATGGAGGAAAAACCACAGAAATGGAGAAGGGAGTATAGAAATGGAGAATGGGGCATACAAATAGAAAAGGGCAATGTAGAAATGGAGAATGGGACATAGAAATGGAGAGGGGAATGTAGAAATGGAGAATGGGACATAGAAATGGGAGGAGAATGTAGAAATGGAGAATGGGACATAGAAATGGAGAGAGGAATGTAGAAATGGAGCAAGTGACAAAGAAATGGTGAGGAATGGGAAAAGATAGCTGAAATAAGCCATTCCCAAATTTCCCCCAAAATTTCCAAATTCCCCAATTCCACAAAAGGGAAAATTTCCCCACATTTGGGGGGATAAAATCCCCAAGGCTGCCGCACTTACTGAAAAAATAAGTTTGTTGAGATCCAAAACTGAGTAGGACTCTTATTTGAGCTCCAATTGGAGTAGGACTCTCCTTTTCACCCTTATAAATATAACCCCCACTCACTTGGCCGACCCCTCTCTCTTTTGGTCTTCCCCCCCCTGCTACCAAGCTCTCTTCCTTGCTGCCAAGTTGCCAAGTTCCCCCCTTGCCGGAATTTGGCCGCCGTTGAGCCCAGTCGAGCCCCATCATCGCCGGAGAAGGAGCCCGACGATCTGTCCTACCAAAATTTTCCATAGAAAAATTCCCCACTGCTGCCATTCGTAGGAGGAAGGCCCTGCCATAAAAAGGAAGTGAGGTAGGTCCCCATTACCCATCTTACGACGTCGCCGCTGTTTCTACGCATCCGTTTTCTTCGCCCCCTTCGAACAGAAACTTTTTCGTGTGGACAGATCACGTTTTGATCGATTTTTGACGGTGGAATTGATCTTGATCATGAGTCAATATCATCACCACGTCCACACTTCATCCCAGCACCCTTGTTCATCATAAAACCACATGAAAGTCATTAAAACATGCAAGAACAGGTACAAACTGGTTTAATAAAACAGCACCATAGGATTTGCATTCATCTACCCCATTGCATCTTGAGTAAAGTTTGTGCATGATGATTGATTGCTGTAAATTTTGTATGTGCGTGGTGGTGAGTAGAAGGACAAGCTCAATAGGCCATCTATGAGGAGCTACAGCACCAAGACTTTGAGATGCTTGAACAACAAGAACCACGGGAGCAAGGCAAGTGCCCCTTGACCATATTGATCCCATGTTTTGAAACTGTTTTGTTTGCGAAAACTCGTACGCTTGAGTCAACTTGATGGGACACCCTTTTATAGGAGTTTACTAGTTTTGTTAACCATCCTTGTCGCCGGGTGTGACGCCCGGTCCCGTAAAACACGGAACCGAGCTAATGCATATGTCTGCCCAGGATGTTCATCACACATACACATGTAATCCACAAACTGAATTCAGAATATAACCATGAATAATAGGGTTTAAGTACTTTATTACATCAATCACTAACTTATTCTTGCAGCGGAAGTCTTATTCTAGCAGCGGAAGTCTATAAATGATAGCGGAAGCAAACTAAACCTGGCAGCGGCTCTATCTCCAACTCCACAGGCAAGTTGACGGTGGTTCGCACGCCTAGTACTCCACATGGTCTTCGAATTACTCCTCTCCTATTGCTGATGTTTACGTAATATTGCAAGGTTGAGTACATGACGTACTCAGCAAGTGCGGGAAAAATATGATATGTAGCTCACAACAAGGTAATGGATAAAAAGGCTCATTGCAGAAAAGCAAATTTTCGTTTCATAAACATGATAGAAACAGCAACTATCTTTAAGTGAGTTTGATCCCAACATATATCCAATTAAAACAGTAACATACCTCCATCATAATTTACCACGCTTATCACGTCTCATCCAACCATTAATCTTTCTCAACTTTATCTCATGCTCATAATAACCATCTCATATTCATATCCATCTCATCATCCAAAAACCAATCTCATTACCAAGACTCAACAGTCCCGAAACCAATCTCATTACCAACACTCAACAGTCCCGAAACCAATCCCAATAACCATACCATAACCATAACCAAATAACCATCCCGATAACCATAACCAAATAACCATCCCGATAACCATCCCATCTAATCGTGTGAGTTGGCCAGGCGCTTGTGACCGTAAGCACTGCTATCATGATAGTTTTACACTCTTAAGAGGTTGCACCACTTTGCCCACAAGTTTGTGTTTTCGTCACCCGTCGGCGACTGCAGAACCTCCATTATACCAGTACACAACCGTCGGTGTATGGCCAAGAGATCATAAAATAGCCTTTACAAAGGGGCTACTAGATGTATGGACTCACTAAGGTTTCACCAGCAGGCTCGAATCACCATTCTGCCACCTACGGGCCCCCTCTTGTGCCATGCAGTTCCCAGGGCAATCCTCTCTCGACTCCCATTCCTCGCGCCTTCCACGGTCCATAACAATCTAGCAACTTACCTAATTAGTCAGCTAAGCCGCACCCATATTTGGCCTTGTGGTGGCACTGTTTTCCTGGCATGTGCTGGCACGAACCGGTCCTTAGATCTACGGCAAGTAAACCACCATCTCATTCTACCACATCCACGAACCCAGCTTGCCTAGATCTCCCCCGATTCATGTTCATTATCATTATCAAGTTCTTATTATCATTGTTCATATGAGTGCAGTAGCTAGACACATTCTATCTCGCTTTCCATATCTCGTGGACTCAGCGAAGCAAAAGCAAAAACGACCATACCCGACTTATCAACTTTCCCGGTGACAAGGGTGGTTAACAAAACTAGTAAACTTCTATAAAAAGGGTTTCCTGTAACACCCCAAAATTTTGATTCAAAACACTAAACCATGTTCAGAGGGGAATTTAAAAATTTTTGGACGTGTTGCATGTTTTGCAAAAATCCAAATTCAAACTGGAATTCAAATTTAACTCAAATCAGAAAAGAAATGGAAAAATAAAAAGAGAAAATGAAAAAAAACGGCCAGTGGGCCGAAACCCGCCAGCCGGCCCAGTTTCCCCCGCGCCAGCCCGCAGCCGCGCGCGCCCGCGCTCTCTCACACAGACAGGTGGGACCCACCTGTCATCCCCAACCTCGCTTGCGCCGACCCCGGACTCTCTCCCGCGCGCGCGCGATCTTAACTGATCGGAATACCGCATCCCTCAGCCCGAATTCCGGTCCCAGAAGACTCAAACTCGATCAAAACTGACCCACCGCCCTCCCCCGGCTATAAAAACCCCAGCCCCGATCGGTTTTTCCCACGCGATCGCCGATTTTTACTCCGGTGAGCACCGAGACTTCGCCGGTGAATTCTGGCCGATCTAAGCTCGGAAACTCTGATCTAACTCGCTGGTCTTGATCCACCGCCTCCGGGGAGCATTGCAGGTGCAGAAAACTCGGAGACTTACGGTGTAAACACAGCGCCGACGAGCTTCGCCGTGGTTTTGCCTCGGACCTCGCCGCCGATCACTTTCCAGGACCCCCGAGCTCAAGAAAACCCCCGAGGTGAGATCCCTGACCTCCCCTCTACCGATCTATGCCATAAGATCACAGTTCTAGGCAGAATTCTCGAGGATCCGAAACTTTCCGGCGAGATCGCCGCTTTCCGCCGCCGTGCGCCGCCGGCAGCGCCGCCCGCGCTCGATCAGAGCGACGTGGCCGCTTGTGCGCCGTTTATTTTAAATCGCACGGTAGACTTTAAAACCCCGCGTACCGGTTCGATGTTATAATCTCAGCCGTCGGCTTAAAATCGGACGGTCCACGTCAGCCCCGCGTTATAAAGACTGGAATTCTTACGTGCTACCCCCTGGGGTTCTCGGGAAATAAGAGCTAGCCCCGGAAACTTCTGATCTAGCCCCTGGAACTCCAGAAAATCATGTAAATTCATTTAAAAATCAGTTTTAGCCCCTGGACTTAATAAAAATTAGGAAAAACACCTCTGATAAGTGTAGCTAGACCCCTGGAAATTATGAAAATAATATTATAGACCCTGTAATGGGGTGAGTTCATTATTTTAGCCGTGTTTAGTATTTAATTTAGAAAATTGAATATGTAACTAGTGTTTAAAAATTAAAAAGTGGGACAAACATATTGTCAAAATTAAGTTAAAGACCTCCTCAGTGTTTAGAAAATTTTGGAGTGAGATAAAAACATATTTTGGGCTAAAATGAATCTGTTTCATTTATTATTCACATTTATTAGTATAGGGACACATTTTTAAGTAAAGAATAGTTATAGAAAAATAGGGAAAATAATTATGAAATAGTTTACATCAGAGACCAAGGTCAAAATATGTTATTAAATTATTTAGGACCAGAACCTATACTGTTTAGATGATGTGTATTACTAATTTCATAATAAAATACACAATTATGCATAGGAATATAAATCTGAGAATATAGCAACTAGTAAATGATAAATGGAGTTTTTAAAATCCAAAGAGTTCAGTTTAGGGTTGGTAGAAATTATGAAGGCACATATGGGGAAGAAAAATACTTTTCATACACACTTGGTAGTGAAAAGGTGTAGTAGTTGAATATAAGAAATTTATTGGAAACCCATATAAATAGTATGTAAGTATAAATGTGGACACAAAAGTAGGAATCATATACACATGGTTAAAAGTGCATGCAAGCCACAACTCAACACACATAAAGTAACCACAACACATATAATGGTAAAGAACTTTTATAAATGAGAATGTGTGGTTTGTATGAAGTAGAAGTGTGAACTATGTCTTATGATTGTTGTTTTTCTTTTGCTATGTGTGATGGTATGAAGTAGAACCTGGTCAAGAGCAAGTTATCCCTTTCCAAGATCAGGACTACCCATTTCAAGAGCAGCAAGAAGGAGGCAAGTGTCCTTGACCACTTTGATCCTATGCTAGGATGTGTAGCTAGAATCAATTGCATTGTCAATTTAAATATGAAACCCATGATAGGAAGTTTCCCTAGAATTGCATTACCTTATTTCCTTGTAGCTTGGGTTGGGATTTATTTTATCATGTCATTTAATATTATGCATATGCTTAGCCATGCTTAGAATGGGAAAATTGGGATATGAGATCATCAGTTTATATTACCATACTCTTGAATGAGATATTGTGAGTTATGTAGAGGTAGGGATCAAGGCAAGTTGGATGTTTTGGTTGTGTGCTGGGTGCACGAGACTTGGGTTTGTGTTTAGTACTTGCCTGGATCCTAAGGACTGGTTCATGGAGCATGTAACCTGGCTTTACAGTGCCAACCACATGCTGAGATGGGGCAGCTTGGCCAATTAATTAGGTGTATCCCCGGCGTAGTATGGGTGTGTTGGATGGTGCGGGGAGTGTCACACCCGGTTTTTCCGAAGAAACAACCAAGTGAATATCACATGTATGCCAGGATCATTTTCTCATACATGTGATGACAAATAGTGAAGCATCATTTATTACAAGCCAGGTGTCGAATATAAATAAGTCTTACATAATAAATGTCTCGATGGACAATAATAAGTTCATCACAAGTAAATAAACTAGCAGCGGAATATTATTCTTTAGGGCTCCATCACAGGCGTTGCCCGGGGGTCTTCATGAACCTAAAAGCCTTCCTCGGGTCCAAAATCTTGGTCATTATACACCACCTCATTATCTTGACCTGAGCAGCAATATAAACCAACAAATATGCAAGGTTGAGTACCAATGGTACTCAGCAAGTGTGGGAAAATTATATCATGCATGGCTAGAACAAGGAGAGGTTGAACTCATGGTTAAAGCACTACGCAATTAATACCTATCACCTTAGCTTACTAAGCACCTACATTACTACACAGGTGAAATGGTTCCAATCTCCCATCCCATCATCATATTCCAATAACCATAACATCATTTCCAATGTTAAGCTCCCCGCTTAACATTCACAACCATCAATTCTCTAATCATGAATAAGTCCAGGACGCTCTTAACCGTGAGCACGGCTGTCAAGACAGTTTTGACTCTGCAGAGTTTGTACCACTGTACCCACAAGTAGTGATTTCATCCCCCGTTGCCGGGTGGACTAAAAGAACCTCCATTATGCCAGTGGCTACGAACCACATTCACACTTCCCAGGTGTGTGGCCAAGAGATCACTACGAAGCCTTTACAAAGGGATTCCCGACGAGCGTGGGCCCACTGAGGTTTCACCCCTAACAGCATACAAGAGGCTCCAACCCCGCTGCAGTGGCCCCCTCTTGAGCCTTGCGGTTCATATGGTAGTCCAGCTGACACCTACTCCCCGCACCATCCAACACACCCATACTACGGCGGGGATACACCTAATTAATTGGCTAAGCTGCCCCATCTCAGCATGTGGTTGGCACTGTAAAGCCGGGTTACATGCTCCATGAACCGGTCCTTAGGATCCAAGCAAGTACTAAACACAAACCCAAGTCTCGTGTACCCAGCACACAACCAAAACATCCAACTTGCCTTGATCCCTACCTCTACATAACTCACAATTTCTCATTCAAGAGTATGGTAATATAAACTGATGATTTCATGTCCCAAACATCCCATTCTAAGCATGGCTAAGCATATGCATGGAAATAAATGACATGACAAAATAAATCCCAACCCAAGCTTCAAGGAAACAAGGTAATGCAATTCTGGGGAAACTTCCTAGCATGGGTTTCATATTTCATTTGACAATGCAAATAATTCTATCTACACATCCTAGCATAGGATCAAAGTGGTCAAGGACACTTGCCTCCTTCTTGCTGCTCTTGAAATGGGTAGTCCTGATCTTGGAAAGTGATAGCTTGCTCTTGAACAGGTTCTACTTCATATCATCACACATAGCAAAAGAAAAACAACAATCATAAGACATAGTTCACACTTCCACTTCATACAAACCACACATTCACATTTATGAAAGTTTCTTTACCATTTTATGTGTTGTGGATACTCTATGTGTGTTGATTTGGGGCTTGCATACACTTTTATTTACATGTGTATGATTCCTACTTTGGTGTTCATATTTATACTCACATATTATATATGTATATATGTGTGTTTCAGTTTTAAATAAATTCCTTATATATAAAACTACCAAGTATGTATGAAAAGTATTTTTCTTCTCCATATGTGCCTTCATAATTTCTATCAACCCTAAACTGAATTCTTTGTATTTTAGAAACTCCCTTCATCATTTACTAGTTTCTATATTTTCAGATTTATATTCTTATGCATAATTGTGCATTTTATTATTAAATTAGTAATACACACTACCTAAACAGATTAGGTTCTGGTCCTAAATAATTTAAGATCATATCTTGACCTTGGCTTCTGTTGTATACTATTTCATAATTATTTTCCCTATTTTTCTTTAACTATTCTTTACTTAAAAATGTGTCCCTATACTATTAAATGTGAATAATAGATGAAACAGATTTATTTCAGCCCAAAAATATATTTTTATCTCACTCCAAAGTTTTCTAAGTACTGAGAAAGTTTTTAATAATTTTGACAATTAGGTTTGTCCCCCTTTTTAATATTTAAACACTAGTTACATATTCAATTTTCTAAATTAAATACTAAACAGGGTTAAAATAATGAATTCACCCCATTACAGGGCCTATAATATTATTTTCAGAATTTCCAGGGGTCTAGCTACACTTATCAGAAGTGTTTTTCCTAATTTCTATTAAGTCCAGGGGCTAAAACTGATTTTTAAATGAATTTACATGATTTTCTGGAGTTCCAGGGGCTAGATCTGAAGTTTCCGGGGCTAGCTCTCAATTCCAGAGAACCCCAGGGGGTAGCACGTAAGAATTCCAGTCTTTATAACGCGGGGCTGACGTGGACCGTCTGATTTTAAACCGACGGCTGAGATTATAACATCGAACCGGTACGCGGGGTTTTAAAATCTACCGTGCGATTTAAAATAAACGGCGCACAAGCGGCCACGTCGCTCTGATCGAGCGCGGGCGGCGCTGCCGGCGGCGCACGGCGGCGGGAAGCGGCGATCTCGCCGGAAAGTTTCGGATCCTCGAGAATTCTGCCTAAAACTGTGATCTCATGGCATAGATCGGTAGAGGGGAGGTCAGGGATCTCACCTCGGGGGTTTTCTCGAGCTCGGGGGTCCTGGAAAGTGCTCAGCGGCGAGGTCCGAGGCAAAACCACAGCGAAGCTCGTCGGAGCTGGATTTGCACCGTAAGTCTTCGGGTTTTCTGCACCTGCAAAGTTCCCCGGAGGCGGTGGATCAAGATCTACGAGTTAGATCAGAGTTTCCGAGCTTAGATCGGCCAGAATTCACCGGCGAAGTCTCGGTGCTCACCGGAGTGAAAATCGGCGATCGCGTGAGAAAAACTGATCGGATCGGTTGTTTTTATAGCCGGGGGAGGGCGGTGGTTCTGTTGTGGTCGAGTTGGAGTCCGCTGGGACCGAAATTCGGCTGCGGGAACGAGTTTCCAATCGGTTAAGATCGAGCGCGCGCGCGGGGAAAGAAGTCCGGGGTCGCGGGGGCTCGGGTTAGGGATGACATGCGGGTCCCACATGTCAGCGAGGGGCAGCGCGGCGCGCGCGGGGCGGGCTGCGCGGGGGTTAGCTGGGCCGGCTGGGGTTTCGGCCCACTGGCCAGTTTTTTTTTTCTGGTTTTCCCTTTTTCTTTTTCATTTCTTTTCTGTTTTGAGTATAATTTGAATTCCAGTTTGAATTTGAACTTTTGCAAAACATGCAATACGTCCAAAAATTTCTAAATTCCCCTCTGAACATGGTTTATGGTTCTAAATCAAAATTTGAGTCTTGACTAAAAATTTGGGGTGTTACAGCTCTACCCCCCTTAAAAGAAATCTCGTCCTCGAGATTGGTGTTTCTAAGAAAACAATTCCGGAAATTGTGCCTTAAGCTCATCTTCCCGTTCCCAGGTGGCTTCCTCTTCTGAGTGATGCTTCCACTGCACCTTGCACATCCTGATTCTCTTATTTCTGGTGAGGCGTTCCATTGTCTCCAAAATCTTGTATGGTTGCTCGGCATAAGACAAATCCTCAGCTACATCCACTTCATTCATGGGTAACACCTCCTCAGGCGTCCTCAGACATTTCTTGAGTTGCGACACATGGAACACATCGTGCACGTCCGACAGATGAACCGGCAACTCTAGTTGGTACGCCACTTCGCCTTTTCTTTCCAAAACTTGAAAGGGTCCGATGTATCGAGGTGACAACTTCCCTTTCACCTTGAACCGACGAAGTCCTCTGATAGGGGACACCTTGAGATAAACATAGTCTCCCACGTTGAAAACGAGCTCTCTTCTTCGTACATCAGCATAACTCTTCTGGCGTGTCTGTGCTATCCTCAAGTTGTTGCGAATCTCCCTCACCTTTGCCTCGGCTTCTTGTAACACTTCTGGACCAAACACTTTACTTTCTCCTGTTTGGTTCCAAAATAGGGGAGTTCTGCATTTCCTTCCATACAAAGCTTCAAACGGTGACATCTTCATACTAGCTTGATAATTGTTGTTATAGGAAAACTCCGCATACGGTAGGTTCTTGTCCCAACTCCTATTGTTTTTAAGTGCACATGCCCTTAACATATCTTCAAGAATCTGATTGGTTCTCTCCGTCTGCCCGTCAGTTTGGGGATGATAGGCAGAACTGAAGTTCAGATGGGTTCCCATGGTTTCATGCAACTTTTGCCAAAACCTCGAGGTGAACTGTGTCCCTCGGTCCGACACTATCTTCTTTGGCACTCCATGGTAACACACAATCCTTGACATGTACAATTCTGCCAATTTGGATCCGCTGTAGCTTTCTTTCACAGGGATGAAATGAGCTACCTTGGTTAGCCTATCAATAATAACCCATATTGAATCATACCCGGACTGGGTCCTAGGCAATCCCACGACAAAATCCATGCTGATCTCTTCCCACTTCCATTCAGGCACTTTGAGTGGTTGCAGCAATCCCGCGGGTCGTTGATGTTCTGCTTTCACCAACTGACATGTGTCACATAGGGCAACATGTTCCGCGACATCTCGCTTCATGCCATACCACCAATACCTGCTCTTGAGGTCCTGATACATCTTCGTACTCCCAGGATGAATGGAATAGTCGGAATCGTGAGCCTCCTTCAAAATTAATTTACGAATCTCCTTTACTTCTGGCACACAGATCCTTTTCCCGTGCCACACCGTTCCTTGTTCATCCTCTCTAAAACCAGGAGCTTTATTTTCCTTGATGAGCTGTCTGATCTCTTGTATCTTCTCATCATTCTTTTGTCCCTCGCGTATGTCTCGCTCAAGTGTGGAGTCCACTTCCATGACGATGGCTTCACCACTATTTACTAGACATAGATTGAGCCTTATAACCTCGTCCTTCAATTCTGCAGGCATATCCTTCAAGCTCAACTTATTGACCTGCACTTTCCGACTCAAGGCATCGGCCACGACGTTTGCTTTCCCGGGATGATAGTTGATGCCTACATCAAAGTCATTGATTAGCTCTAACCACCTCCTTTGTCTAAGGTTGAGATCTGGCTATGTGAATATGTACTTCAAACTCTTATGATCCGTATATATCTCTGTCCTCTTCCCCATCAAATAGTGCCGCCAAATTTTCAACGCGTGTACCACTGCAGCTAGTTCTAAGTCATGTGTAGGATAGTTCTTCTCGTGCTTCCGAAGCTGCCGGGATGCATATGCCACGACATGTCCCTCTTGCATGAGAACACATCCCAACCCGTTTCCAGAGGCATCGCAGTACACTGTGAAATTCTTCTGCATATCTGGCATAACCAACACGGGGGCTGTTGTCAATCTCTTCTTTAGCTCCTGAAAGCTTGTCTCGCACTGTGGCGTCCAGGTGAATGTGATTCCCTTCTCCAACAGTTTGGTGAGAGGTCTCGAGATCTTGGAGAATCCCTCAATAAACCGTCGATAGTATCCAGCCAATCCCAAAAAGCTTCGAACTTCCCCGACATTTTCAGGGGTTTTCCACTTCTGGATATCTTCGATTTTGGCGGGATCTACGGATATTCCTCCCTCCGAGATTATATGTCCTAAAAAGGGAACTCTCTTCAGCCAAAACTCACACTTGCTCAACTTGGCATATAGTTGGTGTTCCCTCAGCCTCTGTAACGCCAACCTTAGATGTTTCTCATGTTCTTCTTCATCTTTGGAGAAGACGAGAATATCATCTATGAAAACCACCACAAATTTGTCCAGATATTCCATGAATACCTTGTTCATGAGGTACATGAAATATGCCGGGGCATTGGTTAGCCCGAAAGGCATGACAGTGTATTCATACAGTCCGTACCGAGATACGAAAGCTGTCTTGGGAATATCAGATTGCCTTATCTTGAGTTGGTGGTATCCCGACCTGAGATCAATTTTCGAGAACACGCAAGCTCCCCTCAACTGATCAAACAAGTCTTCAATGCGGGGTAATGGGTACTTGTTCTTGATGGTCACCTCATTCAAGGCACGGTAATCCACGCATAACCTTTGAGTTCCATCTTTCTTAGGCACAAATATTACCGGAGCTCCCCATGGTGAGGAACTAGGGCGAACATACCCCTTTTCCGTCAATTCTCTCAAATGATCCTTGAGCTCTTCTAGCTGCTTGGAGTCCATTCGATAAGGTCTCTTGTATATCGGGGCTGTTCCCGGTACTAGCTCGATTGCGAACTCCACGTCACGGTCGGGAGGCATTCCTGGCAACTCCTCCGGAAAAACATCTGGATATTCCCTGACAGTCCTGATTTCCTCAACTTTCACCTCCACTTGATTTAATTTAATGTCCCTCCTAGGCTCGTGTATCGTTATGAACTTTACTCTTGTGCCACTAGGGTGAGTTAGTTCCACCGTCCTGGTCGAACAATGGATGATTCCTTTATGTTTGGTCAACCAATCCATACCCAAAATAATATCTATCCCTTGTGAATCGATCACTATGAGGTTAGCGGTAAATACTACCCCATTAATGTCTAGATTCACTTTGGGACACACTTGTCTTGTCCTTATTTCTCCCCCGGGAGAGTTTACCGCTAGCATATGGTTCATTTGTGTGGTTGCTAGGTCATGCTTCTTAACAAAACCTTGAGCAATGAACGAATGGGTAGCACCAGAATCAAACAGCAGAGTTGCAAGGTGTAAATTGGCAGGAAACTTACCAACTACCACGTCGGGTGCCTCTTGTGCTTCCTCCATAGTGACGTGGTTCACCCGTCCTCTCATTACGTTCTGCTGCTGTGGCTGCGTGGGCTTCTTCTTTGGACACTTATGGGCGTAGTGCCCCACTTCACCACAGCTGAAACATTGCACCCCAATCTTAGATGCTTGGCCCTTGTTGTCTTGGGGTTGGTTTGGGGGTCCTTGCACTGCTGGTCGAGGTGGATATGCAGGGCGAGGCTGCTGCATAAACTGACGTTGCGGCTGTGCTGGTGCTGCGGGGGGTCTGTAGTTTGGGTTGTACCCTCTTGGTGCTGAATAGGGTACCGCAGCACGGCTCGTCTGCCCCGTAGGTTGCTGCATCATACGTGGGCGGGTGTTGCTCCCTGAGGCTTGATGTGACCACCCAGCCTTCCTCTTATTCTCATTTTCCAGGGCCTTTAGCTTCCTTTCCACCACAAACGCTCTGTCCACCATCTTTTGAAAGCTTTCATACTCATTGGAGGACATTGCACACTGCATCTCTGCGGTAAGTCCTTCCACGAAACAATCTTGTTTCTGCTCATCTGTCTCTATGTCTCGTGGAGCATAACGGGATAGTTGAGTGAATTTAGTGAGGTATTCCCTCACCGTCATGTTTCCCTGCTGCAGTCCCAAAAACTCTTTCCTCTTGTTTTTGAGTTCACCTCTTGGAATGTAATGGTTGCGGAAGCTACGCTTGAACTCTTCCCAAGTGATGCTCTCAGGGTCATGATGGGCGGCCACGTAGGCGGTCCACCAATCAGCAGCAGGTCCTTGCAATTGATGAGAGGCAAACAGCACCCTCTCATACCCTTGGCATTGTATGATCCTCATCTTACTTTCAATGGTCTTCAGCCAATCATCTGCCTCCAGAGGTTCAGCAGCACTTGCAAACTTTGGAGGTTGAGTTCCTAGAAACTCACTCAACCTTGGTTGGCGTGGTGCAGCTTGTGGAGGTGGAACTTGATGCAAGTTGGCCACTACTTGAGTCAAGTTCTGGATGAGCTGATTTTGATTCTCCAGCATTTGGTGGAGAGGATCAACTTCTTCACGGCGACCACCCCGGTTCTGGCCTCCAGAAAGATGAGAGTTGCATGCCTCATCGTTGTTGTTGGCGGGGTTGGCAGCACGTCCTCTTCCTCTTCCGGCCATCTGGCAGAATCAACAAATGTTAATTTGAAAGCATTTGGTATCATCTTACTACTTTCACTTGTTTGTACTTTGAAGTGTTGAAGTTTTGTTAAATCTTACGAGGGTTTTATATCTCACACCCAATAAATGCACTATTATTTCCTGTGGGTTTACACACCAAAGCAAACAATCTGAAGACGAGGCTGTGGACAATTGCTCATGGCTTCCACAACTCACGTCACACACCAAGCATTATCACACCATTAACCACGTAACGACTCGACTACTCGATCTCTCGCTAGTTAGGGGAAAGACTCTACACTACTCATCCTCTTGAGCTGGCTCCTCGGGATCTTCCTCCTCATTTCGGCTACCTTCTGACTCTGCTTTGGGTGGGGAGGCTGCTGGTGGAGAAGTGCGACGACGCCTGATCGCTCGGCGATCCGGGGAGTCAGGGGTCCATGGATCACTTACGGTGACACACAGTTCATTCCCATCTCCTCTTTCTCTCGCCTTTAAGCAAGCTCGCAGCAATGCCTCCGTCTCCTTCAGAGTATCTCGGACATCCTGAAGCTCTTGTTGACACTCCTGCAGTCGAGTGCTGAGCATAGCAGCATCCTCCAAGCACAAGTCCATGTGCTCATGGGAAGTCCCTTGCTGCACCGGTGGGTACTTGTACTCCGTGGTACCACTCTCACGTTGGAGGACATACATGTACTCAGTTTTGTCCAAGTGGCGACGATAGATGTGGCTCTGGCAGGTGATGGCCTCCCAAGTGACATCTCTCTCCGCGTCAACTTGTGTTGCTCGACAAGCTGGAGAGTGGTGGATCTTAAGCAGCTGATTCTCGTGTATAATCCTCATCTCCGAACTCCATTCTTCCCTCTTCTCATGGATGGTCCTGGTGGAGTTATAGTGGATGATGAGCTTGCCCGTATTGCCGGCGGCTTCGAGCATACGTCGAAGACGGCGCAACAAATCTCCCACTGCCAATCCGTAGGAAAGGTACGTCACTGGACGACTCTCCTCTCTTTCAGCAAGGGCAACTACGGGAACTCTCCCTCCCGTGGATTTACGAGCGGTGCGAATCATGCGAACCATCTAAAACAAAAGAATTTAAAATTAGGTTAGATAAAATTTCAAACAAAATCCTATTTTTGAATGGAAGTTGGGGTAAGATGAAGAAAATGACTCTTTTAATAACACTTTTTCACCCACACCTTGGAAAATAGTTTTTAAGAAAATAGGGCCCTTAAATACGTCCATTTCTACCTAGGTCCACGTTCCTACGGGCAACCTTGGCTCTGATACCACCTCTGTCACACCCGGTTTTTCCGAAGAAACAACCAAGTGAATATCACATGTATGCCAGGATCATTTTCTCATACATGTGATGACAAATAGTGAAGCATCATTTATTACAAGCCAGGTGTCGAATATAAATAAGTCTTACATAATAAATGTCTCGATGGACAATAATAAGTTCATCACAAGTAAATAAACTAGCAGCGGAATATTATTCTTTAGGGCTCCATCACAGGCGTTGCCCGGGGGTCTTCATGAACCTAAAAGCCTTCCTCGGGTCCAAAATCTTGGTCATTATACACCACCTCATTATCTTGACCTGAGCAGCAATATAAACCAACAAATATGCAAGGTTGAGTACCAATGGTACTCAGCAAGTGTGGGAAAATTATATCATGCATGGCTAGAACAAGGAGAGGTTGAACTCATGGTTAAAGCACTACGCAATTAATACCTATCACCTTAGCTTACTAAGCACCTACATTACTACACAGGTGAAATGGTTCCAATCTCCCATCCCATCATCATATTCCAATAACCATAACATCATTTCCAATGTTAAGCTCCCCGCTTAACATTCACAACCATCAATTCTCTAATCATGAATAAGTCCAGGACGCTCTTAACCGTGAGCACGGCTGTCAAGACAGTTTTGACTCTGCAGAGTTTGTACCACTGTACCCACAAGTAGTGATTTCATCCCCCGTTGCCGGGTGGACTAAAAGAACCTCCATTATGCCAGTGGCTACGAACCACATTCACACTTCCCAGGTGTGTGGCCAAGAGATCACTACGAAGCCTTTACAAAGGGATTCCCGACGAGCGTGGGCCCACTGAGGTTTCACCCCTAACAGCATACAAGAGGCTCCAACCCCGCTGCAGTGGCCCCCTCTTGAGCCTTTCGGTTCATATGGTAGTCCAGCTGACACCTACTCCCCGCACCATCCAACACACCCATACTACGCCGGGGATACACCTAATTAATTGGCTAAGCTGCCCCATCTCAGCATGTGGTTGGCACTGTAAAGCCGGGTTACATGCTCCATGAACCGGTCCTTAGGATCCAGGCAAGTACTAAACACAAACCCAAGTCTCGTGTACCCAGCACACAACCAAAACATCCAACTTGCCTTGATCCCTACCTCTACATAACTCACAATTTCTCATTCAAGAGTATGGTAATATAAACTGATGATTTCATGTCCCAAACATCCCATTCTAAGCATGGCTAAGCATATGCATGGAAATAAATGACATGACAAAATAAATCCCAACCCAAGCTTCAAGGAAACAAGGTAATGCAATTCTGGGGAAACTTCCTAGCATGGGTTTCATATTTCATTTGACAATGCAAATAATTCTATCTACACATCCTAGCATAGGATCAAAGTGGTCAAGGACACTTGCCTCCTTCTTGCTGCTCTTGAAATGGGTAGTCCTGATCTTGGAAAGTGATAGCTTGCTCTTGAACAGGTTCTACTTCATATCATCACACATAGCAAAAGAAAAACAACAATCATAAGACATAGTTCACACTTCCACTTCATACAAACCACACATTCACATTTATGAAAGTTTCTTTACCATTTTATGTGTTGTGGATACTCTATGTGTGTTGATTTGGGGCTTGCATACACTTTTATTTACATGTGTATGATTCCTACTTTGGTGTTCATATTTATACTCACATATTATATATGTATATATGTGTGTTTCAGTTTTAAATAAATTCCTTATATATTAAACTACCAAGTATGTATGAAAAGTATTTTTCTTCTCCATATGTGCCTTCATAATTTCTATCAACCCTAAACTGAATTCTTTGTATTTTAGAAACTCCCTTCATCATTTACTAGTTTCTATATTTTCAGATTTATATTCTTATGCATAATTGTGCATTTTATTATTAAATTAGTAATACACACTACCTAAACAGATTAGGTTCTGGTCCTAAATAATTTAAGATCATATCTTGACCTTGGCTTCTGTTGTATACTATTTCATAATTATTTTCCCTATTTTTCTTTAACTATTCTTTACTTAAAAATGTGTCCCTATACTATTAAATGTGAGTAATAGATGAAACAGATTTATTTCAGCCCAAAAATATATTTTTATCTCACTCCAAAGTTTTCTAAGTACTGAGAAAGTTTTTAATAATTTTGACAATTAGGTTTGTCCCCCTTTTTAATATTTAAACACTAGTTACATATTCAATTTTCTAAATTAAATACTAAACAGGGTTAAAATAATGAATTCACCCCATTACAGGGCCTATAATATTATTTTCAGAATTTCCAGGGGTCTAGCTACACTTATCAGAAGTGTTTTTCCTAATTTCTATTAAGTCCAGGGGCTAAAACTGATTTTTAAATGAATTTACATGATTTTCTGGAGTTCCAGGGGCTAGATCTGAAGTTTCCGGGGCTAGCTCTCAATTCCAGAGAACCCCAGGGGGTAGCACGTAAGAATTCCAGTCTTTATAACGCGGGGCTGACGTGGACCGTCTGATTTTAAACCGACGGCTGAGATTATAACATCGAACCGGTACGCGGGGTTTTAAAATCTACCGTGCGATTTAAAATAAACGGCGCACAAGCGGCCACGTCGCTCTGATCGAGCGCGGGCGGCGCTGCCGGCGGCGCACGGCGGCGGGAAGCGGCGATCTCGCCGGAAAGTTTCGGATCCTCGAGAATTCTGCCTAAAACTGTGATCTCATGGCATAGATCGGTAGAGGGGAGGTCAGGGATCTCACCTCGGGGGTTTTCTCGAGCTCGGGGGTCCTGGAAAGTGCTCAGCGGCGAGGTCCGAGGCAAAACCACGGCGAAGCTCGTCGGAGCTGGATTTGCACCGTAAGTCTTCGGGTTTTCTGCACCTGCAAAGTTCCCCGGAGGCGGTGGATCAAGATCTATGAGTTAGATCAGAGTTTCCGAGCTTAGATCGGCCAGAATTCACCGGCGAAGTCTCGGTGCTCACCGGAGTGAAAATCGGCGATCGCGTGAGAAAAACTGATCGGATCGGTTGTTTTTATAGCCGGGGGAGGGCGGTGGTTCTGTTGTGGTCGAGTTGGAGTCCGCTGGGACCGAAATTCGGCTGCGGGAACGAGTTTCCAATCGGTTAAGATCGAGCGCGCGCGCGGGGAAAGAAGTCCGGGGTCGCGGGCGCTCGGGTTAGGGATGACATGCGGGTCCCACATGTCAGCGAGGGGCAGCGCGGCGCGCGCGGGGCGGGCTGCGCGGGGGTTAGCTGGGCCGGCTGGGGTTTCGGCCCACTGGCCAGTTTTTTTTTTTCTGGTTTTCCCTTTTTCTTTTTCATTTCTTTTCTGTTTTGAGTATAATTTGAATTCCAGTTTGAATTTGAACTTTTGCAAAACATGCAATACGTCCAAAAATTTCTAAATTCCCCTCTGAACATGGTTTATGGTTCTAAATCAAAATTTGAGTCTTGACTAAAAATTTGGGGTGTTACAGGGAGTAGGTGTCAGCTGGACTACCATATGAACCGCAAGGCTCAAGAGGGGGCCACTGCAGCGGGGTTGGAGCCTCTTGTATGCTGTTAGGGGTGAAACCTCAGTGGGCCCACGCTCGTCGGGAATCCCTTTGTAAAGGCTTCGTAGTGATCTCCTGGCTGCACACCTGGGAAGTGTGAATGTGGATCGTAGCCACTGGCATAATGGAGGTTCTTTTAGTCCACCCGGCAACGGGGGATGAAATCACTACATGTGGGTACAGTGGTACAAACTCTGCAGAGTCAAAACTGTCTTGACAGCCGTGCTCACGGTCAAGAGCGGCCTGCACTTATTCATGATTAGAGGATTGATGATTTTGGAAGATAAGTGAGGAGCTTAACATTGGAAATGATGATTATGGTTATTGGATTATGATGATGGGATGGGAGATTGGGACCATTTCACCTGTGTAGTAATGTAGGTGCTTAATAAGCTAAGGTGATAGGTATTAATTGCGTAGTGCTTTAACCATGAGTTCAACCTCTCCTTGTTCTAGCCATGCATGATATAATTTTCCCACACTTGCTGAGTACCATTGGTACTCAACCTTGCATATTTGTTGGTTTATATTGCTGCTCAGGACAAGATAATGAGGTGGTGTATAATGACCAAGATTTTGGACCCGAGGAAGGTTTTTAGGTTCATGAAGACCCCGGGCAACGCCTGTGATGGAGCCCTAAAGAATAATATTCCGCTGCTAGTTTATTTACTTGTGATGAACTTATTATTGTCCATCGAGACATTTATTATGTAAGACTTATATTCGACACCTGGCTTGTAATAAATGATGCTTCACTATTTGTCATCACATGTATGAGAAAATGATCCTGGCATACATGTGATATTCACTTGGTTGTTCTTCGGAAAAACTGGGTGTGACAGAGGTGGTATCAGAGCCAAGGTTGCCCGTAGGAACGTGGACCTAGGTAGAAATGGACGTATTTAAGGGCCCTATTTTCTTAAAAACTATTTTCCAAGGTGAGGGTTGAAGAGTGTTATTTAAGGAGTCATTTTCTTCATCTTATCCCAAAAATGTTCATTCAAAATGGTATTTTTGTTTAAAAAGTTTATCTAACCAAATTTTAAATTCTTTTTGTTTTAGATGGTTCGCATGATTCGCACCGCTCGCAAGTCCACAGGAGGGAGAGTTCCCGTAGTTGCCCTTGCCGAAAGAGAGGAGAGTCGTCCAGTGACGTACCTTTCCTACGGATTGGCAGTAGGAGACTTGTTGCGCCGTCTTCGACGTATGCTCGAAGCCGCAGGCAATACGGGCAAGCTAATCATCCACTATAACTCCACCAGGACCATCCGTGAGAAGAGAGAAGAATGGAGTTCGGAGATGAGGATTATACACGAGAATCAGCTGCTTAAGATTCACCACTCTCCAGCTTGTCGAGCAACACAAGTTGACGCGGAGAAAGATGTCACCTGGGAGGCCATCACCTGCCAGAGCCACATCTATCGTCGCCACTTGGACAAAACTGAGTACATGTATGTCCTCCAACGCGAGAGTGGTACCACGGGGTACAAGTACCCACCGGTGCAGCAAGGGATTTCCCATGAGCACATGGACTTGTGCTTGGAGGATGCTGCTATGCTCAGCACTCGACTGCAGGAGTGTCAACAAGAGCTTCAGGATGTCCGAGACACCCTGAAGGAAACGGAGGCGTTGCTGCGAGCTTGCTTAAAGGCGAGAGAAAGAGGAGATGGGAATGAACTGTGTGTCACCGTGAATGATACATGGACTCCTGACTCCCCGGATCGCCGAGCGATCAGGCGTCGTCGCACTTCTCCACCAGCAGCCTCCCCACCCAAAGCAGAGTCAGAAGGTAGCCGAAATGAGGAGGAAGATCCCGAGGAGCCAGCTCAAGAGAACGAGTAGTGTAGAGTCTTTCCCTTAGCTAGCAAGAGGTCGAGTAGTCGAGTCGTTACGTAGTTAATGGTGTGATAATGCTTGGTGTGTGACGTGAGTTGTGGAAGCCATGGGCAATTGTCCACAGCCTCGTCTTTGGATTGTTTTGCTTTGGTGTGTGAACCCACATGAAATAATATTGCATTTGTTTTTGTGTGAGAAATGAACCCTCAGAAAAGTACAACAAAGCCTCAACACTTCAAAGTACAAACAAGTGAAAGTAGTAAGATGATACTAAATGCTTTCAAATTAACATTGGTTGATTCTGCCAGATGGCCGGAAGAGGAAAAAGACGTGCTGCCAACCCCGCCAACAACAACGATGAGGCATGCAACCCTCATCTTTCTGGAGGCCAGGACAGGGGTGGTCGCCGTGAAGAAGTTGACCCTCTCCACCAAATGCTGGAGAATCAAAATCAGCTCATCCAGAACTTGATTCAAGTGGTGGCCAACTTGCATCAAGTTCCACCTCCACAAGCTGCACCACGCCAACCAAGGTTGAGTGAGTTTCTAGGAACTCAACCTCCAAAGTTTGCAAGTGCTGCTGAACCTCTGGAGGCAGATGATTGGCTGAAGACCATTGAAAGTAAGATGAGGATCATACAGTGCCAAGGGTATGAGAGGGTGCTGTTTGCCTCTCACCAATTGCATGGACCTGCTGCTGATTGGTGGACCGCCTACGTGGCCGCCCATCATGACCCTAAGAACATCACTTGGGAAGAGTTCAAGCGTAGCTTCCGCAACCATTACATCCCAAGAGGTGAACTCAAAAACAAGAGGAAGGAGTTTTTGGGACTGCAGCAGGGAAACATGACGGTGAGGGAATACCTCACTAAATTCACTCAACTATCCCGTTATGCCCCACGGGACATAGAGACTGATGAGCAGAAACAAGATTGTTTCGTGGAAGGGCTTACCGCAGAAATGCAGTGTGCAATGTCCTCAAATGAGTATGAAAGTTTTCAAAAGATGGTGGACAGAGCATTTGTGGTGGAAAGGAACCTAAAGGCCCTGGAAAATGAGAATAAGAGGAAGGCTGGGTGGTCACATCAAGCCTCAGGGAGCAACACCCGCCCACGTATGATGCAGCAACCTACGGGGCAGACGAGCCGTGCTGCGGTACCCTATTCAACACCAAGAGGGTACAACCCAAACTACAGGCCTCCCGCAGCACCCGCACAGCCGCAACGTCAGTTTGTGCAGCAGCCTCGCCCCGCATATCCACCTCGACCAGCAGTGCAAGGACCCCCAAACCAACCCCAAGACAACAAAGGCCAGGCATCTAAGATTGGGGTGCAATGTTTCAGCTCTGGTGAAGTGGGGCACTACGCCCATAAATGCCCAAAGAAGAAGCCTGCGCCGCCACAACAGCAGAATTTAATGAGAGGACGGGTGAACCACGTCACTATGGAGGAAGCACAAGAGGCACCCGACGTGGTAGTTGGTAAGTTTCCTGCCAATTTACACCTTGCAACTCTGCTGTTTGATTCTGGTGCTACCCACTCGTTCATTGCTCAAGGGTTTGTTAAGAAGCATGACCTAGCAACCACACAAATGAACCATATGCTAGCGGTAAACTCTCCAGGTGGAGAAATAAGGACAAGACAAGTGTGTCCCAAAAGTGAACCTAGACATTAATGGGGTAGTATTTACGGCTAACCTCATAATGATAGATTCACAAGGGATAGATATTATTTTGGGTATGGATTGGTTGACCAAACATAAAGGAATCATCCATTGTTCGACCAGAACGGTGGAATTAACTCACCCCAGTGGCACCAGAGTAAAGTTCATAACAATACACGAGCCTAGGAGGGACATTAAATTAAATCAAGTGGAGGTGAAAGTTGAGGAAATCAGGACTATCAGGGAATATCCAGATGTTTTTCCGGAGGAGTTGCCAGGTATGCCTCCCGACCGTGACGTGGAATTCGCAATTGAGCTAGTACCGGGAACAGCCCCGATATACAAGAGACCTTATCGAATGGACTCCAAGCAGCTAGAAGAGCTCAAGGATCATTTGAGAGAATTGACGGAGAAGGGGTATATTCGCCCTAGTTCCTCACCATGGGGAGCTCCGGTGATATTTGTGCCCAAGAAAGACGGAACCCAAAGGTTATGCGTGGATTACCGTGCCTTGAATGAGGTAACCATCAAGAACAAGTACCCATTACCCCGCATTGAAGACTTGTTTGATCAGTTGAGGGGAGCTTGTGTGTTCTCGAAAATTGATCTCAGGACGGGATACCACCAACTCAAGATAAGGCAATCTGATGTTCCCAAGACAGCTTTCGTATCTCGGTACGGATTGTATGAATACACTGTCATGCCTTTCGGGCTAACCAATGCCCCGGCATATTTCATGTACCTCATGAACAAGGTATTCATGGAATATCTGGACAAATTTGTGGTGGTTTTCATAGATGATATTCTCGTCTTCTCCAAAAATGAAGAAGAACATGAGAAACATCTAAGGTTGGTGTTGCAGAGGCTGAGAGAACACCAACTATATGCCAAGTTGAGCAAGTGTGAGTTTTGGCTGAAGAGAGTTCCCTTTTTAGGACATATAATCTCGGAGGGAGGAATCTCCGTAGATCCCGCCAAAATCGAGGATATCCAGAAGTGGAAGACCCCTGAAAATGTCAGGGAAGTTCGAAGCTTTTTGGGATTGGCTGGATACTATCGACGGTTTATTGAGGGATTCTCCAAGATCTCGAGACCTCTCACCAAACTGTTGGAAAAGGGAATCACATTCACCTGGACGCCACAGTGCGATACGAGCTTTCAAGAGCTAAAGAAGAGATTGACAACAGCCCCAGTGTTGGTTATGCCAGATATGCAGAAGAATTTCACAGTGTACTGCGATGCCTCTGGAAATGGGTTGGGATGTGTTCTCATGCAAGAAGGACATGTCGTGGCATATGCATCCCAGCAGCTTCGGAAGCACGAGAAGAACTATCCTACACATGACCTAGAACTAGCCGCAGTGGTACACGCGTTGAAAATTTGGCGGCACTATTTGATGGGGAAGAGGACAGAGATATATACGGATCATAAGAGTTTGAAGTACATATTCACACAGCCAGATCTCAACCTCAGACAAAGGAGATGGTTAGAGCTAATCAATGACTTTGATATAGGCATCAACTATCATCCCGGGAAAGCAAACGTCGTGGCTGATGCTTTGAGTCGGAAAGTGCAGGTCAATATGTTGAGCTTGAAGGACATGCCTGCAGAATTGAAGGACGAGGTCATAAGGCTCAATCTATGTCTAGTAAATAGTGGTGAAGCCATCGCCATGAAAGTGGACTCCACACTCGAGCGAGACATACGCGAGGGCCAAAAGAATGATGAGAAGATACAAGAGATCAGACAACTCATCAATGAAAATAAAGCTCCAGGTTTTAGAGAGGATGAACAAGGAACGGTGTGGCACGGGAAAAGGATCTGTGTGCCAGAAGTAAAGGAGATCCGTGAGTTAATTTTGAAGGAGGCTCACGATTCTGACTATTCCATTCATCCTGGGAGTACAAAGATGTACCAGGACCTCAAAAGCAGGTATTGGTGGTATGGCATGAAGCGAGATGTCGCGGAACATGTGGCCCTATGTGACACATGTCAGTTGGTGAAAGCAGAACATCAACGACCCGCGGGATTATTGCAACCACTCAAAGTGCCTGAATGGAAGTGGGAAGAAATCAGCATGGATTTTGTCGTGGGATTGCCTAGGACCCAATCCGGGTATGATTCAATATGGGTCATTATTGATCGGCTAACCAAGGTAGCTCATTTCATTCCTGTGAAAGAAAGCTACAGCGGATCCAAATTGGCAGAATTGTACATGTCAAGGATTGTGTGTTACCATGGAGTGCCAAAGAAGATAGTGTCGGACCGAGGGACACAGTTCACCTCGAGGTTTTGGCAGAAGTTGCATGAAACCATGGGAACCCATCTGAACTTCAGCTCTGCCTATCATCCCCAAACTGACGGGCAGACAGAGAGAACCAATCAGATCCTTGAAGATATGTTAAGGGCATGTGCACTCAAAAACAATAGGAGTTGGGACAAGAACTTACCGTATGCGGAGTTTTCCTATAACAACAGCTATCAAGCTAGTATGAAGATGTCACCGTTTGAAGCTTTGTATGGAAGGAAGTGCAGAACTCCCCTATTTTGGATCCAAACAGGAGAAAGTAAAGTGTTTGGTCCAGAAGTGCTACAAGAAGCCGAGGCGAAGGTGAGGGAGATTCGCAACAACTTGAGGATAGCACAAACACGCCAAAAGAGTTATGCTGATGTACGAAGAAGAGAGCTCGTTTTCAACGTGGGAGACTATGTTTATCTCAAGGTGTCCTCTATCAGAGGACTTCGTCGGTTCAAGGTGAAAGGGAAGTTGTCACCTCGATACATCGGACCCTTTCAAATTTTGGAAAGAAAAGGCGAAGTGGCGTACCAACTAGAGTTACCGGTTCATCTATCGGACGTGCATGATGTATTCCATGTGTCACAACTCAAGAAATGCCTGAGGACGCCTGAAGAGGTGTTACCCATGAATGAAGTGGATGTAGATGAAGATTTGTCTTATGCCGAGCAACCCTACAAGATTTTGGAGACAATGGAACGCCTCACCAGAAATAAAAGAATCCGGATGTGCAAGGTGCAGTGGAAGCATCACTCAGAAGAGGAAGCCACCTGGGAACGGGAACATGAGCTCAAGGCACAATTTCCGGAATTGTTTTCTTAGAAACACCAATCTCGAGGATGAGATTTCTTTTAAGGGGGGTAGAGCTGTAACACCCCAAAATTTTGATTCAAAACACTAAACCATGTTCAGAGGGGAATTTAAAAATTTTTGGACGTGTTGCATGTTTTGCAAAAATCCAAATTCAAACTGGAATTCAAATTTAACTCAAATCAGAAAAGAAATGGAAAAAGAAAAAGAGAAAACAAAAAAAACCGGCCAGTGGGCCAAAACCCGCCAGCCGGCCCAGTTTCCCCCGCGCCAGCCCGCAGCCGCGCGCGCCCGCGCTCTCTCACACAGACAGGTGGGACCCACCTGTCATCCCCAACCTCGCTCGCGCCGACCCCGGACTCTCTCCCGCGCGCGCGAGATCTTAACCGATCGGAATACCGCGTCCCTCAGCCCGAATTCCGGTCCCAGAAGACTCAAACTCGATCACAACTGACCCACCGCCCTCCCCCGGCTATAAAAACCCCAGCCCCGATCGGTTTTTCCCACGCGATCGCCGATTTTTACTCCGGTGAGCACCGAGACTTCGCCGGTGAATTCTGGCCGATCTAAGCTCGGAAACTCTGATCTAACTCGCTGGTCTTGATCCACCGCCTCCGGGGAGCATTGCAGGTGCAGAAAACTCGGAGACTTACGGTGTAAACACAGCGCCGACGAGCTTCGTCGTGGTTTTGCCTCGGACCTCGCCGCCGATCACTTTCCAGGACCCCCGAGCTCAAGAAAACCCCCGAGGTGAGATCCCTGACCTCCCCTCTACCGATCTATGCCATAAGATCACAGTTCTAGGCAGAATTCTCGAGGATCCGAAACTTTCCGGCGAGATCGCCGCTTTCCGCCGCCGTGCGCCGCCTGCAGCGCCGCCCGCGCTCGATCAGAGCGACGTGGCTGCTTGTGCGCCGTTTATTTTAAATCGCACGGTAGACTTTAAAACCCCGCGTACCGGTTCGATGTTATAATCTCAGCTGTCGGTTTAAAATCGGACGGTCCACGTCAGCCCCGCGTTATAAAGACTGGAATTCTTACGTGCTACCCCCTGGGGTTCTCGGGAAATAAGAGCTAGCCCCGGAAACTTCTGATCTAGCCCCTGGAACTCCAGAAAATCATGTAAATTCATTTAAAAATCAGTTTTAGCCCCTGGACTTAATAAAAATTAGGAAAAACACCTCTGATAAGTGTAGCTAGACCCCTGGAAATTATGAAAATAATATTATAGACCCTGTAATGGGGTGAGTTCATTATCTTAGCCCTGTTTAGTATTTAATTTAGAAAATTGAATATGTAACTAGTGTTTAAAAATTAAAAAGTGGGACAAACATATTGTCAAAATTAAGTTAAAGACCTTCTCAGTGTTTAGAAAATTTTGGAGTGAGATAAAAACATATTTTGGGCTAAAATGAATCTGTTTCATTTATTATTCACATTTATTAGTATAGGGACACATTTTTAAGTAAAGAATAGTTATAGAAAAATAGGGAAAATAATTATGAAATAGTTTACATCAGAGGCCAAGGTCAAAATATGTTATTAAATTATTTAGGACCAGAACCTATACTGTTTAGATGATGTGTATTACTAATTTCATAATAAAATACACAATTATGCATAGGAATATAAATCTGAGAATATAGCAACTAGTAAATGATAAATGGAGTTTTTGTAGTAGTTGAATATAAGAAATTTATTGGAAACCCATATAAATAGTATGTAAGTATAAATGTGGACACAAAAGTAGGAATCATATACACATGGTTAAAAGTGCATGCAAGCCACAACTCAACACACATAAAGTAACCACAACACATATAATGGTAAAGAACTTTTATAAATGAGAATGTGTGGTTTGTATGAAGTAGAAGTGTGAACTATGTCTTATGATTGTTGTTTTTCTTTTGCTATGTGTGATGGTATGAAGTAGAACCTGGTCAAGAGCAAGTTATCCCTTTCCAAGATCAGGACTACCCATTTCAAGAGCAGCAAGTGGAGGCAAGTGTCCTTGACCACTTTGATCCTATGCTAGGATGTGTAGCTAGAATCAATTGCATTGTCAATTTAAATATGAAACCCATGATAGAAAGTTTCCCTAGAATTGCATTACCTTATTTCCTTGTAGCTTGGGTTGGGATTTATTTTATCATGTCATTTAATATTATGCATATGCTTAGCCATGCTTAGAATGGGAAAATTGGGATATGAGATCATCAGTTTATATTACCATACTCTTGAATGAGATATTGTGAGTTATGTAGAGGTAGGGATCAAGGCAAGTTGGATGTTTTGGTTGTGTGCTGGGTGCACGAGACTTGGGTTTGTGTTTAGTACTTGCCTGGATCCTAAGGACTGGTTCATGGAGCATGTAACCTGGCTTTACAGTGCCAACCACATGCTGAGATGGGGCAGCTTGGCCAATTAATTAGGTGTATCCCCGGCGTAGTATGGGTGTGTTGGATGGTGCGGGGAGTAGGTGTCAGCTGGACTACCATATGAACCGCAAGGCTCAAGAGGGGGCCACTGCAGCGGGGTTGGAGCCTCTTGTATGCTGTTAGGGGTGAAACCTCAGTGGGCCCACGCTCGTCGGGAATCCCTTTGTAAAGGCTTCGTAGTGATCTCCTGGCTGCACACCTGGGAAGTGTGAATGTGGATCGTAGCCACTGGCATAATGGAGGTTCTTTTAGTCCACCCGGCAACGGGGGATGAAATCACTATATGTGGGTACAGTGGTACAAACTCTGCAGAGTCAAAACTGTCTTGACAGCCGTGCTCACGGTCAAGAGCGGCCTGGACTTATTCATGATTAGAGGATTGATGATTTTGGAAGATAAGTGAGGAGCTTAACATTGGAAATGATGATTATGGTTATTGGATTATGATGATGGGATGGGAGATTGGGACCATTTCACCTGTGTAGTAATGTAGGTGCTTAATAAGCTAAGGTGATAGGTATTAATTGCGTAGTGCTTTAACCATGAGTTCAACCTCTCCTTGTTCTAGCCATGCATGATATAATTTTCCCACACTTGCTGAGTACCATTGGTACTCAACATTGCATATTTGTTGGTTTATATTGCTGCTCAGGACAAGATAATGAGGTGGTGTATAATGACCAAGATTTTGGACCCGAGGAAGGTTTTTAGGTTCATGAAGACCCCGGGCAACGCCTGTGATGGAGCCCTAAAGAATAATATTCCGCTGCTAGTTTATTTACTTGTGATGAACTTATTATTGTCCATCGAGACATTTATTATGTAAGACTTATATTCGACACCTGGCTTGTAATAAATGATGCTTCACTATTTGTCATCACATGTATGAGAAAATGATCCTGGCATACATGTGATATTCACTTGGTTGTTCTTCGGAAAAACCGGGTGTGACATTTCCCATCAAGTTGACTCAAGCAAACACATTTTCTCAAACAAAACAGTTTTCAAAACATGGGATCAATATGGTCAAGGGGCACTTGCCTTGTTCCTGTGGCTTTTGTTGCTCACGTGTCTCGAAGTCTTGGTGCTTTAGTCCTTCGTAGATGGCTTCCTGAGCTTGTCCTTCTACTCACGATCACGCACATACAAGATTTACAGCAATCAATCATCATGCACAAACTTTACTCAAGATGCAATGGTGCAAATCCTATGATGCTGTTTTATTAGATTAGTTTATACGTGTTTTTGCATGTTTTAATGGGCTTGCATGGGGTTTTATGGTGAACAAGGGTGTAAGGATCAAGGGTGGACGTGGTGATGATCTTGACTCAAGATCTAGATCAATACCACCGTCAGAAACCGATCAACACGTGATCTGTCCACACGAAAAAACTTCTGTTCGAAGAAAACGGATGCGACGATGATGTCGTAAGGTGGTAACGAAGACCTATCTCGCTTCTCCCTGGTGGCAGGGCCTTCCTCCTACCGATGACAGCAGCGGGGAGCTTCTTCGGCGGCTCACCAGTGGGGCTCACCATCGTCTGAACTCCGGCGAGGGGGTGGAAAGTCAAACTCAGCGAGCTGGGGCTAGGGCTTCCAAGCCGCCGGCTTAGGGAGAGGAAAATAGGTACGTAGTTGCGGTCAGGGGGTTTTAGGTTCTATTTCTAAGGGGGTCAGAAAGAGACCTACTCTAATTCGAGTTTGAATAAGAGTCCATTCAATTTGTTTTGGATCTTAACAACTTATCTCCAATTTATTTGGTGCGGCAGCAACGTGGAAGAAATCGTGTCGGTTTCCTCAGTACCGGGTACTCGCGTACAGGGGAAAACCGCTTAAGGATCTCGTCACCTCTGCAGCGGTGAGCTCCGGAGGCGCCACGTGTCCAGCGGGGGCCTGGGCCTCCCTTTTCCTCAGGGGCGAGCTCCGGTTGCGCCACGTGTTTTGCGGGCGGGACCTCCCTCTCCCTCAGAGGCGAGCTTCGCGTGCGCCATGTGTTTGGTGGGCAGGACATCCCTCTCCCTCAGAGTCGAGCTCCGCGTGCGCCACGTGTCACTGCCGGACCTCCCCTCTCTACAGAGGCGAGCTCCGAGAGTGCCACATGTCAGTTCCGGACCTCTCTTCTCAGAGATGAGATCCGAGAGTGCCACGTGTCCAACAGCGTCGGACCTTTCGGAGGCAAGCTCCGGGGGTGACACGTGTACAGCGGACCAGACCTCTCGGAGGCGAGCTCCGAGAGTGCCACGTGTCCAACAGCGCCAGACTTCCTTTCTCCTCAAGGACGAGCTCCGAGGTCGACACGTGTTCTGTAGTTTCGGATCTCCCTTCCCTTCGGAGGTGTGTTCCGAGGACGACACGTGTCCCACAGGGTCTTCTCCTCAGAGGTGAGCTCCGTGGATGACACGTGTCCAGTAGGACCGGATGTGAGACCTATGTGTGCTGAATACATTGGCTTTGACGATAAAAGTTTTGAATACTACCAAAACACCTTTTTAACAAGGTCCGACGATAGGTCCAACGTAAGGTCCGACTTGTTTTGTCTAGGTCTGACTTATTTTGGCTAGGTCCGACTTGTTTTTGCTAGCTCCGGTGCTAGGTCTGACTAGCTTTGGTAAGTTCCGTGCTAGGTCCGACTAAGCTTTAGTAAGCTCCGGTGCTAGGTCCGACTAGCTTTGGTAAGCTCCGGTTCAAGGTCCGATTAGCTTTGATAAGGTTCGGAGCTTGATTGCAATGGTTCTGATTTTAGCTTGCAATGTTTCTAACTTACTTTACTCTTATGGAAAGCTTGCTTAGTATTATTTTACTAAGTTTTTGGTGTGTTTTGGTGGTTATGGCTGATATCATTTTGCTATGGTTTACAACATGCTTATGTGAGGTGCTCATGTAAGATGTTGTAGTTTCGGAACTAACGAGAGTCAAGTCGAGGACCTGTGCTCGGAAGTATTGGTTGTTTATTCATGTGCAGGTGTTGCTTGAGTTCAAGACATGGCTGGTGACGGGATACATTGAACTAGTCTTAGGGAGAAGATGAGGTTCAACAACCATGTTCGGGAGGAATTATGGTTGAGTTGATCGGGAGGTTGCACAGTATGTTTGAATCAAGAATAATGCATATGAAGGTATCTTGGACGTCGTTGGAAGATGTTTGCACGTGTGCAAGGAGTGCATGGACGTGGCTGCATGGTTCCAAGGCGTGATGATGAGATGTGGACGTAAAGAATTGGTCGGAAAGGTCCAACCGACTAGGTTATGGACTCAGGCTGCGGCTGAGTCGTGTTTGACTCAAATATGGAAAGTTTTAAGTTGGTTATGATAGGATTTCGTATGGGTCACGAATTTGAGTTGTTTTAGGAATGTTTGGGACGTTACTAAGGTGTTTGGAAGTCTTAAGATTGCTTCTATCTGCGTGTAGAAGAGTCTTGAGCAGTATTGGAAAGTTACAGTTTGAATCCAAGTAGGAGTAGGAGTCCTAGTTTGAATTGGGTTGGCCTTAGGGCTGGTTATATAAGAAAAGGAGGCAAAGGGTGATGTGGGCATGACTTTGGGGCTGTTCCTCTTGTGTTTTGATAAACAAAATTCGTATTCTAAAGGAACTTTTGTGCCTTGTTCGTCCGACTTGTTTCAGACAAGTTTTTCTCGTTGAGTTTCTGTTCAGCACTACCTTGCTTCGGTGGTTTTATCATAACTCGAGTTTTAAAGATCCAATTGATGTGATTCTTTTTGGGTTGTATTCACAACTTGATTATATATCATCTGTGAAAATTTCACGGTCATTAAATATGTGGTTTATGATCTACACGAGTTTCTTTGCAGTATTCCAGAACTGTTTTTCTCGCGTAGGACAGATTGACCTTTGTTCGATCTTTCCATCGTAACGTGAGTTTCTCTCAACGGATTTTCATGATTCGTGTTGTGACGTCTTTGTGACTTGATTCTCTACAATATATACTAGTTTTGTCACAGTTGAACTGTCACACCCGGTTTCTCCAAAGAACAACCGAGTGAATACCACATGTATGCCAGGATCATTCTCTCATACATGTGATGACAAATAGTGAAGCATCATTTATTACAAGCCAGGTGTTGAATATAAATAAGTCTTACATAGCATACGCCTCGATGGACGATAATAAGTTCATGACATGTAAATAAAACAGCAGTGTAATATAAATTGTGTGGGCTCCGTCACAGGCGTTGCCTGGGGGACTCCATGAACCTAGAATCCTTCCTCGGGATCAAAGTCTTGGTCATTAAACACCACGTCATTCTCTTGACCTGAGCAGCAATATAAACCAACAAAACAGCAAGTTTGAGTACCGTGGGTACTCAGCATGTGTGGGAAAGTTATGTCATGTATGGCTAGAGCAAGGAGAGGTTGAACTCATGGTTAAAGCACTACGCAATTATTACCTATCACCTTAGCTTATTAAGCACCTACATTACTAATCAGGTGAAATGGATCCCAATCCCTCAACCCATCATCATTATCAAGTAAACATAGTCTCATCTCCAATGTTAAGCTTCCTGCTTAACATCCACAACTTCCCAATTCATCATCCTCTAATCATGAATAAGTCCCAGCCGCTATTGACCGTGAGCACGACTGTCATGATAGTTTTGACTCTGCAGAGTTTGCACCACTGTACCCAGATGTAGTGATTTCATCCCCCGTTGCCGGTTGGACTAAAAGAACCTCCATTATGCCAGTGGCCGCGAACCACATTCACACTTCCCAGGTGTGTAGCCAGGAAATCACTACGAGGCCTTTACAAAGGGATTCCCGACGAGCGTGGGCCCACTGAGGTTTCACCCCTAACAGCATACAAGAGGCTCCAACCCCGCTGCAGTGGCCCTCTCTTGAGCCTTGCGGTTCATATGGTAGTCCAGCTGACACCTATTCCCCGCATCATCCAACACACCCATACTACGCCGGAGATACACCTAATTAATTGGCCAAGCTGCCCCATCTCCACTACAGGAAAAACGATCATTGACGACGGCCAGATTTATTGTCGACGGGGCCGTCGTCTTTAATTTTATTGACGACGGCTAGGAAAAGCCGTCGTCAATAACACAGTTATTGACGACAGCTGAGCGAGTACCGTCGTCAATAAATAATTGACGACGGTGCCCGTCGTCTTCAACTTAATTCGGGCCCACTCGAGGAGTTATTGACGACGGTGACCTAGCACCGTCGTCAATAACACAGTTATTGACGACAGCTGAGAGAGCACCGTCGTCAATAAATAATTGACGACGGTGCCCGTCGTCTTTAACTATTATTGACGACGGTGACCTAGCACAGTCGTCAAAAACCCAGTTATTGACGACGGTGACCTGGCACCGTCGTCAATTACCGGAAATATAACCCGTGCGCGAGCCGGGAGGCGGCCACAGTGCCGCCTCCCGACTCGCGCCGCGCGATCAGTCTCGTCGCCCTCCCCGCCGTTCCCCGCCGCTGCCGCCGGTCGCCGCCGCCGCCGGTCGCCGCCGCCGCCGGTCCCCGCCGCCGGTCCCCGCCGCCGGTCGCCGCCTCCCAACTCGCACCGGTCGCCGCCGCCGCCGTCCCCCGGTCGCCGCCGCCCGTCCCCGCCACCGCCGCCGCCCGTCTCCGGCCGAGGTAAGTCCCCTCCCCTCCCCTCCGGCCTCTCCCCGAGTTTGATACAAAAGCTAGAAACCAAACATTATGCTGTCTTCCCTTCATTTGAGAGAGCAAAGCATCTTTATCTTTTTAAGTGATGATGCCGCTGCACAGTGAGCAAAGGAGGCAAGTCACACAAAACATTGGTTGAGGTAATTAAAATTGGAGAGCAAGAATCCTCCACCCCTTTGTGTTTATTCCCTTGTGCTTATGCTGTTCCATCTGGCTTTGTTGTATTGTGTATATACTTATACAGATACCTGCCAGGCATCTTCTTTATATATATGTAGCTGCATTACCCAAGCTTGCGTGTAATGTGAATTAGTTCTACCTAGGTGACCTGATCAAAATATGTACTTGGCAAGTCAGTAATCAGAGGACAAATAGCTACGCAGAATTCAACCCTGAGATAAGCAGAAGTAGGTAACACAAGGCTCAAAGCTTTAATAAAGGATTACATTTTGTGTCTCTAACCATCTATCAACCTTCGATATCTTTTTGATACACACGAACGCACTCATTGCGCTTAACCTCAAAATGAGCATGGTCTCAGGCATTTGGCCTGTTCTGACGATGACGAGGCTCCTAGCTTCGAGAGTGTCGTGGTGGACAAAAGTCGTCATCTGCGAAAGGATGTTCCTGATGGGAGAAAATAATTACTTCGATTTCTTTGGTCGCTGGCTGCACCAACTCTCCCTCATATCTGTCAAAGAGGGTGTCATCATTTGCTTGTTCCAGTTTGCATGGTGAAACTACACCCTTCTACTGCCATGAAACAGGTGTGCATTTTTTTTTCGAAAGGCCAAACAGGGGTGCATTGGAAGCCTACTGTCTGTACTTCGTTCGATTACCCATTTGTGGGTGCTACAGCTATAGTAGCGATGAGGCAACTTGGGTCTGAGTTTGATACAAAAGCTAGAAACCAAACATTATGGTGGTGCATTTGCATTGTGGCTGTTTGAATTTCGAATCGTCTGGAACTCTGAACTTCTGTCCCTTCAGTTTGGCCGCAGTGCCATGGTTTTTTTCTTCTTCTAGATTATTAATCTGGCGCGCGACACTTAACATATATTTTACCTTGGCTGCGTTAGTGATAATGGTAGTACTACGTGCTGTAAGACTAGTATTATTCTGTCGCCCATGTTCCATGACAGCTCCAGTATTCAGTTCCTTTAACACCCCCTTTAGCACAGCTAGATTTTGCTTGATGCATTTGTCAGCCCTAGTACTCGTCAAATTCTGTGAGAATATCAGCAGCGGTATTAATTGTTGATTAATTGTTTAATTAGTATTGTAATTGATTATTGTTTAATTAATACTTTGATTGATTGTGTGATTAGTTACTATATGTAAATAAATGGGTTTCGGCCCGGTCCGGCCTGACACGACCCATTTAGGGTCTGTCACGGCTCATTTAGTGGTAATGTATTAGTCGAGACAGGCACGGAGGACGGCAAGCTCCCGCGCGTGGACGGCGGGCCCAGACGGTGCGGTTTCATCTTTGACCCACTTACGACGGGGCATAACGTACGACGGCTAACCCTAAAGGCGTCGTAAGATAATGGCAGGCCCCAACGGGACATAACTTAGGACGGCTGACCCACTTCTTTGTCTCTCGTTCTTTCCTTCTCTCTCGTTCTTTCCTCTCTCTCTTTTAAATGACTCAAAAACGAAAGATTGACGTAAACCTATACAACATGCGTCACCCGTTTCGAACGGGCCCGTCTCACATGTGTTACGCATGTGAGGCGTGTACGTTCGGAATTGTCCCTTTTTGGACAGCCTGGGAGTGACCGAGGGGGCGTGGCATGTGATGAAACGCGGGTTTAGATCTAGACAAGATTTCGACGGCATAACCCTGTTGTTCTCTGCTGCAACATTTTCGGGCGTGCAGTGGAGAACAGCGGGGTTATGCTGCCGAAATTTCGTTTGGATCCATACCACGCGTCTCGTCATGAGCACGCTCCGCTCGATCACTCTTGGGTGGGTTTAGGACCTATCCTTTTCAATAGATGTAGGGCCGTGACATAAATAAATTATAAAGTAACTATAATTTCCTTGACATTAAACTGCAGATTCAAACATGGGTGAGGATCGTAGTTGGATGTATACCGGTTGGAAGAACAGTTCTGGTGGTCACTCAGATGAGTGGTTCGCAAAGACAAATGCTTTTGTAGATCGAGCTTTTTCATTGTCAAAGATCGATAAGGTGCGGTGCCCATGTACGAAATGTCAAGGTGCAAAGTGTTGGGACAAAGTGAATTTGGTGTTTCAGTTATGTCGATACGGTTTCATGCAAGATTATGAGGTGTGGACCTTTCACGGTGAGACATCTTCTCAACCCTTACAAGTTTCAGATGAGGATGACAACACGGGGGTCGATAGGATGGACGAGATGCTTGATGCCATAAATCCTGAATTGATGGAGGATCCTCCTCCAACGGAGGTTGAAGCGTTTTTCACGCTTCTCAAAGCTTCAGAAGAGCCGTTGCATGAACACACCGAAGTGACGCTCCTTACTTTCATGACTAGATTTATGGCCATTAAGTCTAAGTATTTCTTCTCCAATAACTGCTACAACGATCTTATCAAATTGATCAGTGATATCCTTCCACAACCACATAAAGTGCCTAAAGATATGTATCAGTCTAAGAAGTTGATTTCTGGTCTAGGTATGAAATATGAGAAGATTGATATGTGTCTAGACAATTGCATGCTTTTTTGGAGAGAGCATGCCAACGAGAACAAGTGCTTAAAATGTGGTAAAGCGAGATTTGTCGAAGTTGTTAATGACGACGGTTCAAAAGTAATGACTCAAGTCGCACAGAAGCAGCTTTGCTACTTGCCTGTCACACCTAGGTTCAAGCGTTTGTTTCTATCTAAAAAAACAGCTAGACACATGAGGTGGCATAAAGAAGGTGTACGTGAGAACAACAGCATGATGGTGCACCCGTCGGACGGTGAGGCATGGAAGGCGCTTGACCACTTCGATCTAGATTTCGCCAATGACGCGAGAAATATTCGCTTTGGGTTGGCGACAGATGGCTTCTCACCGTTTAGTACAAACGCCACACCATACTCTTGTTGGCCCGTGTTCGCTATTCCGTACAACTTACCACCATCGCTTTGTATGAAGTATGAGTTCATGTTCCTATGCCTTATTGTACCTGGACCGGATCATCCTGGTTCATGACTGAACGTGATGATGCAGCCATTGATTTAAGAGTTCAAAATGTTATGGACAGGAGTCGAAGCGTACGACTGTTATAGAAAACAGAAATTCAACCTTCGAGCTGCGTACTTGTGGTCTGTTCATGATTTTCCAGCTTACGGCATGTTTTCTGGCTGGAGCACTCATGGTCGATTGACATGTCCAATATGTGCTTCGGACACGGATTGTTTTCGTCTAAGTCATGGTGGCAAGATATGCTACTTTGATTGTCATAGACGTTGGTTACCGCCAAATCACGTGTTTAGGCAACAGAGAAATGCCTTCAGGAAGGGTACCATTGTAAAAAAGGGACCACCACAACGTCTGAACGGGTCGGAAATTGTTAAACAGCTCAACAATCTAGTGCCAGATGAAGGTCGTCCTGGATATTTTGTTGGTTACGGAGAGGATCACAATTGGACTCATATATGTGCACTATGGGAGTTACCGTATATGAAGTCTTTAAATCTAATGCATAACATTGATGTCATGCACCAGGAACGTAACATGGGCGAATGCATCATAAGCACGTGCTTGGATATGACGGGAAAAACAAAAGACAATATAAAAGCTCGGAAGGATTTGGCAGAGGTTTGTAACCGACCAAGTCTTGAGCTCTCCGAAGCTGGTGGCAAACCACGAGCTTCTTTCTGCCTTCGACCAAAAGAAAAGAAAGAAGTCTTCAAGTGGTTGAAACAGTTGAAGTTCCCAGACGGTTTTGCTGCTAGCCTGAGAAGAGCCGTTAATGTTAAGACTGGAAATCTTACTGGTTTGAAGAGCCATGATTATCACATAATCATGGAAAGACTTATGCCGGTTATGTTTCGAGGCTATCTTGACGATGAGGTTTGGAAGGTGTTAGCCGAGCTTAGCTATTTCTATAGACAGCTTTGTGCTAAAGAAATCAAAAGGGAGATGATGGAGAAGTTGGAAAAAGAGATACCCGTGCTTTTATGTAAGATGGAAAAAGTATTTCCTCCAGGGTTCTTCAATCCAATGCAACACCTTCTAATCCATCTTCCATATGAAGCTAAAGTAGGTGGCCCTGTTCAATATAGGTGGATGTACCACATTGAAAGAGCACTCAGATGTCTAAAACCGATGGTTCATAATAGGGCAAGGGTTGAAGGATGCATCGCCGAAGCATTTACACTTCAGGAGATAGGATACTTTTCAAGTGTCTACTTTGCAGAAGAACACAATGTTAATGCATCGGTGTTACGGTATAATATGGCTGAAGCAACCTCTTGTAGCGAACTCTCACTTTTTCAAACGAGAGGCACCACTGTTGGTAGTGGCACGAGCTATGATGCTTCAGCAGATGAAAAGACAGCTGCTTTGTTATACATGTACGCTAACATAGATGGGATGGACAATTTTTTTCAGTAAGTGGTTGTTCAACATCTATACTAATTTGTGTGGTGTGTTATACATCTACACCAATAATTCTTTTTTGTCCTGATTTAGTGAGTTCGATCGACAAAATTGGAAGTCTAAGCAGCAACCTACTAGCAAGCAAATACAAACAATGCGACACTATGGAGTAAATGGAGGACCTAACTTCCAAACGTGGTTTCGAAATCATGTAACGTTTTCCTTGTCTTGTTCCTCTTAGTAATTATGTTCATAGCATAAAATAGTCTTCTTACTTCATATGTTGGACAGTGCAAGACACAAGTCGGTGTTCATGAAGATTTGCAACAACTGTCCAACGGATCCATTAAAGTTAAACTCTTCGGTCGATATGATGTCAATGGGTTCCGATTCCGTTCAACTCAATTTGAAGCTCAACGTCCTCTAAGGGCAACATCAAACACCGGAGTTGTGACAAGGGCCGCCGATGCTGAAGGACATGAAACTAATTTCTATGGGATCATAAACAAAATCCTAGAATTTAGTTTTGCCGGGAGTAAAGACCTTAAAGTAGTCTTCTTTGACTGTGATTGGTTTGATAATAACAATGGAACTCGACAAAACCAATTTGGCATGGTAGAAGTCAAACACAAGGACCGACTACGAGGCTACGACACCTTTGTCCTTGCACACCAAGTCGAACAAGTGTACTATCTACAATATCCATGCGAAAAACTTAGTGCATGGTGGGTTGTACAAAAGGTGAATCCTCGTGAGCGGTTATATACACCGGACAATACTGGTTACATTGATGAGGCAGATGTTGTTTACCAAGAAGAAGAGTTGCCAGATTCTTTTGTCGTTGAGCCTGGTCTACGACTCGATGAATTAGTTGGAGATGCACAAGATGTACAGACTCATAATGTGAAAAAACGAAAACGGCGAACAACCATGACAAAAGATCGATGGTCCGGTTTACGAAGTAGAGTACATGATCGTGATACTGATGAATTTTGAAATTAAGTACAAGTATCGTTTCTTTCATCTCTTCTTTCGTCTTCTATATTTTCCTTTAAATTCATTATCAAATTTCCTTTCATCAGGATGTCATCGAGCAGTAGACGACGGGGGACGCGGGGCTTTCTGCCCCCGAGAGCAGACTCCGTTTTCCAGGGCTGTCAGTCTAGCAATGGTAGACTGTCTCAGCTGTTGGGCCTCGACAGAGGCCAGGGGTCACGAGAGCGGTCACGACAGGTAAAGAATATTAAATTACATAAATTATATAAATAACTTTCTTAAATTTATATTACCAATTTTCAAATTTTTAGGACGACTCTACGTCTGAGGAGACAGAGGCCAGGGGTCCTCTTCAGACACCACAGGTTTCGGAGCCTGTTACAGATCCTGCTTCGGATCCTCTTCAGGTTCCGGCACCGCAGGATTCAGACCCTGCTTCAGAGCCTTCCACAGAGCCTGATGTGGAGCCGGCTACACAGTGGCGTTACAGGAGGAGCCACTACGTGGCTCCTCCTCCGGTTCCTGCACGGCCAGAAGATCGGGTCGTTATTCGTCCGGTTGGCGATAGGTAAGTAAATCTATAACAAATCAATTTAGATATTTTAACACTTATATATGTACTAATTGAGAATCGTGTATTAGGTCTTGGGCCGATGACTCGTTCACGGGTCAAGGACGCCACCGCCAGGTCAACGCTGTCCTGGGCCAGCTCATCCGTTGTCACTACCCCGGTCTAGTGAACGGACGGGCTGCTACGTCTTGGGACGATTACGCTACGGCCCAGGACATTACCTACGGCAACCACCAGGAGCATGTGTGGCATGAATTCATGGTAAGTAAATCGTCTATTTGTTAAATGCGAACCTATTATATGTTAAATACATTAATTTGTATATTTCTACTTGTAGAAATATTACCGTTTGGAGGACGAGGCCCAGCTGGATCACGCTCGCCTGGTCTTCAACAACAACGCTAGGAAGCTCCTGACGCAGTCGATTTCAACGGCTCGCATTCAGGCTACGAAGGCGTACTATAAGTTGCATCCGGACGAGGGTGAGCCGGGGCAGTTTAGGGATGTGGCGGACAAATACTTGACGGAGGCACAATACGCAGAGGTAAATTCTTTATTTTACTTTGCTTCATTATCCAATTTTCATCAATGTTTTCATCCAACAACAAATGTGTGCAGGTCAGCGTACCGTGGCTTGAGTCCTGTCCGGATGCCTACAGTTCCCTGTGTGCTCGTTGGGCGAGCCAGGGCTTCCAAGGCGTGTCGATGACCGTCGACGGAGTCGAGGGACGGACGGGAAACACCGTCTTGGCGGGGACGGCTACGTACGCCTTGCTAAACGGATGGTAAGTGATACTCGAATTATATTCTAGTTAATTTCTATCGCTACCATTGTGCTAACACGTATCGATAGGAGCGCGAGATCGGTCAGGAGCCGACCGCTATCCAGGTGTGGAGGAGGGGTCACATGGGAAGTGACCCCTCGCAGCCTGATCAGCTGTCTTCTCAGACAGCGACAAAGACGTTGGTGAGTTCTTTAGTTGACTTAATTGTATTATCTTTAAAACTTCTGATGACTTTAATTTTCTGTATTTTCAGGAAAAGTATGGGGAGGAGGTGCGGAGACTTCGAGGCGACGATTACGATTGGCAGAACTCGCCGATCGTACCTGAAGCCGCCTATGCAAGCGGTGGCGGTAAACCTCACGGCCGGTGAGTTATGTTGTTTTCATTTACTTTCATTAACTTCGAGATACGAAACTTTAATACTCTTACTTCGTTGTGTAGGTTGGCCATCTTCGATGGAGTAGTAGACTCGAGGGAGGCGCGGTCTTACTCGAGGGCTTCTTCATCGCAGGGTGGATCCAGCAGGCGTTGCAGCCGTGATCTGGAGCTCCAGAGTGTCCAGGAGGAGCTCCAGAGGACGCAGGAAGCGCTGAGGCTCGCGAACGAGAGGCAGGCAGCCGAGCTCCGGGCTAGGGACGAGTATCAACACTCGTACATGCTACAGCTGCAAGCTGCCATGCAGGTAAGTTCAGATCAATGTACTCAACGTTTCTAATATATAAATGACATGTATAATAATTTACTTCATATTTGCAGGCTATGGCCATAGGACAACCCGTTGTCTTTCCTCAGTGGGCGCCGCCACCGATACAGCTACAACAGGGGCCGACGTCAGGAGCACAGGTACAAAATTTCTCATAATAGCTGCAACTAGTTAAATTTGCTCAAATTTAGTTGAATTTGATCAAATTTACTTAAACTTAGAGAAAACTAGATAAACATCCTCAAACTGAGTAAAATATGGTACAACTTACTCAACTATAGTCAAATATGACCAAACTTACTCAAACATAGCCAAAACTTTTTGAACTAGCTCAAACACAAACACTACTAGTCCATACTTCTCAAACTTAGTAAAATATGAGCAAACTTACTCAAACATAGCCAAATCTAGCTAACTTGCTCAATTTTAACTTGTAATGAGTTTATTTAATCTTATACACATTTGTGAACTTCTAATTTGTCTAACTATATATGTACATCATAGGGATCGGCGACGCGGGCTCAGGAAACTCCATCCCCTCAGCAACCAGCGTTTGGACGAGCGCACGACGACTTCCTGGACTCCGGTGGCAGCGGTCGGGGTAGCGTAGGGTAGTGTGGCGTGCGTATAGTGTTTTTATGCAATTCTGTGATGTATATTTTAATTGCCTGTGATCTGGCCATCGAGCCAGGGCTGGCCTCGAAGCCAGGGCAGGATTTTCTATTTTTTAAAAAAAAATTGAAAAGCTTATTGACGACGGTTTCTGGTACTTGGCCGTCGTCAATAAGCCATAAGTATTGACGACGGCCAGGTATCAGAAACCGTCGTCAATAAGCAATTGTTATTGACGACGGCCTAGTGTAAACCGTCGTCAATAAGCCATTGTTATTGACGACGGCTTAGTGTAAACCGTCGTCAATAAGCTTATTGACGACAGCCTGATTTAGCTGTCGTCAATAAGTTTATTGACGACAGCTAGATTTAGCTGTTGTCAATAAATTTATTGACGACGGTTACCGTCGTCAATAAACTTATTGACGACTAATAATTGACAACAGCTGGAAACCGTCGTCTGTAAACATTTACCGTCGTCAATAAGTTATTGACGACGGTAGTGTCCTTATTGACGACGGTTTCCAGCCGTCGTCTATAGTCCCGATTCCTGTAGTGCTCAGCATGTGGTTGGCACGGTAAAGCCAGGTTACATGCTCCATGAACCGGTACTTAGGATCTAGGCAAGTACTAAACACGAACCCGAGTCTCGTGCACCCAGCACCAACCAAATCATCCAACTTGCCTCGATCCCTACCTCTACATAACTCATAATATCTCATTCAAGAGTAAGGTAAATAAATTGATGATCTCATATCCCAATTATCCCATTCTAAGCATGGCTAAGCATAAGCATATAAATAAATGACATGATATAATAAATCCTAACTCAAGCTACAAGGAAACAAGGTAATGCAATTCTAGGGAAACTTCCTAGCATGGGTTTCATATTTCAATTGACAATGCAAATAATTCTATCTACACATCCTAATATAGGATCAAAGTGGTCAAGGACACTTGCCTTCTTCCTGCTGCTCTGAGAATGGAAAATCTTGGTCTCGGAAGGGGAGAACATGCTCTGGGGCAGGTTCTACTCATGCCAACACATAGCAAAAGAAAACAACAATCTATAAGCCATAGTTCACACTTTCACTGATGCAAACCACACATACATACATATGGGAGTCCTTCACATTTATAAGTGTTGTGGTTACCCTAGATGTGTTGATTTTTGGCCTACATGCACTTTTAAACATATATATATTATTTCTAACTTTTGTTTTCAGATTTCTATTTGCACACTATATATGAATTTCTAATTTGAACAAATTCTTTATATTTAATTAATACACTTCTTATCCACAAAGTTTGCATGAAAGGTATTTCCCTACTCCAAATAAGTTTTCAGATCTTCTACAAAATCCTAAATTGAAGTTTTTGGATTTGGAAGCCTCATTTATCATTTTCTAATTATGCATACCTATTTTCCTATATTTTCAGATTTATTTTATATGCCTAAAAGTGAACTTTACTATTAAAATAGTAAGACACATCATCTAAACAGAATAGGTTCTGATCTAAAATTTCAATAATATATTTTTGAACTTCCTCTCTGATGTGAAACAAATTAAATTTATTTTACTAGTTTTTAGAATTATTTCCTAGCCTAAAATGTGTTTCTAGAGAAAATAAAAATGAGCAGCACTTAGGCAGATTTCATTTCAGCCTAAAATCTACTTTTAACTCATTCTAAAGTTTTCCAAGTGCTAGGAGAGTTTAAATTTGAATTTGCACATGTGTTTGCCTTATCCTTTAAATTTAAATCCTAGTCACATATTCAAATTTCTGAATTTAATATCATATATGGTCAAAAAGGTAAATCCACCCTACTTCAGGGTCTAATTTACTATTTCCTAAATTTCCAGGGGTCTAACTACACACAACAGAGGGGGTTTCCTAATTTTTATTAAGTCCAGGGGCTAAAACTGATTTTTAACTGAATTTACACGAATTTCTGAAGGTCCAGCTAGGGGCTAGATCAGAAATTTCCGGGGCTAGCTCGTGTTTTCCGAAATCCCCAGGGGGTAGCGCGTAAGAATCCCGGCCTTTATAACGCGGGGCTGACGTGGACCGTCCGATTTAAAACAGACGGCTCAGATTAGATCGCCGAACCGGTACGCGTCGGTTTTATTTCTAACGTGCGATTTAAAATAGACGGCCCCCAAAGGGCCACGTCGCCCTGGCCGGAGCCAGCCCGCGCGCGCAGCGGCGCACGGCGGCAAAGGCACGATCTCGCCGGCGCAGCCTCGGTTTTTGCCGCTACACGCTAGAGCTCGCATCTTTTTGCATGGATCGGCTGTGGGGGTTTAGGGGATGCTCACCGAGGGGGTTTCCTGCACTCGGAGGCTCTGGAAGTCGGTCGGCGGCGAGCTTCAACGGCGAGGGTCTTCGGTGCACGTCCGAGTGGCAGTTGGGGCGCAAGACACGTCGTTTCCTTCACCTGCAGGGCTCCCCGACAGCGGTGGAACGTGATCAGCACGTTAGATCAGGGAATTTGAGCAAGGATCGACGGAAATCGGCTGTAGAAACTTCGGTTCTCACCAGAGAGAAAAACGGGCGATCGGGGGGGGGGGGGGGGAAACAGTGCGATTGTCGGCGTTTAAATAGGCGAGGGAGGGCGGTGGTCTGTTGAAATCATGTTGGGGGAGTCCGGGACCGGAAATCGGGGCTGGGAGCGTGGGTTCCGGGGGTTGTTTTGATCGGGCGCGAGAGAAGAGTCCGGGGTCGGGTGGGCGCGCGGGAGGAGAGGGATGACACGGAGGCCCCGCGTGTCAGTGAGAGGAAGAGAGGGGGCGCGCGGGGTCTTGGGCTGGCGCGGGGGGGGGTTTCGGCCCACTGGCCGGTTCCGGGTTTTCTTTTTCTTTTTCTTTTTCCTTTTCTTTTTCTGTTTTGATTTGAATTTGAATTCCAGTTTGAATTTGAATTTCTGCACCACATGCAATACGTCCAAAAGTTTTTAAATTCCCCTCTTTAGCGGTTTTGGGGTGTTACATGAACACATTTAGATTAGTCGCACACACGGTTTCTTTAACAGATCGGTTTTCTGCTGAGTGGTGTTTTGTTGTTTCCGCTGAAAAGTTTTTATCTACCATTCACCCCCCTCTGGTAGCTTTACACATGTACTTCGATCCTACAATTGGTATCAGAGACAGGTTGCTCTAATCTTTGTGATTTGCATGTGTTTTGACTAATCATCATGGAGAAATACTCGGCCAAACCTTGTGTGTTTAGTGGTATTGATTTTCAGGTTTGGAAGGCACGCATGGAAGCTTTCATCGAGGCGCAAGGCTTTGTAATATGGGAAAAGGTGTACAAGCCTTACGATGTGCCTTCAAACGATCAAGTCACGGCTACAAACATGAGAGATGTCAACAACAACAACAAGGCTCGGAACTTGATCATACAAGGACTAACTCAGAGCGACTTCGACCGTGTTGCACACCTCCGATCGGCATATGATTTGTGGAGAGCACTTTGTGACTACCACGAAGGATCCAACACGATCAAGGAGGTAAGACCGGATATATTCAAGAAAGAATACATGCGCTTTGAGATGCAACCCGGTGAGTCCATTGATGACCTCTTTGCTCGCTTTAATAAAATTCTCAGCAACTTGCGTAGCGTCAATGTTAATTTTTCAGATGCTGAAAATGCTAGGCAATTACTAAGTGCATTAGACATGTCAATTTGGGAGATGAAAGTAACATCCATACGTGAATCCACTGTCATGAGTACTCTTACATTAGATGTGCTTTATTCTAAGCTAAAAACTCATGAAATTGACATTATATCACGTAAGAACCCAAATAAGACTATTGCATTTGTCTCACAACGTGATATGCCTAGCTCCGTCCAATCATCTAGCAATACACTTGCTTTGCTGTCTTCACTAACCCTGGAACAGATTGAGGAGTTTCCAGAGGAGGAGCTAGTACTTCTTTCTACTAGGTTCTCAAAAGCATTGCAAAATGTGAGAACTAGAAGGAGAGGAAGCTCCGGACCTCAACGATGCTTTGAATGTGGTAAGACAGGACACTTTCGTACAGATTACCCTAACCTTTCAGGTCCTTCTAACTGTGATGAAAAGCAGAATAAAGTAAAGTCCTCTTTTGGCAACACCAACAAGAAAAAGAAGGGTTTTACAGGACGCAAACTGATAAACAGTTTCATCACCGCACTTCAAGAACTTGGCTCGAGTGATGTAGACATTGGAAGTGATGAAGATGAAGATGATCTAGCAAACTTGTGCTTCATGGCGGCCAAATCAAAATCAAGTATGGAGGATGCAGAACACAACAGTGACAACGAAGAGGTATGTCCTACTTACGAAGAAATGTGTGATGCTATTTCTCGTTCCACTATTATTGTTAAGAAAAAGGACAAAAAGCTTAGGGACAATGCTGTTAAAATTGAGTCACTAGAATCTGAAATTAATCGTTTAAAATCCTTGATTCCTAGTGATGATTCTTGTTCCTCATGTGATTTAATATATGAACAATTGTCCTCTCTAAGAAGTGCACACACCTCCACACTTGATAAACTTGAACTTGAAATCGAAAAGAACAAAAAGCTTGCTGCACTTAATGACAAAAACTTGAAAGATGCTTGTTGTTCTACAATTGATTTGCATTGTTCTACTTGCGATGATCTTGATAAGAAACTACAAGATGCTATGAAAGAAATTTATATATTGAACAATGCTTTACGTTCTCATGAAGTTAAATATTGTTCCAATTGCAAACTAAAAGGAAAAACTTCATGTCAAAATTTCCTTGATCTATCAATTAAACTTGATAACATGCATAGGACATTAGATCGGTTTTGTAATGGGAATAAGAACCTAAACTTGCTGCTGAATTCTTCCAAGTCTTACAATGATAAAACTGGTTTAGGTTTTGATTCACATGCTCATGCTAAGGAACATCCACCTAAAATTGTAAAATCATTAGGATGTGGTTTCATTCAAACAGTTCCTAAACAAAAAGAAGTGGTTTTTAAATCTGCAGGAGTGTTGTCACATTCGGGTTCAAATAAGCATACTGCATGCTCATCTAGACATGAACACAAAGTTAAATTTCATTGTACCTATTGTGGTAGAGATGGTCATGTCATAGATTTTTGTTATAGACTAGCTAAACAACATAAAAAGGAAAGAATGCAAGCTACATCTTATAACTCTCATGCAAAATTTGCTGCACATACTAAACCGAATGTCAGGAACATGCAACCTGCTGTTATGAGTCGGAAATATTCAATGTTTACCTCCGGAGCTTCAGTTTTTGCCTCCGAAGATTCAGTTTTTTCCTCCGGACCTTCTGTTTTTGCCTCCGGAGCTACTGATTTTCGTGCTACACAAGTAACACCTCATAGGTCAGTAGTTAAGAACAAAAAATATCAAACTTTGACTCATAAACCTGCTGTTTTATCTCAGCTGTCGCATGTTATTCCTGCTGGACATCGTGTGACTCAGTACTGGATTCCTAAATGCCTCTTAACTAACCCTAGTATTGAGTCATCGACGTATTATGCTTCTATGTAGGTTACACGCTTGAGGAAGGAGAACATTTGGATTGTGGATTCAGGTTGCTCACGCCACATGACCGGTAACAAAGAATAGTTCTCCTCTCTCTCTCTTTTGTGTCACGTGTAGAGAATGTTACTTTTACCGATAATTCTTCAACTCCAATAATTGCTAAGGGTTCGGTTAGAGTAAATGATCACTACACTTTGAAGGATGTGGCACTTGTTAAAAATTTGAAATACAACTTGCTTTCTGTTTCACAATTGCTAGATGAAAATCTGGAAATTATTTTCAATAAAAACTGCTGCAAAGTTGTAGGTTCAAATAGTGAGCTTATTTTTAGCATGTCTCCGTTTGGAAGAGTTTTTAAAGCTGAATTTGATATGTCTTCCTCTAAGCATAGATGTCTAGTTTCAAATGATTCCAAAGATTTATATTTTTGGCATCGTAGACTTGGTCACGTAGGCTTTGATCATCTCACGCGTGTTAGTGCTCTTGATCGCATACGTGGGCTGCCTAAGCTTAAAGGGGACAAAGAAATTGTGTGCTCTTCTTGTAGACATGCTAAGATGGTTGCAGGTTCACATGCTCCTCTCACAACAACCATGGCAACTGAACCGGGTCAACTTTACACCTTGACACCGTAGGACCTTCATGTGTTCAATCCTTCGGAGGTAAATGGTATGTTCTTGTGATTGTTGATGACTATTCTAGATACTCTTGGGTTTACTTTATGGCATCTAAGAATGAAGCTTTTAGTAACTTTAGAACTTTATTTCTTAGATTATCAATTGATCACCCAGAATCTTTAAGAGCAATTAGAAGTGATAATGGAACCGAATTTAAAAATCAATCGTTTGATCACTTTTGTGCTGAAAATGAAATAGATCATCAGTTTTCTTCACCATATGTACCTCAACAAAACGGTGTTGTAGAGAGAAAGAACAGAACCTTAGTTGAGATGGCTAGGACTATGCTTGATGAATATCAAACTCCTAGGAAATTTTGGGCTGATGCAATTGCAACCGCTTGTTATATCTCAAATCGTGTTTTCTTGTGTGCTAAGCTAGGTAAAACACCATATGAGCTCAGTTTTGGACATAGGCCTAGTGTCACACACTTTAGGGTCTTTCGTTGCAAATGCTTTGTTAATAAACATGGTAATCTTGATAAATTTGAAGCTAGATCTGTTGATGGCATGTTTCTTGGTTATCCATCTCATACTAGAGGCTACCGTGTGCTTTTACTTGATACTTACAAAATTGTGTAGACTTGTGAGGTTTCTTTTGACGAAGCTAGCCTAGGTACTAGTTCAAATATTGCAGGTCCGGATCCATATCCGCAGGGGGGGGAGTATTTTCGTTGAAGAAGAGGAAGAAGTGGTGCTGCTGCCCGAAAATTCAGCAGCTAATGACATTGTTCCAACACCTGATCTTGATTCACAGCCAGCACCGACGACCACCATTGCTGGTCCAGATCCTCCTCACGACACAAGCTCATCTATTTGTGATGAACATGAAGAAGAAGAAGACGCTCGTGAAGTGTCCACTCCCCTCCGGATTCTCAAAAGTCATCCTCCACAACAAATTATTGGAAGCTTGCATGAACGAGTTACAAGATCCAGATTATTCGACCCCAATTCTCATGCTCATTCTGCTTTTGTTGCTTCTTTTGAACCCAAAGATATATCACACGCACTCACTAATGATTCTTGGATTATTGCCATGCAAGAAGATTTAAAAATTTTTGAAAGAAATAATGTTTGGAAACTTGTACCTACACCTCAAGGTCACACTTTAATTGGAACTAAATGGGTGTTTAAAAATAAAGAAAGTGAGGATGGGGTTGTGGTTAGGAATAAGGATAGGTTGGTTGCGCAAGGTTTCGCACAAGTTGAAGGTCTAGATTTTGATGAAACTTTTGCTCCTGTTGCTAGATTAGAAGCCATACGAATTTTGTTAGCTTTTGCTGCATCTAAAGGTTTTAAGCTATATCAAATGGATGTTAAAAGTGCGTTTCTTAATGGCTACATAGATGAGGAGGTTTATGTCAAACAACCACCTGGTTTTGAAAATCCAAAATTTCCTAATCATGTTTACAAACTGTCCAAAGCCTTGTACGGTCTCAAACAAGCCCCTAGAGCATGGTATGATAGGTTAAAAACATTCTTACTTGAAAAGGGGTTTACCATGGGCAAGGTTGATAAAACTCTTTTTGTGCTTAAGAATGGCAATGACTCATTATTCGTTCAAGTGTATGTGGATGATATTATCTTTGGTTGTGCTTCTCATGATCTTTTGTCCAAGTTTTCAGCTATTATGAGTTCAGAATTTGAGATGAGTATGATGGGAGAACTCAAGTACTTTTTGGGGCTGCAAATCAAGCAAACCAAGGAGGGTACCTTTGTGCACCAAACAAAGTATACAAAAGATCTCCTAAGGCGCTTCAACATGGACAAAAGCAAGCCTCTTCGGACACCAATGGGAACAGAAACAACACTTGAACTTGATGAAGATTGTGACCCCGTTGATCAAAAAGAATATAGAAGCATGATCGGATCACTTTTGTATCTCACGGCATCAATACCGGACATACAATTCAGCGTATGTCTTTGTGCACGGTTTCAAGCCTCCCCACGTGCTTCACATCGTCAAGCCATCAAAAGGATTCTCAGGTACTTACATGGAACTCAAGAATTTGGCATTTTTCTTCCTTCTTCCTCAACCGTTACTTTGAAAGATTTTTCCGATGCTGATTTTGGGGGTTGTAGGATTGATAGGAAAAGTACTTCTGGTGCTTGTCATTTTCTTGGTAATTCACTTGTTTCCTGGTCCTCTAGAAAACAAAGTTCAGTTGCACAATCCACAGCCGAATCTGAATATGTAGCTGCTGCTAGTGCTTGCTCACAAATTCTTTGGATTGTTCAAACACTTAAGGACTATGGGGTTGATCTAGATAGTGTTCCACTGTTTTGTGATAACACTAGTGCCATTTGCATTGCTAAAAACCCTGTGCAACATTCGAGAACTAAGCACATTGACATTAGGTATCATTTTCTCCGTGATAATGTCGAAAAAGGGAACATTGTGCTTCACCATGTAGATACCGAACAACAATTGGCTGACATTTTTACAAAACCTTTGGATTTCACTCGTTTTTGTTACACTCGTAGTGAAATAGGGGTTATGCATCCTCATGGCTTAAATTGAGGGAGAATTTTGAAACTTGGGAAGTCTATGTGTGAATCTGAAATTAAAATAATATCAGCATAGTATGTCATGCATATATGACTTTGTGATTCCCTTTTCATGCTGAAAGTTCTTACTACATTACTCGTGTTATACATTTTGTAGTTTTTACCATGTCTAGTAATTGGAATGATTACTTACACTAAATCTGGTCATGGTCGAACTTTCTTGCTGTTTTGAACTTGTTGCATGCTCACAAGTGCCTTTAATCATAAAGAATTAATCAAGTAATCAACTCACATGTTGAGTTTTTATGTTCAAAATGAGAAAAGATCAAGAGAATATGCATGCATCGCACTTCTTCTTTTGAGATGGCTTATCATTGCACTTAGATATGAACTTGAAAAGAGTTGTGTATGACTAAAACCATGTCCTTAAGCTTCTGACTGTCAAATGACTTAGGCTTGGCTTGGTTGGTTAGAATAAGGCTGATGCTGCATATAATCTCTTGCAAATGTCATAAGATCAAAATTTATGCTTTAAATGATAAATAAAATGCAGCAACAAGTGTCATGCTTTCAGGTCTTGAAATAGTTAAGTTTGTGAGATCATGACTTGCTTAAATTGAAAATTACACTTGATCTCTAGCATGGCTTACACTACTTTATGTATCTCATTGATGTGATAGTGTAAGTTACTTGACAGTATGATTTGGATGAGCTTTGTTTTCTATGTATATGTTATAATGTGCTCATAACAAATTGAAATTTCTCTTTTGTACCTTGCTGAATACATTGTCAAAGGGGGAGAAATTGATCACACATTGCACACATTCACAAGTGTTTTGGCACGATTCTTCTCAGGGGGAGAATTTTTGGTATTTTTGTTTTTCTTCATTTTATTTCTAATTTACAAAGGGGGAGAAATTGTTTTTAAAACTTTTTATGTGAATAAGCCAATGTTCGGATTTTAAGTGGTGTTGCCAATGCATTCATCAAGTGGGAGATTGTGAGACCTATGTGTGCTGAATACATTGGCTTTGATGATAAAAGTTTTGAATACTACCAAAACACCTTTTTAACAAGGTCCGACGATAGGTCCGACTTGCTTTGTCTAGGTCTGACTTATTTTGGCTAAGTCCGACTTGTTTTTGCTAGCTCCGGTGCTAGGTCCGACTAGCTTTGTTAAATTCCATGCTAGGTCCGACTAAGCTTTAGTAAGCTCCGGTGCTAGGTCCGACTAGCTTTGGTAAGCTCCGGTTCAAGGTCCGGTTAGCTTTGGTAAGGTTCGGAGCTTGATTGCAATGGTTCTGCTTTTAACTTGCAATGTTTCAAACTTGCTTTACTCTTATGGAAAGTTTGCTTAGTATTATTTTACTATGTTTTTGGTGTGTTTTGGTGGTTATGGCTGATATCATTTTGCTATGGTTTACAACATTCTTATGTGAGGTGCTCACGTAAGATGTTGTAGTTTCGTAACTAACGAGAGTCAAGTCAAGGACTTGTGCTTGGAAGTATTGATTGTTTATTCATGTGCAGATGTTGCTTGAGTTCAAGACATGGCTGGTGACGGGATCCATTGAACTAGTCTTAGGGAGAAGATGAGGTTCAACAACCAAGTTCAAGAGGAATTATGGTTGAGTTGATCTGAAGGTTGTGCAGTATGTTTGAATCAAGAACAATGCATATGAAGATATCTTGGACATTGTTGGAAGATGTTTGCACGTGTGCAAGGAGTGCATGGACGTGGCTGCATGGTTCCAAGGCGTGATGAAGAGATGTGGACGTAAAGAATTGGTCGGAAAGGTCCAACCGACTAGGTTATGGACTCAGGCTGCGGCTGAGTCGTGTTCGACTCAAATATGGAAAGTTACTAAGGTTTTTGGAAGTCTTAAGATTGCTTCTATCTGCGTGTAGAAGAGTCTTGAGCAGTATTGGAAAGTTACAGTTTGAATCCAAGTAGGAGTAGGAGTCCTAGTTTGAATTGGGTTGGCCTTAGGGCTGGTTATATTAGGAGGGGAGGCCAAGGCTCATGTGGGCACGACTTTGGGGCTGTTCCTCTTGTGTTTTGATAAACAAAATTCGTATTCTAAAGGAACTTTTGTGCCTTTTTCGTCCGACTTGTTTCAGACAAGTTTTTCTCGTCGAGTTTCTGTTCAGCACTACCTTGCTTTGGTGGTTTTATTATAACTCGAGTTTTACAGATCCAATTGATGTGATTCTTTTTGGGTTGTCTTCACAACTTGATTATCTATCATCTGTGAAAATTTCACGGTCATTGAATTTGTGGTTTCTGATCTACACGAGTTTCTTTGCAGTATTCCAGAACTGTTTTTCTCGCGTAGGACAGGTTGACCATTGTTTGATCTTTCGATCGTAACTTGAGTTTCTCTCAACGGATTTTCATGATTCTTGTTGTGACGTCTTCGTGACTTGATTCTCTACAATCTATACGTGTTTTGTCACAGTTGAACACATTTAGATTAGTCGCACACATGGTTTCTTTAACAGGTCGGTTTTCTGCTGAGGGGTGTTTTGTTGCTTCCTCTGAAAAGTTTTTATCTACCATTCACCCCCTCTGGTAGCTTTACACGTGTACTTCGATCCTACACCGGACCTCACTTCCTCCGCAGGGGTGAGCTCCGAGAGCGACGCGTGTCCCGCGGGTCGGACCTCTCGGAGGCGAGCTCCGAAGGATCCACGTGTCACGCGCGGCTGGGCCTCGCTTCTCTGCAGAGTTTAGCTCAGGAGGTGACACGTGTCCCGCGGGGTCGGGCCTCGCTTCCCTGCAGAGGCGAACTCCGCAGGCAACACGTGTCCAGCGGGGCTGGACCTCACCCCTTCCTCAGAGGCGAGCTCTGAGCCTGCCATGTGGCCAGTCAGCGGCGGACCTCACCCTCTCTGCAGGGATGAGCTCCGAAGGCGCCACGTGGCCAGCGGGCCGCAGGAAGTGTCTATAGCACTCCTCGGCGAACTGGAATTGGCTCCTTTCGGCTATCTTTCTGATTCTTTCTCCGTTTCTACTTCTTTTAAAATGTTTCTCTATATGAAATATGTATGCATGCATTGATTCGAAATCGAGGGTGTTACAAACCTACCCCCTTAAACTGAATCTTGCTCTCGAGATTCGATAGAGTAGAGAATAGATGAGGGAATTTTGCCTTTAGGTCCTCCTCACGCTCCCATGTAGCTTCGGCTTCCGTGAGATGGCTCCACGGTACCTTGCACCTGCGGATCACTTTGTTCCTCGTGACCCTTTCCTTAACGTCCAAAATTTGGACAGGGTGCTCTACATAGGTCAGATCCTCTTGAAGCTCGAGCTCATCCATTGGTACTTGTTCTTCCGGTACTCTCAAGCACTTCTTGAGTTGGGATACGTGGAACACGCCATGTACGTCGGAGAGGTGCGTTGGGAGCTCTAATTGATATGCTACCTCTCCTCGCTTGCCTAAAATCTTAAATGGCCCGATGTAGCGAGGTGCTAACTTTCCTTTGACGTTGAAACGTTGTTGGCCACGGATAGGCGATACCTTAAGGTACACGAAGTCTCCTACTTCGAAGGTCAACTTTCTTCGCCTATTGTCCGCATAACCTTTTTGTCGTGACTGAGCAGCCTTCAAATTTTCTCATATCGTTTGGACTTGCTTCTAAGCTTCTTGCAACACTTCGGGTCCAAACACTTGGTTCTCTCTGGTCTCATTCCAGAACAGCGGCACTCTACACCGTCTACCATACAATGCTTTGAAAGGTGACATCTTTAAGCTGGCTTGATAGCTGTTATTGTATGAGAACTCAGCATACGGCAAGCTTTTATCCCAACTACGCCCATGTTTCAAGGCGCAGGCTCTCAACATATCTTCTAAAATTTGGTTTGTCCTTTCAGTTTGCCCGTCAGTTTGCGGGTGATAAGCGGAGCTGAAATCCAGTCGTGTACCCATAGCTTCATGCAGCTTCTTCCAGAACCTAGAGGTAAATTGGGTACCCGATCTGAAACTATCCTCTTCGGAACTCCATGACAACACACAATTTGCTCCATATACAGCTCGGCTAGTCCCGTGACGCGGTACGTGGTTCTAACCGGAAGGAAATGGGCGGTTTTCGTCAATCGGTCCACAATAACTCGGATGGAGTTGTAATTCGACCGAGTACGTGGTAATCCGACGATGAAATCCATGCTGATGTCTTCCCACTTCCACTCAGGTACTTTCAATGGTTGCAACAGTCCAGCGGGTCTTTGATCTTCGGCCTTCACCCGTTGGCACGTGTCGCATAAGGCAACATATTCAGCTATGTTCCTTTTCATACCATTCCACCAATAGCAAGTTTTCAGGTCCTTGTACATCTTTGTACTGCCGGGATGTATGGAATAAGGTGAGTCAAGTGCCTCCTTTAATATCGTGTCTCGGATGTGCTTCACGTTAGGTACACAAATCCTTTTTCCTAACCGAAGGGTACCCTTCTCGTCTTCCTTGAAGTCCTTTTCTATGCCTTGTTGGATTCTTTCCTTAATCTCCTTAATTTCCTCATCCGTGGCTTGGCCATCTCGCATCTCTTGTTCCAGCGAGGAATGGAGTTCCATCACTTCCATCTCGTTCAAGAACCCGAGATGTAACCGTTCGAACTCCTTGCGCAGCTCGGGCGGTAGCTCCCGAACCGTGAGTTGGTGACATGCTCCCTTTCGGCTCAATGCATCAGCTACTACATTGGCCTATCCGGGGTGATAGTTGATTCCAACATCATAATCCTTGATGAGTTCCAACCATCGACGTTGCCTCAAATTCAAATCCGTTTGCGTGAATATATACTTGAGGATTTTGTGATCCGTATAGATCTCACATCGGTGGCCAAGGATATAATGTCTCCAAATCTTTAATGCATGCACCACAGCTGCGAGTTCCAAATCATGCGTGGGGTAATTCAGCTAGTGTTTCTTTAATTTTCTCGACACATAGGCTACCACTTGTCCTTTTTGCATGAGCAAACACCCACGACCTTGTCTTGATGCGTCACAATATATGTCGAAGCTCTTGCTCACGTCCGGCAATACCAAAACCGGCGCTGTGGTTAGCCTTTTCTTGAGCTCCTCCAAGCTTTCTTGACATGCTGGTGTCCACTGAAATGCTTTTCCCTTCATTAGCAATTCAGTCATAGGTTTCGCTATTTTGGAGAAATCCTTGATGAACCGGTGATAGTATCCAGCCATCCCAAGGAAACTCCAAATATCCCTCACGTTCTGCGGTTGGTTCCACTTCAGAACATCTCCCACTTTTCCGGGATCAACCGACACTCCTTCCTCGGAGATGATGTGGCCTAGGAACGATATCTCCTTCAGCCAAAATTGACATTTGCTGAGCTTGACATACAATTGATGCTCTCGCAGTTTCTGCAATGTCAATCTCAAATGTTCTTCATGTTCCTCCTCGCTTTTCGAATACACCATGATGTCGTCGATGAAAACCACGACGAACTTGTCCAAGTACTCCATGAAGACCTTATTCATGAGGTACATGAAGTATGCGGGTGCATTCGTTAACCCAAAAGACATAACGGTATATTCATACGAACCATACCGTGTTCGAAAGGCAGTCTTGGTTATGTCGGAGGGCTTAATCTTCAGCTGGAAATATCCCTATCGAAAATCAATTTTGGGGAAAACTAGGGCACCTTTCATTTGGTCAAACAGGTCCTCTATACGGGGCAGCGGGTATTTATTCTTGATCGTCACCTCATTGAGAGACCTATAATCCAGACACATCCTTTGGGTCTCATCCTTCTTGTCCACGAAGAGCACGGGGGCTCCCCACGGTGACGAGCTTGGGCGAATAAAACCCTTTTTTAGCTGCTCCTGAATTTGCTTCTTAAGTTCCACTAGTTCATTAACAGGCATCCTATATGTCCTCTTTGCTATAGGTGCAGTTCCAGGTACCAAATCAATGGCAAACTCAATGTCCCGGTCAGGTGGCATACCTGAAAGTTCTTCCGAGAACACGTCCAAAAATTCTTGAACCACCGGAACACTTTCCAATGTTGCTTCTTCGACGTGGTTCAACGTTGCCTTCTCGGTTGCCGGTTGGGCTGACTCGAACTCAATATGAATTCCGTGCTTGTTTGTCAACTGCACGCTCCTCTTAGCACATTGTATTACTCCATTGTGCTTGCTTAACCAATCCATTCCAAGTATTATATCAAGTCCTTGGGAATCCAAGACAATAAGGTTGGCAAGGAAGTCTACCCCCTTTATTTTAAGGTTTACTTTCGGACATACTATATTAGTCCTCATCTCTCCACCGGGAGAATTAACCAACATAGTATATTTCATGTGTGATATGGGCAGATTATACTTGGCAACATACTTCGATGATATGAATGAATGCGATGCTCCGGAATCAAATAAAACAGTGGCTGGGTTGGAGTTGGCAAGGAACATACCAATCACGACGTCCTCAGCTTGTTGCGCTTCCTCAGCGGAGACATAATTCACGTTGCCACGAGCGTAGTTCTGCTGTCCATGGTTACCTTGCGTAGCTCCTCCGTTCGGCCGTGGGTTCTGCTTTGGCGCGTTGGTCGGCTGTCCAAGGCCTTTCCTCCGGCACTGACTTGCAAAGTGTTCCGTCTCTCCGCATGCAAAGCATGCCTTGTTGCCCAAGACAGGAGGGACGTTGGGACGAGGGTAGTTTTGAGCATATGCGCCCATGTTGGGTCGGGGCGCAGGAGGCAAAGGCACACGAGGTGCTTGCATAACAGGACGTTGCTGTGGTGGTTGATTAGGGCGAAAAGTAGAAGCGGATGAGCCATACTGTGGTGCAGCTGGGGGCATGAAACGGGGACGTACATTGCTCCCTTGTGGCTGGTATGGCATTTTTCTCTTGCCCTCATGTTCGATCTCACGGATCTTGCTCTCAACCACTATAGATTTGTCAACTAGCTTCTGGAAGTTTACATAGTCATTGTTGAGCAGTTGAACTTGAATCTCATTGTTCAACCCTCTCATGAACAAGTATTGCTTCCTTTGATCCGAGTTGACATCCTTGGGGGCAATACCTTGAAAGCTGTGTGAACATGTTCAGGTACTCATTCACGCTCTTCTTTCCTTGGCGGGGACCTTCGAACTCTTGCCTTTTGAGCATCATGACTCCAGCAGGGACGTAATGAGAGTGGAAACTCTCCTTGAACTCAGTCCAAGTGACAGTCTCCTGGTTGACATGAGCATTGCACAATGTGTCCCACCAGTCAGCGGCTGCGATGCGAAGAGAACTTTCTCCCGATCATTGCACTGAACAATGGCAAGCTTCTTCTCCATGGATTTCAACCAACCATCAGACTCCATGGGATCATTAGGTTTTGCAAAAGTGGGTGGTCGAGTCCTCATGAACTCTCCCAGTCTGTTGTGAGCCGGCGGTGGTGGTGGTGGTGCAGGAATAGGGTTTGGATTGTGGTTGTTGTTGGCTTTCAGCTGACACAAAGTTTGGATCATATTTTGCATGATCTGATTCTGCATAGCCATCAACCGTTCAAGGTTGTTTGCACCAGCCCCGGGGTTAACATTCTCAAGAACTTCATCGTGGCCATCCTCTTGTGGTTCCTGATTGCCAAGAACGTTCCTCCTTTGATGGCTGGCGTTTTTCCTCACCATTTGTGAGAGAGAGTTGAGTGGAACAGAAGTTAGAAGTTTAGATTGATCCCCCCAACTATATGCATCAAGGGTTATGAACTAAATAACTTCTTTTATTAATGAGGATGTGAACAAGTGCCAAAACACCTCACATCTCTCTACTATGTGGATGTGGACGACGCTGAAGCGTCCCACAACTCACACTAAGCACTCAAACACAAGCAATCATCAAAAAAGTTCACACCACTCCTATTCAAGCTTATTCAATGGGAATCCTAAACTTAATCATGTGAACTGGTGTTGTTCCCGCCATGTGACGGGGGTGGTCCATGCATGGGCGCATGCCATAGTGAGTTGGCAGTCCACGTATGGTTAGATGGCGTTGATTGGGAACACCAGCGCCATCTATAAATGGGACATGAGAAAACTTTGAGAAGGAAGAAATAACTCTAATACATCAGAAGTTATGGAGCAGGAAAGCAAAGGTGTCGTTGTCCAAAAGAAGAGACAAGGAGGGGTTGAAAATAGCACCTTGCGGTGGCTGAATTGACAAGGAAGTGCAGCAGCAAGCAACTTTCGAAAATAGAAGTTTAGAGGGGTGTGCCTATGTGTTTTAGGGTGTCCATTCTACCTAGGCTTGCATCCTACGGTCAATGTGGTTCTGATGCCAATATGTGCATTCTACCTAGTCTTGCGTCCTACGGCCAACATGGCTTCTAATGCCAATCTGTGACTAGACTTGCGTCCTACAGTCAATGTGGCTCTGATACCAATCTGTGACTCCCGGTCCCGTAAAATACGGAACCCAGCTAATGCATATGTGTGCCCAGGATGTTCATCACACATACATATGTAATCCACAAACTGAATTCAGAATATAACCACGAATAATAGGGTTTAAGTACTTTATTACATCAATCTCTAACTTATTCTTGCAGCGGAAGTCTTATTCTAGCAGCGGAAGTCTCTAAACGATAGTGGAAGCAAACTAAACCCGGCAGCGGCTCCATCTCCAACTCCACAGGCAAGTTAACGATGGTTCGCACGCCTAATACTCCACATGGTCTTTGAAGTACTCCTCTCATGTTGCTGATGTTTACGTAATAATGCAAGGTTGAGTACATGACGTACTCAGCAAGTGCGAGAAAATATGATATGTAGCTCACAACAAGGTAATGGATAAAAAGGCTCATTGCAGAAAAGAAAATTTTCGTTTCATAAACATGATAAAAATAGCAACTATCTTTAAGTGAGTTTGATCCCAACATATATCCAATTAAAACAGTAACATACCTCCATCATAATTTACCACTTATCACATCTCATCCAGCCATTAATCTTTCTCAACTTTATCTCATGCTCATAATAACCATCTCATGTTCATATCCATCTCATCATTCGAAAAGAAATCTCATTACCAAGACTCAACAGTCCCAAAACCAATCTCATTGCCAAGACTCAACAGTCCCGAAACCAATTCCAATAACCATACCATAACCATGACCAAATAACTATTTTTTTTCTTTTTCTTTTCTGTTTTTGCTTCAAATTTGAATTCTGGGTTGAATTTGAATTTTCCTTCAACATGCATCACGTACACTAAATTTGAATTCATCTTTTGCCACATTTTAGGGTGTTACAACTCTACCCCCCTTAAAATAAATCTTGTCCTCGAGATTGGTGACTCTAGGGAAACAGTTCCGGAAACTGTGCCTTGAGCTCATCTTCTCGCTCCCATGTGGCTTCTGCTTTCGAGTGGTGCTTCCACTGCACTTTGCACATTCAGATTCTTTTGTTCCTTGTGATGCGTTCCATCGTCTCCAGAATCTTGACCGGCTGTTCGGCATACGAAAGGTCTTCCCGGATGTCCACCTCATTCATGGGTAGCCTCTCTTCGGGTGTTCTTAAGCATTTCTTGAGTTGTGACACATGGAATACATCGTGCACATTCGATAGGAGGGCTGGTAATTCCAGCTGATATGCAACTTCGCCTTTCCTCTCTAGAATCTGGAAGGGTCCGATATATCGAGGTGATAGTTTCCCTTTCACTTTGAATCGACGAAGTCTTCTGATAGTAGACACATTGAGATAGACATAGTCCCCTACGTTGAAAGTGAGCTCTCTTCTTCGTATATCGGCATAGCTCTTCTGTCGGGTCTGGGCTATTCTCAAGTTGTTGCGGATCTCCCCCCACTTTCGCTCGGCTTCTTGTAGTACCTCTGGCCCAAACACTTTGCTCTCCCTAGTTTGATTACAAAACAATGGAGTTCTGCACTTCCTCCCATACAACGCCGCAAAGGGTGACATCTTCATACTAGCCTGATAGCTGTTGTTGTAGGAGAACTCCGCATACGGTAAGTTCTTATCCCAACTCCTATTGTTTTGGAGTGCACAAGCTCTCAGCATATCCTCAAGGATCTGATTGGTTCTTTCGGTCTGCCCGTCGGTCTGTGGGTGGTACGCAGAGCTGAAATTCAAATGAGTTCCCATGGTCTCATGTAACTTCTGCTAGAATCTTTAGGTGAATTGTGTTCCTCGATCTGACACTATCTTCTTCAGAACTCCATGGAAACACATGATTCTTGACATGTACAATTCTGCTAGTTTGGATCCGCTATAGCTTTCTTTCACGGGGATTAAATGAGCTACCTTAGTCAGCCTGTCGATAATGACCCATATCGAATCATATCCTGATTGGGTCCTAGGCAGTCCCACTATGAAGTTCATACCTATTTCTTCCCATTTCCATTCGGGCACTTTGAGTGGTTGCAACAGTCTCGCGGGTCGTTGGTGTTCTGCTTTCACCAACTGACATGTGTCACATAGGGCAACATGTTCCGCGACATCTCGCTTCATGCCATACCACCAATATCTGCTCTTGAGGTCATGATACATCTTCGTACTCCCGGATGGATGGAATAGTCGGAATCATGAGCCTCCCTCAGAATTAGTTCATGGATCTCCTTTACCTTAGGCACACAGATTCTTTTCCCATGCCACACCGTACCTTGTTCATCTTCTCTAAACCCAGGAGCTTTATTCTCTTTGATGAGTTCTCCGATTTCTTGTACTTTCTCGTCACTCTTCTGACCGCTGCGTATGTCTTGCTCTAATGTGGAGTCCACTTCCATGGCGATGGCCTCACCATTATTCACCAGACATAGATTGAGTTTTGCAAATTCCTCCCTCAATTCCGTAGGCGTGTCGTTTAAGCTCAACATGTTGACATGCACCTTCCGCCTTAAGGCATCTGCCACGACGTTCGCTTTACCCGGATGATAGTTGATACCCACATCAAAGTCGTTGATTAGCTCTAACCATATCCTTTGTCTAAGGTTGAGGTCTGGCTATGTGAAAATGTACTTTAGACTTTTATGATCTGTATATATCTCCGTCCTCTTTCCCATCAAGTAATGCCTCCAAAGCTTCAATGCGTTGACCACTACGGCTAGCTCTAGGTGATGGGTAGGATAGTTCTTATCGTGTTTTTGAAGCTGTCTGGAGGCATATGCAACGACATGCCCCTCTTGCATGAGAACGCATCCCAACCGATGACCAGAAGCATCACAATACACCGAAAAATTCTTCTGCATGTCTCGCATAACTAGCACTGGGGCCGTCGTCAATCTTTTCTTCAGCTCTTGAAAACTTACCTCACACTCCAGTTGGTGTTCTCTCAACTTTTGCAACACCAGTCTTAGATGCTTCTCGTGTTCTTCTTCATCTTTGGAGAAGATGAGAATGTCATCGATTTAAACCACCACAAATTTGTCCAAATATTCGATGAATACCTTGTTCATGAGATACATGAAGTACGCCGAGGCATTAGTTAGCCCGAACGGCATGACGGTGTATTCATACAGCCCGTACCGAGATACGAAAGCGGTCTTGGGAATGTCGGTTGGCCTTATCTTCAGTTGGTGATATCCCGACCTGAGATCAATTTTTGAGAATACACAAGCTCCTCTCAACTGATCAAATAAGTCTTCAATGCGAGGTAACGGATACTTGTTCTTGATGGTTACCTCATTCAACGCACGGTAGTCTATGCATAGCCTCTGGGTTCCATCCTTCTTGGGCACAAATAACACTGGAGCTCCCCATGGCGAGGAACTAGGATGAATATACCCTTTCTCTGTCAGTTCTCGGATATGTTCTTTGAGCTCTTCTAGTTGTTTAGAATCCATCCGGCAAGGCCTCTTGTATATCGGGGTGGTTCCAGGCATTAGTTCAATCACGAACTCCACTTCACGATCTAGGGGCATACCTGGCAACTTTTCAGGAAAAACGTCCGGATATTCCTTGATAATCCTTATCTCCTCCACTTCCACTTCCACTTGATTGAGTTTAATGTCCCTCTTAGGTTCTTGTACGGCTATGAACTTCACTTTTGTGCCACTAGTGTGAGTTAGTTCCACCGTTCTAGTCGAACAATGGATGATGCCTTTATGTTTGGTCAACCAATCCATACCCAAAATAATATCTATCCCTTGTGAGTTTATCACTATGAGGTTTGCAGTAAATACTACCCCATTAATGTCTAGATTCACTTTGGGGCACACTTGTCTTGTTCTTATTTCTCCCCCTGGAGAGTTCACTGCTAATATATGATTCATTTGTGTTGTTGCTAGATCATGCTTCTTAACAAATCCTTGAGCAATGCACGAGCGGGTAGCACCAGAATCGCACAAAATGGTCGCAATGTGTAAATTTGTAGGAAACTTACCAAATACCACATCAGGTGCCTCCTGTGCTTCTTCCATGGTCATGTGGTTCACCCGTCCTCGCATCATATTCTGCTGCTGTGGCTGCATAGGCTTCTTCTTTGGGCACTTGTGAGCGTAGTGCCCCACTTCACCACAGTTGAAGTATTGCACCCCAACTTTAGGTGCCTGGCCTTTGTTGTCTTGGGGTGGGTTCTGTGACCCTTGTCCTGCTGGTCGAGGTTGAGAAGTGGGGCGTGGCTGCTGCACAAACTGACGCTGCGGCTGTACTGGTGCTGATGAAGGCCTGAAGTTCGGGTTGTACCCTCTCGGTGCTGAGTAGGGTACCACAGCACGGCTCATCTGCCCTGCAGGTTGCTGCATAAGACGTGGGCGTGTGTTGCTTCTTGACGCTTGATGCGACCATCCCACCTTCCTCTTGTGTTCATTTTCCAAGGCTTTCATCTTCCTTTCCACAATAAACGCCCTGTCCACCATCTTTTGGAAATTTTCGTATTCGTTGGAGGACATTGCACATTGCATTTCCATGGTGAGCCCTTCCACAAAACAGTCCTGTTTCTGCTCATCGGTTTCAATATCCCGTGGTGCATAACAGGACAGTTGGGTAAACTTGGTGAGGTACTCCCTGACTGTCATGTTGCCTTGTTGCAGCCCAAGAAACTCCTTCCTCTTGTTCTTGAGTTCTCCCCTTGGAATGTAATGGCTGCGGAAACTGCGCTTGAACTCCTCCCAAGTTATGTTCTCGGGGTCATGGTTGGCTGCCACGTAAGCGGTCCACGAATCAGCAGCGGGTCCATTCAATTGATGAGAGGCAAACAGTACCCTCTCATATCCTTGTCATTGTATGATCCTCATTTTGTTCTCAATGGTCTTGAGCCAATCATCTGCCTCTAGGGGTTCAGAAGCACTTGTAAACTTCAGGGGTTGAGTTCCTAGAAACTCACTCAACCTTGGTTGACGTGGTGCAGCCTGTGGGGGTGGAGCTTGGTGTAAGTTGGCCACCACTTGAGTCAAATTCTGGATGAGCTGATTTTGATTGTCGATCATTTGGTAGATAGGATCAGCTCCTCCTCGGCGACCACCCCTGCCTTGCCATCAAGGAAGGTGAGGATTGGCAGCCTCATTGTTGTTGTTGTTGTTGGGGTTGGCACCACGACCCCTTCCTCTTCCGGCCATCTATTATGATTAACCAAATGTCAACTTAATCATCACGCATTAATTTCCCACATTGCTTGTATAAACTTAAAATTTTGAGACATTAAAATTTAGACAATTTCTGAAAATCTCGCATAGATTCTTAGGCACCATGTCTCATACGAAAACAGATGCAACTATTGATTCATAAGGTTTCACACACAAAATGCAATCATAAAGACGAGGTTGTGGAAAAGTTCCCATGGCTCCCCAACTCACATCTCACACCAAACATTAACAAGCAAATAGATAGCTTCTTGACTCGACTACTCGATAACATGTTAAAATAGGGGAAGTGACTCTAAATGACTCGTATCACTGAGCTGGCTCATCAGAGTCTTCCTCATCATTGCGGCTGCCCTCTGACTCCGCTCTAGGTGGGGAAGCTGCTGGTGGAGAAGTGCAGTGACGCTTGTTCGCCCGGCGGTCTGGGGAGTCAGGAGTCCATGTGTCATTCTCCGTGACACACAGTTCGTTCCTATCTCATCTCTCCCTCGCCCTCAAGCTGGCGTGAAGCAACACCTCAGTCTCCTTCAGTGTGTCACGGACATCCTGAAGCTCCTGCTGGCACTCCTGCAGACGAGTGCTGAGCATAGCGGCATCCTTCAAGCACATGTCCATGTGATCATGGGAAGTCCGCTGTTGCACCGGCGGGTACTTGTACTCTGCGGTGCCACTCTCATGTTGGAGGACGTACATGTACGCAGTCCTGTCCAGGTGGCCACGGTTGATGTAACTCTGGCAGGTGATGGCCTCCCAGGTGACATCCTTCTCAACATCGGCCTGAGTAGCCCGACAAGATGGAGAGCGGTAGATCTTGAGCAGCTTGTTGTCGTGGATGATCCTCATCTATGAGCTAGAACAAGGAGAGGTTGAACTCATGGTTGAAGCACTACGCAATTAATACCCTATACCTTAGCGTTATTAAGCACCTACATTACTACATTAGTGAAATGGTCCCAATCACCTAACCCATCATCAATATCATGTAATCACAACTTCATTTCGAATGTTAAGCTCCCCGCTTAACATCCTCCACTTCCCAATTCATCATCATCTAATCATGAATAAGTCCAAGCCGCTCTTGACCGTGAGCACGGCTATCATGACAGTTTTCACTCTGCAGAGTTTGCCCCACCGTACCCACATGTAGTGATTTCATCCTCCGTCGCCGGGTGGACTAGAAGAACCTCCATTATGCCCATGGCCGGGAACCACGTTCACACTTCCGAGGTGTGTAGCCAGGAGATCACTCCGAGGCCTTTACAAAGGGATTCCCGATGAGTGTGGGCCAACTGAAGTTTCACCCCTAACAGCATCCAGGAGGCTCCAACCCCCGCTGTAGTGGCCCCATGTTGAGCCTTGCGGTTCATATGGTAGTCCAGCTGACACCTATTCCCCGCTCCATCCAGACACCCATACTACGCCGGAGATGCACCTAATTAATTGGCCAAGCTGCCCCATCTCAGCATGTGGTTGGCATGGTAAAGCCAGGTTACATGCTCCATGAACCGGTCCTTAGGATCCAGGCAAGCACTAAACACAAACCCGTGTCTCGTGCACACAGCACCAACCAAAGCATCCAACTTGCCGAGATCCCTACCTCTACATAATTCATAATAATCCATTCACAGGTAAGGTAATCAAGGTGATGATCTCATATCCCATGTATCCCATTCTAAGCATGGCTAAGCATGAGTAATATAAATGAATGACATAATAATATAACTCCCAACCCAAGGCTACAAGGAAACAAGATAATGCAATTCTAGGGAAACTTCCTAGCTTGGGTATCATATTCCAAATTGACAATGCAATTAAATTTTAACTACACGTCCTAGTATAGGATCAAAGTGGTCAAGGACACTTGCATTCTTCCTACTGCTCCGGGAATGGAAAGTCTTGGTCTTGGAAGGTGAGAACCGGCTCTAGGGCTGGTTCTAATCATGCCATCATACCCATAACAAAAGAAAATACATTCCATAAGCAATAGTCCATATTTTCACTCATGCAAACCACACACACACACACACACACATCAAAGTCATACACCCATTTAAGTTTTGTGTTTACCCTAGATATGTTGATTCTATGCATGCATTTCTAAACATATATATCACTTCTAATCTTTGATATTCAGACTTCTAAGTGCCCACTTAATGTGATTTTCCAATTTTCGCTAATTTTCTGTATTAGATACTTCAGTTCTTAGCTACCAAATTTGCATGAAATGTGAATTCCAACTCAAAATTGGTTTTCAGATCTCCTACATAGTTTTAACTTGAAGTTTTGGATTTGGAGATCTCATTTTGCATTTTCTAATTATGTATACCTACTTTCCTGTAGTTTCAGATTTATTTTCTATACCTAAGAGTGAACTTCAATATTAAAAAAGAAACATATATCACCTACACAGAATATATTTTGATCTAATTTGCCCAACAAAATATCTTTGGGCTTCCTATCTGATGGGGTCAATTTAAATATATTTTTACCTATTTTTCAGAATTATTTCAAGCCTAAAAATGAATTTCAGCCCTAAAACAGCAAAATAAATTCATACACAAAATTTATACTGTTCCAAATATCTAAACAGAACCTTTATAAATTTTCCCTACCCTTTTTGGTTACTTAGATTCATTTTTCCACATATTTAAATTTGTTTTATGCCTAAAAGGTATATTTCAGAAATAAATAACAAAACAGCAACCTTATTGAGATTTCAGAGTTTATCTTCCATCTGAACTCAAATTTCAGATTGTTCCACAAGTTTTCAAAAGAACTATGATGATTTGAACTGAACTTATACCTATGTTTGAATTTAAACCATACTTAATTTGCTTGAATTTCTAAATTTGATATTCCACAGGGTTGAAACTCAAATTCTATACTGTTGCAGGGTCAAAATTATATTTTGCGAAAACCTCAGGGGTCAATACATCAATTATAGAGGGCATTTCCTAATTTCTATCAAATCGAGGGGCATAAATTGATTTTTAAACGCATTTGCATAATTTCCCGAGGGTCCAGGGGCTAGATAAAAAGTTTCCGGGGCTAGATCTTTTTTCTTCAGAACCCCAGGGGGTAGCCCGCAAGATTTTTGGCGTTTATAATGCGGGGCTGATGTGGCCCGTCCGATTTTAAATGGAGGGCCGGGATTAAATCGCGAAGGGGTACGCGGAAGATCTAACTGTGACCACACAATTTAAAATAGACGGGCCACAGAGGGCCACGTCGCCCTGGCCGGGCACGGGCGGCGCTGCCCGGCGGCGCAGCTCGGCGGGAGGCGGTGAACTCGCCGGACTTTCACAGAAACCCGTCTACCGGTCCTGAACCTTCGTTTTCTTTGCACAATCTGAAGGAGGTGGAGTAGGGGGCCTCACCTCGGTGGTTTTCTTGAGCTCGGAGGCTCTGGAAGTCGGTCGGTGACGAGGTCCAAGGGGGAAGCTCGGCGGTGCTCACCGGAGCTGTGGCTAGAGCGCAAAACACGGTGCAAGACTTTCCGGCGGCGGTGAAACACACTACACACGTTAGATCAGGGAAAACGGAGGAAATTCGAAAGAAAACGGCGATGGGGGCTTCGGTCCTCACCAGGAAGGAAGTTGGGTCGAGTGGGGAGGAAAGGGGGCGGACTTCAGCGTTTAAATGGACGAGGCGCTGCGGAGTTTGTTGAGATCGTGCTGGAGTGCCCGGGGCCGGAGATCGTGGGTGTGCGAGCGCGAGGTTCGGAGATGGTGGGCGCGATCGAGCGCAGGAGGAGCGGTGGCGGTTGGGAGAGATGGAGCTGACGGCTGGGTCCCGTGCGGCAGTGAGAGGGGGGGAAAGGCCACGGGCTGCTCGGCCGGCTGGGGTTGCTGCAGTGGGTTCCGGCCCAGTGGCCATTTTTTTCTTTTTCCTTTTCTTTTCGGTTTTTGCTTCAAATTTGAATTCCGGGTTGAATATAAATTTTCCTTCAACATGCATCACGTCCACTAAATTTGAATTCATCTTTTTCCACATTTTGGGGTGTTACAGATTTACAGCAATCAATCATCATGCACAAACTTTACTCAAGATGCAATGGTGCAAATCCTATGATGCTGTTTTATTAGATCAGTTTGTACGTGTTCTTGCATGTTTTAATGGGCTTGCATGGTGTTTTATGGTGCACAAGGGTGTAAGGATCAAGGGTGGACGTGGTGATGATCTTGACTCAAGATCTAGATAAATACCACCATCAAAAACCGATCAACACGTGATCTTTCCACACGAAAAAACTTCTGTTCTCAGAAAACGGATGCGAAGATGATGTCGTAAGGTGGTAACGAAGACCTACCTCGCTTCTCCCTGGTGAAAGGGCCTTCCTCCTAGCGATGGCAGCAGCGGGGAGCTTCATCGGCGGCTCACCAGTTGGGCTCACCGTCGTTTAAACTCCGGCGAGGGGGTGGAAAGTCTAACTTGGCGAGCTGGGGCTAGGGCTTCCATGTCGCCGGCTTAGGGAGAGGAAAATAGGTACGTGGTTGCGGTCAGGGGGTTTTGGGTTCTATTTATAAGAGGTTCAGAAAGAGTCCTACTCTAATTAGAGTTCGAATAAGAGTCCATTCAATTTGTTTTGGATCTTAACAACTTATCTCCAATTTATTTGGTGCGGCAGCAACGTGGATGTCACACCCGGTTTTTCCGAAGAACAACCAAGTGAATATCACATGTATGCCAGGATCATTTTCTCATACATGTGATGACAAATAGTGAAGCATCATTTATTACAAGCCAGGTGTCGAATATAAGTCTTCCATAATAAATGTCTCGATGGACAATAATAAGTTCATCACAAGTAAATAAACTAGCAGCGGAATATTATTCTTTAGGGCTCCATCACAGGCGTTGCCCGGGGTCTTCATGAACCTAAAAACCTTCCTCGGATCCAAAATCTTGGTCATTATACACCACCTCATTATCTTGTCCTGAGCAGCAATATAAACCAACAAATATGCAAGGTTAAGTACCAATGGTACTCAGAAAGTGTGGGAAAATTATATCATGCATGGCTAGAACAAGGAGAGGTTGAACTCATGGTTAAAGCACTACGCAATTAATACCTATCACCTTAGCTTATTAAGCACCTACATTACTACACAGGTGAAATGGTCCCAATCTCCCATCCCATCATCATAATCCAATAACCATAATCATCATTTCCAATGTTAAGCTCCCCGCTTATCTTCCAAAATCTTCAATCCTCTAATCATGAATAAGTCCAGGCCGCTCTTGACCGTGAGCACGGCTGTCAAGACAGTTTTGACTCTGCAGAGTTTGTACCACTGTACCCACATGTAGTGATTTCATCCCCCATTGCCGGGTGGACTAAAAGAACCTCCATTATGCCAGTGGCTACGATCCACATTCACACTTCCCAGGTGTGCAGCCAGGAGATCACTACGAAGCCTTTACAAAGGGATTCCCGACGAGCGTGGGCCCACTGAGGTTTCACCCCTAACAGCATACAAGAGGCTCCAACCCCGCTGCAGTGGCCCCCTCTTGAGCCTTGCGGTTCATATGGTAGTCCAGCTGACACCTACTCCCCGCACCATCCAACACACCCATACTACGCTGGGGATACACCTAATTAATTGGCCAAGCTGCCCCATCTCAGCATGTGGTTGGCACTGTAAAGCCAGGTTACATGCTCCATGAAACGGTCCTTAGGATCCAGGCAAGTACTAAACACAAACCCAAGTCTCGTGCACCCAGCACACAACCAAAACATCCAACTTGCCTTGATCCCTACCTCTACATAACTCACAATATCTCATTCAAGAGTATGGTAAAATAAACTGATGATCTCATATCCCAATTATCCCATTCTAAGCATGGCTAAGCATATGCATAATAATAAATGACATGATAAAATAAATCCCAACCCAAGTTACAAGGAAACAAGGTAATGCAATTCTAGGGAAACTTCCTAACATGGGTTTCATATCTCAATTGACAATGCAAACAGTTCTAACTACACATCCTAGTATAGGATCAAAGTGGTCAAGGACACTTGCCTCCTTCTTGCTGCTCTTGAAATGGATAGTCCTGATCTTGGAAAGGGATAACTTGCTCTTGACCAGGTTCTACTTCATACCATCACACATAGCAAAAGAAAAACAACAATCATAAGACATAGTTCACACTTCTACTTCATACAAACCACACATTCTCATTTATAAAAGTTCTTTACCATTATATGTGTTGTGGTTACTTTATGTGTGTTGAGTTGTGGCTTGCATGCACTTTTAACCATGTGTATATGATTCCTACTTTTGTGTCCACATTTATACTTACATACTATTTATATGGGTTTCCAATAAATTTCTTATATTCAACTACTACACCTTTTCACTACCAAGTGTGTATGAAAAGTATTTTTCTTCCCCATATGTGCCTTCATAATTTCTACCAACCCTAAACTGAACTCTTTGGATTTTAAAAACTCCATTTATCATTTACTAGTTGCTATATTCTCAGATTTATATTCCTATGCATAATTGTGTATTTTATTATGAAATTAGTAATACACATCATCTAAACAGTATAGGTTCTGGTCCTAAATAATTTAATAACATATTTTGACCTTGGCCTCTGATGTAAACTATTTCATAATTATTTTCCCTATTTTTCTATAACTATTCTTTACTTAAAAATGTGTCCCTATACTAATAAATGTGAATAATAAATGAAACAGATTCATTTTAGCCCAAAATATATTTTTATCTCACTCCAAAGTTTTCTAAGTACTGAGAAAGTTTTTAATTAATTTTGACAATTATGTTTGTCCCACTTTTTAATTTTTAAACACTAGTTACATATTCAATTTTCTAAATTAAATACTAAACAGGGCTAAAATAATGAACTCACCCCATTACAGGGTCTATAATATTATTTTCATAATTTCCAGGGGTCTAGCTACACTTATCAGAGGTGTTTTTCCTAATTTTTATTAAGTCCAGGGGCTAAAACTGATTTTTAAATGAATTTACATGATTTTCTGGAGTTCCAGGGGCTAGATCAGAAGTTTCCGGGGCTAGCTCTTATTTCCCGAGAACCCTAGGGGGTAGCACGTAAGAATTCCAGTCTTTATAACGCGGGGCTGACGTGGACCGTCCGATTTTAAACTGACGGCTGAGATTATAATATCGAACCGGTACGCGGGGTTTTAAAGTCTACCGTGCGATTTAAAATAAACGGCGCACAAGCGGCCACGTCGCTCTGATCGAGCGCGGGCGGCGCTGCCGGCGGCGCACGGCGGCGGGAAGCGGCGATCTCGCCGGAAAGTTTCGGATCCTCGAGAATTCTGCCTAGAACTGTGATCTTATGGCATAGATCGGTAGAGGGGAGGTCAGGGATCTCACCTCGGGGGTTTTCTTGAGCTCGGGGGTCCTGGAAAGTGATCGGCGGCGAGGTCCGAGGCAAAACCACGGCGAAGCTCGTCGGCGCTGTGTTTACACCGTAAGTCTCCGAGTTTTCTGCACCTGCAATGCTCCCCGGAGGCGGTGGATCAAGTCCAGCGAGTTAGATCAGAGTTTCCGAGCTTAGATCGGCCAGAATTCACCGGCGAAGTCTCGGTGCTCACCGGAGTAAAAATCGGCGATCGCGTGGGAAAAACCGATCGGGGCTGGGGTTTTTATAGCCGGGGGAGGGCGGTGAGTCGGTTGTGATCGAGTTTAAGTCTTCCGGGATCAGAATTCGGGCTGAGGGACGCGGTTTCCAGTCGGTTACGATCGCGCGCGCTCGGGGGGAAAAGTCCGGGCCGCAGACGCTCGGGGTTAGGGATGACAGGTGGGTCCCACCTGTCTGTGAGAGATAGCGCAGGCGCGCGGCTGCGGGCTGGCGCGGGGGGGGGGGAACTGGGCCGGCTGGCGGGTTTCGGCCCACTGGCCGGTTTTTTCCCGTTTTCACTTTTTCTTTTTCCATTTCTTTTCTGATTTGAGTTTAATTTGAATTCCAATTTGAATTTGAATTTTTGCAAAACATGCAACACGTCCAAAAATTTTAAAATTCCCCTCTGAACATGGTTTAGTGTTTTGAATCAAAATTTTGGGGTGTTACAGTGGAATAAATCGTGTCCAGTGGGAGCCTGAGCCTCCATTTTCTTCGGGGGCGAGCTCTAGTTGCGGCACGTGTCTGTTGGGCGGGACCTCCCTCTCCCTCAAAGGCGAGATCCGTGTGCTCCACATGTTTGGCGGGCAGGACCTTCCTCTCCCTCAGAGGCGAGCTCCGCGTGCGCCATGTGTCAGTGCCGAACCTCCCCTCTCTACAGAGGAGAGCTCCGAGAGTGCCACGTGTCAGTTCCAGACCTCTCTTCTTGGAGGTGAGCTCCGAGAGTGCCACGTGTCCAACAGCGTCGGACCTTCCGGAGGCGAGCTCCGGGGGTGACACGTGTCCAGCGGACCAGACCTCTCGGAGGCTAGCTCCGAGAGTGCCACGTGTCCAACAGCGCCGGACTTCCTTTCTCCTCAGGGACGAGCTCCGAGGTCAACACGTGCCCCGTAGTTTCGGACCTCCCTTCCCTTCGGAGGTGTATTCCGAGGACGACACGTGTCCCGCAGGGTCTTCTCCTCGGAGGTGAGCTCCGAGGACGACACGTGTCCAGTAGGACCGGACCTCACTCCCTCTGCAGGGGTGAGCTCCGAGAGCGACACGTGTCCCACGGGTTGGACCTCTCGGAAGCGAGCTCTGAAGGGTCCACGTGTCCTGCGCGGCTGGGCCTCGCTTCTCCGCAGAGTCTAGCTCCGGAGGTGACACATGTCCCGTGGGGTCGGGCCTCGCTTCCCTGCAGAGGCGAACTCTGCAGGTGACACGTGTCCAGCGGGGCCGGACCTCGCCCCTTCTGCAGAGGCGAGCTCCGAGCCTGCCACGTGGCCAGTCAGCGGCAGACCTCACCCCCTCTGCAAGGATGAGCTCCGAAGGCGCCACATGGCCAGCGGGCCACGGGAAGTGTCTACAGCACTCCTCGGCGAACTGGAATTGGCTCCTTTTGGCTATCTTTCTGATTCTTTCTCCGGTTCTACTTCTTCTAAAATGTTTCTCTATATGAAATATGTATGCATGCATGGATTCGAAATTGAGGGTGTTACACCAGGAAAGTTGATGAGTCGGGTATGGTTGTTTTTCCTTTTTGCTTCGCTTAATTCACGGGATGATGGAAGATGAAATAAAACATGTCTAGCTACTGCACTCATATGAATAATGATGATGAGATCTTAATGATGTTAATGGGCATGGAATACGGTTACTCCTCACTGGAACAAGAGATACGGGATGGCCAAGCAACAGATGAGGAAATCAAGGAAATCAAGGAAAGAATCTGACAAGGCATAGAAAAGGATTTCAAGGAAGACGAGAAAGGCACGCTTTGGTTAGGAAAAAGGATTTGTGTGCCTAACGTGAAGCACATCCGTGACACGATATTAAAGGAGGCACATGACTCACCTTATTCCATACATCCCGGCTGTACAAAGATGTGCAAGGACCTGAAAACTTGCTATTGGTGAGATGGTATGAAAAGGGACATAGCTGAATATGTTGATTCATGCGACACGTGCCAACAGGTGAAGGCCGAACATCAAAGACCCGCTGGACTGTTGCAGCCATTGAAAGTACCCGAGTGGAAGTGGGAAGACATCAGCATGGATTTCATCGTCGGATTGCCACATACTCAATCGGGTTACGACTCTATTTGGGTTATCGTTGACCGATTGACAAAAAACAGCCCATTTCCTTCCTGTTAAAACCAACTACAGCGTTGCACAACTAGCCGAGCTGTATATCGAGAAAATCGTGTGTCGCCATGGAGTTCCGAAGAGGATAGTTTCAGATCGAGGTTCTCAATTTACCTCTAGGTTCTGGAAGAAGCCGCGTGAAGCCATGGGTACACAGTTGAATTTCAGCTCCGCTTATCACCCGCAAACCAACGGGCAAACTGAGAGAACAAATCAATTTTTTGAAGGAATGTCGAGAGCTTGCACCTTGAAACATGGGCGTAGTTGGGATAAGAGCTTGCCATATGCTGAATTCTCATACAACAACAGCTATAAAGCCAGCTTGAAGATGTCACCTTTCGAAGCATTGTATGGTAGTCAGTGTAGAACGCCGCTGTTCTGGAATGAGACCGGAGAGAGTCAAGTGTTTGGATCCAAAGTGCTGCAAGACGCCGAGAAGCAAGTCTAAACGATACGAGAAAACTTGAAGGCTTCTCAGTCACAACAAAAAGGTCATGCGGACAATAGGCGAAGAAGGTTGACCTTCGAAGTGGGAGACTTCATGTATCTTAAGGTATCGCCTATCCGAGACCAACGACGGTTCAACGTCAAAGGCAAATTAACACCTCGTCACATCGGGCCATTCAAGATTTTGGGAAAGCGAGGAGAAGTAGCCTATCAACTAGAGCTGCCAACGCACCTCTCCGACGTACACGACGTGTTTCACGTATCCCAACTCAAGAAATGCTTAAGAGTACTGGAAGAACAAGTACCGATGGATGAGTTCGAGCTTCAAGAGGATCTGACCTACACGGATCACCCCGTCAAAATTTTGGACGTGAAGGAAAGGGTCACGAGGAACAAAGTGATCCGTTGGTGCAAGGTACAGTGGAGCCATCACACGGAAACCGAAACTACATGGGAGCGTGAGGAAGACCTCAAGGCAGAATTCCCTCATCTATTCTCTACTCTATCGAATCTTGGGGCGAGATTCAGTTTAAGGGGGGTAGGTTTGTAACACCCTCAAATTCATTTCTGTGCATTGCATACATTTTTCATGTAGAGAAACATTATAAAAGAAGTAGAAATGGAGAAAGAACTATAGAAATGGAGAAAGAACCATAGAAATGGAGAAAAGAACCATAGAAATGGAGGAAAAACCACAGAAATGGAGAAGGGAATATAGAAATGGAGAATGGGACATAGAAATGGAGAGGGGAATGTAGAAACGGAGAATGGGACATAGAAATGGAGAGGATAATGTAGAAATGGAGGATGGGACATAGAAATGGAGAGGGGAATGTAGAAACGGAGAATGGGACATAGAAATGGAGAGGATAATGTAGAAATGGAGGATGGGACATAGAAATGGAGAGGGGAATGTAGAAATGGAGCAAGTGACATAGAAATGGTGAGGAATGGGAAAAATATAGCTGAAATAAGCCATTCCCAGATTTCCCCCAAAATTTCTAAATTCCCCAATTCCACGAAAGGGGAATTTTCCCCACATTTGGGGGGATAAAATCCCCAAGGCTGCCACACCTAACTGAAAAAATAAGTTTGTTGAGATCCAAAATTGAGTAGGACTCTTATTTAAGCTCCAATTGGAGTAGGACTCTCCTTTTCCCCCTTATAAATATAACCCCCACCCCCTTGGCCGACCACTCTCTCTTTTGGTCGTCCCCCCTGCTGCCAAGCCCCCTTCCTTGCTGCCAAGTCTCCAAGCCCCCCCCCCCCCGCCTTGCCAGAATTTGGCCGCCGTCAAGCCCCGTCGAGCCCCGCCATCGCCGAAGAAGAAGCCCGCTGATCTGTCCTACCAAAATTTTCCATAGAAAAATTCCCCACTGCTGCCATTGGTAGGAGAAAGGCCCTGCCACAAAAAGGAAGTGAAGTAGGTCCCCATTACCCATCTTACGATGCCGCCGCTGTTTCTACGCATCCGTTTTCTTCGCCCCCTTCGAACAGAAACTTTTTCGTGTGGACAGATCACGTTTTGATCGATTTTTTACGATGGAATTGATCTAGATCATGAGTCAAGATCATCACCACGTCCACACTTCATCCCAGAACCCTTGTTCATCATAAAACCCCATGAAAACCATTAAAACATGCAAGAACACGTACTAACTGGTTTAATAAAACAGCACCATAGGATTTGCATTCATCTACCCCATTGCATCTTGAGTAAAGTTTGTGCATGATGATTGATTGCTGTAAATTTTGTATGTGCGTGGTTGTGAGTAGAAGGACAAGCTCAATAGGCCATCTATGAGGATCTATAGCACCAAGACTTCGAGATGCTTGAACAACAAGAACCACGGGAGCAAGGCAAGTGCCCCTTGACCATATTGATCCCATGTTTTGAAACTGTTTTGTTTGCAAAAACTCATACGCTTGAGTCAACTTGATGGGACACCCTTTTATAGGAGTTTACTAGTTTTGTTAACCATTCTTGTCGCCAGGAAAGTTGATGGGTCAGGTATGGTCATTTTTTCTTTTTGCTTCGCTTAATTCACGGGATACTGGAAGCTGAAATAAAACATGTCTAGCTACTGCACTCATATGAATAATGGTGATGAGATCTTAATGATGTTAATGAGCATGAAATCAGGGAGATCTAGGCAAGCTTGGTTCGTGAATGTTGCTGGATAAGATGGTGGAACTTGCCGTAGATTTAAGGACCGGTTCATGCGAGAATATGCCAGGAAAATAGTGCCACCACAAGGCCAAGTATGGTTGCAGCTTAGTTGATTAATTAGGTGTGTTGCTAGCTTGTTATGGACCGTGGATGGCGCGGGGAATGGGAGTCGAGGAGGACTGCCCTGGGAACTGCATGGCACAAGAGGGGGCCCGTGGGTGGGAGAATGGTGATTCAAGCCTGCCGGTGAAACCTTAGTGAGTCCATACATCTAGTAACCCCTTTGTAAAGGCTATTTTGTGATCTCTTGGCCATACACCGATGGTTGTGTACTGGTATAATGGAGGTTCTGCAGTCGCCGACGGGTAAAAAAATCACGAAGTTGTTGGTAAAGTGGTGCCACCTCTGCAGAGTGCAAAACTATCATGATAGACGTGCTTCCGGTCACAAGCACCTGGCCAACTCACATGATTAGAGGGAAAACTTGGGATGGATATTTGGTACGGTTATGGTATGGTCATTGGGATTGGTTTTGGAACTGTTTTGAGTCATGACAATGAGTTTGGCTTCGGTTATATGAATATGAGATGGTTATGAATATTTATGAGTCTGAGATGAACTTGAGAAAGATTATTGTCTGGTTGAGACTTGATAAATGGTGAATTATGATGAAAGAATGTTGCTAATTACTTGGTTATATTGGGATTTAATTCATCTAGACTTAGTTGTTGTTTTTACCATGTTTGTGAAATAAAATTTGCTTGCTGCAATGAGCCTTTTTATTTCCTACCTTGTTGTAAGCTACATGTCATACTTTTCCCGCACTTGCTGAGAACGACATGTACTCACCCTTGCATTACCACATAAACATCAGCTATAGGAGAAGAGTACTTCGAGGACCATGTGGAGTACTAGGCGTGCGCACTACCATCAACATGCCTGTGGAGTTGAAGTTGAAGCCTGCTGTTTAGTTATTTCTGCTGTCGTTTAGAGACTTCCGCTGCAAGAATAAGTTAGAGATTCATGAGTGAGACTTTGAGTCATTGTAATAAAGTACTTAAATTCTATTTATTCATGGTTATATTCTGAATTCAGTTTGTGGATTACATGTGTATGTGTGATGAACATCCTGGGCACACATATACATTGACTTGGTTCTATTTTCAGAACTGGGTGTCACAATGTGAGCCTACAACCATCTGTCTACAAGAAGAGCACACAATATCGTAGTCCCCTTTAAGCTTAGGTAGCCCACGTATGCAATCAAGACCACTAGCACGTGTGAGGTGATCAAAGCCTACGTGACCAAGTCTATGATGCCAAAAATATAAGTCCTTTGAACCATAAGCAACGAGACACCTATGCTTAGAAGTTCATATATCAAAATCAGCTTTAAAAACTCTTCCAATATTAGATATGTTAAACAAAAGCTCACCTTTTGAATCTACAACCTTGCAGCAATTTTTAGTGAAGTTAACTTATAGACATTCATCTAGCAATTGTGAAGCGGAAAGCAAGTTGTATTTCAAATTTTTAACAAGTGCCACATCCTTCAAAGGTAGTGTTTATTTACTCTAACCGAACCCTTAGCAATTATAGGAGTTGAAGAATTATCGGCAAAAGTAACATTAAGTACACGTGACACAAAAGAAAGGGAGGAGAATGATTCTTTGTTACCGGTCATGTGGCGTGAGTAACCTGAATTGACAATCCAAATGTTCTCCTTCCTCAAGCGTGTAACCTCCTCATTGTCACTGATTTGTTTGTCTTCCTCCGAGCTTGAACTTGATTTGCTCGCCATGAAACACGCATTTGCCACGGCGTCTTCATCTTCATCATTTCCAATATCAATATCGCTCGAGCAATACTCTTGAATTGTGGAAAAAATTTTGTCCATCACTTAACGTTGAGTGAAACCCTTCTTTTTCTTGTTGTAGTTGGCAGAGGAGTGCTTCGTCCTTGTTAGTTTTTCATCACGTAAAGTAGGACCTGAACGGTTAGGGCAATCTGTACAAAAATGTCCTGTCTTACCACATTCAAAGCATCGTTGGGAGCTGCCACTTTCTCTCCTTCTTGTTATCACATTTTGCAATGCTAGCTCCTCCTCCGGAAACTCTTCAATCTGTTCAAGGGTTAAAGAGGACAACAAAAAAGTGTACCACAAGATGAAGAATTGCTAGAACTAGTCATGTCACGTTGTGAAACAAAATCAAGAGACTTATTGGGTTCTCGCATGATATTATGTCAATTTCATGAGTTTTCAATTTAGAATATAGCACATCTAAAGTTAGTGTACTCATGACAGTAGATTCACGAATAGATGTAACTTTCATCTCCCAAATTGACATGTCTAATGCACCTAACAATTGCCTAGCATTTTCAGCATCGGGAAAATGAACATTGACACTACACAAATTGCTGAGAATTTTATTAAAGTGAGCAAATAAATCATCGATGGAGTCACCTGGTTGCATCTCAAAGTGCATATATTCTTTCTGGAACATATCTTACCTTACCTCCTTGATCATTTTGGATCTGACACAACCCCACGGTCTTGTCGAGCCAGGATCATGCACAGCACCGGATAACGCACATCAAAGATACAAAGCGGAAGCAAAGTTTTATTACATAAACAGGTTTATGAACATTTGTACAACAAAATATGTTCAGTCTACACTCACGGGCGTAGACTATGCATCGAGTTCACGTTCAGCCCGTGAACGTGTCCCCGCTAGCACGCACACACACTAACGCGGCGGCGTGCACGACTCCCACTCAACGGGGTTCCCCTCCTGGGGTTCCGTCTCCTCCTCGGGAGTCCCTTCCTCATAAAACCCTGCAAAAGCTTCAATCACAAGCAGTGAGCACGATGGCTCAGCAAGACTGACCCGTCTCTCCTAAGCATGAAACTTCTACATGGAAGGTTATAGGTTACATGAGGTAAAGTAAGTTGCAAGGACTCGCCTAATTAGTGGAACCTTACTTTCAAGTTTTAGCAACAGGTTGTGGAGACTTTACGCTAAGGCACATGAGAGAGCCGCAATCAAACAAGAAACACATTTCTCTCATGTACTTTGCCCAAAGTTGAAAAGAACTTTAGTTAGCTCTAGGCTACAGCAGATCATTAACAATCAAAGTCCAACTTTCAATCAGCAACATTTTAACATGTATCTAGCCTGTTCTTTCTACGTCACGGTACAGTGAACAAGTGGTACTCACTGACCACGAGGGACGTCGATTATAATAGATTTACACCTGCAGGGTTACCCGAATAACCCGTCACGTACGCCCGTACTCGATGTTGCCTACAGCAACCATCACGGACATCGTACGCAACCACCTTTCACCCGTCAGCCAAATATTGAACCGGTCCTATCATCCCGAGCAAGAGGTCTCTGCGCGCGTATCCACAGTGCTGCCAGCCGATTTACACCTTGAGCTCTCAACATACCCTCTGAATGACAGGCAATGCCTCAATACCCATCTACCGGAGTTACATCGGTTTCCCGGTTCCCATATAGCCGGTAGGTCTTCAGTACTGTTCTAGCTTGTTCAACAGGCCCACACACGGCTCGGTCCTCAATCGACACAAGCAGATCTATAGCACCCAGGCCCCAAAGTCCTGCTGCCCTTACTCTCCGCTCGGTCTCATTTTTCTTGCCATGTGTTTCATTTGCTATCTTTACCCGAGCAATATGCCTCTAGCCAATTCTCACGAGTAGTTCCAACTACTCGACTTGTACTGAATCCTACTCTATCTTAGCATTGCATTGGCTAACGGAGTTTTCAATCCTAATCCCAACCCATTATTTTCTTGGCTATGCATTTGGGTTTCAAACAAGACTCTAATGCAAGAGATAAGTGGTACTCAAAGGAAGTGATCAAAACAATAAAAATTTTGTAAAGAGGTTAATGCAAACCGGAGCTTGCCTTGCTGCTCTTGGTCTTAGGCTAGATGCTCTTCCGGAGTGACGAAGTCTAAGACTTCGGGTTCCTCCTCAACCTTAGCGACTACATGAGATAACATGTATATGTATTAATTTAAATGCATTTGAACTGAATTTAAATTGGTGAAGACTACAAGTCCCACTAGACCGACCCAATGACTCTGAAATTTTTATTGTGGTTTGGATACAACCTAAACAGAGACTTGGCCATGTTTTAGATGCAGCAAAGCTCATTTGAGCTCTCCACAATTAATTATGTACTTGACCTTAATTGGAGCTTCTAGGGTGTTCTAGTGATTTTCATGGAGCAATCCATGAATTTCTGAAAACTAGATTTTCATAGGGTTCTAATGGAGTTGGTCTCACTTAATTTGAAGGTTCCTAGCTAAGGAAATGAGCTAAACAATTTCAGAGAAATTCTGAAAATGTTTCTGGACATTTTCTATTTTCTCTGGAACAGTTTTATTAATCACACCATTAGGTGGATCAAATCAGCTCAAATGGATCTGAAATTTTTATGGTAGCTCAGGGATATTTTGATGAACATCCCAGCAAAATTTCAGAATTTTCCTCCAAAGGATTCTCCAGTTAAAATTCTAAACACTTTAAATTTTGAAGAATTAATTGTGGAGAATTAAGGATTTTCATGAAGTTAAACTTGATTTGATGGAAAGTACTCAGAGAGCTGAATCCAACAAAATTTGGTTCACTTGATTTGGAGTTTCCTAGCCAATGTTATGTGGATTTAAAGTTTAAACAAAATCTGAAAATCGGGAAAAGTTCAAACTGCTGCGCATGGGACTCAGGGCTACGTGTCAACTTCTCAGCGGTCGACACAAAGACCACATAATCTTTTGCGCGCAGCCGCACCCAATCCATGCCACAGTGAATCCCGGGGTTTAAAATATCGGCCGCTGACGCGTGGGTCCGGGGGCTTCGTCTACCTCCCGCGCTCGGCTGCCGCGACACCTCGCCGGAGAGCTCGCCGGTGGCCTCTGTGGTGCACCAAACTCCATGATCCTGGCCGCCTCTGACTAAATCCACCCGGGGAACATGATGCAGGGCTCAGCTCGTCATGAAAATCACTGGCACATAGTCAGCGATGAGCGGCGTCTTCGGAAGGACTTTGGCCGTGTCGGCCGACCTTTCTAGCACCCCAACCGACCGAGCAAAAGGCCGGAAAGCATCAGTGGTCCCTAAGGAAGCTCGGCATGGGCTCGGAGCATCTCGGGAGAGGTCCGAAGTAGGCTCTCACCGTGCGCCCGATGCTTCGAACATGATCCGCCGTTGGCAACCTTTGAAATACACCGTGTACAGGGGTCCTCATGCTAGAGGTTGTGAAAGCAACTTGTGCGCCACTAAGTCTAGTTGGCATAGCAACGGATTGAGATGCTCTAAACCTTTCTGGAGTGTGAATTCAGCGGATCCGCATCCGAAGGTCGGTCTGCACCGAGTGAAAGGGAAAACGGAAATTCGTCGCCGGCGATCAAGCACTTGGGCTGTGGCTCGGGGGTGTGTAGCGCCGGTCCCTAACGCATCCAGGGACACCTTAGCTTGGGTGTAACACCCTCCCGTTTGGGCTGTCCACGGGAGCCCGAGGTGCGGCGGACATAGGTCCCCGAAAAGAACTCTCAGCATGGTCGAGATCGTCCGAGTTCAACCAATTTCCAGCGATGGGGAAGGATAAAGAGAGCCCTTCGTACCGTTTTACAGCTTGGAGGGGATGGAGAGGCTGTGGTCGTGGGCTTCTCCGATCAACCGAGAGAGAGCGGTGGCGAGAGCTGTTTTCCTAGCGCGAGGGAGCAGAGGATCAGCCGAATACTCCTCTCACTGGCTCGGTCTCGGGGATAAGAAGGCGAAGGCGACGTCGGTCGACGCTACCAGCCCGAGCAGGAGCTGTCCCGGCGATCAGCTCGGTGGCGCCCTCGGAGGAAGCCCGAGAAACCGAGTGTTCAATCTTCAGTCAGTTGAATTTGCTTCAGTGGCTGACATGTGGGTCCCACCCATGGTTTTAACCTCTGAAATTAACTTTTCTCCACTGCTCTAAACAGTAGAGACCAAATTAACCTTGGTCATTTGAATTATCTACCCCTGAGCCATTTGAATTGGATGGAATTCAAATTGGGTTTTGTTTGGACATATTTTCAGCACATATGCAGTTTGAATTTCAAATGGAGTTTGAATTTGTTAAACTTATATCATGTCAAGATCAACTCCAAATGGAGTGAAAATTGGTGTGTGAGCTCACAAAAATGTGCTGAGCAAGAATGTGCCTCCCACTTTTGAATTCATGGGGTGGAAACAGTTTGAATTTGAATTTGAGTTCAAACCACCCTCTTTTTAGTTGTATCGAAAAGACCTCAAAAATGTTTTGGATTTGGGTGAAATTTGACATGGACATTCCTAGCAAAGTGTAGGACTTTTTCATATGTCAAGCCCCTATATGATGCATGTGGAAAATACCACTTTTGCATTTTGTGAGTTTATTCTCTAATGATCATGTTGATGGTGTTTACATGCTCTTCAAATGCGTTCATCAAGTTTCATCAAATGAACGGTGTGTGTGGTGATGAACACTTCGAATATGTGCCAAAAACTTAGGCCCTTGCATTCCTCCCCCCTTAAAAGAATCTCATCCAGAGATTATAAGGTGAAAATGAGAGAGAGGATGGTGGAAAATTACCATATATGCGACGTGAAAAGTCGGGGTTGTTCGTGCGAAGAAATCCTTCGCTCTCCCATATCGCTTCATCCACGGAGTGATTACTCCATAGAACTTTGTAGAACCACAATGTACGGTTGCGTGTGGTTCGGGCCTTTTCATCAATAATCTGAACCGGTTCCTCCCGATACGTGAGATCCGGTTTCAGTTCTTCTATGTCCTCCAGCTGAATGGTAGTTGATAGCTTAAGACACTTCCTCAGCTGGGAAATGTGAAAGACGTTGTGCACACCAGAAAAGTGCTTCTGGTAATTTCAGCCGGTATGCTACTGATCCACATCTTTCGGTAATCTAAAATGGACCGATGAATCAGGGTGCCAACTTTCCCCTCACCCCGAATCTGTTTACGCCCTTCATTGGAGACACACGTAGATATACGTGATCCCCGCCTTCGAATTGTAGTGGGCGCCTTCTCCGGTCCGCATATCGTTTCTGTCGGGATTGGGCGGCTTTTAGGTTCGCTTGAATCAGCCGAACCTTTTCTTCCTCGTTATTGACAAGATCAATCCCGAAGGTAACCCTTTCACTACACTCGCACCAATTCAGTGGTGTGCGGCATTTTCTTCCGTATAGCGCCTCGTAAGGTGCCATCTTGATACTGGCCCTTGGTACCCATTGTTGTACGAGAACTCGGCCAACGGCAAGTGATCATCCCAATTCTTGCTGTGGTTGATAGCGCAAGCTCGTAACATATCTTCCAAAATTTGATTTACCCACTAGGTTTGCCCATCCGTCTGCGGATGGTATGCTGAACTATGGATCAGCTTCGTTCCCAACGCAGCGTGTAGCTGTTCCCAAAAATGGGACGCAAATAAAGTGCCCCGATCCGATATGATGGTACGGGGTACGTCATACAAGCATAGGATCCGTCAGATGTACAGTTCAGCATACTTCTTGGCGTTGTAGTTGGTGTTGACCGGGATGAAATGGGCAACTTTGGTGAGCCGGTCGACGATCACCCACACAGAATCATGCTTCTGAAAGGTGGTGGGTAAACCGACGATGAAGTCCATGCTCACATCCTCCCATTTCCAGGCAGGAACGCCTAGTGGTTGTAGCAGTCCCTGTTTCCGCATATGATCTGCCTTCACCCTACGACATGTATCACACTCGGACACGTACTTTGCAATCTCCCGCTTCATCCGTGTCCACCAAAACTTGCTTCTGAGTTCTTGATACATTTTGTTTCTGCCGGGGTGAATAAAAAACTTTGACAAGTGAGCCTCATCAAAGATTTTCTGCCGTAACTCCGGGTTACGGGGTATGACAATCCGGTCCTTGAACCATAGGACGCCGTCTCCGTCTTTCCGGAAACATTTGAGCTCCCCACTATCTATACGTCTCCACAAATGCGACATGCCCTTGTCATGTTTCTGAGCTGCCGCTATCTCTTCACAGATGGTGGGGATCAAAGCTAAGTTGTAGAGAGCTCCATGTGGAATCACATGCAGTGGTGGTTCGCTCTCTTCCAACGGTGTGATGGTCAGATTGTTGACGTGTGACTTGCGGCTCAGCGCATCTGCCATTACGTTTGCCTTGCCGGGGTGATAATGGATCTCTATTTCGTAATCCTTTATCAACTCTAACCATCTTCGCTGCCTCATGTTCAGCTCCTTCTGAGTGAATATGTACTTGAGGCTTTTGTGGTCGGTATATAAATGTACGAGGTTATCGAGTAGGTAGTGCCTCCACATTTTAAGTGCGAGTACCACGGCAGCGAGTTCCAAGTCGTGAGTTGGATAATTCTGCTCATGGTTTCTGAGCTGCCATGACCCATACGCGACCACTCTTCGGTCTTGCATCAGCACACATCCGAGCCCAATGCCGGATGCATTGAAGTACACATCGAACGGTTTTGTTGTGTCTGGCTGCGCCAAAACCGGTGCTTATGTTAGGTGCTTGACTAAATCCTTGAATACTGCTTCACATGCTGGACTCCAAACATATTTGGTAGCCTTCTTCAGCAGCTCCGTCATCGGCTTGGCAACCTTCGAGAAGTTCGGAATGAACCTCCGATAATATCCCATGAGTCCGAGGAAACTCCGTACCTCATGAACAGTTCTCGGGGATTTCCAATTCAGCACTTGTGTGATCTTACTCGGGTCTACAGCGATGCCCTCCGCTGAGATGATATGCCCGAGAAAAGGCACTTGCGATATCCAGAACTCGCACTTGCTGAATTTCGCGTATAGCTTGTGATCCCGCAGCCGTTGCAGGACTATACGCAGATGCTTCTTGTGCTCTTCCTCCGACTTGGAATATACCAATATGTCGTTGATGAAGACCACGGCAAACTTGTCCAGCTCCGGCATGAATACCAAGTTCATCAAATACATGAAGTGAGCTGGAGCGTTGGTGAGGCCGAAGGACATGACCAGGTACTCACAGAGTCCGTACCTCGTCGAGAAAGCCGTCTTCAGAATATCCTCAGCCCGTATTTTAATCTGGTGATACCCGGATCTTAAGTCCATCTTGGAAAAGATCCTTGCTTCGACCAACTGATCAAACAACATGTCGATCCGTGGCAACAGGTACTTTTCTTGATGGTTACGGCGTTTAGTGGACGATAGTCCACGCAAAGCCGCAACGTCTCGTCTTTCTTCTTCACGAATAATGCCGAATAGCCCCATGGCGAGCAGCTCAGCCTAATAAACCCTTCTCCAGCAGGTCCGTTAGCTGAGTCTTCAGTTCAGCCAATTCCTTGTGCGCCATCTTGTACGGCCTTCAAGATATTGGCATGGTTCCCTGTGCAAGTTCAATCTTGAACTCCACTTCTCGGTCGGGCGGCATCCCCGGTAAATCATCCGGGAACACGTCAGGGAACTCACGGACCACTGGAATATCTTCCAATCTGATGGTTGTGGATTGATAGACACTTGGAAGTTTTATTTCTGGACTGTCCAGAAATAAGGAGTGAGATCCGTGCACTTCTGAGTTCAAGTGCACGATTCGAAGGACGGTGTCTAAAACAGCGCCGTGGCGGGTTAACCACGACATCCCTAAGATGACATCGACCTTCTGTCCCTCCAAAATTATGAGAGACTAAGGGTACACTCTACCCGCTAAGCATAATGGTGCTTTGGAAACCATTACGCTTGCTGAAATCTTCCCACCCGGTGAACAAATCAAATATGGACTATCGGTGGATAGTATTTGCAAGCCGTGTTTAGCAACGAAAGCTTGGCTAATAAAATTGTGCGTGGCGCCTGAATCAAACAATACTATGGCGGGATGCTGGTGGAGTTGGAACATACCCGCAAGGATTCGCTCACCCTCCGGCACGTCCTCTATGGCAAGTTGGTGGACGGTGCCGGGCCTAGGGTTTGCCCGCCGCGCATAGTAGGGTTCCGGGGCTGATTCCTCTCTAGAAGTTGCGGTGCAACTCCGCCGCTATGCCTCTCTGGACAACTGCTGGCGAAGTGTCCTGGACGACCACACTTGTAGCATGTCGCTGCTGATTGTCCGGTGCTTGGGGGACGAAAGCCCGGCATGCGCTGCTGAGGTGCATACGCACGCGGCATCGCCCGCTGCTGCTGTTGTTGTTGCGGAGGTGGTGCTGGCAGTGCCGGCCGGAATGCCGGTGGAGAATATGGCTGACTGTGGAATGGCATCGACCTCTGTGGTGTCTGCCAGCGTGGACCCGATGGTGGGCGATTCACCATCCGGTATTTTTCAGAAGGACCACCTCCTTCTCCGCTGCTTTGTGGCACACTTCGCTTCCTTTCCGCCACCGCTAACTCCTTGCTGGAGTCTTCTTGAACAATCGTGGCATCAATTATGTCATTGAGGCTGTCGCGATTGAACATCGCCAGCTTGTCTTTCAGGAGCTGGGTAAGCCCCTGGTAGAAATGATCCCGCCGCTTCTCGTCGGTATCGGTGTGATACGAAGCGTAGAGCGCAAGATAATTGAACGCCCTGGAGTATTTGTAACACCCCAAAATCCTGTTAAGAGGGGAATTTAAAAATTTTTGGACGTATTGCATGTGTTGCAAAAATTCAAATTCAAACTGTAATTCAAATTAAACTCAAAACAGAAATGAAAAACAAAAAGAAAAGGAAAAGGAAAAAAAATAAACCCCCGGCCAGTGGGCCAAAACCCACCAGCCGGCCCACCTCACCCCCGCGCCAGCCCGCAGCCGCGCGCCCGTTTCCCTCTCACAGATAGGCGGGACCCACCTGTCATCCCCAACCCCCCGCTCGCGCCGACCCCGGACTCTTCCCCGCGCGCGCGCGATCGTAACCGACCGGATTTCCGCGTCCCTCAGCCCGACTCCCGGTCCCAGAAGGCTCCAACTCGATCTAAACAAACCCGCCGCCCTTCCCCGGCTATATAAACCCCGGCATCTCCCCGTTTTTCCCCACGATCCGCCGTTTTTCCTTCCAGTGAGAACCCGAGTTACTCCGGCCAATTTCGCTCGATCTTCGCTCGGAATTTCTCATCTAACGCGCTGATCTTGATCCACCGCCTCCAGGGAACCGTGCAGGTGCAGAAAACTCGGTGGTTTGCACTTCAAACACAGCGCCGACGAGCCTCGCCGTGAATTCACCTCGGACCTCGTCGCCATCCGCTTTCCAGGACCTCCGAGCTCAAGAAAACCCCCGAGGTGAGATCCCCGACCTCCCCTCTACCGATCTATGCCATAAAACCACAGTTCTAGGAAGAATTGACGAAGACCCGAAACTCTCCGGCGAGATCGCCGCCTCCCGCCGCCGTGCGCCACCGGACAGCGCCGCCCGCGCTCGATCAGAGCGACGTGGCTGCTTGTGCGCCGTCTATTTTAAATCGCACGGTAGAATTTAAATCCCCGCGTACCGGTTCGACGTTATAATCTCAGACGTCTGTTTTAAATCGGACGGTCCACGTCAGCCCCGCGTTATAAAGGCCAGAATTCTTACGCGCTACCCCCTGGGGTTCTCGGAAAATACGAGCTAGCCCCAGAAACTTCTGATCTAGCCCCTGGAACTTCAGAAAATCATGTAAATTCATTTAAAAATCAGTTTTAGCCCCTGGACTTAATAAAAATTAGGAAAACCCCTCTGTTATGTGTATTTAGACCCCTGGAAATTCTTAAAATAATATAATAGACCCTATAGTGGGGTGAGTTTACCTTTTTAACCCTATGTGATATTAAATTTAGGAATTTGAATATGTGATTAGTGTTTAAAATTTAAAAGATGGGACAAACACATTGTAAATTCAAATTAAAAACTTTCCTAGTACTTGGAAAACTTTGGAGTGAGATAAAAATAGATTTTTGGCTGAAATGAATCTGTCTAATTGATTATTCACATTTATTAGTTATAGGGACACATTTTTAAGTAGAGAATAATTCTGAAAATTAGTAAAATAAATGTAGAATAGTTCACATCAGAGGAGAAGTTCAAAAATATATTATTTAATATTTTAGACCCAAAACCTATTCTGTTTAGATGAGGTGTCTTACTATTTTCATAATAAAGTTCACATTTAGGCATAGGAAATAAATCTGAAAATATAGCAAGCTAGGTATGAATAACTAGAAAATGATAAATGAAGTTTCCAAAATCCAAAGAATTCAGTTTAGGGTTGGTAGAAGGTCTGAAGACACATTTGAAGTAGGAATATACCCTCCATGCACACTTGATAGCTAAAAGGTGTATAAATTGAATATAAGGAATTTATTTAAATTGGAAACTCATATATAGTATGCAAACATAAATATGAATACAAAAGTAGAAATCATATGCACATGTTTAAAAGTGCATGTAAGCCAAAATCAACACACATAGAGTAACCACAACACATAGAAATGTGAATGGCTTTCATAAATGTGAATGTGTGGCTTGTATGAAGTGGAAGTGTGAACTATGTTTTATGGATTGTTGTTTTCTTTTGCTATGTGTGATGGTATGAGTAGAACCTGCTCCAGAGCAAGTTCTTCCTTTCCAAGATCAGGACTACCCATTCCCAGAGCAGCAGGAAGAAGGCAAGTGTCCTTGACCACTTTGTTCCTATACTAGGATGTGTAGATAGAATTATTTGCATTGTCAATTGAAAATATGAAACCCATGCTAGGATGTTTCCCTAGAATTGCATTACCTTGTTTCCTTGTAGCTTGGGTTGTTATTATGCATATGCTTAGCCATGCTTAGAATGAGATATTTGGGATATGAGATCATCAGTTTATTTTACCATACTCTTGAATGAGATATTGTGAGTTATGTAGAGGTAGGGATCAAGGCAAGTTGGATGTTTTGGTTGGTGCTTGGTGCACGAGACTCGGGTTTGTGTTTAGTACTTGCCTGGATCCTAAGGACCGGTTCATGGAGCATGTAACCTGGCTTTACCGTGCCAACCACATGCTGAGATGGGGCAGCTTGGCCAATTAATTGGGTGTATCCCCGGCGTAGTATGGGTGTGTTGGATGGTGCGGGGAATAGGTGTCAGCTGGACTACCATATGAACCGCAAGGCTCAAGAGGGGGCCACTGCAGCGGGGTTGGAGCCTCTTGTATGCTGTTAGGTGTGAAACCTCAGTGGGCCCATGCTCATCGGGAATCCCTTTGTAAAGGCTTCGTAGTGATCTCCTGGCTACACACATGGGAAGTGTGTATGTGGTTCGTGGCCACTGGCATAATGGAGGTTCTTTTAGTCCACCCGGCAACGGGGGATGAAATCACTACATGTGGGTACAGTAGTGCAAACTCTGCAGAGTCAAAACTGTCATGACAACCGTGCTCACGGTTAAGAGCGGCTTGGACTTATTCATGATTAGAGGAGTGATGGTTTTGGAAGTTAAGGATGTTAAGCGGGGAGCTTAACATTGAAAATGATGTTATGGTTATTTGATTATGATGATGGGATGGGAGATTGGGACCATTTCACCTATGTAGTAATGTAGGTGCTTAATAAGCTAAGGTGATAGGTATTAATTGCGTAGTGCTTTAACCATGTGTTCAACCTCTCCTTGATCTAGCCATGCATGACATAACTTTCCCACACTTGCTGAGTACCATCGGTACTCAACCTTGCATATTTGTTGGTTTATATTGCTGCTCAGGTCAAGATAATGAAGTGGTGTTTAATAATCAAGACTTTGGATCCGAAGAAGGTTTCTAGGTTCATGGAGTCCCCCGGGCAACGCCTGTAACGGAGCCCACAAGAATATTATTCTGCTGCTATTTTATTTACTTGTTATGAACTTATTATCGTCCATCGAGACATATGCTATGTAAGACTTATTTATATTCGACACCTGGCTTGTAATAAATGATGCTTCACTATTTGTCATCACATGTATGAGAAAATGATCCTGGCATACATGTGATATTCACTCGGTTGTTCTTCGGAGAAACCGGGTGTGACAGTATTCCAGCGCGTTCCGGCTCCCTTGAAGCAGGCGTAGGAACTCCTGCGTATTCCTCTTCATGATACCCGGCGGTATGTGATAGGCCCTGAAGGCCGTCCTGAATTTCGTCCAGGTCATAACTCGCTCGGTGGGCTGCGAAGCACAGTAGTTCACCCACCACGCGCTCACGGATCCTTGGAGCTGTTGGACTGCGAACTGAGTCTTGCGCTGCTCACTCACTTGGAGCAGCCCGAACTTCATCTCCATCGTGCGGAGCCAGTTGTTCGCATCGAGGGGTTCATCCGCCCTTGATAATACCGGGGGATGAGTCACCAGAAAATCGGAGTAGGAGCTCTGTTGGCGCTCCTCACGATCTTGACGCCTCTCTAGTTGAGACGTATTTGCAACGAGAGTTTCTAGCAACTCCGTGTGCTGCTGATGAGAACCCGCCATTGCTGCCACAATATCCGCCAAAGTAACCGTTGGAGGTGGCGGTGGTGGGTATTGCTGTTGCTGTCCCTAGGAGTCCTCGGGAGGCTGTTGGGAGGTCTCTCCCCCTTGACTGGAACCCCAAACGTCCGGGTTGGCACGAGTACGAGTCATTCTGAAATTCAAAACAGTAGCGATCAGCACATGTCATACTTAAAATTCCATATGAAACAGTAGGTATTGAAGTGACGCATGAATAATTTGCACAACATTCACATATATTGCTAAAGCATAACTTTATACAAGATACATTATTCTCGGTCTCCGAGAAGTCGTGCTCATGTCGTCACTACCTATACATATGCTACTGTTTACACGACATGTCACCGATTACAAAATTTTTGGTTACATTACCCTTGCTTCCCTACTAGGCAACAGTAACCGCCTACTCGGAGTAGAACTCGACCTCCTGCGGGTCGTCCTCCTCCGGTACCTCTGCTGGTGGCTCTGGGTCTACAACCTCCTCTTCCGGCTCGGGTTCTCCCATTGCCGGAAGACCCAAGACCACGGGTACGGCGCCTACCACCGGTATGCCCATTACCAGAGGTACGAGGTCCTGCAACGCGTGCACCTCGCCCATGGCTTGGTTGTAGTCCTCTTCCCAGCCTTGCCCCTCCTCAATAGCGTCGTCCCGCTCTTGAGTAAGGACCTCGTTCTGCTGGGTCAGAACCTGCACCTGTTGTTACAAAGCCGTGATGTCGACACGGCTTTTCTTCTTCGCCTTCTTCAGACGATGCAACTGATTATATTGTTCGGTCAGTCGCTTAATCGTCAGAAGGAGCACAATGCGGAGTGCGCTGTGAGCACTCTCGAAATGGTCTCCACGGCTTGTGCTCTCCTTGAGCTTCATGGCAAGACACTCCGTATGAACAGCTTGGCTCTCCATCATGGCCTTTTCCGCCCTTATCCGGAGACTGAGGTTTGCCTCCGCGGGGTTGTACCTTGGACAACCGGGATCAGTTGCCTCTATATACCTCCCTTCCCACACATGATTAGCCCGTCCCTCCACCGTAACGAGCACGTATGGAGTGCCCACCATAGCTCTCACGTGCAGTTGGCAGAAGCGCGACATGGTGTCACGGGCTGCCACTTGCCACATTCCCTCCGGTTGTCTGCCCCTCACCGTAACGGTGAACGGCGTCCAACCGGGTGGCGTAGGTCCTGCAGGAACTTTGACATAGATCATCCACGTCTTGTTCCCCTCCTCGCCTTCTTCTTTGGCAAAGTACTGCGGCATCTTGTTGTACCCAAAATATTGAAGCATTTGCCTCAATGCTTCCGGATAGCCGCTGCGGTGAGAACAGTGGGACACCACCCACCCGCTCTCCAACTGTTTATCCGCTGTCATCTGTAAAAACATATTTGAGAAATGTAAATATTTATTTGAACAGTAAATCATTGATTTATAACAAAAAACATGTCATTGAACTCATAAAACTTGGAAACATAGTTTAAATTTATACAAATTTGACTACTGATCCGCTGTCCAAGATGACAGCCCTGACCAGTTTCCATTTCAACCTGATTTAGACCATGCTAATTGCAGAACCAATTCTGGAGCTCAACATCAAAGTTAAAGATAACTTCAACAGCTTTCCAGAAAGTATTTGATTGGCCTAAGATCTGTCATGGTTTAAAAGTTATGAGATGTTGAAGTTGATAGATTTCTGGAGAAAATTGAACAGCACCTCCCTGCTTCAGGTACTGATTTGATCCAAGAATTCCAGTTAATTATACTCCCGATCTGACAAAACTTTCTGTTACAAAGTTGTAACCCATCTCTTAATCTTTTCAGAACTACCTCATTTTCTATTTTTGGATTTTTATGCAGGAAGTTATGCTCAATTTACAGAGAGTTACAGAGAGTGTTTGCTCTGCCCTGTTTTCTGGACAGTTTCAACTCTACTGCATTTTTCGGTTTCTTAGAGGATAAAACACCTCTGACCTAAACAGAAAAGTTGTAAAGCTCTTCCAGTGCTTTCCAGAAATGTATCATATGACCCCAACCTCGAAATAACTCAACCTCTAGCCTCTGATTAACTTCAGCCTTAATTCAGCTGAAAACAGGGGACTTTGTCCTTACTATAAGTTGAAAACTTGTTAACATTGAATATCCTGATTAAGGGAAAGAGTTGCATCAAATTTTAGTGCTCTGGATTAAAACTTTCAAGTTTTACAATGCAGTTGCTCATTTAGTGGGGTGTGACGTCGATGCGTCACCAGATCATGTCGGTACTACGTCCTCACAAAGAAAAACCTACACCAGACTTAGCCGGCTTCGTTATTTCAGTGGCACTAAGTGTCACTCACACACGGATGCTACACATATACCGTTTCGTGGTTAGACTACCTGCAGATAACTCACACAATCATCAGACTCGGCTGCACACCGAGCCCGGTATCCATACAGTTCGTACACCCGGCCGTCATCACTCGCCCGGATGTTCTCAAGCCAAACATGCCTTGAGCTACGTGTTCACGTTACTGACCACGTGGCGGGGTCTCCCAAATTGCCCAAAGCACGCCAGGGACAGACATTGCTCGAATATCCCAAACAACATGAAGAGTCGTAGAGGATATTAAAGCGGGTCGGGTTACCTGCCACCCGTGGGGCTCCACCCTTCAGCTTGTGCGCACTGGTGGACAGCGCTTACGTGCACCCCCAAGACATAAAGCGTCCCGAGATGCACGATTTTCCGACATAAGCAATTAGGTTAGTATGCCACTTTCTATACACTAATAAAATCCTTATATGGGCTACTAACTCGTTCCTCACTGGATTTTTTAAAAAATGACCTTTGTAGTGCGTTAAACCTAAAGCGAGCTCTGATACCACGCTGACACAACCCCACGGTCTTGTTGAGCCAGGATCACGCTGAGAGGTGCTGCGTTGCACAACACCGGATAACGCACATCAAAGATACAAAGCGGAAGCAAAGTTTTATTACATAAACAGGTTTATGAACATTTGTACAACAAAATATGTTCAGTCTACACTCACGGGCGTAGACTATGCATCGAGTTCACGTTCACCCCGTGAATGTGTCCCCGCTAGCACGCACACACACTAACGCGGCGGCGTGCACGACTCCCACTCGACGGGGTTCCCCTCCTGTGGTTCCGTCTCCTCCTCGGGAGTCCCTTCCTCATAAAACCCTGCAAAAGCTTCAAACACAAGCAGTGAGCACGATGGCTCATCAAGATTGACCCGTCTCTCCTAAGCATGAAACTTCTACATGGAAGGTTATAGGTTACATGAGGTAAAGTAAGTTGCAAGGACTCACCTAATTAGTGGAACCTTACTTTCAAGTTTTAGCAACAGGTTGTGGAGACTTCACGCTAAGGCACATGAGAGAGCCGCAATCAAACAAGAAATGCATTTCTCTCATGTACTTTTCCCAAAGTTGAAATGAACTTTAGTTAGCTCTAGGCTACAGAAAATCATTAACAATCAAAATCCATCTTTCAATCAGCAACATTTTAACATGTATCTAGCTGTTCTTTCTACGTCACGGTACAGTGAACAAGTGGTACTCACTGACCGCGAGGGACGGCGATTATAATCGATTTACACCTGCAGGGTTACCCGAATAACCCGTCACATACGCCCGTACTCGATGTTTCCTACAGCAACCATCACGGACGTCGTACGCAACCACCTTTCACCCGTCAGCCAAATATTGAACCGGTCCTATCGTCCCGAGCAAGAGGTCTCTGCGCGCGCATCCACAGTGCCGCCAGCCGATTTATACCTCGAGCTCTCAACCTACCCTCTGAACGACAGGAAATGCCTCAATACCCAGCTACCCGAGTTACATCGGTTTCCCGGTTCCCATATAGCCGGTAGGTCTTCGGTACTGTTCTAGCTTGTTCAACAGGCCCGCACACGGCTCGGTCCTCAATCGACACAAGCGGAGCTATAGCACCCAGGCCCCAAAGTCCTGCTGCCCCTACTCTCCGCTCGGTCTCATTTTTCTTGCCATATGTTTCATTTGCTATCTTTACCCGATCGATGTGCCTCTAGCCTATTCTCGCGAGTAGTTCCAACTACTCGACTTGTACCGAATCCTACTCTATCATAGCATTGCATTAGCTAACGGAGTTTTCAATCCTAATCCCAACCCATGGTTTTCTTGGCTATGCATTCAGGTTTCAAACAAGACTCTAATGCAAGAGATAAACTCAAAGGAAGTGATGAAAACAATAAAAATTTTGTAAAGAGGTTATTGCAAACTGGAGCTTGTCTTGCTGCTCTTGGTCGTAGGATAGCTTGTAACACCCCAAAATTTTGATTCAAAACACTAAATCATGTTAAGAGAGGAATTTAAAAATTTTTGGACGTGTTGCATGTTTTGCAAAAATTCAAATTCAAACTGGAATTCAAATTAAACTCAAATCAGAAAAGAAATGGAAAAAGAAAAAGAGAAAACAGAAAAAAACCGGCCAGTGGGCCGAAACCCACCAGCCGGCCCAACTTACCCCGCGCCAGCCCGCAGCCGTGCGCCCGCGCTTTCTCACGCTGACAGGCGGGACCCACAGATCTTCGTCTACCTCGCGCCGCGCCGAACTCCCCCGCGCCCGAATCGAAACCGATCGGGATTTCGACGTAAACCCCGCTGAGTTCTGTTCGTAGCCGACGCGGACATGATCTAAACCACCCCGCCGCCCTCCCCCGTCTATAAAAACCCCGGACTCGTTCTGTTTTTCCCACGCGATCGCCGATTTTTACTCCGGTGAGAACCGAGACTTCTCCGGTGAATTCTGGCCGATCTAAGCTCGGAAACTCCGATCTAACTCGCTGGTCTTGATCCACCGCCTCCGGGGAACCTTGCAGGTGCAGAAAACTCGGTGACTTGCGGTGTAAACACAGCGCCGACGAGCTTCGCCGTGGTTTTTCCTCGGACCTCGCCGCCGATCACCTTCCAGGACCTCCGAGCTCAAGAAAACCCCCGAGGTGAGATCCCCGACCTCCCCTCCACCGATCTATGCCATAAAATCGCAGTTCTAGGAAGAATTCTCGAAGATCCGAAAGTCTCCGGCGAGATCGCCGCTTCCCGCCGCCGTGCGCCGCCGGCAGCGCCACCCGCGCTCGATCAGAGCGACGTGGCCGCTTGTGCGCCGTTTATTTTAAATTGCACGGTAGGGTTTAAATCCCCGCGTACCGGTTCGATGTTATAATCTCGGCCGTCAGTTTAAAATCGGACGGTCCACGTCAGCCCCGCGTTATAAAGACTGGAATTCTTACGTGCTACCCCCTGGGGTTCTCGGGAAATAAGAGCTAGCCCCAGAAACTTCTGATCTAGCCCCTGGAACTCCAGAAAATCATGTAAATTCATTTAAAAATCAGTTTTAGCCCCTGGACTTAATAAAAATTAGGAAAAACACCTCTGATAAGTGTAGCTAGACCTCTGGAAATTCTGAAAATAATATTATAGACCCTGTAATGGAGTGAGTTCATCATTTTAGCCCTGTTTAGTATTTAATTTAGAAAATTGAATATGTAACTAGTGTTTAAAAATTAAAAAGTGGGACAAACATATTGTCAAAATTAAGTTAAAGACTTTCTCAGTGTTTAGGAAATTTAGGAGAGAGATAAAAACATATTTTGGACTGAATTGAATCTGTTTAATTTATTATTCACAATTAGGGACATATTTTTAAGTAATAAATAGTTTTAGAAAATAGGGAAAATAATTATGAAATAGTTTACATCAGAGGCAAAGGTCAAAATATGTTATTAAATTATTTAGGACCAGAACCTATTCTGTTTAGATGATGTGTATTACTAATTTCATAATAAAATACACAATTATGCATAGGAATATAAATCTGAAAATATAGCAACTAGTAAATGATAAGTGGAGTTTTTAAAATCCAAAGAGTTCAGTTTAGGGTTGGTAGAAATTATGAAGGCACATATGGGGAAGAAAAATACTTTTCATACACACTTGGTAGTAAAAAGGTGTAGTAGTTATATAAGAAATTTATTGGAAACTCATATATATAGTATGTAAGTATAAATGTGGACACAAAAGTAGGAATCATATACACATGGTTAAAAGTGCATGCAAGCCACAACTCAACACACATAAAGTAACCACAACACATATAAGGGTGAATGACTTTCATAAATATGAATGTGTGGTTTGTATGAAGTGGAAGTGTGAACTATGTCTTATGGATTGTTGTTTTTCTTTTGCTATGTGTGATGGTATGATGTAGAACCTGCTCAAGAGCAAGTTATTCCTTTCCAAGACCAGGACTACCCATTTCAAGAGCAGCAAGAAGGAGGCAAGTGTCCTTGACCACTTTGATCCTATGCTAGGATGTGTAGCTAGAATTATTTGCATTGTCAATTTAAATATGAAACCCATGATAGGAAGTTTCCCTAGAATTGCATTACCTTGTTTCCTTGTAGCTTGGGTTGGGATTTATTTTATCATGACATTTATTATTATGCATATGCTTAGCCATGCTTAGAATGGGATATTTGGGATATGAGATCATCAGTTTATTTTACCATACTCTTGAATGAGATATTGTGAGTTGTGTAGAGGTAGGGATCAAGGCAAGTTGGATGTTTTGGTTGTGTGTTGGGTGCACGAGACTTGGGTTTGTGTTTAGTACTTGCATGGATCCAAAGGACCGGTTCATGGAGCATGTAACCAGGCTTTACAGTGCCAACCACATGCTGAGATGGGGCAGCTTGGCCAATTAATTAGGTGTATCCCCGGCGTAGTATGGGTGTGTTGGATGGTGCGGGGAGTAGGTGTCAGCTGGACTACCATATGAACCGCAAGGCTTAAGAGGGGGCCACTGCAGCGGGGTTGGAGCCTCTTGTATGCTGTTAGGGGTGAAACCTCAGTGGGCCCATGCTCGTCGGGAATCCCTTTGTAAAGGCTTCGTAGTGATCTCCTGGCTACACACCTGGGAAGTGTGAATGTGGTTCGTAGCCACTGGCATAATGGAGGTTCTTTTAGTCCACCCGGCAACGGGGGATGAAATCACTACATGTGGGTACAGTGGTACAAACTCTGCAGAGTCAAAACTGTCATGACAGCCGTGCTCACGGTCAAGAGCGGCTTGGACTTATTCATGATTAGAGGATTGATGGTTTTGGAAGCTAAGCGGGGAGCTTAACATTGGAAATGATGTTATGGTTATTGGATTATGATGATGGGATGGGAGATTGGGACCATTTCACCTGTGTAGTAATGTAGGTGCTTAATAAGCTAAGGTGATAGGTATTAATTGCGTAGTGCTTTAACCATGAGTTCAACCTCTCCTTGTTCTAGCCATGCATGATATGATTTTCCCACACTTGCTGAGTACCATTGGTACTCAACCTTGCATATTTTTTTGGTTTATATTGCTGCTCAGGTCAAGATAATGAGATGGTGTATAATGACCAAGACTTTGGACCCGAAGAAGGTTTCTAGGTTCACGGAGACCCCCGGGCAACGCCTGTGACGGAGCCCTAAAGAATAATATTCCGCTGCTAGTTTATTTACTTGTGATGAACTTATTATTGTCCATCGAGACATTTGCTATGTAAGACTTATTTATATTCGACACCTGGCATGTAATAAATGATGCTTCACTATTTGTCATCACATGTATGAGAAAATGATCCTGGCATACATGTGATATTCACTTGGTTGTTCTTCGGAAAAACCGGGTGTGACAGAAGTGGTATCAGAGCCAAGGTTGCCCGTAGGAACGTGGACCTAGGTAGAAATGGATGTATTTAAGGGTCTTATTTTCTTAAAAACTATTTTTACAAGGTGTATTTTGAAAAGTGTTATTTAATGAGTCACTTTCTTCATCTTACCCCAATTTTCATTCAAAAAAGGATTTTTGTTTAAAAAGTTATCTAACCTAAGTTTAAATGCTTTTTGTTTTAGATGGTTCGCATGATTCGCACCGCTCGCAAGTCCACAGGAGGGAGAGTTCCCGTAGTTGCCCTTGCCGAAAGAGAGGAGAGTCGTCCAGTGACGTACCTTTCCTACGGATTGGCAGTAGGAGGCTTGTTGCGCCGTCTTCGACGTATGCTCGAAGCCGCCGGCAATACGGGCAAGCTAATCATCCACTATAACTCCACCAGGACCATCCGTGAGAAGAGGGAAGAATGGAGTTCGGAGATGAGGATTATACACGAGAATCAGCTGCTTAAGATTCACCACTCTCCAGCTTGTCGAGCAACACAGTTCGATGCGGAGAAAGATGTCACCTGGGAGGCCATCACCTGCCAGAGTCACATCTATCGTCGCCACTTGGACAAAACTGAGTACATGTATGTCCTCCAGCGTGAGAGTGGTACCACGGAGTACAAGTACCCACCAGTGCAGCAAGGGACTTCCCATGAGCACATGGACTTGTGCTTGGAGGATGCTGCTATGCTCAGCACTCGACTGCAGGAGTGTCAACAAGAGCTTCAGGATGTCCGGGACACCCTGAAGGAAACGGAGGCGTTGCTGCGAGCCTGCTTAAAGGCGAGAGAAAGAGGAGATGGGAATCAACTGTGTGTCACCGTGAATGATACATGGACTCCTGACTCCCCGGATCGCCGAGCGATCAGGCGTCGTCGCACTTCTCCACCAGCAGCCTCCCCACCCAAAGCAGAGTCAGAAGGAAGCCGAAATGATGAGGAAGATCCCGAGGAGCCAGCTCAAGAAAACAAGTAGTGTAGAGTCCTTCCCTTAGTTAGCAAGATGTCGAATAGTCGAGTCGTTAAGTTAAGTTAATGGTGTGTTAATGCTTGGTGTGTGACGTGAGTTGTGGAAGCCATGAGCAATTGTCCACAGCCTCGTCTTTAGATTGTTTTGCTTTGGTGTGTGAACCCACATGAAATAATATTGCATTTAATTTTGTGTGAGAAATGAACCCTCAGAAAAGTATAACAAAGCCTCAACACTTCAAAGTACAAACAAATGAAAGTAGTAAGATGATACTAAATGCTTTCAAATTAACATTGGTTGATTCTGCCAGATGGCCAGAAGAGGAAAAGGACGTGCTGCCAACCCCGCCAACAACAACGATGAGGCATGCAACCCTCATCTTTCTGGAGGCCAGGACCGGGGTGGTCGCCGTGAAGAAGTTGATCCTCTCCACCAAATGCTGGAGAATCAAAATCAGCTCATCCAGAACTTGACTCAAGTGGTGGCCAACTTGCATCAAGTTCTACCTCCACAAGCTGCACCACACCAACCAAGGTTGAGTGAGTTTCTAGGAACCCAACCTCCAAAGTTTGCAAGTGCTGCTGAACCTCTGGAGGCAGATGATTGGCTGAAGACCATTGAAAGTAAGATGAGGATCATACAGTGCCAAGGGTATGAGAGGGTGCTGTTTGCCTCTCATCAATTGCATGGACCTGCTGCCGATTGGTGGACCGCCTATGTGGCCGCCCATCATGACCCTGAGAACATCACTTGGGAAGAGTTCAAGCGTAGCTTCCGCAACCATTACATCCCAAGAGGTGAACTCAAAAACAAGAGGAAGGAGTTTTTGGGACTGCAGCAGGGAAACATGACGGTGAGGGAATACCTCACTAAATTTACTCAACTATCCCGCTATGCCCCACGGGACATAGAGACTGATGAGCAGAAACAAGATTGTTTTGTGGAAGGACTTACTGCAGAGATGCAGTGTGCAATGTCCTCAAATGAGTATGAAAGTTTCCAAAAGATGGTGGACAAAGCGTTTGTGGTAGAAAGGAAGCTAAAGGCCTTGGAAAATGAGAACAAGAGGAAGGCCGGGTGGTCACATCAAGCCTCAGGGAGCAACACCCGCCCCCGTCTGATGCAGCAACCAGCAGGGCAGACGAACCGTGCTGCGGTACCCTACTCAGCACCAAGAGGGTACAACCCGAATTACAGGCCTCCGGCAGCACCAGCACATCCACCACGTCAATTTGTACAGCAGCCTCGCCCTGCATATCCACCTCGACCAGCAGTGCAAGGACCCCCGAACCAACCCCAAGACAACAAAGGCCAAGCACCTAAGGTTGGGGTGCAATGTTTTAACTGTGGTGAATTGGGGCACTATGCCCATAAGTGCCCAAAGAAGAAGCCCGCGCAGCCACAACAGCAGAATGTAATGAGAGGACGGGTGAACCACGTCACTATGGAGGAAGCACAAGATGCACCCGACGTGGTAGTTGGTAAGTTTCCTGCCAATTTACACCTTGCAACCCTGCTGTTTGATTCTGGTGCCACCCACTCGTTTATTGCTCAAGGGTTTGTTAAGAAGTATGACCTAGCAACAACACAAATGAACCATATGCTAGCCGTAAACTCTCCAGGTGGAGAAATAAGGACAAGACAAGTGTGTCCCAAGGTGAATCTAGACATTAATGGGGTAGTGTTTACTGCTAACCTCATAGTGATAGATTCCCAAGGGATCGATATTATTTTGGGCATGGATTGGTTGACCAAACATAAAGGAATCATCCATTGTTCGACCAGAACGGTGGAACTAACTCACCCTAGTGGCACAAGAGTAAAGTTCATAACAATACACGAGCCTAGGAGGGACATTAAATTAAATCAAGTTGAGGTGAAAGTGGAGGAGATCAGGATTATCCGGGAATATCCAGATGTTTTTCCGAAAGAATTGCCAGGTATGCCTCCCGATCGTGAAGTGGAATTTGCAATTGAGCTAGTGCCTGGAACAGCCCCGATATACAAGAGACCTTATCGGATTGACTCCAAGCAGCTAGAAGAACTCAAGGGTCATTTGAGAGAATTGACGGAGAAGGGGTATATTCGCCCTAGTTCCTCACCTTGGGGAGCTCCAGTGATATTTGTGCCCAAGAAGGACGGAACCCAAAGGTTATGCGTGGATTACCGTGCTTTGAATGAGGTAACCATCAAGAACAAGTACCCATTACCCCGCATTGAAGACTTGTTTGATCAGTTGAGGGGAGCTTGTGTGTTCTCGAAAATTGATCTCAGGTCGGGATACCACCAACTCAAGATAAGGCAATCTGATATTCCCAAGACAGCTTTCCTATCTCGGTACGGGCTGTATGAATACACCGTCATGCCTTTCGGGCTAACTAATGCCCCGGCATACTTCATGTATCTCATAAACAAGGTATTCATGGAATATCTGGACAAATTTGTGGTGGTTTTCATAGATGACATTCTCGTCTTCTCCAAAGATGAAGAAGAACATGAGAAACATCTAAGGTTGGTGTTGCAGAGGCTAAGAGAACACCAACTATATGCCAAGTTGAGCAAGTGTGAGTTTTGGCTGAAGAGAGTTCCCTTCTTAGGACATATAATCTCGGAGGGAGGAATCTCCGTGGATCCTGCCAAAATCGAGGATATACAGAAGTGGAAGACCCCTGAAAATGTCGGGGAAGTTCGAAGCTTATTGGGATTGGCTGGATACTATCGACGGTTTATTGAGGGATTTTCTAAGATCTCGAGACCTCTCACCAAACTATTGGAGAAGGGAATCACCTTCACATGGACGCCACAGTGCGAGAAGAGTTTTCAGGAGTTAAAGGAAAGATTGACAACAGCCCCAGTGCTGGTTATGCCAGATATGCAAAAGAGCTTCACGGTATACTGCGATGCCTCTGGAAACGGGTTGGGATGTGTTCTTATGCAAGAAGGGCATGTCGTGGCATATGCATCCCGGCAGCTTCGAAAGCACGAGAAGAACTATCCTACACATGACCTAGAACTAGCCGCAGTGGTACACGCGTTGAAAATTTGGCGGCACTATTTGATGGGGAAGAGGACCGAGATATATACGGATCATAAGAGTTTGAAGTACATTTTCACACAGCCAGATCTCAACCTCAGACAAAGGAGATGGTTAGAGCTAATCAATGACTTTGATGTGGGCATCAACTATCATCCCGGGAGAGCAAACGTCGTGGCCGATGCTTTGAGTCGGAAAGTGCAGGTCAATAAGTTGAGCTTGAAGGACATGCCTGTAGAATTGAAGGACGAAGTTATAAGGCTCAATCTATGTCTAGTGAATAGTGGTGAAGCCATCGCCATGGAAGTGGACTCCACACTAGAGCAAGACATACGCGATGGTCAAAAGAATGATGAGAAGATACAAGAGATCAGACAACTTATCAAGGAAAATAAAGCTCCGGGTTTTAGAGAGGATGAACAAGGAACGGTGTGGCACGGGAAAAGAATCTGTGTGCCAGAAGTAAAGGAGATCCGTGAATTGATTCTGAAGGAGGCTCATGATTCTGACTATTCCATTCATCCTGGGAGTACGAAAATGTATCAGGACCTTAAGAGCAGGTATTGGTGGTATGGTATGAAGCGAGATGTCGCGGAACATGTTTCCCTATGTGACACATGTCAGTTGGTGAAAGCAGAACATCAACGACCCGCGGGATTATTGCAACCACTCAAAGTGCCTGAATGGAAATGGGAAGAAATCAGCATGGATTTTATCGTGGGATTGCCTAGAACCCAATCAGGGTATGATTCAATATGGGTCATCATTGATAGGCTAACCAAGGTAGCTCATTTCATCCCCGTGAAAGAAAGCTACAGCAGATCCAAATTGGCAGAATTGTACATGTCAAGGATCGTGTGTTACCATGGAGTGCCAAAGAAGATTGTGTCGGATCGAGGGACACAGTTCACCTCAAGGTTCTGGCAGAAGCTGCATGAAACCATGGGAACCCATCTGAACTTTAGTTCGGCCTATCATCCCCAAACTGACGGGCAGACGGAAAGAACCAATCAGATCCTAGAAGACATGCTAAGGGCATGTGCACTCAAAAACAATAGGAGTTGGGACAAGAACTTACCGTATGCGGAGTTTTCCTATAACAACAGCTATCAAGCTAGTATGAGAATGTCACCGTTTGAAGCTTTGTATGGAAGGAAGTGCAGAACTCCCCTATTTTGGAACCAAACAGGAGAAAGTAAAGTGTTCGGTCCAGAAGTGCTACAAGAAGCCGAGGCGGAGGTGAGGGAGATTCGCAACAACTTGAGGATAGCACAGACACGCCAAAAGAGCTATGCCGATGTACGAAGAAGAGAGCTCGTTTTCAACGTGGGAGACTATGTTTATCTCAAGGTGTCCCCTATCAGAGGACTTCGTCGGTTCAAGGTGAAAGGGAAGTTGTCACCTCGATACATCGGACCCTTTCAAGTTTTGGAAAGGAAAGGCGAAGTGGCGTATCAACTAGAGTTACCGGTTCATCTATCGGATGTGCACGATGTATTCCATGTGTCACAACTCAAGAAATGTCTAAGGACACCTGAAGAGGTGTTACCCATGAATGAAGTGGATGTAGCTGAGGATTTGTCTTATGCCGAGCAACCATACAAGATTTTGGAGACAATGGAACGCCTCACCAGAAATAAAAGAAACCGGATGTGCAAGGTGCAGTGGAAGCATCACTCAGAAGAGGAAGCCACCTGGGAACGGGAAGATGAGCTCAAGGCACAATTTCCGGAATTGTTTTCTTAGAAACACCAATCTCGAGGACGAGATTTATTTTAAGGGGGGGTAGAGCTGTAACACCCCAAAATTTTGATTCAAAACACTAAATCATGTTAAGAGGGGAATTTAAAAATTTTTTGGACGTGTTGCATGTTTTGCAAAAATTCAAATTCAAACTGGAATTCAAATTAAACTCAAATCAGAAAAGAAATGGAAAAAGAAAAAGAGAAAACAGAAAAAAACCAGCCAGTGGGCCGAAACCCATCAGCCGGCCCAACTTACCCCGCGCCAGCCCGCAGCCGCGCGCCCGCGCTTTCTCACGCTGACAGGCGGGACCCACAGATCTTCGTCTACCTCGCGCCGCGCCGAACTCCCCCGCGCCCGAATCGAAACCGATCGGGATTTTGACGTAAACCCCGCTGAGTTCTGTTCGTAGCCGACGCGGACATGATCTAAACCACCCCGCCGCCCTCCCCCGTCTATAAAAACCCCGGCCTCGTTCTGTTTTTCCCACGCGATCGCCGATTTTTACTCCGGTGAGAACCGAGACTTCTCCGGTGAATTCTGGCCGATCTAAGCTCGGAAACTCCGATCTAACTCGCTGGTCTTGATCCACCGCCTCCGGGGAACCTTGCAGGTGCAGAAAACTCGGTGACTTGCGGTGTAAACACAGCGCCGACGAGCTTCGCCGTGGTTTTGCCTCGGACCTCGCCGCCGATCACCTTCCAGGACCTCCGAGCTCAAGAAAACCCCCGAGGTGAGATCCCCGACCTCCCCTCCACCGATCTATGCCATAAAATCACAGTTCTAGGAAGAATTCTCGAAGATCCGAAAGTCTCCGGCGAGATCGCCGCTTCCCGCCGCCGTGCGCCGCCGGCAGCGCCGCCCGCGCTCGATCAGAGCGACGTGGCCGCTTGTGTGCCGTTTATTTTAAATCGCACGGTAGGGTTTAAATCCCCGCGTACCGGTTCGATGTTATAATCTCGGCCATCAGTTTAAAATCGGACGGTCCACGTCAGCCCCGCGTTATAAAGACTGGAATTCTTACGTGCTACCCCCTGGGGTTCTCGGGAAATAAGAGCTAGCCCCGGAAACTTCTGATCTAGCCCCTGGAACTCCAGAAAATCATGTAAATTCATTTAAAAATCAGTTTTAGCCCCTGGACTTAATAAAAATTAGGAAAAACACCTCTGATAAGTGTACCTAGACCCCTGGAAATTCTGAAAATAATATTATAGACCCTGTAATGGGGTGAGTTCATCATTTTAGCCCTGTTTAGTATTTAATTTAGAAAATTGAATATGTAACTAGTGTTTAAAAATTAAAAAGTGGGACAAACATATTGTCAAAATTAAGTTAAAGACTTTCTCAGTGTTTAGGAAATTTAGGAGAGAGATAAAAACATATTTTGGACTGAATTGAATCTGTTTAATTTATTATTCACAATTAGGGACACATTTTTAAGTAATAAATAGTTTTAGAAAATAGGGAAAATAATTATGAAATAGTTTACATCAGAGGCAAAGGTCAAAATATGTTATTAAATTATTTAGGACCAGAACCTATTCTGTTTAGATGATGTGTATTACTAATTTCATAATAAAATACACAATTATGCATAGGAATATAAATCTGAAAATATAGCAACTAGTAAATGATAAATGGAGTTTTTAAAATCCAAAGAGTTCAGTTTAGGGTTGGTAGAAATTATGAAGGCACATATGGGGAAGAAAAATACTTTTCATACACACTTGGTAGTAAAAAGGTGTAGTAGTTGAATATAAGAAATTTATTGGAAACTCATATATATAGTATGTAAGTATAAATGTGGACACAAAAGTAGGAATCATATACACATGGTTAAAAGTGCATGCAAGCCACAACTCAACACACATAAAGTAACCACAACACATATAAGGGTGAATGACTTTCATAAATATGAATGTGTGGTTTGTATGAAGTGGAAGTGTGAACTATGTCTTATGGATTGTTGTTTTTCTTTTGCTATGTGTGATGGTATGATGTAGAACCTGCTCAAGAGCAAGTTATTCCTTTACAAGACCAGGACTACCCATTTCAAGAGCAGCAAGAAGGAGGCAAGTGTCCTTGACCACTTTGATCCTATCCTAGGATGTGTAGCTAGAATTATTTGCATTGTCAATTTAAATATGAAACCCATGATTAGAAGTTTCCCTAGAATTGCATTACCTTGTTTCCTTGTAGCTTGGGTTGGGATTTATTTTATCATGACATTTATTATTATGCATATGCTTAGCCATGCTTAGAATGGGATATTTGGGATATGAGATCATCAGTTTATTTTACCATACTCTTGAATGAGATATTGTGAGTTATGTAGAGGTAGGGATCAAGGCAAGTTGGATGTTTTGGTTGTGTGCTGGGTGCACGAGACTTGGGTTTGTGTTTAGTACTTGCCTGGATCCTAAGGACCGGTTCATGGAGCATGTAACCTGGCTTTACAGTGCCAACCACATGCTGAGATGGGGCAGCTTGGACAATTAATTAGGTGTATCCCCGGCGTAGTATGGATGTGTTGGACGGTGCGGGGAGTAGGTGTCAGCTGGACTACCATATGAACCGCAAGGCTCAAGAGGGGGCCACTGCAGCGGGGTTGGAGCCTCTTGTATGCTGTTAGGGGTGAAACCTCAGTGGGCCCACGCTCGCCGGGAATCCCTTTGTAAAGGCTTCGTAGTGATCTCCTGGCTACACACCTGGGAAGTGTGAATGTGGTTTGTAGCCACTGGCATAATGGAGGTTCTTTTAGTCCACCCGGCAACGTGGGATGAAATCACTACATGTGGGTACAGTGGTACAAACTCTGCAGAGTCAAAACTGTCATGACAGCCGTGCTCACGGTCAAGAGCGGCTTGGACTTATTCATGATTAGAGGATTGATGGTTTTGGAAGTTAAGCGGGGAGCTTAACATTGGAAATGATGTTATGGTTATTGGATTATGATGATGGGATGGGAGATTGGGACCATTTCACCTGTGTAGTAATGTAGGTGCTTAATAAGCTAAGGTGATAGGTATTAATTGCGTAGTGCTTTAACCATGAGTTCAACCTCTCCTTGTTCTAGCCATGCATGATATGATTTTCCCACACTTGCTGAGTACCATTGGTACTCAACCTTGCATATTTTGTTGGTTTATATTGCTGCTCAGGTCAAGATAATGAGGTGGTGTATAATGACCAAGACTTTGGACCCGAAGAAGGTTTCTAGGTTCACGGAGACCCCCGGGCAACGCCTGTGATGGAGCCCTAAAGAATAATATTCCGCTGCTAGTTTATTTACTTGAGATGAACTTATTATTGTCCATCGAGACATTTGCTATGTAAGACTTATTTATATTCGACACCTGGCTTGTAATAAATGATGCTTCACTATTTGTCATCACATGTATGAGAAAATGATCCTGGCATACATGTGATATTCACTTGGTTGTTCTTCGGAAAAACCGGGTGTAACATAGCTGCTCTTCCGGAGTGACGAAGTCTAAGACTTCGGGTTCCTCCTCAACCTTAGCGACTACATGAGATAACATGTATATGTATTAATTTAAATGCATTTGAATTGAATTTAAATTGGTGAAGACTACAAGTCTTACTAGACCGACCCAATGACTCTGAAATTTTTATTGTGGTTTGGATACAACCTAAACAGAGACTTGGCCAAGTTTTAGTTGCAGCAAAGCTCATTTGAGCTCTCCATAATTAATAATGTACTTGACCTTAATTGGATCTTCTAGGGTGTTCTAGGGATTTTCATGGAGCAAGCCATGACTTTCTGAAAACTAGATTTTCAGAGGGTTCTAATGGAGTTGGTCCCACTTAATTTGAAGGTTCCTAGCTAAGGATATGAGCTAAACAATTTCAGAGAAATTCTGAAAATGTTTCTGGACATTTTCTATTTTCTCTGGAACAGTTTTATTAATCACACCATTAGGTGGATCAAATGAGATCAAATGGATCTGAAATTTTTATGGTAGCTTAGTGATATTTTGGTGAACGTCCCAGCAAAATTTCAGAATTTTCCTCCAAAGGGTTCTCCAGTTAAAATTCTAAACAGATTAAATTTTGAAGAATTAATTCTGGAGAATTAAGTATTTTCATGAAGTGAAACTTGATTTGCTGGAAAGTACTCAGAGAGCTGAATCCAACAAAATTTGGTTCACTTGATTTGGATTTTCTAGTGAAAGTTATGTGGATTTGAAGTTTGAACAAAATCTGAAAATCGGGAAAAGTTCAAACTGCTGCGCGTGGGACCCGTGATGAGTGGTTTAGTCCCGATCTTCCGAAAGGTAGGTCGATTGAGGTGGAGAACTCGACGTTGATGATCCGTGGCACTCGAGCAGTTCGAACACCTCTGCAATCTCTACACCACTGCTCCATTGGTTATCAACCATGCAGCACACGCTTGACCTCGCCAAGAAGGCTAATCCCTGCAGGTGTAACCGAGAACACGAGCAAGAACGTAGAAGATGTGATCTGAAAATCACGAAGTTGGGGTTTCACACAAACCGTAGAACGGCGACTGATTATCTAAGAAAAACCCACCAAATATGGCCGGCGGCTGCAGTATATAAAGGCTAGGGTTCGACCATAAGATCCTTAGACGCCTCCCTAATGGACTCAAACGGGATACAAGGCCCAAAAGCCCAATACGGTGGTGCAACACCGGACAGAACTCCGTATTCAACTTGTTTCGACAATTCCCAACAACTCCCGGTGAATTTTAATGTGGGACCAGAACCATTGGAAAGTTTATCTTCTCATATTTCCATGCATATGCAGAACATCAAAAACAGAGTCCGTATGCATCCTGGGCGTCCGTTTTAAGATGTACTGCTCCTGGACTCCGAGTTGAACTCGAGTCCGAGTTGGTGACTGTTTCCATCAACTTGTGGACGTCCCATCTGATTCTCCACGTCCACAAATCCTCCTCCCTTTACTTGTTGATCATGTCCATGGTTCCTAATAACAATTAAATCATTCAATAGCAATCCATTCTCAAAATCACATGGGTAGGAAGTTAGGAACGAGTTCACCTGCTGATTTAGTAACCGTGCTCGTCCTCTTGTGATTGGTCCTTCTATATCAATGTGAGTATCCACTGTTGTGACGTCCTCATCATCCTCCCTCTCTTGAATCGGAGTCATACTCGACTCAAGATCATCTTGTTCCCCCAAGTATGGTCGTAAATCTGAAATGTTAAATGTGGGACTAACCCCAAAATCGGGAGGCAACTCAAGCTTATATGCATTATCATTGATCTTTTCAACAATCTTAAAAGGACCAGCAGCTCGTGGCATAAGTTTAGATTTTCTCAAGTGAGGGAATCATTCTTTTTCTCAAATGTAGCCATACCAAGTCCCCTGTTCCAAGTTTTACTTCTTTTCTACCTTTACTACCAGAAATTCTATACTTCTCATTCATCCTTTCAATATTTTTCTTTGTAGTTTCATGCATCTTAAGAATGAATTCAGATCGTTGTGTAGCATCCAAATTTATAGTTTCAGAAGGAGGCAAAGGTAATAAATCAATAGGAGCACGGGGATTGAAACCATACACTACCTGGAATGGACTTACCTTTGTAGTAGAGTGGGCTGACCTGTTGTAAGCAAATTCTATATGTGGTAAACAATCCTCCCAACCCATTAAATTTGTTTTTAAAACAGCCCGCAACATAGTGGATAGAGTACGATTTACTACCTCAGTTTGTCCATCGGTTTGTGGGTGACATGTGGTTGAAAACAGCAGCTTGGTTCCTAATTTATACCACAAAACTCTCCAAAAATGACTTAAAAATTTTGCATCACGATCAGAAACAATGGTATTTGGCACACCATGTAAACGAATAATTTCCGTCATAAACAAATCAGCAATGTGTGAGGCATTATCATTCTTATGACAAGGTATGAAATGTGCCATTTTGGAGAAACGATCAACAACCACGAAAATACTATCCCTACCCCTCTTAGACCTAGGCAATCCCAAAACAAAATCCATGGAAATATCCTGCCAAGGTACACTAGGAACAGGAAGAGGCATATAAAGACCATGTGGGTTAAGTCGAGACTTAGCTTTATTGCATGTAGTGCATTGTGACACGTAGCGCTCGACATCACGTCTCATCTTTGGCCAAAAGAAGTGTGTGGCCAGCACGCCCTCCATTTTCTTCACTCCAAAATGTCCCATCAAACCTCCTCCATGTGCTTCCTGCAAAAGTAATAGGCGAACGAAACTAGCAGGATCACATAGCTTGTTAGCACGATAGAGGAGGCCCTCCCGTTGTACATATTTATTCCATGTTCTTCCTTCTCTACAATTTTCAAAGGCATCTTTGAAGTCCAAATCAGTACGATATAATCCTTTTATTTCTTTCTAAACCAAATATTTTATGATCAAGTTGGGACAGCATGGTGTAACGTCTAGATAATGAATCTGCAATAACATTCTCCTTCCCTTTCTTATGCTTAATGATGTATGGAAATGATTCTATGAACTCAATCCATTTAGCATGTCGTTTATTCAGATTGTTTTGGCACTTAAGATACTTCATAGATTCATGATCGGAATGTATGACAAACTCCTTAGACCAAAGGTAATGTTGCCAAGTTTGTAGAACTCGCACTAAGGCATACAATTCCTTATCATAAGTAGAAAAATTCAGAGAAGGACCATGCAATTTTTCACTAAAGAATGCAACGGGTTTACCTCCTTGTATGAGAACACCTCCAATACCAATGCCGCTTGCATCACATTCTAGCTCAAATGTCTTGTCAAAATCAGGAAGTTGCATCAATGGTGCTTGTGTAAGCTTTGCTTTGAAAACATCAAAAGCTTTTTGCTGCTGTTCACCCCATCGAAACTGCACTCCCTTCTTTGTCAGTTCATGGAGAGGTGCTGCAATGGTGCTGAAATCCCGCACAAAGCGTCGATAAAAACCAGCAAGACCAAGAAAACTACGCACCTGCGTGACGGTCGATGGAGTTGGCCAGCTAGTGATCGCCACAATTTTTGCCTCATCCATCTCAATTCCCTGCAATGAAACGACATATCCAAGAAACAAAACTCGATTGGTGCAAAAGACGCACTTTTCGAGGTTACCAAACAAACGTGCATCTCTCAAGACACTGAAAACAGCACGTAAATGATTAATATGTTCATCATATGACTTGCTGTAAATGAGGATATCATCGAAGTAAACCACCACAAATTTTCCAATAAAAACATGTAAAACCTCGTTCATTAATCGCATAAGAGTGCTAGGTGCATTAGTTAAACCAAAAGGCATTACTAACCACTCATAAAGTCCAAACTTGGTTTTAAATGCAGTTTTCCATTCATCTCCTAGTGCCATTCTAATTTGGTGGTAACCACTACGCAAGTCAATTTTTCTGAAAATAATAGCACCAATCAATTCATCAAGCATGTCATCTAATCGAGGAATAGGATAACGATATCGAATGGTGATGTTATTAATCGCTCTACAATCAACACACATGCGCCAGCTACCATCTTTCTTAGGAACCAAAAGAACAGGAACAAAACAAGGACTAAGGTTTTCACGAATATACCCACGGTTCAAAAGATCTTGAACTTGTCGCTGAATTTCCCTTGTATCTTCTGGATTCGCCCTGTACGCCGCACGATTTGGCAAACTTGCCCCTGGAATCAAGTCGATCTTATGTTCAATGCCCCTCATAGGTGGTAATCCAGGGGGTATCTCGGGGGGAAACACATCCGCAAAATCCTGCAAAAGGTTAGCAACAGCAGGGGGCAATGCAATGGATACTTCATTAATTGAAAACATGGCTTCTTTGCATACTAAAGCGTAGTACTTCCCCTTGGTATTAAATAAATCAGCAAGGTCAGATTTAGTTGTGAGCAACGAAGGTGATTTTAACTTAATTACTTGCTGTTTTTCAGAGTCTAGTGATTTTGTTTCCTTATCATCACGTGTTTTACTTTTCTCAAAATGTACAATTTCAGCAGGAGTCATAGGAAGCAAAGTGATTTTCTTTCCTTTATGCATCAGAGTATATTTATTAGTTCTACCATGATGAATAGCATCCGTATCAAATTCCCAAGGACGTCCCAACAAAAGAGAACAAGCATCCATAGGTACGACATCAAAATCAGCAAAATCATGGTAAGAACCAATTGAAAAATGTACCCTCGCTGTTTGTGTTATCCTAACCTTACCGTTGTTGTTTAACCACTGAATGTGGTATGGATGAGTGTGTGATCTTGTTGTCAACCCAAGTTTCTTGACCACATCTGTGTTCACCAAGTTGTTGCAGCTGCCTCCATCAATTATAGTGTGCACGCGGCAGTCCTTGATGATGAGAAACATGTGAAAAGATTGTGTCGTTGTAGCTTGTCATCAGCCTCAACTTTGGAGCTCAAAGCACGCTGCACAATTATGCTTCTATAATTTTCCATTGCTGCAGTACCAAGTACCTCTTCATCTGTGCTATAGTGGTCATCTTTTGGTCCTGCAACGTTAGTAGCAAGAGAATATTCATCTTCAACATCCGAAGTACTATCATACCCGCCATCATCTCGTGCTATGTATGCTCGTTTGCTGGGGCAATCTTTCATCACATGACCAACTCCCTGGCAGCGGTGACAATGTTGAAAGTTCGACTTGTGGAAGGAGTAGAAGACGTAGGCTTGAATGGTGTCGTCTTGCTGCCCTCCGGCGCGCGAGGAAATGGAGCAGTAGATGAAGTTCGTTGGCCACCATTGGATGGTGTAGTGGCAGTAGGAAAACTCGAAGATGGTGCTGTTTTGGATGGTGTAGATGTCGAACGCGGTGTAAGTGTGCTCCTCATGCGTTGGTGCTGCTGCTGTTGGCGGCCCTGCAATTCTTTTTCTGCCAACATAGCCAGCTGAAATAATCTGTTAACAGTATCATATTCCTTATAATCAACAATGTCCTGAATTTCACGCCTCAACCCCCCATAAAAACGAGCTATTTTATCATCCATGTCCTCTACTACTCCAGAGCGCAACATGCCCTTTTGTAAATCTTGATAATACTCCTCTACGGAAATGTTACCTTGGTCTAAGCGCTGCATTTTTTGCGAAGGTCCCGCTGAAAATAAGGAGGAACAAAATGAATACGGATAGCTTCCTTTAATCTATCCCATGTTGGAGGATCAGTTCTAGTTTTAACAAGTTCATTCCACCATATGATAGCAAAATCCTTAAACTCACTAGTGGCTTGACGAACTCTATGTTGTTCAGGAACAAGGTGGGTATTAAATTTCTGCTCTACTGTCATCTCTCAATCAAGATATGCCTCAGCATCATAAGCACCAGAAAAAGAGGGTATAGTAAATTTGACTTTAGCAAAAGGATCATCAAGAGAGCGATTAAAATTGTTATGATGATCATTGTAATTATAACGATTATTACCTCCCATACCTCGTAGATAACGTGGAAGTCGTGGTTGATTGTTATGATCTTCCATATTATAAGCAATGTCTTCACGATCTTCAGCGAGAGGCAGCCACGCCTCAAGAGTATCCATCCGAACAACAAGATCAGCAATTTGGCGATTCAAGGTCGTCAATGACGCCTCTGTGGATGCTTGGGTTTTGATGAACATATCGGTCATTTCCCTCATCATGTCACGCAACTCAGCATGTTGAACACATTCATCATCCCTTTTATCTTCTGCCATTGTTAGTAGTAAACAAAAGACAACAAAAAGATGTTATCCCTATCAACTACGAAGGATAGTGGCAATGTGAAAAGTGGAAGGAAGGAAACAATCTCTCTCTCTCTCAAGCGTCTTACCACGTTCTTACAAGTGTTCTTACCGATACAGCAGGTGGTAAACGGTGGACGGTGAGAACCAATGAAGTGTGGAGTGATTGCAAAGGTACCTGTTCTGCTCAAGAGGAAAAGTGGAGCTTGGATGGCACAATATAGTGGCTAATAAGCAAAGAAGATCGTTAACAGCAAAACATAGTTGAATAAGTATTCAATGTAGGAACTATTGCTGGTTAACAAGTGTTCTAGGCCTAGCACAACACAAGGCGGAAGAGAGGCAAATAGAAGATCAGGAAGATATAAGCAATAAGTACAGCACAAGTGTATAGGCCAACTGTTTCAAGTGTGTGCTGTCAATGCTTTAATATCTGTGCTCTCTTCACTATTTTTTTTTCTTTTTTAATATTTTTCTGATATTTTTTGTTTACTTGAGAGCAGAAAAATAGGAAGCACACAACTTTGCAGCTAATTGGATGTAAGATGTGTCCTATAGAAAATCAGGAAGATTCTTTAAAATTTGTGCTGAAACTTCGGAGGCCGGATAGTCTATCTTCCGAGGGGAATTTAGCCAAACAAATTTCGCCGAACACGGTGAAGCAGTGAAGAATCGGTTGTGAAATTTCGAGTAGATCAATTTGAAAAAAATCGCCAGATTTCGAGTTCGTATGCAAAAGTTATGGCCGTTTTAAGGTAGGCTACCCGAGTTACTGTTTTTTATGTTGATTCAAACTCGGTTTTGAAAAAGATCTCGCAATAGGATGTGAAACAATCAGAATTTAGCAACGACGGCTGATGGGATGTTGTGTGATGAATCAAGGAGGACTGGCACAATGGTTTGTCACCTGTTCTAGGGCTGGCGATGCGGGAGTTCACGCAAGGCGGCTAGCTAGGGCAAACCGATGATCTTGGTGGCTCGGTTTGTTGTTTAGGGATTGTTGAATAGGTGAGCAGCAAGAAAAACAAGGAAGAAAAACGATAACTATGACCCAAAAACACAAAGCTAAACCAGCAACAAGACTCGACCACACGAATGCAAACTCAACAATGCAAACTGAAAAACGAAAACTTGCAGGGACTATAGTCTAGGAATCGGTAACACGATATGTTTTTTTTGTCGCTTTTTCTGTGGACTCTAGGTATGAAAAACAAAAAACTAATCTAGTGGGAAATCAAAGTAGCTCACAGGCAACCTGAAACCTGATACCAAATGATGAGTGGTTTAGGCCCAATCTTCCGAAAGGTAGGTCGATTGAGGTGGAGAACTCGACGTTGATGATCCGCGGCACTCGAGCAGTTCGAACACCCCTGCAATCACTACACCACTGCTCCGTTAGTTATCAACCATGCAGCGCATGCTTGACCTCGCAAGAAGGCTAATCCCTGCAGGTGCAACCGAGAACACGAGCAAGAACGTAGAAGATGTGATCTGAAAATCACAAAGTTGGGGTTTCACACAAACCGTAGAACGGCGGCTGATTATCTAAGAAAAACCCACCAAATATGGCCGGCAGCTGCAGTATTGAAAGGCTAGGGTTCGACCATAAGACCCTTAGACGCGTCCCTAATGGACTCAAACGGGATACAAGGCCCAAAAGCCCAATACGGTGGTGCAACACCGGACAGAACTCCGAATTCAACTTGTTTCGACCACTCCCAACGACTCCTGGTGAATTTTAATGTGGGACCAGAATCATTGGAAATTTTATCTTCTCATCTTTCCATGCATATGTAGAACGTCAAAAACAGAGTCCGTATGCATCCTGGGCGTCCGTTTTAAGATGTACTGCTCCTGGACTCCGAGTTGAACTCGAGTCCGAGTTGGTGACTGTTTCCATCAACTTGTGGACGTCCCATCTGATTCTCCACGTCCCCAAATCCTCCTCCCTTTACTTGTTGATCATGTCCATGGTTCCTAATAACAATTAAATCATTCAACAGCAATCCATTCTCAAAATCACATGGGTAGGAAGTTAGGAACGAGTTCACCTGCTGATTTAGTAACCGTGCTCGTCCTCTTGTGATTGGTCCTTCTATATCAATGTGAGTATCCACTGTTGTGATGTCCTCATCAACCCGGGGCTACGTGTCAACTTCTCAGCGGTCGACACACGGGCCACAGAATCTTTCACGCGCAGCCATACCCGATCCGTGCCACAGCAAATCCCGGGGTTTAAAATATAGGCCGCTGACGCGTGGGTCCGGGGGCTTCGTCTACCTCCCGCCTCCCGCGCTCGGCCGCCATGACGCCTCGCCGGAGAGCTCGCCGGTGGCCTCTGTGGTGCGCCAAACTCCATGATCCTGGCCGCCTCTGACTAAATCCACCCGGGGAACATGATGTTGGGCTCAGCTCGTCATGAAAATCACCGGCACATAGTCGGCGACGAGCGGCGGCTTCGGAAGGACTTCGGCAGTGTCGGCCGACCTTCATAGCACCCAACCGACCGAGCAAAAGGCCGGAAAGCATCAGTGGTCCCTAAGGAAGCTCGACATGGGCTCGGAGCATCTCGGGAGAGGTCCGAAGTAGGCTCTCACCGTGCACCCGATGCTTCCCGCATGATCCGCCGTTGGCAAGCTTTGAAATACGCCGTGTACAGGGGTCCTCATGCTAGAGGTTTTGAAAGCAACTTGTGCGCCACTAAGTCTAGTTGGCGTAGGAACGGATTGAGACGCTCTAAACCTTTCTGGAGTGTGAATTCAGCAGAGCCGCACCCGAAGTCGGTCTGCACCGAGTGAAAGGGAAAACGGAAATTCGTCGCCGGCGATCAAGCACTTGGGCTGTTGCTCGGGGGTGAGCAGCGCCGGTCCCTAACGCGTCCAGGGACGCCTTAGCTTGGGCGTAACACCCTCCCGTTTGGGCTGTCCACGGGTGCCCGAGGTGCGGCGGACATAGGTCCCCGAAAAGAAGTCTCGGCATGGTCCAGATCGTCCGAGTTCAACCAATTTCCAGCGATGGGGAAGGATAAAGAGAGCCCTTCGTACTGTTTTACAGCTTGGAGGGGATGGAGAGGCTGTGGTAGTGGGCTTTTCCGATCAACCGAGAGAGAGCGGCGGCGAGAGCTGTTTTCCTAGCGCGAGGGAGCAGAGGATCAGCCGAATACTCCTCTCACTGGCTCGGGCTCAGGGATAAGAAGGCGGGGGCGACGTCGGCTGTCCCGGCGATCAGCTCGGTGGCACCCTCGGAGGAAGCCCGAGAAACCGAGTGTTGAATCTTCAGTCGGTTGAATTTGCTTCAGTGGCTGACATGTGGGTCCCACCTGGGGTTTTAACCTCTGAAATTAACTTTTCTCCACTGCTCTAAACAGTAGAGACCAAATTAATCTTGGTCATTTGAATTATCTACCCCTGAGCCATTTTCATTTGATGGAATTCAAATTGGGTTTTGTTTGGACATATTTTCAGCACATATGCAGTTTGAATTTCAAATGGGGTTTGAATTTGTTAAACTTAGCTCATGTCAAGATCAACTCCAAATGGAGTGAAAATTGGTGTGTGAGCTCACAAAAATGTGCTGAGCAAGAATGTGCCTCCCACTTTTGAATTCATGGGGTGGAAACAGTTTGAATTTGAATTTGAGTTCAAACCACCCTCTTTTTAGTTGAACCCAAAAGACCTCAAAAAGGTTTTGGATTTGGGTGAAATTTGGCATGGACATTTCTAGCAAAGTGTAGGACTTTTTCATATGTCCAGCCCCTATATGATGCATGTGGAAAATACCACTTTTGCATTTTGTGAGTTTATTCTCTAATGATCATGTTGATGGTGTTTACTTGCTCTTCAAATGTGTTCATCAAGTTTCATCAAATGAAGGGTATGTGTGGTCATGAACACTTTGAATATGTGCCAAAAACATAGGCCCTTACAGGATCCTTCGTGGTAGTCGTAAAGTGCTTTCAACACATCGTATGCAGATCGGAGGTGTGCAACACGATCGAAGTCGCTTTGAGTCAATCCTTGGATGATCAAGTTGCGAGCCTTGTTATTGTTGTCGACATCCCTCATGTTTGCAGCCGTAACTTGATCGTTTGATGGCACGTCGAAAGACTTGTAGACCTTTCCCATATGGCGAATCCTTGTGCTTGTATGTAAGCCTCCATATGAGCCTTCCAAAAAGAATCACGTCAATTGGGTCAGTAAAATGCGAGTTATGATCGAAATACCGAAGCAACGTCGGT